>OW443348.2:14216862-15653724 GCA_937001555.2 Hypsopygia costalis
AATACAAACCTGTGACGTCATAATTCGGTAGTCTTTTGTATGGAGCGTTTTGGGGCAGTCTAAAAATTGTGATTTTCAAATTACCATATCTCGAGAGATTTTTGTGCTATCGAAGTAATTCTTTCACCTATGGTTATATTATGGAGACGTCCCTACATATCAAACCGAAAAAAATGTTAGTCAAATAGCCTATTGTATGGAGTGATTTGTTATGATCACGTGCCGGGCATGAAAACATTTCTGACTGAAAAACCATACGGCTGCACAATTCACCGTAATAACTGCATAGATGCATACGAAACAATGCTAGAGTACAATCCATTTGCAATTGTTTGCTTCGTTTACATTGGACTCTCGGAAAACTGTGTAATCACTACCGCAGGTGTACTGCCGTCTACAAAACACATGCACAGTTCTTATTTAGCAGTACCCTCAAACAGGGTTCGAAAAAATCCGATTTTTATATTAAATATCAAAAATTCGAATAATATATATCCGATGTGATGTATATCAAATATATATTATTATTATCACTTAGCCTGGATATATATCCGATGTATATCCAGGTTAAGTAAAAGAAGCGAATTTTATTCTGTAAGAGGATTAAACACTCAAATATGTGAAAGGAATTTGTAAAACAATATAAGTGTCAAATTACTACTTTTTTGCCACTTTTAATGAAACAAGCACCTATTAATATAATAATATAACCTTATAAGATATGAAATTAAGGTTTGAATTTCAATAAAAAGCTAGCCCGTACTGGTAAGTTAAAGGGGATTTCCCCAACTTTAAATGAAGTTGCCATTTTGGGAAGCAATCCAAAGTATTCTGAATGGTAGTTTTTCGCTAAGTGTTGCCAGGGTAAACAGTCTCCATAATTTTTAGTTCAGAAGACAGGAAAAAATCAATTGATATATTCAAGATAAAAATCAATTGATATATATAGTGATATATGTCATGATATATATCCGCTGATATATATCGGCGAACCCTGACCTCAAACTCACACACATATATACACACATCAACATCATCAGCCTGTATCTACCCACTGCTGGATATAGGCTTTCCCAGTACTTTCCACCATATGCGATCGTCCGCTTTTTTTGAGATCAGAGAGTCGGTCCATCTAGAGAGGGGGAGAGACCAAGACGGACAGAGATATTCATGCACACAAATATTAAAATTTGTCTTATGCGGGGATCGTACGAGCAACCTGGGAGTCAAAGTGCCCATTCGACCATGGTCGTCACTTATAATGTTACTAATAAATATTTTTTACTGTCTTCCTAACTATGAATATTTAATTAGAATTGGTTTCGTGCACGCTGTCAAGTTATATTAGAAAAGTTAATATGGTGACTAGTTTTCTTATATTTTCTAATATTCCGCTCAACTTTATGTTTTTTTTTTTCATAAGAACCTTCTCCTGACAATAACAAATACAACAAAAAAAAGAATTAGACAAATTATTCCATCCGTTCACGCGTGATGCGATGACATAGAGAAATAGACATTTTTATATATACATATAGATAATTTTAGAATATTATCAATATACATATAGATAATTTTAGAATATTATCAAATAGTGTGTTAATATTAACCGGGTCATACCATTGACAATATTTTTGTCTATCAAGTATTTTGCCTATCATGTTTCTAATTCGTGCTTAGTGTACAGTCAACTGCGAAAATGCATGTTGCAATTCAAAAATTAAGATAATTCTGAATATTTTTTTTAATTTATATGCGATGGAGAGCAAACGGGCATGTGGGTCACCTGATGGTAAGCAATCGCCACCGCCCATGGAGATCAGCAACATTGTAAGTTCACAATTCGTGTAATGGGCAACTGACAAAATGAAGTTCGTTACGTGAAATATTAGCTAGTCAAAAAATTAAATAAATAAATATTTCTGGACAATTTACACAGCGCCATCTAGTCCCAAATTAAGCGCAAATCAATCAATCAATCAATCAAAAGTTTATTTGCGAAGCAAAGTTTGTATTATGGGTACTAGACAACTGATAAATGTACTTAAATACATTTTTTTTGTAAATACATACTTATAATACATAGAAAACATCCAGACAAAGACAAACAGACATGTTCATGCACACAAATGTTTATCTTGTGCGGGAATCGAACCCGCGACCTCGGAGTCAAAGTGGCCATTGCTAACCATTCGACCACCAAGCTCGTCATTTATTACACACGGATATTTTTAACTGTCGAGAAAAACCTAATAAGTCTAAAGTTCTAAGTGTTTTCAAGCCGCCTAAAAGTCACTGATTTAGCTTAACACCCTATCCTGTAACGACAACAGCAGGGACCGACGGCTTAACGTGCCCTCCGAAGCACGGAGGAACTCGAGATAAATAAACCCATCCATGGATAGGCTACGGTTAACGTTGCTTGACTTGCGTGTTCGATTAGACTGACACGCGTAACGACGCCATCGTGCTCCTCGTCGACTTTCAAGATATACTTAACTAATAAGGTTATTTATATACCTACAACTTTTTGCAGTCAACATAAAAATACCACAAACTTGATAAAAACTAGCGAAACACATAATCCTCTCGCAGACAGATATAATTACAGTAAAAATCTACACCAACCGTAAAATTACTGAAGGGCATGCAGAATATTTTTTTTAATTAAACTTTACCAATCAACAGTAAAAGCGGATTTAAAAATAAATAAATATTGTCAGACAAATTACACAGCGCTATCTAGCCTCAAAGTAAGCGAAGCTTGTGTTATGGGTACTAGACAACTGATAAACATACGGTTTTTTTTTTTTTTTTTTGTAAATACATACTTATGATACATAGAAAACACCCAGACTAAGACAAACAGACATGTTCATGCACACAAATGTTTGTCATATGTGGAAATCGAACCCACGAGCGTTGGTGTCGAAGCTGCGTCATTGACCGCTACGCCACCGAGCTCGTCAACAATGTAATGAGAACAATAAAGCTAAACACTATAATATCATTAGTAATGTAGAATACTAATTACATACATAGTGTAATCTTGTTTTGGCCTAAGTTTATAGATATTAAAAATGTATTTTGGTAGGCTGTCGATTACAAATAAATAAATTAACTTTACTATACAAACAAGAATAAACCGTAGGAAACAGGAGATTGTGATACGAAAGCGGAGTAGTTGGTGTGCGAGTTTTTTGTTCGCGTTCAATCATGCCAACGTAAACAATACGACCCATTTTTTTTTTTTTTTTATACTACGACGGTTGGCAGACAAGCATACGGCCCGCCTGATGTGAAGCGGTTACCGTAGCCATATTAACGCTCGCAACATAAAATATTGCTCGCGCGCCGCCACCCCCGCTGCCAACGCAGCATCTCCTTCCTTTCTTTCTGGTGACCTCACTCACTCGTAGGAACACAACAACCCTCAAGGGAATTGTTATTTGGCTGCGGTATTCTGTGAGGTGGAGGTACATTCTCCAGTCGAGTAGCTTACAATTACGCTCCCTACCTCTCTTTTCGCCAGAGCTTCGTTTGTCAGTTAGCAGGGTGCACCACGTGCAGGTGAAGTTGGCTTTGGTTCAAAGATCTTGATGAACCACTTACACCCCAAATGAAGAATAATTATCATGTTGTCAATATATAAGACGCGTGTTACATATTAAAATTATATGGATTACTTGCTCACAGTTTGAAGAAGCAACCCGACTAATTTGGATACGTAACACGCGTCTGGAAAATTCCACATTTTTTTTTCAATTTGGTCGGCTTGTACACGTTAACACGTCATAATGTGACAAAATAACTCCCACTATGCACTCGGAAAATGTGTTATGAAAACGCGTTGACAGTTTTAAAACCGAACGTAATGAGTTACCAACTATTTTCCGACCAAGTGTCACACGTCATTTTTCAATACAGACCCCTTACCACCAACTCTTATTGCGATTCAATAACTGAATAGAATGCTTATTCATACCAATGAATATGCGACTCTATTCAATTCGATACCACCAACTCTTAATGCGATTCAATAACTGAATAGAATGCTTATTCATACCAATGAATAAGCGACTCTATTCGATTTGAAATAGAGTCGCTTATTCATTGGTATCAATAAGCACTCTATTCAGTTATTGAATCGCAATGAGAATTGGTGGTAAGGGGGCAGTTAGGAGAAAATAAACAATATATGCTTATAAATAAATAAATATGAAACACCGAAATGTATGTTTATTATGTAGATAAGCGATGCAAGCGTCGAGCGACGCAGTTAGTATGTCGTCTTGGCCGGCGAAAACCTATCAGAAGGTGTCTGTCATTTAGATTCCACCTCTATCCGAAATTATCCGAAACTTTTACAACGGTTTTGGTTGCGGTTTCGGATAGATTTTTATTTCGGCTATCCGATAGTTTCGGTTTCGGTTATCCCTAACCTCCAAAACATCCCTAGTATGTATATGCGCATAACTTCCGAAGGACTGCACCAAATTAGATATTTCCTTTTTTGTGTTGCTTATTGTCAGGAAAAGGTTTATGTAAAAGAAAATGAAAAAAAAATCGTAAAGATTTTTAGAAACTAATGAAATAAAAATAATAATAATTTCATTTTTTATACGTGGCGTTTAAAATTTCTACGTGGCGGAGGCCCACCACACATACCCACCACTGTAGCTCCTGTGTAACCAGGATTAACAGCGGCGACAACCAAAAAAGGCAATGAACAATGAAGTCAACTTCTGTCCCGGGGTAAAACTACGGCTGCCTTGGAACTCGCAACGAATTTAATCAGAAGAAATAGTAGGCTTTCGGAATTTGACTTCCCCCCTTGGCAATATGAGACAGCAATATAGCAAATAGGCATTAAAAAGTTGGCTACTTGGCTAGCCAAGTGAAGCTCAAGTGCCGTGCACCACGGATTTTAAATATCTAACACTTCTTCTCTGTCGTTTCGCTCTTGGCAGAGCGGTCGTGGTCACGTAGAGGCATCCACATCGGTGGTGGAGGCGGACACAGCTCTCTGCACGATCTCCCGCCATCTCTCCCTGTTGGCAGACTGTCTGGCGCAGTCAGATACACGGGTTCCCATTGCCGATTTAACCTGGTCAATCCAACGCATAGGTGATCTTCCGCGTGGTCTTGTCCCTTCCACCTTTCCCTGAACGACCAGGCGCTCTATCGATATCTAACACTATTAGAGCCTAAAACAATCAGTTTGTTACCGAATACATCGTTTCCAATAATATGAATACCGTAAGGTCGGGGTACTTTAACCCTAGGGTGTTACTTTGTCCCAAACCGAAAAAAATTTTGAATTTCCCGCCACGCTTTTGCAGTGCGAGCTATCGAAGTAGTTCGCGCTGTTATCGATACATGGCTTTATAGTTTTGTCGGTAAAGCAGTTCAATGAATGACAGCGAATGCGCGAGTAATGTTATTACCGCCAATAATTGACATCTTTTGACATTCGTGAAACTGTTGTGTGCAAACTTTCTATTGAAACTAAGTTCTCAGGTAAGTGTAAGCTATTTTATATTATTCATCGTAACAGACATATCGTACCTTTAATAAAAGCCAATTTATAAAGAGAGTCTTTTCCTTTTATATAATATAATCGATTTTAACAGGTTACTTCAGCCCATCATAGTAAATCATTACGTTTTCCATACAAAAAAATACATGGGCCATTGAAACCACTTTCAAAATACAACTTTGGCCCAAACTTTGCAAAAAAAAAAAATACAATACATAGGTACTTTTCCTGGTTTTACTGGTTTATATGCGTCGTATGTATATAGTAATAGACATACGTTACCATTAGACAGATCTAGAACTATTAAGACGGAGATTATCAAACGCAAACCAAAAACTAGTATAATTTTGGGACAATGTACCCCGACCTTACCAGTAATGCAAAATAATATCATAATATGAAAAGTGAGTGAATAAATGCGAGAATAATAAGAGAGGCGAGCATAAATAATAAAACAAGTACTTCGGATATTTGTAAAAAAAAAACACGAAACAAAAAAGTCGATACGCAGTTCGCCGATACGTATACACACGCACGATATGAAATTATCGCAAGTCGTAATATAAGTCAGTCTATATATATATATATATATATATTAGGTTGGGGAAAAAGTCTTTTCGTATTTTATATGAAAATTCAAAATATTTTTTAATAAAGTTTATTTACATTTAACTAAAGTATGTAGGTGCCATTTTGTTCGATAACTTTTTGCCATCTTGTAGGTAGAGACATGATCCCATTACTATAGAAATTTTGGGACTTCTGTTCAAAAAACCACGACAAGTGGTTTTGGCAGTCTTCTCGTGATGTTAACCTGACATTGCCTAAAGAATTCTGAAGAGACCGAAACAGGTGGAAATCAGAAGGTGCAAGGTCAGGACTATACGGCGGATGCATTAACACCTCCCAGTCAAACTCTCTTAATTTTTGCTGAGTGGCTAAAGATGTGTGAGGTCTAGAATTATCATGATGAAAAATCACACCCCTTCTATTAATTAATTCCGGCCGCTTTCTCTCAACTTTTTGCTTTAATCTCATCAGTTGTTCACAGTAGAGTTCAGAATCGATAGTCCTGCCTGGCGGTAACAGCTCATAATTAATATCTTCCCTTCCAATCCCACCATACACACAGCATCACCTTGTTGCGGGTTAACCCGGGTTTCGCCAGAGTCTGAGAAGCCTGGCCGGCCTTTGACCACGACCTTTTTATGCGCCAAAACTGTTTTGTGGCCAATTCCTAGTTCTTCAGCTACGTCGTAACTACTGATATGCCGATCTTGCTCCACTTTTTCAGAAATGGCATCCATTTTATCCGTAACAGGGCGACCAGAGCGACGTGCATCTTTGACATCAAAATTTCCGGATTGAAAACGCTTAAACCAAATTTGTGCTACTCTCACAGATACTGCACTAGGTCCATAAACGTCACAAATTTTTTTCGCAGCTTGCGTTGAATTTTTACCTTTTTTGTAGTAAAATTTTAAAATGTATCGAATTTCTTCATTAGATTCACTCATCTTGACAGTAAAAAAAAACAAATGAAAATCACACATTTACCTAATTTGAATTTGGAATTATCTTTTTTAAAATTTAAACTTTTTAAAGATATCAAAACCTGCCAGATACAAATGGTATAACCAAAGAGATTTTATTACAAGTTCATACATACTATAATGCGAAAAGACTTTTTCCCCTACCTATTATATATGTTACATTCAATGTAATAAATTGGTCATTATTTATAATGGCTGGCCAATGTGATAAATTGTCAATTATTAATTAATATGCTTACTTGGCACCACATCATTCATCATCTAGGTTGACGGAGCTTCTATTTCTGGTGACAGGACACAAGAAAACCATCCATAAATTACGTCACACATTAAGGGGGAGGGAGGGGTCGATAAAGTGTGACATTGTGTGACAAGGGGGGTGGGAGGGGTCCTAAATTTCATGACGTGACATTTCAAAATCTATTGACGTGACGTGACATGAAAAACTCAAAAACATTTGCAACTCTAGCTGTAAATTTGCTAAATAAGTGACGTCACACTAGGGAGGGGAGAAGTCTCACAAATGTGACCAGCTGTGACAAGGACGGGGGGAGGGGTAAAAAAATTATGAAATTCGTGTGACGTAATTTATGGATGGCCCCTTGCCTAAGCAAAAATCAACTCAAATCTAACCAAAATATGATTTATCACATTGACCAAGTATTAGTCAGTATGAATAATAACTAATTTATTACATTGACCATAACATATATGTACCTACTTATAATTTATTCTACTACTAGATGACCCGGTAAACTTCGTTTCACCTACTTATAAATATATAAGATCTAAGATCTGTGTTTCTTCTTAAGCCTATCCTGTTTTCCCGAACCTGGAGGATATGGCATTGCAAGACATTTGATTCCTAACTTGCCAGTTTCCATAAAATTTGACCATAACAGCTTAGATGACTCTCTTGCAGTTTGCCTGCCATGTCACGGACATGAAGCTATATCCGATCCGGGAATTCCTGACGCGGTCCTTCCACGAAACCTTGCGCATATTGTGCACCATATTCGACACCATGAAACGCAACTCCCGCACGTGTCGTCGCTCAAGTATTGACGATGCTTTACTAATGTATAATGGTCTAATCATCGATTTATAGCTTTGTCCTTTTAACTTTGGCGGAATTTTGGAGTCACAGATGACACTGGTTACCTCAAGCCACTTAGTCCAAGCTACTGAAATCTCGCAGTCGATGCTACCCGATGATCGAAGAACTGATCCCAAGTACTTAAACCGCCCGTGCATTCGACCATATTCTTATTGTACTCGATCTTGACCGCATTCAGATTCAGGCCACAGTTCTCAAGTGGTTTCTTCCATTAATTCACCCGTCGCATCAACTGCCCCCTATCCGCATCCGCCAGTGCAATATCATCAGCATACATGAACACCCATCAACCCACCGCAGAGGTAGTCCATTTGGATCCATGATACTACTTGACAATTCGTCTAATGTCACGAATGTCTAATATATAAGAATATGTCTAATATGAACAAAATCAGACTAACGACTGATCCTTGGTGGACTCCGACGTTAATGGGAATTTTGTCTCTCCGACAGAGGTCTAAACTATGGAATTTGAATTTCGGTACATGTCTCTGATGATGTCGATAAAAGCCCCTGGTAGCCCTTTAGACCTCAGTAAAGAAAGTTTTCCCAATAAATTTGTGACTAAACGACAAATGTGAATTATAGATTTAAGTAATTTTGAATAAATAATGAGGAATCTGTTTTATTTTGTAATATAATTTTGGTCTTTGGAATATGATTTTGATCTTACCATATGCGAAGTTATACAACTCGCATATGGTATATGGCTATGTGAATCCAAACCCCGTTCTGCGTTCAACCCACATTGTCTGGTACTATTCGCACTGCGGACGCTGATTACAATTGCAATCATTTTTGTAATTTCCAATGTGTGAGTGTTATGAAATTTGCAGATTTCTTGATGTCTATTAGTATTGTGTCATTTCTATGTCACTTCTGAGAAAGTCATATTTGACAACCAACAAATATGACGTCGATTCTTTGTGACAATGACACTATTGATAGGTAGGTTCGCCATCTTTGCTTTTATGACATTCGACTATAGTAGGAACACTTTGTATGGGAAATTAAAATTGTTGTTTTCACTACCTTTCTTGAATTTTTGCCAAAATTTCTCACCGTTTAAACCTTCCCTGGGCTAAGACAAACATTTCAAAACCAAAATCAGCTAAATCGGCCTGGCCGTTCTCGAGTTTTAGCGAGACTAACAAAAAGCAATTCATTTTTATATATAAGAAGATATATATAGACGAGAGACGAGCTCGATGGTCGAATGGTTAGAATGGCCACTTTGACTCCGAGGTCGCGGGTTCGATCGCCGTACAAGACAAACATTTCTGTTTATCTAGGTCTAAGTGTTGTCTTTGTACTTACAAAAAAAAAATATTAAGTATTATATCAGTTACCTAGTACCCATAGTACAAATTTTGCTTAGTTTGGGACTAGATGGCGGTGCGTAATTTATAAACATAAACAATTCCCTTGAGGGTTATTATATTGCTGCGGAAAAAGGGAGGTCACCAAGTAAAAAGGAGTTGCTGCGTTAACAACGGGATGGCAGCGCTTATATAGCTACGTTAACAGTTTCATATCAGGCGGGCCTTATGCTAGTTCGTCACCCGACATAGTACATACAATAAGTCGCCAAATTGTGGTCTTGAGATTCCGGTGACAAAACACCAAAAAAAACGAAGTACGCGATTTGCGCCTCGTTTAAATATAACATAAAGCGAGTTTAATTGCATAACAATATAATGATTTCCTTTACTAGTACTTTTAACTAATTACACTACGTGTAGCCCAACAATTCACTGTTATTTTTAAGACAACGCCACAATGACAATTTTTAAGGCTTTTAGATCAGATTTTAAAATATAAATTAAATATTCTTTGACAAATTACACACGGCCATCTAGTCCCAAACTAAGCAAAGCTTGTACTATGTGTACTAGATAACTGATATACTACTTAAATACATTTTTTTTGTAAATACATACATATAAAACGCCCAGACCAAGACAAACGGACATGTTCATGCACACAAATGTTTGTCTTTGTGCGGGGATCGATTCCATGACCTCAGAGTCAGTGGCTATTGCTAACCAGTAATTGTCGACCACCGAGCTCGTCGATTTTTAATCCATTTTTTGGATAGGTACACGCTTTTTGAAGTAAAACTTCTTTACGCACACTTGACTTGGGAAAGGAGCTGATGAATTTGGACGGGACTTGGGACAAGAGCGTTACGGAAATGGCGAACGGAGTTGAGATATAAGTCAGTAGAGCTAAAGAAGTTTTACTTCAGTTGCGTGTTTAATTAATTTAGTAATTCCCTTTTTATGCCCAAAACTAGGCATTTATTGGACATTTACAGGTTTACTTACTGGGCACTTATTGTAAATGCCTGGCATTTTGCCCATCTCTAGTCGTATGGTCTAAAGCAGTGTTCCGCAAAGTGTGTGCCGTGGTACACTGGTGTACCGTGGTCATTAGTTGGTGTGCCTCGGATTAATAATGTTATCTAATAAAGCTAAATAGACAGACGGAAAAATAATTCTTACACAAATAAAACTGACTTTTCATTTATGGTGTAATGTACCTCCAAAAATTTTCATTTTCCTAGATGTACCATAAACACAAAAAGTTTGCGGAACACTGGTCTAAAGCACACTCATTTGTTTTTCTAAATTGGTGAAATATTTAAAAAAAAAAAAAAAAAAAAAAAAAATGTGCAACAGCGCGTTTGCGTATAGAATAATACGTATGATCAGTATGAGATATATTATTTCTAAAAATAAAATTTAATACATCTACTAGGTGTAAACTAATCACTATTCAATATCATATATACCAATTATATAAACAGAAAAGGTCACTCCGTCACTAAACACGAAATCTCGAAACCTACTTGACCTAGGATACTGCAATTTAATAGACAGTTTATTGGAAGCAAAGGTCAACTAAGAACGGATTTTGTGACAGGGCCGGATTAAGGGAGTCATAAGACCAGTGTTGCCAACTCGGATTTTGAAAAAGGCGTAGGTCAGATTAGAAAATTACGTAGAAACGGTAAAATTTCCATATAAAAAATACGTAGATCTACGTACTTTTTTTCCTGAGTGAAATGAAGAGAGTAGGCTAGGTAAAAGTAAATAAAACGACAATTTATATTACCCTAAAAGTAGTAGACAGCAGACGAACAATAAATTTTGAAAAAAATACTGTTAGCAAACAAAAAAATCTATGAATTACCACCTGTAGATAATTTAAAAAAGTTTGCTACTTTCAGAGTCATCATCAATTTATTTAAATTATTAATTTTTTATTATGTATCATTTTCACTAATCACAATAATAAAGTGAAGGAATATTTACATTACCTCATTCTTTCTTCCCTAGTGGAAATGGATATTTGTCTCAAAATGAACTCTTTAGAAGTATAGGAAACCTTAAAAAACTCTGACAAAGTCATAATCACGCAGAAAAACTCTGAAAAATTCTGAATAGATAGATAGAGTCTCAGAACCAAGAGAAATTCCGAATTTTAAAATGTTTTCAAGTTATTTTCAGAGTTTTTCAGAGAAAATTTTTTACCAGGGTTACACTTTATTAGAAAAGCAAGTAAATAATTTAAAACAAAAAAAAACATCAGTAAAGTAGACCACACACGTCACCAACCTTTAATATTATTCTTATGTTTAATAGATTCTGCATGCTTCGTCAAAACCCTTTTACCTCCACCACATTTCAAGTCACACTTGCATAAATTACAATAACAATAGTAATCTCCTTTGTTGCTTTTTTTAATCCAACCTGAATAATTTTGGTCTTTTTCCCACAACTGTGAGTATTTTTGTTCATAATGCAGCTTCCTTTTTTTAGTAGGAGTAACATTCTTCTCTTCCTCACTGTCACTGCTTATTTCCATCACTGAATCCAATCAACATAGGTAGGACCATTTTCTGAAACACGGAGTTGCAGGGGGCTGGACATGAGTCATGACTTCATGAGTCACAGACCACAGTTCTATGGAATGGACACTCTGTTTTTAAAATGAATGGCGCGACGTGTTGAGTAATAAGGCGAGTGGTGTGCGTTAGTATGAAACGGAACGTTTATTAACTTTTTTTCGCGAAAGTAAAGGAAATTATGCCCATTCAGTCTATTTTGTAAATTTGAACAATTTTAATAGAAAATACGTAGATTCTGGGACTAAAGTTCGTAGGTTTGCAAGGAAGGCTTAAAATACGTAGATCTACGTAAAAAGACGTAGAGTTGGCAACCCTGCATAAGACTGTACAATCATCTTCCGGATATAGTGAAAGAAAATAGTATTTCATGGATTAAAAGATATCTTTTTATATTACTACTGGACAAATGCTACTATTCGGTTGATGAATTTTTATGTGACAAAATTAATGTATGACAATTATTTAGCATATCTTGACATATTTTTTACTGTAATGGTGTTCTATATTTGTGCTTGGCATAACTATAATTAATATTCAATTCAGCTTGACATAATCATAATTTGATATTTATTTATATTGTAGATACTGATGACTTATTTATCAGTAGTTTATACTTTTCAATTACCTACTATGATTTTAATATTTGCACGCCATTATCGATGGCAGAATAATATGGAACATATTGACAAAACTGTACAAAAACCTTATTCTGGCAAATAAATATTCATTCATTCATTCATTCATTAAACCCATCGGAATTTTATGTGAACGAGTCGCCCAGTGGTCGAAATTCGACCATAATTAATTTAAATTATGACTTTAACAATAAACAAAAAAGTATATTATATATCCGTGTGTGGGCCAAACACATGGTAGTGTGTGTAATGTTTCATTTATTGATTTAATGTATTTTTGATACTTTTGATTGTTGGCACTTGGTGGAACATTATTATCATAATGTTATAATAAAACACTTGTACTGTCCCACGTAATTATATTTAATTTTACCGACCGGTTTCGCCGCGGTAAAATTAATATAATAATGTATTTTTTATGCATAATTAAAAAAAAATGTTAGCATTCTGCATATAAACATTACATTCTCTATATAAACAATAAGTGTACGAAATTTCGTAGATATGTAATTACATATCTTCGTAAAAAGGGGTACAAAGTTTTAGCTTCACGTATTAATATATAGATTTGCGACTAAAGACAAGCGGTTGGGTTTTGTATGCCGCGCTCAGGGGCGAGGGGGCTGATTTTGAAGGCTTTAGGTAACCTTGAGAGGAATATCCCATCGATTTAAAAATTGAAGACAGACCTTATTCTTATGTTGACATATTAGTATAATTAAAAACGGGAATAAGAAATTAAGGAATAAGAAAAGTAAATGACCGAACAGATTTAGGTGAAATTAGACAAACTTATAAAAAAACCGGACAAGTGCGTGTCGGACTCCTCCGCCGAGGGTTCCGTACGTAGGATCATTATACATTTGATATTTTTCATTAGAAATAAGAAATAATGCGTCGGAAAAAATAAATAAAATATTTTGTAATGTGCACATCAAGCCTTTTCATATGATACCCCATTTGAACTAGTAGCTTCAATTTTAAATTTCGACCCCCTATAAAAAATATACACCCCCCCCTCCCCCTTTTTAAGTTATAATTACGAATGTATAGTTTTGAGATTTATTCTTGTACTTGTAGTCTATAACAATGTTACTTGCCAAATTTCATAGTTCTAGGTCAACGGGATTCCCTTGAGAATGTGTCGAAATATGCGATATATGCGATATATACATAATTTTTGCTGAATAAACGGTCGTATCTTTTTTTTACGTAAACTTAGCAGTTTGATTTTTTTACATATAATGGGACCGTTGAGCTGAATATACAGTTCAAATTTCAGCTTGATACCTCCACGAATTCTCGACATAGAGGGTCTAGACAGACAGACGGACAACAAAGTTATCCTATAAGTGTTCCGTTTTTCCTTTTGAGGTACAGAACCCTAAAAATATTTGGATCGTGTCATAGAATACTTTTTATCCTAGTACTGTGTTTGTGCAAACAAGAGTAAAAAAATAAAAAAGAGTTAAAAAAAAAATACTTACTTAAAAATTAATAAATAACTTGTTACAGAATTATTTTTGGAGCACATAATTTTAAAAGTACACAAATAAATACAAACTTTACCTCAAATCATCCTTGTTTTTCAGAAATCCATTCACAAAACACATTCACTGAAAAGTTTTCACGAAAAATCACGAAAACACAACACAATATTTTTTATAGCTTATTCACAATTGTACATACATACTAGTCGATTTAATTATTATTTACCATTAATATTTAAAGAACTGGCACAAAACATTCAATTAAAAAAAAAAAAGAAACCCATAAATATTTTATGTCTCGTCATAAAATTCTAATTCCGAATAAAATTGGAAACGTTTTTCGCGGCGGCGCGATATCGACGCAACGTGTCACAACACTGGCCAAGAGTTATGTTCAGCTAGTACAGTGATCGCGATAAAACAGCAAACCAATTACTTGGTTCATATTAAATTACAGCGATTCGCGGAATGTACAGATAGTTACAAAAAGGTTATTCGACGCGGCGTTCGCAACACTAACCGAGAGTTACGTCCAGCACAATACAGTACAGCAAACGTTATAAGACAAATGCATGTTCCTTCGTTTGGAGTATTTCGCGAAGCGTAGACGTCCAAAAGGTTACACAGGGTCGAGAGACGCGCAGTGAATGGTTTATAAATAACTTAAATCGGAGAGACGGCTGATAAGTCGTCTAGAAAAAAAAATAAACAACTTTTAATTAGTTCTTAATTAGAAAAGGAACTAAACAGCTCACTCACTCGGCGCTCGGTGGTCGAATGGCTAACAATGGTACTTTGACTCCGAGGTCGTGGGTTCGATCCCCGCACAAGACAAATATTTGTGTGCATGAATATGTCTTTGTCTTGGTCTGAGTGTTTAATATATGTATAATGTAAGTATAAGTTATCTAGTACCCATAGTACATGCTTTCCTTAGTATGCGACTAGATGTCAGTGTGTCATTTGTCCAGGAAAAGAAAATAAAAAAAAATATTTACTATATTTCGCTCGTCCATCCCTTTCACTCTTTTTACGGTCTGAAACCGTAAGGGTTAATGTGTAAATTATAAATTGGCATATTAAAAAAAAGGGCGGCATTTACATAATCATGCATTGTCACGAGAACCAAATATATGCCAAATTTCAGCCCAATCGTAAAGTGGGAGTCAAATTTTGCTAAATTGTATTAAAAGACAGTGAATCTAAAAAAAAGATTTTTTTATGTACATTTACGGCGTAAACCGTTGATTGGAAAAGCGGAAAACGCATATTGCGGAAAGCCTGTGCCCAGCAGTAAGTACATACAGGCTGATTATATCAAACAGCTCCTACCAGGGAGTCTACCGCGCAACGTGAATACGATTACCATTTGGCTAAAATGACACCGTTCGTCCACTAAACGGATATCGTCGCACCGGTGAAACGATGTCCGCCGGTCTTCAATTCCTTTACCAGTGACACGTGTTCGAGGGATCTTTGAATGAATGATATGCTTAGACTTTGACATTTGTAGTTACCGCCGAAAAAACGAATATCAATGGGTGAAGATCCACCGGTAATGAGAACTGTCAGTTGAAACAGTCTACCTTACTGTGGTCGGTTTGAACTGAATATTCGTATTTCTACCAACTTTTGCTAGTTATTACTTATTTTTTGTTTCTATTTGTACAAATATTATGACCTCCTAAACGAATTAACAAAAAGCGGCTATGTAGTTAATCTATACGCTGTAAAAGTAGGAGCGAGAGGTATACCAGCAAAATCTCTCTATAACCTGCTGAAAGACCTTGACTTGCCCAGAAGTGCAGTAAGTTCTATACTAGAACGAGTATCTAAAGCTGCATTAGCAGGTTTATACCAGATTTGGCAGGGCAGGGAGAGAAACACAAGTAGTGAAGGTGAGTGTTGATGTACGTCGGAAAGGGGCCCCTTAAACCTACACCCGTGTCATAAGTCTCGGGATCTACTTGGAGTTTCTCTCTCTGCCACACGATGGACCTGGCACCCGCACGGTGAATCCATGGAAGCTAAGAAGTTCGTCTCTCTTTAAACCCTTCTACTATAGTGTATTGTGTGTGTGGGCAACTAATAAAACCCATGACAGGAAACTGGATACTTGCCAGAACGCTATGGAAAGGAGCATGATGGGAAAAAAGCTATCAGATAGAATCAGGAACTCAACCATAATAGAACAAACGAAAAGAACAAACAACGTTACAGTAATAATAAGAAAACTAAAATGAAAATGGGCAGGCCATACCATTAGAGGTAAAGACAAATGGTCAAAGACAATAATGCACTGGTTTACTGGACACAGGAAAAGGAAAAGAGGCAGGCCATTTCGAAGATGGGCCGATGAAATAAGGGTTACAGCAGGTGTAGGCCGGACAACAACGGCAATGGATAGACAAAAATGGAAAAAGTTGGGGGAGGCCTTTGCCTATAAAAGGCAAACAGGCATGGTTATCGATGGAAAAAAACAAGTGGACTTGATACTGCCAATTTAAATGGAAACATGCAACAAATGTGTTGAAGAAGTTATTTTTATTTTTATTTCATGTAATATGTCTGAATAAAGGCTTTTATTATTACTATAGTGTGTTAGTGCAATATTGAACGTTTGTGTCTTGTAATCTGTGTTTTACACGAACTATGGAGTTAGCGGCATTATCTGCTGCAGCGGAAGAGGAACGGCTCAAGAAGCTCGAGACCTTAGAGCGCAGGATGCTACGTGATAGCAGCCAGCCTATGCTCTTGTCAGAGAGCAGTTTTATTGATAATTTTAGGTTATCAAAGTCGCATTTTCTGACTTTGTGCAACGATTTGGCTCCGTTTTTGTCAACGGCCCAACGCTCATCAGCAGTGCACCCAGAAATCAAAGTAGGTCTCGTGATAAATATACCAATTTATCACGAGAGCTATAAAAAACCTGATGGTCGATGGAAAGTAATCACTGTAGCCTGAGAAGAGATTTTGCGTCCCTTTGTGTGTTCTACCGTTTGTACAATGGGGTGTGTTCAGAGGAGTTGTTTGACATGATGCCCACGGCTTCCTTCTACAGTCGCACCGCTCGCCATCGACAGGGAATTCATCCTCACACTTTAGAACCGAAATGGTCACGCACTGTGCGGTTCCAGAGGAGTTTTCTTCCACGTACTATCAAGCTGTGGAATGAATTGCCTGTTGAGGTTTTCCCAGGAGACTACAGCATGGGGTTCTTCAAAAAGGGCGTGAAGAGGTTTTTACAGGGTCGGCAACGCGCATGTGATGCCTCTAGTGTTACAGGCGTCCATAGGCTGCGGTAACTGCTTTCCATCAGGCGGACCGTATGCTTGTTTGCCACCTTAGTGGTATAAAAAAAAAAAAAAAAAAAAAGCCTATAGTAATACAAAACAGCGAGCTTCTATTTTTTTTTATACTACTTCGGGTGGCAGACAAGCATACGGCCCGCCTGATGTGAAGCGGTTACCGTAGCCATATTAACGATTGCAACATAAAATATTGCTCGCGCGCCGCCACCCACGCTGCCAACTCAGTATCTCCTTCCGTTTTTTCTGGTGACCTCACTCACTCACAGGAACACAACAACCCTCAAGGGAATTGTTATTTGGCTGCGGTATTCTGTGAGGTGGAGGTACATTCCCCAGTCGGGTAGCTTACAATTACGCTCCCTACCTCTCTTTTCGCCAGAGCTTCGTTTGTCAGTCAGCAGGGTGCACCACGTGCAAGTGAAGTTGGCTTTGGTTCGAAGATCTTGATGAACACCCCAAAACGGCACGGTCACAAACACTATAATTTAAATAACTCAAGGAAAATAAATAGTTCGTTCGTAATAACATACATTTATAAAGAATTAAATCATTTATTTAACAGAAAGTACATATATAAAAACAAGAATGTACGTAAATCACAGAGTTAGTTTTAAACCACAGCATAAGTTATAATAGTACTACAAACAGTATGGCGACCCCACCTCGAGTCGAATGTGGAACTGCGCCGCGTATTACGAAAATTCGTTCGTAGTATATAATCTATCCTCAACTAAACTTAAATGGTAAAATGATTTATTTCTTATTTTTAATCAATACAATTAAACTATTTGTTTTTAAATTATTTTTTTCCAGTTTTAACAACGAATTTTACACATTATATCAATGTAATCGTTGATTTGACAGGTCAACATTTTTGGATTTTTATATTCCACAATTTTTATAGATAACTAATAATAATAATAAAATGTTTTATTTTCTCACTAATCAATACAAACACAATCTGTACGTGCAATTAAACAATCAGGTAAATACACCAATGCGACAATAAACATTGGTAGTATCGACTGCGTGAGACTGAAACCTCTGAACTAGGCATAAGCCTGTATCTCAGCGCACCAGTGCTCACCTCTCGGTCAAGACGGAACAATTTACATACCATACATAAATCACGGAACTTTAAGTATAGAGAGGCACTATAAAATATAAGATACGTACATATAGCAGTTTGCAAAACAAATCAAAGGGAAGAAAGAACTGACATTAGATTGTACAATAACCAATTACAAAATGTGTGAAATATTTGTTGTATCAGGGTAACTGTATTTAATGCAGTCTCATAATCACAATCATTCAAAATAAACGTTTAGAGATATTTATTAATACACAATATTATCAAAAGTATAACATCTTACGTTACAGCGCAAGATGCATATGCAGTCAACCCTAAGGCTTCTTCACACACATTTGCACAAATGCAGACGCGGTCTGTTTCTCGTATGGAGTGACCGGGGTGTGTGTGTGTTACAACATACGTTTGCACCCATCTCCGTTTTTATTTCAAAATTAATGTATTTATTAACAATTCGTATTATGCTAAACAACATTCTAAGCTGACGATAACCATACATTTCAGAATGACAATCTTGTATGTATCTTTTTTATTACAAATATAATGTATCTTTTTTATTACAAATATAATTTTTATTACAAATGTAATGTATCTTTTTTATTACAAATATAATACGCTCAATTTACATAAAATAATTAGAGGAATTCCTCTGTCATGTATGCTTATAAAATACTAAAATAAATAAAAAAGGTAAATTGCGATTTATAAACTAAAATACGTAAACAAACTACTTGGGCACGCTGTCACAGTACTACGTATAGTACGAATCACAAGTTAAAGGATTGGCGAACTTGCGGCCGCGGACTTGCGAAGGCGTTCACCAGTCGCTGCAACATTTGGTTGTTGGCAACAGCAGCATCTGCGAGGTCTTCGGCGGCTACAGCTAGCCGCTCCAGTGTCGAAGCAGTAGCTTGAGCTACCCTGTTGTTCTCTTCGGCTGCTGTTGCTAACCGGTCAATTGCATTCGCCAATCTATTTTCATCCTTCCGGGGCACCAACATTAAAACGGTTGCCTGAAAAAAAAAAGTTAAATTGTATAAACTTTATTGGTGCATCCTGAAACATAACACATACCGTTGTATATTTTTTCATTAGTATTGAAGTAATGATGACATTTGGCCTACCCTCTCCTTCCCCGGTGTATTTTTGAAATAATGTATTGTATGATAATAATATGCCTTGTTACATCAGATAGTCAGTGCTGTCATATTGGTGGTGTTATAGGGAATGAACCAAAGTAGAAATTATTGTCATAAGATTATTAGCACATAAACAAAGACAGGAAGAAAGTAACAAAAACATGCGTAAGCCTTGTTATATAACCCTGGCAGTCATTAATAGATGTAACTTGTCAGTATTTTTAGTTTTGACTAGATACATACCTATAGTAGGTACAGACACTTATAAGAGATACGTATGAACTGCCTAATGACATGGATTAAACCATTTCAATAGGTAGTCCACCTATTGTTTTGTAGGTATACCTACAGTATCAAACACAAATTATTTACTAAGATATCTGTACGTCTGATTCTCGGCTCCTGATTATATCTCCTTTGTTGACTGTATGTTGTTTACATAATGAAAATTCATAACAAAACATCAGAAAAGTACATACGTCTCTCCATTTTATGGGGGGTTTGGTGGTTCCAGACCCCATCGCGTTCAGCCTAGCTGCAAGTGACACCCACTTGTCGTTTGGACAAGGGTGCCGCAGCCGCATGCGAGGAAACACGCCCAGTTGCCAGCGCAGGATTCGCGTGCATATAATCCAAGAGCAAACGCTCTTGGGCATTTGATACAACCATAAGCGCTGGCATCTAGAAAAATATAAGTCGACCGTAGTCAGTCACTTGTACACCTCACCTCTTATGTTATTTAATTACAGATAGATGTTTCAAAAAAGCCGTGAATTTAAATGGTGCTTATGTAAACAAAGACACACAGTCTAAAAATACTTCGTTTACCACAGATTATAAATTATACCCCACTACATTGTAGTTTTGCGTTTAGTTGTGTTTAATTTGTTTTATTTTTTTTATCAAAGTAATAATCACAATTTAAAATAATAATTTACAGTAAAAATAAAAACTATATTTTCTTAAAAATTATATATTATAAGTATTTCTCAAATTCTAGACTAGCTACAACATTATTACGAAACGCAGGCCTTAAAACTAGATAAATCATTCGTTTAAGAACTGTCCGCACTAATACGTCTAGAATATTGTCTATGGTGATACCCAGTGATTACCACCCAGTTGTCCAACGTTTCCCCGGTACCAATTGGATGAAATTCCATGGGTGGGAATGGACATAAATACCAAGAAATTGAATGAAATTCACTGATTTCCCCGGTAGGCCCCCAGGAGCAACATCAAAATGTGACATTGCATAGGGCATTAACCACCTTAGTTAATTATAGTATATTTAATGATCCAATCTAAAAATAGACATGCCAAAGGATGGTTGTTTGTTAGGGTTTTTTCGTGTTACGTACGGAGCAACGGATCACCGTGATCTTTTTTGTCAAAGAAGGCTTTCAAGCCCACCGATTGACGTCATCACGAGCCGAGCTCAAGATTTTTATCAATCAATCTATCAATAGTTATATGTCAGGGGTACGGTGGGTCTGAAGGGTAAAGGATACATTAGATAATTTCAGATATAATATAATGTCTTTAGTATGACGTGTAATCCTAATTTTTGTATAAACGATTTGAGATTGCAACATCCTGCGGGTTATTTTTTATCCCTTTTACACCAGTTATTTTTTATCCCTTGATGTCCATTCCAGAATCTCTTTACACCAATTGTTTTTTTTTTATAGGGATTCATTTTTATAATTGATAGATTATTATAAGACTGGAAAGAACTTATTATGTGTGTGCTGGAGATACAAATAAATGTTTCATTCATTCATTCACTTGTCGGTTTTCCTGGCTATGTATACATACTATTGCCATGCCGGCTTTACTACGCGGTAAATTCTTTTCGATTCTCGATTCTCAATCCGACGGGTCTTTTACTACCCCATAAAGCCTCGACTCCGGAATCTGTTTGCACCCCTATACTATGAGTTCAACTCATTTCCATGCCTTCTTTATCACATGGTTTCCTAATCCAAAGCGTCTTTTGACATTCCATATAGTCTCCATTCCAAAGTTCAGGTTTTTCTGGCTACATGTCTGGTACATTGTCAAGTCAGCTTTGCTACACGGTTTCCTGCAACCAACGGGCCTTTGTCTATCCCACGATCTGCTATCCAGAATCAGTTTGCAGATTTTTTGACTACGTGTCTGGTTCATTGTGACGAGCCCGGTGGTCGAATGGTTAGCAATGGTTACTTTGACTCCGAGGTCGCAGGTTCGAACGCCGCACAAGACAAACGTATGTGTGTATGAACATGTCTGTTTGTCTTGGTCTGGGAGTTTTCTAGTATGTATTTACAAAAAAAAATGTATTTAAGTATATTTATCAGTTGTCTATTACCCATAGTAAAAGCTTTGCGCTTAATTTGGGACTAGATCGCGTTGTGTAAATTGTCCAGAAATATTTATATTTCAGCTTTATACTTCACGGTTTCCTACGTAAAACTTTGTTCTGTGTTGCAAGCATTTTTTTTATATTTTCTTTCGTAATGGTATTCCTAACAGTCAACATTATTACTTGCAACGTCCAATATGTCTTTCTTTGCATTAACATTTTTTCGAACTGACATAGCCTACTTAAAAACCCAAACTACTAGAACGAAGCGTTACCCACGCTTCGTTCTAGTTTGTGTTTACAAACCAAATTTATAAACGGTTGTACCGCATAAAGGCATATTAAATATTCAAGGGAGCATTTAAATACAAAAAACATTAATTTACGACTTAAGTGCCCTTATGTGATATGAGTACTTAAGAGGATCACAAGTTCTAACTGACGTCATAACTGAATTAAAAAAAAATTGGTTGTCTGTACAGTCGGTTTACGGACGATAATTTTACGTAATAACGTCTTAAGAAAACATCGACCGATGGAGAGGAATAGTGATAGATGCGTCACAAGCCGAATGCTTAGGCCGATCGTCCCTCTTTTTCGGGTGTGTATGTGCAGCCGGCGTTCATCGTTTTATAATACGTTGTCGCGTCAAAAAAAGTGTTAAAAAATCATGGTTCACAAACCATTCTCTTCTGGAGTCGAACCCGCCCTCTCCGAGTCGAATTTGGAACAATTTGTTTGAAGCCGCACGCACAGACACAAATTTACATTGTTGGACAAACTTCAATGGAGATCAGCAACACCAAGACCTCACCGCCGCCTCACTCCTTCTTTTCTTTCGGGAGACCTAACTTACTCGCAGGAACACAACAACCCTCAAGGGAATTGTTACTTGGCTGCGGTTATCTGTGACGTGGAGGTACTTCTCCAGTCAGGCAGCTTAAAAATTACGCTATTCCCTACCTCTCTTAAATTAATTTTATAGATACTCGTAGCTATATAACATGTATTTGTCTCTTCAGATACATACTTGTTTTTTTAAGTTAGCAATTTATAGTTATCTAGTTGTGAACAATCATTCATAGTATTTTTTCTTCAAATTAAATTATATCTTTGGGCTAGCCTTCACTAAAAGAAAAAAAACTTATAACAAGACATTTAACAATTAATTTTTGAAATAGGAAAGTGGTGATTCATTGAATAATAAAAAAATAAATAAATATTTCTGGACAATTTTACACAGCGCCATCTAGTCCCAAATTAAGCACAAAGCTTGTGTTATGGGTACTAGACAACTGATAAATGTACTTAAATACATTTTTTTTTTGTAAATACATACTTATAATACATAGAAAACACCCAGACCAAGAGAAACAGAAATGTTCATGCACACAAATGTTTGTCTTGTGCGGGAATCGAACCCGTGATCTCGGAGTCAAAGTGGCCATTGCTAACCATTCGACCACCGAGCTCGTCAAGATTGAAAATAATTTGTATGTATCTATGGTACTTGACAGACAGTAATATTGGCTTTAAAATTCAAATATCTTTATTGTTGAACATAGGTACCTATTTCATTTATAGGTTTACACTTTATCGATCGTGGGTCTCACCATGTCCTGTCCTTGGTTGGACGTACAATAATTAATACAAATATTATATACCTACTTTTATCTTTTAAATTAAGAATCTCAAATATAAAATAAAAAAGAAATAAACAACGTCTAATTAAAAAAATAAGTCAAGTTATATTCTACGCTATCAATTATTAAATGGCTTTTGCTGAGCCTCACTCATTAGTTAATGTGTTTGGGTCAAACTCAAGTCAATAACGACGCATTTAAAGATTATAGACCGACTAGCGGGCCCGCCCCAGCTTTCCCTGGGCATATCCTGTTATCCGATCAGAATTTTCAACAAAATTTCGACCCCAAATTTGATCCAATTCCTGACTTAGCTGACGACTCCAACCTGCAAGCCTTCGAGATTTTGTTTTAATCGGTGAATTTGTGACCTTTCGCTTTTATATATGTTAGAATATCATCATCATCATCATGAGGTCCATTTTAGTCTCCATTACAGGAGGACGAGTCTCTCTCGTCCGTCCTAGACGGAAGGAGGATTTAGCCTACACTCCCCACGCTGGCCAAACGGGTTGGGGAGGCCTGATCGATATTTGATAATATATTTCCTTTAGTCGCTTTGTACGACTTCCACGGGAAGAAACGGAGTGATTCTATTCTAGTCTTCCGGAAACCACACGGGCTATGTTAGAATATATTATGTTTATATCACTAGCTGACCTGACAGACGTTATCCTGTTTTCTCAACAATGAATATTGAATTCGAATTGGTTTCGCGCAATCTCTCAAACGACATAAAGTTACATTAGTAAAGTTAATATGGTCGTTCAGTTTTCTAATTTTCCGCTTAACTTTCTTATTTTTTCTTTCATTAAGAACCTTCTCCTGACAATAACAAATACAGCATAAACGGGTACAGCCGTTCACGCGTGACGCATTATTACATAGTATATATATATTATATCATTTGGGGAGACCACGTACCGGCAAGCGCAGCGTAGGACGTCCACCCACGAGGTGGACAGACGACCTCATTAAGACCGTAGGATCGCGCTGGATGCAAGCCGCTTCCAACCGGTCTTATTGGAGTTCTAGAGGGGAGGGCTATGTCCAGCAGTGGACTTTCAATGGCTGAGATGATGATATATATTATATACTATGTATATTATACAGTATATAGATTATATAGTATATATATTATAGATATTGTATTGGGAGGAAAACTGCAAAAATGATAAAATTATTTAGCTTTGCTGTTTTTAATTATCACTAAGGTGTCAAATTCAAGTTTAATAAAAATGGCGTGTCACCATGGGTGTGGCCATGTCATGGACACGGTCGTGTCTTGTACGTGAATACGTTATTTATATGCACTAAAATTGGCAGCGCTTCCCAAAATGGGGAGTAGGTGGTTCCTCAACATCTTTGAACCAAAGTCAACTTCACCTGCACGCGGTGCACTCTGCTGACTGACAAACGAAGCTCTGGCGAAAAGAGATGTATGGAGCGTAATTGTAAGTTACCCGACTGGGGGATGTACCTCCACCTCACAGAATACCACAGCCAAATAACAATTCCCTTGAGGGATGTTGTGTTCTTGCGAATGAGTGAGGTCACCAGAAAGGAAGATGAAGATGCTGCGTTGGCAGCAGGGGTGGCGGCGCGCGAGCGATATTTTATGTTGCGAGCGTTAATATGGATACGGTAACCGCTTCACATCAGGCGGACCGTAGGCTTGTCTGTCACCCTATGTATGTAGTCTATAAAAAATAATTATAATATACACAATGTTTAACTTAGTGACGCATACGTTACCTCTTTGGTTTAAAATGTTAATTTAATTGATTAAATTTAACTAATTTAAATAATTAAATTAGTTAAATTTGGGTTTGTTAGTTTCGGTATCATTTTGTAATGTTTAATTTAAATTATTTGCAATGGCAACACATGCTTTCAAGCTATTGACTGCACTGGTCTGTGATTGGCTAAACGATCACAGGCTAGCATTCGGTCATTTCTGATTGGTAAATAACTACCAATCAGAATACTTGATTTTTACCGCGAAAAGCAGAGGAAAAGTTGGAGCGAAAGCGACCTTTTGATCATTCTTTGTTCGACTGTTGGACTGGAAGGTTATAACAAAAATTAAAAGTAATACATCTTTCTTCAGTGTTTTTCTTCACATCTAATAGTAGTCTGCATCGGAAGTATAGTAACCAGGGGCGCCGGCTTTTAGAAAACCTCATGGGTCATTTGATGACTCGAAAAAGTGTGAAACCCACAAACACCCAGACCCAACACAAATATCTGTTTCTTCGACTGAAAATTCTGTTTTGTGTTGGTGCGGGAATCGAACCCGCGACCCTTGCGTCTCAACCGGCGTTCTAAACCACTGCGCTAAACGGGTTGTCGAGTAATGAAAAACGTCCATCCCTAAGAGGCGATTACTGATCTGTTTCTTGATGTCTATTCTCAGGGGTGCTCGACACCCACTGTTTATTTCTCGTGGGTGCTCGAGCCCCCGAGCACCCACGGAGTCGGCGCCCCAGATAGTAACTATATTACATGCAAGGTAGAAGGTCTTCCGACAAATGTAATATCAATACATACCACTAATTGTAATTTGTATTATAATTTAATAATAAAGTTGTGAGTCAGGCATTGTGATGGAAGTTATGTCTTGAAAGTATTTGCATTGTGCGGTTATGTTAGTCATGTGGCGACGTCTCTCGAAATATGACAACATGGTAGGGTGTAACAACGTCGCTCTCGTTGTAAGGTCATCTAAAGATATATATAAAAGAAGAAACTGACTGACTGACTTATATATCAACGCACAGCCCAAATCGCTGGGTCTAGAGATTCCAAATTTGGCAAGTAGGTTCCTCATGAACACGTCTAGGGGTGCACTAAGAAAGTCCGACTTATTTTAGGGTCAATCAAAGTTTGGCAGGAAAATCCATTTTAAAAGTATGAAATTATTAAAATTTAATATTTATTTTATACTAGTTGTTCCTCGCGGCTTCGCCTGCGTGGTCCAGGGGAGCTGCTATTGGTTTGTGTATATTTTTTCTTGATTTATAAATATTATATAAGGTTCCTTTCGACGTAAAAGAAGGACAAATCATTACAAAGTAATTTTTCCCATGGGATTAAGATTATCCGGCATAAAAAGTAGCCTATTTCACCCTCCAGACCGTAAACTACCCCCATAAAAAACTTAGGTTACTTTTGACGTGAAAGAAGGACAAATTATTATAAACTTTAGTTTTTCCCGAGGGAATAAAATGTTTTTCCGGGATAAAGAGTAGCCTATGTCACTCTCCAGGCCTTAAACTATCTCCTAAAAAAATCATGTCCGTACTTAGCTTCCTTTTGGCGTGAAAGAAGGCCAAATGATTATAAACTTTATTTTTTCCCGTGGGAATAAGATGTTTTTCCGGTATAAAGAGTAGCCTATGTCACTCTTAAAAAAACATGCCAATCCGTTTGTTACTTTTGACGTGAAAGAAGGACAAACAAACAAACACACTTTCACATTTATAATATTAGTATGGATTATTGTAAAATGTTCTTTCTTTTATTTAATTTTTTCGCCAATTTTTCAATTTTATAATGTTTTAATACTTACTAGCGACCCGCCCCGGCTTCGCACGGGTGCAATGCTGATACTAAATGTACTACAGAAGGTCTTTGCGCTTTGTCCTATCCAGTCCTTCCCCAGTTATAGGCACACGCCGCCGGCTCCGCGGCCGGTACCGCCACAGCCGTTATGTCCCTGCATTTTAAATGTGTAATATCTTCTAAACTATTCATTTAAATTACATGCTGTGAAGGGCCATATTGATCTATATTAAATGCGCAATGTATTTAAGGTACTTAATTGGATAAGGATTAATTCTGTATTGCTTAAAATCGCTTCGTAAATAAGGCATTATTTCTTGTAAAAAGCAAAGGATAAAATAACGGTTATTGTGTGTTACCACTAAGAGATAGACATATACCATCGCGAACTTTTTTGTAGACCATTTTAAGGTGAACAATACTGTACTACATTATTTTGATCTATCTCGTTGGGTTCAGCCAGCGTTTGCAATGAAAGAGCAAAAAAATGTGTTTATTTACGACATCACATTAGAAACCTCTAAATTATCAGTGTTTTTCTACTATGTTATGCATATATTATACATATAAACTTTCCAGTTGAATCACTCTATCTATTAAAAAAAACCGCATCATAATCCGTTGCGTAGTTTCAAAGATTTAAGCATACATGGGGACATAGGGACAGAGAAAGCGACTTTGTTTTATACTATGTAGTGATTATTCTATTCCCGACCTAGAGAAATCTAAAAACACAAAAATCATAAAAATGGGTCCAGCCGTTCTTGAGTTGTAAATGGTGTAACTAATACGACTTTCTTTTATATATATAAATGTGATAAACTTTCACACTCGTATTTTAAGAACCCTTATTATGCAACAGTTTCATAAACTACTATAAATAAATCACGGGGAGTGTATAGCGCGCTTTACATAATATGATTATAAATAAAATAAATAAATAAATAAATATTGTCAGACAAATTACACAGCGCCATCTAGCCCCAAAGTAAGCGAAGCGTGTGTTATGGGTACTAGACAACTGATAAACATACGTAAATACATTTTTTTTTTAAATAGATACTTATGATACATAGAAAACACCCAGACTAAGACAAACAGACATGTTCATGCACACAAATGTTTGTCCTATGTGGGAATCGAACCCACGAGCGTTGGTGTCGAAGCCGCGTCATTGACCGCTACGCCACCGAGCTCGTCTATGATTAATTATTGCAACGTTATTACATAACGTTTTCTAAAAATAAACAAGTATTTGAAGGTAAAGGTTGACTGCTAAACGTGTAAGTTATTCTAGATCAATAATAATTGTCCTTCAAACGCTGTTAGCATAATATTACCATTCAAATTAAGAGATTCGCATATTATGTTCTGCTCGTCGAGGCCGACAATGGGCCTGTTGATTCTGTTGTCTATGCCCATGACCACGGACCACGTGCCATTATATTGTTTTGCAATCCTTTTTTCATACTACGTAAGGGGGCAGACAAGCAGACGGCCCGTCTGATGCGAAGCGTTATTACTTTAGCCATATTAATACTCAATATCTTTATTGCAAATAATATGTAGGTACATGTCGATCTTAAAATACATGTTCGTTTTAAGTTATTACATATTATGACACTATAAGGGTATGGCAACAGTCTGAAGTGTACGGAACGGTTTATTATATGTCGTCTAATTTATCATTTAAAAATTCGTCAAGAGTATAATAACATTTGGCTACCAGTAAGGTCTTTAATTTTTTAATGAAGCTTGCTCCTTGGTCAATATCTTTTATTTTATTTGGCAATTTGTTAAATATTTCGACGGCCATCGAATTAGGGCTAGAACTATGCATAGCAAGATTTGATTTTGGATTTATTAACGCACGCAATATGAAACACCGCTGCCAACCGCATCTCCTTCCTTCCTAACTCACTCGCAGGAACACAACAACCCTCAAGGGAATTGTTAATTATACTGCGATATTCTGTGAGGTGAAGGTACTTCCCCAGTCTCTTATCTTACGATTACTCTCCCTACGTGATCATGGAAAAATACTGTTCAAACCTATTAATGAGGTACTTGAAACAATGCTGCCTGAATGGCAGGAAATATATAAATAAATAAATAATAAATAAATATTGTCAGACAATTTACACAGAGCCATCTAGCCCCAAAGTAAGCGAAGCTTGTGTTATGGGTACTAGACAACTGATAAACATACGTAAATACATTTTTTTTTGTAAATACATACATATGATACATAGAAAACACCCAGACTAAGACAAACAGACATGTTCATGTACACAAATGTTTGTCCTATGTGAGAATCGAACCCAAAACCCGAACGAGCGTTGGTGTCGAAGCCGCTACGCCACCGAGCTCGTCAAATTATATTGTTTGCAAGCCTTTTTTCATACTACGTAAGGGGGCAGACAAGCAGACGGCCCGCCTGATGCGAAGCGTTATTACTGTAGCCATATTAACGCGCGGTATATGAATCACCGCTGTAAACCGCATCTCCTTCCTTCCTAACTCACTCGCAGGAACAAAACAACCCTCAAGGGAATTGTTAATTATACTGTGATATTCTGTGAGGTGAAGGCACTTCCCCAGTTGGGCATTTTACGATTACTCTCCCTACGTGATCGTGAAAAAATACTTACACTGTTCAAACCTATTAATGAGGTACTTGAAACAATGCTGCCTGAATGGCATATAATTCTTTCACCTATACTGTGACGTTCTTTCATAACAAAATCGAAACCAAAATGTCTAGTATCTTATTTTGGTCCCACAGTACTTCAGAGTGAAGAGAAGGAGCGGGATGACATGTTGAATTCATTGCAAGTCGCATCCGGGGTAGTATACTATTCTGATTTGGTAGCAACAAGGGAGAATTTACCAAGCGTTCAGACGATTTTGCAATTCATATTATTGGAATCGATGTGTTAGGTAACAACTCAATGTTTTAGGTCCCCAATAGTATTAGATTCTCAAAATCCGTAATTTTAATGCCATATTTGCCATATTGCTTTGCCATATGGCCCAAAAAGTACATCAGAGTGCTTAGAGCGAGTTTTTTGTTAGCGTTCGATCTTATCAACGTAAACAAACTGACCAAATCAAAAAGAACTCTCATGTTGTAAATTTATAAGACGAGTGTTACATATCAAAATTTAACATTTTGAAATTAGCAACCCGGCTAATTTGGATATGTAACATGCCTCTGGTATATTCACAATATGAAACTTTTTCCCAATTTGATCGGCTTGTAAACGTTGACACTTTCGAATGTGACCAAAAAACACGCACTAATCTCTCAGAGTACTATATTTTCCTATGACGTAGTGTGGCGAAAATTCCAGATAGACAATAGACGATGGCGAATAGACAGACAATTAGGATAATCGACTGGTACAATAACGTTTTAACCTTGGTGTGTACTAAAAAGTCGGTCGTGAAGTCACTGACGGTTCCTGCTTCGATTTCAAAGGGACATTGTGTAAAAAGTGTAACTAAAAACACGAATTTAAAAAAGGTCCAAGTTCTTGTTTATTTATTTCAACTTCATGCACAAAATTGTACACCTGCGGACTGAATGCTATACAAGCATTCTCTACCAGTCAACCATAGGGTGATGCAGAGATAATACATGGCAGGTGCACAGGGAGTGAATAATTCTGTTGTTCTGCCACCCGACGTAGTATAAAAAAAACATATTTATAAGGCTTTATCCGAGTAATTTTGCCATTTTCACAGCATATGGATATTGTTAATCCTGTTTGATTGTGTGATAAGATAAAATAAAATTCGTCTATTCACAACAATAAGGTAATAAATACACATGTGAGAGATGATATGGGTAAGAAAGGGGCTTTGACAGACAAGCATACGGCCCGCCTGAAGCGGTTACCGTGGCCATATTAACATTCGCTATGTTAAATATCGCTCGCGCGTCACCAATCCGCTGCCAACGCAGCTACTGCTTCCTTTCTGTTGACCTCGCGCACTCGAGGGACACAACAACCCTCAAGAGAATTGTTATTTGGCTGCGGTATTCTGCGAGGTGGAGGTACTTCCTCGAGTCGGGCAGCTGGAAATACGATATACCCTACTTCTCTTAATATATGTAACACAGAAGGTAGAACCAACTGTTTTTTAAACTTGACTGGATACACTACCGTGCTGGTATTGTTTCTTATTTATTAGGGATGGCAGTACTGTTTTTTATTCTATCTAACAATGACAATAAGGTCAAGATCAAAAAAAAAAATACTCGCGTGCGGGATATGTACTCTCTGCTCTCTCTCTCTAACAGCATAGTGACACCCTAAATGCCCCCACACTGTTGTAAAAAAATGATTGCACACATTTTATAAATCTAATCCATACATGCATACTTCATCATCAGGTCATTTTAGTCTCCATTACAGGAGCACGGCCCTCTCTCGTCAGTCCCAGACAAGAGGATTTGGCCTACACTATACATGCATACTTAATATTTACAAATGTGAAACTGTGTTTGTTTGTTTGTCCTTATTTCAAGAACCCAATGGATTGACATTGGACCTACCACACATTCCCACCACTGTGTCTCCTGTGTAGCCAGGAATAACAGCGGCGACCACCAAAAAAGCCAATGAACAGTGAAATCCATAGCATTCCCGAGGGTAAAACTACAGCTGCCTTGGAAATCACAACGAATTTAATTAGAAGAAATTAGTAGGAGTAGGAAGCTTTTGCAATTTACTTCATCTCTTAGCAATGTGAGAGACAGCGTTATGTCAAATAAGGCATTAAAAGCCTTAAGAAATGGCTAGTCAAGTGAAGCTCAACTGCCATGCACCACGGATTTTGAATATCTAACAAACACTATTGGGAACCTAAAACTGAGTTGTTACCTAACGTATCGATTTCAATAATATTAATTGCAAAATCGTCTGATTTTACCTGGAGAGTGATATATGCTACGTTTTATTCCGGGAAAACATATTATTCGCACGGGAAAAAAGTTTTATTGAAATAATGACAATATTGCAAAGGCGTAAAAATAATTCATACGCCATAAGAACCAGCGATCTTCTTTCGATGGAATGTACTCGTATTTGTTCGTATGAAGCAGCAAATAAAAAACAAAGTAGAGGTTATAACAACAATTTTTTTTTGTTAAATTAAATTAAACGTATAACACTGTTAAAACATAAACACGATACTGTTATTTTTAATGTTCTGTTAAAAATAAATAATATAAATAATTTTACATTCATTACTTCTATCAACGAAGAACAGGAACATAACTAAAGCCACTAAGACCCGGCTCGTTAGAACACTAGTATTCCCCATATTTTTATACGCTGCAGAGACTTGGACTTTACGCGAAGTGGAAAAGAAGAAGATAGACGCTTTAGAGATGTGGTGCTGGAGACGAATGCTCGGAGTATCGTGGAGCGAACATCGCACAAATGTCTCCATACTTCAACAACTCGGCATCAAGCAGCGACTATCTGCTCTAGTACAATCGCGTATACTAAAATTCTTCGGCCACGTCTCAAGACGCGAAGGTGACACCATCGAACGCCTGGTGGTTCAGGGTAGAGTCGAGGGTACAAGAACCCGCGGCAGATCACCCATGCGGTGGACCGACCAGATAAAATCTGCCGTGGGCGGCTCACTGCATGAGTGCACCAGAAGTCCCTAAAATCGGACGAGATGGCGGGATATTGTGAGGCGAATAACTACAACCCCGAATCCTCACTCATGACGACCACGACAGCTCTGTCAAGAGCGTAACGAAGAAGAAGAAAACTTCTATCAACGCAAGTATGAAGGAAAGTCCATTGATGGTTATTTTATCTAACGTCACTAGTTGTTTATTATTTTAATATAGCGTTAATACGGTAAAAATTAACTCTTTTGGATGGAAAATTAATAGACAACACCACGAAATTAAGTGTTAATTTGAACGTGCCTGAATAAATAACATGTTCTCTTAATTAATAGTTAACATGTTAACAACCAAATGGCCGACAGAACAAACCTTTTTTCTTGTTCTTTGAACGAATTCAGAGAGATTGCATTACGTAGTTTATTATATAAATTATAATACTTAAATAGTTTTTACTGAATGCCTTTTTATCGTATTGGTGTGATGCTGTAATGGTAGACTTAAGCTAAGATAAATAAATAAATGTTAATAACATTTATTTATTTTTTAGCATTAACTCATTAAAAATAAATAACACTTCATCCCATCTCTACAACAAAGGTCATTGTCTCGTAGTTGCAAAAAACCCAAGCGGTTTGTCTAACGGGAATCAGAGGCCTACTGGGAAGCGAAAATCCTAAGTATCGCGAGTGTTTCAAATAGATTCCTTATATTGGGAGATTGGATACGGACTTACCTTCCAATAGAGCCAATGTATTGCTAATTGATTCAGATGTTATTTCGCTTGTTAGACGTCATGTTAGACAACATGCTTCTATCTACTGACAGTAGTGGATGGGTGCCGGCCGGCAGTAGTTTGCATGAACTAATTGGTGGCGAAAGCACGCAAAGTAGTGTAGATCAAATTGTCTAATTTATTGTCTAAATATCACAATAAATAACAAATATTTACATTTGCTTTTTTGGGGTGTAAGTGGTTTCAACATCTTTGAACTAAAGTCAACCTCACTTGTATGTGGTGCACCCAGCCGACTAACGAGAGGTCTTTTGCGAAAGAGAGATGGTACAGCGTATTTGTAAGCTGCCCGTCTGGAAAAGTACTTCCACCTCATAGAATACTGCAGCCAAATTATTCAACTTTAAAATACCACCGTACCACCAGAGGTACGGTCAGGGGTACGGTCAGGGGTACGGTGGGTCTGAAGTGTTCCTTGAGGGCTGTGTTCCTGCGAGTGAGTGAGGTTACAAGAAAGGAAGGAGTTGCTGCGTTGTGGCTTGAAAATACTGGCCTCCGCTAACCAGCAGTTGAGCAGCGTGGTGGATAAGCTCTAAACCCCTTCGATTCAGGGGAGATCTGTATCCCAGCAGTGGGATACAGAATAAGGGTCGACTAAGACGACATAATGTGCAGGAATAAAAGTTTGACGAGCCCGGTGGTCGAATGGTTAGCAATGGCCACTTTGACTCTGAGGTTGCGGGTTCGATCCCCGACAAGACAAATATTTGTGTGCATGAACATGTTTGTTTGTCTTGTTCTGGGTGTTTTTCTATGTATTATATGTATGTATTTACAAAAAAAATGTATTTAAGTAGTATATCAGAAATCAAGTATCCACAGTACAAGCTTTGCTTAGTTTGGGACTAGATGGCCGTGTGTAAATTGTCCAGGAATATTTATTTTGAGTTTATAACAAAGGTGGAAAAATTCTAAACAAAGAATAAAACGACATACGAAGACGGACGGAGACGGACGTAGGGTTGCCAACTTTTTTTACAAGAAATAAAGTATATTTAGATCCGAGAAGGATATTAAACAGGATTTTAGAAAAATTAACAGTACTTTACTTATTTAATGTTTTAAATACATATTTGTTTAGAGCATCTCGCACAACTTAATTTACAGACTTTTTTAAAAACTTCATACGCCTCCCCACAATTATAACTAAAATTAAAATAAATGAGAAACTCATTTTTATTGAATTAAGAGTTATATAAGTATGCTATTAATGACTAAATAAAAAAATGTGTGAACGTCTAAGTTTAACACTAGTGTTAAGAATTTTGATGCTGAAAACTGTATCTTGTATATTTTATTTTTATTCAACAGTAAAAAGTATAATGTAGTGAAAAACAGTATAATACTGTTTTTAACAGAATAGTTGGCAACCCTAACGGACGGAGACAAGGTGGTTTTCGAAGAATCGAATCATACTAAAATAATAATGACAAATATAAGCCGTGTCGCCGCAAGCATACGACGCGGCTAAATTCTTAGAAAGATTTTTCTTATACTCGGCCCTTTAAAAGTGATTGTATACTGGTAGACATGCATTTAAATTAGACAAATCAAATTTTTTATCATAGTAGCTTCCTTAGCTTTAGCTTAGGGTCACCTGATGGAAAGCAATCACCACCGCACATGGAGATCAGCAACACCTAGGTTCACCTAGGTCACCGATCCGTTGTCAGCCTATAATCCTTATTTTCTTTCTTTCTGGTGACCTTACACGCAGGAATATAATAATCCTCAAGGGAATTGTTATTTGGCTGCGGTATTCTGTAAGGTGGAAGTACTTTACCAGTCGGGCAGCTTAAAAAATACGCTATGCCCTAAGGAAAGGCCTTTCGCCAGAGCTTCGTTTGTCAGTTAGCAGGGTGCACCAAGTGCAAGTGAGGTTAGCTTTGGTTCAAAGATGTTGATGAACCACTTACACCCCATTGTGACTTTGACTCCACATACACACTAAGTACGTATCCTGGATGTTAATTCAGAACGTATTCTACACGTGTACCAAATTTCATCCAAATTAATTCGACCATTTCGGAGAAAATAATATTACATATTATTATTTGGGGTGTAAGTGGTGGTGAAGTTGACTTTGGTTCAAAGATGCTGATGAACGACTTATACCCCCAAAAAAACATAAAATCATAAATTTAGTTCAGCTAATAAGTAACAGGCCGTGTGGTTTCCGGCAGACTACAATAGAATCACTCCGTTTCTTCCCGTGGATGTCGTACAAGGCGACTAAGGAAAATACATTACCAAATATCGATCAGGCCTCCCCAATCCGTTTGGCCAGCGAGGGGAGTGTAGGCCAAATCCAGGAGGATTTGGCCTACACTCCCCACGCTGGAATGGAAGGGATGGAAGGATCCATCTAGGATGGACGAGAGAGGGACGTGCTCTTGTAGTGGAGACTAAAATGGACCTGATGATGATGATGAATAAGTAACACGACATTCATTGACTGTTAGGCGGGACGAAGTTGGTCGGGTCAGCTATTTAGTTATACATGTCTACGCATATAATAATAGCAATATTCAATCGTTAAGATGCCGTGAAATAGGTTTATAACTCTTGTTCTTTTCATTTAATACCTAGCGGTATTAATATACAGATGTTCCATCGACTGAACAGAAAAACATATGATTCTATAACATAAATAAATGTTCCTTGACAAATTACATACTGCCATCTAGTCCCAAACTAAGCAAAGCTTGTATTAATGTTACTAGATAACTGATATACCTATGTACATAAATGCATTTTCTGGTAAATAAATACATATAATGACGAGCTCGTTGGTGAAATGGTTAGCAATGGCCACTTTGACTCTGAGGTCGGGGTTTCATCCCCGCACTAGACAATTTTTTTGTGTACATGAACATATCTGATTGTCTTGGTCTGGGCGTTTTCTATGTATTATATGTATATATTTACAAAAAAAATAATTAAGCATAATATCAGTTATTTAGTAGCCATAGTACAAGTTTTGCTTAGTTTGGCACTAGATGGCGCTGTGTAAAATGTCCAGCAGAAATATATATATATATATATATATATATATATATATATATTATATGAGAAGAGGCAAACAAGCATATGGCGGTATTCTGTGAGGTAGAGATACATTCACCAGGCAGGCAGCTTAAAAACGCTTTATAAATAAATATTTCTGGACAATTTAGTTTGTTTTGTGCGGGAATCGAACCCGTGACCTTGGCGGCAAAGTGGCCATTGCTAACCATTCGACCACCAAGCTCGTCCATTTGCCCTACCTCTTTTCGCCAAAACCTCGTTTGTCAGTCAGCAGGGTGCACTTGCAGGTGAGGTTGGTTTTGGTTCAAAGATGTTGATGAACTATTTACACCCCATATTAATTTTTTACATTTATTTATTTATTATTAATTCAATTTGTCGACTGCCAATCTTAACTATCCTATGTATATTTATGGCTCCAACTAAAAGCAATTCATGTTAGATGTTGTGGGAATACCCAACTTCGGACATACAAATTATAAATATATTTGTTTAGATGAGCGAGTGAGTAATACTTAATAAACGGGTGAACAACATTCATGTGTGAACACGTGTTTTTTTTATATCACGTGCAAAACACGCCATATGTAATTATATACATCAGTACTATTATTAGAACGCTTTAGTATGTACCATTGTTATTTTTAAGTTGTTGTTAGGTCCAAATTACTGACTTAAATGGATCTTTTTGCCTATCTTGCGGCGTCGCGTGTTACGAAAGTTCGTTAGTAGTACCTATATAATCTATTCTCAACTGAACTTTTAAATGGTAAAATGATTTATTTCTTATTTTTTAATCATTAACTTTAAACTATTTGTTTTTTTTTTTTCATTACAAAATCAATATTTTTTTCCAGGTTTTCGTAAATTAATTTTACATATTGTGTCGTCGAAATCGTTGATTCGACAGTTCGACGTTTTTGGTAGTACTTTTTTTTATTACATATATCAATACAACCTAAAGTATAACGTCTTACCTTACAGCGCAACTACTTCGTTATACAGTCAACCCTAAGGCATCTGCACACGCAGTTGCACGTACACAGACGCGGTCTGTCGTATTGTCGTTTTTTGTATGGAGTGGCCAGGGTGTGCTAACACGATACAAAACAATCGGATACACGTTGATGTCTTTTACATGCGCATACATTTTGAAACTCCAAATTAATTGAAAATAACCAATAATAATGCACGGGTCGCTCTACGCTCCACTCTAAGCATAAAATATTCAACTAACAGCTAACGATACGAACGAACTTTCCATCCTATCCTAAACATTGGACCGTGTTTTGCAGAATAGATCCAATCGACATTTTGTTACTTTTGAGTTAAAGCTATTTAATGTTTAACAGGAATAAAAATATCACGCAGTATACGTTTTCCGAAGCATATGTCATCAAACTACTAGCGAATATATAAAACTCGCTGTGAAGTTACTCGCTATGTATATCTCTCAATTTGTGTCATATCATTAGATGGATGTATTCTGCAGAACAGGGTCCAATTTTCATCTTTTTTTTTTTTGATATTTTTGGTAATTTTTTCGTAATCTAAAATCACAAAATCTGATCTTTTTTAGCAGTAACTTTGTATTTTAGTTTTAGCTACGTGCAGGTGATGTTGGCTAAAACGCTGCTTAACTGCGAGTTCGATTTGATTGTTGATACGCGCCACGACGCCATCCAGCTCGAAAAACAAGCAAAAGCTAGAAATTAATAATTATTTTAAGCATTCGTGTACCACTCGATCTTGACCTATGTGTACATAATTTGATTTAATAACAGGCATTAACACAATCAAAAACAGTGACACGACCACAGACATTCTTAGATCTAATTTAGATATTAAAGAGACATGAACACAAGTCACTGCCGGTCGGCTGTACGAGAAATGTGATCATGGTTTTTATCTTATACTACTTTCTGTCCGCGGTTTCGCCCCGGGTGAGCAGATTACCGGGATAAGAAGTATAAATAATAAGCATTTCTGGACAATTTTCACAGCGCTATCTAGTCCCAAATTAAGCGCAAAGCTTGTACTATGGGTACTAGACAACTGATAAATGTACTTAAATACATTTTTTTTTGTAAATATTGTATTATATTGTATTGTCAGACAAAATTACACAGGGCTATCTAGCCCCAAAGTAAGCGAAGCTTGTGTTATGGATACTAGACAACTGATAAACATACGTAAATACATTTTTTTTTGTAAATGCATATGTACTTATGATACATAGAAAACAACCAGACTAAGACAAACAGACATGTTCATGCACACAAATGTTTGTCCTATGTGGGAATCGAACCCACGAGCGTTGGTGTCGAAGCCGCGTCATTGACCGCTACGCCACCGAGCTCGTTAAATACTTACAATACATACAATACACCCAGTCCAAGACAAACAGACATGTTCATGCACACAAATATTTGTCTCTTGCGGGGATCGCACCCGCGATCCCGGAGTCAAAGTGAACATTGCTAACCATTCGACCGCCAGGCTCGTCAAATTGAATTAAGAATGTCCGCATTTAGGTCATGCCTTGTCACGGAACCAAATGAGTGTGGCAAATTTCAGCACAATCGCATTGTTTAAAATAGGTCAAATTTAACTACACGGTGAATCTTTTTTTTTTTTTTTATACTACGTCGGGTGGCAGACAAGCATACGGCCCGCCTGATGTGAAGCGGTTACCGTAGCCATATTAACGCTCGCAACATAAAATATCGCTCACGCGCCGCCACCCCCGCTGCCAACGCAGCATCTCCTTCCTTTCTGGTGACCTCACTCACTCGCAGGAACACAACAACCCTCAATGGAATTGTTATTTGGCTGCGGTATTCTGTGAGATGGAGGTACATTCCCCAGTCTGGTAGCAATTACGCTCCCTACCTCTCTTTCCGCCAGAGCTTCGTTTGTCAGTCAGCATGGTACACCGCGTGCAGGTGAAGTTGGCTTTGGTTCAAAGATGTTGATGAACCACTTTCACCACGAAACTTGGGAAGTAACTCCGAAAGCTAGAAAGCTGTGTGTGTGTGTGTATATATCTTTTCATGTTGTGAGCGATGATGTGTCTACGGTAACCGCTTCACATCGGGCGGACCGGATCAAGCATCCGGTCCGCCCGATGTAGTATAAAAAAAGAATGGAATACTATTTGCTAAAAAGAACGAATGTTTGGCAGATAAGGTGACCCTGCCAACGCAGTCGCTTGTTTTTACGTTGTTTTTTATATTTATATATTTAGATCTATACAGGTATATTAAATTAATATTCAACAACGTGGGTTGTTCATACGAACTGTTCAATAAGTAAATAAAAAAATATTTGAGACCGGCGAACAAAGCCCGACGGAGGCATATCAACACACACTAAGAACAAATTAAAGTCACAGTGGATAGGCGGTAGCGGGCAGCGACAATCAGTGTTCACTTGATAATAAACTGTAATGGCTAGCAAGTTGCCTGTTGGATAGTAATCAGAATTTCATTAATAATTTGAAATATCACATCGGGTGTAATAAATGTTATAATAACATACATGTATGTTACATTCAATCCAGCTTAGACGAGATTCGGATGTTCGTGTCGTGTCGTGTTGTGTTATGTTGTATTGTATTGTATATAATTTTAACAAAAAACAACCGACTCCAAACATTACTCCACATTTATGTATGAAGATACAGGCTGATGATGATGATGAAAAAAATATGGGACCTATCTGGAAGTATACTCTTTCAAATAAAAAAAGTTTTTTTTTAAATCGGTTTATAAATGACGGAGTAATGAAATAACAAACATAACAGTGGGTAGATACAGGCTGATGATGATGATGATGAAAAAAATATGGGACCAATCTGGAAATATACTCTTTCAAATAAAAAAAGTTTTTTTTTTAAATCACGGAGTAATTAAGTAACAAACATAAAAAAAAATACAGCCGAATTGAGAACCTCCTCCTTTTTCAGTCGGTTAAAAATGCAACCCATCCCATACACCCATTCTCACAAACTTTCGCGTTTATAATATTAGTGTAACCTACACAATTTTTCGCAAATAATAGAATTATCCGCTCCGCCCACGCACCCAAGGGCGGATTTTCCTTAAGGCCAACTAGGCCTAGGGCGGCCAAATATTAGAGGCGGTCGGACCAGGAGCCCTACCGCCGAAGCTGAAGCTGATTGGGTTTTTTGATCGCGAAAATAGATCATATGTTTAAGTAAATAGCATACATCTTCAACTTAGTCGATAGAGCTCTATGGTTTCTATTCTACCAGCTAAGCTAAACACAATTACCGCCAATCTAAGCTAAAGTTTGATTTTCGCAATAAAAAAATTCAATGGTAATCGTCTTCAGCTTCGGCGGTAGGGCTCCTGGGTATTATTGAAAGATAATTCTTACAAATTACAGACTGCCATGGCGATTTTGCGGATAAGGATTATATAAATAGGTATGAAATTGATAAAAAGGAACCAATATACTACATAATAAGGAATAAAGAGCTAAAAAGAACCAATATACGGCGTAAGGCGGCCACGATACGACCTAGGGCGGCCACGATACGACCTAGGGCGGCCACAATACGACCTAGGGCGGCCAAGACTACAAATCCGCCTCTGCCCGCACCCGCGCCCGCTCTCACTATGAGGCAGGCTTTATAGTCCACATTCTATCACGGAAACGGTTTATGGTGTGTGGTTTACCAGATATGTTTTTGGTTATATAAATATTATATTTGCAAATTAAACATCAACGGAGCCCGCCATTGCTATGGTCATTCACGTAAATGATTTTTGAAGTGAAAACTTCTTTAGCGGCGTTGTGCACTTTTTGGGATAGGTAAAAAATGTTAAACTCGCGTCAGGACACGTGGCCTGATCGAAAATTCGTAAGACGGAGGAAGCGTTGACTCTCTTTCTACCGCGCGGCGAAAATGTATACCTGCTACTGCTGTTTGTTTTTAATGTAATATAAATTGTCATGTTTGTGTACGATAGCGATATAAATGAATATTGTATTTTACCACATAAATTATAGTACTTTTATACTGATAAATAAAGCAATTCGTGCGAAATTATTCCCTAATCATTCCAAAATATTTAAAAATGTACGTTTTTAGGGTTCCGTACCTCAAAAGGAAAAAACGGAACCCTTATAAGATCACTTTGTTGTCTGTCTGTCTGTCTGTCTGTCTGTCTGTCAAGAATTTCTATGTCGAGAATGCGTGGAGGTATCAAGCTGAAATTTGAACTGTATACTCAGGTCTACGGTCCCATGAAGTTGTAAAATAATCAAACTGCTAAGTTTACGTAGAAAAAAGTTACGGCCGTTTATTCAGCAAAAAACGCATATTTCGACACACTCAAGGGAATCAAAACCTATAGGGTACTTCCCGTTGACCTAGAACTATGAAATTTGGCAAGTAACATCGTTATAGACTACAAGTACAGGAATAAATCTCAAAACTATACATTTGTAAATAGATCTTAAAAAATAGGGGGTCTATATTTTTCTAGGGTGTCGAAATTTCAAATTGAAACTACTAGTTCAAATGGGGTATCATATGAAAGGGCTTGATGTACACATTGCAAAATATATTTTATTAATTTTTTTCGACGCATTATTTCTTATTTATAGTGAAAAATACCAAATTTAATAATGATACTACGTACCTACGGAACCCTCGGTGGGCGTGTCCGACTCGCACTTGTCCGGTTTTTTTAAAAAAAAACGAGTTGCACTCCGGGAGTGCCGGCAGAAGTGAAAACTTGAACATTAAAAGTTTTCCCTTCTGCTGGCACTCCCGGAGTGCAACTCGTTTTTTTTTATTAATAATTTTACCTCTACATTTTAGTTAAATGTACCTACTGTATGTTGTTAGATTTGTTATTTTGTTTACTCATCTCTACAATGTGCTCCGCACGCTCGCCTACTCTATTAGCTTAGTGTAACTATGTGTCTTATTGTATGTTAGTTCATTTTTTTCGTCTCATGCTTTATTTTATATATATTGTTTGTTGAGGATCCCAAACTCCCAAACGGTTTAGAACCGTTAAGTCTGAGACGAAATTTTGTGTCCCTTTGTGTATTCTACCGATTGTACAATGGGGTGTGTTCAGACGAGTTGTTTGACATGATGCCCACGGCCTCCTTCTACAGTCGCACCGCTCGCCATCGACAGGGAATTCATCCTCACACATTGGAGCCTAAGTGGTCGCGTACTGTGCGGTTCCAGAGAAGTTTTCTCCCGCGTACTGTCAAGCTGTGGAATGAATTGCCTGTCGAGGTTTTCCCAGGAGACTACAGCATGGGGTTCTTCAATAAGGGCGTGAAGAGGTTTTTACAGGGTCGACAACGCGCGTGTGATGCCTTTGGTGTTACAGGCGTTCATAGGCTGCGGTAGCCGCTTTTCATTAGGCGGACCGTAAGCTTGTTTGCTAATGGTATAAAAAAAAAATACTAGCTGACTCGCGCAAGTTCGTCTGCGGTGACAGAGCGTTGAGAGTGAACCGTAAGGTTACCATTTGAAAGGTTATAGTGAGCCAATCTTAAAAGATAGACTTATGCTATCTAGGACTTTTTTTAGAACTTTTTAAGATGAATAATTCCATCGTAAGTAATTGTTGCGTAACTTGAACCGTTTACGCAGCGCACGCAACGGAAGCTCTCAAAAGGAATATATGTTCCTATTTTCGCAACATTTTTCATTGCTGCTCCGCTCCTATTGGTGGTAGCTTGATTTTATATAGCCTATAGCCTTCTTCGAAGCTTGCTTGTTTTTAGTTTTTTTTAGGGTTCCGAACCCAAAGGGTAAACAGGAACCCTATTACTAAGGCTCCGCTGTCCGTCCGTCCGTCCGTCCGTCTGTCACCAGGCTGTATCTCATGAACCGTGATAGTTAGACAGTTGAAATCTTCACGGATGATGTATTTCTGTTGCCGCCATAACAACAAATACTAAAAAATTGAATAAAATAAATATTTAAGGGAGCTCCCATACAACAAACGTGATGTTAATGCTCGTTTTTACTCGCAATTGGCAGCAATAGGTAGACGCTTGAAATACTTACATAATATTTAGTTATATATTCACTTTAAAAATAAATAATTAAATAAAAATAAAACAAATATTTAAGGGGGGCTCCCATACAACAAACGTGATTTTTTTTGCCGTTTTTATAGATGGTATGGAACCCTTCGTGCGCGAGTCCGACTCGCACTTGGCCGGTTTTTTATTAATAAGTTACTAATAAAAGCTTGTTAAAATTTTATTTTACTTCATTATCAACCCTTATTCATTCTACTGCTAGGATACGGATCTCCCCTCAATCGAAGGGGTTGAGGCTTGCTGGAGGCCAATGTTTTTAAGCCGCCTAAAGTCTGACTTGGATTAATAGTCAAAAGCCGGGATTGAAGGCTTAACTTTTGGCATCCAATGTTGGACGGTGGTTCAAATGTTTGAGAATTTATCTATAGTTAATTTATAAAATTCAAATTTTAATGTCGGATTTCTTTAACATACTTAACGAATTTCGATTTTACCTGTCTGCCAAAAGAGTTATTTTTTACTTGGCACTTTAGAGTAAATTGATTTCACATCATGGCAGCGACATCTATATTTTATACAATCAAATAAACAATTAACGAACAGCGACATCTTTCACAAACACATTAAAACTAGCTATTTCAACAAAGATATATGCGCAAAATAATCAGAGATGGCGCTGTACACATAAAAATATCACTGCGTAATCCCACTAATGAATAAAAGATGGCGCTATTACAATTTATTGATCGAGTTTGTTAAAAAAAAGTTGATTACATTCAATTTATACATATTAAGAGGCGATTAAATTATAAACCAAGATATAAAAGATATTGACTTACCTCTGCCCAGAAGCAGACTATGAGGGAAGACCCCGACATGAGGAGAGGGTAGTACGCTGACAGGAGACTTGTCGCCCAACCCTCTTGGAATGCTGACTGTAAGCAGAGAAATAAATAGTTACTCGCAAGTTAAGCAACGTCGGCCGTAGCTTGTCTAGGGATAGGTTTACTTATCTCTAGTTTCTCTAGTGCATCGCAGATCGCAGAGCATGTTAAGCCGTCGGTTCCGGCTATTATTATTATTCGTAGGATCATCCGATGCGTCGCCACGCTCGTGCTTTGTACTGTCGCATCGTAGTACGGTGTTTTTACCCTAATGTTTCATCCCCATCATGTTTGTTGCAGAACAAATAATTCAAGTCAAATTCCAAAAGCTTCTTACTCGTACTAATTTCTACTGATTAAATTCGTTGTGAGTTCCAAGGCAGCCGTAGTTTTACCCCCGGGACTGCAATGGACTTCATTGTTCATTGCCTTTTTGGTTATCGCCGCTGTTAATCCTGGCTGCACAGGAGACACAGTGGCGTTAATGTGTGGTGTGCCCCCGTTCCGTAAAAAAATAATACCTAACTTTATGTTATGGACTTACCGGAGACACAAAGTAAGCCCCTCTTATAAGGGAGGCGAGGAAAGCGACGAGGTACAGCATCTTCTGCGTGGTGACTTTGCACGCCCGCAGGAACGTCGGCGCCTTGAGCCGCCTGTACTCGGTGACCACGCAGATGGTCAGCTGGACGGCGCAGATGAACGCCACCAGCAGGAACACGCCGCCAATGCCTGTAACATATTATATTTATTTTACTGAATAGAAAACTTTTGCGTTGGGCATTTTTTGAAATGGGAAAAATCATTGAAATCGCGACACTGTTACCGTAACTGACACCGGTCTTTTTTTTATGTGAGAGGGGGGCAATCGAGCATGTGGGTCACCTGGTGGAAAGCAATCACCACCGCCCATGGAGACCAGCGACACCAAGGGGTCGCCCGGCGCCGATCCGTTGCCAGCCTTTTAAGGAAAATTAAAACTCTGTTCTTGAAGGCACCCATGTCGTAGTTGTTCGGAAATACCGCTGAGGGAAGTTGATTCCACGGTTTCACTGTTAAGTAAATCGCATTGGCGATTTACTTAACAGTGATAATTGTATCAAGATGATATGGATGGAATTTTAATTTATGGCGAGTTGTACGATAGTGGAATTCAGCGGCAGGTCTATTTGGTGCGGTATGAGGAAGGGCGGTGCGGGCGCCATTTCACTACCATTTTGCGTGGTTGCAGGTCGAACAGTGCGTCCTCAGTGGAGACTCATGCTTCGAGTTTCTCTAATCGAATCCGGGACGAGAAAATTCGACGGAGAGTCAAAGTTGGCTAACGTGACATAGGGCCGGGCACATCTGCCTAGTCGGCAATGACAGACAAGGGAGAGAAGCCTTGGTAGTGGAGGTTGCATATCGGGCAACGGGCAACAACAATACAATACACGTAGCTTCTTTGCACGATGAGCCGTGTGTATCTTAAGTTATTGAGAGTTGTAAGCGCTCGGCAAGTTCTCGTTACTGCATACAGCATGCAAGCGGCGTACGAGGACGATGATGCGACGACCCGTGTATAGAACGCTAAAAAGAACCTAAAAGAATTCCCTTTGACTTACCAAATAGTGTAAAAAGTTGTCGGGTACAACTTTTTACACTACTTTGGCAAGTCAATAAACCATTGATTATTTACTTCCACCAACCGACAGCTGGTGAGTGATACGTAAATGGAACTGACTCAACGGGCAAGTCAAATTCTAAAGCTTACTACTAATAATTCGTTCTGAGCTCCAAGGCAGCTGTAGTTTTACCCACGGGACTGCAGTGAACTTGAACAACACGGCGACCAACAAAAGGACAATGAGCCTTCTTGGTGGTCACCGTCGCAGTTTCAATTTTTATGATACATCATCATTTTCACATGAATACTTCTCTAAAATTGCTTCTATAGAGAGGCAATTCAAAATAACGAATGATAACAAAATCGTGTGATACAGTTTAGTGTTACAGCTACATATCTATCATTCAATCACACCACTGGATAGATGAAGGATCAAAGAATTTATTACGTAAGTAAGGGCTATGGAACATCGCGTGCGGGGGAGGGGAAAGCGCTGCCATTTTGAAATAAATTTTAGTGCATATATGCACTAAAATTTATCTCACTGGACACGGGCCGTGTGTTGTACGTGAATGTTATAACGTATTCACGTACGTTGTAACGTAATACGCATATAACGTAATAGGTTATAACGTATTAACGTACCCCATTTTTTCTTAACTCGCGTTAAAAGAAACAGACGGACATGGCGAAACTAAAAGGGCTCCTTGTTTACTACGGAACCCTAAAAATGGGGTGTCGCTGTGTGTGCAGAAAAGCGTTTACTTGACATCTCACACCCTTAAACCCCAATGCTTTGAAGACTAAAGTATTCGACCAGTTTTAGGGTGTAAGTCGTTCATCAATATCTTTGAATCCAAACCAACTTCACATGCACGCGGTGCACCCTGCTGACTGACGGACAAAGCTTTGGCGAAAAGAGAGGTAGGGAGCGTAATTGTAAGCTACCCGACTGGTGAATGTACCTCCACGTCACAGAATACCGCAGCCAAATAACAATTCCCTTGAGGGTTATTGTGTTCCTGCGAGTGAGTGAGGTCACCTGAAAGGAAGGAGATGCTGCGTTGGCAGCGGGGGTGGCGGCACCCGAGCTATATTTTATATTGCGAGCGATACGGCTACGGTAACCGCTTTTGTTTTGAGTGTTGTTTTGTTTGTTGTGCCTGTTGAGCCACCCTGCTTGTGTAAACTACACAATCGAATATGTTTACTATATAATTGAATTTACACAGCGATAGATAGCAACAATGTATGAATTGACAAATACTACATGGACGATTTAATTTGGAGAGTATGATAGCATTGTTTCCACGTCACACGGATGAGTCACTTTATTAAAACTTGGTATCGCTACCACAGAGATATCGCGAAGCAAGTCAATGATTCACTTGAAGAATACACCTTCAGATAATCTCTTGAAGTGTCTACTTATAGATTAATACAATGTAATCGTATTATGTCGAGCAAATATTGCGTATATCTGGAATTTAAATTTGTTCAATACTGCATCTGCAGGAAGTTGAAGGGCCTGTAGTGGGCAGGTCACATATCACCCAGAGTACAAAGGGGCCGTCCATTAATCACGTGGTGTTTTTTTTTTTAATTTTTAAACACCCCCTCCCCTTGGTGACAATTGGTGAAGTGTAAGACAACCTTCACCAATTATCACCAAGGGGAGGGGGAGACAGAGAGAGGGACTGACTGACAGAGACAGCATGAGGAGGAAAAGAAATAGAGACTGCATCTAGAGTATCATATGGCCGCGATCCGTCACCTACTAGCTATCCCATGCAGCCGTTGGATTTTTTCTTTTTTTTTAAGCTACGTCGGGTGGCAAGCATACGGCCCGCCTGATTCGGCTCATATGACCGCGAGGTCGGCGGAGCCATGGGAAGGTGGTGGGCCCGCCTGATGTGAAGCGGTTACTGTAGCCAAATTAACGCTCGCAAAAAAATATCGTTCGCGCGCCCCCACCCCGCTCCCAATGCAGCATCTCCTCCCTTTCTGGTGACCTCACTCACTCGCAAAAACACAACAACCCTCAAGGGAATTGTTATTTGCCTGCAGTATTCTGTGAGGTGGAGGTACAGTCCCCAATCGGGTAGCTTACAATTACGCTCCCTACTTCTCTTATCGCCAGAGCTTCGTTGGTCAGTCAGCCAGCGTCACTGCGTCGACGTAGTAGACTAACAATGAACGCATCTTATGGCAAAAGACATTGCACTCTGCTTTTAAAAGAAATAAAGTTTTGAGTACTCACATGCATGGTAAGGCAGGTTGGGTGCGGCGCACTCATCGCCCGCGTACCGTATTTCGCACAGGCACGTTCCGTTCATGCAGTCGCCCCGTCCGCTGCAGCCGAGTGCGCAGCCAGCACCTCGCGAGGCAACCGACATCACTGCCTCGGCGTAGTACGCTAGCAGCGAACGCATCTTATGGTGAGCGACGGTGACCGCCGCTTTTGGATACTGGAAAACACAAAAACATATCGTTAGATTTTATTATAAACTTGCTGACCGACAGACGTTGCCCTGTCTTCCTAACTATGAATCATCATCATCATCAGGTCCATTTTAGTCTCCACTACAGGAGCACGACCCTCTCGTCCGTTCTAGCCGGAAGGAGGATTTGGCCTACACTCCCCACGCTGGCCAAACGGGTTGGGGAGGCCTGATCGATATTTGATAATGTATTTCCCGTCGCCTTGTACGACATCCACGGGAAGAGACGGAGTGATTCTATTCTAATCTGCCGGAAACCACACGGCAAACTATGAATATTCAATTCGAATTGGTTTCGCGCACGCTGTCTAATGACTGACAATTCTGTCAAGCGCCATTATGGTATGGTATTAAAGTTCAAATTGACTTTTAAGTATTATTACGAATCTTTTGTATGGGAGTATAGAATAGTGTTGTTTTTAGACTTTTTCAGGCAATTTTTTTAATTTTTCTCTGCGTAAGAACCATCCTCGTACTTCAAGGAATATTCTAAAAAAAGAATTAGCGAAATTGGTTCAGCGGTTCTCGAGATTTGCGCTTAGCAACACATACATCGATTCATTTTTATTTTATAGAAAATAGAAGATATTTTTGAAAATGAAAAATTCACCTCCCCCGCCTAGATGGGACTTGAACCCACGACCTCTCGATGACCGGTCGAGTGCTCTTCCAACTGAGCTACCAGTAAAGTTTGTGTTGGTGACGAATTTTTGCATTTTATATTTTACCTACTGCGTGATTCACAGTGTGGCGCCATCTACCTATTAATTAATTACACTTCTAAACTAGGCATAGCAGTCCATCGTTGCAGATGAAATTCGGCTATTTTTTGATAACACCAAACTTATTAAATTATTTTAAATAGTTGTTGAGGCCAACTTGCCAGAAATATTATAAATATTTTTGAAAATGTAAAATTCACCTCCCAAAAAATGCAAAAAAAAATATCGTTAGATTAATTAAAAATATAAATGTCTAGACACAATACTGTTTGGGGTGGGTTTGCTTGTCATGTCCTAACGTTTACATCGCTAAGTTTCATGATGATCGGTTATGTAATTTTGGCGAGAAAGCGTAACAAACATTCACATTTATAATATTAGTAGGGATATTTAAATCATCAAGCCTCATTTGGTCATCATTTGGTTTTGGTACATATATAGAGGATCTGCCCCCTTATCACCAACTCTTATTGCGATTCAATAAATGAACAGAATGCTTATTCATACCAATGAATAAGCGACTCTATTTCAAAACAAAGAGTCGCTTATTCATTGGTATGAATAAGCATTCTATTCTATTATTGAGTCGCAATAAGAGTTGGTGGTAAGGGGCAGCCCCCTTACCACCACCCTTGCCCCCTTACCACAAGCCTTGTGGAAATTATAAATCGCCATTTTGATGGAGGCCACTATAGAAACCACACGAGTATGCTAATTTTCAATCGGACAGTGGGGAGGGGGGTAAATTTAACTATTTTATTAAACGGTTTTATTTAGCTTGTCCTGTTTGTTTGTTTATATATTTGGGTCAAATCTAGTAATTGAAATTTGACCCCCTTTCTGTTGACAATTTGATCTGAAATTTGTTACACACCTTTAGTTCTGGTGACAATACAATTAAATAAATTCTATTATTTCTGTTTCATTGTAAATCCAAGATGGCCGCCGCTACAAAATGGCGGTTTACAAATTTTGTCACGACATTTTTTTTTTTTTTTAGACTACGTCGGGTTGCAGACAAGCATACGGCCCGCCTGATGTGAAGCGGTCACCGTAGCCATATTAACGCTCGCAACATAAAATATCGCTCGCGCGCCGCCACCCCCGCTGCCATCGCAGCATCTCCTTCCTTTCTGGTGACCTCACTCACCCGCAGGAACACAACAGCCCTCAAGGGAACCGTTATTTGGCTGCGGTATTCTGTGAGGTGGAGGTACATTCCCCAGTCGGGTAGCTTACAATTACGCTGCCTACCTCTCTTTTCGTCAGAGCTTCGTTTGTCAGTCAGCAGGGTGCACCGCGTGCAGGTGAAGTTGGCTTTGGTTTAAAGATGTTGATGAACCACTTACACCCCACAACTACCTCAATATGGGTATCAAATGAAAGGGCTTGACTACTAGAACAGTCACTATGAAAAAAATTAAAATCCAAGATGGCTGCCGCTACAAAATGGTGGTTTTGTAGCGGCAGCCATCTTGGATTTTAATTTTGTCACGACTAACACTATATGGGCGTCAAATGAAAGGACTAGTATCACACAGTTCAGTATGAAAAATATTAAAATCCAAGATGGCCGTCAACAAAATGGCCGGTTACATATATTCTCACAACCCAGTCAATATGGTATCAAATGAAAGGCCTTGACTAGTAGAACACAGTTCACGATCAATATTAAAATCCAAGATCAACAACATGGCCGTCAACAAAATGGCCGCTTACATATTTTTAAAATTTTCAATATGGGTATACAAATTAATACAAGACAAGTAAAAAAATAAATAATAATGACAAAATTTAAATCGAAACTTAATAGAATCAGAAGTACTAAGTAATGAAATCAAAAACAAAAAATTGAAAATAAAAACTTTGTAAAAAAAATCCAAACAATTAAAAATATTATCCTGATAAAAATTTAGTAAAACAAAAAAATATTTTATGGCGTAGCGTAAACTGAGTTGACTGGCTGGAAACACGGGCCCAACGATTTTATTTTTTTGTCTGATCAATGCCTTATCTTGACGAGAGAGAGGCGTGTGATGACTGGAACGTGGAACCTACCGAATTATTTTTTAGCTTTTAGTACATTATTTTCAATAAAACCGATTAAAGTAAAAAAATTTTTAACTAAAAACTGAATAAAAGATTGTAAAAATCATTTTCATCGCCTTCTACGTACAATAAAATTAAAGAATCTATTCCTCTCCACACTAGACGGCGGCGCCACAAAACAATAGATGGTGATTAGAAAAAAGAATCCAAGAAAGTTTTAAATTTTCAGGAAATTTTAAAATAATATTTTTAATTGTATGGAATAATTGAACTCATTATCAGGATAATTTATAATGCAATTTTTTTATTTATACAACTCCAGCTCTACTACTATAACAAAATGTTTAATTTTGATAGTAATTATTTATAAATACTGTTAAGTTTACGAAAGAATCTCAACTAAATACTTACCTAAGAGAATGCGCGACCAAAAGGATATTTGCTTTTTAATTTATTAATATACTAGCGACCCGCCCCGGCTTCGCACGGGTGCAATGCTGATACTAAATGTACTACAGAAGATCTTTGCGCTTTGTCCTATCCAGTCTAGCGATGTAACGACTCGACTTTTTAAACCGATTCAAACCGATTTGAGCATAAACCGAGTTGAGTCGATTAGCGCCTTTACTAAACAGATTTGGCCGAGTCGAAAGCGATGTAACGACTCGACTTTTTAAACCGATTTGAGCATAAACCGAGTTGCGTCGATTAGCGCGTCAGCGCGTCTTGCGTCTACTAAACCGATTTGGCTGAGTCGAACTTACTTACGCATCTCGCTCGCGCCGCTCTGCGCGCATTCGCCCGTTTGGCCGTTTGCTCGTTTGGCCGTTTGACCGTTTGCTTGTTTGGCCGTTTGCCCGTTTGGCCGTTTGCCCGTTTGCCCGTTTGACCGTTTGGCTGTTTGCTCGTTTGGCCGTTTGCCCGTTTGGCTGTTTGCGCGTTTGCCCGTTTGGCCGTTTGCTCGTTGGCCGTTTGGCCGTTTGGTCATTTGCCCGTTTGCTCGTTTGCTCGTTTGGCCGTTTGCCCATTTGGCTGTTTGCGCGTTTGCCCGTTTGGCCGTTTGCCCGTTTGACCGTTTGCTCGTTTGCCGTTTGGCCGTTTGCTCGTTTGGTCGTTTGCCCGTTTGGCTGTTTGCTCGTTTGGCCGTTTGGCTGTTTGCTAGTTTGCTCATTTGGCCGTTTGCCCGTTTGGCCGTTTGGCTGTTTGCTCGTTTGCCAAACGGCCAACCGGCCAAACGGTCAAACGGCCAAACGGTCAAACGGCCAAACGAGCAAGCGGGCTAACGGGCAAACGGCCAAACGGCAAACGAGCAAACGGGCAAACGGGCAAACGGCCAAACGGCCAAACGGGCAAACGCGCAAACAGCCAAAAAAGTCAGGTTAAAAAACAGGTTAAAAAGTCGAGTAACGACTCGACTTTTTAACCGATTCAACTAACTTTCTAACCGATTCAACTCGGTTTGACAAAATTCCAGATCGTAACATCACTAATCCAGTCCTTCCCCAGTTATAGGCACACGCCGCCGGCTCCGCGGCCGGTACCGCCACAGCCGTTATGTCCCTGCATTTTAAATTTGTAATATCTTCTAAACTATTCATTTAAATTACATGCTGTGAAGGGCCATATTGATCTATATTAAATGCGCAATGTATTTAAGGTACTTAATTGGATAAGGATTAATTCTGTATTGCTTAAAATCGCTTCGTAAATAAGGCATTATTTCTTGTAAAAAGCAAAGGATAAAATAACGGTTATTGTGTGTAACCACTAAGAGATAGACATATACCATCGCGAACTTTTTTGTAGACCATTTTAAGGTGAACAATACTGTACTACATTATTTTGATCTATCTCGTTGGGTTCAGCCAGCGTTTGCAATGAAAGAGCAAAATAATGTGTTTATTTACGACATCACATTAGAAACCTCTAAATTATCAGTGTTTTTCTACTATGTTATGCATATATTATACATATAAACTTTCCAGTTGAATCACTCTATCTATTAAAAAAAACCGCATCATAATCCGTTGCGTAGTTTCAAAGATTTAAGCATACAAAGGGACATAGGGACAGAGAAAGCGACTTTGTTTTATACTATGTAGTGATTTACTTACTCATTATCGTAGAAGAATTAAAAAAATCACACGTTATGAAAAAACAATATATTGTACTTTAAGGGCCCAGATTGTCTAGGCGCGAAATCGGTTTCGAGCGACCGCAGCGCTACTGTTTACTGAAACAACCGACGGGGCGGGTGAATGACCCAAAGACAGCGCGATTTTCAAAATGTTTTGCGACAAACGTTCCAATTGTTATTGAAGTTGAATATTTACAGCATAACAAAAATGTTGAATTATTGGAAATAAACGACGAGTGTCAAATATTCTAAGACTAGTTTTTCGTTATAAAATGATAATAAATATTAATTACTAGATTAATAAGAGTAGTTGAGACACAATTTTTATGTTTTTCTATTTATATTAAACAATCAAGAGCAGGTCCGGACTGACCTTTTTGTATTCTACTTACCAAAAATTCCAACTATGTATTTATTTGTAATTTTCCTACCAAAGTTTATTCTTATTTCGTAAAATATTCATTCAACAAAATAATTGCAAATTCAGTAGGAAGTACGGTCGAAATAACATCGAGCTTTCCTCGCTAGTGTATATCTCTACGCAAGGAAATGTGCCTATTGCGTAAACTCAAATAGGGTGGTGGCACCAATTATCGGCCATGTCAACTTTTTTTTCAACTTTGTTTGCTTGTAATTTTTGAGTTAATAACTTTTGCTACGCTAGTATACGAAAGTATAAAAATGATTCATATAATTCAAAATAAGTAAACAATAACAAATATGAGTCGCCATCTAAAAAGCGTGCTAGGGTTGTACAAAAATAAATGAAACACAAGTTTATAAATTATTAATATACTAATTAAAAGTAAGTAAACAATAACAAAATATGAGTTCAAAATTCTAATGTTTTTTCATTTTAACGATTACTGATCAAATTCTGATTTCTGCTAATTTGTTGTTGTTGTTGTTGTTGTAAATATCTTTATTGTACAAAACATATTTCAGTACACAGAATAATGAAAGAAATGTTGACATACAATTTGTACAAAGATTTGATGATAAAATCAATTGCTATTGCAAAACCTATCAGAATGAAAATGTTACCAGCTGCCCGATTCACGTAATAAAAACCGTAGCGTAGGGACTTAAAAATGTCACTTCGTTTTTTGCAAATTAAGCCCTTTTAACCGACTTAAAAAAAGAAGAAGATTCTCAATTCGCTGTATTTTTGAAACGACTTTGATGATTCTTTACACCAGGTAACTCTTCAAAATCGTATAGGAATTGTATAGTAATTGAGCTATTGAAAGATTTATGACAATCCAAGACTAGATAAGTAAGTGCGTTTAAAACAGAAAACCAAAAGGCGATTTCTAAGTTTCTAAGTTAAAACCACTTTTGGACTGGCGTGTTTACGTGAATCGACCGGCTGGATAGTTAAGTTACCTCAGTCTCTTTCAAAACCATTAGGCGTTCTTCTCTTTCAAAACACGTAAAGCTCTTTCTTTCCTCTCTTTCATAGCCTCTATGATACTGGGCGTGTCACGAATGGGCATGCTTCGTGAGTGCCGAGGATCAACTAATTCTGGAAGTAGGCAATTTGTCGTCCTTTTCTAAAATATAAACTTTCATAGGTACAGTAGCACCAAACCAGATGCCAAGCATGCAAACGTTTCTTTTAGTAATATGTACCTGTCCCTGAATTTGGAAATACCAGTTATGATTTTTATTTATGACATAACTCTTGGAAGCCTTGCCCAAAAGGTATGTTTGGCCATTGCTTCATCAAGAGTCATGCCAGCTAAAGAATGTGGGCACTTAATTTCAATTAAACCGTTTGCATAAATGCCATCTGGTGTATTACCAAGAAATTCATATTGATCGTCGACGAACAAACCGCAACCTTGTATACTAATATTCTTTTGAATTTCTAACTGTCTAATTTCGGTTTCTTCGTTTTCGATACCGTACCGTACAGCAAGCAAACTGGAGATATTACTACCATAAACGATTTTACCAACAAAAGCAGCACAACTTGTGCTCTCTCGTTTTTTACAAACTTCCCCGAATGATGATGAGGTTAGTAATTTTCTCCTTGTACTCATCCACTCAGCACTACTTCTTTGCAAATGGGTCGACCTTTCAAGCTCCTCTCTTTCAGCACAAGACAACTTTAAATCGGCTAAAAAAGATGGCTTGGCTTTCTCATATAATTCTGGACTCAGATCAGGTTTTTCGCAGTTTGGTCCATAGTGAGCGTCTTTCGATACAGTGTTGTGGCTTTTTTTCAATCTTAATTTAGGTTTAGCAATTAAACGGTTTCTACGATTACAATTTTCCACTTTCGCGATCAAAGGAATCGGACTACATTTAAATATGACTTCATGAGTTTTACTATGAATCGATCCCGTATTAAAAGACACAACAGCAGCTGCGCATCGGCCCGCATAAGAACCACGGGAAGAATAATTTACACGCTTACCCCCAACTAATTTGGCAATTACTCCGTTAAAACTTTCAACTATATTACTTGTGCAATTATGAATTAAACTTCTAGAATGATATGACAGTCTTTTACTTAAAATTTCTACCGCGTCCATTAATCCGCATCCAACAATTGTTGGAAGTAATCCCAAAGGTTCTATTCGACGAGTATCAGGTCTACAGAAATACTCCTTGCAATGTTGGTGATTACCAAATACGTGTTGTGGACCATTTAGGATATCTTCACTAAGATTTTTTATTTTTTCTTCGAGTGACTGATTTTGATCCGCCCAATATTTAATCGCGCATTTTACACCCGTTCTTAAACGCAAATACCTTTCTTTTAGGAATTTCCGCAATTCGCAAGGATACTTAGTGTCTTTTGACAGTTTCTCCAAGCTATTGCAGTAGTTTCGTAAAAGATGATTTTTGCGTTCAATTTTCTCTACTATTAAATTATCGTACGGACGCGAATCTAATATTTTTTTATAAGTACTAGAATCGCCGTCTGCTACAAATTTATTATAAATTACACCGTGATCAACAATGGAACGTTTAAACCCCTCAACTATTATGGTCGATTCCATGCCGGTAGATGATCCTGAATAATTCTTGAAACAATGGTGTTCCGGGGGCTGACTGTTGTTCTTTGCGGCTCGTGCACAGACTACGCAGTATTTATTTTTAACTCCAAAAAACAATACTTTATTAGTTTTAATGCCAATTATCGCAGCTGCGCCGGATAAGGCGGAAAAATTCTTACCATAAGATCTCTTCCTCCAACAACCGTCAACAGCAACAGATATTAATGGTGTACCATTTTTATCAACACTACCTATAGACTGCGTACTCTGCTTCTTCCTTGACAGCTTCTGCCATGGAATGTGTTGCTGTCTTTTCCCACCAATCGCAAACCGTATTATTAATTTCATTGTATAATGAAGGTGACATGATTGGTAACGGTTACTGCGGCAGTTAATGTTTTTAACTGAGAGTAGCTCCCACCAGATGATATGATACCAGATACAATTTGATGATTCACTTCCATGCTATCTTCTTTCTTTTCAACCAAACACACAGTAAACTTCATACTACACATACTACATTTCATGATGAGTTTTGAGTCCAGACCAACTTTTACTTCACCTATTATACTGAGGTAACTTAACTTACAATCCATTGGACCGTGGTCCCCTATGGCCTGAAGAGCTTTATAAAAAAAAGAAATATCTATTACTCTACGCCCAACTTCCACTTCATCCACCTTTCCCTCTTGACTGTTTTCAATAACTAGTTCCTGTAAAGAAAGATAATGGCTTTATTTTTTTTTATAAAAAATAATTAAAAAAGAATGGGCCAAATTTCTTCAAACATAGCTAAGAACTCCCTTAGAATACATCTTTGAAACACATAACACTAGATCAAAATCTTGAACGTTTTATATAAATAAACGTAATAAAAACTGGTTGTTTGTAAAGTCGGTTCAGGACAATAATTTTAATAAAAAAAGCTGTTGTTTCATTTTTAACCTTATTAATATTCCTGTTAACATAAAAAATAGCTAAACATGTTGTTTAGCGTTTTCATGCACTTTCCTAATGTCGGCCGGGTGGCCGATATTGGGATTTATCAATAAATAAAGATCCCTAACCTCGACCCTGCGATTATTTCATAAAAAAGACAAGTAAATGTAAAAACCTTGGTTTTTCTTCAATAAAAAACAATATAAAATACCATAGGTATGTTTAATTCCATTTAAATACTAACTAACTCAATGCGTTCGCAACCGGGTTTTGACTCGCCACTGCCACTAAACGACACAAGTCGGTACCGGCGCGTGCTCTATTGCCAACTGAACGTTCAAATATTGAAGCACCGCACCAAAATATGGATTATTCGCATATAGAGTCGCTTTTTGAATAAAAACTATTATAATTTTAGGGTTATTTTAATAGTTAGGGTAAGTGCTCCAGTGAATTAACACCCACCAGTGAATGAACAAAACACACATTTTTCAATATAATAAGAAATCTAAGCTTTTCTACTCAAGCCAGTATTTTTTTCTCAATCGAAACATTATATTACGTCAACTGAACACACAGGTATTTGCCTGTGACCTATAGTTTCAAAATCGCGACCGCCTAAAAGGAAAGTATTCTGTCGTATTTTTGATTGTATGGAGCAGAATTTAGGGCATTGCTGAGACTTCGTGTTTTGATATTCACTTTGTAGACACTATAAGTGTGATAGTGTTAACAAAATTTGATAGTAGGATGTAAAAAGAACTGTTTTATCTTACAAAAAGCAGATTGCATAAATTTTAATTATCATAAATAAATTATAGGGGTGTTCGATAATTGGATCACGAAATTGAAGAAAATCTAGTCAATGAACACACAGTTTTAAGCATTTGGCATCTTAGCCTTAATGCAGTTGGCTAATTTTTTGTACACAACTTTTATAAACGGTTGTCAATTTTTTGACCAATATTCGAACGAGGTGTTCTTTTATTATTACCAGTTTATCCTCCATACTGTAACGGTAACCCCCCCCCCCTGAAGCGACCGTCCGTAGCCTAATGTGTAATTAGGATTTTCCCCTTTCAGTGATCTAGATTTTCGCCCTAACTCCTATTTAACATGACTTAATTCTGCTGGAAAAGTACACGGTTAAATACACACAATTATGAACACATTTGCTGAAATATACACATATGTCAAATAAACCGAATATGATTACGCGGCTGAAATGATACACGATTAGTTTAAAGACACAATATTAATATACAATAATGACAGAAAGATAAGACACACAGTTAAGTTAATTACATACACAGATTATTAGTCACGCCGCTGAAAGGTTACACAGTTTAATACACACAAATCAATATACAGTGAAGACAGAAAATAATAAGCAAAGCGTATTTACGGAAAATATTATCTATTTCCGGTAGTGTGCCCACTCCAGATCTGGGAATCCAAAGTCAATAACTTACGGAGTTTGACTCTGGAGTCCGTTCGATTCACACAACTCAACTCCCTCAATCAAAATACGATTTAATCCGATTAAAACGCACTCTGATTTACACGCAAACCACCGGGGGTTAAGCCCAACTAAATGAATCTTTTTACACTCCCAAACAAAGCGTTTTGGAGACTTTGATTAATTTACAAGCTAGCAATCAAAATCTTAGCTGCAATCTCGACGCTGGCTGGTAGGGTGCCTCATGTGCACTCGCAGGGTGGCCGATGAATCTCTCGAACTGCTTTCCACTGGAACACACTATATGCTAAGCTACTCGGGCAGCTTTGCATCGGTCATCTCAGTATCTGGAGATGTGAACGCGTCCGGCTAACAAAACCAACTAAAAATTATCTCTACGAATTATAACTACTGACTTGGCGTGCGACCCCAAACGATGTATGCGTCTACACAAAAAAGGGGCACCTCGCCTTTTGTTCCCAGAAACCATTGTTTTAAATGTTCGACGTGTTATTTCAACGCAACAACTTTCTCGAACTATGCCATTTAAAGCATAGATATTTGAAACCAACTCCATAAATATCCCTTTTTTGTACGATAGCTGGCTTCGGCCGTTTGACAAAAGAGCTGGGGTCTTTTGTCTCAACACATCAATTCTCAAACACATAAATTCAAATTATTGCTCGCAAGCAGGACATTAGATCGCCACATGTCTGAACCTTCAATATAATATTTCACGCTGATAGTCTGCCGTCACAATACCTAGCCTGATATCTTCAGTAACTTTTAGAAGTGCAGTAATAGTACTGTGCCCAGGACGAAAACCAGACGGAGTGAACTGATTAAATAAAATAAATAAAGATCTCCACATAGAAGTGCCTTTCAGCTAAAACGACCATGGAAAGACAGCAAAATGCAAGCTAAAAAGAAATTAATAAATAATGATGACATATAGAACCAATCTTCTATTATAGAAATATAATAGTTTAGAAGAGAAAGGAGAATCTAACATAGAAGTGATGAATAATAATATTAAATATTTTATAATAATAATCCAGTATTAATATTATGTTTTAAGCATTTGGCATCTTAGCCTTACGGTCTGCCCGAGGGGCTATGCGAATGGGTTGCTAGCTTCTTGTCCAGCAGAAGCATTAGAGCCGTTGTAGATGGCAGTTGCTCCGATAGCATGGACATCAATGCTGGCGTCCCGCAGGGTTCTGTATTGTCCCCCACGCTGTTTCTGCTGCATGTTAATGATATGTTGTATAATGACAGCATTCATTGTTATGCGGACGACAGCACCGGGGACACTTATTACACGGGCCGCGCAAATATCCCTCGTTCTTTGGTGGAGGAGAGCCGCGAACAACTTGTGTCGCAAATTGAGAGCACACTAAGTAGAGTGTCCGACTGGGGGCGACATAACTTAGTGCGATTTAACCCCTCTAAGACACAAGTCTGCGCGTTCACCGCTAAGAAAACCCCATTTGCTGTGGCTCCACACTTCGAAAACACACCCCTCACCATCGCCAATAGTATTGGTATTCTAGGAGTTGACATCTCCAGCGACGTCCAGTTTCGATGTCATCTGGAGGGGAAGGTCAAGCTGGCATCGAAGAAACTAGGTGTGCTCAACAGGGCGAAACATCACTTCAACCCGCGGCAAAGACTTATACAAAGCTCAAGTTCGGTCGCATATGGAGTACTGTTGCCATCTATGGGCGGGAGCGCCTAGATACCAGCTTGCACCCTGTGACTCGATTCAAAGGCGTGCTGTGAGGATTGTTGATGATCCCAAACTGACAGACGGTTTAGAACCTTTAAGTCTGAGAAGAGATTTTGCGTCCCTTTGTGTGTTCTACCGTTTGTACAATGGGGTGTGTTCAGAGGAGTTGTTTGACATGATGCCCACGGCTTCCTTCTACAGTCGCACCGCTCGCCATCGACAGGGAATTCATCCTCACACTTTAGAACCGAAATGGTCACGTACTGTGCGGTTCCAGAGAAGTTTTCTTTCACGTACTATCAAGCTGTGGAATGAATTGCCTGTTGAGGTTTTCCCAGGAGACTACAGCATGGGGTTCTTCAAAAAGGGCTTGAAGAGGTTTTTACAGGGTCGGCAACGCGCATGTGATGCCTCCGATGTTACAGGCGTCCATAGGCTGCGGTAACTGCTTTCCATCAGGTGGACCGTATGCTTGGTTGCCACCTTAGTGGTATAAAAAAAATGTTAGATAGTTCTCTTTAGGTTATAAAATATCAAGTAACACGCAATTATAATAGTAATCATATCGTCTATTTAATATAATAAAAAAATATATATATTTACAATAACAATTACCCGAAATAAACTCTTACATAATAATTTATATATAGAACTGATATATAAAAGTGGTAGTTCATTCAATGGGTTTCAAAAGGTTTATTCACTGGATTTTTTTGTTCATTCTCTGGTGATTTGTGTGTTCAATTTATTGAGATAACCTGCATTTTATACAAATATACCCCATATTTGTATAAAATGCAGATTATCTCAATAACTATCAACATTTTTGCTAAAATATGTATACTGTATCAATCATGAATAAATTGTGAACATAATAAAATAAAATATTTTTTGGTTAGGATCTCATAAGTAGCTGGCTGTAATTTTCAAAGTTTGGAATGCCCTTAAGGGTTCATTCAATGGAGCACTTACCCTATATTCCATTTTCTCGCAAAGGCCGATATTAGGAGGAGGCCGATACTAGAAGACTTCACCCTACTGAGATTTTGTCTTCGTCCATCACTAACTAGGTATTTTTTTTTTTTTTATACTACGTCGGGTAGCAGACAAGCATACGGCCCGCCTGATCTGAAGCGGTTACCGTAGCCATATTAACGCTCGCAACATAAAATATCGCTCGCGCGCCGCCACCCCCGCCACCCCCGCTGCCATCGCAGCATCTCCTTCCTTTCTGGTGACCTCACTCACTCGCAGGAAGACAACAGCCCTCAAGGAAACCGTTATTTGGCTGCGGTATTCTGTGAGGTGGAGGTACATTCCCCAGTCGGGTAGCTTACAATTACGCTCCCTACCTCTCTTTTCGCCAGAGCTTCGTTTGTCAGTCAGCAGGGTGTACCGCATGCAGGTGAATTTGGCTTCGGTTTAAAGATCTTGATGAACCACTTACACCCCAAGGTAGTTTGTTTATTTATGTAATAAGTCTACAAGAATTACGTATAACTACGTTAGTACTATTACTTATACTGTGGTATAACAACTTACGTCTATAGTGTGTAGTCTAAGCATAGCAGTGTTGCTTGGAGTCTCGGCCTGAAGGTTTTCTTTATTTTCAATACTGGAAATATTATTCATCATTATTATCCACTTTATAATTATTTTGTAATTTTTGTACAACACCAGACCCTAGGCGCGTCGCGTCTCTTTGGCGGTAAGTACGACAAAGCCGCGTGCCCGTGCTATTTCTGTTATGAAACATACCTACTTCCACAATCTGATATTTAGACAATAATGATGAACATGAAAACGAATACTAGGTAGAAATTGACTTTATTACTATATAATACAAACCAATATTTACATGCTATTGTATATGTCTGAATCAAGCGATCTAAATCATATGACATAGGTATTGTATTAGCTTTGTAATGTACCCTGTTCAAATGAAAATAAATTATATTATTATTACTACTTAGACAGGATAAGCACACAAATAAAACTAGGATTTTTACATGACACTTTCACAGAAATCTCGTAATTTTTTTCTAGGTAGGTATTTAGGACAAGACGTAGTAAAGTAGGCAGATAAATAAATAAGTAGGAAGGAACTTACATTTTTTCCGAGATCTTTTGGCTTTCATATTTTTATAATGCGTACTAAACTTTCTTTTCCCTGGCAAATTCAAATTCAATCAGTCCTGCGAAAAAAACCCTCGATTACCGACTAGATACGTTTATGATATTGGCTATAGCATGTTGAAATCATGTTTCAAGCCTGAATTGATACATATTTTACAAGGTTCATAAAATAACCTACTCAACAAAGTATCTAATTCATTCTTTGTATTTTTTACGATTTATATACATTCATTATATTGGTAAATTAGTTATACTTACAGTTTTTCACAAAAAACACAAATTCACAACACGTAATTTTGCTGGAGCATCCGACGCGCGTGGTGTCACCTTGACATATAAAAACACACTGGCGATTAGTGGCGATTAGTAGTACTAATTCGTAATATCGGAATGTGCGTCATTTTTCATACATTTTTCTATGGAGAATTTACGTAAAACATATCTAGATTTTAGGGCTTTAAAAGAGGAAATCTTTGTTTGTAAAGGTACAAAAAAAAAGTATATGTTATATTTATTGGTTTCTTCAGTGTTCAAAAAGTGTTTCTTTTTATCAATTTGTGTTGATTTATTGGGTTAAATCTGAAAAATACGAAGGCATGTTTTTGCATTTTTTCTCAATTTTGTGCGTTTGTTGACCTTTATTATAAAACAACTATTAGATTTTAAGAGTTTAATATAATCATACCATAATTTTTGGTCTTTGATTGTAATATATACAAATTATCATTGATATCAATCATATCTAAATAGGTTAAATATGAAAAATCGTAACACTCTTTTCACAGTTTTCACGATCTGGCCCCTTAAGAGCGTACGAATTAATTTAAGTATATTATACTTTTTTTTTATTAATAGAACTTAAGTAAAAAAAAGTCCTTTTTTTCCTCACGCACGGACGCTACATTAATCTACAATGACTCATAGAAGATTATGAAGAAAATACACAATAAAGTCACAAAATCGGCCATCGTTTCGCTGGTTTATGTGATAGATACGAATAGATAGCACACGTGCTTTGTTTGCAGTAAACAGACTGTAGGATGTATTCATTATGTGGTTAGGGTTGCCAACTATACTAATAATATACACCAGTGTTTCCCATTTGCCGGGTCGCGACCCGGTACCGGTCCATAAAATACCGGGTCGCAACATTCCCGCCTTGTTTTGAAAATAATACCTACTATCGATCGACGCATCGTGAATATTCGTACGATACCAAAATATTTGTAAGTATGTAGTATTAATAAAACATTATTTTTTACTATTCATAAATTTGTATTATTTTACTTAATGGAACCAGCTCGGGTTTTAAAAGTATAAAGTGAGTCACGAAGGGGCAGTGTGAAAATTACCGGGCCATGGCAGAACAATGTTTGGGAAACACTGTTATACACTTACAAATAAATAAATAAATATTTTTGGACAAATTACACACTGCCATCTTAGTCCCAAATTAAGCAAGGCTTGTACTAGTGTATATTATTCTGTGCTTGTACTATGGGTACTAAATATGTATAATAAATAATACAATAGGTACATATCTAAGAGCCGGCGCGCATAAACGCGTTGCGACACGGAACCTAGTTACAAAAGTCCCCATTATCTAGTTAAAAAATTAGTGGTGTATGATATGATATGAGTGGTTCGTGAAATACTAAACTTATTCTATTCTCTCCTACCATGGATCGCAATAAGCGTACTCTTTTTGGGTAATTAATATAACACTACAATAATTACCGGAATACGCGGCGTGTTGCACGACGCGATTTCTGCGTTGCGGCGGACAGGGCGCCGTTTTTAGCAGTGTGGCAGCCCTAAATATTGTGATAAATGAATTGGGCTATATTATACAGCGTGTATCTCAAATAATATCGCCTTTCGTGGTATGGGCATGTACACATGTACAGTCAAGAACTCGTCGAGCTTTACACGTTGGACTCTGTACCGTTATTATTACAATCGCTGTAGATGTAAGGCTCTTACTACAAGCACAGCTACAAGTGAAAAGCTTCATGAGCCCTCGACTTTACCTACAATTCATACTTTTCTTATTCTCCATATCAACTTTCTAACTCCAGCGGTTACCGTAGCCACATGAACGCTCGCGCGCCGCCACCCCTGCTGCCAACGAACTTGCCAACTCCTTCCTTTCTGGTGACGTCGCTCACTCTCAGGAACACAACAAACCTCAGGAGAATTGTTATTTGGTTGTTAGGTGGAGGTTACTTCCCCAATCGGGCAGCTTACAAATACGCTGTACCCTTCTTTCGCCAGAGCCTCTTTGCCTAGTTGGTACACCACGTGCAGGTAAGGTTTGCTTTGACTCTAAAACCCCCGCCACACTATGCTCCTCGCGCTGCTTATCGCTTTGCTCCTCTCGCTGCCGCGATGTTGCCCTCTCTGCCCACACACTGCTCTACTCGCGCAATTATTCGCGACGCTCCGCACTTGGACATTTGCCTTTGCTATACAATGGACGATGAAACTGTGGCAGCGTGCCCGATATGCATTTTTAATATAGCGAAACGATGCATTTTTTTATGGACTAACGGTCTAAAAGATGTCATCAAACTTTTCTTTTTTGCTTTCAGCTCTTCTATGGAAATGTTCATGACTGACATGATTTTTAAAAAATGATTTTAAAAAAATGACGCTTGTTTCGTGCCTGACCGCTCGATGCGGAATGCGTCCACGGCGATTGTGTGGCCGGCCACTCGCGCTCACGTTGCCGATCCTTTGACTCGCGCCCAAAAAACCGACAAAACAGGGAACGATGGGCATGACGAGAAACGTTGCCACACTACGTGTCTGCCTACTTTCCTCGCTACTTCCCTCGCCACTCGACGAGTGTGTGGCAGGGGTAAAGATCGTGGTTAATCAGTTAAATTTATATAGCCCAAAACTTAAACCTTGCCTTGCCTTATTTAAATATTTTCCCTCATCAATGAGTCACCAGAGTACCATATCAGATAAATTATATATTATCACGTATCGATAACATCGATATTAGGTATGAGTAATAGTAATATACTAGTTGTCGTGCGCAACTTCGTCCGCGTCACTTCGTTCCCGTGGAAATATTTTTTTTTCCTGGGATAAAAAGTACCCAAGTACATTCGAGACGATCTCTGATCCGAATTCCATCCAGATACAACTCGCCTTATATTAAAATTCCATCCATATCCTTCTGCACTATCTTTCCTGCACGTGGTGCACCCTGCTGACTGACAAACGAGGTTCTGGCGAAAAGAGAGCTAGGGCATAGCGTATTTTTTAAGCTGACCGACTGGGGAAGTACCTCCACCTCACAGAATACCGCAGCCAAATAACAATTCCTAAAAGAACCAATCAACACCTAAAAGATTAAAATGGAAAACCCCAAGAGACCTATAGGGAGAAAATGTAATACATATAGGGCGCACGTCAATGGACTGCCTGCCCTCCAAGACGATTAGATAAATACATAACCATATGCTGAATGTCCCCAATGGAATAGATTGCATTTGAAAAAGAAATAAAAAATATCAATTATCTTGAGGGTTGTAGTGTTCCTGCGAGTGTGTGAGGTCACCAGAAAGGAAAGAGTATAGGCTGGCAACGGATCGGCGACCCCTTGGTGTTGCTGATCTGCTTGGGCGGTGGTAATTGCTTTCCATCAGGTGACCCACATGCTCGTTTGCCCCCCCTCTCATATAAAAAAAGATACGTTAAGGCATTCTGGCGTGATTGAGTGTTCGTTAGTCCATCCATCCAAATTTTCGCAGTTACAATAATAGTGCTACTACTACAGCCACTCCGTACAAATCTCGCTCATTAACAACTTAACGACATAAATAATGACGTATGAGCAGAGCGTGAATGAGCGTGTGTGCGTGCGGCGCCATACATACTGTTCCGGATTCGTCTGAGGTGAGGTCGATATGAGAGAGCGGTAGGGAGTGGTCATTCTGTACATATTACTATTACCTATACTGTGGTAATAGTAAGAGGTGTGCCACTTTTTTCTTTGTCCTGCCAGGTGTGTCCTACACCTGGCAGGACAAAGAAAAAAGTGGCTGGAGTTAGAAGAGTCTAAAGTCCACTGACTTAGCTTAGCAACAACAGCCGGGACCTTAGCTTAACGTGCCCTCCGAAGCGCGGAGGAGCTCAAGATAAATAAACCCATCCATCAACAGGCTACAGCCGTCGTTGCTTAACTTGCGTAATCAATTAGACTGACATGCTGACGAAGCTCATTGAGATACCCACATTTGTTAAGTCATAAAAGTTTGTAATTCGGCCGCGTGCCAGCAGGAATGTGTTTAAATTACATAAAATTTAAATGGCCGACACAATTAAAACACATATTATGTGTATCACTTCTTGTTCCGGACTCAGTTCCATTAATAGGACATATTATGTAATACAAACATAATGTCAAATATCAGAGCTGCCGAGTAAAACGAGGACATTGTTACATTTATATATATATATATATATATATATATATATATACATATATATGTGTATATATATATATATACATATACATATATATGTATATATATATAGCATGTGGATCACCTGGTGGAAAGCAATCACCTCCGCCCATGGAGATCAGCAACACCAAGAGGTCGCCGATCCGTTGCCAGCCTTTTAAGGGAAATATAGACTCTGTTCTTGAAGGCTCGCATGTCGTAATTGTTCGGAAATACCGCTGAGGGAAGTCGAGTCCACAGTTTCACTGTTCGTGGTATAAGATGTCTTAGGAAACGTACTATAGTGATTTGACGAGCTCGGTGGCGTAGCGGTCAATGACGCGGCTTCGACACCAACGCTCGTGGGTTCGATTCCCACACAGGACAAACATTTGTGTGCATGAACATGTCTGTTTGTCTTGGTCTGGGTGTTTTCTATGTATCATAAGTATGTATTTACAAAAAAAAAGAAAATGTATTTGCGTATGTTTATCAGTTGTCTAGTACCCATAACACAAGCTTCGCTTACTTTGGGGCTAGATGGCGCTGTGTAATTTGTCTGACAATATTTATTATCTCTTTTTAATCACGGGTCAAGCCCGGTCATTTGATAGGCGTGCGCGGGATATGGATCCAACGCGTAGAGGCCCCTTTGAGAAGTTTGATGTAATGTTGTATGCCCGCCGTGACCCGCTCCAGGATATGTCAATGGAACGACATACCCATGAGCAGGTCTAGGCAGGCGTTGAGACTATTGCGAAGTGTGATGGAAAATAAATGGGCTATGGAGATGAGATCTGGGTGAACTTAATACCGGGCTATTACAGAAGAGGGACGGACGCCTGCCATAACTGCTTTTATTGCTAGTTATTTGCGGCAGGCGGTGGCTTGCCACTCACTAGATGGGCCCCCGAAATGCCAGGAAAACGGCCGGAGGCAACACCGGTATGAGTGACTCAGGGATGTCGAGAGGTGTGCTGCGCTTTCTCATATTTATTATTATTATTTTTCATATTTATTATTATTATTATTTGTTATTATATAGTAGATCGATAATTAACATGATGATATGGATGGAATTTTAATTTATCGAGTTGATACATGACTAAAATCTATCCCGCAATGACCATAGTTAGTTTCAAATGCTAGCTGATAGATTGTTTTATAAGGAAGTAAAGAAGAACTATTTTAAAGGCCAAAGTGTGTTTTGAATACAGAGCGGAGCGAAGTATAATTTTAAAAAATATTAGCATTCTAAACTCCTTCTCTATATAAACTATAAGTGTGCGAAATTTAATACTTCTCCGTCCGCGGAATTTTGGTAAAAAGGGGTACAAAATTTTTACTTCACGTATTAATATAACGATTTTAATAGACCGTGCATATTACAATTCAATAATGCCCTGTCCTCAAGATTGTAAACATCGTGTGTGACAATCGATTGTCGTTTCAACCTTCAATCAAAATCTACTAGTATGAAGGTCGATCAGAGCGATGACTCACAGTTAACTTTGATTGCGAAACAGTTTGTAGATTAACAAACGTGAAATCAGGCAGAGATCAGTCTATTCCCATCTACTCACACATGGGGAAAGATAGAAATTTCAACACACGAATGGAAATTTCAAATTTTTCAAGTCGAATCCAACAAAAATTAATCGCCTTAAGACTGCTCAGTTCTTGCGAAAATAAATTCTTATTGAAATTAATATTTTTTGAGGGCATTTCTTAACATAAGTTAAGTTAAAGTTAACCTTAAGTTTTTTTATATGAGAGGGAGGCAAACGAGCATGTGGATCACATGATGGAAAGCAATCACCACTCCCTATGGAGATCAGCGGCAACACCAAGGAGTGGCCGATCTGTTGCGAACCTATACTCCTCCCTTTCTTTCTTCTTCCATTCATGTGGTAATTGTACCTAATACACATTCATTTGTTTTATGGTCCTGAGCACGCTGCATTCAATGGCCCTACCGTCTAAGCTGAAGCTGGCTCAGTTCTGTTCGATATTTTTAGTTACAAAACATGTCTAAATTAATGACAATCATTTTCAGCGTGGGCGAAAGACAGGGCACTTCGAGTCCGACTAGGGAAGTACCTCCTTCCACCTCCCAGAAGACCGCAGTCAAATAATAATACCCTTGACTCGATTGTACGGGGCGCTCACGTGTAAGAAACATTTTTTTAATGCGTCTTCGGGACGAGGGCCCACCATACATTCCTACAACTGTGTCTTCTGTGTAGCCAGGATTAACAGCGGCGACCGCCAAACAAGGCAATGGACAATGAAGTCCATTGCAGTCCCTGGGGTAAGACTACAGCTGCCTTGGAACTCACAACGAATTTAATCAGAAGAAATTAGTAGGAGTAATAATCTTTTGGAATTTGACTTCCCCTCTTAGCAATGGGAGAGACAGCAATATGGCAAATAAGGCATTAAAAGCCTAAAGAGATAGCTCGTCAAGTGCAGCTCAAATGCAATTAATGCGTCTATGAACTACGGTAACTGCTTCAACACAACAACAAGCGAGCCGTATATTTTTTTGCCACCCTGGGTGGTATAAAATTTATAATAATAATTGACTGACCGGTAAAATTAGTTTTGCCTCCTAAATAGATTAAAAAAGAACATGATAAGTACAAAAAAATACAGACTTCCTACTACGATAACATTCTACCAATCACAACCAACGTAATACTACATTTGTATGTAAGTGTGTGTATTATTTTGATGTACTAATAACACGTTTATAATAATGTGTTATCGCGAGAACACCACGAATATAATAAACGTTATTATGTATGTACGTAACTACTGTGTAATCAATTAAATATATTTTATCTAAGGAGAGGGGCGATAATGTTTGTGATTAACTGATTATGTTGAGACTGACTTGAGGTGATTGTTAGTACTTGGTGGAACTTTGTAGACAATTTATATAAATACTATATCTTGTAAGTATTATTAATTTAATTAACTGCCAAGTTCATCATTTGTACTGCATACATTTCCTCTTAATTAAATTTATTTTTACCGGCCGAATGTTTTGAGAAAAGGTGTGACTTGAAAAGGCGAAACGCAGCAATAGAATAGCAAAATAGTAAAGCAATAAAAATAATATTTACAGAAAATAAATTTCATGAAATTCAGGTAAATACGAGTAAAAGCTATCCAGAACACCTCAGGGCACTTCAAAAACCATGGCACATACAACGTTACTAACTCGCATTGTACTAATATATACATATATATATAAATTTGGACAAATTACACACGGCCATCTAATCCCAAACTAAGCAATGCTTGTATTATTGGTACTAGATAACCGATATAATAGGTACTCAAATATTTTTTTGTAAATACATACATTATAATACATAGGAAACACCCAGATCAAGACAAATAAATAATGTTTCACTCGCTACCCTCCGCGCGAAGTGGATGTGTATTAAACATTAAGACGAGCTCGGTGGCGTAGCGTTCAATGACGCGGCTTCGACACCAACGCTCGTGGGTTCGATTCCCACACAGGACAAACATTTATGTGCATGAACATGTCTGTTTGTCTTGGTCTGGGTGTTTTCTATGTATCATAAGTATGTATTTACAAAAAAAAATGTATTTACGTATGTTTATCAGTTGTCTAGTACCCATAACACAAGCTTCGCTTACTTTGGGGCTAGATGGCGCTGTGTAATTTGTCTGACAATATTTATTTATTTATATCCTTACACTTGCGTCAATATAATATATTTTTAAACAGATGCGTTACAAACATGCCCTAGTTTTGCTTATCTATTTAATAGAGGGCACCGACGCTCAGGAAAATGAACCGACCTTCATTACTATTAATGTTTGTGTTGTTCGTCAAATAAGCATAATTTATAATACAATGTTAACGAGTGAATGGCACAATGCCATTGATATGAAAAATACATGAGAAACTTCTCAATCGTATCGTATTTGGTTAAAGTAGAATTTTGTAGTTTCGCAGTTTTATCTTACGGATTTTCGATCAGGACACGTGATCCTGACGCGAGTTCAACATTTTTTACCCATCCCAAAAAACTGCACAACGACGCTAAAGAAGTTTTCATTTCAAAAAATATATATCTAGTTTAGAATTCATAATATGTCTATCAGAGACTGACCACAAAATTGTAACCCGAAGGAATTTTTAACCGACTTTATTTAACTTAAGACGTTATTTATTTAACATCGCAATATATTCAAATATATTACATCAATCAAATATACATATGTAGTAGTTACCGACGAGACATTTGTATGGAGTGGCCGGGGTGCGATAACATCATTGCGTACAGGTAAAATCGTTTAATCATCGATTATCTCCATTCAAAGCGATTTTTTCACAACTACGGCGCCAGTATATATGTCGTAGCCAACTGGTTAAATTAGCCAGTCAATTGGACGCCTAGGCCATTCATTGAATGCCGCCATTCAATTAAAGGGCTAGGACGTTAGTTGATTGAACTCGAAACACTCAACGTTTAACAACTTGGCGTATTGAAAGTTAGCTCTTTGAAGATGGCTGACCAAGATTCAGCCAAGTGATTCAAATTTGATTCAGTTTTATTCCACTGCGGCGCTAGTAGTCACCAAAACAAATATGGCGTCAACATTGTAACCCGCCAATGTTATTGTGCCTCCTTGTGTGAAATTTAAAGTGAAATTAAAGTGTGACATTGACAAAATAGTGTAAAACCATGGAGATGCCAATTAATTCTACGTCTTCTGCGAGTTTTCGCGATAAATTTGAGTCAGAACTGACTGAATACGATCGAAAACATCAAGGTTGGTTTACTGTTTTTATTATTGAGTATTATTTTGTGTTAAGTAGTTACATACTTTGTTTCGCGTTATTGTGATAATGACACATAATAATAGAGCATTATTTCTTTTAGGATCTCAAAGAAGACCATGGACAGCCGAAAAAGTTTTGGAGGTTATGAACTATATCCGAAAAGCTAGGCTGACCATGAGTTTCAACGAACCTAAGACGTCAATGGAATATTACTGGTTATCAAAATATGATTTAATGGTAATAGCGAATGAAGTTTGTTTGAAAGAAATACTTAATGAACCTGAAACCGTTATAAATGCAGAAACTGGAAAGCAAGAGAATTTAGAGCCTAATTTAAATTATGTAGTATGTCATAATGCTTGCACAGGTGCAGTTATACTTGCAGTTCATGTAAAAATTTTGTACATGTTATCTGCGGCTTAGTTGATGAGGAAGATGAAGGATATGTATCGAAAGTACTTTGTATTTTATGCAAAACTGAACAAGATATACGACTCCAAAGAAATGAAGCCCTTAAAGGAACAAAACGAGCTGCCGAAAAAATGGTAAATAATACTGCATAAAAACTACCACCACTCAAAAGTGGCGAAGCTGTTATTATTAGCGTACCCAAAGTTGACCGTGGACCCCTGGATACACAGAATATAAGGGGAAAAATTGTAGACTACCGTAATGGAGTATACAGAGTAGGAACTGAGGCTGGGATATTAAAAAACTGGTTTCCCCGTAATGAAATTCAGTTCTCGCCTGAAGATTTTAATAATGATATTCCAGATGTACCAATTTTTTAAGAGAAGCTGTGTCACGGCTATCTTTATTCCATAGTCAAGGCTTCCAAAAATGCATATGTAAACCTTAAAATATGAATTGTAATATTAAGTATAAAAAGGGTTATTGTGTAATTTAACTGCAGACTGACAGTTTTGATTTGTTATTGTAATTTTTACAATACAATACAATACAATTCATTTATTGCTTAAAACATGGTGTCAAGGTGGTACATCGTGAAATGTGCGCATGTTTAGCTAATACAATTTAGCATGCAAAATTATGTTACGATTCCTTAATATAAAAGTCTTATATTCATTTTTGTATTTTTATTAATATACTTTCACATTTATTATCTAAACGTATTTATTTATCAATAATTCATTATTACCAATTTGATAACTTAGTGGTAGTACTTCAATAAATTCAGTGATATAAGTAAAAAGTGGTCCTACATAATTTCTTAGCTCATGGTCACCCTAACCAAACATCATAAATTCAACAATATCCAATGGCTAAACGACGTTCAGCCAACTGGTTAAACGTCACGTTAAACGACTTGGCTATTTGTACTTTAGCCATTTAATTGAATGGCGGCATTCAATGAATGGCCTAGGCGTCCAATTGACTGGCTAATTTAATCAGTTGGCTACGACATATACATCACTAGCTTTCGCCCGCGGCTTCGCTCGCGTGACATTCGGGGCAAACACGTGTTTATTCATTTATCTATAGAAGTACTCGTGTAAAGTTTCAGATAAAACAGTCCAACTAATCTTGTTTCCCCATACAAACTTTGGACCCCCGTTTCACCCCCTTAGGGGATGAATTTTGAAAAATCCTTTCTTAGTGCACCCCTAGACGTCATAAGGAACCTATGTGCCAAATTTGGAATCTATAGACCCAGCGGTTTGGGCTGTGCGTTGATATGTCAGTCAGTCAGTTTCTTCTTTTATATATTTAGATTATTATGTAGTCTAGAATTCATAAACGATAATATGTCTATCAGAGGCCGATCACAAAATTGTAATGTCAAGGAATTTTATCAAAATTTTGTATCATAGATACATAATTAATGATCTACTAAAACGTAGATAAGATAGAGAGGTGGGGTTAAGTGTTATTAATTTTTAATGAGTTAAAGTTAATGCTAATACAAACGGGGTGTGGCTGTGATATGGACACGGCTGTGTCAGCCGTGTGTTGTACGTGAATATGTTATATGCACTAAAATTATTTCAAAATGGCAGCGCTTCCCCCTCACCCACACGCGATGTTATATCCCAACAGCGCGATGATAATGGGTTGATACCGAATACTCTAAAAGTATGGTAATAATGACTCCTACACATAAATTGAGGTGTAAGTGGTAGACTGGTTACCTAAAAAAAACTACATATGTCCCGAATATCGATTTTACCCGAAGTTACTCTCTTGGTCGAAGCGACGAATATTTGGCAAAAATTGAGTGCATTTCGCGCGTTAAAAATACATATTATTCACTTGCAGGAACACAACAATCCTCTAGTTAGAGAGTTGTTATTTAACTAGTGTATTCTGAGAGGTACTTCCCTAATCGGGCCACTTATAAATTCACTGTAATATTATTTATTTAGGTATATACTGTGTGGCTTTTGTGGATTACGAGAAAGCCTTCGACTCCATCGAAACTTGGTCTGTTCTGGAATCCTTACAGCGATGCCAAGTCGACCACCGCTATATCGAGGTCCTGAGATGGCTATACAGCTCTGCGACAATGACTGTCCGCGTCCAGGACCAGCAGTCTAAGCCTATCCAGCTGCAGCGGGGAGTACGTCAAGGGGATGTCATTTCCCCGAAACTATTCACCGCTGCTCTGGAAGACGTATTTAAAACGCTGGACTGGAAAAAACGGGGCATCAGTGTAAATGGCGATTACATCTCACACCTTCGGTTTGCCGACGACGTGGTCATAATGGCTGAATCGCTGGAGGATCTCAGTCGAAAGTTGACCGATCTCAATGTTGCATCTCGATCCGTGGGGCTGGGGATGAATTTCGACAAGACGAAAGTCATGTACAATGATGTTGTCATCCCTAGCCCGGTTATGGTAGAGAATACACAGATTGAAGTGGTTAAAGACTATGTCTACCTCGGACATTCCATACAGCTTTGCCGGGGTAACTTCAACAAAGAGATCGATAGACGCATTCGATTGGGCTGGGCAGCTTTTGGAAAACTTCGGCACATCTTCGCCGCAAAGATACCCCAATGTTTGAAGACTAAAGTCTTCAACCAGTGCGTCCTCCCTGCAATGACCTATGGTGCAGAGACTTGGACACTGACCGTCGGACTGGTCCATAGGCTAAAGGTCGCGCAGCGAGCGATGGAGAGGGCTATGCTCGGGGTTTCTCTATGGGATCGAATCCGGAACGAAGAAATTCGACGGAGAACTAAAATTGTCGACATAGCCTTTCGAGTTTGCAAGCTGAAGTGGCAATGGGCGGGTCACATCTGCCGAGTAAGTGATGGCAGATGGGGGAGGAAGGTATTAGAGTGGAGGCCGCGCGTAGGACGACGAAGCGTTCGACGCCCTCCTTCTAGATGGTCCGATGACCTTAAGAAAACGGCTGGAAGCGGCTGGTTGCGGAAGGCGGAGGATCGTATTTGGTGGAAAGCATTGGGGAAGGCTTATATCCAGCAGTGGATAGATACAGGCTGATGATGATGATGATGATTATGAGGTATATATATTTATTTAGAAACGCGTCTTTAGGATTCCGTATCTCAAAAGGATAAAGAGGATCAGTTCGTCGTCCATCTGTTTAAAAGAAAGAAAGAAGAAGAAAAAATATTTATTTCAACGATCCACAACATATCAGTACACATAGTAACAGGTGGTAAAAATGGTGTAACATATACATAAGTCGTAGATACCTATTAATTATGACAGTACCTATAATCAAATCACCTATGCACCTTAATGCTGTGGAAGTGGAAAAGTATTGTGCCCCCTTACCACCATCTCTTATTGAGATTCAATAACGGAATAGAATGCTTATTCATACCAATGAATAAGCGACTCTATTTCAAATGGAATAGAGTCGCTTATTCATTGATATGAATAAGCATTCTATTCCGTTATTGAATCGCAATAAGAGATGGTGGTAAGGGGGTTGATTCAGTATAAGTTGCTTCCATATCAGCAACACTGATTGAACAATATTAATAATGTTTGTCTATCTCGACGGTCCCTACGTATAAAGCGACATGTCATTTCAGACATGTCTGCTTATACTACGATATAGTAATTAAAGAATATTATTATTGGACAAATGAGTTAATTTCTTACTTTTTAATTATATACAATCAATAAAATAAAAAAGAATATGTTTTTTACGAGCTATCTATAGCAATTTATGCAACAAAAAAAAATGCAAAAAAAAATGAGGTCATCAATCCGTAAGAAAATGTCAGATAAAAGGTTACTTATAAATAGGAAAAGTCAATCACACGTGCAAAGGCTTCCTTTATCCTCCGACCTTAACAACCCGAGCGTGGAGGTCGCGTCCTTCAAAAGGATAATCTGATCTATCTCACAACATCCGTTCTAATATAACTCTTAACGTCTATGCCGTAGAGTGGAATATTGTTTTAAAACGATATAAGGAAGTACAGTTTGCTACTGCAAACGGTAATGGTATTGATTTTCTTCTAACGTTACTGCAAGACATCGTACAATAGTGTGCTCTTTAACGACAAATGCGATAAATATTGCGAAAAAAAAATGGGGTGCATGAGGTTCATGAACATTTTTGAACCAAAGCCACGAAGATAAAACCGACACTTTTTACAACACTATTTTCAACGTTATTGAGAACCACAATACCTAAATAACAATGTTTTGTGTGTTTCAAAAAAATGATAAAATATTATACTCTTATTCTTATTGGGGTGAAAGTGGTTCATCAACATCTTTGAACCAAAGTCAACCTCACCTGCACGTGGTGCACCCTGCTGACTGATAAACGAGGCTCTGACTAAAAGAAAGGTGGGCGTATTTTTAGAGCTGCCCGAATGGCGAACTACCTCCGCCCAAAGAATACAGCAGCCAAATAACAGTTCCCTTGGGGGATTGTTGTGTTCCTGCGAGTGAGTGAGATCACCAGAAAGAAAGGAAGGAGTATAGGCTGGCGATTGCGTTTCATCGAGTGACCCACATGCTCGTTTGCCCCTTCTCATATAATGGTCATGTAGTTGATTTACCTACATCGTAACGTAATGGGTATTTTGTATGGAAAATGTTAGATTTTGACAACCAAAGTGAAATTCTGTTTAGGCTTCTAATGCCTTATTTGCCATATTGCTGTCTCTCACATTGCCTAGAGGGGAAAGTCATATTCCAAAAGCTTCCTACTCCTACTAATTTCTTCGGATTAAATTCGTTGCGAGTTCTATAGCAGCCGTTTTTTTACCTCCAGCCCCCTTACCACCAACTCTTATTGCGATACAATAACTGAATAGATTGCTTATTCATACCAATGAATAAGCGACTCTATTTAAGTCGAAATAAAGTCGCTTATTCATTGGTATGAATAAGCATTCTATTCAGTGGTAAGGGGGCAGGACTGCAGTAGACTTCACAGTAGTGGTAGGTAATGTGTGGTACGCCCCCATTCCATTAAAAAACGAAATCCGTGACGTAGTCTTGATTGCATACAGGAAGAACATGCCTTGTTTGTATCTGTCTACCATGTTGCAGAGGATATCAACACGTGTTCTTTTACCGTTAGTAACATAACACGGTTCAATCTTGTTTAGCATTTCGTTAACTGACTTTTTTGGGACAAAGCGCGTATTGATGGCTTGCAAATTACTTTTCTTTGTTGAGATGTAGGTTTTTAAGGTAGAAGGAAACAAAGGAATCCTTATACGAGGGGAGGCCAATAAGTTCGCGGAATGGAGGGGTTGATGGGGATAAATTTACCCGTCCAGGTAGGCACTAGTTAAGCACCTCATTAAGAGTATATATACCAAGTTTGAACCTAATCGTGTCATTAACTTTTGAGTTATCGACCTGCAAACAACTAAATCGGGAAGAAGTCAGCCAGTATGGAGAAAATTGAACACCGTGCCGTTATTAAGTTTCTTACCAAGCAAGGAAAATCCGCTCAGACGATTTTTCAAGAGCTGTTAGCGGTTTACGCGGACTCTGCCCCTGGTAAAACCATGGTTTACAAGTGGCATGGTCTTTTCAAACAAGGAAGGGAGTCCATTGAAGACGACCCCCGCTCCGGACGGCCAATTGAGGCCACCACACCGGAAATCGTCGAAAAAGTAGAAAAACTTGTATTGGAAGATGCCCGACTGAAGAAGAAGCAACTTGCAGCAATGGTTGGAGTATCCGAATCAAGTATTTTAAATATCCTACATCATCATCTTGGGATGACTAAAGTCAGTGCAAGATGGGTTCCGAGAATGCTCACGCCACTTCAAAAACGCGAGCGTGTCGAGTGCTCTCACCAGTTTCTGGAGCTCTGTGGAGAGAGAAAGGAAGAAGTTATGGCCCGGATTGTTACTGGAGATGAAACCTGGGTTCACCACTATGAACCTGAGTTGAAGCAAGAGTCGATGCAGTGGCATAAAAAAGGCACACCTCCTCCAAAGAAGTTCAAAGTGTCACAATCGGCCGGAAAGATCATGGCGACTATCTTTTGGGATACAGAAGGTATTTTACTGATCGATTATAAAGAACGTGGTGCGACTATAACGGGACAGTACTACGCTTCTTTACTGGAAAGATTGAAAGAAGCCATTAAGAAAAAAAGAAGAGGAAAACTGTCAAAAGGTGTGCTCCTTTTGCACGACAATGCACCCGTCCACACGTGCCATGTTGCGACGGCTGCCATTCACCGATGCGGCTTTGAACAATTAAACCACCCACCATACAGTCCAGACTTGGCCCCCAGTGACTATTATTTATTTCCAAAAATGAAGAAAGAGCTGCGTGGAAAGAAATTTGACGACGATGATGAAGTCAAGTCGGCAATTTCGGCCTATTTTGACACCAAAGACAAATCATTTTTTTTCGATGGTATAAACAAGCTATTTGAGAGATCCGAAAAATGTATTAGGGTTAAAGGAGAATATATTGAAAAGGAAAAATAATTTGGTGTTTAATTTCAACCTCCTTCTCTCTCATTCCGCGAACTTATTGACCTCCCCTCGTAGAACCTCTGCGTTGTCCCTCTGTCTATCTATCTGAGTGCTTAGTGAGAGTTTTTTATTCGCTTTCGATCATGTCAACGTAAACAAACCGACCAAATAGAGAAGAACTCTCATGTTGTGAAGATAAGGCTCTAGAGTCTAGAGCCTTATCTTCACAACATGAGAGTTCATGTCTAGGCTAGACAGACGGACTGCATTTCAACTACAATTCCACTGCCAATTTGCAATAATGCAGTTGGACCAACTGCACTATAGAACTTCATTTGAACTTCAAGGTACCTAACCAGTTGAGAATAGTAGTTGTGCTGTGGGTCTGGAAGGCAAATGAAGTTCTATTACGGTCCTAGTGCAGTTGGTCCAACTGCATTAGAACCGCACGTCGACCGTGCAGCTAGCTTGCAGTCAGCATGCAGGCGTTGGAACTGCACGCCCACTGCACACTGACTGCAATCGGGCTGTACGGTTGGTTTGCAGTTTCATTGCAGTCGTACTACCTGCGTTCAAACTTCAAATTTGCAGTGGAATTACTGTTGAAATACAGTCCGTCTGTCTAGAGCAGCGTTTCCTAACCTTTTTAATGTTGTTACCCCTATGACCAATAAAGGAAACTAATTTTACCCCCCTCCTTAGATTAGATTTTATTGGCTTGAACTAATTTGTTATCTTTTATCAGCTTGATTACCCTTACAGAATTCCTATTAACCCCTGAGGGGGTAATTACCCCTAAGTTCGGAACCAAGGGTCTAGAGCCTAAGACGCGTGTTACATATCAAAATTATGTGGCTTACTTGCTCACATTTTGAAATGAGCAACCCGGCTAATTTAGATATGTAACACGCGTCTGGTAAATTAACAATATGAAACTTTATCTCAATTTGGTCGGCTGGTAAACAAACGTAAACACATTCGAATGTGACCAAAAAAAACTCCACTAAGCACTCGAAATTTGTTAAAATATTCTCATAATATATACGAACCTTGGAATAGTACTGTCTGAGTATATTTAATTAAGCTATTTATAGTTAAGAACGGAAATGATTTTTTTCGGCAATCTTTCAATGTTATTAAATAAACATCAATCAATCAGGCAAATCCGCCAAACTGTAGTTGAGCAGCGTGGTGGAGTACGCTTTAAACCACTTCGATTGAGGGGAGACCCAACAGGAGGATCCAACATGATGAGTATGGGTTGATGCCGAATCACGCAAATTAAAAAAGTTGAATTGAGCCTGTCTATAGCTGGGTTTATTTATCTCGAGCTCCTCCGTGCTTCGGAGGGCACGGTAAACCGTCATTCCTGGCTGTTGTCATTAAATTACTGTCGTTAAGCCAAGTCAGTGGACTTTGGGCGGCTTGCCAACACTGGCCTCCGCCAACCTGCAGTAGTGTCCGCTCTAAAATTTTAAACCTCCGCGATTTAGAGTATAAGCTTAGAGTGTACATCATGTTATATATATGTCGTAGCCAATTGGTAGAACCGCCACATTACAAAACGGCAAACTTTAGGCAGATTGTATTTAAATTATCTTTTGGTTAGGTTTGTATTATTATAACCGTAATTAGTAATAGCCAAGCTATTTGATTCTATTATTATAGTATTCTTGGTGATACACCATCAGGTAACAATTCGGTCGTGTAATCATTATGATAAAAAGGCGGGTTGAAATAATTAATGGCTCTGCCATTTTATAAAACAGCTAGACGTTATGTAATGCGGCGGATTTTACGAATTGGCTGCGACATTATATAACATTAAATAATATCAAGCACATAGCTGTTCCACTGCTGAAGGTTGGCTGGAGGAGATACTCGTATTTTTTTTTAATACTACGTCGGGTGGCAGACTAGCATACGGTCCGCCTGATGTGAAGCGGTTACCGTAGCCATTTAAACGCTCGCAACATAAAATATCGCTCGCGCGGCGCCACCCCCGCTGCCAATGCAGCATCTGCTTCCTTTCTGGTGACCTCACTCACTCGCAGGAACACAACAAGGGAATTGTTATTTGGCTGCGGTATTCTATGAGGTGAAGGTACATTCCCCAGTCGTATAGCTTACAATTACGCTCCCTACATCTCTTTTCGCCAGAGCTTCGTTTGTCAGACAGCAGAGTGTACCGCGTGCAGGTGAAGTTGGCTTTGGTTCAAACATGTTGATGAACCACTTACACCCCAAAATCAGAAAAGACCTCTATTAGAAATAAGCTAACTAAATATATATAATGCTGCTATATATATATATAGCAGCATTATATATATATATATATATATATATATATAGCAGCATTATATATTTTTATAAAATTTTATACATATTCAGTAGGTCTGAGAATAGGTTGTTATCTATTTTTTATAGCAAACAACGTTTGCCGGGACAGCTAGTAATGATATATGTATGTGATAGATATATATGGGTTGATACACATAACCTTTTCCATAAGAAAATACTACATAGTACCACAGTATAAGTAATAGTACTAACGTACAGTATGGCCACTCTCTGCCGCTCTCACTAGTCGACCTCACCTCCCCTCTGAGACCGATGTGGAACCGTTCACAAGGTATGCCACAACGTACGAATTGACGTCGCTCGTATTTTATTCTCCATTCAGTTTAAAATAAAAGATGGGAGTTACATGTCTCAACACATTGAAAGTCAAAAAGAAAAATTTATTCGTTCCCTTTTAATGAAATAAGGTACAGATATTTTTTACATTTTATAAATTACCTAAAAAATGTGGCAGCCATAGTTTCATCATAACTAATTCATGTCTGTCCGAGTAGGATACAAGATACAATTAATACGAAATGTGAACAAGATACCATTTTAGCAGATTTATATGTGTCAAAGAACGCGTGGTCGCGCAGGCGCTAATGTGACAGTGCTGCTAGAGTTGTGTTTTTTTTATAATTTTTTATTTACATGTCATTGTTTTGTGTGTGATTTATTTTAAATTATTATTAGTTTTAATAACTATTAGTTTTCATCATCATCATCATCATCAGGTCATTTTACTCTCCACTACAGGAGCACGACCCTCTCTCGTCCGTCCCAGACAGGAGGATTGTGCCTACACTCCCCACGCTGGCCAGACGGGTTTGAACTATTAGTTTTAAATTACGTATATTCTATGTGAATGTGAATATGAATTACATAACGCATGTTTAGCATGTAGTTATATGGATAGTAAAAAGCTACAATTAGTGAACATGAAATGTTTTTACCATTTATAATGTACCAGTGTTCGGAATACGAAATAGAACGTCCACCACGTTCTATTTAGAGATGATTAGAAAATATAAAATTATGGGTAAGTTAGCAATGGCAATTAAACGTTTTGTGAATATTGACTGGAGTCAGTATAGTGTATTTACTATGTCCGACTAATAATAGAATAATGTCAGCCCTAGAGAGCATCACACAAATAAAAGCACGTGTACAGACGTCATTAGGTTTACTACATGCAAATGCGTCATTTTCGAATGGAGTGGCCAGGGTTTGATAGTACTTAATACAAACACAAGTGGACTCCTTTGTACAGTAGGCCAATTAACCCACATACATCTTTGTGTTTGTAAACACATTACGACATAATATGTACCGATGACACTGCGGTAAACACTGGGACAATGACGTCAAATGTACTTCTAACGTTCAAGTAACCTACTGACACGAACGTAAACTGAACATTCAATAAAGACTTTTTAAGAAAAAAATTAACCCGCCGAAAAAACTGAAAAGTAAAAAATAATAAACTTTGATTTTATTAACCTTAATAATTGAATTCTTAAACTAATTTAAGTACACCTAAGTAATTTTAAGTCGGCGCCAAACACTCATTTTTGTGAATATTATTGATAAACAATAATATTCCAAAAATGGCGTGTTTGGCTGGAGATCTCACATTGCATTGTTAATTTGACGGTTATCTCTTTAATTTTGAGGTAATTTATTTGTTCATTGATTGTTTGGCGCCAAATTAAAATGATTTAGGTGTACTTAAATTAGTTTACGAACTATATATAGTATCAAAACAAAGTTTATTATTTTTTGCTTTCAGTTTTTTCAGCGATTTAATTTTATTGTAAAAAAGTTTTATTTTATATTTTTTTGTGGCATTAATGTACTGATTAGCGTCATACATTACAATCAGTCAGTGAACAATCAATCATCCTCTGTTTTCCTACCCTTAGGGTTGAAATATTTTTTCCAAATTTATATGGGACCAACTTCGGGGTATACCCTTTCCATTAAAAAAAGAATTATCAAAATCGGACTACTCTATAAAAAGTAGTGCGTGGTCATACATAAAAAAAATATATACGCGTCGACTTGAGGACTTCCTCCGTTTTCTCGTCGGTTAAATACTATTCATAATCGATAACTAACAAATTTTATTTTTTTATACTACGTCGGGTGACAGACAAGCATACGGCCCGCCTGATGTGAAGCGGTTACCGTAGCCATATTAACGCTCGCAACATAAAATAGCGCTCACGTGCCGACACCCCCGCTGCCAACGCAGCATCTCCTTCCTTTCTTTCTGGTAACCTCACTCACTCGCAGGAACACAACAACCCTCAAGGGAATTGTTATTGGGCTACGATATTCTGTGAGGTGGAGGTACATTCCCCAATCGGGTAGCTTACAATTACGCTCCCTACATCTCTTTTCGCCAGAGCTTCGTTTGTCAGACAGCAGGGTACTTCACACAGCCCGCCTGATGTAAAGCGGTTACGCTTAAACTGCATGTAACCATATTAGTATAATTATGTCGCAGCCAATTCTAAACATCCGCCGCATTCCATAACGTCTAGCTGTTTTAAAAAATGGCCGAGCCATTATTTGAACCCGCCTATTTATCATACGAGTATGATTACACGACCGAATTGTTACCCGATGGTGCATCACCAAGGGTACTATAGTAATAAAATCAAATAGCTTGGCTATTTCTGATCAGAACACAAACCTATCCAAACCTAACCAAAAGATAATTTAAATACAATCTACCTAAAGTTAGCAGTTTTGTAATGTGGCGGTTCTACCAATTGGCTGCGACATATACATTTGTCTACGTTAAACTGCATATAATTTTGTTGAAACCAGTCAGATAGCACAATTAAATCAGTCTTAGTTACGTTTCACATCAGGCGGGCCGTATGCTTGTCTGCCACCCGACGTAGTATAAAAAAGACCATCAGCGTATAGACAAACATATGCATAACGATGCTTAACCTGCGTGATCTCCTGTCATCTGATGCCGGTTAATAATCACCAACACGTTCCGTTGCGTATGATCAATTTGTCTCGTGTACATGACTCACGGCGCGTCGTAAATTGAGAGGATGTTATTATGTAATACATTGTTGATGCCACGTGTATGAATATAATAGTGTATGTACACACATCACGGAGATGCGACAATTTAAAAAAGCAGATAGGCGATATTAATCATTGATATGGAACATGTCTCCAGACAGTCAGGGGAGAGTGACTAAAGGATTAGGGAGAGCACAAAAGATCCATGAGGGTCGACGTGTCACCGGTGCTCCAGCACTGGACCCACTCTAAGATAAGATAAATCATTGCTAAAAAATAGGAGAGAGGTTTATTGCATGGAATAGTCAAATATTTGCGTGCCAACATTTTTTTAAAATACATACATATAATATATAGAAAACATCCAGGCCAAGACAAACAGACATGTTCATGCAGACAAATATTTGTTTTGTGTGGGGATACGAAAAACTGTTCAAAGGGGCAATTCTCGTAATTAAAATATAGTCAAAATTCAGTTTCGATCCAGTCTCGATCTCACAAATGTCACATTTGGTATTCTCGTAACACAATATATAACTTCAAAATTAAATTTATGCGGGATTATATCGAAATATGAGTGAAAATTAAACAAACTAAGAATGTTACTTTGCCAACAACAAGAATTGATAATAATTAATTAATGAAATCAAGTATATAATTTTAGTCAATTCACAATTCAATCTCGATTCGGTCAAATTTCAATCTGCGTTCGTAGAAAAAATACGAGAATTGGCCTTCTGGTTATTTGAACTTTCGTAGCATATTTACAACGTAATTAATATACGTCAATAAAATGTAAGTTTGTCGAATACGATAGTAAATTTAAACAGTCGCTAACTTAAGTTATTCAAACCAAAACAAGTCAATGTATCATACATTTATAAATAGCGGTTACGAAAAAACTAGATGTTACTGGAACAAAATATATTTTTGACGTCATAACGTCTTACAAATCTATGAACGCCGGCTGCACGCTCGAAAAAGCATGACTCATTGTCACGTCCCGCTCGAGCCCAGCGTGCAAGCGAGAGCGCGGAACAAGCTATAGAGTGTCACAATCGGCCCATGGTTCTTATGAGGTTATGACGTAAAATTATCATAAACCGACTTTTTTTTTTATGCTACGTCCGGTGGCAAACAAGCATACGGCCCGCCTGATGTGAAGCGGTTACCGTAGCCATATTATACTTTACAGACAACCATTTTTTTTAATGAGGAAACAGCAATACAAACAAGTCATTACGAAGTTCGCGTGATAAAAATAGTGTTTACCAGTTTTACCAATCCCCGTATATCACTCTACACCACAGACTAAACTAGGTCGGGGGCCCTACCGCCGAAGCTGAAGCCGATTACAATCGAATATTTTAATTCGAAAAATAGGTGATACGTTTTAGTTATTGACAAACATCTTCAGCTTAGTCGGAGCTCCAGGCTTTGTACCAGCTAAACTAAATAGCTACAATTACCATAAATCTAAGCTGATGTTTGATTTTCGCAATAAAAATATCCGATGGGAATCAGCCTCAGCGTGGGAAACGGTTTCAGCCTTCATGGGAATCGGTTTCAGCCTAGCCGGTAGGGCCCCTGATTCTAGCCCACGGGGCCGAAATCGAGGTTGAATGGATCGAGTAGATTCGCTGAGAGTATGTTTTTTATAGTTTACGCCTTGTACGACATGCACGGGAAGAAACGGAGTGATTCTATTCTAGTCTGCCGGAAACCACACGGCCAGCTATCATCTAAAGTGCGTATAAAGAAAATGGGGTGTGCCTGTGTTATGGACACGGCCGTGTGTGTTGTACGTGAATAGATACATTTTTTTTTATACTACGTCGGGTGGCACATAAGCATACGGCCCGCCTGATGTGAAGCGGTTATCGCAGCCATATTAACGCTCGCAACTTAGATATCGCTCGCGCGCCGCCATCCACGCTGCCAACGCAGCATCTCCTTCCTTTCTAGTGACCCCACTCACTCGCAGGAACACAACCCTCAAGGGCTTGTTGCCCATGTTACAAAATTATAAAAACACTCTATCAGTAACGTAAAATACATAAAACTAGAACGATCTGCGATCTTAAAATTTTAATAACTTATGTCCGACGTGTTTTATGTGCGATCAAAGTTTGGTGGGAAAGTCCATTTTAAAGGTATGAAATTATAAAAAATAAATATTACCATTGTAGAAACAATAAAAAATACTATAACTTTTGTTACGGCACTGGCTACATAAACGCAATATTTAACATAGCTGTCGTACAAAGGTCATTGGTCAAATCTGACCCGGTTTTCAAAAAGTTGTGTACAGTGACAATTTCGGTATTATTCTATTTCTTTTCGAGTCAGCATTGATGAGACAATTATTATTATTATTTTCACCCCGGTGAAAAAAAGTTACAACAAGAATACTGCCAGAAGAAAGAAGCTACCTGTGCTGTTTGTTGCGCTCTAGGAAGTTGCGTGCACGTTATTAGCGTAGTCTATTATCTATTTATCGTTTGCAAGGCATTTTAGATATTATAAATATGGCTTCCGCAGCTTTTTCGGTGATGTAACTGCACCTATCGATATAGACGGAGCAGAAGAAGAAGATTAGAAGGAAAATATATACTTGAGTGTAGCTTTTAATGATATTTTTTTTACCTTACCCTGCACCTTTGATTAGCTAATGTGCATTTAAAACTTTTTTTTATACTACGTCGGATGGCAGACAAGCATACGGCCCGCCTGATTTGAAACGGTTGCAGTAGCCATATTAACGCTGGCAACATAAAATATCGCTCGCGCGCCGCCACCCCCGCTGCAAACGCGGCACCTCCTCCCTTTCTGGTGACCTCACTCACTTGCAGGAGCACAACAATCCTCAAGAGTATTGTTATTTGGCTGCGGTATTCTGTGAGGTGGAGGTACATTCCCCAGTCGGGTAGCTTACAATTACGCTCCCTACCTCTCTTTTCGCCAGAGCTTCGTTCGTCAGACAGCAGGGTGCACCGCGTGTAGGTGAAGTTGGCTTTGGTTCAAAGATGTTGATGAACCACTTTCACCGCAAAATATAAAAACATTGTTTATTATTTTGTTAATTATAGTTTTGATTTTACATGTCTCTTTTCTGCCGATTCCCATTGCTCACAGAGATGCGACTACTACCATTTTACCATACATGCTCGATTCTATAGTGATACAAAATTTAATTAGTGTACAACCTGGGTCACGCTTCCATACATTTTGACCAATGTCCTTTCTGATTTAATGCATATAAAATAGCACGGTGTGACGTCATAACGTGGTGGCCTTTTGTATGGAGCGTTTTCGGGATAGTCCAAAATTGTGATCTTCAAGTTATCATATCTCGACAAGTTTTTATGCAATCGAAGTAATTATTTCACCTATATTTATATTATAGTGACGTAAAGACGTCACTATAATATAAATATAGGTGAAATGATAACAAATCGAAAAAAAAATGGGATACAAGCCTATTGTTATTTGGCTGCGGTATTCTGTGAGGTGGAGGTATATTCCCCAGCCTGGTAGCTTACAATTACGCTCTTTTCGCCAGAGCTTCGTTTATCAGTCAGCAGGGTGTACCGCGTGCAGGTGAAGTTGACTTTGGTTCAAAGATGTTGAAGAACAACTTACACCCTTTATATGCACTAAAATTATCTCAAAATGGCAGCTCTTCTCCCTCCCCCGCACGCGATGTTCCATAGTCCTTACTTATCGTAATAAATTCTTTGATCCTACATCTATCCAGTGGTGTGATTGAATTTTGGATGGCGATGATAGATTTGTAGCAACAACACCAAACTGTATCCCCCGATTTTGGTATCATTCGTTTTTTTTAATTGCCTCCTTATGGAAGCAATTTTAAAACGTATTCACGTTCATAATTATTTTACATTTCGTAATTATGAAAACTTTTTAGGTGTTAAACGTGTTAGGTAACTACTCAATGTTTTATTTCCCCAATAGTGTTATATACTTAAAATCCGTGGTGCACGTCTCTTTAGGCTTATTTTTATTTTAGGCCACCTTGTTGCATAAGGCGGCCTTATGACTAAAAGCAATCTTTTTTGCATCTCAATAAACATGTTATGTCACTTCTCGACATTAGTGCCTTTAATTGTCACAAATGAAACTAATTACAATTCTCTTGCTCTAAACTCTAAACTATGGTCCTAAATATTTCTGAGACTAGTATATACGACTTTGATGTCTTATTTCACTCGTTTTATAACACAAAGCCGTATAAGTACTATGACACACGTTACAATTAGGGTCCATTCACACAGACCGGCTTGGAGAGGAGGGCATATTTTGAGCGCGTTTAAAATAGAGTTTTGGAACATTGGCATAAGGTTCATTTTTAAAATTCACACCGGGCTTTCGAGTATTCTCGTATAACAAAAGTAGTGAACTTTAAAAATAAACTTTATGCCAATGACTTAAAATTATATTTTAAACGCCACCAAAATATGCTCTCCTCTCCGAGCCGGTCTGTCTGAACGGACCCTAACTGCCGCTGCACATGGCTACGTACATTACAAAAATAAACAACACACACGTGCTTAGTCGTGTGAACGAAACAACTCAATTTTATCAATATCTCACGACTTTGCCCGCGTGGATTCAGAAAATATAAAATTGCAAAACATTGCTATAATTTTGCAACAGTTTTGTAAAAGACATCAAATTGCATAATTTTGTTAGCGAATGTAACCAATAAAACCTGAGCGCACGTGATCTAGTTAAACATATGAAACGCCTGCGATGTTGACGTGTCTAATGTCTGGTCGACACTGAATGCGTCCATCCGCCGCCAGACTTACATCAATGAATTTTCATTGACGCTTGGTGACCATAGGTTAACCACATGTATAAAATATAAAGGCGATCAGTAGTCACGTCACGATACATAGTTTGGGAAAGACTGACTGCTGCTAAAGTCCTTTTTAATAGAAATCAGATGACACGTGAAATAAATATGACGGACAGACATTTACTTACACCGTCTTCGTGTCCGTCTATTTGACACACACGTATAGTATGTACTTCTTTCATCATCATCAGGTCATTCTAGTCTCCACTACAGGAGCACGACCCTCTCTCGTCCGTCCCTGACAGAAGGAGGATTTGGCCTACACTCCACACGCTGCCCAGACGGGTTGGGGATGCCTGATCGATGTTTTATAATGTATTTCCCTTAGTCGCTTTGTACGACATCCACGGGAAGAGACGGAGTGATTCTATTCTAGTCTGCCGGAAACAACACGGCCAAAGTATGTACTTCTTTATTTGCACTTAACTATGGTAGATACATTGCATATTGATGTTCGTGTTGTTATAATGTGGCTTAACCTATCTAGCCATATTGAATGGCATACAAACATTAATGTTACAGATTATAAGTTAGAAAAAAATGACACAAATCTAAATACATTTAAAATATAACATAAATCTTACATTTTTGACATAAAGATAAATTAAATTAATTGTCATATTTATGGAAATGTCACAATTGTAATAAATAATAATAATTGGTCATTAACATATAATAACAGACTAACAATAAATTGAATGTCAATTGAAACGTATAAGGTGAAATTAGTCTTTTGTTTATTGTTAAACTCTGTGGTCAAATTGAGAATGGATTAATATTGTTTGTCTCTAATATTATTTGTCTATAGTCTTATTAATTTAAATAATAAATAATTTAAATTAATTATTGTCGAATTCCGACCACTGGGCGACGACTAGTACCTACCTACCTATTTATAATTATGTGACAATAATTAGTACAATCACCATGAATGTACGTCTTCATGTTTTTACTTAAATAGGCTATTTGACAATGTTCAAAAATTGTATAAATTATTTAACAATATCGTAAAATACACAAAACTATATAGATCTGCAAACTTTCATTCTAATATCTTCCGTCTGACTTATTTTAGGGCAGGGTTCGAAAAAATCCGATTTTTATAATAAATATCAAAAATCCGTTTTTTTGATTTTCATTTCGTATTAAGTAGGTCCTCGGATTAGAAATCGAGAGGTCAGTAATGCCAAACCATAAACTTAATAAGTAATTAGTTTATAAAACAAACTTTATTCAAATTAACTAATAATAAACATAAAATACAATCTAATTATAGAAAACTTAATTAAATTACAAAACTAAAATTATTTATAAATATCTTAAAATTAAATTTATAATAAAATTAATACAACTACATTAAAAACTAAAATTATAATAGAAAAATATAATATCGTTTTTTTTATATATATCGGATATATATCCAGGCTAAGAAAACCAAGCAAATTTTAATTTAACTTAAAAATGTGAATTTGTAAAATAACATAAATAAGCGTCAAATTACCACATTTTTACCACTTTTAATGTACACTTAAAAAAACAAGTAAGTACCTACCTATTATTATAATAATCTTCATTTTTTTTATTACCTCTTAAAATAAATGATATGAATTTAAGGTTTGAATTTTAATAAAAAGCTAGCCTAGTGCTGGTAAGTTAAAGGGGATTTCCCCAACTTTAAATGAGGTTGCCATTTTGGGAAGTAAGTAAACTATTCTGAATTGTAGTTTTTCGCTACGTGTTGCCAGGGTAAACATTAATATCCAAAAATTTTAGTTCAATAGACAGGAAAAAATCAATTGATATATATATATCGAGATAAAAATCAATTGATATATTTCGTGATATATATCATGATATATGTATATCCGTTGATATATATCGGCGAACCCTGTTTTAGGGTCGATCAAAGTATGGCGGGAAAGTCCATTTTAAAAGTATGAAATTATTAAAAAAATAATATTTCCATTGGAGAAGCAATAAAAAATACTATAAATTTTATTATGATACTAATTACATAAACGTAATATTAAACATAGCTGTCGTACAAATTTCTGATTTGATGCATACAAAATACAAACCTGTGACGTCATAACTCGGTAGCCTTTTGTATGGAGCGTTTTCGGGAATGTCCAAAATTGTGATTTTCAAATTAACATATCTCGAGAGATTTTTGTGCTATCGAAGTAATTATTTCACCTATAGTTATATTATTAAGACGTCCCTACATATCAAACCAAAAAGTGTTTGTCAAATAGTTATCACTTAAAAACCGTTCTTTCGTGTCGAAGGTAAGTTAATTGAAATGTGAAATATGATCAGAATTGATGTTGAAGTGAGTGATTACTAAGCAATCAAATGGTGATAAATTTCGTTTGTTTACATCATTAGTGATTTCGATTGAAAGAGATCTTACGCGTTTGTCTTCTACCACATACCTACAAGACTCCTAAATGGTCGTCAATTACATAGAACTATAAAATAATTAGGCCAACTGGTAAGTGGGTTACGAAAGTACGTGGCCCAGACGGTGCTGAAAAGTGTTCCAATTAGGCGCACAGCTTCAAATATGCAAGGGTATTCATACATGTGTCTTTGTATGAAAATCCTACTTATATTAAAACTCGCTGTCATTTTACATTCGGGCAATAGCAGTAGGGATGCAAGATGTATATAAAAATCGGTATCGATATGTATCGATTTAACCCGACATCGATATATCGATCTAGAACGACGATGTATCGATATCGGAAGATCTTTAATATCGATGGATATCGATATTTTTGTGCGTCGATATATCGATGTCGCCATCAACTCATAGTCAAAAAGTAGGTTACTGTTATGACACCGGTCTTCCTTCAATCGAATAAGGTTTAGAGCATACTCCGCCACGCTGTTCTTGCGGGTTGGCTGACACCAGTGTTTTCAAGTTGCTCAAAGATCTCTGACTTAATGACTGTCATGTAATGACAACAGCCGGGACCGACTGCTTAACGTGCCCTCCGAAACATGGAGCTTTCGAAATAAATAAACCAATCCCTAGACAGGTTACGTTCGATGTCGAGCTCCTAATTAGACTGACACACACACGACGCCATCGAGCTCCTCTACATGAGTTGATACCGACATATCGATATTTATCGGTTATTCGATATATCGTTGCATCCCTACATAGCAGACATGCTACTTTAGCATCGGCGATTAGCATTTTTGCGACTGGATCAATGCTGTATCCCATTTCGGCGACTCTATGCGTTCGTTCGCACTATCAGAAACGCTTGATTTAGCGACTTCATCGCATGCAACATCGCGTTTTGAGGACTTGCTGAATGCGATCGCAATATCGTCCAAAAGTGACGAGTTGACGAGCCCGGTGGTCGAATGGCTAGCAAAGACCACTTTAACTTCGAGATCGCGGGTTCTATCCCCGCACATAACAAACATTTGTGTGCATGAACATGTATGTTTGTCTTTTTTTGGTGCTTTTTTATGTATTATAAGTAGTATATTAATATGTATAATACATAGAAAACACCCAAACCAATACATATTTGTTTACGAAAATAATTGTACATAATATATTAGTTAACTAGTATCTAGTGCCCATAGAACAAGCTTTGTTTAAATTGAGACTAGAAGAAAAAAAAGACATTCAACCGACATTCAAGGGAGTGCGAGGTGTGTAGCATTCAGTCGGTGTGTTGTATAACTCGATTGCCGCGATTGGTGTTTATAAATGTGCGGTGCGGAGCTTTCGACAAGTGCACCTTGCTGCTTCCGAAAATCGGCCTTATCGTCGATCGCCGATGCTAAAAGAAACATTTCTGTTTGGGCCTCTAAAAATATTTTGCGAATGTGAAATGATAATAATTATCTCTGATAACAAAACTTGAGGTAGTACGTAAAACGTTATTAATTCATAATGTATTATCGAAAGCAATTCAATATCGCCCATCTCTACTTTTCAAATAGATGATACTCGTATTGTCACTTCAATATTTGTACCATTTTTAAAGATCAACGTGCAAGCTTGGGTCGCGGAACAGCCTAAAATTCTAAACTTTCTAAATTACCTTTAATTAAACGAAATAGTCAACAAAAATACTAGTGTTGGATAATTTTCGAAAATATATAAAATACTTATATTGTATATAAATTTTTTTTTAGATTTTTTTATAATAATAATTGAAAATTAAGGGAGTAACTCTACCCCTGAGAAGGAATCAGTAATGAAACCCTAGCAGTGCAGTGGTTGTTAACATGACATGACCCTCTACATATACATAAAATCGAACTATAATTATAATTTATAAAATTTATAAGTATAGATTCTATTCGATTTAATTATTAATAGACTTCACATCAGCCAGTAGCGTCATGTGTAAATCGACAAACAAAAGTGACTTTCACTTTCCTATGATTGTTCAGAATCCAATCATTTAACTTACATTTACTCATGTAAAAGTAGATAAACAATAATATAAAACCGCAAACTCACATCGTCTGAAATCGGCAGCGGTAACAACACTTTTATATTGACAAAGTTGTATTTGTTTAGTAACACCGGTTACAAAAGTTAATTGTACAATTACTTGATTAACTATATGTACTTGATTAGAAAATGCCATAATTTGCTGTGGTATTTACACGACCAATGACAATAGAATTAAGAGAATTGCCGAGATACAATAAATTTCTGGTATTAAATTAAACAGGTATAATTTGTATAGAACACAAAGCCTACGTCCACGCAATGATATAGCGAGCTGATAGTAAAAAACAAATTATTAAGATTGTAAAATTATTTACTCACAAACGCATTCCGTTCTTTAGACCAATCCGATGCCAAAATATTCACACTATTTCGGTACTCTACACACTGTCACTAAAGAAAAAAGCCAAACACTTCAATGGCACAATATAACCTTAAAGAACAAATCATAAGAAAAGACAAAAAGTTCTAATTTTAAATTACTTTTTAGTGATGGGCAATATAAACACACATTCGATTAATGTAATTATAATTTCCTTTTATCTTATCGTGTATGCGTACGATATGCGACAATACCGAGGGCCAACTGCGCGCCAAACGCGCGAATAACATTATCCAAATGAACTCATTTATGTATTTATTCGACTTGAGTACAGATGCCCCTTTGTTCTTTTATTTCTAGAGCGTTGACTTCTGACACTGGAGAAAATAAGTATACGACGGAAGTGTAACATAGTCAATAACATAGGCATTATTTATTGTTATTATACGTAGAACTAGTAAGAGCATTAAAAAGCAAACAAGCAATGTTTGCAATTGTCTAAACGCCACAACAGTGGCATAAGATGGTTAGTACGCTACTACGCTGACCGCATATGTGATTGCCAGCTGAGAAATATAAAAAACAAAATAAGTATCAACATGAAAGAAAACGAACAATAGTCATAATATAACCTTGCTTACAAAATTAAAAAAGTAGTTGAACATGTTTTCCGTATTATAAACTTTTTATTTGACAAAATATAGGGAACCATCTCAAATTTCTGGCTTAATGTATTTATTTTTTCTCAAATACCTACGAGTACTTTCATTTAAATTTACATATATATTTGACTGACAGGTGTCTCACTGGCACATCGAGCAACCCACTACATTAAAAGTCAAGCCCCACCCATGGTTCACCTACCAACTTTAACGTGTCCTTGGTAGAGATGGGCAAACTGTCGCGCATTTATTATAAACAAATTCCCAACGACTACATATAGAACCCCTATTTATGCTTAAAAAATGGGCATTTCTATGTCATCAATGGGAATCTATAGTTATTGCCGCCAGGCATTTTTGCCCATCTCTAGTCCTGAATAGCAAGGCATTCTATGACTTTTTGGCGCGAATTTGGTGAGCGTGGTTGTGCTTCTAAACAAATTTTCATAATTTAGATCCTCATCATCATCATCAGGTCCATTTTAGTCTCCACTACAGGAGCACGACCCTCTCTCGTCCGTCCTAGACGGAAGGAGGATTTGGCCTACACTCCCCACGCTGGCCAAACGGGTTGGGGAGGCATAATTTAGATATATAGATATAATAGAGATGTATTATGGTGCAAGTAATCATTTGAGTCCATAAAATTGCAAGAATCTTTGATAAACAGACCCCGGTGAAACTAAATAAAAGCTTATATACCCAAACTAGTAGTCACATCTTTAGTGAACAATCAGCGTTTATAATAGGCTAGATGTAAGGGTCGACCGAGACAGGTTTTTTGTTCTCGGCCGAGACCGAGACCGAGACCGAGAATAAAATAAAATCTCGGCCAAGACCGAGAGCCGAGACCGAGAATAGAGAAATCGTAAAAAAATCATGAAATTGCGCAAATTTTGTAAAAATATAATTTATTAGAGAGTGTAATTTAATTAATCAGTTTTAACAATTAAAATTGAACAATATGATGTAACATAAAAAAAAAAACAATTTTTCGGCGTATTCACCCTTTAAAGAGTGTCGCCTCTCGTCGTATAATTGACCAGCTATGCTAAAGAGCTGTTGTGTTTTGTGCTGCGGCTAAGTACTTTTTGGCGATGAATACCAGTACTCAAAAATATTAGCATTTCTTTGCAGTCTTGGTTGTTGTTTTCTGCAGCTGACGAAGCACAGGTCGTCACACGAGAATTAGATTTCCACATTTCCATTGAGAGTTTCCGCCGCCACCCGCTGTCCGACCAACCAATCACAGTCGACATATCGCTCTCTCACGCTACGCATGCACTGACTGCTGACACAAACAAACCGACGAAATTGTCTCGGTTGTGGCCGAGAATCTCAGCGATTTTTAGCCGAAAACCGAGATAGAGTTCTCGGTTGGATTTGTAGCCGAGAATGCCGAGACCGAGACCGAGATCTCGGTCGAGCCTTAGCTAGATGACATTTTTTTCTTTCTATTTGTTATGTAAGGACGTTATTATAATATAAATATAGGTGAAATAATTGCTTAGATAGCACAAAAATCTCTCGAGATATGTTAATTTGAAAATTTCAATTTTTGACTTTCCCGAAAACGCTCCGTACAAAAAGGCTACTGAATTATGACGTCACAGTTTTGTATTTTGTATGCATCAAATCCGAAATTTGTACGACAGCTATGTTAAATATTTCGTTTATATAATTAGTATCATAATAATGTTATAGTATTCTTTATTACTTCCCCAATGGAAATATTATTTTATAATAATTTCATACTTTTAAAATGGACTTTCCCGCCAAACTTTGATCGACCCTAAAATAAGTCGGACGGAAGGTATTAGAATGAAAGTTTGCAGATCTTTATAGTTTTGTGTATTTTACGATAATGTTAAATATTTTATACAATTTTTGAACGTTGTCAAGTAGACTATTTCATCGTCTCGCCTAATACGACGATTCCCAAAGTGGGTTCCAAGGAATCTTAGGGCTCCGCGGTAAAGTCACTAGGAGTCCGCCAAATAACACAATGGCGCTCGGACAGCAATTTTCTTTTTATTTAATAAAAAAATATGTCTGTAATTATTTGTCGTAGGATTCCAGAAAACAAATGAGTTTTGTTTAGTGTTCCCACAGAACTAATATAATTAGTTATAATATAATTAGTTCTGTGACCTTAAAAGTTTGGGAACCTCTGGTCTAATATATTATAGTAACTTTCCGTCAGGTAGGCCATCTTGAATACCATTGGATTATTAAAAAAATAGCACGATCAACACAGCCTTGGCAACAAACAAGTTTTATACAAATAACGCGGAAGCTTAATGTTTCCCTGCTACAGTACAATAAAATTAACTTATGTAACTATTCGCATTAATCTTTATATAACTTAGAATCGCCGTACACGAGGTACTTTTAAGCATGATTTGATAAAACAAGTTCTTTATTGAGAATTGATACTTGCGTACTAGTATACTAGACTTTATTTTGTATTTAGCATTATTATTTTTATACTACGTCGGGTGGCAGACAAGCATATGGCCCGCCTGATGTGAACCGGTTACCGTAGTCATATTAACGCTCGCAACATAAAATATCAATTGCGCGCCGCCACCACCGCTACCAACGCAGCATCTCCTTCCTTTCTGATGACCTCACTCACTCACAGGAACACAACAACCCTCAAGGAAATTGTTATTTGGATGAGGTTTTCTGTAAGGTGGAGGTACATTCCCCAGTCGGGTCAGCTTACAATTACGCTCCCTACCTCTTTTCGCCAGAGCTTCGTTTGTCAGTCAGCAGGGTGCACCGCGTGCAGGTGAAGTTAGCTTTGGTCCAAAGAAATTGATGAAACAAAACAACTTACACACCCCAATTTTACGTAGTTGCGAATTTCGGTGGTCGACAAGTTTTCGCTAGCTCCAACCGGTGATCAAAAATTGCTGCAACTGACTTTGTTGACAAAATGGTTGTAGTTAACGAAGCGCTGACGAAAAGACCTACCTCTCTTTTCGTCAGCGCTTCGTCAGTCCGTCTGCAAGGGTGCACCATCGTGCAGGTGCGGTTGGCTTTGGTCCAAAGAAATTGATGAAACAACTTACACCCCAATTTTACGTAGTTGCGAATTTCGGTGGTCGACAAGTTTTCAATCATAGCGTATTTTTCAAGCTGCCCGACTGGGGAAGTACCTCCACCTCACAGAATACCGCAGCCAAATAACAATTATCTTGAGGGTTGTTGTGTTCCTGCGCGTGAGTGAGGTCACCAGAAAGAAAGCAAAGATGGCAACGGATCGGCGACTCCTTGGTGTCGCTGATTTCCATAGGCGGTGGTAATTGGGTTGTTTCCAATGTTTAAAAATTGTACAAATAAATTAACAATATCGTAAAATACACAAAACTATAAAGATCTGCAAACTTTCATTCTAATATCTTCAGTCAGACTTTTTTTAGCGTCGATCAAAGTTTGGCGGGAAAGTCCATTTTAAAAGTATGAAATTATTAAAAAATAATATTTCCATTGGAGAAGCAATAAAAAATGCTATAACTTTTATTATGATACTAATCACATAAACGTAATATTTAACATAGCTGTCGTACAAATTTCTGATTTGATGCATACAAAATACAGATCTGTGACGTCATAATTCAGTAGTCTTTTGTATGCAGCGTTTTGGGGCAGTCTAAAAATTGTGATTTTCAAATTACCATATCTCGAGAGATTTTTGTGCTATCGAAGTAATTCTTTCACCTATGGTTATATTATGGAGACGTCCCTACATATCAAACAGAAAAAAATGTTAGTCAAATACCCAATTGCTTTCCATCAGGTGATGCACATGCTCGTTTGCCCTCCTGCCATTTATAAAAAATATGTATGTATGTGCAGTTATCAACAAAAAAAAAAAAACAGTTGCAGCTGGCGTGTTACTGCAACAGTAATCAACGTTGGTATGTGTGAGCGATGAGATGTATTTAAAACGATTTCTAGACAATCTTACGTAACATTTCATTGTTATCAAAATGGCAGTAAATCAGTGATGTTCTGGAAATTACTGCTTGGCGACGCGACGAGACATTATCGTTGTGTACATAATTAAAGAAAACATAAAAAAATAAGTACACAATAACTTATATCAACGAGATAATAATAAATAGCACTTCAAAAAGATTTTTGGCTAAAAGGGATCACACTTTCCCATCACTGTGTCTCCTGTGTAGCCACGATTAACAGCGGCAACCGTCAAAAAAGGCAATGAACAGTGAAGTCCAATGCAGTCCCGGGGGTAAAACTACGGCTGCTTTGCCTTGAAAGTCACAACGAATTTAATCAGAAGAAATTATTAGGATTATTAAGAAGAAGTTAGTAAGTCAATATCCAAAAGTTTTTTGGCTAATAAGAACTGAATCGTATACAGAGGTGTACGATTCATTTTTTATTAGCCACTTTTCCAGGTATGGCTAGCAATCATTTCATAATTTTATCAAATATGTATCCTAAAATCCGTGGTGCCTGCACGGCAGTTGAGCTTCACTTGACTAGCAATCTCTATAGGCTTTTATTGTCCTATTTGTCATAGTACTGTCTATTACATTGTCTAAGAGAAGTCAAATTCCAAAATCTTCATACTCCTACTAATTTCTTCTGGCTTTTTGTTTTAATATTAGCTCAGCATATTAACTCCGCTTCGCCTGATGCTAAGCGAAAAGAGGAGCCCCCAATCGCATCGGCAACGGACAAGAGACCTTGATGTCTTGTCAGTTGACGCTGCCATGCTGGCCTACAAGATGCTTCATCACACTTCGCTTGAAGCACGTTCTGCACGCACGCTGGCTACACAAGAGACACAATGACGAGCTCGGTGGCGTAGCGGTCAATGACGCGACTTCGCCACCAACGCTCGTGGGTTCGATTCCCACACAGGACAAACATTTGTGTGCATGAACATGTCTGTTTGTCTTGGTCTGGGTGTTTTCTATGTATCATAAGTATGTATTTACAAAAAAAAAAAAATGTATTTACGTATGTTTATCAGTTGTCTGGTACCCATAACACAAGCTTCGCTTACTTTGGGGCTAGATGGCGCTGTATAATTTGTCTGATACTATTTATTTATTTATTTATTTATTTATTAATGGTGGGAATATATGGCTGGCCCAGTCGCGAATAAAAAACGTTCTAAGAAAACTTCATCTGCACGCGGTGCACCCTGGCGACTAGCGAAAGAGACTCTCGCAAAAGAGACGTAGGGTACATATAGAGTATATGTAAGCTGCCCCACTGAGGAAGTACATACCTCCACCTCACAGAATACCACAGCCAAATAACAATTCCCATGCGGGTTGTTGTGTTCTTGCGAGTGAGTGAGGTCACACATGAGGTTGTACACCCGCCGTGATCCGCTCCAGGATATATCAACGGAACGATATACCTATGAGCAGGTCTCGGCAGGTATTGGAACTATTGCAAAGTGTGTTACAGAATAAATGGTGGGTTTAATACTAGATTATTGCAGGGATGGACGCCTACCATAACTATCGCTATTGCTCGTAATTTGCGGCAGGCAGTGGCTCGCCACTCACTAGATGGACCTCTGAAATGCCAGGAAATCGGCCAGGGACAACACCGGAATGAGTGTTATTATTATTATTTAAAAGAAAAAAATAATTGGACGTAAGTACAGTTTAAATGACATGACATGCAATTAACATATCACTTGAAAATTCCCAAAGGTGACGTATCAGTCGACATATCACATAGTCATTGTTATGATAACACTCGTTATCCTGCTCGCAGTTCATTATTAATAATTATCGTCAATCATGTAACTAAATATACAGAAGGAAAAGGTGACTGACTGATTGATTGATCAATCAACTAATGGCTCAAACCACTGAGTACTTAATTTTTTTTTATACCACTAAAGTGACAATCAAGCTTACGGCCCGCCTGATGGAAAGCATCTACCGCAGTCTATGAACGCCTGTAACACCAGGGGCATCACACGCGCGTTGCCGACCCTGTAAAAACCTCTTAACGTCCTTTTTGAAGAAGCCCATGCTGTAGTCTCCTGGGAAAACCTCGACTGGCAGTTCATTCCACAACTTGACAGTACGCGGGAGAAAACTTCTCTGGAACCGCACAGTACGTGACCACTTAGGCTCCAATGTGTGAGGATGAATTCCCTGTCGATGGCGAGCTGTGCGACTGTAGAAGGAGGCTGTGGGCATCATGTCAAACAACTCCTCTGAGACACCCCATTGTACGAGTACAATCAGTTGGACACACAAAGGGACGCAAAATCTCTTCTCAGACTTAACGGTTCTAAACCAATTAGGAAGTTTAGTGTGAGTTTTTGGTCACATTCATGCGTGTTACCGTACTTGTAAACAAGCCGACCAAATTGAGAGAAAGTTTCATATTTTGAATTTACCAGACGCGTGTTACATATCCAAATTTGCCGAGTTGCTTACTTCAGAAAGAATTTGAAAAAGAAATGTAAATCTGAGTAATTACAGCTAGCTTAGGTTGCAAATTGTGTCGTATCTCATTGTTGAGTGTAAGTGCTCTCGCTTGGTCGCGCGGAGTGACGAATGTGTGCTTATGCACACGGCCGACAGCTGCGCGGCAAAGCGTGAAAACCTATGTGTATTGGAGATTGTGCGGGCGTATGTATGTAACCTTAAGGGTTGCAAACATGCGCTCTCACAATCGTCCAACCAAGTAATTTTTTCATGTAGGTTATGTCGTTTTGTCGTTGTGTCAAACTAAAATTTGTGTCTATATGTGTCAAATAAAAATTGTTGTGTTCGTTGTTTTTTTGTTTGGTACAATGTTTGTTCACTTATTCATTCGGCCTTTAGTCAGTCGGTATATATAAAATATTAATGTTTGTCCTTCCCAGTCCGCGTAAGCGGACTCAAGTGTCTCGGGGGTTGAAGCCCCCGAAGGTTTGCCAGAGAAAAGAGCATATTGCTCGAATCTCGTACGCGCGCAAGCGCAAGAATCCTACTGACTGACTGACTGCACTCTGAACGGATCGAGTTCAAATTTGGCATACAATAGTCATTATAACAAAGATATCAGCTACGAAAGAAATGTATTGTTGTCTACGTTTCCGATAATATTTATTGTTTTAAGTAAACCAATTAGGTTGGCTGAAAGAGATAAGCTCACCTTTGTATACGTCACCGTAAAATAGCGAATAACGTTAGATTATAGTCTATCCCGCAAGATTGTAAACTGTCGAGATATTGTGAAATACTGCTTGGAATCTATTGACGAGAAACCGTCAAAGTGGCCATTGCTAACCATTCGACCACCGAGCTCGTCTAATATATTTTTCAACACCTTTGCTCGTAAAGCTGATGTAATTCCACCGGTTTTAAATATGTAAAGCGGGTCATACAAAACGCGTGTGTTATCAAAGCAAATAGTTAAGTTATAGTCCATACAAATTCCATAACAGTATTATTTGCCATTTCGCGCGCTGTTGCTATTCAAATTTCGAACTAATCGCCGCACGGCGCCAATCAGTAGGCAGCGCTAGCGCGCTGTTAAAATGGCGGGAAAGCAACAGTGTGCATTCACAGATTGAGTTTATTTAAAATAAAAAAAATCAGTTTATTCGGTAATTTAAAAACTTGGCTGCATGCTCTAAAGTCTTTGCCAAAATTTTCACGCAGCTACGGCAGAAAATAATCCTCGCGCCATTTTTCTCAAATTTTCTTTTCTTTGTACTTGTATTGTGAATATCTAAAAATGACAACTTTCAATAATGAGGAAGAGCAATATATTACTTCAACTCCACCGGATATACTAACAGAAGCGCGAACCGCATGCGACAGCTTGCTGCCGTCAATATCCAAGGACAGATACATAACCACGTATGAAAATTTCTTGAAGTGGAAAAATATGATTTTTTTTTTCTGTTTCCTCGCAAATGTGTTGAAAAACGTCGTAAGATATACGTGCGTATTGGTTATAACATGCTCGGCTCAATTACGCCCTCGCCTTCGGCTCGGGCTGAAATTCCGCCTCGCATGTTATAACCATCATAACGCACTAATATCGTAATGTACTAATATATACCTACCTATAATAATAAATAAAGAATAATAAATATTTCTGGACAAATTACACAGCACCATCTACTCCCAAACTAAGCTTGTCCTATGGGTACTCGTAGTTAGATCACTGATATTATACTTAGTACATTTTCAGCGAAATTCATTGAGCTTATGAAATCGTCCGGTCGCGTCGTTCTGTCTGTCCGTTGCCATGAAACTCAAAATTTAGAAATTCTGACTTCGGATTCGTGTAGAGCATCAAAAAGTAGTAATGTAAAGTGACCTTGGTTTTCAGATATCAATTCGAGATTTCGAAAAAAAAAAATTCGGTGGCGCATGCTGCGCGTCCGATGTTTTTTTCATTTTTAGGGTTCCGAACCTCAAAAGGAAAAACGGAACCCTTATAAGATCACTTTGTTGTCCGTCTGTCTGTCTGTCTGTCTGTCTGTCTGTCTGTCTGTCAAGAATTTCTATGTCGAGAATGCGTGGAGGTATCAAGCTGAAATTTGAACTGTATACTCAGGTCTACGGTCCCATGAAGTTAAAAAAAAATCAAACTGCTAAGTTTACGTAGAAAAAAGTTACGGCCGTTTATTCAGCAAAAAACGCATATATCGACACACTCAAGGGAATCAAAACCTATAGGGTACTTCCCGTTGACCTAGAACTATGAAATTTGGCAAGTAACATCGTTATAGACTACAAGTACAGGAATAAATCTCAAAACTATACATTTGTAAATAGATCTTAAAAAATAGGGGGTCTATATTTTTTATAGGGTGTCGAAATTTCAAATTGAAACTACTAGTTCGAATGGGGTATCATATGAAAGGGCTTGATGTACACATTGCAAAATATATTTTATTTATTTTTTTCGACGCATTATTTCCTATTTATAATGAAAAATATCAAATTTAATAATGATACTACGTACCTACGGAACCCTCGGTGGGCGAGTCCGACTCGCACTTGTCCGGTTTTTTTTGTAAATGCATCCACATATCATAGAAAACATCCAGACCAAGACAAACAGACATGTACAAACACACAAATATTTGTGTTGTGCGCTCGAACCCGCGACCCCGGGGTCAAAATGGACATTGCTAGACATTCGACCACCGAGCTCGAATAAGCTAGTACTATTTCATAAATAAAGTAAAGAATTATCTGTGTTTTTGGGACTAATATTTGCCAAATGATATTTTTGTTTTCTATTTGTATTAATTTATTATGACATTTGAATTGTAATTATCTTTTTGCATGATATTTGGTGCAACACGCTTGCACTTTTATATTTACCTTTGTACCGTGTATGCTCGCAAAATAAATGATTTGATTTGAAATATTTTGGTTTCTTTTTTTAATAATTTTACCGCCGAAATTTTTTAATTTAATTTTCTCGAAGATTCTCTAGCATATGGCGTCAATCACAGATAAAAAAGGAATACCACACATGTCAAGCTGCAACGTGTCCGACAGTCCGTCCGTATGCAGTCCGAACCTGTTTTATACGTACACAATCGGTTCAATGGCCACACAACTGGTTTGTACCAATATCTTGAAGAAAACCGACACTTTTTATAATACTATTTTATTTTCAACATTATCGAGAGCTACAATAGCTAAATAACAAGTTTTTGAGTGTTTAAAAAAAATGATAAAATATTATACTTTTATTCTTATTGAGGTGTAAGACGTTCATCAACATCTCTGAATCAAAGTCAACCTCACCTGCTCGTGGTGCACCCTGCTGACTGATAAACGAGGCTCTGGCAAAAAGAGAGGTAGGACATAGCTGCCCGACTGGGGAAGTACCTCCGCCTCACAGAATATCGCAGCCAAATAACAATGTGTCAGTGAGGTCACCAGAAAGAAAGGATGGAGTATAGGCTGGCTACGGATCGGCGACCTCTTGGTGACGCTGATCTCCATGGGCGGTGGTGATTGCTTTCCATCAGGTGCCCACATGCTCGTTTGCCCCTCTCTCATTTAAAAAGAAATACACTGACTATTTATTTTTGGGGATGTTTGATATTTTTTCTGACACCAGATGTCGCTAGGTAGGCGTCGGGTCCAGATTGTCAAATTGTAGGTACTGAATTTTTTGACAGTGAAACTTCAAGACGACAAGACAACACAAGACATTTGACAAGATGCTATGATTTTACAGATGATTGGACATTACGCTACAGTGATGCCAAAAGACCCTCATTGTTGAAGTAAAATGTGCCGAAAAATGGCCATTTTACATGATTAGGTACCATTATTTCATCAAGTTTGTAAGTTATTAACGAGGGGCGTATGCTGCATTGCGGCGAGTCCACCTCTGCCCGTCGCTGATAATATGACTGATAACGTTTTATGTGCGTACCTCGGATGAGATACTGGAATCGATTTTATAGTACTTCACCCTTTCACACTTTAAATATAGACAGGCCATGGAATATCCCGGCAGTAAAAAATAGCTACAAATCGCTTATTCAATACCTGCGCATATTCAATTGTGCTATCAAAGTAATTATTTCACGTGTGGTTTTATTATTGTGATGTCCTTACTGTTGGAAGTGACAGCCAGAAAAGTTTATAAACCGGCGCGAACACGTGCCGATTCTCATTCCGTTGCGAGTCGTCGAATCGTCAACATCAGGGCATATTTTCATTTCGAGTACTTTTGTAGAAACTCTTGCCGTTTGTTTAAATTTTGTTGTAATTTGGATTAAATCAGTGGCTTGGAAGCTGCCGTTATTTTCATTTTAAAATATTTTCATAACGAACGGCTAAAATTACATATAAAACAGAAAATAAACATTGGTCAAATAGACTATTATACACGTTAACGCAAAGGAAAAACAGTTAATAGGACAATGACGACTAATGCTTGAATAAGTTCTGAAATAAATAAGAATGTTCAATTATTTTTGAAGTGAAAGGACTCTATCGGGCAATTTATTATAGACTATAGGTACTTTCCGCAACAACTTCTAAAACGAAACGTTTCGAGTCCTGCAGCTGACATATGCGGTTGCAATCACGTTTAGCCGCTAATAACGTAAAAATACTTAACTGCCATACGCACTAAAATACGATTTTTTGTAAAAAAAAAAAAAAAGAAGCTCCACTTTCGCAGCAGACATCGCCTTAATGTGGCATACTACATACTTAAATAGCAGGCGCAAGGCGCAACCCACGTATGTTTGTCACGTAAGACACTTCCATAGGCGTCAACTATCTGTTGTCTTCGCGCCTTGCCGCGCCTCTTCGCCTCAGGATCGCCTACGGAAGCCATGTAAACTTAGTCATAAATAAATAAAGTTACTGCGCAAAAAGATAAATAAATTACAAAGGTGATGGAAATAATATTAAAAGGCTTTTCACTGCTTTTGTTTATCTGATAATGTTACATTATAATTTATTTTTCAGAGATATGAACATAATCCACAAGTCAGTTTAGCAACTTTGTACGCTTGCAACGGGAAAAATAAAACCGGTCAAGTGCGAGTCGGACTCGTACATGAAGAATTCTGTACCTCCATACATTTTTAACTGTATATTATGTTTAATATTTGTTGCGTAGTTATGGCGGCCCTAGTAATACATAAACGGTGAAAATTTCAAGTATCTAGTTAATGCCATTGTAAAGGCAGAGTTAAAAACGCTGTTGAAAAAAAAACGGGATGCACTCCGGGAGTACCGGCAGAAGTGAAAACTTGAAGATTAACGTTGTGCATTTTTTAATATTTTGGAATGGTTAGGGAATAATTTTGCACGAATTGCTTTATTTATCAGTATAAAAGTACTAGGTATCATTTATAGAGCAGGCATACATTTTCGCCGCGCGGTAGAAAGAGAGGGGGATATTACTTCCTCTCCTACGCCGCGCCGGTCCGCGCCGCTCCGTCTTACAAATTTTCGATCAGGACACATGTCCTGACGCGAGTTTAACATTTTTTACCCATCCCAAAAAGTGCACAACGCCGCTAAAGAAGTTTTCACTTAAAAAATATTTGGTCATAGAGGTTGTTTATGTAGTAGTTCACGACGCGACATTTGTATAGAGTGGCAGAGGTGTGATAATAGAGTCCAGTTCCCGTTGGCACCCTTTTTGTACGGAACCCTAAAAAACAACATAGGTAATTAGGTACCTAATCCTATCTGTCTGTCTTTGATAAACTCTGTTGTTAAAGATATAAATTTGACACGCTAACACAATTTTGTAGGAAAGTTACGCCAGTAATGTATATCTCATAATTCGTATTTTTTTTATACTTCGTCGGGTGGCATACAAACATATGGCCCGCTTGATGTGACTCAGTTACCGTAACCATATGAACGCCCGCAACATAAAATATCCATCGTGTGGCGCCGGCCTCGCTCCTATCTTTCTGGTGACCACACTCACTCACAGGAATACAACAACCCTCAAGGGAACTGTTATTTGGCTGTTTACTCAGTGAGGTGGAGGTACTTCCCCAGACGGGCACCTTTCAAATACGCTGTACCCTACCTCTCTATTGACAGAGCCTATTTCGCTAGTCCGCAGGCTGCACTACGTGAAGGTGAGGTTTTTTTTTTTTTTTTTTTTTTTTTTTATAGGCCAATCGCAATATACGCACATCCAACGGGTGTATACAGTCCGCTGGATGTGCGCAGATTGGCTTACTTTAGAAAACGCACACCCCTGTCGTAGACAAGGCTTTTACTAGTCTTACACATTCGTTATATCTATAGTAGCATTTTGAAACGATCTTAAAAAACTAATATTTAAAAACTTAACTAACATATCTTTATGTCGCAATAGCGTAAAATTGTGAACATGTTATATACATTTGTGATCATGTCAAATTTACAATATAATAATTACAATATAATATTTATTCGAATGAAGCAATAGCTTAAAACACATACCGTGAAGGTGAGGTTGGCTTTAACTCTGAAAATCGTGGTGAGTCCAAAATTAATCGTCGACAATCCTTATTCATCCCATTAGATGACAGTCGTTAAGCCAAGTCAGTGGCCTTTATGCGGTTTGAAAACACTGGCGCTAACACGCAGTTGAGCAGAGTTGTGGAGCATGCTCTAAACCCATTCAATTGTAGGGAGACCTGTATCCCAACAGTGGAATGATAATGGGATTATGCCGCCGCCACTTACGAGTATTTATGCTAATATGTACCTATTAAATGCGGCATCAAATACTCATACATTTTCAGTTACGCCATCGTGTGTACTGTAACGTAATTGCCTGTCTATCTGAGACATGATCATCTATCAGTCCAACCAGTGCACACGAACTCACCCACGAACCGGACAAAACACGTTGTAAAATCGGCAAGTACAATCGTACTGCCTTGTTTTACCGACGTGTGAATTAGTCACAGTATCGGTACAATACACACAATGGAACAGTGCCTACAGTCAGTTCATGCGACCGTTTAAAATCAGCGCACTTGCATTGCAACGCAACAACACGTCGCTACGCTACAATTCACCCGCACTGTTTTCCCAGAACATGTCCTGGTTTTTGAAGTGTCCTGGATAGTTTTTATTACCTGAATTTCATGAAACTTACTTTCTGTAAATATTATTTTTATAGATAGGAAAGTTCCTATTGCAACTCAATTACTGCGTCCTGTTTTTAAATTGAATTATCCTGAATTTCAACAGCAAATCCTTGTTTTTGAATTTTTGGGTACCCTACGCTACGCAATTATCAGCTTCGATTAGGCTCAATTTACATTGTTCTAGTAGAATAATGCTACTTTTATCACCGTCGCTCGACGATTTAGCTGCTTTTTAGAAGTTAGACACAGCTACCAAACGCTTCTCACCCCACACGCAATAACTACGATCACAGAAAGCAAGTTGCTAAATTCAGTGACTGAACGCTAGACTCCGCATACTTGGAATACCGGTCGCAATTACTTTTGGGCACTTGATGACAAATCGCCAAAACAACATTGATATAGTGGCAAACCCCGGTCACTCCATACAAAAATGGCGCTTTTGCATGTAGTAACCAAATGACGTATGTACACGTGCCTATGTTTGAGTGACGTTCTCTAGGGCTGACATTATTCAATTATCGGACATGTAAGGGGGTGTAAGTGGTTCATCAACATCTTTGAACCAAAGTCAACTTCACCTGCACGCGGTGTACCCTGCTGACTGACAGACGAGGCTCTGACGAAAAGAGAGGTAGGACATAGCGTATTTTTTAAGCAGCCCGACTGACGAAGTACCACTACCTCACAGAATACCCCAGTCAAATAACAATTTCCAGGAGGGTGGTTGTGTTCCTGCGAGTGAGTGAGGTCACCAGAGAGGATGGAGTTGCTGCGTTGGCAGCGAGTATGGCAGCGCGCGAGCGATATTTAATGTTGCGACCGTTAATATGGGTACGGTAACCGCTTCACATCATGTGGGCGTAGTGAAGAAAAAAAAACATAGTAAATACACTACACTGACTTCAGCCAATATTTACAAAACGCCTTGTATAATTGCCATTGCTAACTTACCCAACATTTTATATTTTCTAATCACCACTAAATCAAACGTTCGCCTTCCGAAGACCGGTTCATTGTAATGGTCAAACCATTTCATTCTCACTAATTGTAGCTTTTTACTATTCATATAAATGCATGCGCAATGATTAGATTCATGATCACACATGATATCACGCACAACAAACATTGAAATGTAAATAAGAAAATTGTAAACATTAACAATAAACCACCATAACTCAAGTGACAGCAATGTCAATTCCGCGTCTGCGCACTCACTTGCTCTTTGAGACATATAAATCTGCTATCCTTTTCTCATCTCGTATTAATTGTATCTTGTATCCTACTTTGACAGACATGAATTAGCTATGATGAAACTATGGCTGCCGCATGCTTTTTAGGTAATTTATAAAAAAAAACAGTACTTTATTTCATCCAAAGGGATCGAATAAATTTCTTTTTTTGACTTTCCATGTGTTGAGACATCCATCCACTGCACAAATAACTCCCATCTTTTAATCTGAATGGAGAATAATAAAACACGAGCGACTTCAATTCGCACGTTGTGGCATTCCTTGCGAACGGTTCCAAATCGGTTCCATAGGGGAGGTGAGGTCGACTAGTGAGAGCGGCAGAGAGTGTCCATACTGTACGTTAGTACTATTACTTATACTGTGATAGTGGTCAAAACGAACGCTTCCGATACCGCGAGCGAAAGCAAATCGTCAATGTGAGTGTCGTTGTAAAATTGTCGCGATAAGTCGTGGTTACTCCAACGTTAAACTCCACTAACTACAATAACAGCGTTTCCCGTTAGTGTAGCCCCAGCTGTACACAGGAATGCTAGGTAAGAATGAGGTTTCATTACGTGGAAGGCCGGCTAGTGCCGCGCCTTCAATTTGGAATATTCTATTAGACACGTGAGACTTGGAAGGATTAGGTCTTCAGTCCAAGCCTGAAGGCACGGCTCCATGTGTAGCACTACAAGCGAGCAATGATCACTTAGAATCATGTAGCACCGTGAGCCTTTGTGAGTGCATTGGGGATCGAATTCAAACGTTTGCATGAATTTCCTGTACTGGTATGTGTATTGTGATATCGGTGCGTTTGTACTGAGAGCACTTGGCTAAAGGCAAGTGTACTGATGATTAAATCTTGTTTGAAGTGGGTTTTGTTAGCGTAATGCCCTATTATCTTTAAAAAAAAACTGAAGAGAATGGTGGCAGTGTTTGGTTACACACACAATTTGAGGTAGATCTTCGGAACAATCCTATGAGTATGCTCATTATTGCTTGACACAATGATTCTGATAATATCATTTCGAACCAAAGCCAACTTCACCTGCACTTGATGCACCCTACTGACTGACAAGCGAAGCTCTGGCGAGAAGAGAAGTAGGGCATAGCGTATTTTTTAAGCTACCAGACGGGGGAAGTACCTCCACCTCACTGAATACCGCAGCCAAATAACAATTCCTTTCAGGGTTCTTGTGTTTCTTCCTGTGGAAGTAGTGAAGGCTGGCAACGGATCGGCGACCCCTTGTTGCGGATATCCATGGGCGGTGGTGATTGCGTTCCATCAGGTGACCTACATGCTAATTTGCCCCCATCTCGTATAAAAAAAAACCATAAACTTTGAAATGTATTAAATCATTCAGAAGATACACTAATAATAATAATAAATATTACTGGGCATTTTAACAGCGCCATCTAGTCCCAAATTAAGCGCAAAGCTTGTCCTATCGGTACTAGACAACTGATTAATATACTTACATTTTTTTTATAAATACATACTTATAATACATAGAAAACACCCAGACCAAGACAAACAGACATGTTCATGCACACAAATGTTTGCCTTGTGCGGTGATCGAACCCGCGAGCTCGGAGTCAAAGTGGCCATTGCTAACCATTCGACCACCGGGCTCGTCAATGGAATAATTATCTAAACGCTTCAGCCGCCAGAAGTAGCTTCGTAAAATAGCAGACTTATTGGACTAATACGTCAGCTATACCACACTCCGGCCACTCCATACAAATGTCGCGTCGGTAACTACTACATAGACAATAAAGTCTGTGCAGAGCGAGTATGAGCATGTAATAGGCTATTTGACTATAATTTTTTTCGGTTTGATATGTAGGGACGTCTCCATAATATAACCATAGGTGAAAGAATTACTTCGATAGCACAAAAATCTCTCGAGATATGTTAATTTGAAAAATCACAATTTTTAGACTGCCCCAAAACGCTCCATACAAAAGACTACCGAATTATGACGTCACAGGTTTGTATTTTGTATGCATCAAATCAGAAATTTGACAGCTTTGACAGCTGTTAAATATTACGTTTATGTGATTAGTATATCATAATAAATGTTATAGCATTTTTTATTGGTTCTGCAATGGAAATATTATTTTTTAAATTTCATACTTTTAAAATGGACTTGCCCGCCAAACTTTGATCGACGCTAAAAAAAGGCTGACTGAAGATATAAGAATGAAAGTTTGCAGATGCATAAGCATCTGCAAACTTTCATTCTAATATCTTCAGTTTTGTGTATTTTACGATATTGTTAAATAATTTATACAATTTTTAAACTTTGGAAAATAGCCTATTGTTCCAGATTTGTCTCAGAGGGGAGGTGAGGTCGACAGGAGTGAGCGGCAGCGGCCATACTGTACGTAGTACTATTATTTATACTGTGGCTATACCACACTCCGACCTCTCCATACAAATGTCGCTTCGTGAACGTGAATGAGCGCGTGTGTGTGCGGCGTCATACAAACTGTTCCAGATTTGTCTCAGAGCAGAGTGCTGAGTGCGAGATTTTTATTCACGTTCGATAACGTCAACGTAAACAAACCGACCAAATAGGTAAGTACTCTCATGTTGTGAATTTATATGACGCGTGTTACATATCAAAATTATATAGCTTACCCGCTCACATTTCGAAGTGAGCAACCCGGCTAAATTGGATTTGTAACACGCGTCATGTAAATTGACATACATGAGAGTACTTATCTATTTGGTCGGTTTGTTTACGTTGACATTATCGAACGTGAATAAAAAACTCGCACTCAGCACGCTGAAGTGAGGTCGATACGAGAGAGCGGTAGGGAGTGGCCATACTGTAGTACCACTATTACTTATACTATGGTACTGTGGCTAAATCCCGAAATTTTTAAAATTTACATTGTCACGAGAGCCAAACAAGAGTACCAAATTTCAGCTCAATCGGACACTGACAAGTGAGTCAAATTTAACTCGCAAGATTTGAGTACAGACACCGCAGTGAAACAAACAGACAAAGAATGACTGACGTCATAACATGTATGAATCAGTTAAATTTTACATATAAAGTGGCAGTTTTATTTATATATATACTAGCTTTTACCCGCGGCTTCGCTCGCGTGAAATTCGGGGCAAACAAATATACGAACAAGCAGCGGTCATTAATTCCATATTACATGATATTACTGTACTCCTGGCCATTAGTTCCGTGCCGATGAGATAAAAGCGTGTCGTAAATGAACGTCATTATAGTCCTCAGTCAAGATTTTAAAATTAACAAAAAATACAATGAAGATAATGTTTCCGCCGGTCAATTTTGGGAGCTTTTGCAAAAACTTTGCTGTGATTTCCCCGATAAAGAGGCATACTTATACGTGTTCAGAAAATAATGATAATTTTCGTTTTTTGAAAAAAAAAATATTTATTTTTCTACCATTAATGTTGTCGCCTTCAAAATAGTCCTCATTAGATATTATGTACTTGTGTAGTTAGCCAGCGAGAAACTGGCAGTGGGCTGGCCACATCTGCCGAGTCAGCGATGGCAGATGGGGAAGGAAATTATGTTTGCACTTGCGCCAGCGCTTCTTCCAATGGTCGAAACACTTCTCAAACTCGATTTGTGAAATAGCCTTTAGCTCTTTAGCTCTTCCAGCAATGCGCTTTTAATGTCGAGCCTTTTTCGGTATTGGCGAGCCAGGATGCCTCCACTGAGACGATTGAGCCTTAGTTTCGAGGTCATATCCGTAAACCCATTATGCCCATGTTTCGTCTGACGAAAGGCTATCCCAAAAATCGAGTTCGAGAAGTGTTTCGACGATTGGAATTTGACATTGCTCTCTCCATCGCTCGCTGTGCGACTTTTAGTTTGTGAATCAGCCCAACCCATTCCCAACCGAGTACATATACACTAAATGCACTTAAAGCACTAACATCGCACTACAACCAAACATTATTTTTAATTTAAACAAAAGAACGTTTTTTATCTGCGGTCCAAAGATGAGTTTACATGACCTACCGACCTAAATATGTTTGCACAAGACGATGAGCGAATTAATACTTCTCTGGTAATTATTCGGTAATGACATCCATATCGTGATATGCAGGTAATTAAATGCTAATAATTAAAAACAAGAGCTTAATATGCATTCTGTCTGATAAGAAGACGGTTATAAATATTAAGATTATTAATTGCACAAACGCAGTAAAAAACAATAAACTCCAAAAAATAAAATACGTATTTAAAATTACTTCATAAAAAAAAGCTAACGATAACAAAATCGGGGGATACAGTTTGGTGTTGCAGCTACATATCTATCATCTCCATCCAACTTACTATCACACCACTGGATAGATGAAGGATCAAATAGTTTATTACGCTAAGTAAGGACTATGGACATCGCGTGTGGGGGAGGTGGAAGCGCTGCCATTTTGAGATAATTTAAGTTCATATTGGCCGTGGTTTACGGCAGACTAGAATATAATCACTCCGACTCTTCCCGTGGATGTCGTACAAGGCGACTAAGGGAAATACATTATAAAACATCGATTAGGCCTCCCCAACCCGTCTGGCCAGCGTGGGGAGTGTAGGCCAAATCCTCCTTCGTTCTGGGACGGACGAGAGAGGGTCGTGCTCCTGTAGTGGAGACTAAAATGACCTGATGATGATAGCGTATTCACGTACAACCGCCATGTCCATGACACAGCCACACCCTATTTTTTAACATGAGAGGGCGTATGTGGGTCACATGATGGAAAACAATCACCACCGCCCATGGACATCAGGACCACCAAGGAGTCGCCGATCCGTTGCCAGCCTATACTCCTTCCTTTCTATCTGGTGACCCGAGTCACTCAAAGAAACACAACAACCCTCAAGGGAATTGATTTTTTTTAAATTATTATTTATTTACCATTTTTACAGAAAAAATAAACATAGTTAAACTAAAAATTGTACCAAAAAACAACTTAGGTTTAAACTTGTGTTATTTGGCTGTGGTATTCTGTGAGGTGGAGGTACTTCCCCAGTCGGGCAGCTTAAAAAATACGCTATGCCCTACCTCTCTTTTCGCCAGGGGCTCGTTTGTCAGTCAGCAGGGTGCACCACGTACAGGTGCTTAACTTGCATGTTCGATTAGACTGACACGCACAACGACACCATCGAGCTCCTCTAGGAGAGTGTATTCATCATCATCACCATCATCATTATCATCAGGTCATTTTAGTCTCCACTACAAGAGCACGACCCTCTCTCGTCTGTCCCAGACAGAAGGAGGATTTGACCTACACTCTCCGCGCTGGCCAGACGGGTTGGGGAGGCCTGATCGATGTTTTATAATGTATTTCCCTTAGTCGCCTTGTACGACATCCACGGGTAGAGACGGAGTGATTCTATTCTAGTCTGCCGGAAACCACACGGCACAGGAGAGTATATTACGTGTGTCAAATTCACGCTCGACAGCCGTTTGACGGATTTCAACCATAATATATAGTTAAATTTGTCACAGTTGTGGAAGTGATATGGGTACATTATTTTCATATAGCGTTTGCAAAAAAAAATGGTATAGATAGATAGGTATAGATTCCATTGTCTAAAAAATCATTTTTTTTATACTACGTCGGGTGGCAGGGCCTGGGGCCCACCACACATTCCCAACACTATGTCTCCTGTGTAGCCAGGATTAACAGCGGCGACAACCAAAAAAGGCAATTGCATTGCAGTGACAGTGGAGTTCACTGCAGTCCTGGGGGTAAAACTACGGCTGCCTTGGAGCTCACAAGGAATTTAATCAGAAGAAATTACTAGGCGTAAGAAGCTTTTGGAATTTGACTACGGTCCCTCTGAGCAATGTCATCATCATCATCATCATCAGGTCATTTAAGTCTCCACTACATGAGCACGACCCTCTCGTTCGTCATAGTCAGGAGGATTTGGCCTACACGGGGAGAGTAGGCCAAATCTGGCTGGCCGCTGGCAACGCTGGCCAGACGGGTTGGGGAACCCTGATCGATGTTTTGTAATGTATTTCCCTTAGTCGCCTTGTACGACCTCCACGGGAAGAGACGGAGTGATTCTATTCTAGTCTGCCGGACACCACACGGCCAAAAAATGAGCTGAACAATGTGACAGACAGCAATATGGCAAATAAGGCATTAAAAGCCTAAAGAGATGGCTAGTCAAGTGAAGCTGAACTGCCGTGCACCACGGATTTTATGTATCTAACACTATTGAGTTGTTACCTAACACATCGATTCCAATAATATGAATTGCAAAATCGTCTGAACGCTTGGTAATTAATTCTCCCTTGTTGATACCAAATTAGAATAGTATACTACCCCGGATACATGCAACGAATTCAATATGTCGTTCCGCTACCGCTGCCAAAGATCACACTCCAACATGGTGTGCTGTTTGATCGAATTCATGATTTGCATTAGAACATTCGCATAAGGTCGACGGCACTAATTTAATCGAAAAAAGTTTAGCCTTAAAATTGCCATGTCTAGTTAAAAATTGCGCAACGGGGTGATCGACTTTTAACCACTTACTTCTATAAACACGTCTGGTGGCAGACAAGCATACGGCTCGCCTGATGTGAAGCGGTTACCATAGCCATATTATCAATCGCCACATGAAATATAGCTCCCGCCGCCGCGCCGCAGCCACCCCCGCTGCCTACGCAGCAATTATTTCCTTTTGTGTGACCTTCTTCAAGGGATTTGTTATTGAGATGCGGTATTCTGTGAAGTGGAGATACTTCCCCAGTCAGGCCGGTTACAAATACGCTGTACCACGTGCAGGTGAGGTTGGCTTAAGCTCGTGATTGAGCAACTTACACCCCAAGGTACATACAGTGAAACCTGGTTAAGTAAGACTTTAAGGGACCTATAAATTTGTTTCACTTATAGAGGTATTCCACTTACCCAGTGTCTCAGATATCCAGGTACAAATAAATATCTGTCTCATTTACAGAGGGTTCCATTAATAGAGGTCAGAATACAGGTTATTTCAGTTATAGAGGTGCGATTATTAAATAAAGTAACGTATTATTTAATCACTATACGTTAGTTTTAATCTTTATTGGAAATCAAAAAAACAATTTTAAAGGTAATAAATGTAATAAACAAAAATATTCAACTACGTTTTTTTACAAATAGTCTTCGATCATTGCAACATAGTAGGTACAAAAATGTAAACAAAATGTACCAATTATAAAAATTGATCATTTTAGTTTATATTTTGGAAGTATCAGCCATCAGATGTTTTTCGATGTTATAAATTTTATCAAGTATGCTTTGGTCACCAATTGATCATTTCAAATAAATAACAAATTTAAATAGCCCAAATTAGAGAGGTGATAAATTGATGTTGTCTCAGTTACAGAGGTTAATGCATATAAAATTCAATCGCTGTTCAGTTATAGAGGTAACTATCACTATAAAATCGAAAGAACGAATCCCAGATATAGAGGTTTGCTTCGTCCCACTAACAGAGGTAATTCAGTGCCAAAGTGTTGGGACCTCAGCATGAGTTCCAGTTATGGAGGTTTCTCACTTATCCAGGTTCCACTTAACCAAGTTTCACTGTAATATGAAATAAGCTATATATAAATAAACTATGAGTATCGCTTAATTCCATATATTGTGTGTAGATACATACCTACCTCTAAATGTTTTAGATAACCACTAATACCTATTGTACCTAAAACAGTTTTCCTGCTGATAATGGTTAAAGTAGGTAAACCCTTGCGGCTATGGTTGAACTTCCCATCCTGTACCTACATAACGTCGCTTGGTAAACAAACATACATACAGCCCACCTGAGTGCTTAGTGCGAGTTTTTTGTTCGCGTTCGAACTTGTCAACGTAAACAAACCTACCAAATAGAGAAGAACTCTTATGTCGTGAATTTATAAGACGCTTTTTACATATCAAAATTCTTTGGCTTACTTGCTCAGATTGTGAAGTGAGAAACCCAGTGATTTTTTTTTTATACTGCGTCGGGTGACACTGGTGCCAGACAAGCATACGGCCCGCCTGATGTGAAGCGGTTGCCGTAGCCATATAACGCACGCAACATAAAATATCGCTCGCGCGCCTCACTCACTCGCAGGTACACAACAACCCTCAAGGGAAATATTTGGCTGCGGTATTCTGTGAGGTGGAGGTACATTCCCCAGTCAGGTAGCTTACAATTACGCTCCCTACCTCTCTTGATTTAATCTGGATAATTTTAATATGTAACACGCGACTGGTAAATTCACAATATGATACTTTTTCTCAATTTGGTCGGCTTGTTAATGTTAGTTACACGTTCGAATGTTAAGCACCCGGGCACAATACACTGATTTCTATGCTGTGACCCGGGTGTGAAACGTTACCATGGTTTACGAAGGAACACAAGGAAAAAAACTGTCTACAAAACACGGTGCACGAGGTGCGAAATAATCAGAGTAACTACTAAAGCAATACTTTAACACAGAAAAAGTAAGGTCACTGAAAAACCAGATCCTACAATACAAATGCACTGAAAACAAAACCAAACAAAGCTTGCGAAATTTTTATTATTCTAAACTCACACAAACATCAACTTTAAAACTTGTAATCAAGATTCAAAATTACTAAGCAATAGAATGGATGGGTACTGTAAACATTTGTTAATCAAAATTGGACTTTAATATTGGACCGTTAAGTTTAAAGTGACTTAGTATGAATTGAGTACAACTGCACTAAGTTTGCACCGCTCGGGTCAATGCAAATAGTACGTAAGCTACGAAACTGCGGATAGAGGAAACAATTACCTACATTGTTACATAAATTTAAGTTGTGTTGAAAAGTAAATAACAAGGTAATAATGAGGTGAATAATACTCCTTCCACAATCGTCTCAGATCGAACCAATTCAGCAGGAAATTAATTCTCAGAAAGTCTACTTCTTGCCAGATAGTCGGGAATTGTCTGGATTCTCCCAATATTTCATATTACATATTATGATGTTCAGACTCCCGACAAATAAGAAAATCTCGCGACATTGAAGAGAGGTAGGGAGCGTAATTGTAAGCTACCCGACTGGGGAATGTACCTCCATCTCACAGAATACCGCAGCCAAATAACAATTCCCTTATGGGTTGTTGTGTTCCTGCGAGTGAGTGAGGTCACCAGAAAGGAAGCAGATGCTGCATTGGCACCGGGGGCAAAAAAAAGACAAAAAAAAATTGAAAATGGCAAATTGGTGTACTCAGTAAAAAGCAATACCAGTTACTGGTGACAAACAAATCGTAAAAAAATAATGTAAATTTTATTTAAGTTGTTTTTTAAAGAGCTGTTTATTTTAAAAATATAGTTTAAAATTTTCATTTCTCCAGGCGACAACCTAATCCCAAAATCCCGACATTTTGAAATGTTATCCAGATTTAAATTTGTCGATGTGGCAACCGCTACCCCCCCTAAATGGTTGTTTATGGTGCTGTTTTGGACAAAGCAGATTACCCATTCGTGTATGGATAAAAGTACTGATAAGAAAATTGTTGTGTCATCACTAAATAACCTCTATATCATCACTAGATACGTTCTAGAAATAATAATAAATATAAATAAATAAATATTGTCAAGACAAATTACACAGCGCCATCTAGCCCCAAAGTATTTAAGCGAAGCTTGTGTTATGGGTACTAGACAACTGATAAACATACGTAAATACATTTTTTTTTGTAAATACATACTTATGATACATAGAAAACACCCAGACTAAGACAAACAGACATGTTCATGCACACAAATGTTTGTTCTACGTGAGAATCGAACCCACGAGCGTTGGTGTCGAAGCCGCGTCATTGACCGCTACGCCACCGAGCTCGTCTAGAAAGTTTGGGGTGTATTGTTTTCTGGAGTTCAGCAATATTTAAGAAATAAAATGTCTTTGATTTTAGATTATATTAGACCATACCACAGTATAGTACTAACAGTACTATGTAAACATATATCCAGCGAGTTAGCAGTGTAAATGCTCTGTTCAAATCAAAGCTATAAAGTGTGAATCCTTTTTAGCGTTGGAAAGATGTAGAATAAGAGTGACTATAGGAAATAACCTAAGTGTACTGCCCGTGGTCAATCTCCTTTTCTCTGCTGTATTCCTTAGTGCTAAGGATCAAAGGCTGTTCACCGAGCGAGAGTAGCGACTCCACCGACTCCAAGGCTGGATCCGCCCTTGGTCTAAAGTACAATACTTATTTTTTAATTGACTTTTTGCTACTATTAGGCTTTAGGTTATTATAAAGCAAATTACTTTTTTTTTCCCTGACTGACAAAATAAGGAAGAAACGTCTATTATGAGCATGATGTAATAACAATCTGTATGGCATAGCCCTATACAATAACAACTTCAAAACATGGCACATATTAATAAATTTCACCATATTATGCATAGACACAAAATTTAGATAGATTTGTTAATACCCTATGTTTTGTATGAACGCCGGCTGCACGCTCGAAAAAGCATGACTCATTGTCACGTTCCGCCTGAGCCGAGCGTGCAAGCGAGAGCGCGGAATAAGCGATAGAGAGGCACAAACGGCCTATGTTTCTTATGACGTTATAAAATTATCATCCAAAACCGACTTTACAGACAACCAACTTTTTTTTATAATATATGTTTATAAAAAAAATATTTTTTCCCTTTTCATTTGTCCCTCTGCTACTGTCAGTCATTGACAGAAAGCGAAATAGAAACTCGTAACAAACTGTCACATTTCCTTACATGATGGAGGAAATTGTTAGTTTACAAAAAAAAGTCGAAAGGCGACTACAAAAAAATAAATTTATATTGATGATTCCAATGATTGTTGGCACTTGGTGGAACTTGTTCAACATTTTGACATCATAAAATTACTTGTACTTATTCCACATAATGAAATTTATTTTCACCGACCAGTTTCACTTGAATAGCTGAACACACTTCAACCTCGACACTGCAACCTTTGTACCATTCTCATGCCACGTCACATAGTAAGAGTTACAATCATATTGTGACTGAGCCGAGATGATAAAGATAGCAATAGCCATCAATCTCCCAGACCAAGGGCTCTACCACCGAAGCTGAAGTCGATTCCCATCAACTTCAGCTTAGATCCTTATCTTAGATCTTAGATCAGTGGTAATTATGTTTGTCTTCGCTGGTAAAAACTCTGGAGCTCTACAGACTAAGCTGAAGATGTTTGTCAATAACTAAAACGTAAGACCTATTCATCAAAACAAAATATTCCATCGTAATGGGCTTTAGTTTCGGTGGTAAGCCCCAGGAACCGTGTTTGGATTCAATTTAGTGTGGGTATGCCATATCTATAGCATATTATATAACATCATTGATATTAAAATATTTCAATTAAGATTGTTTTCCCCAAAATGACAACCCTATCACAAATTCAGACTTTACCTTAAAATCAAGAATCAGAATTTTCATGGACATATCCCACAGGCTGAAAATATTTTTATTGAGAGGAGCGAGCAGAACGTTTATATAACGCCGAAAAGTCATTCTTGGTAATGAATAGGCTCCAAAGCCACTGAACCGATTTTAATGAAACTTGTCACAATTAAAGACCTCGCCATGCTTGAGGTTTGTGCCAAAAAGAAATTGATATTGATCATGTCCTTGAGGAATAATAATAATAATAATATTGTTTATTCTTTCTCCACAAGCTTTACAATACAATACATTTAGAATGGTCAAAATGAAGGTGCTGAACGGAATTCCATGCCAGAACATTTACAACAAGCCTTTAATATTATCATCATGCACTGCAGCTTGGAATTTCGCAGCACAAACAAGTAAGCTATGGGGAGCTGGTGCCTGAACTAGGCTTCCAAGGAATGATCATCAAATACATTTTGCATGGACATCAATGGAAAACATACACTCAGCGAATCTACTTGCTCCAATCTACCTCGATTTCGGCCCCGAGGGCTTGAATCCAGCCTAGTTTAACGATTAAAACTAAGTAGCATTTGCATAGTCGTGAAATGAAAATATTTGGTTTTTTTATCAAAAATGCAGTATTAAAATTATTTTTTTTTTTATTAAAATGCCCATAATATTTTGCCTATTTGTCATATACCACCACTCCCATGGCTAATGCCGTAACTACTTCCTTCCGGGTGCCCACACTCACCAGCTGGGACACAACAACCCTCAAGGGAATTATTCTATGAGGGAAGCTGCAGTATTATATAAGGTGACATTCACATTTTTACTATACTTTGATATAATTTGAATTTTCTGCAATGTACCTATGTGTCAGTAGAGATCCTGAGGAATTACTGCATTTGCAGAAGGTAGCTAATCAGTAACTACATTCCATAAGGCAATTTGTATGATTAATTGGCGCCAGAGAAATAAAAAAATCAATATCCAAATCCAACCTAATTGCATTTGTTATCTGCAACCTTCGATAAAGGTAAACCACACAGATTAGATAATACACGATTCTAGTACATATATTGACCGAATAATATCATAATTATCAATCAAATATCAATATCGAGACGTATGCAATAAAATTTAACTTCAAAGGACACATTACAAAGACCAAAATACAACTGACAGCGCATATTTTTAGACCAAATAAGTACAAGTTCCATGAAGGAATTTAGACTTCCACGTAAAAAATCGTATGTATTTTAGCATAGTACGCTACCACGTATCTATAAAATTAAAACAGTGAAAATACTTACGAAATAATGATAATTGTTATTATCTGATGTCTTTTCCAATAAATAATCACTGGGATTTTGTTATACTAAACACCAAATTCTTTGCACACTTTTGGTCTTTTCGGTTCGTTGTTATAAAACAATCATTCGATAAAATTTCGTATACACACCTATCTAAATCAAATTACACGAATTTCACAAGGTCTACAAGAAATTCAGAACATTTATACGATAAAAAACACAATCAAAGCAAAAACTGCTTAGAGTAGAGCGCAGACAGCAATGACATTTGACAATGACAGAAACCGATGAGATAAGGATGTTATAAATATCAATGAATCGATATTGACATCAATGGAAAACTTCGTATAAATCGATCGTCGATATTTTCAATGATCAAATTATCAAATTGGGTTAAAATTAAACACAATAACAAAAAAAAACATTAAATTTCAATGTAAAACCACCCCCTTGTGGGATATGATATGGCAGCCATTCTTTCTTTTAATTTTAAGCTATTGCATAGCTTCTATCGCGGGCGTTGAGCGCGGGGACCGAATCCAGAAATTCCGTAACGAAAAAACCTCACGCTCCCCACTCCGACGGGCAAGGGGGTGTGGCTTGAAGGCTGTGCATCGTCTAACGTCGTTTCAGTTCGGCAGTCTTCGACACGGCGTTGTGTGCGTGCGATTAGACGTATTGTACGACTCTACGAAACTCGTTTTATTTATTTAATAATAGAAAAATTTGTTTTCTTATCGGTCACCACGCTCAAAAAGTGTAACTTGAATTAATATCAAAGAAAAAGCAATACTGCATGAATAAAATAAATAAATAAAATTATAATTGCTTAAGTTGATACAAAATGCTATGCAATAGCTTTACCGCGGCAGTCCCCGAGTGCCACACGTCTTTTTTTTGTTAATAATATTTTTGGCAACCAACGGAAGCTCAAGGACACCCTATTGCTGCGGGACGTGCTACTTGGGTCACACTCTTGTCGCATCATACATGCGTCGTTATATAAAACTGTCTTTGATTTGCCGCAATTTGTTACTGAGAAGTGATAATGAGAAGCGGTAAGCCCGTATAAAAATTATGATGTATTCACGAGTGCGTGAATGAAAAGAGCAAGAAATCGAAATCGTCATTTTTTTATGTTGTCGAAAACTTTTCATACACCTAAGGTGACAAATAAACTGACGATCTGTCTGATAGTACGCAGCAATCGTAATCCATAGACGGTTGCAATAGTACTAATAACACGTTGCTAACCCCGTAAAAACCACTTATTTCATGCAGAGGCGTATATGGTATCCTGAATGAAATAACGGCGTCAACCTTGCTCATGAATGTAATGTATACCTAATCTCGACTTTTACATTTACTAGTTCTGTATAGTAATTGCGATATAATGATTGTATCGCAAAAATTAACAAGTATGGAAAACTTATCAAACTAGAGCTATTAAGCACTAAGCAACTGCCAGGGTCGGACTGGGCCAGAAGGGCTCGGGTGGCTGACAAGCCCGGGGCCCGAGACTAGATGATGGTAGATGGTATATTATCCTACGGTTGCCGCAAGCCCCGCAAACCAGGCCCGTGGGGTGCCCGCGCAGGCTGGGGCCCGGCTGGCAAATGCCACCTCGACTATATGGCCAGTCCGACTCTTTCAATGGCAACTGCACTGTCGCCATTGAAATGACGAACTGGAAAATCAAAACCCTAAATGCTGTTAATCTAAAGGTACCTAATGTCAGACACAAGCAATTAAGAAGCGGCAAAAGAAATTTAGTATGTCAATCAAACTTTGTAAAAAGAAATTCACTTTTTTGAGAGATATTTATGTAATTTTAATTCGATGAATCTAAATTAATAATAAATCAATAAAATATATATCTATTCTTTTGGCACTGTGCAGCCCTAAGGTGAAGAACAGAGCGAGATAGCACTATCAAAGCAGACAATAAATCTTTATTCTCCTTTTTACCTAGAACTTCTACTTTGTTTTTGGAGAATCGAGTAATCGACAATTCAACGTGCATAGTGTTGTATCAAATATCGGTTAATGACGATTATTTTCCGATTTCTCTTCAAAAATATAACTTTTTTAATGGATTTGACAACATTTCCTTTAACTATGAAAAAAAGCATTTTATTACTTGTAATTTTGTACTCAGTATACATATTTTCTGATTCTCAATACGTAACTCGATAATACCAATAAAGCACAACACCATGATAAAAATCATGTATTGATTTTTCTGACAAGCTGCAAATTTAGGTTAAAAACGATTCATTCTAGTAAGAAATGTTTCGATTTTATATAATATTTTTCAGCTGGTATGTAACTTTAGCACTATACGGAGTATGCAAGAGTGCTGCTGAATCTCCTGTTACTTTCACTTTTAAAGAATATCAATACAAGGACTCTCCAAAAAACGTGAGCATAAATTAGCATTAAAATATTTAATGAAAAAACATCCAATGTTTTTCAAAATTACTAGTAATTTTATTTGTACGTTTGTACTATGAAGGAGAAAGATATAATAAATCTTAACACAATTTTTTAATTTTACTATTATATTTATTTACAACTACATTTACTTAAGTTTCCCTATGTGTTTTTATTTAATAATGTTATTAAATAAAAACACATAGGGAAACTTAAGTAAATGTACATTTCTATCTAGAAAGATCTAAACATGAATTGTAAACACTACATACATATACTTAAAAAAAATATTATAAACTTTATTTTATTTTGGTTACAAATTAACTAATTTCTTGCTTGAAATCAATTTAAATACGTTTGAATTTTTTGTGATTTCATATCTGTTTGGACATTTCTATAAGTCTTGAAATTGAATTTATTTCTTATTATAATATAATAAGAATAAGACAACAAACGCAGAATAAGTTAAATTAACATATTAGGTACATTGAGTAATATAGAAATACAATATAGTTGGTACTAGCAATTCAAGCTTTTATCATAGGATCCTTTTAAAGATCCGATTTGAAAGAATCCACAGAAGAGGACATCTTTACATCAGATGTTAAGGAACTCCAAAGATTAGCCGCAAGGATAGAAAAGTATTTACCGTAAAAATACCGTGATTATTATAAAATGTATGTCCAAGAAAAGTCGTCCACATAATTGAATCAATAGTGGGGGGAGAGCGGGTACAAATTATCAAAAATGTAAAAAAAAAACAGTCACATGGAAATACTCGAGCGCGTCAGACATTTATAGTGTATACGCGCAATGCCTTTCTAATAACCAATAGATATTAATCTGACGATTAATTAGTGGGGAGTGGCTGTAAAAAGGAGTAGAAAAAAAACTAAAAAATAGTAATTCGAGCGTCTTAGATATTCAGAGGGAATGTTAAGTGAACTAACGGTCAGTGGGTAGCTTTCGGGTAACAAAAACCGGACAAGTGCGAGTCGGACTCGCCCACCGAGGGTTCCGTAGGTACGTTGTATCATTATTAAATTTGATATTTTTCATTATAAATAAGAAATAATGCGTCGAAAAAAATAAATAAAATATATTTTGCAATGTGTACATCAAGCCCTTTCATATGATACCCCATTTGAACTAGTAGTTTCAATTTGAAATTTCGACACCCTATAAAAAATATAGACCCCCTATTTTTTTAGATCTATTTACAAATGTATAGTTTTGAGATTTATTCCTGTACTTGTAGTCTATAACGATGTTACTTGCCAAATTTCATAGTTCTAGGTTAACGGGAAGTACCCTATAGGTTTTGATTCCTTTGAGTGTGTCGAAATATGCGTTTTTTGCTGAATAAACGGCCGTAACTTTTTTCTACGTAAACTTAGCAGTTTGATTTTTTTTTAACTTCATGGGACCGTAGACCTGTGTATACAGTTCAAATTTCAGCTTGATACCTCCACGCATTCTCGACATAGAAATTCTTGACAGACAGACAGACAGACAGACAGACAGACAGACAGACAGACAGACAGACAGACGGACAACAAAGTGATCTTATAAGGGTTCCGTTTTTCCTTTTGAGGTTCGGAACCCTAAAAAGTGTCCTATTCAAATGACTGACGATTTGGACGCGGCTAAAAGTTATAAGAATGACCGATTATTGAAAATTAAAAAAATAATAGGAAAGGCGAAATTGTCCAAAACTCCGAAACCGTGATCTACTTGGATGATTAGTCGACCTCTTTACAACAGGTCTCTTACAACTTTTCTTTACAGCAAGTCGGCTCGCCGGCCAAAGTCATAGTCGGTACATCTTTAGAAATAATAGCCAAGTCAATGCATTTATAAGCCACATATTATAAAAAAAAAAAACTTTTTTTCTGCCGATTTGTCTGTCTACTTGTTACGGTTTACGGCCAATATCGGACACGGTCAAACCGATTTTGACGGTATTTTCACTGGCATATAGCTGATATTTGCAGTAAATGAAGCAGGTTACTTTTTTTTTAAGCATCAGAAAGTTTTTATGCTGCGAGTAATACAAAAACGATATATTGTTTGGCGGTAGCCCGCGGTTACCAGATTCCGATAGGATTTTACAACGTTCCGTTAAGGGCACCTTTACAATAGATCGCAAGCAGTGCAGCAGCAGCGCGGCACAGTAGAAAGCGCTAGTATTGAGTATATAGGTCCATAGTTGCGCTGCTACTTAGTTAGTTTAGACTGTTTTCTTGAAGTGAAAACAGCGGCGTTGTGCACTTTTTGGGATGGGTAAAAAATGTTAAACTCGCGTCAGAACATGTGGCCAGATCGAATTCGTAAGACGGAGCTGCGCGGACCGGCGCGGCGTAGTAGAGGAAATAATATCCCCCTATCCTCTTTCTACCGCGAGACGAAAATGTATGCCTGCTCCTGCTGTTTGTTTTTAATGTAATATAAATTGTCATGTTTGTGTATGATGATTGTGTACGATGGCGCAATAAATGAATGTTGTATTTTACCACATAAATGATAATACTTTTATACTGATAAATAAAGCAATTCGTGCGAAATTATTCCCTAACCAAAATATTCAAAAATGCACAACGTTAATATTCAAGTTATCACTTCTGCCTGCACTCCCGGAGTGCAACCCGTTTTTTTTTTGTCGTGATAACATATAAATCGACGAGCGCCGGCTGCACGCACGAAAAAGCATGACTCATTGTCACTATCCACCTGAGCTGAGCGTGCAAGCGAGAGCGCGGAACAAGCGATAGAGAGGCACGATCGGCCTAAGCGTTTGGCTTGTGACGCATCTATCTCTCTTCCATTCCATCGGCCGATGTATTATTATAACGTTATCATGTAAAATTATCGTCCGTAATCGACTTTCCATACAACCAATTTTTTTCAGGAAATGACATTTAGAGAATTTGAAACGGCTTGTGAACAAAGTGGCGCCTGCAATCATTTAGCAGGATTACAAAGGGTACGATGTGTCCGGGAATGTGTTTCGCCATCATGTTATAGAGAACTTTATCAAGCTGATCCGGTAAATATCCTTTTTTTTTTAAAATACTACAAAGCACAGTAATAAAATAATTAATTACATTAAGCGGGTCACTCCCGTAATTTTGTCAGAAAAACCGACGAGTTTCGATCTCAAACGAAGATCTTCATCCAATGCGAATATTCAGTGTTCGTTATGATAGAGGGTGGCCGCGTCTGACCATTAGCAGCGATGAAGATCTGTAGTGTGAATACCCCTTTATGTATCATTGCTCAAACGAAGATCTTTATCCAATGCGAATATCCAGTGTTCGTTATGATAGAGGGTGGCCGCGTCTGACCATTAGTAGCGATGAAGATCTGTAGTGTGAATACCCCTTTATGTATCATTGCTACTTATATTAATCCATTATTCTCTAAAATCACTTAAACTCGAGACCCAGTGTTTGCATCATCTCCCAACCTTATAGGGCGATCCTGCCAGGATTCGAACCTGGAGTCTTCTGATCCGCAGTCAGATAATAATTTAAGATCAAAAATAGTCGTCTTTCCCGACAAATATATCTTCTTGATTACGATGTTGTTGAATACTTCGGTTCGACTTGTTGAATGATTTTTCTATATACGGTAGAATTATAGAAGATGTAGTCCCTCGTATCCTAGAGATATGTTAAACTTTTGGGATATACATATGCGACTACTTCGTTACAACTGCATCAAAATAAACCTTAGGATTGTTGTGTTCCTGCGAATGAGTGAGGCCACCAGGAAGGAAGGAGTTGCTACGTTGGCAGCGGGGGTAGCAGCGCGCAAGCAATATTTCAAGTTGCAAACGTTTATATGGTTGCGGTGGCCACTTTTCATCAGGCAAGCCTTATGCTTGTTTGCCAACCGATGTTGTAAAAAAAATGTGTTCCATTATTGACTGGTTATAGTCATCAGGACCTGAAAATTAAATTGAAATTGTTATTTTGTATCATTTCAGCTTGAAGAGGGAGAAATTGACGTCAGACTTAATTCATTTAAGGGTTGTTTTATTCAGAGAAGTGGCAGAACGAGAAATTGATTTGAAACTGGTGTTGTTTCGTCTTTTCTGCTGTGTGCGAATAAAGTTAATAAAATTCGCCTAAAAGTGCACTTTTTAATGTTACTGGTAAGTTTCAATGGCCTCATGAACCAAGCGTTTCTAAATAAGTAAATAAATATTCCTGCACTTATTACAAATCGCCTAAAAGTATTCCCAAACTAAGCTAAGCTTATACTATAGGTACTAGATCACTGATAATTAAATACATTTTTTTTTGTAAATGCATACATATAATACATAGAAAACACCCAGACCAAGGCAAATAGATATTTCATGCACACAAATATTTGTCTTGTACGGGGATCGAACCCGCGACCACGACTCCAACGATTCAAATACTTATATAATTATCTGTAAGATTTAAATAGGTATTTGCGCTGATGAATTATGAATAAATATTTATCCCTATGTATGTATGTATATTGGGTTATCTCTGTCGAAGTCTTAATTATTGATAAAGATTTATAGATACTTAGTTTAAAATTTAAATGCCCTGTTATTATTTTTAGATGCCCTATAAAAAGTGCTCAATGATATTGAAGATATTGTCATTATAGTGAAAATAAAGAATTGCGAGGTCTCAGTTTGCGGCGCAAATACTAAATACCATTTTTCAGTGCATATTATGTTGTCTAAATATATATATATATATTACTAATAGATACAATTATTTTTGTTTCAGTTCCTCGCCAGCGCAACAAATTTAAACTCTACATTTACTGAATATGTCATTAAAAATTTAAGCCTTAAAACTTATAAGTAATTTACTTATAAGTCACGGTCCTACTTAATAAGTAAAACCATTTTACAACTTTGTCTTATTGCTCATTTTTACAAATTATATATGTTACATTACATATAAGTCAATGATTGTACAAGTGTACTATCTCAGTGAACTAATATCATATCGTCTTGCGTCTCAGTTTAATCGAACACGCAAGTTAAGCAACATCGACTGTAGGGTGTGGGTTTCGGCAACAACCCGTAATCATCCCACTGTTGGGATACGGCCTCTCCCCTGAATCGAAGAGGTTTAGAGCATATTCCACCACGCTGCTCGACTACGGGTTGGCATAGATGGGTTTATTTATCTAGATCTCTTCCGTCCTTCTGAGGGTACGTTAAGCCGCCGAATTGACTGTTGTCATTAGATGTCAGTCTTTATGACAAATCAGTGGCAGTTAGTCGCTTTGGTCACTCTGGCCTTCGCCAACTCACATTTGAGCAACGTGTTGAACTGTGATCTAAATTTCCTTCCAACCTCTTCTAACCGACCGTATCCCAGCAGTGGGATGAATAAGGATTGACAACTATTCAATAAAGTTGGTTTAAATACAGTTCACATAAATGCCCAATGCCCAATGCCCATATGTCTCTAAAATCAAAGAGAGGGTGATTCGGACGTCCAATTTTCTAACCCGGAAATTATTTCTCTTAAATCACGCCTATCAAATGACCGAGCGTCATTTGATAGGCGTGCGCGAGGATATGGATCCAACGCGTAGAGGCCCCTTTGAGAAGTTTGATGTAATGTTGTACGCCCGACGTGACCCGTTCCAGGATATGACAATGGAACGATATACATGTGATGGAAAATATATAACCAGGAAATTATTATTAATTGTCCTATTCTTACGTACCTACTATTTTTTGTGCTATGCCTCTGCTTTACACTGCTACATTATGGGTGATATTTTTATAATATAACAAGGCTGTACAAATATTTATTGAATGGAGCGTGAGAAACGCTCTTATATACGTCGAAAAGTCATTCTTGGAAAGGAACAAGCTCCAAAACCACTGAACTGATTTTGTTGAAACTTATCACAATAGGCTATTTGACCAACATTTTTTACGGTTTGATATGTATGGACGTCTAAATAATATAACCATAGTGAAAAAATTACTTCGTTAGCACAAAAATCTCTCGAGATATATTAATTTCAAAATCACAATTTTACGACTTTCCCGAAAACGCATACAAAAGGCTACTGAGTAATGACATCACAGGTTTGTATTTTGTATGCATCAAATCAGAAATTTGTACGACAGCGATGTTAAATATTACGTTTATGTAACTAGTGTCATAATAATAGTTATAGTATTTTTAATACTTCTCCAATAGAAATATTATTTTTTAATAATTTCATACTTTTAAAATGGACTTTCCCGCCAAACTTTGATCAACCCAAAAAAAGTCGGACGGAAGATATTAGAATAAAAGTTTGCAAATCTTTATAGTTTTGTGTATTTTACGATATTGTTAAATAATTTATACAATTTTTGAACGTTGTCAAAGAGCCTATTAAAGACCTCTATATGCTTTAGGTTTATGTCGAAAATACATTGAGATCGATCATGTCCTTGCGTAATGATTATCAAATACATTTTCCAGTGGAATCAATGGAAAACGTACACTCAGCGAATCTACTCGCTCCACGCAACCCCAATCGGCCCCGTGGGCTAGAATTCGGCCTAGTTTGAACTTAGACCTTCAACGATGCTTTCTCCACAGAAGACAGGCTATAAATCATTTGCGTAATAATTTTATTCTAGTGGTTTATTTATGATCATAATAGATCTAGTTTTCCAAATAATTGAAACTTTACTTCAGAATATCCTGTAAATATGCACATTAGTTTTTCAGACTATGTAAAATCCTTGTGTTATTAAAAAAAAATAAGTTATTGCTTGAGTTTTATTTTTATAATTGTAATAATATAATCGTAATATATTCAGGGTCGGCAACGCGCGTCTGATGCCCCTGATTGTTACAGGCGTTCATAGGCTACGGTAACTGCTTACCATCAGGCGGGCCGTATGATTGTTTAGCACTTTAGTGGTATAAAAAAAATAATTGTAGCCACTTCAAATAATATATATACACTATCAATTAACTTATAAATTACCTACGTGGAGTATATCTTAAAGGCGTAACTAATGTTACGTGCCGCTACCTTCGCTGCCATTATAATATGACAACTCATTCACTTGCAGGAATACAATAACTCTCTTCACGGTTGCGATTTTTTGTGAGATGGAGATACTCCTCCAGCTTGGCAATTTATAATTAAACCGTGTCATGTATCTCTTTTGCTAGAGCCCCGTAAGTTAATCAGAAGGGTTTACCACATGCAGGTAAGGTTGGCTTTGCCTCAAAGTAACTTACACCCTAGTTTGTTTGCCTATTCCTTATTAATTGAGGGGTACAAAAAACTAACAATAACCTCAGTTATGAATTTCATCATCATCGAAGTGTACTTAAAGGGCATGACCGTCTGTGATCGGCAGTGACTTATAAAGACCGAGTACAAGTAGCATTGCTCGTGCGATGATAGCCCCATGGGAACCATCATATGCCATCCTATAACTATCATGTTCAACATAAGTTGAAATTTATTACTGGAGTTAAAATATATTGAAATGAGCCAGAAATTCCACAGCACAATACCTGCCGCTGTATTCAGCTAATTTATTGCTGTTTAACTTTTAATTCTTACATTTTTAGTTGCCAGATTGATTATGGACTAAACGTAATTTTTAACTTTCGAAAGTAATAAAAAGCTGTAACTTTTAAGTTTCGTAGTAGAAGTGACATGACGCTTATTTGACAGCGAGGTGATGAGGACAGATGTTGTTCGTTCGTTTCCGAACTAATTATAATGTGTGCTAACTCATGGCAACTTTGGCGGAGCATAAGGCTTATTGATGTCATTACGCCTTAAGCTCCGCCAAAAGCGGAACAGCACCTAAATTCAATCAAATAAATAAATAAATATTCCTGTACAAATTACACACGGCGATCTAGTTCCAAACTAAGCAAAGCTTGTACTAGGGATACTAGATGACTGATATAATACTTAAATAATTTTTTTTTGTAAATACATACCTATGACACGTAGAAATCGCCCAGACCAAGACCAACAGACATGTTCATGCACACAAATGTTTGTCTTGTGCGGGGATCGAACCCGTCACTCGGAGTCAAAGTGGCCATTGCTAACCATTCGACCACCGAGTTTGTCAAACCGTCGAAATGTTTCATTAAATTTTATTAAATCTGATAACTCTGAAATGAATTGTAAAATACAGTTTAAAGTTCCGATCCACACATTTAATTAAGCTTATATACCCGTGATTGCGAATATAATAATGCATGTGTCTTGAAAGCACAGACATTCAATGGGCGTGTTACCAATGTTCTAAAACTATAAAAACTGTCTATCAGTAACGTAAAATACATAAAAGTAGAACGATCTGCGATCTCAAAATTTTAATAACTTATGTCCGACGTCTTTTATGATCGATCAAAGTTTGGTGGGAAAGTCCATTTTTAAAGTATGAAATTGTATAAACAATAGAAAATACTATAACTTTTGTTACGGCACTGGCTACATAAACGCAATATTTAACATAGCTGTCGTACAAATTTCTGATTTAATGCATATAAAATAGCGTATCGTGACGTCATAATACTGTATGCCTTTTGTATGGAGCTTTTTCGGGATAGTCCAAAATTGTGATCTTCAAGTTATCATATCTCGAGAAGTATTTAGCCTATCGAAGTAATTCTTTCACCTTTAGTTATATTATAGTGACGTCTTTAAATAACAAATCGAAAAAAAAAAGGTATACAAGCTTAATAGCTTGAAAGTTAAGAGCCCTATTACGCTGACGAGCTCTCGCGCAGTACTGAACCCGCGAAGGCCGCCGGTGCATCGTTTTTTGTAGTAATTTTGAAGTTATATTTATCGTTTTTATTGAAATAATATAATATACTCATGCTACAAAGTTTATTCATCATGAAGTAACAATTATTCTCGTATAAATTTTGCTCAATAATATTATCGTTTATTCGAGAAATTAACAGTTTACATAAGGCGATTTTGGAAGTTTTTTTGGTTAAAATAATGTTTTTTTTCTATATTAAATTAATGATATTTCAAAATTCGGAGGCTGCTATGTACTATACGACTATATAACAAATAACATTCTATTTTTTTATTTCATTTGTTTGGAACAGTAGTACAATCCAGGAGCTCAAAATAGTGAATGCGCGCATTTTATGAAAATCTTTCTCTGCAATTTTGGGTTTATTTAAAAAGTTAAGCAAAATTTACAAAAAGCGAGGCCGCTATACTATACTGTACTATGCCAATAGCTATTCTGTACTATTCAATAAGTGAACATTGTTAATATATTTTTGTTTCCGAGATCAAGAACGCCAAAATTGGCCATTTTACGCAAAAATCACTGTCAAAATGTAATATGGCTCTTAATATGAAATCGGTACGAACCGTAATAATAGTAACATTATCGAATTATTAACCGGTTATTAATTAATCAAACTACGCACATCACTATCGTGTTATTCACTCGTTCGTTGAATTTCATTCATTTCATTCGTTCGTTCGTTCGTTGATAAAAAAAATTGTGCACTTGCCATCGTAAGAAGCGGTCTAGTGTAAAATAAAATAATGGCTTCCTTGTGTCGACAAATTTTTCGAGCAAATGCATTTAGAGGCGTTGTAGTTAACGCCGCCCGACGTGGATATGCTGACAAAAGTAAGTATTTAGTTTACTTTCCTCAACACCATAACCTGTAAATGTCAAAAACCCTAGTTACGTAATGTCAAAAAAGTCTTCATCTGTAAAATTCTCAAAATGGAATTGAATTTTTTAACATTTCTTAGTCATGAAAGACATGCTGTTATTTATGTAAGACAAGTATTTCATGTTCTGTAACAATTTATCGATCTATCCTGTTTTATGAGAAAATTGTCGCATTGGTCACATTTTGTTAAATTTTTTGTTGTATTGTACCGTAATAACAAGTTTGCAATTATTCAGTAAATATCAATTATAAAAAAAATGTTTATGTTACAAAAATCAATTACAGGTCCCTTTTACATAGTTTCCATATGAACTTAGGTTATCTTTTTCTTATCTTGTGATCGATTACTACATTCGCACACTGGGACTGTTCGAATGTAATAATCGATCAGACTATATATTATCAAATGAAAAAATAATTCAATACATGTAATTGAACCAAAGCCTCTTCCATGGCAGTCAATTATAAGTTCGTAAAATATTTCGTAATGTTATTGTTACAAGCTGAAAATTTGTAACACATATTCACGACAGATAAACACATAATTTTTAATTTCCATCTAAACTGGATTAAAATGTAGAAGTATTGTGTATAGCATGAAATCCAAATAAAGAATTTGTGCAAACTGCTCTACATTACTGTGCTTAGAATGGGTATGATATATGACAATATGTAATATATTATACTATGTTATACAAAACATACAAGGTATAGGTACACCTTGTATGTATTATATTTATTTGTCATCATTTACGAAGTGTGTATATATATTATTGGTACATCATTGCTGTATGGTACATCAAAAAAATCTAAATTAGGATTTAGATTTTTTTCCGTATTTATTTTAGTATCCAATTAGGATATACATTTTATTACAGCATTATTTACAAACTCTAAATGCCCCACTTAATTTAATTATTAAGTTTAACAGCTCAGTGGCCAATTCAGTGCGTGCTCTGCACACACACACCACACTGCATCGGCAAATAAAAAAAATTCATTCGTTCATTCCAAATTTTTTAATTTGCAATCTGCGTGCCTATAGCTGCTGCACTATGGCCACTATAAGTTCCATAGAGCTTATACCCAATGAAGTAAAGAAGATTAAACAGCACACTTTTTTATTTTTATCCCCAACACACCACACTATGGATGAAGTTAGTATCCTGCAGCTCTGCAAGACTAACTTCAATGTAGAAGAAATTTGCAATGTCAAGGTGTTGCTGTATGACGCTCTATTCCAGGCTTTCGTGGTTGGTTACAGGACACTGCACGAAATATGCTACCGACAGTGTCAACTTTGTGCTTTTATAAAATACTTATATAAATATAAATTTTTAGTTTTAGGTATTTATTGTATGGTGTTGTTGTTTTGTTTACAATAGGCTATTTTCCAATGTTTAAAAATTGTACAAATTATTTAACAATATCGTAAAATACACAAAACTATAAAGATCTGCAAACTTTCAATCTAATATCTTCAGTCAGACTTTTTTTAGCGTCGATCAAAGTTTGGCGGGAAAGTCCATTTTAAAAGTATGAAATTATTAAAAAATAATATTTCCATTGGAGAAGCAATAAAAAATGCTATAACTTTTATTATTATACTAATCACATAAACGTAATATTTAACATAGCTATCGTACAAATTTCTGATTTGATGCATACAAAATACAAACATGTGACGTCATAATTCGGTAGTCTTTTGTATGGAGCGTTTTGGGGCAGTCTAAAAATTGTGATTTTCAAATTACTATATCTCGACAGATTTTTGTGCTATCGAAGTAATTCTTTCACCTATGGTTATATTATGGAGACGTCCCTACATATCAAACCGAAAAAAATGTTAGTCAAATAGCCTATTGTCTGAAATAAATGATTATTATTACTAAAATTTTTTTTTTACATAAATATAATTATGTATGTATATTCATGTAAACAAACTAATAACATGATAATAATCAATAAAGCAGGACCAGTTGTTGTCAATAATTGCAATACCTGAAAAAGATACTTAGTAGAATTGTATTTACCATATAAGATCTCATCTGTGGTAAAACTTATATAAATTTTCATAGACAAATCTGTTTATTAGACAATCACCAATGTTTGTTTACATAAATAAGATGAAAGAATATCAATATTTTATATTCTTAAACATTATTATGACTAAGTGGAAACCAATTAGTCTGCCATTTAATAATTAAAATTCTTTTGTGTTATTATAAATTAAAAATTTATAATAAAATGTTAAGAACAAACAAACAAAGTCAAAACAATATCATAATGTTATAATAAAGCACTTGTACTGTTCCACGTAATTACATTCATTTTTAATTTTGCCGACCAGTTTTGCTGCTTAGGCATTATCAAAGTAAATAGATGGTGTTTGTGTTTCTATTTCACAAACACCCTGCTTATCTTGATAATGCCTTAGCGGCGAAACCGGTCGGTAAAAATAAAAATAAATGTATTTATCTAATCTCATACTGAAATTTACACATTAAAAAACTAAACACAGTATCTTAATCACAGTCTTTACGCACAAGCTATCAAAATAAATTTAAAAAGTTATTTTTCGATACAGCTGTTCTATGGACAACTGTATCGTAAAATAACTTTTTTACCATTTCGATACAGCTTCAGCTCTGGATACAGGTATTTTAAACAGGTTGCAATGCAAATACATTGCAACTTTGCAAAAATTTTCTACATAATCTGTGAACGCGGCGCCGCGCGGCGCGTCGCGCATGCGCACTACGCATGCTCGATCTGCAAATGGATTTATAAGTAAGAATTATAGCTGTTAAATTAACTTCATGGTTGTATTTAAGATATTATTATCATATATTTCATGAGATTAGATAAAGTAGTGTATGAAACTGCACATAATTAGGTATTAAATACTCGTGTGGTCTATTATAATACTCGTATTTTAATAACCCTTATTATGCAACAGTTTCATTATGTGGAACAGCACAAGTGCTTTATAACATTATTTAATAAAAATAACTATTATAACATTATAATAATGTTCCCCCAAAGGCCAACAATCAACAGTGTCAACTTTAAAGTCGAGACAATTTCACTGTCAACAAAAATAATTATATTTTCACTAGTTTACAAAATAGCACTTAATAACTTTTAAACTTTCGCAATGCATGATTTATGAAATATAACAACGGGAATTAACGCTATCATACATAAGGATATTTACATACCTTTATTATTGCCTGACGTTTCGATCGGATTACACTGGCTGTAAATATCCTTATTCATTCCCATTCTTATATTTCATAAAATAACACTTATTGCCAGTACAAATCCAGCTCATTAACTAGCAACAAATTTAATCAGAATAAATTATTAAGCTAAGTTATAAAACATCGATCAGGCCTCCCCAACCCGTCTGGCCAGCATGGGGAGTGTTGGCCAAATCCTCCTTCTGTCTGGGAAGGACGAGAGAAGGTCGTGCTCCTGTAGTGGAAACTAAAATGACCTGATGATAACAATGATGATGGAACTATTAAGTGCTTAGAAACTGATGAGCAAATGAGAAAAATAAGCATACTGAAAACCTTTAGTTTAGATTTAGACCATTAGGTAAAGTATAGCATTTTAATTTCCAGTGATGCCTGATCCCCTGGAGCATGCCACTGGTATGGAGAGGAAGGAATTGCTTGCCCTACAAGCAGGCCAGGACGACCCCTTCAACATGAAGGTAGTCAAGAAATCAGCTGGCACCCGCAATGACCCTACGCTTGTGCCCTCCTGTTTCGACGCCCGAATTGTTGGATGTATATGTAAGTATGAAAGTCGAGCCCGGTGGTCGAATGGCTAGCAATGGTCACTTTGACTCCGAGGTCGCGGGTTCGCTCCCCGCACATGTCAAACATTTGAGTGCATGAGCATGTCTGTATTTATTTACAAAACAAAATGTATTTATTTCCATTATATCAGTTATCTAGTACCCATAATACAAGCTTTGCTTAGTATGGGCCTAGATGGCGCTGTGTAATATAATATGTCAAGGAATTTGAACAAAACACTAAAATTACAAAATCATTTATTTGCAATAAATAGGGTAACATTTAAAGAGATCTTATTGTAAAATAAATCATCAGCCTATTTAGCCATTGTAAAACAGCATGCAAATGGAACTTAATTTTAACCCAATTAAAATATTTGCTTCAAAACATTTAAAATTGGTCAAATAACATTAAATTTCTGTAATATACATCACGACACAGACGACCTCATTAAGACCGTAGGATCGCACTGGATGCAAGCCGCTTCCAACCGGTCTTATTGGAGATCTAGAGGGGAGGCCTATGTCCAGCAGTGGACTTTCAATGGCTGAGATGATGATGATGATGACATCACTAGTCTATTAATTAAATCATTGTAAAATAGCATTCAAATTTCACTCTTTATAAATTTAACTTAATTTAAAATGTAAATAATGAAATTGAATTAAACTACTACGCTACTACTTTGCATTTGCAGTCAAGCGGGTAGCTTACAATTACGCTCCCTACCTCTCTTTTCGCCAGAGCTTCGTTGATGACTCGAAACAGTGGGGAAGTGTGAGACCCACAAACATCCAGATCCAACATAACCGTAGACCCATACCAAACACAAATATTTTTTGTTTCATCAACAAACATTTGTGTTGGTGCGGGAATCGAACCCGCGGCCGTTGCGTCTCAACCGACGCTCTAAATCAGTGCGCTAAATGGGTCGTAGGCTAATGAAAAAACGCTCATCCCTAAAAGGCGATTACTGATCTGTTTCTTGATGTCTATTCTCAGGGGTGCTCGGCACCCACTGTTTATTTCTCATGGGTGCTCGAGCCCCCGAGCTCCCACGGAGTCTGCGCCCCGGAACCAAACACCTATATGTTATTGAATTAATAAAGTATATTATGAATATTAAAAAAAATTGAAAATTCACCTACCCCACCTAGGTGGTATATGAACCCAAGACCTCTCGATGACGGGTCGAGTACTCTTCCAACTGAGCTACCAGGAAGGCTTGTGTTGGTGACGAATTTTTGCATTTTATATTTTACTTTACTGTGAGTCACAGTGTGGCGCCATTTACCTATTAAGTACCTATTACACTACTAAACAAGGCATCGCAGTCCATCGTTGCAGATGAAATTCGGCTATTTTTTGATAACACCAATTTTATTAAACAATTATTATTTAAACAGTTGACTTCGGCCATCTTGCCAGAATATTATAAATATTTTAACAATGGAAAAATTCACCTCACCCGCCTAGGTTGGATATCTCTATCTCGAGCTGCTCCTGTTAAGCAGCTGTTCACAGCCGTTAAGCCAAGTCTTTAGCCAGCCACATCCCGACTACTCCATACAAATAAATAAATATTTCTGGACAATTTACACAGCGCCATCTACTCCCAAATTAATCGTAAAGCTTGTACTATTGGTACTAGACAACTGATAAATGTACTTAAATACATTTTGTTTTGTAAATACATACTTATAATACATAGAAAATACCAAGACCAAACCATAAACAGATATGTTCATGCACACAAATGTTTGTCATGTGCGGGGTCGAAACCGTGACCTCGGAGTCAAAGTGGCCATTGCTAACCATTCGACCACCGAGCTCGTCATGTCGCGTCGTTCACTACTATTTAGTTTAGGTTCACTGGGCTAATTCCGTACTTAGCCACTTGATTGGACTACTATACATAAAAATTACGTCTGCGTGCGGCGTCATACAAATTGTACCAGATTCGTCTCAGAGGGGAGGTGAGGTCGATACGTGAGAGCGGCAGGGAGCGGCCGTACTCGTACGTAGTACTATTAGACTATATACAAGACTAAACAAAAAACATTTTAGTAATAAAAGAAGGAATTAAATAAGTTTACTTGTTGTGTTTGGCTCATGAAGCTCTTTTATTTGACACCCATGTCATAAGAGTTAATGTGCAAATTATAAATGGCCATTTTGTACCAATGATGATGGTCGCCTATCCGTTGCCAGCGTATACTCCTTCCTTTCTTTCTGGTGACCTCAAGTCGCAGGAATACAACAATACTCAAGGGAATAGTTATTTGGCTGTGTTATTCTGTGAGGTGAAGGGGCAGCTTAAAAATTACGATATACCCTACCTCTCTTTTCGCCAGAGCCTCGTTTGTAGCAGGGTGCACCAAGTGCAAGTGAGGTTGGCTTTGGTTCAAAGATGTTGATGAACCACTTAAACCCTAAAAACCACATTGAATTATACAGTGATCCGTCAAACGTTTCGAGGTGTTACAAATCTCGAGAACATATTGTAGGTTCATCAACATCTTTGAATCAAAGTCAACCTCATCTGCACGTGGTGCACCCTGCTGACTGACAGAAGAGGCTCTGGTGAAAAGAGTGGTAGGGCATAGCGTATTTTTTAAGCTGTTCGATTGGGAAAGTACCTCCACCGCACAGAATACCGCAGCAAAACAACAATTCCTTTGAGGGTTGTTGTGTATCTACGAGTGAGTGAGGTCACCAGAAAGGAAGGAGTTGCTGCGTTGGCAACGGGAGTGGCAGCGCGCGAGCGATATTTCATATTGCTAACGTTAATATGGTTAAAATTACTGTAATCGCTTCACATCAGGTGGGCCGTATGCTTGTCTGCCACCCGACGTGGTATAAAAAAAAAACATATCTAGATGTATAGCTATAGCATACTTTTTATATACTTTTAAGGATGCCTAATTTACCCTAACAAATGCTGGTTGTCGTAAACAGTTGTTTCTACGTCAAAAGACCTCTATTATTGTTTAACTATTTTACCTGATTGACTAATTTACTGTACATTGTTTCAGGTGACGAACACGCGTCAGCCATCACGTGGCTCTGGTTACACAAGGTAAGTACAATCAGCACTGGATTGGGTGATAAGCTTAGAATTTTAAAGTGACGATAGAGAGACTATTTATGTGCAAAACAAGAAAATATTATTATTTTTAGTTTTCGTAAAAATAAATATCTGATACTACTCGAAAACTCTAAAATTAGAAGTTGTGTGATCTAATGAAAGACTTAAAGACAATGTCTAGTATTTTTATCGAAGTTTTTTTTAATTTTTTTTATACTACCTCGGGTAGCAGACAAGCATACGGCCCGCTTGATGTGAAGCGGTTACCATAGCCATATTAACGCTCACAACACAAAATTTCGCTCGCGCGCCGCGACCCCCGCTGCCAACGCAGCATCTCCTTCCTTTCTGGTGACTTCACTCACTCGCAGGAACACAACAACCCTCAAGGGAATTGTTATTTGGCTGCGGTTAATCACGCTACCTACCTACCTACTCTCTCTACCTACCTCTCTTTTCGCCAGAGCTTCGTTTGTCAGTCAGCAGGGTGCACCGCGTGCAGGTGAAGTTGTGGTTCAAAGATGTTGATGAACCACTTACACCCCAAAAATATTTTTAGCAATATCTATAGAGACACGAGGCCGCCGTTTATCGAATACGAGAATACTGTTGTCAAATCGACATGGAATTTTCCAAATTAATGTATTAAATAAACAATATATATAATTAGTTTTTTAGTAGTATGTATACTTTCTGGAAACGAAGGAAAATAGTTAATCATGTCTTTACAAAATCGATGCAATATGATATACGGACTCTTGAGTATATTTATCAATTGACTAGTACTCGTAGTATAGGGTTCCCTTAGTTTGGTACTAAATAGCTGTGTGTAATTTGTCCTGGAATATTTATTTATAGATAATATCGCGAGGAATGATGTAGGCTACTTTTTGGCGTGATAGCCGCCGACATTCAGGCGGGTGAAGCCGCGCGCAGAACTAGACGCTTATAAACTGGATGAAATAATAAACCTGGTCGTTCAAGGGCATCAAGGAATTTTATAATTATTTGGCTGTGGTCTTTCGCGCGTCTAGGTTGGGTCGCGTCATGTAAAAAGAACGCTAGCGGTCAAGCTATTAGGCGATTTATCGGTCTATTTGGTTTTTCGACCCGCGTAATCGGCTGTATCTTTAGAAACAAAGCCAACGTCACCTACTTACGTGGTGCACCCTGCTGATGGATAAATACCTCTACCTCACAGAGGCTCATAGGAATGTGGATTTTCTGCGAGTGACTAAGGTTGCCATGAAGGAAGGAATTGCTGCGATAGCAGCGGAAGTGGTAAAGTAAAAGTGATACTTTGTGTTACGATCGTCTATAGGCTTCGGTAACAGATTTATATCAAGCAGGCCGTTTACTTTGTCTGCCATCCGACGTATTAAAAAAAAAGGACTTTTACTGCATAAGTAGGTACTAAATAAATATATATATAGTTCATTGACGTAACATTACCTACCGATCGATCACTTGAGATGTCGTCACTGGACTGTTCTTTTTTTTAAAGATATTTATGAATTGTATTGATAGTAGTGTTACTATATACTTTAATAGTGTTTTTTTTTTCAGGGTCACCCCCGCCGCTGTGAGTGTGGACACTGGTACAAACTGATTGAGAAACCGCTTATCTAAATTCAATTTCTACTTAGTTTTATTAAAGTAGTGATATAAAACTGCAATAACGCATCTCAAACGCCGCGCACAGCCTCAGTTATCTATGGTTCCTCGTGTTGCCATACGCAAAAAATATATATTGTGAGATGCGCTAGTTTTGAAATTACCAAATCGAGAAAGATCAATATTAAATAATTGTAAGCATATAACCAGTGTTTCATTAAAAGTGTTGCCATGGACGATGACGAAGGTGTTGCCTATATCGATGTATTGTGATGGGAATAGTTTATAGTTACCTTAATAAAAAAACTTAATTGTTGAATTGGTGTTGTGACTAAAATACCTTTCACTCATGCAGTTCTTTTTTTTATATTGGCGGGGGGGGGGGGGGGGGGGGCATGTGCATCACCTGATAAAAAGCAATCAGCAATACCAACGGATCGCCGATCCGTTGCAAGCCTATGGCCCTTTCTTTCTGGTGACCGCACTCACACGCAGGAAAACAACTACCCTCAAGGGAATTTTATTTGACTGCGGGTATTCTGTGAGGTGGAGGTACTTCCCCAGTCGGGCAGCTTCAAATATAATAATATAAAAATAAAAAAAATACGCTATGCCCTACCTTACTTTTCCCCAGTGCCTCGTCAGTCAGCAGGGTGCACCACATGCAGGTGAGGTTGGCTTTGGTTCAAAGATGTTGATGAACTACTTACATCCCAAAAGAGTGCGTGTCTTATTTCGGCACAGCTCCGGTCTCAGATCTTGAAGAATTGTCGCTAGGTGGTGTAGTTTTATGGGGCTGTGCCGAAATAAGCTTTATTTCGCCACAAATACTTATAACTTGTAACGGGAGGTCGAGTAATTCTGATACTTGGTGTCTGAATTCGACTAATGTGGGAGTGGGCTGTGCCGAAATAAGTTTATTTCCTCACTGCCACAAAAAAAAACATAAAACTCGTAATACCCCGGTCACTCCATAGAAATGTCGCGTCGTTTACTACTACATAGAGAATGACGTCTGTGCAGACCGTGAATGAGCGTGTGTGCGTGCGGCGCCATACAAACTGTTCCTGATTTGTCTCAGAGGGGATGTGAGGTCGACACGAGAGAGCGGCAGGGAGTGGCCATACTGTACGTAGTACTATTACTTATACCATGTGGCCGAAATAAGCACCATACCATCTGCGAGAAGTATAAGGATAGGGGCGCGTAACCCGTCCCGCAACCGGCACACATCCTTGCTGCGCCTCCAGTACTCCAGAATGACAGTTTTATTAAATTCACAGAAAATTTTAGTTTAGACATCACTCCAATACAAACGTATACCAGGATAAAAACTGGACTGTAACGAATTGTTATACATCGTCTTACCTTAATACAAAACTATAAGTCATACAAACATGCCCGTGACGACTACTAGTGCGAGTTTTTTGTTCGCGTTCGATCATGTCGACGTAAACAAACCGACCAAATAGAGAAGAACTCTCATGCTCATGTTGTGAATTTATAAGACGTGTATATATGTCAAAATTATATGGCTTACGTGCTCACATTTTGAAGTGAGCAACCCGACTAATTTGTATATGTCACGTGCGTCTGGTAAATTCACAATATGAAACTTTTTCTCAATTTGGTCGGCTTGTAAACGTTAACACGTTCGAATGTGACTAAAATACACGCAAGCACTCTGTATGGGTTTTAATAATAACAAAATCTAATATGTAGTAATGTTGTCTAATATGTAGGATGGTTTTAAATGTTTTAATATTATACTAAACAAAGAACTCTCGTTAATGAATGTTATACTTATATGATTTACATGAAATAATAAGGGTTCGCCGCTGTAACTAACAGCGGCGAAAGATCGATCTAACTAGGTTTTCTAACTAGATTGAAAAAAATAGTTTTATCTGGACTTTAACTGTCGTACGTTAAAAAATAGTTTTATCTGGACTTTAACTGTCGTCGTTCGTCGTGTGTGAGAACTGGTCAGGAGCTACCATATGGCGGCTGGTACAAAATGGTGCTTCATAACTATAATTTTCACAATAACCCCTGCGTTATTATGGGTTACTCTTACTGTTACTCTTCGCGAAGAGTAGAAGAAGCCCCGCCCCCCATAACGGCCTTGTACTCAGAGTAATAAAACTATTAGATATTTGTTTCGTTTTGGCAACCACTCTTCAGTCGAAGATTAATTTTGCCACATTAATAATGAGAATCAACATCAAGTGTTTTACTAACAAATTTTGTCTATGGCCCCAAGCGTGTTCAAACCCGTCAAAAAAGCTTTTTTTGACGTGACAACGTTTTATAATTCGATGGAGCCGGCTTTAAGCACGAAAAAACATGACTCATGCGGCGTTACCTCGCTCTGAAGCGTTCCATTAAAATTTTCTTTTGAAAAATGCAAACATTCCATCAGTATTTTCATATAACGTTGTCACGTTCAACTATCGTCAGTAAACCGACTTTACAGACAACCGATTTTTTTTTGTTCTTATTCTTATTTGACATTTCAACAAGTTGACAACTTTGACGCACGAGAACAAGGACCACAAAGGGTATTTTCCCTAAATTTAGGCATTTTCTAGGATCGTCAAGGAGAACTGCATTGAAATGACTATTTTTATTTTTAAGGTTAAGGATGCAATTACAAAATTGTTCTGTGTATTTTTCAGAGAGAGTTATTTGAGTAGAATATGTAGGTATTCTTTACAAATGCATAAATTTTTTGAAAAAATATAATCAATTAGTCTTTGAATTGAATCCTACTTGGATTATATATCCGTAAATGAGGTGAGTCGAGAACGCGCACATGTGATGAGTTCACAATACAAGTCCCACTGCTCCTCATAATTGATGGATGATTGAATAAATACTCACCACCACGTAGATTCATCACTCATAGTGGTCAGAGTAATTTGTTTACACTAGGTAATTGACTTTATCCGGAATTCTTGTCTAGTTAGTATTTGGCGACTTTTACAAGAAGTTACAGCAAATGCAAAATTCAAATCAGAGGGTGGCAATCCCGACCCGACACTGACAGTTTTTTTTTAAGAATTTGCAATAATCTACATTTCTTTAGATATTAGATTTTCGAAAAATAAAAGTACGTAATATTTTCATCATAATTACCTGCGAAGCGAATTTTTCGTAACTTGTACATAAAAATTTAATAATTCGATTTCAGTTTTGCATCCTAGGCTTGAACAGACCCACGAAAAATCCTTGGCCTATGAATAGAATAGAACAATGATTATTACATTGCTGGATTAAGTCTCAAAAAACATTTATAATCAAGTTGCAGATTTTTCGATATTAAAATGGGTAAGTAAACTTTTACTTTTATTTTGAGTTTACGAATGTATGATTTAACTTGCCGAATACTATAGTACTACCTACCTAAATAGTGTTTTTCATCAGAATTGATGAATTGAAAATTTGAAAACGCTTAAATGCAACTCTCACTTGACAATATTTTTTCTATATTTAAAGGCTTTAATTGACTAAAGCCACTTAACTATTAAAATGCCCTATGTAGCTTGATCCTGTTTATGGTGACTTTTTATTAAATACCATACATTTATTTTACAGGGTACACCTACGCATGTATTAATCAAGTGTACATAGCAGATGGCTTTAACGATGACTGTGAACGTCTTATAGATAGATGCTTGAAGGGTGGAAAAGTTACTTACGAAGTATTCTGTGAGCTGTGGAAGGAAATGGGGTTTGATACATTATACAGGTCAGTGCGAGACTTTTTGTTTTCTTTGATGACTCAAAGAAACAGATTGACATCAATTGTAAAATATTTAATACTGTAATAATGTAAAATATAAAGATTATTGAACTCCCTGCCGAAACTTTCCCAGGAGTCTACAGGAGTTTACAGTATGCATACTCACTGCTGCTCTATCAATTCTGAACACTAATTCCTGAAACAAACATGGAACAATTTGTATAGCTCCCTATGCACACTCATACATGTTCTGCGCAAACATATTGTTTATGTAGTAGTTAACAGTATGGCATTTGTACAAAGTGGCTGTGGTATGCCTGAGGCTGGAACAAATTACACTATTCATATTATCGTAGTGGGATGATTGAGGGTCGACGATGACCACATTAACAATAATATTGTATATTTCAGAGGAAGATCTTCGAGTGCTGAAATAGCAGAGTTGTCTGAGGAGCTGGTGTACACAGCAAAACAACACATGTTGTCTAGTACAGGAAAATTTGAGGTAAATATAATTTTCTTGCATGGAATTAGCCAACGGCCTAGGCTGAGCAAATGATAGGCATCGGGCTTCTGGATGTTTCCTTAGAAAAAATATACATGTTTAATACCATCTGATGATGCTAAGGGGAGAAGTCAAATGTGTCACAAATAAATGGTGTCACTTAAGTGTCGCATGTTTGACAGGCGGTCACAAACGCCATGAACGCACTGTGTTTTATGGTACAGTATAACCACACCCCGGCCATTCCATATAAATGTCGCGTTGTTTACTACTACATAAACAATGCCGTCTGTGCACAGTGTGAATAAGACGTGTGTGCGTGCGGCGCCATACAAACTGTTCCAGATTTGTCTCAGAGGGGAGGTGAGGTTGACACGAGAGAGCGGCAGGGAGTGGCCATACTGTAGTACTATTACTTATACTGTGGTATAACTAATTAATAGTACTATGTACCATATGGTCACTCCCTGTCACTCTCGTGTCGACCTCACCGCTCTGAGTCAGTTTGTCATAAGCACCGCACGCACACACGCTTATTCACGCTCTGCACAGACGTCTTTGTTTACGTATTAGTAGTAAACGACGCGACATTTGTATGGAGCGGCCGGAGTGTGGCTTGTAAGTGACGTATATTTTTTAGTATTTTGCTGTTATTATTATTATATTTAATTCTATTAATATTATATTAGACATGTTCTTATATTATTGACATATTGTTATATTTTATGTTAGTCTGCAATTTAATTTATGATTTATGTATTTAAATTTGGCATTATGCATTTTCAACACAATACTGTATTGTTACGAAATAAAAGAATATGAATATGAATATATTGTATGACGTCGGGTCACGTGTGACGCATCTGCCGCACATGCACTGTGTTTTATGGTACGAGGCACGCAGCTAATGTCAAGCGTAGGCCGTCGAAGCGTCTAATTTTTTTATGTCTATGGGTAAAAATATATTCCCTATTCCATATATCCCTATTGACAATAACTAGAAGGGATGCTTAGAGATCTTTTTCCAATTATCGTTACCGGTTGCAATATGTGGAATCTTCTGCTCCATATCGATACCTCCAATGAACACTATGCCAACTCAAAATATACACATCCAGATACACACCGCTAATATGAGTTATACATTTACTTAGCGGTTTTTATTTGTCGATTTTGTAGTGTCTGTGTGTCTTATAAATATAATTCAGGTAGCATAATGTTACTGAAGTAATCGATCGATTTAGATAAAAATAGAAAACTATCGAAATTTTTGTTGGCGTAGTGTTCCTTGGAGGTATCGATATATTCTTACTGATCTGCACTGGCAGGACTAGTTAGTATATTTTTTTCATTTATCGCTTCCAGTAGGGGTGAGTTTTCAAGGGATTCTTAATATCATTCATTATTTGATTTACATATTGTCATATTACTAGTTCTGTGTGAACGAGGTGTGTAAGTGGTTCATCACTATCTTTGAACCAAAGCCAACTTCACCTGCAGGCGGTGCACCCTGCTAACTGACAAACGAAGCTCTGGCGGAAAGAGAGGTAGGGAGCGTAATTGTAAGCTACCCAACTGGGGAATGTACCTCCACCTCACAGAATACCGCAGCCAAATAACAATTCCCTTGAGGGTTGTTGTGTTCCTGCAAGTGAGTGAGGTCACCAGATAGATAGGAGATGCTGCATTGGCAGCGGTGGTGGAGGCCAGTGTTTTCAAGTCGTCTAAATGCCACTGACTTAACAACTGTCATCTAATGACAACTGCCGTGGCCGACGGCTTAACGTTTCCTCCGAAGCACTCCGTGAAGCTCAAGATAAATAAACCCATCATAAACAGGCTACGGTCGACGTTGCTTAACTTGCGACCTTGCTACATGCATCTTCATTCGACAGGCATCAGTAGCAGGGCTGTTCATAGTATACGCGCTGTTGAACATGCAGCCATATCGCAGCTTTGCGGCGCTCCGTCTCGTACCTGAGGACATGCCCATGGTGTTGAAGCTGGAGGCGGTGGCGCGCCGCGCGAAGAGGCTCGACGTGCTGTACATCCTCGGAGCACTGCTCGTGCAGCACACCCAGTATCATGCCGCGGAGCGAGAGAGGGGAATGGAACCTACGTACAGGAAATATTTAGAAGGTACTTGGTTAGTTGATTGTCTCTTATATAATAGGGTTGTAAGTAGCTAATGCATCTTTGTAGATAAAGTAGACAAGGGTCTTTGTCATCAACACTTATTCAATACATAATAACACATCTTTGCAATGCCCAACAGAGTTCATATGTATGTAATAATCTGTATAATGTATAAACATCCTTATAACTATGTACTACATATGAAATGCAATAAAGATATTGAGTATTGAGTATTAGGATGCAGGACTCCCCTCAATCAAAGGATTGATAAATATTGTTTGAGACGAGCCCGTGGTCGAATTTCCTGTGCACCATATTCTTCGTAATTCTTTAGAACTTTTCTATGGAAAAAAGCAATGTTGCTATTAACTATAAATTTTGATTTCTCTGCAGGGTACCTCAATTTTGACAAATCGAACATTCGCCCCTACGGGGTGTTCTCTCACCGCAACGAGGAGTTTGATCTGCTGCAGGACATAACGCGGTTGACTACAGAGTATTCGGAACTCAAGGATACACTCAGTGAGTTCTTTGTCTATTGCTTTACTAAGTGAAAACTAAACCAAGGCTTCTCAATTATTTTTTTAATGTGGGCCATAATTTAGATTTCCGTCCGTCATCCGTCGAGCCATCTATATAGGTCTGATGTTCCTTGTCACATCGAAACGACCATCCGCGTGTCGACGGCCAGGCAACCAGTGCTGATGGCGGGTATATTTGAAATTTTGAATGCGTCCGTGGGTCATTTCGTGGCCCGCGGGCCTGGGATTGAGCAGCCTTGCTTTAAACCTACTGTGCATTTTATTTTGTGGGTCCTGAATGCGACTGAGTCGTCACGTTCCGGTGTGTAACGCGCAGTGGCGGACTTAGGTTGAAGCGGGCCCTAGGCATCATTGTATTTCCGAACCTTCAGTAGGTTTAGTAGAAGCAAACCCCGGCCACTCCATACAAAAATGGCGCTTTTGCATGTAGTAACCAAATGACGTCTGTACACGTGCCTATGTTTGAGTGACGTTCTCTAGGGCTGACATTATTCAATTATTAGTCGGACATGTAAGGGGGTGTAAGTGGTTCATCAACATCTTTGAACCAAAGTCAATCTTACCTGCACGGGGTACACCCTGCTGACTGACAGACGAGGCTCTGACGAAAAGAGAGGTAGGACATAGCGTATTTTTTAAGCAGCCCGACTGACGGAGTACCAACACCTCATAGAATACCGCAGTCAAATAACAATTTCCTTGAGGGTTGTTGTGTTCCTGCGAGTGAGTGAGGTCACCAGAGAGGATGGAGTTGCTGCGTTGGCAGCGGGGATGGCAGCTTGCGAGCGATATTTAATGTTGCGAGCGTTAATATGGTTACGGTAACCGCTTCACATCAGGTGGGCGTAGTGAAGAGAAAAAAAAACGTGTGACACTCGGTGACTGCCGCGGTAAAGCTATTGCATAGCATTTTTTATCAACTAATGCTCGTTTGCTCGTTCATCCATCCATATCCATTCATCTATCCATCCAGCCATGCACCCATCCATCCATTCATCCATCCATCCACCCATCCATCCAACCATCCACCCATCCATCCATCCATCCACCCATCCATCCATCCACCCATCCATCCATCCACCCACCCACCCATCCATCCATCCACCCATCGACCCATCCATCCACCCATCGATCCATCAATCCATCCATCCATCCATTCATCCACCCATCCATCCATCCATCCAAATCCATCCATCCACCCATCCAAATCCATCCAACCATCCACCCACCCATCCATCCATCCACCCATCCATCCATCCATCCATCCATCCATCCATCAATCCATCCAACCATCCATCCATCAATCCATCCAACCATCCATCCATCAATCCGTCCGTCCGTCCGTCCGTCCATCCATCCATCCATCCAAATTGTTTTTTTTTACTTTCCATGTGTTGAGACATCCATCCACTGCACAAATAACTCTCATCTTTTACATACTCGCATATTATTTTAAACTGAATGGAGAATAAAATACAAGCGACGTCAATTCGTACGTTGTGGCATTCCTTGCGAACGGTTCCAAATCGGTTCCATAGGGGAGGTGAGGTCGACTAGTGAGAGCGGCAGAGAGTGTCCATACTGTACGTTAGTACTATTACTTATACTGTGGTAGAAGTTTACACTTCCAAAATAAAAATGAAAAAATTAATGATTTTAACAAGAAATAACAGACTCCAAACATTACTCTACATTTACGTAGGTATATACATGTGATGATGATGATGAAAAAAATATGGGACCTATCTGGAAGTATACTCGAAAAAGTTTATAAATAAAAAGAGATTTTTTCAAATCGATTCGATTTCGAATCGATCGATTTTTCAAATGACATGAAACTACTGGTTGGTAAAGCTCTTAAGACAACATTGACTGTGTGGCTACTGGAACATTGTTTTTATTCCATAAAAGAGTACATTGACCACTCTAAATCACATAATAAATAACTTCAATTAATCAATGTAGAATAATAATGAAAACTTATCTAAATTTTATAAATGACTTTAGTAATGACATGAAATCGTTCGCCTGGCGGTGTGCGACGAGGCGTTGTTGTGGTGAAGAAGGATCCTACTTCGAGGACGTTTCTCCCGAACTTTTTCCAATACAAGTGGCAAACAATTGTTACTGTACCACTCTGCAGTAACTGTTTTTTGATCCTCTAAAACAATAGGCTTGTTGCCCATGTTACAAAATTATAAAAACTCTCTATCAGTAACGTAAAATACATAAAACTAGAACGATCTGCGATCTTAAAAATTTAATAACTTATGACCGACGTGTTTTATGTGCGGTCAAAGTTTGGTGGGAAAGTCCATTTTAAAGGTATGAAATTATAAAAAATAAATATTACCATTGTAGAAAGAATAAAAAAAAAAAAACTTTTGTTACGGCACTGGCTACATAAACGCAATATTTAACATAGCTGTCGTACAAATTTCTGATTTAATGCATATAAAAATTATGTAAAAAAACTTTTAATTTAAACGGTTTTATTGAAAATAGTGTACTAAAAGCTAAAAAATAATTCGGTAGGTCGGAGGTTTCAGTCATCACACCCCTCTCCCTCATCAGTCTAAGGCAATGATCAGACAAAATAATAAAATCGTTGGGCGTAGCGTAAACTGAGTTGACTGGATGGAAACACGGGCCCAACGATTTTATTATTTTGTCTGATCATTGCCTTAGACTGATGAGGGAGAGGGGTGTGATGACTGAAACCTCCGACCTACCGAATTATTTTTTAGCTTTTAGTACACTATTTTCAATAAAACCGTTTAAATTAAAAGTTTTTTTACATAATTTTTATTTTCAAGTTTTTAGTTTCTAATTTCATTACATAGTACCTTTCGTTCTATTAAGTTTAGATTTGACTTTTGTCATTATTTTTTTTACTTTTAAATTTGTCTTGTATTCAAATGATTACCCATATTGAAAAAATGGGTATCAAATGATACCCATATTGAAAATTGAGAAGATATGTAACCGCGCCAACCGGCCATTTTGTTGACGGCCATCTTGGATTTTATAATATTCATCGTGAACTGTGTTCTACTAGTTAAGCCCTTTCATTTGATACCCATATTGAGGCAGTCGTGACAAAATTTGTAAACCGCCATTTTGTAGAGGCAGCCATCTTGGATTTTAATTTTTTTTCATGTGAACTGTATTCTTCTAGTCAAGCCTTTTCATTTGATACCCATATTGAGGTAGTCGTAACAAAATTTGTATACCGCCATTTTGTAGCGGCGGCCATCTTGGATTTTCATTTTTTTTTTCACGTGAACTGTGTTCTACTAGTCAAGCCCTTTCATTTGATACCCATATTGAGGTAGTCGTGACAAAATTTGTAAACCGCCATTTTGTAGCGGCGGCCATCTTGGATTTACAATGAAACAGAATTTATTTAATTGTATTGTCACCAAAATCCAAAGTGTATACAAAATTTCAAATTAATCGGTTGACAGGAAGAGGGTGAAATTTGAATTACTAAATTTGACCCAAGAATAAATAATAAAACAAACGGGGTGAGCTAAATAAAACCGTTTAAAAATAGCACGGTGTGACGTCATAACGTGGTGGCCTTTTGTATGGAGCGTTTTCGGGATAGTCCAAAATTGTGATCTTCAAGTTATCATATCTCGAGAAGTTTTTATGCAATCGAAGTAATTATTTCACTTATATTTATATTATTGTGATGTCTTTAAATAACAAATCGAAAAAAAAAAAGGGATACAAGCCTATTGTCGCATAGTGATCTGTCCTTCCGAAGAACGAGGCCACCATCTTTTTTCCGACACTTCGACCTCTCTTCACTTTAGTTGGCAACTCCTCGAAAGGAAACACCCACTGAGCAGACTGTCTCTTGGTTTCTGGATCATAACAGTAAACCCAGCTTCCGTCACCCGTACTTACGGGTCCGTGCCTTAAAACCTACTGTGCATTGACTCAAATGCTGTGTTCGACATACTTATGTCGAACACAGCATTTGAGTCACCTCCGTTAAATCTTTGAATCATTTCACGGCACCAATCAACCCGACAGAGTTTTTGGGCCTCGGTCAAATTATGAGGTATCCACCGGGCACAAAGCTTCCTGACCGCTAAATGTTCATGGAGGATTTTATGCACTTGACTCATACCGATGCCTAAGCTTGTCCGAATCTGCTGATACGTCACTCTTTTATCAGTCTCTATCATACGCCGCACAACACTGATGTTATTTTCAGTCGCCGCCGTAGAAGGCCGCCCTGACGCAGATCATCGGTGAGATTAGTGCGACCACGTTTAAACTCATTAAACCAGTTGTAAATAGTCGCACGAGATGGGACTTCATCGTGAAAGGCCAATCGAAGTATATCATAGCTTTCTTGCTGACTTAAATGACAACGAAAGTCATAAAAAATCATTGCACGAAAATTTTCTCGCGTTAAATTCATGTTGACGTGACACAGACAATTTTCAATTTGCCGCCAAATCGTAAAACAAATGACAAATGAATGAAATAGATACCTACTCAATAATATTGGCACAGTTCCAAATTTTCAAAATTTAAACTTATTTTTTTATTATATTGTTTACAAGTGGCCAGTTCTAAAAACTTTCAGTGTCGCCCTCGTACACGGCACAATATTTATATTGAAATAAGACCTGTAAAAAAACTGTATTAGCAAATAAATGATTTATGATTTATGATCGTTTATAAATAACGGAGTAATGAAATAACAAACCTAACAATGGGTAGATACAGGCTGCTGGTGATGATGATGGTGATGAAAAAAAATATGGGACCAATCTGGAAATATACTCTTTGAAATAAAAAAAGCTTTTTTCAAATCGGCTTATAAATCACGAAGTAATTAAGTAACAAACATAAAATAAATACAGCCGAATTGAGAATCTCCTCCTTTTTTGGAGTCGGTTAAAAACCTAACTTTCGGGCGCCCTTATTACGGGCTCTAGGCACGTGCCTAGATTGTCTAGGCATTAGTCCGCCCCTGGTAACGCGGCACGCTTGGCTGTGTAATGCTCGTTCGGGTAAAATCGGCAGGGAGTGAGCGAGATGGAGCCACAGATGAAGTTTTCACTTCTGTCGTGTAGTCAAGCATACACAGATTTTTAAAAATTTAAGTTTTGGTTTTTTGGACCCTTGCCTTTTAGCCATTAGGACTATTCGCTGCTAGGTCATATTGTTAATAAGACGAGCTGCTAATAGGTCGTTTTGCTTTGATGTTGTGCTCATAGGGCGTTTTACTTATGTAAATGTCCTAATGATACGTCTTTACGCCATAGCCTCGTTTGTCAGTCAACAGGATGCACCACATGCAGGTGAGGTTGGCTTTGGTTCAAAGATGTTGAAATTCCGGCAAACTCCTTAGCAGTGAAAATTTAATTCGTATTTGGTTTCGCGCAATCTGTCAAATGACTGACAGTTCTGTCAAACGACATAAAGTTACATTAGAAAAGTTAATATGGTCGCTCAGTTTTCTATAATTTTCAAATTCTCCGCGCAACTTTCTTATTTTTCTTTCATAAGAACCTTCTCCTGACAATAACAAATATGACATAAAAAGAAATAGCTAAATTCACCCAGCCGTTCACGCGTGATGCCGTGACCAAGTCAAATACGGATTCTGTTTTATATATTTCTAGATTAATTGTTTCAGGCAACAAGGTGAACGCGAAGAACTTGAACTACCTGAACCACAGGCTCGCGACGGAATTGGACACCTCCTTGAAAAATATCATCGGCGGCTTTATTCATGACAATAGTACGTAATAATGATGATAATAATAAATTAAAATGTCTTTATTGCAGGCAAAATACCCATATAAGTAAATGTATGTATATAAAATGGCATACAGTATAAAACCGTCAGTTACATAATCAGTAGTCATGTAAAGGTGCCTACTTTGTGTCAAATTGTAACATAATTAGTGTTACAAAGTCATTTCCTATTTTCATTGAGGTGAACAGAAATCGAATACTTATGAGACTGCCTTTAAAATTTCATTGTTGGAACGTCTCAAGCGACTCCAAAACGACGCGACTGTAGACCGAATGATGGCATAAAAATCAGGAATCGTCGCTACCGCAAGCATACTCCACGCACTGCAACACCTTGGGAGTTTCATAAGAGACCGGTATGCGTCATTATACTGGACTCTTACCGAGCCATATGTTTTTTTTGTGAAGTTGCACCACAGCTGATAGATAGCTGGTACATGGATAGACAGAACGCTTTAAAAAGAGTGTTTTTCATCCTTGGTACACTTCACAAATAGACTTGAACCCTGTTATGAAGAATTGGATATTCTTCATAACAGGGTTCAAGTCTAGTCTATTTAAAGTTTGATAGGAATAAAAATATCACGCAGTATAAGTTTTGAGAAGGAATATGTCATCAAACTGCAGGAATCTGATGCGAATATACAAAACTCGATTTGAAGTTTCTCGCAATGTATATCTGTTAATTTAGCTTAGTTTGTCGGTCGGATCTATTCCTCTCCGTCGTTGAATATCATATTCTCAAAAGACCACATTCGTAAACCACCACATTCTTGTGATACCACATTCAAAGTACAGCCACTGGTGTTTTAATTTATTTTTTTATTAAAAACAGAATAATAAAAGAAAATATGAAATTATTCTTAAACAAAAAATAAATGAGCCCAGTGTCTTTTTTTACCATTTTTGAAAATAGGAGGTTTGGAGAATGTTGTGTTTTGCAAATGTGGTGGTTTATGAATGTGATCTTTTGAGAATATGATATTCAGCGACGGAGGGATCTCTTCTGCATAACAGATTCACTTTATCCTCACACATTACGGCCGAAGTGGTCCCATCACCGCACAGGGTACCAGAAAGATTTTTCCCAAGTACCAAGTTCAAGTATCGAGTTGTGGAATGAACTGTTTGTCGAGGTTTTCCCAGGAGACTACAGCAAGGGGTGACGTAGCGCGAGTCATCCATGTTGCGAGCGTTAATATGGCTACGATAACTACTTCACATCAGGCGATCCGTATGCTTGTCTGCCACCCTACGCGTTATAAAAAAGAAGCGAACTCCGGTCGAAATTATTTGAAGATGTGGCCTCGTATTTATGATTTTGTACTTTTTTTTCCAGGTGATAACGAACATGGCGACGATTCTACCAATAAGTCAAAAGCCCAAGAAATTAAAGAGCGAGCTATGAAACATTGTGTTGGGAAAATGAAACATCTCACCGGTGTTAACGAGAGGTAATCTGTAGCAAATAATAGTGTTTTTTTTTGTCTTAAAGCGATTGGTCTTAGGAGGTTGCTTATACTCGTACATATCGGTATCGATCCACAATCATCCCACTGTTGGGATACAGCTGTCCCCTCAATCGAATGGGTTTTAACACTTTCAACAATAAAAATCTCTTAAAATACTTTTATTAAAACGTTTATCTACTCTCATACTAAAATTTAGAGATTATAAAACTAAACACAGAATCTTAATGTCAGTCTTTTACGCACAAGCCATCAAAATAAATTTAAAAAGTTACTTTTCCATACAGCTCTGCAAATGAAATGCAGCTGTTAAATTATCTTTTTATTTATTTTAAATATTAATATCATCTATTTCATGAGATTAGATAAAGTAGTGTATGAAACTGCACATAATTAGGTCTTAAAATACTCGTGTGGCAGCTATTATCACACTCACACTCGTATTTTAAGAACCCTTATTATGCAACAGTTTCATAAGTTACTATTACTTACTAAAATGCTCATAAGGGGTCATCCATAAATTACGTCACACGTTAAAGGGGAGGGATGGGATCGATGAAGTGAGTACGACGATGAAGTAAATACCTGCCCGCCGCGGTTGCGACCCTCCGTATCAGAAGGTGAAATGTGCAAAATGACTATAATTTCCATTACGTCATGAAAGTAAAACGACCTATTAGTAAAACGTCTGTAATCTGAATGAATGAATTTATTTTATTTGAATAGATTAGAATACTCTTTTAATTGAATAGTTATTATCTCTATTTTCGAAATCTTATCATCCAGGCCGTATACTTGATTGGTACCCGGCGTAGTATGAAAAAAAGACAATGAGGATCCGCTGATGACGATCGACAAATATTTTTCCATCTATATGAATGAGTACTACAACTGCTATTGAAGGTGAACGCACACTTGTCCTAAGCCGGACGCGCCGAACGAACGGAATATTAGAATCCACTTTTCCAGGGGGCATATCTCGTAATTAAAATGTAGTCAAAATTCAGTTTCGATCCAGTCTCGATCTCACAAATGTCACTTTTGGTATTCTCGTAACTAACACAAAATGTAACTTCAAAAGTAAATTTAAGCGGGATTATATCGAAATATGAAAATTAAACAAACTAAGAATATTACTTTGCCAACAAGAATTGATAATAATTAATTAATGAAATCAAATATATAATTTCAGTCAATTCACAATTCAATCTCGATTCGGTCAACTTTCAATCTGCGTTCGTAGAAAAATTACGAGAATTGGCCTTCAGATTCAGCGAGCGGGTAGGTGTGCGAGGTTTCATAAAATTTCATGTAGAATTCTAAATCTCGTTTCCTTCGGTGTGTTCGGCTCAGATAAGTGTGCGATCCTTTAGTTTATATCGAGTCTCTTTTTAGGGTTCCGAACCTCAAAAGGAAAAACGGAACCCTTATAAGATCACTTTGTTGTCCGTCTGTCTGTCTGTCTGTCAAGAATTTCTATGTCGAGAATGCGTGGAGGTATCAAGCTGAAATTTGAACTGTATACTCAGGTCTAAGGTCCCATGAAGTTAAAAAAAAATCAAACTGCTAAGTTTACGTAGAAAATAGTTACGGCCGTTTATTCAGCAAAAAACGCATATTTCGACACACTCCAGGGAATCAAAACCTATAGGGTACTTCCCGTTGACCTAGAACTATGAAATTTGGCAAGTAACATCGTTATAGACTACAAGTACAGGAATAAATCTCAAAACTATACATTTGTAAATAGATCTTAAAAAATAGGGGGTCTATATTTTTATAGGGTGTCGAAATTTCAAATTGAAACTACTAGTTCAAATGGGGTATCATATGAAAGGGCTTGATGTACACATTGCAAAATATATTTTATTTATTTTTTTCGACGCATTATTTCTTATTTATAATGAAAAATATCAAATTTAATAATGATACTACGTACCTACGGAGCCCTCGGTGGGCGAGTCCGACTCGCACTTGTCCGGTTTTTTTTTAAGTTTATGTTTCATTTTGTTTACTTTCAGGAACGACACTATTCAATCGGATACCAAAATGAAATCGGACATCAAATCAAAATCAGGAAAAATCAAAACAAGCAGTCCCACAAAACCTGTTACGCCTAAAAAAAGAGCTGCTTTAGTATCATCACCAAGTCCTTCAAAATCATCACCAAGTACTTCAAAATCGTCACCAAGTACTTCAAAATCATCACCAAGTACCTCAAAATCATCACCAAGTACTTCAAAATCATCACCAAGGACTTCAAAATCATCACCAAGTACCTCAAAATCATCACGGAGTCCTTCAAAGTCTTCACCAACGACTTCAAAATCAAAAGTTTCAAAATCTCGTCGAGGTATAGCAACATCTGCTGCACAAGCAGGCACTACATCTAGAAAACGGACAAAACCACTACTACCTAAGCGACGATATCGGAAAGCTAGAAAGAAGGTTCTCTCGGACAGTGACACTGACGATGACTTCAATGAATTCGCTGAACTAAATTTAGATGATTTTGATGAACCAGAAGATCCACTATCACTTAAAACCAATGAAACCACACACGAGGAAATGGAAACAACCGAACTCACAGAAGAAAACCAAATAATAGACACAAATATACAAATTGATGAATTACCAAGCCTTATAACAACGGTACAAGATGGCACAACATTTGAAATTGAAATAATAGATGAACAGAAATCTGCAACAACAACGGCTAAATCAAATGAAGATAATGACACGACGGAATCTGGAAACGTTGGTGTAGCTTGTGTGAAGAATGATAGCAATAAAGAATTGAAATTATTTTCAGAAGGTCTGAGGAAAATTGAGAAACGTGATATGAAAAAAGTCATCATGAAATCTAAATTTAAGCGTTTGGGTATTTTGCCTGTTGCTAATTTTGATGATAAATAAATTGATAAAACTGAATAAATTTAATTAAATCGAAACTAAATAAAAAGGCATCAAATGACGAGCTCGGTGGTCGAATGGCTAGCAATGGCCACTTTGACTCCGAGGTCGCGGGTTCGATCCCCGCACATGACAAACATTTGTGTGTGACAAACATGTGCGTTTGTCTTGGTCTGGGTTTTTTCTATGTATTTAAAAAAAATGTATTTAAGTATAATATCAAGCTTTGCGTAGTTTGGGACTAGATGGCAGTGTGTAATTTGTCCAGGAACATTTATTTATTATCAACCCATATTCATGCTAGGGGAAGATCCCAGGGCCGCCAGACGTCACTTATTTTCTGATGAACAAAATTTGCATGATTGAATAGTGTTAGATTAGGTACACCCTTATCTTCCCCTTCGCACAGACCGGCTCGGAGGAGAGCAGATTTTGGTGGCGTTTAAAACAGAGTTTTAGATCATTGGCATAAGGTTCATTTTTTTTAATTTACTTCAGTTATATGAGAATAGTCGAGAGCCGATGTGCATTTTTAAAGTACACCTTATGACAATGATACAAGACTCTATTTTAAACGCATCCAAAATCTGCTCTCCTCTCCGAGCCGGTTTGTTTGAACGGACCCTTACACTACTCGATCATGCACATTTTGTTCATCAGAAAATAAGTGACGTCTGGCGGCCCTGGGATCTTGGAATATGCGATACGGGTCTCTCGTCTCTCGGACTGGTTTAGAGCGTTCACCATCACGCTGGTCAACTGCGTGTTGGTGGAGACCAGTGTTTTCTAGCCGCATTAAGCTTGGCTTAACGACTGTCACCTCGTGACAATAGTCAACACAGCGCATTAGGCGATCTGCTGGTCAGGCGCAGTCGCGGTCGGTTACAGTCTTGTTGTGTTTCTGCGAGTGCGATGGTCCTCCAGAAATTAAATTAAAAGACAGGTAGGGCATAGCGAATTTTTTAAGCTGCCCGACTGGGGAAGTAGCTCCACCTAACATAATACTGCAGCTAAATAACAATTCCCTCTTGAGGGTTGTTGTGTTCCTGCGAGTGACTGAGATCACCAGAAAGAAAGGAAGGAGTATTGGCTGGCACGGATCGGCGACCCTTTTGTGATGCTGATCTGCATGGGCCGCGCTCTTCGAAACTCTGGATAAATAAACCCATCTATAGACTGACGACGTCGTCGACACGCGTCGCATAATCGATACTTGGATTTTTTTATTCTACATAGTTCGGCTACACATTACCAGACCGTGGGCTCATGTGTCAAAAATCCTTTGAGTGGTCGTAAGGCTTAATTTCCACCGCCGCGGAATGGAGTGGAAGCGACTTATTGCAACGAAAGTGTACATAGCATAATGAACTTTATGTCAATTGTATAACATATAAACTTAAACACGAGTCATAAAGTGTGCCTTATTTCGGCACTGCCCAGGTCTCAGATCTTGATTTTAACTAGACAAAAAATTAGTCGTTAATTTGTCGAAATTTGTCGCCCAAAGCAAAAAATTTGTCGGTCTCCCGTTAAAGAGTTATAAGGTTTTATTTGTGGCAGTGCCGAAATAAGCTTATTTCGGCACTGCCCACTCGGGATCTATTAAACTACAAAACATAGCGAAGATATGATTTTCTCCAGAATTAGTCGTCAATTTGTCGAATTCAGACACCAAGTATCAGAATTAGTCGACGTCCCGTTAAAAAGTTATAAGTACTTCTTTGTGGCAGTGCCGAAATAAGCCTTATTTCGGCACTGCCCAAAAAAACTACACCACCTAGCGAAAATCTGATTTCACCCAGATGTTGCCTTGAATTTGTCGAAATTTGTCGGATATAAAACACAACTAGTCGATGCGTAATTAAAAAGTTACACGCATTTTAATAATTCACGTTGTAGTCAGAGAGCCTAACGTAGGCAGAGTAGAATAACACCACCCCATTCACATATGGCTATCGTAAAAAGCAACTACTGTAGTGCTAAAGAACACAAGCATTCGTAGATCAGAAAACAGTATCATGCATTGACAAGCTTTGCCAGACTCTGAAAAAGGAAGGAAATAAAACGTTTACTGTTGCATTTTGTGCATGATATAATTTTGATGCAAGATCTCGGACTATACTTATTATGAGAATTATTAAAATGCGTGTAACTTTTTAATTACGCATCGACCAATTGTGTTTTATTTCCGACAAATTTCGACAAATTCAAGGCAACATCTGGGTGAAATCAGATTTTCGCTAGGTGGTGTAGTTTTTTGGGCAGTGCCGAAATAAGGCTTATTTCGGCACTGCCACAAAGAAGTACTTATAACTTTTTAACGGGACGTCGACTAATTCTGATACTTGGTGTCTGAATTCGACAAATTGACGACTAATTCTGGAGAAAATCATATCTTCGCTATGTTTTGTAGTTTAATAGATCCCGAGTGGGCAGTGCCGAAATAAGCTTATTTCGGCACTGCCACAAATAAAACCTTATAACTCTTTAACGGGAGACCGACATATTTTTTGCTTTGGGCGACAAATTTCGACAAATTAACGACTAATTTTTGGTCTAGTTAAAATCAAGATCTGAGCCTGGGCAGTGCCGAAATAAGGCACACAGTCATAAAAGGTCGCGCGTCTTCCGGTGAATCCTCGCGCATTCTCGAGAATTCTATTTTCGACACGTATTTAAGTTTATACGTTATACAATTGACATAAAGTTCATTATGCTTTGTACAATTTTGTTGCAAAAAGTCGCTTCTATTCCATTCCGCGATGGTGCGGTATGTGATCCTAAGATTCTCAAGGATACACAAATTCAATAATCCTAGTTATGACAACACACTTGGACCGATGGTTCGCAATCATTGTTTTTGGAAAAAAATCGGCCTGCTTTTGCTATAGAACCGTCTACACACGACCCTTTTGGTGGCAGTATCGGGAGAGTGCTAGGACAGTTGATTTTTTTAAATGTAATTTTACTCGAAAATAATGTAAGCACCAAGTTTAGGTTATTAAGATGCTGTTAATATTTTTGTTTGGCAATTTAGCAGAATGACTAAACTAAAAAAAGCAGACTGATAAATTCGTAAAATGACCTAGTAGCCCAATTCACATAACCTTATTGTAAAAATATATTCCATTAAGTATTAATGAAATATGAAGCGCCAATCGGTGGTGTTTCGTTGAACTGCGTTTTGCGAATTGGAGATTTTGCTAATAGGCCGTTTTGCGAAATGATCAATTTATTGTGTGAACGTTGTGCTACATATGGTTCCAATTTGCTAACATTATTCTCTGGTACTGTTATTTATATTTGGGATATTATTAAAAACTGCTTTTTCACCACATGATTTTATTCATTATAATAATTAGGTACATCTTAAAGTACAGTTAAAATATAATTCACTTAATTATTTGAACTTCATTATATAATTTTAGGCCTTAGTAGCGACAATTTAACAAAATCAGTCAAGTATCTTGTTTCGATTTGTTCCTTTTTGGAACTGTTAGGAAAGCATTGGGATGTATTTCAACCGTGTAGTGTCATAGAGTAGATACCGCAGTCCAAGCTCCAAGCGTCCAAGCGAAGATTACTTTCGTATATATAAACTTATTAACTACAAAATAAGGGTGTAAAAGGCGGCTTTAATGCTAAGAGCATTCTTTAACAGTCAATCTTTAAGAAAAGTAGATATATTTGAATGCGGCTTACAAAATAACGCTAAGAATAAAACACTAGAGACATAATCTACGATGTAAGACGCTATTTCTTTACAATACTGTTTTTTTTTTAAATAATTTTAGCTAATCCTTGTAAGCAACAAGGGTTAGCTATACGCTGTTTATTTATTAAGATATTTAGTTATAATACAAACTAAAATCTTATAAAAAAAACAGAATTGTAAAGAACTAGCGACTAACGGGCGACTCCGTAACTAAAAACCGATATTTTTAAATACATTTTTTGTAGTAATATCGTCAAGAAAACAAATATCAATGTTTCATAGATATTGTTATTTAGACAATAAATAGTGCCCGGCTGGATGAAGTCAACATCCGTCGGCCCAATCGAAACAAAAAATTCGTATTTGAGAAATTCCGAAATTTCGCACGAAACGGATTTTCATATAAAGTTAATATACTTATGGATTTTCAATTCGGAGCAAGCCCCTTGGTAACGGATTGTTTATGAACGGACCCTAAATGACGCGCGTGAAAGTAATCAAAATGGAGAAAAAATCACACGCTGTTTTCCTATTGTGTACATGCGGTATCTATTGGGAGTATTTTAATATCTTGACAATCGAATACAATGACATAACAGTGCAGAAAATGGATTTTTTACAGTTGAAATACATAATTTAATATATTAACAAATTGTTAAGTAAGTGCAGTAAATAAATTATGTAATTATTTACTGCATTATGCAGTAAATAATTACGTTATTTATTTACTGCAAGTTGATACAATTATTAAAATACGATAACTACTTTCAAACACTTTTGTCTCTTGAAATAAAAATAAAATAAAATAAATATGTATACAAAATTTTAATTTTAAATCATTAGTTACGTCACGGCAAGGTAAGCAATAAATAATTTGCTAAAAATAAAATATAAAAATGTCTAAAAGAATATACAAAATGCAATAAACTATTTTACAATTTGGTTCATTAATGCTTAAAATAAACTATTTGTGAAGTTTTATATAAAATAAATTAGAAATGGGAATTAAAATATGGAAGCGAGCTTATTGTGAAGTAAATTTACAAAATAACAAGAGCATCACTCGCATGGTACAATAAAACAAGGTATGTTCCTCTCGTGACAGAGGTCATGTAATTTTTTTTTTTTTTTTTTTTTTTGTAATGGCTATACGTTGATTAGTCAATAACAAAGTTAGGGAAACACAATACAATTACGAAATATCAAAACATTAAATGGTATTCGAACGATAATTTATAACATCCAGGATTGGTTTTAATAATACATGTTACTACTAATTTCTAATATATACATATCATTCAAAGCTTGATAATATTACGTTCTATAAATATTGCAATGGAATTATATACAAGGACACTATTTGAATATAATAATTATCATGTAGACATGTATGATAGTACATAAGATGTCAAATTTTGACAACCAAATTCATGACGTAGACATAGCAATGTCGTATTGCCGGGAAGAGAATACCTTGTTTTATTGTACGATGATCACTTGTTTTTAAGGGCTACGTCATCGATACTAGCGCCACCAGTGTCAAAAATCGAAAATAAATATTAAAGAATTTATCAAAAATAACTATTTTGACGTCACTCGGCTCACATTTTTAATGTTTTTTTTTTATTTGTTATAATTTACGAAACAGTGACGTAGATATCTACACCAATATTATGAAGAGGTAAAGTTTCTATATTTTGCAAGTGATTGTAGGCAGTAATCCGAAACTGTTTACCTACATTCCTAATTCCGAAAATTAATTCAACAATATTTAGAATACACCTTTAGGGTGGGCATACCGTACAGGCTGTATAAATATAATAGTGACATTATGCGAAAGCCACATTGTACTAATTTGACATTATGCCAAAGTGACCTAAATTATTGCTGTGTCATTTTGCGAAAGGGACGTTCTAAATTAAATATATGCAGATAAAGGCGCTGGTATAGCTAGTAATTAATATGAAGCATTCTCAACGTTGAATAAACGTACATAATGGCTTCGCTACAAAATTATTCGCTTCGATTTCGATTCGTGTTTCAAAAAATTATCATCTCAATGGTAGCGTTACTTTTGACAATGTATCGGCTTTAACATATACTTTTTTTACAATCTTGTGTTTCATACAATATGTGTAATATGTAGATCCAAGATTACACATATTGTATGAAACTCAAGATTTTACTTACTACCAGCAAGATTGCCCAAAAGTAGTCACTTTTATATACCTGAACTTTACAGGTGTAAGTATAAGCAAAAAAAAATCATCTTGAATGAAAGTATGCTACAATTTAATTTCCATAAATGCTTTTTATTAGTCAATCACTACAAACACATGTCTTTAATATTGGCTTCTTCGTAAGTAAATAAAGGTGCAATCTCATTATAAATGGTTTCAAAATGGTACACATATAGCGACGTGAATATTTTGACTCGAACCTCACAAAATTAGGTTTGTTGGGCTTCACCATTAGGGTGAACGCACATCTATCCGAGCCGAACGCACCGAACGAAACCTCGCACACCTATCCGCCCCTTTTCGATTCGGACGATTCGGCGCCGATAGGTGTGCGAGGTGTCAAAAGATTTCAAATAAAGAATTCTAAAATACGATTCGTTCGGCTAGATGAAATGTCTGTAAACCGAGTTTTACTTAAAAAGTCCAATGTATAGCTGGTAGATAAAAAACTGTCAATTTAATAAAATGAATTTTTCATGTCGTAATTGAGCCATTTGACATATGATTTTCGTAACTATGTACTACGGAGCCTCGCATGTAAGTTTGTATAAAGTCCAACGTTACAACTGCATTTACACGTTTCGTATTATAACAAGCATCTCTAGTGGGACGTTTTGGAACCTCAGGACCGTCGCCGAAGCTGGAGCCGATTACCATCTAATATTTTGATTCGAAAAATAGGTCTTACGTTTAAGTTATCGACAAAAATCTTCAGCTCAGTCGTTAGAGCACTAGGGTTTCTATCAGCTAAGCTAAAAGGTACCATAAACCTAAGCTGAAGTTTGATATTCGCATTCAAAAAAGCCGATGGCATCGGCTCCAGCTCAGCCGGTAGAGCCCCAGGTTTCAATACAAAACACGTAAACGTAAATGAAAGAAAAGAGATCTATAGAGAAAGAAAGATCATGTCACGTCACGATCAGACCTCTTTCTACATTTATATATTTTTAATGTGAGATATTTACTTGTGCACCGTGTACTACTATTAAGCCGTGTCGGAAAACTGCATGACGTTATCTTATGCCGTCAGACCTATTCGGAGTTACTCTCTACTCCCATACACAGCAGAGATATAAAACAGGCATCCCGGCCAACATCTTGAGCTGAATTAACGTACATCTATCCGAACCGAACGAAACGAATTTTAGAATTCTTTATACGCGAGATCCGAACAAAGGCGATATATCCGAGCAGAATCTTTCGAATCCGGCAAGATGTGCATTCAGCTTTATACTTCGACGTATCCAGGTGTGTCCCAGATACAGCCATCACCATCATCATTTCTGCTAGAGAACCTCAACTGCTGAAGCCAGGCTTCCACTATACACTGCCATTATGATCGATTTGATGCCTTTTGCATCTATGGGCAATTTCAATGGGTATGGCCAATGGAAAAAAAATTGCAATCAGGGGCCCTACTGGGAATCGCCTTCAGCCTCGGCGGCTGAAGCCGATTCCCATCGGATTTTTTGATTGCGAAAACAAAACATCAGCTTGGATTAGTGGCAATTGTGTGTAGCCTAGCTGGTAGAAACCATGAAGCTCTACCGACATAGCTAAAAATATTTGTCAATAACTCAAATCTAACACCCATTTTTGGGAACCAAAATATTCGATGGGAATCGGCTTTAGCTTAGGCGGTAGGACCTCCTATCGTCGATACAGATACAACCAACCAAGATTTATTTTTTAGTAAGAAAAATGGTCAATGAGCTTTCTTTCAAATAAACTTACAATTGAGGCTCAGATCTCTATAAAACTAGACTATCACAATATTCAACAATCACTAACACTTATATTGCGACATCGATCTACTTATCAGTACGTTGGCGTTAATATGCTTACATCAGGTCAAGGGTAGTGCCTGATTAGGAGGTGCGATACGGGAGAACCGCGGGACTGGGCTCATGTAAAAAAATATATAGTGTTCCATTTTTATACGGTGTACTGTTTACAAGCGTAGGTTCTTCTCCATACGCAGATACGGAAGAGCCACGGGACAAGGATCATAGTAGAAGAGGAAGAACGGACTCATAGATTAACAATTAGTCGCCGCTCCGCTTCGACTAGATGAATCAGAATCAGAATCAATTTATTTGTTACGATGCCGCACTATCTAAAAACAACAGCTCCGTGAATGCGGCAACTCAATATTGTAGTGTGCGTAAAACAATGTGCAGAGATGCTAGTGTGCGTGAAGAATTGTATTGCAACAGGCTCGGGTACGCCGAGTTCGGCGTAGTATTTGTTGCCGCATTTTACAAGTGCGCCGCGGCATCTAGTCGAAGCGGAGCGGAGACCAATAGATAATCTAAGAACGGACCCTATGCCTACAGCTAATGCGCCCCTGTGCACCAATCTTTCGGTTATATCACAGGGTTGCGAGTCTCTCGCCCGGTAAACCAACTAGGCACTCAACCAGATTAGTAACAGGTCTTACTCCCCGTTCACCTGCAAGCAGGCTAATTGGGCACTCTTAAGTCGAGTAGCTCGTGGCGATCGACGCTCGGTTACCTAAGCACCGGGGCCCTACCACCGCGTAGTAGAAAAGGAACAAACCCTCCACCTCCCATGGCTCCACCGATCTCGCGGTCATATACCCCTAATCGCGGGAGATGCGCGTGGCACTTTGCTCTGAGGTGCAGTAGAACAGGAACAGGAATCTATTTTTATACCGTGTACTATTTTATACCGCTACAAGCGTACGTTCTTCTTACCCAGTTACTACGAATATTCTCACTGGCTGGAGTGGTAGCTGCGTGCGGATATGTTATTACGGCGGTACGAAAGCAAATTACTTTATGTTCGATGTAATGACGGTCCCAAACAATAAAAAAAAAGAAAATGTTTTTTACGGGCAATCTATAGCAATTTATGCAATAAAAAATAAACTGCCATTTTTGACATGTCGCTTTATACGTAGGGACCGTCGTTTTGTTTGTATGAGACTACTACTAAATGGCGCTGTTGGTTTTCTGTTTTTTTCGTTGTTGCGCGAAAAAAGTTTAATTCGCTCTTTATTTATACTGTGTCTGCTGTAACTATTTCTCACTAAACTATGCAACACGGTCATTTTGGAATGCTTTATAAATGCTATTGTTTTACAACACAATAGTAACTGTAAGGGCGATCCAAGACCCATGCCCCCCTCCCTCATCCCCCCGACTGGAGACCAGACGGCCTAATATCTAAGCTGTAGCCGATCACCATCGGATTTTTTGATTGCGAAAATCAAACTTCAGTATAGATGCCTCGGATTTGTTTAGTTTAGCTGGTAGAAACCCTGGAGCTCTACCGACTAAGCTGAAGATGTTTGTCAATAACTAAAACGTAAGATCAGGGGGCCTACCGCCGAAGCTGAAGCCGATTACCACCGGATTTTTTGATTGCGAAAATCAAACTTCAGTATAGATGCCTCGGATTTGTTTAGTTTAGCTGGTAGAAACCCTGGAGCTCTACCGACTAAGCTGAAGATGTTTGTCAATAACTAAAACGTAAGATCAGGGGGCCTACCACCGAAGCTGAAGCCGATTACCACCGGATTTTTTGATTGCGAAAATCAAAGCTTAATGTAGATTGGCGGTAATTGTGTTTAGTTTAGCTGGTAGAAACCATAGAGTTCTACCGACTACGAAACTAGACCGATAAGCAGCGAGATCTGTCGCGAGTCGACGCGTACATGTTTAGACATGCTTTCGCAAGTACTCGCAGGAAGCGCTTGACAAACTGTCGCGACAGCACTTGCTACGGGGTTTACACTTGCAAGCTGCTGTCAGACAGACTGTCGGACATTTCTCGCGCAAGTTATCTTGCAGGTGGAAACGCGGCCTATGGTGAAGATGTTTATTGTATACCTAAGATCTATTTTGGCGATCAAAAAATCCGCTTTTCATCGGCTTATGCTTCGGCGGTAGGCCCCCTGTTTTTGATTTATGTTTTTCAATATAAAGGATGGTAATGGGCTTCAGCTTCGGCGGTACCCTGAGCCTGGATCCACCCTTTGATTAACTGCAGCGATTTAAAACTGGCAGACGCGACTTCGCATTTCGGTCGTTACATTCAATGTTGATATAAAAAAAGAAGATATTATAGATACCTACCTAAATTTTTCATAAAAAATGTAACTAAGTATTATTTCGGGATCTATTGTAAAAGGGCCAATGCCAATTAATATAAATAACTGCATATTTATTTCCAAAAGATAATTTTAACAAGTGGCTCATAATGACTTTAATACGCCGTCTTCGGCAACTATATTTGGAACCTAGGCAGTACTACATTCATACTACTAAACACAGACTTAGGAACCCGCTCTAGATCTGTGTGTCTAAACGATGATGATCTTGTATTTCCGAGTTCGAACATTGTTTTGGTTTGTCGTCAACTCATCCCACTGCTGGGTGAGATCCGTTAGATCTCACTTGGATCGAAAGAGTTAGAACTTACCTATTCCACCACGCTGCTCAACTGCGGGTTAGCGGAGGAACACAACTCCAACAACCCGCCCCAAAAGCTACCCACTGGGGCCTTGCCACAAGCTCTAAACGCAGGAATAAAACTATGATGGTTGCGTATTCATCAATGAATTTCATTCATAAATTCGCAACCATGATGGTTCCATTCCTGCGTTTAGAGCTTGTGGTAAGGCCCCTGATCCTTTCTTTAATTATTGTAGAGAAAATCTTTGAAAGAATCTTTAGAACAATAAAACCTCATAATGACCATATTAGTACATATTCTTTGATAAATAATCTAAAAACAAATGCTCGTCAACTGTCAGCGAGTCCTTTCAAGCATCCGCCAGATTTGATAAATTCGTATTTGCCAACAAAATTAATAATGTGAGTATTTAACAGTTATCGTTTCTCTCAACTATCGCTAATTCCTCGTCTTCGCCTGAAGTGTTTGTTTTAGCATCATATTGAGCGAGATTACCATCTGAAGACCCATTGCTGGACTCGTTAGACCTAGGGCTAACATTCGACTTCCTTACGTATAAAATATTTGAGTCCAATTTATGCTCGTTCGCAAACGAGATCCCATACGTACTACTATCAGAAATTCTATTCAGCTTGTGTATCTGTTCCCTCAACTCACAAACCTGCCCATACAACTTCTTGTTTTCCCTCAAAATAGCCACGTTTTCAGTTTCTAGCAGCTCCCTTTTGCTCCATTGAACAGTATTCTCTGATTTGAGCCTTTCTACCTCCATTTTGTATTCTGCTATCTTTTCTTCTAGAACTTGTTTCGCTGCAATCTCGTCTTGCAGTTCGTTTTGCAGTCTTTCCACCTCACTGTGACTAGAGTCGGTCGAACCTAATGTTCGGTCGCTGTGCGTCAGTTCCATTTTGGTACTGTGCAGTTCAGCAGTTAACGCTTCTACTTTGTTGAGAAGGAAGGCTTTCTGGTCTTTTTCGTTTTGTAAAGTTTTACATGTTTCGTCTAACCTCAACCTAAGTTCACTAAATTTGTTGGCCAGGACATTATCAACGTTGGAGAATTTATGAGAGTCTAAAGATGCTCGTTGTCGTATCGAAGGTTCACTTGGAGATACATAGCCTTGGTTTTTCCTTCTCAACTCAACGCCGTCTTCCGTTGTAAGGTCACCAGAGACTATTCTACTCTCACCTATGCTTAGTAGCTTCTCGTTGTCTCTTTTTGCTTCGTTGAGCTGTTGTTCTATGTCAGTTTTCTCTGTCTTCAATGTTGCTAATTCCTTAGTGATGACGTCAAGTTTGTTTTTGAGTTGTTTGGCTTCTTCTCTGGATTTATTACGTTCATTACGTACCTTGCTCCACTTCTCGCGCCAGTTGGCGGTGCAGTCCGACCACCAGCGCATGGTCTTTTCCATTTGTGTGGCGCGCGCCCTCGCCTCGTCGAGCTCGCGCTGATAGAGAGCCTCTTTGGCCTCCCAGTCTGTGTTAGTGTACCGCAGTGCGCCTTCGTGATCCCGACTGCGCCTGTGACTGCCGCCGTGCGAGCTTTGTGCCATTTTTCATTTGTATTCACTCTGTAACCAAAATATGAATTTCTATGTTATTTTTTCAATATGATGATGACGAACAAAGTATATCGTAACATCTCAAAACAAAAACATTCTGTAAAATATTACCATGTCTTGCATAACTTTATCATAAACAGTATTTAGTGAGATCATATAACCATCACAACTGTTGATATTTTTAATTGGTTTTAGTTTTAGTGCATTCGCTACTATTCGACTTATTGCCCACTTTGTCTGTTTTTTTTCTGCATTCATAAAGTGTTCTAGATTTCGATTTTTCTTCATCAACAAAAACTTGTAAATAAAACAAATACTAAGGCGATTTCATCAAATCTCTACTGTTTGTAGCTAGTCTTTTAAAGTTATCTTTGGTTCCACATCTGGATTCATACACTCCAGACCTTTCACATTATTATGTCAACACATAATGACCGGCATGCTGAACAATTTTGGCAAACGCGGTATTATCTCTCTAGAAGTGTAACTGGTCTCATAGATTTAGATATACTGAAACTTCTAGGAGCATAATGTCACATTCGTAAACCCTCAGAATGTGTTCCAGGTCTTAAATGTTTATTCATCAACAGCATACGGCTATCATACCGAACAACTTTCAGACTTTATTTCTTTAACTACAATAGTTAACCTGTTCCCAAAGATCTCAAAACATGGTTCCAGATGTATTGGCATAACAATACTTGTTTTCTTTTGCGCTTGACTTGGCGGGGGCACTGCCAATACCCCAGTTGAGCCGCCAGGTGGAAAGCATTTAATGTAGCATATAGAACGCCATCAAAGTTATCAAGAAAACAAAAAGCATAACTCGCTCATTACCTCATTCACTCTCAGGAACACAACTTACAACACTTAAGGGAAGCTCAAGGAAATTGTTATATGGCTGCAGTATTCTGTGAGGTGGAGTTAATTCCCACATTGGGGCAGCTTAAAAATAACGATGTGCCCACACTTTTGTATCTCTTATATACCAGAGCCTTGTTTGTCAGTGAGCAGGCTGGGTGCCACGTGCAGCTAATTTTGGCTTCGACTTAAAGGTGATAATGAACCACTCACACCAGTGGTCACATACTGTGCAGTTTCAGATAAGTTTCTTCCACATACTATCAAGCTATGGAATGAACTGCCTGTGGAGGTTTTCCCAGGAGACTACAGTATGGGGTTCTTCAAAAAGGGCGTGAAGAGATTTTTACAGGGTCGGCCACTCGCATGTAATGTCTCAGGTGTTACAGGTGTCCAAAGGCTACAGTAACTGCTTTCCAGTATTTTGTTTTTCGCCTTAGTGCTATAAAATAAACACTCATTTATATATCCTCATCTCATCTATAGTTATATTTATATTTTTAGAATGAGTTATTATCCTCCTTGCCCGCCGCCGCCAGGGCCCCCATGCCCTGCAATATGCCCACCCCCACCACCCATGCCTCCATGCCGAGTACAGCCTATCATGAGAGGCCTCCACTGGAGTCAAACCAAGCGTGTTCTATCAACGGGCTTCACCTTATGTGCTCTAGTTGGTGCCCTGGCCTACTTCTCTGTCGCAATACCAAGAAAATTCAAATACAAAGATTATTATGCGTAAGTAATTTTAATTGATCATTTGATCAAACACATTTTTAGAATACTGCAGCCGAATAACAATTCCTATGAGGATTGTTATGTTCCTGCAAGTGAGTGAGGTTACCAGGGAACAAGGAGTGCAACTCGTTCCTTCCTAGTGGAGGGGATGATGGCTCACGAGCTATATTCACAGTAACCACTTCACTTATTCCTATGATTGTTCATGATTGATGATAGGGTTAATGTATTCCTGCCAGTGACTGAGGTTACTAGGAAACAAGGAGTTGCTACAACTGCTGCCTTCCTGGTGGCAGGGAAGATGGTGCGCGAGCTATATTACATGTTGCGAGCATTTATATGATTGCAGCATACGACGGTCCCTACGTATAAAGCGACATGTCAAAAATGGCAATTTTTTTATTGCATAAATTGCTATAGATTGCCCGTAAAAAACATTTTCTTTTTTATTTTATTGATTGTATATAATCAAAAAGTAAGAAATTTACTCATTTGTCCAATAATAATATTCTTTAATTACTATATCGTAGTATAAGCAGACATGTCTGAAATGACATGTCGCTTTATACTTAGGGACCGTCCATATGATACCCCATTTGAACTAGTAGCTTCAATTTGAAATTTCGACCCCTATAAAAAATATAGACCCCCTATTTTTTAAAATTTAATTACAAATGTATAGTTTTGAGATTTATTCTTGTAATTGTAGTCTATAATGATGTTACTTGCCAAATTTCATACTTCTAGGTTAACGGGAAGTACCCTATAGGTTTTTATTCCCTTGAGAATGTGTCGAAATATGCGTTTTTTGCTCAATAAACGGCCGTAACTTTTTTTTACATAAACTTAGCAGTTTGATTTTTTTACAACCTCATGGGACCATAGACCTGAGTATACAGTTCAAATTTCAGCTTGATACCTCCACGCATTTTCGACATAGTCTTGACAGACAGACAGACAGACGGACAACAAAGTGATCTTATAAGGGTTCCGTTTTTCCTTTTGAGGTACGGAATCCTAAAAATTATATTAAAAATAAGTAAGTATACAAAAAAAAGTGTAATGTACACACAATACCATATCACATACGATAATGAATAGTGTTACAGCTAAGAGCAGGTCAAGCAAGTCCCTCACTGATAAAGTTTTCTTATGGCACAAGAAATAGGTGCTGAAATCGGACTGTAGGGTCACATATAATGTGCATGTTATACATAAAGCTCCATATTCCCAACAAGACTCATCACAATCATTATACTTTATGTTCTTCCAATTATCTGGCCATCTGGGTTATACCACTAAAATGGCAAACAAGCAGTTCGCTTCATTATCAGCCATTTGAATTTCTAGTAGCTGCTGTTTCATCTATTTTATTAGATAGTTTCACATTCTCCTTTTATTTAGAGGTGCTAAGGCACAACCATTTTTTACGGAGATTAGAAAAGGTAAAAATCCATCTGCTTACCTTGATTATGCCTTAGCGGCGAAACCGGTCGGTAAAAATAAAAATAAATGTAATTACGTGGAACAGTACAAGTGCTTTATTATAACATTATGTTATTAATGTTCCACGCCAAGTGCCAACAATTAACAGTATCAAGTGTATAAATACGTTTTATACCTTTCTCTATCATGAATTATTAAGTTCACAGTTTAGTGCCCTGGCGTAAAGATTTTTTACTTTTTTGCCATCAAAATGCAGACAAAACAAACAATAAAAAGACATATTCGAAGTCTATTTTACCTAGTTTGTTTGAGGTAAGTAAACTGTATAACATCCTGTATTTGTGTAATACAGAAATAAATGAATTAAATTAAATAATAGATAAAGGTTTATGCAAGAAAATGTTTAAAAGGTAATGAAGCTTGATTGCTAAATATTTTGTTACCTTTTTTATTTTTTATATGCCGCTAGAAATCCTGCATATCTTATTTACTTTTTACATAGATCACTGTTATTTGCTTAAAAATAGAAATACATTTTTTATTATTATTCACAATTTTCGAAAGAAGATCATCAAATCAAATGTATGTATTGTACTACACTACAACACTGGAATGTTGCCAGATATAGCTTGGCTAAGTCCAATTCGCTAAAAATTTTGCTGCAAGTAGTCGGAAATTGACTAAAATGTTTTAAGTCAGCTAACACAAAGTACTCTGTGCAGTGTGCAACTTTGCGCTTCTTATCATACCTAGGGTTGCCAACTTTTTTTTTTGACAAAAAAAGTTTAATAGAGTTTGGGAAAAAAATTAAGTATTTAGAAGAAAAAAAGGTATTTTTAAAATTTTATGTGTTTATTGATTTAGAAATGTATTTTGATGTGCTTTTAGCACATGCTGTAAATTTTTTACTATATTTTTTCATTAAAAATTTAATGAATTAAATGTTTCAAAGCTTGTATCAAACAAAATTCAAAATTTAAATTCGTTTTAATTAAATTTATTAACGCTCTATTTCTCTCTTCTCGCCACTATAAATTTTTTTTGTATACAAAAGTTTATAATATAATTACCAAAAATAAAGTAGGATACGCTATTATAAAGTATGGTTGGCAACCCTAATCATACCTCAAGTCGTGCTTCCCATAGTTCAGTATTGTTGTTACATACATGTATAATATCTTTCGCTAAAGCCACACTTACTAAACTATATGCTATACAAGACACAGTGAGTTATACACAAAACAAAAAACGTTCATAATAAAATTTGACTCCAAATCGGTAGAGCTAAAATACATTATTGTATTGTATGTATGTTTGTGGCGTGATTCTTCACAATCTTCACCGCTCAACCGATTTTGATGAATCTTGACAAATAAGTACGTCATTATATCACTATCGTTAAGGAAATCGAATCTAAGGAAATCGATTTGGCGCGAAAAATATTGTTATATGTTACATCAGCGTTTCCTAACCTTTTCAATGATTTTACCCCTATATGAAATTAAGGTAACTAATTTTACCCCCGTCCTTAGATTAGATAAGGTTAAAAAATAACAAATTAATTCATGATCTGAATTAATTTGTTATTTTTTAACCATAATTACCCCTACAGAATTCCTATTTTACCCCTGCGAGGGTAATTACCCCTAAGTTCGGAACCATGGTTAGAGTATATTATTCTGTGCCATGGTGTTACTTATCATACGTAATGTGTGTGTATATTTTCTGTTGTATTATATAACATTGTAATTAATTTATTTTTCGCATTCGTTCGTGTTTGTCTGCTCTTCCTGAAAGTTGTCTGGTAGAGAATGCTAATAACTAACTATGTGGCTTAATACTCAAAGGGGATAATATATAATTAATAAGTCTGTGATAGCCGTGGTAAGAGCAGTAAGTTTTAATTAAATTTTCCACAATTTTTATATATTTTAATGATCATTTGAAGTTCACTTATATTTCACCACTAGAAACTTCGATAGAAACAGAAAACGTATAAATCGCTGTGTCGTGCACAAACCTCACTCAACCCGTTCCCGCCAAAAATTTAACGATAGACCTTTTTTTAGTAATAATTTTACGAACCCTGGATAAGAGTTTATAGAGTTCAGTTTTCGGCCAGGTTTGCCCTGGCAATTATAAAGTTTTATTAAGTCGCCTTGTGAGAGCGGCAGGGAGTAACAAAACTGTACGTTACGCGGAAGTAAATGCCCTTAGCATTGTATATTGTTTTTTTTTGTTTTAATTTTTTTTATGTAAGCGGGGGGCAAATGAGCCTGTGGGTGACCTGGTGGAAAGCAATCACCCCGTCCATGGAGATCAGCGACACCAAGGGGTCGCCGCGCTGATACGTTGCCAGCCTTTTAAGAGAAAGCATGTTGTCGTAGTTGTTCGGAAATACCGCTGAGGGAAGTTGATTCCACAGTTTCACTGTTCGTGATATAAAATGTCTTAGGAAACGTTCTTTAATAGATCGCCAATTATCAAGATGTTATGGATGGAATTTTAATTTATGGCGAGTTGTAGGATAGTGGAATTCAGCGGCAGGTATAAAATTAAACAACTCATCCGAGCACTCCCCGTGATATTGTTACGAGCTAGGGTTCTAAATTTGGATGTAAAACGCCAATGACAACTTCCAAGGATTTATTCACTCAGGGTCTGGTCTTCACAACACGAAGTCCACACGAAGATTCCAAATCGCATGTCAAATCAAAGTCCAATAGTATCGCTGAGGTCTTTGTTTATCACTTGTCTCGCAGGTAGATTCGCTCGAAGTTTACTCTTCCGAAGTCCAAACTGAACTGCCTATGCGCCGCGGTGGTCGCTATTTATATCCGCCGGCTAGGGTTCCCGAATGTTTTCGTATGTACATGTATGTACTTCCCTTCGGTAGACATTGTAACGTGTCTAGAACATTTTCATGTCATAGTGTTATGAACCTTATGTTTGTAGACATACGGGTCATTATTGATTGCAGCGAAGTATGCAGCGACTATTCTATAAGGTTTCATTCTAGACGATTCGCGACAGGACCGCGTCAATATAATTTGTATAGACCGCAAAGAGACGCTACATCTCTGCGTGTAGAGAGAGAGAGAGAGTCCAATCGATCCCAGATCATTGGGTTACCGAGCGGCTCTTCGTTGTATGCGGTCAAATGGAGCAAGCAAGTACTGGGGCGCACCGGCCCAGAGATTCGAACAGTACTCCATGTGAGGTCGAACCTGGGCTTTGTATAGTTGAATGCGGTGTCGGGGTGTAAAATACCTCCTGAATTTATTAAAGACACCAATCTTCCTAGAAGCCAGTTTGGCCTTGCATTCCAAGTGAACACTACACTACGGGGAGTACCTTCCTAAGTAAGAGCTTCTACTTTGGAAGGTACTCCCCGTAGGTACGACGAATGGAGACTTTTAGCGGTAAAAGCACAAATCTGATAGAACGATATATCGTTATATCTAGGTTAGGCACCGGCAATTCTCTTCAGGATTAAGTTTTAATTTAGTATCAACTTACTTAAAACTTTGAACCTACGATAATTATAAATATTTTAAAACTGGATAAATTCATCTTTCATTTTCGCCATATTCCATTTTTAAAATATAATATTCTGACTTGTTGGCTGAAATCAACTATTTAAATGTAGGTAACCTACCAAAAGTACTCGTATATTTCTATTACCTTTGTGACAATACTAAAATATTATTATTATATTTTCAGAAAGGGCGAATTCGAGGATTGGGCTGATGAAATGGCCCGAAAAGGATTATTTCAATCGGTTCCAAAAGATTCATTAAAGGATAATCAACATATGAAGAAATAATACATAATAACTAGCTTATAGATGACTACAATAAAGAAATTTTACTATTACATTTTTGGACCTTAAATACTTACCTTACAAAATGGCTACGCAAAATATAATTTTATGTAAATTTTACCTCGTTTTAATGTCTAATGAACAGCTTCACTAATAAAAAACTTCATTTATGATTTGACGACATAGAACATGGGAGCGACTATACATACACTTATTTAAACTGCATAAGTATTTACAATTCACTGAAAAAGGACAATGTCAATGAAGTTTGACCACGGGAAAACACAATTCCTCGTGGTCAAACTCGTTTAACTAAATTGTTTGATTACGAGGAAGAAGGAAATAAACCTTAAGTATAAATAGAAAATCACAGACATTTTGCGCCTGTATCTGATACACCACCATTGATAGATAGAAAAACATCATTAGCTTATATAAACAGTGTGACTATACTGTACAATCTTAACTCGGATTCATGTTCGTATCGGTCGTATGTGCTGACGTTGACGAACTCTTCCATCATCACAGCACTCTGATACATGCACTGTTGCTCTCTCTCTCTCTAGTCATGGCTTTTAATTTAGGGGAGCCCTTGGTGCTAAATTGGGATTTACTCGAGCGTCTTAAAGACCTATTGGATTGCGAAGCTTAGATGATAAGAAGAAAAAAATGTTATTTAAATACCTTTTCATCGGTGGGGGGAGCGGCTTTAGTCATCATCATCATCAGCCTCATTTTTTTTTTTGTGTGCTTTTTATTTAATTAATCTTTATCGGTAGAATCATCATCTTCCTCCTCTGGCTCGATTTCATCCTCAGATTGCATAACAAATCATTAAAATATTTAACGATTTTTTTTTGAATAACTTTTTTGTAATTTCTTGGAAAAAAAAACCTAATTCTGGAGTGTCCTCAAGAATATCCGATGTTATGACTACATCTTCATCATCATCTATGGAGAGGGGAATACAGGCATCACGTAGCTGCACGCTTTAATCTTTATCGATTAATTTTTCTTACATCGGCAGGAAATCAGATAATATATTTTTCGTAAACCTTGAATTATTCCCTTCAAAATAAAAAAAAAGTTAGCCACGCTCGAGAATGTTGAATTGACGTTTTTTTTTACAACTTTGTAGCCCTCTCCTTTTTTTACGTCACTTTGAAATTGTCAGATTAGTGGAATATACACGTTTTAGTATTTAACTAACTCAAGGTAAAAGGTAGGGTTACCTTAATCTGACGCGCTCGAGAACCTCAGATTATCAATTTTTTTTTACTAACTTTATCCTGGACGCGCGGCCATATATATGGGGCTCATATTTAGTGGAGGCATTTATTCGAGTACAAGGTATCTAACCTAAGCATCAAGGCTCCCCTACTATAAGATAAAGCTGCGAAACTACAAAATTCACCTTTAGGCAGTCTTTGCTTAGGTGATACGATTGAGAACTCTTTGAATATTTTAATGATTCGAAATAGTTTCGAAATGACAGTTGATAAGATAAAGCTGCGAGACTACAAAATCCAACTTTAGGCAAAGGCGATACGATTGAGATTGATTTGAATAGTTTAAGTTTGTGTACGATAGCGCAATAAATTAATTTTGTATTTTACCATATAAATTATAGTACTGCTATACTGATAAATAAAGCAATTCGTGCGAAATTATTTCCTAACCATTCCAATATATTCAAGTTTTCACTTCTACCGGCACTCCCGGAGTGCAACCCGTTGTTTTTTATATAATAAAATCACTTTGCCTGATATGTAGATCCAATTGCCTGAAGAGTTAGTTTACATCAGTTTTTTCTCGTGCTCGCACTGTTTTGAGACTAAATCTTATATTTTCGAGCAAACCATTTTTTTTTTAGGTAGAATTCATAATCGCGTGAATGATGTCTTTAAACTTGCAAGCGTTCACAAGTGTTGAAAAAGTTTATGGAGACTTGTTTACCATTAGGCAGGTTATGCACCTGTTTATTAACTTTAGGTAAGTAATATTAATACTTGCGTCCAGTCCAAAGGCTTTGATGATAGCTAATTATATTATGATAGGCTTGTGCTTTTTTGTCATCTATATGGTATAAAACTAGTTTACAAGTATAACGACTGTTGTAGTTATTGAAGAGGATCGTAACATTTTGTAGGTATGCTTATTTTTTATCATTTATGGTTTTTACGATCTGCTGTCCAATATTTTAATCGCTAATTAAATAATAAATACAGGAAGTGAGTCGTGTCGTGTGCTCACGTTTCTTGGCGGCAGCCAATGATAAAATAGTGTTTTATTATAAAAACATGGAGATTATCATATCCACCAATCAGAAATCTTCTTCAGTAGAGCATGAAGTAACGTAGATATGACTTTGTATATGCGCGTAAAAATAAAATAAATCAAGTTATTAATTGAATGTAACGATTATGTAGCATACATATGCTAGCTTGATTTTGATACTACTTTGATAAACTTTTATTTTCAATACCTTTATATATTTTAGAAGCAAGGTTTCGGTTAATTAATTAGTTCAAACAATTTGTACCTTTATCAAAAGTTAAGTAATGTGTGTTGCCTACTGTAAATATTCAGTCAGTCAGTGCGCATGTCAAGATGAAAATTGCAAATGGCGGCCGTTGTTATTGTTCGTACCGAATTAAGTATTTGTAAATTATATACCTATCTTTTTAGCGATTTTTCTACTGAACTGTTATATTGATGTGATGCGTTAACTTCTCATAATTCGTCGCGACGCGTTTTATGTACGGCTTTAAGTGTTTTGAGTGTTTTTTTGGTATTTTATGTGTGTCATGCAAATGGGGTAAGCTGGAATTATCGGATGTCGCTTAGGTTGTTTTGGATAGTTTCAATAAGAAAATGGTGCGAAGTTCTGTGTCATATAGTGTGAAAATGGATACTGCATAAAGTATTTTAACGTTTTCGCCAAAGTTAAACTGTAACGAGAGATGAGAGCGGCCGTAATTTGCTAATGTTCCATGCCGTGACTGTACTCCCCGTACATTTCAAAATGGCTGCTGCTCTTCACGATATATGAGCTTTGCGTCACTGGAACATAAATCAGTGGATCGCATTCGTGAGGAGATTTTAGTGTATCTAGTCGTGTGATCCAGTGTGAAAATTCAAAAATAAAGATTGGAAAGGACCCCGGACATAATTGGGGCGGGACAATAGTGTTGTATCATATGTTTTTGGAGTATTGGACACTGGCCATAGGACCGATATTGCCTTGCGTTTGAGCTGGACTGTAATGTTGCGACCGAATTTCCAGGATGATTTGCAACACAAGGGAATAAAACATTTGTGGAATTGAGCGGAATGTGACATTGCATGAGAGGTGAGTACGTATTTTTTTTGGTTTATTTACATTTTGCGGGGTGTTTAGCCGTGCGGTATTCTTTACAAAATGGACACATTTGTATGTGACAGGACGTCGGGTGACCACAGCGTATCGTGATCGCGGGGTGGCCGCCTGAAAGAGTCCGTTTCAGTGTCCATTTGCGGCTCCTAACTTGGATTATTGCTCGAAAATCGTTGTGTAACACATGTAAATGTTTTCAAAACTTCGACCTTGCCGTATCGCGCCAGGTTAGAAAATATTCCGTGCGTTTTTTTTTGGTATTTCATATCGAATGCTTGACTTACGCGTTATGATAACCATATGCTATTGCTATAATTATTAGTAAACATATTAGCAAATTGTCTACAAGATAGTTATTGTAGTTAATGTATAAAATATTGTAAATGTATAGGTTTTTCCCATCATAACATTGTACACACAAAATATTGAGGATATTATATATAATTATGATAAGGAAAGTCCTCTTTTTTTATTATTGGGTATTGTAAATAATCTGATAACTAATATTTTAATTTAGGTTGGTATTTTCTCAGCATTATTTGATTGGTGATTTTGATTAAAATATAATTAATACTGTAGTGTGCTAATGGATGATTGTAAGGAATTGTGTAACCTATTGCAAAATATTTATTATCTGTTTGAAGATAGTTTGAAGCAATTATGACTAATGAATGGTCAATTTAAATTGTGGACAAGCATGAAAACATTAACATACATATAAACATTAACATAACCTACCAATAATATAGATTCCTTAGATTAATAACAATTTAAAGATCTATTTACAACTTGTTACAATAACTAGTTTAAAAAAAAAATCAATTCTGGATATTTACCCGACTGATTAAGAAGCCAGTGTCATGTTTTTCGAGTATATGTATGTATATTTCTTTGGCACACTCTACAGTCTAAACCAGCGTTTCCTAACCTTTTCCGGTCCACAGACCCCTAAAAAATCAATCACAATATCAAGGACATAGTTAAAAACAGGAATAAATTTAGGACAATTTATTTTAGTACTGAAAAAAATTACTATTTTATAAAAATTAAAAATACTGTATTAATGTGAAGGTTGGTGCTGCTTTTTTGCAAGTCTTGCTGGCATTATTTATTAATTCAAATGTTCATAGATAAGACGGCAGACCCCCTTACACATACTCGCGGACCACCAGGGATTCGCATACCCTTAAGAAACAGTTCTAAACCAGTAGCCAAATTCAACATATGAGGTGTCATTAGTTTTGTCTTAGATATGACAGTGACATACTATGGCATCTCTCTCTTTGTGTGTGTGCAAAAATATGGAAAGATGAAAACATTAAAAAGTGATAAATATTTCAGTTGAGTTTTTATTGGTTAATAATTTCTTGTTTAGTACATTGCCTGCGTTAAATACTGCATACAACACCAAAAAAAGTTTTAAATTAATAAAAAACTATATGACACACACAGCAACACATGGCGATCAAAATATGGTTTCAACCCCAGCATTGTTTCTCTGAGTATTATGATTGCAAGCATTAGTTAATTAAGTACCTACCTACTTTATAAATGCTATACAGTTCCCTGTAATATTCTGTTAAAAAAATTGCCAAAATATCTTTTTTAGTTTTATCATTTACATTATCTGTAATATTTTACCTAAATCTAATAATAATGATTTGAAGCCATTTTAAATTAATTCTTACTACTTACTTACCTATTATACCTACTCAGGTATAATAGGTATCTGTAATACAATTCAGAGAAAAATTAAATATAAATAAAAAAAAATGTATGTATATTTTCAAAGTGTTTAAAAATATTATAGTTATATATGTATGGTTGAAAGTAAATACTTTCTAATGAGTATTTACTAGGTGTGTAATTAATTTCCCTGTGCAAAAAAAAAAAAACAGTGTAATATAAAAAAAAATATGTGTATGGTAAACATAATAATGCTCCAAGGCATAGTTGAAAGAAATTTATCTAGCATATCTAGGGTTGCCAGGCCATAAAATGCAAAGGCCGGACTGCACACTATATAAGGCCTGACATTTTGCCCTAAAAGCCGGACATATTTTTTTTATTGCCAAACATAATGTTTTTACAGCTGGGCTGTTGAAAAAAGTATTTATACGTGATGTAAAGTGAGAATGAGATCGAAGATGGAGTGTGTGCCAGATATATGCATATTCGATATTTATAATAAAATAGCTCGTTTACGAATTTGAAAAGTTTATTAAGTTACACTATTACAGTTTTACTTACAAATGAATCATCAGTCTTTTGTAGATTATTAAGTATTATTAAAACTAAAAAAACCGGACAAGTGCGAGTCGGACTCGCCCACCGAGAGTTCCGTAGGTACGTAATATCATTATTAAATTTGATATTTTTCATTATAAATAAGAAAAAAATGCGTCGAAAATAATAAATAAAATATATTTTGCAATGTGTACATCAAGCCTTTCATATGATACCCCATTTGAACTAGTAGTTTCAATTTGAAATTTCGACACCCTATAAAAAATATAGACCCCCTATTTTTTAAGATCTATTTACAAATGTATAGTTTTGAGATTTATTCCTGTACTTGTAGTCTATAACGATGTTACTTGCCAAATTTCATAGTTCTAGGTCAACGGGTACCCGTAAGTACCCTATAGGTTTTGATTCCCATGAGTGTGTCGTAATATGCGTTTTTTGCTGAATAAACGGCCGTAACTTTTTTCTACGTAAACTTAGAAGTTTGATTTTTTTACAACTTCATGGAACCGTAGACCTGAGTATACAGTTCAAATTACAGCTTGATACCTCCACGTATTCTCGACATAGAAATTCTTGACAGACAGACAGACAGACAGACAGACAGACAGACAGACAGACAGACGGACAACAAAGTGATCTTCTATGGGTTCCGGTTTTCCTTTTGAGGTACGGAACCCTAAAAACAAACGAATATAGCTCTCTTTTGGCATTGTTAATACTATAAACTAAAAACTATAATTAAACAAATAAAAATAACCATTCTTCTGGAAAGTAACAAAATGATAATATTAATTTTACGGCTAGGTAAGAATTTACTTTATATAGGTTTAAATTGAAGTAAGAACAATTTAAAATCTTTAAAAAATAACAATAACTAGTTATATTTGGCACTTGCGCCGCGCGCGCCAACAGTTTGCTCTCTTATCCGCTCGGACGCTCGTCCGCCCATCGTCGTACGAATCGCCACTCTGACAAAAAGCCTGACAAAAGCCGGACAGGCCAAACACGTACATATTTGGCCGGACGCGACCTTAAAAAGCTAAACATGTCCGGCTAAAGCCGGACACCTGGCAAGCCTAAGCATATCATACAATAATTGCTTACATTTTTTATATACAAATGGAATTATTTTAGAAAGATATACTATGGAAAAACATTAAATATTTTTTGTGGTGCCCTTCCGTAATTGTTCTGTTTTGAGGGAAATATATTGCCTTCTGTCTGGGCCAAATTTATTGCCTAAATGACATTAAAAACATTAAATATTTTTTTGTCGAAAGTATAAATGTAGGAAAAAAAATAAAGCCTACGAAAGTGTATTTTTTTTCCGTGACTATAATGTATTGTCATGACTATGACAAAAAAATGATTAGTATATAGGTCACTAGGGCACACCTTTAGATTTGAGGTCCTCAAACTTTTATTTGCCTCCTACAGACCTTTAGCCCTACAAATATATAAATTTTTATGAATTTTCTAGACCTGTTGCATGACCCATATCGGAAATCAATGCTTTGAAATTTTAGATGCAGTGATTTTGCTGCGCTTGGGCAACTGATAGCAACTTTGTTTTTGTTTAAATCTTGGAATATGCAGGCGATTTCACTACTCAGTCAGGATTGATTTATTACATCTTTGAATTTTTATTTTAAAAATGTGTAATAAAAATAGTGCAATTTCTAATTTGCAAGTTTGACATGTTCTTATTTGTACATATTTAATGTCAATTTGATGACCAGATAAGTCAAACCTACTGAAATATCTTAATGTTAAACTCTTAAAAGATTGTTCATAAAAAATAAGAATATATGTTTGTTTTTATATTAAAATTCAGTAAAATAGGTTAGGTTAGGTTAGCAATGTATTTACTTGATGTTACATAAAATAGTATGCTTTTTTTTTACTGAATTTTGATATAAAAACAAACATATGTATTTTACATTATGTTTGTTTTTATATCAAAATTCAGTAAAAAAAAGCATACTAACATGCATAATAAAATATAACATAAAATAGTATGCTTTTTTTTTTACTGAATTTTGATATAAAAACAAACATATGTATTTTACATTATGTTTGTTTTTATATCAAAATTCAGTAAAAAAAAGCATACTATTTTACGTAACATCAAGTAAATACATTGCTAACCTAACCTAACCTATTTTGCAAATCAAAAAATAATTATTACATATAATTAATACAGGATTTGATGTGCATCAGATTAATTTGATGTGCAATTCAGGTTATTTTACTGAATCAATTTATTATTTTCCTAAAAAAATTGTAAGAATCAATAAAAAAACGTAACATTTTTTATCAAGTTTCCTTAGGCACAATTAGTAAAAAATATCTCAAAATTGCTGCCTAATATATAGATTAATTATAAAGATTAAGGCATCACTTTATGGGATTTTTTATACCCTTACGGCAAAAATCAGCTAAGTTCAGGAGCATTTTTTACTTGCGAATGAGTTCAGTTCACTTAAAAAACAAGCAAAGACAACTAATTACAAGATATAAATTATTGAATTATTATTAAGTATTGATTCTGCAACTAATGAAGATTTGGAAATTAAGTTCTATAAATTTTTATCATTAAATCATAAAAAATATTATTCCTCGCTAGTAGTAGTAATAATTCCAAGAAGTGTTTCCATTTTTTAAATATTTATCAAATATTTAAATAATAATAATTATATTGTAAATCTGTTGTTAAGTTATTGCAACTCTATGGATTATTAAAGTTGTATCTAAATAATTTATGAATATAATTGACATTTTATTAGCTATAGTTGCTTCCTTGTAAGGAAAAAACTATAATTACTCCATAGCATTTTGTTAAAATGACAGATTTCTTTTTAAAGTGATAGCAATAAAAGATATGGAGCAGTATCTTTTAAAAGTTTTGTTGCATCTTTATGTATTGAACAATTAGGTGTAATACTATAGGATGATATCATTGTCAGAATTTGCTATATGATAATAGTATTACATAATACAATATTGATGATGCATTTTAAGTAAATTTGTCTAATATTAAACAAAACGCGTGAGAAACTTGATAAGTTATTAATATCAAACAGACAAGATTCATTGTCCCTAAATATGGATTCATATTGTTTATTTTGTTCTTACTTATTTAGTTATAAAGATTAAGGTATCTCTTATTGTTTCAATATAAAAGCATATTACTACTGAACCCAGTACCAATCAGGTATTGAATTATACACTTGCATTATACTATTCTTGGCCGTGTGGTTTCCGGCAGACTAGAATAGAATCACTCTGTGTCTTCCCGTGGATGTCGTACAAGGCGACAAAGGGAAATACATTATCAAATATCGATCAGGCCGCCCCAACCTGTTTGGCCAGCGTGGGGAGAGTAGGCCAAATCCTCCTTCCGTCTGGGATGGAGGAGAGAGGGTCGTGCTCCTGTAGTGGAGACTAAAATGGACCTGATGATGATGATGATTGTATAATCATTAAGAGAATTCTCTCATCAAATCAATCATTAATTAAGAGTATTCTTAATCAAGCAATACAAGCATCCTCCAGGGTATTGTTAGCTACATTCTTTTGTGAGGTTAGAAGCTTAACATACCTTACATCTCTTTTGCTTGAGTCTTATTTACTAGGCTGTAGGATGCACTACGTGCAAGTGAGGTAGGCTTTGTCTCTAAAGGTAAACCACATGCACTGTTATGTTACATCATAAATAAACTCATGCAAAACTTAAAGTTTTTGTGTCCGAAGACCTGGGTTGACTAGTCAGACAATGAATTTGAATTTTGATTATGTATGTATGTAGATGGAAGTTTAAATGAAGGGACGATTGTTGGCCACATGTAATGCTTAAAATGACTAATACAAAATAAGTCCGTCATATTTGCCTTATTTCATTGGCATTTCGGTAATTCATCTAACAATTATCAAAATAACCAATGAAAATGGGTACATAAGTGTATCTTCGTATTTATAATTGGTTTGGTAACAATTGTGAAGGAAATGAATGAAATTGGAATGTGAAGGAAAGGTATGAAACATGTTTACCATAATGCCCAATGCAAAATAGATAGGTAATGTAGAAGACTCAAATTTTTTAATAGACATTTTGATAATTGCGGGGTGGCCTGACCTGAAAAATATTTACCAAATTGATCACTTCAAAATAGGTAGGTATGTAATATTGTGTCTATTTATTATTGGTCTCTAACTCAAATGACTATTCGAAATCCCAAAATGAACAATCGTAATTATAGTGAAATAAAATGCAAACAATGTACCTATTTTGCATCAGTCATTTGAGAAAATGTTCAGGTGACCCCACATTATTATTTTTTTCTGACGGTTTATCTACATACAACACATAATGTTAAAAGTCGGTTAAGTAATTGATTTCAGAAATATATGTTCTCTGAGAATAAATTGGAATTGTTGAATGTTTCCAGTATGGCAGCGGACAGCGATGGGCTAGGCACGGCGGGCGGCGGGTCGTGCGGCGTGGTGGTCACCTGCGAAGGCGACCTACGCGACCCCCACTTTCCCGCACGCCTTCGTCGCCTCCTTCGCGAGCTGCGCACGCTGCTCGCCGAGCCACATCCGAATACACTGAAAGTTGACAAGGTAAGCTGTCATAATAAAAGTACCTGTGATCAAGCAAAGCTCTGTCCATGACATAATAACACCAGGTTCTTCCCATAACAGGTATATTTTCAAGACTATGGCATGAATAAGTCTGTCTTTTCCCATACAAAATAGGTAACGACGACGTAAGCAATTTCAAATCACATCTGTCAGTAAAGAACATACTTTGTGTGTTTTACCATGGTTTTTAGTAGAAACAAATTTCCCTCAGGATCATATGTGATATGTATTGTCATTTGCTAAACAGATATCGTTCAAAGTTTTTAGGACAAATTCTCCCAGAATTGAGGCACAGCTCGATTTATTTTCGCCCCCGTACATACAATACTGACGTACATATAACACAATACTGCTACTTAAATTACTACAGTGACCACATGCATGTAACTGCAACTACACATTTTTTTTTAACTTCTTTAGGCGCGTTGGGCATTTTTTGAGATGGGGATAAAACCATTAAACTCGCGACACTGTTACCGTAACCGGCACCGGTCTATTTTGTGCGGTAAGGGGTAGGGCGGGGCGGGCAGGTCGCGCGCCGCATGCTTGCTTGTGCGCTATTGGTTGGTTCGTCAGTCGACTTTTGCTCTCCGCGTTGGGTCCACGCTACTCGCGTTCCCGAAATACAAGTACGAGAGTTAGAAAGTGGGAATGATTTCTGTAGTGAAAAATATTTCCTGACGATTCAAAAAATACACACGTAATTGTTCAAGTTTTCACTACTGTCGGCACTCCCGGATTGTTTGATTTTTTTATGTGAGAGGGGCTCATGCAGCATACCAGCATGTTGGTCACTTGATGTAAAGCATTTACCACCACCCATGGAGATCAACAACACCAAGGGGTCACCGATCTGTTGCCAGCCTTTTAAGGGAAATATAGACTATTCTTGCAGGCACCCACGTCGTATTTGTTAGGAAATACCGGTGAAGAAAGTTAATTCCACAATTTCGCATTTCGTGATGTTTAAATTTATTGTAAGCTACAAGCAAGATCTATCTTTTTTTTTATACTACGTAGTTTTATAAAGTGCTTATAGACAATTGCGAGAAACAGCCCAAATAACGCAGTACAAATCAACAAAAAATCTCGCCTAATGGTGGAATCTCTGCAGACAGCTCAATCAGAGTGCGCGGGCGCTTGTGGCTTGGGTCTTAGCGTCTCTGTGTTCACAGTGCCGAAGGTGCTACGAACGTGTGTCTTATAATTCTCAAACTGTTGCGTAGTTAGAAGAACCGCATAAAGAAAATGTACTTGAATGGGAATTACGATATTTGATGTAGGTACACATGAAATAAAGGAAGAAAAGAAGGAAAAAAAAGTGCGCAAAATTTTATACGATTTAAGGCCGTATGTGCTGTGTAAGTGGCGCCTCTTTGGACAAAAGATCGTATCGTAAGGTAGAAGATAATTGTTAAAAAAAATTGGTTGTTTGTATGTCGGTTGTCAGTTTTACGTGATAACGACATAACAAAACATCGGCCGATGGAGAGAAAGAGAGATAGATGCGTCACAAGCCGAACGCTTAGGCCGATCGTGTGTCGTGTGTGATCTCTCTGTCGCATGTTCCGCGCTCTCGTTTGCAAGCTCGGCTCAAGCGGATCGTGACATTGAGTCATTTTTCATATCATATCATATCATGTGCGTGCAGTCGGCGTTAATCGATTTATAAGACGATTCACGTCAAAAAACCTACGCTCAGTTTGTTACTAAGACAATAATAGTAGTTTAGACACTAAGCGGCGTAAGGTACAAATTACATCACGAGGCATTTGGAAGTCGAGCCGCAGGCGAAACTTTTAAACGGCCACGAGATTGATGTACGTACGTACTTTATACTACATTTGCGTAAAGTATAAAAGGAAAGAATTGCACATACTGTCGAGCATATCATAAGTTTCTTGATTTCCCAGGATTCTCAATAATTTCTTAATCTATTATTCTTTCAGAGAAACTTTACTTTACTAATTTCCTTAGGGCGCCAAAACAGTCTCATAATGTGTTAGAAATAAGCGCCATCTATTATCGCAAAAACTTATCAACAAGAGCGAGAAATAATTTCCCTATGAAGTCAATAGATGGCGGTATTCAATGTGGATGTTTGATATTTTTTCTGACACCAGATGTCGCTAGGTAGGCGTCGAGCCCAGATTGTAATTGTACTGAATTTTTTGAGAGTGAAACTTCAAGACAACAAGACGTCAACAATATATTTGACAAGATGCTATGAATTGACAGATGATTGGACCCTACGCTACAGGGCTGCCAAAAGATCCTCATTTTATTCTAGAACTTTATAATTTAATTAAATATACACGGTGAAATTAACGTGGTTGTTTTCCCGCGGCAGAATGATTTGCCTTTAGTAGTACTATACATACGTAATATTTTTTTTTATTTTAAACAAAAAGAAACAGATTAACAAATGTGAAAAACGGAACTCGAAAGTAAGCGCGAAACAATAGTAGGACCGCTCGCACCTGACACAGACACGCGAGCGCGGGGGCAACGGCTGGCGCGCCACCGTGCGCGTTCATTAACCTCTCGCACCCAGCTGATTGAATGTTTGCCTACTTAGTTATAAAATGCTACGAAGTACAAAATACTAAAATAATCCAATTTTTCCTTCATACTTTACGGGCTTAGGACCGTCATAAATACTTTACCTCCTTTATTAACCGTATTATGTTATTTACTTTAAACATAAAACTTAAAACCAGCTTTAGAAAGAAAAATATCTGTGTTGAAGCATCGAAATGCCATCACCATAGACAAAAAAAAATATTTCGTTCTTTTCTCTCAACACTCTGACTGAGGTTAGGGCGGGCGTATTAAAAAAATTGGAATCAAATTATTTACCTACAATGATTTTAGTCAACTTACCTGCTCTACTGATAAACGGCAGGATTCGTACGCATTCACAGAACATAAATACGCATTTATACTTCGCGGTATCGAAGTAATTGTTCAAAGTGTAAACCATTGCGTTCAATACACAGTCGTGCACGTTTTATTTGATTGTCTTTTAGTTTTAATAAGGTGTCACTATCACGTCTAATGGTATCAACATAGTGGCATTATCATTTTGAATTAGCCACTCACAAAAAGCAATTCTGGCCGTTGCGTCACTTATTTTCGTAGAGGGTATGAACTTTACGAAAGTGGTATGGATGCAATTTTTCACTATGTAGAAGTTTCCACACGTAATATTGGCGTACGCCAAAGGTCGTCGCAGCCATGCGCGTACTTCGACGAGGGTCCCGTTAGAAATACTCTGTGATGTCCTCGTCAAGCTCTGGGGCGTAATGGGGTTGACGCGCGCGACGCGTGTCTCGCGTGTAACTCGCACGGAACCGGCGGGTCGACTAACAGACGCTTCCGCTTCGCCGGTGCGACTGCGACTGCGACGCTCGGCACGATCCCGCCGGGCGCGGCGGCGTATACAAAGCAGGCGGCGCGCGCATTACAAAAGATGCGCGCGCAGGCAGACGGAGACCTTTCGGCATCGCGCCGCGACGGCTCGTACTATTGTTTCTCACGCTTTCGAGTTCGGAATATTTTTTTATTTATTTGAAAATAAAGAAACATTTGTATTTTTCAAATTTAACTCTACGAATTGATAGTACTGCTGAAGGCAAATCATCCTTATAAACAACCACGTAAATTTCACCGTGTATAAATAAATTTTAAATTAAATAATATATTTTTATTTAAATGAATATATATTGATGAATAATGATATTAATTTTTAAATTTAATGCATTTAGAAAAAATAAAAAGTAAAAACCTTGGCGGTAAAGGAATTTCATACATTTGTACCTCCGTGATTTTGAGGCATGTAATGCAATTTAATACAACTTTAAGTCACGGAAATTTGCAAAGGAATAAAAAGCAATTTTCTCTCCTATTGTTAGGGTAGAAAGTAGACATTACAAACCAACTGTAGTATAAAGTATTTTCACTCAAAATGTTTCCTTTTAGAAGTAGTAGCGAAAAATGCCAAAACAGGCGCTTTTGTTCAAATGTCATTTTAGACATCTAAGCTGTAAAATAACACAATTTTACACAATTTTTGTAGTCGTAGATAGGAATATAATGGTAATTGTCACTTGTTTTTTGTTTGTTAATTTGATATACATACTGATAATAAATACTATTATGTTTATTACAGTAATTTGAAGTACATTTAAATTCACACATAAATATAGTATTATGTTGTAGAGATCTGTCGCGTTTTATTGCTAAAAGTATTGGTAAAGTTTTAGGTAGAAATATATTATATTATCTAAAAATACTTTACTATGTTCTCGACGGAAGTTAGTTGCTACAGAAATGAATTAAAGGAATAATGGTGAGATTAACAATCACTTAATTTTTTTTATACTGCGTCGGGTGGCAGAAAAGCATACGGAACTTCGGACCACAATAGGATTATAAACTGAAAGGATGTGACAGGTGGCAACACTGATACTGGTATATAATCCGCAAAGTACAGCAGCATCTTTACATTATCGGTTTGGCTGTTTAACAGCTTAAATAATACCCCTAATAGTCTTCAGTATGTCACGAATGCCGGGATAAAGATGAAGAAATAGAATTCTAAAGTTGAGTTTGACTAATGTCTAGGTCTGAAAAACTAATATAAAAATATGTCAGTCTGGGATGGACTTACTGAGACAGTTTTTAAGATAACAGAGAGAATATATATTGATTTAGACGAATTTTGAACATAAAATCGCCAAAGTAAGTTAATTTAACATAGCAGTGTTATTTCTTTGTTTAAAATTATATTCATAAGTGGAGAGACAATATTGTCAGCATTCAATTGATCTTTTTTGTTACCGTAGGGCTTCTACAATTAATTTTTTTTTGCCCAAGATTTTATTAGCAAAATTTAAGTTAAAAATGGCTACCATTCCGAGTTCTTTGGAATATATAATATAGTCCTTTGGAAGTGAATACCGTTTCCTGTCCTATTGTGGGGCAGGGGACTGTTGTCAGAGGACATTAAAATTTGATTTCATTGTGAAGTAGCATAAAATTTAATTGAGCCACGTTATTTTGCTGTACACAGGGATAATTAATCTATTATAACAATATAAAATGTGTAAGGTGTCATTGGAGTAGGTACATAAATAAAAATAATCCTTACCAGAGGACTGTCGGTCGGCTGTCAGGTTACGACTTAAGTTCCGCGGAGGGACTATTGTGAAGCAGAAAAAAACACCAAAATAAAAGTCAATTTAACGACTATATATGTGCAAAACAAGAAAATATTACTTTTATTCGTTTTCCTAAAAATAAATATTACTCGAAAACTGTGTTTAAATTAGAAATTGTGTGTTTTGGTGTTTTTTTTATCATATCATATTATTATTATTGTCATAGATAGCCAAACACATGATAGATAGCCATCGCTTTTGTGCCAATTTTGCGAAAATCTGGCCGTGTTAACAATTTTTTTTCCCAGCATAATTATATGAAATGAATATAAACTTACGGGTTTATTAACTTAGACTTTTTAAACAATGTCTGTAATTTTTTTCGAAGTGTTCCCTTAACATACTCTATAGAATCGAGGCCATTATTTGAACCCTGTTCATCAAATTCGAGAAAATGTTGTCAAATCGAGGTGGATTAATCCAAATTAATTAAATAAACAATATTTATTTATTATTAGTTTCTTTCGTCCGGATTGGAATGGTCTTTCATAATATATACTCTAATACCAAACCCCGGCCACTCCATACAAAAATGGCGCTTTTGCATGTAGTAACCAAATGACGTCTGTGCCTATGTTTGAGTGACGTTCTCTAGGGTTGACATTATTCAATTATTAGTCGGACATGTACGGGGGTGTAAGTGGTTCATCAACATCTTTGAACCAAAGTCAATCTCACCTGCACGGGGTACACCCTGCTGACTGACAGACGAGGCTTTGATGAAAAGAGAGGTAGGACATAGCGTATCTTTTAAGCAGCCCGACTGACGAAGTACCACCACCTCACAGAATACCGCAGTCAAATAACTATTTCCTTGATGGTTGTTGTGTTCCTGCGAGTGAGTGAGGTCACCAGAGAGGATGGAGTTGCTGCGTTGGCAGCGGGATGGCAGCGCGCGAGCGATTTTTAATATTGCGAGCGTTAATATGGTTACGGTAACCGCTTCACATCAGGTGGGCGTAGTGAAGAAAAAAAAACATAGCAATACAATACACTGACTTCAGCCAATATTTACAAAACGCCTTGTATAATTGCCATTGCTAACTTACTCAAAATTTTATATTTTCTAATCACCACTAAATCGAATATTCGCCTTCCGAACACCGGTTCATTGTAATGATCAAAACGTTTCATTCTCATTAATTGTAGCTTTTTACTATTCATAAAAATGCATGCGTAAAGATTTGATTCATTTTCATATTCACATGGAACAAACGTAATTTAAAACTAATACCACACATGACATCACGCACAATAAACATTGAAATGTAAATAAGAAAATTGTAAATTTTAACAATAAACCACCATAACTCAAGTGACAGCAATGTCACTTCCGCGCGTCTGCGCACTCACTTGCTCTTTGAGACATATAAATCTGCTATCCTTTTCTCATCTCGTTTTAATTGTATCTTGTATCCTACTTTGACAGACATGAATTAGTTATGATGAAACTATGGCTGCCGCATGCTTTTTAAGTAATTTATAAACAATATAGTACTTTATTTCATCCAAAGGGATCGAATAAATTTCTTTTTTTGACTTTCCATATGTTGAGACATCCATCCACTGCACAAGTAACTCCCATCTTTTAAACTGAATGGAGAATAAAATACGAGCGACGTCAATTTGTAGGACGTTGCATCCATTGCGAACGGTTCCAAATCGGTTCCATAGGGGAGGTGAGGTCGACTAGTGAGAGCGGCAGAGAGTGTCCATACTGTACGTTAGTACTATTACTTATACTGTGCTAATACACTATATTCATATGACATATACTTTGTGGAAAACGAAGGGAAAATGTTGAGTATTTTTTATTAGACTTAACTTTATGGTTTATTCTACAACCTTCGCACAGTGTAACTAATAGTACTACGTAAAGTATGCTCACTCTCTCAAATCCTCACCTCACTCCCCTCTGAGACAAATCTGGAACAGTTTATATGGCGCCGCACGCAACCATGCACATTCACACTTTGCACAGACGGCATTGTTTATGTAGTAGTTCACGACGCGACATTACTATGGAGTGGCCGGGGTGTGATCTTAGTAGACTTGCGCAAAACAGTTCACTGAACTGAAAAGAGTGATGCAGTTCTTTTGACGCAAATGAACTATATCACTCATCTAGTTCATTTAGTTCAATTACTTCTGTCTTCTTTCTTCTCAGTTCTATTGCATCATTTTGATGACATTGTATTTTTGTATTAAATAAGTATAACTAATTAAATATTTTATAAATTCCCTTACAAATATTGATTTTCCTTCAAACTTTTCACATGCTTAGGACTGTCAACCTTGAGTAAAAAGAAATTATTTAGTGGTTAAAATATTAATTAATAACAAAAATTGAGCCTTGTATCTTTACTACTATAGCATATTTTCGCTAACAGCTTATGGTTCTTATGCCTTCGAGTTCTTCTAATTCGGTCAGTGAACCACGCACGAAACTATCTGTCTTGTTTTATCTCGAACAATTTCAGAATCTTCTGTCCTTTTCGCTCTCTATCGCTAGCAATTTTGGTATTACAACGTATCTCTCTCATTCTAGCTCGTACGCTTTGTCACTCGATTGAACTAAATGACGCAGTGAACTATATGAGACAAGAAAGAGTGAGTGACAAGAACCGGCTTGTATGGTGAACTGGTGAACAATTGAACTACTCACTCAGGAACTACACAACTCTAAATCTTAGTATTGCAGCAGTATTGTAAAAATATATGTTATAGTTGAGCATGTAGTCTACGTTATTTCTCTATGTGTCACACGATTCGGCTTACATTTCCAAAGTAGTTCTCATTTTATTCATGTTGTATTTAGTTTACTTATATATCGATACATCAAAATTACGCGTGCCAAGTCACTTCTTTTTGACGTGATTACGTCTTATAAATCAATGAAAGCCGGCTGCACACATGAAAAAGCATGACTCATTGTCACGTCCGCCTGAGCCGAGCGTGCAAGTGAGAGCGCGGATCAAGCGATAGAGAGGCACGATCGGCCTGTTTCTTATGACGTTATTAAACATAAAATTGTCGTCAATAAATCGACATTATAGACAACCAATTTTTTTTGTAATTTTAAATTAAAGGAATGTTTATAAAAAAACTTTCATAATTAACGCTCGCGGGGCCCACATTAGATCGGGCTCGGGAGCGAGAATCCGAAATTGTGAAATACGTCGTCTTAAGTGTGGGGGTTTTATTAATTTTTATGTATAATTTTGGGGTTTTTTCTTATTTACGAACTATCATCATTTTCAGCGATCTATCAAAAGTGTAAGAACTGTAAAAATACACAGAACTAAAAAGAAACAACATAAATATATAATTCTATGAATGAATGAAAAAAAAAGAAATGTGTTTATCTAATAAACTAATTTTTATTCTCTTATCTATGTGGTATTGCAAAAACAGTTTGCCCGATTATTGTGCAATGTTGACGGAAGCGATCCCATTTTTTTAAATGTCTAATACCTGATGCCTGTTTTTGATAAGATAAAATGGGTATTTTTTATAGATAACCGGTCAAGAGCATGTCGGGTCAGGCTTAGTTTAGGTACACCCCAGCCACTTCATACAAATGTCGCGTCTATATCTACAATTACATAAACAGAGCAGATGCAGAGCGTGAACTTGTGAGCAGAGCGTGAATATTGACGAAATTTGATCATTCCTCGGGTCGGTCCCACTGTTACCATTGAGTAATAGTGGCACTACTGTTCCCATTATTACTACTACGCTTTATTAATACTATTCGTCAATTGTCACATCAATGGGTATAGTGGGACGGTTTTGAGAAAAAATTGTGGTTCCTGACCCAGAATTCTCACTGCAATGAATGGGTAATGGTAATAGTGGGACCGACCCGATTCCTACGGTTATCTGAACGCCTTTGTTCCCAACCAGTGACACCCTCAACTGTTACACTGTGACTGGTGAGAAAAAAAACCCCAAGGAGTCATACTGTTACTCGATGGGACAACTTTTTATACTTATTTCCAACAAGTCACACTCAGGTCACAAGCAGGAGCGTGACTTGTTGGGAGTAAAATGTTCCCAACCAGTTATGGTGCATCCACATACGCCGCCGGCTTTGCTGCCTGCTTTGCCGCCGGCATTGCCACCGACATGCAGACTGCTTTGGCGCTAGCTTACCGCGCGAGCCGCGTAATGCCGCGAGTGCCGGCGGTTTGGCCGCCGGGTATGTGTGGATGCGCCATTACACTGTTACAAGTTGCCACTACAGTAGAATCATACTATCCGGCACGTCAATAGACCGACACGTCCAATAATCCGGCACCCTCCGACCGCGCCTCCCCCGCCACTCTTCAACTAAACTTACAAATTATTATAAAACTATGTATGTAATTACAAGTAAATATTGAGATGTCACTGTTATAAAAACGTTTTTTTTTTGGTTTTTTTGCTAGACAAATTACACAGTGCCATCTAGCCCCAAAGTAAGCGAAGCTTGTGTTATGTGTACTAGACAACTGATAAACATACGTAAATACATTTTTTTTGTAAATACATACTTATTATACATAGAAAACACCCAGACTAAGACAAACAGACATGTTCATGCACACAAATGTTTGTCTTAAGTGGGAATCGAACCCACGAGCGTTGGTGTCGAAGCCGCGTCATTGACCGCTACGCCACCGAGCTCGTCAAGCTCGTCAACGTGTAGAACAGAAACCCAAATATATCGTATTTTCATTATAAAATGCTTTATGCCGAACATTCCAATAATCCGGCACCCTCTGGTTTTTAATAGTGCCGGATTAGTGAGATTACACTGTACTTTCTTCGCGTCCTGTAACATTGGGAACAAACGTCTGAACCTATGGACGCTTGCAAAAGAAAGAGTAATGCTCATGCACTGGCACTGGCGCTGCTGACGTAACATCTCATAGTATCTGATCACCTCAGGAATACAACAATCCTCAAAGATATTGTTATTTGATTGTGGTCTTATGTAAGAAGGAGGTACTTCTCGATTTTATCGATTTTGAATTATAAATAAATAATAATAAATAATTCCTGGACAAATTACACACGGCCATCTAGTTCTAAACTAAGCAAAGCTTGTGCTATAGGTAGTTATCTGGTATAAACTAGTTATCTGATATTATACTTTTTTTTTAAATACATACATGCAATACATAGAAAACACCCCAGACAAAGACCAAGACAAACACACATGTTCATGCACACAAATGTTTCTCATGTGCGGGGTCGAACCTGCGACCCCAGAGTTAAAGTGGCCATTGCTAGCCATTCGACCACCGAGCTCTTCAACGACACCTTACCGAGGCCTTCCTAAATAGTAAACACACAGCTCTGCTACATACAATTTATACTACAATTACTCCCTAATCTAAATAAAATTTGCATTATAATCTATTGAACAAAAATTCGATGTTGTTTTTGACTTTTATCGAGTGAGTAATTATTTTTCTATTTTCCTCAAGTGGCTGTGTTTCCTGTGTCTCACTTTACTACCATTTCTAAATTATTTATAATTCAACATGGGTCTGGTTACATGGACTTATATGGGTCGTCAAGGGGTGGGCCGCCAGCGCTGCGGTAATCGCATTGATGGCGGTCCTCACATTTAGTCTTCACTTTCCATGAGGCAAGGTGGAGATATTTTGACCGACCACATTTAAAAAAAAGATCTCAGGTCTTTCAAGTTACATTTTCCATTCTACTGTTGTTTTACACGATCTCTTTGTACAATTCGACAGCGGCATATACTCTTTTAATCAAAGATTCCACAAATTTTGTGCATTTAGGTTCATATTGCCCCTTTTCATAATATCTCCTGGTTTCAAAACGTCCCATTACCATTAGTATAACATTGAAGGTAAGAAGGGTCGTGCAATTCAAGTTTGTTGTACGAAAATAAAAATAAAATCGTGAAAGGGATCTTATGGGCAAGAAACATTTCGGGAAAGGAGTATTATGGGGGACTTTTCGGTAAATGGACTTTATTTAGCAAGGATATTCCGGGATAACAGCAAAATAGGAAATTACAAAAATTAGGTTAGAAATACAATCTCGCCCAACAAGTTTTCGCCAAAAAGTTACAATGTAGGTCTCTTATTATTAAATGGCTTTACGACTCTGGAACGAAGTCCTTTCAAGTCCGTAATTTTATTATTTCTTTACACTAATCGCGATTTCAGAACTTGATGAAAATATCGTCAGGAATATTGATTTATAGTGTACGTTTTAAGAGAGGTAGGGAGCATAATTTGTAAGCTACACGACTGGGGAATGTACCTCCACCTCACAGAATATCGCAGCCAAATAACAAGTCTCTTGAGGGCTGTTGAGTTCCTGCGAGTGAGTGAGGTCACCAGAAAGGAAGGAGATGCTGCGTTGGCAGCGAGGGCAGTGGCGCGCGAGCGATATTTTATGTTGCGAGCGTTAATATGGCTACGGTAACCGTTTCACATCAGACCAGGGCCGTATGCTTGTCTGCCACCATGACGTAGTATGAAAAAAAAAGAAGGTGTCGGTGTGTGTGATGGAACGCCAGCGTGGCGCTAATCGCAGTGATGGCGGTCCTCACATTTTGTCTTCATTTGTCATTAGGCAAGGAGACATTTTGACCGGTCACATTAAAAAAGTTCTCTCCATTTAGATTTGCCATTTTACTGTTGTTATACACTACATCTTTGAACAACTCGACAGCGGCTGTATACTCTATTAATCGAAGATTCCACAAAAAAAAAAGGTGTCGGTGTGTTGACGGTGTGAGTGACTCGTGAGTCGTTTGCAGGTGGAGCCGTGGAACTCCGTGCGCGTGACGCTGTCGGTGCCGCGCGCGGCGGCGGCGCGGCTGCGCGCGCTGGCGGCGGCGGGCGCGCCGCAGCTGCGCGCGCTCGGCATCCTGTCCGTGCAGCTGGACGGCGACGCCGCGCTCTCGCTGCGCCTGCAGCACGGCGCCGAGCTCACCATCAACACCGACGCGGACGGTCAGTGGATAAAAATAAATGTAGAGCTACGTGGTCAGTTATAAAAAATGAGATCTGTGATACAAAAATAGACGATAGTATTTCAACAATTAAAATAAATGACGTGATTCATACTGATCCAATCTCAATAGCTACTGCCCTTAATGATCATTTTACTGGATTGGCTGACGGTTTTGTATCAAATAATAATCGGCATATTCACACGAATAAAGTATTGTCTAACTCATTATTTCTTAAGCCAATGACAGTAAACGAGGTAAAGAAAGAAATCATGTCTTTAAATAATACCAACTCAGAGGGATATGATGGAATAAGCACAAAAATAATTAAGACTTGTGTTCTTGAATTAGTAGATGTATTAACGCATCTTATTAATCTGTCTTTCTCTACGGGTTCCTTCCCTGAAGTGCTGAAATTTCTATTAATAAAACCATTATATAAAAAAGGCAGTAAAGATGAGGTAAATAATTATCGTCCAATAACACTGATTCCAATTTTGTCGAAAATTTTAGAAAAATGTATGTACAAAAGACTTCTTGAATTTTGCAACAAATATGAAATAATTAACAAAGATCAATTTGGGTTTCAAAAGCAAAAATCGACATCGCTAGCAGTTTACAACTTAATAAATACGGTACTAACTAACATCAACGACAACAAACTGACAACAGGTATTTTCTGTGATCTGTCTAAAGCATTCGACTTTGTAGATCATAAAAGACTTTTGCAGAAATTAGAAAATTATGGTATCAGAGGACCCGCCTTACAGTGGATTTCTTCATACTTACGAAATCGACGCCAATGTGTTGTTGTTAATAAAATAGTAAAAAATGAGAAACATTCGTATTTATCTGAATATAAAGAAAACAAATACGGAGTTCCGCAAGGAAGCGTACTTGGTCCGCTACTGTTTATACTTTACATAAACGATCTTACTCAAATAACACATCATAAATGTATTCTATTTGCGGACGACATATCAATAATTGTATCAACAAATAAAAACCAAAATACGGCAATACATAATCATGAAATTGACATTAACAATACGATAGATAAAATAATAAAATGGCTAGAAGAAAATAATTTACAAATCAATCTTGAAAAATCCAATTATATACAATTTAATCAATCTAAATATAATAAATACAATTTCAAAATGAATATTCCAACAATGAAAGAAGTCACACATACAAAATTTTTAGGTGTTATAATTGACCAAGACCTCAATTGGAAATTGCATATAGATAACGTAAGTAAACGATTAAATCAGTTTGTATATGCCCTTAACCGAATAAGAAATGTAACTAACACAAAAACGGCTATTGTATCCTACCACGCATACGTAGAAAGTATTCTGCGTTACGGATTAATTTTGTGGGGTAACAGTACAGATAGACACAGGGCATTTATTGCGCAAAAGAAATGCATGAGAGCAATAGGAGGGATTCCACCCGACGAGTCATGTAAACCACTGTTCAAGAGTTTCGGTTTGTTGCCACTACCAGCTCTTTACATATATGAAATCTGTAATTTTGTACATAAGCATAAAGAATTATTCAAATTATCGGGTACAAATAATCCACGAGTTAAAAGGAATCCACAGAAGCTTATATTTACCAATAATCCTAAATCAGCTAAATATGTAAAGAGTTGTCTCGCTATGTGTGTACGTATATACAATAAGATACCAAATGATATGAAAATTCAAAATCACAATTCATTCAAACATAGACTGCATGAATGGCTTAAGAAGTATAACTTTTATGATACGAATGAATTATTAAATGGAAATTTTTTATAGTATATATATATTTATGCAAAAATGTGTAGTATTTATTATGAACAAATGTCAATTTAATTATTAAGTTTGTGTGATAACGTATAATTTAAATTATAATGAAGTAATAGTTGTAATTAATATTAAGTCAATACAAATTTGCATGCTGACTGTATCAGCCAAACATGCGAAAAATGAATATATCAAGATCCTTATACCGTGTTTGTGAGCAAATAAACAATTTATTATTATTATTATTATTATTAAAAGAATGTTTTTAGCGTTATGTCCGACTTTTATACCTTTATTTTGTGGTCAATAAAGGGTAAATAAAGATTAAATTCTGTGACAAAAGCCTGTGATTCTGGTCTGGTTTGGAGAACCATGTCAAACAGACACGGTTCTCCAATCCAAAATCCTAATGGAATGAAAAATTTAATATTCTCGAAATATATAATGAATCGGATAACTGTTACACGATTGTTTTTAAGCCTTTTTTATAACTCATAAAATAGATAAAACGTTATACTCTGTAATTGTTGAAGTAAAATGGGTAGCAATAAACCAAGCATCTACTATTATAAAATTGCGCGACTATTAAACTAACTTGGCGACTAAAGTTGGAATAAACATAGCAAACCTAACCTAACCTAGTATTTCAGTGGCCCATACAGTATTTTTTGTAGCTTACTTTATTATTTTCCAAGTAAGATACACTCCCGGACAGATCTATCGGCTATCACCAACCGAAAATTCATACAGACGATAGAGAGTTTCCAGTAGCACTTTTATCTTATCAAATTTATTGCAATGTAATCAATTTAGTGTGTTTTGAAAGTCAAAAAGTCAACATTTTAGCGTCCTCTGATAGTATGGAATTGCGCGAATATATTCACAGTGACCGAGCAGGCGCGAGGCTACCAAGTATTCTCGCTCCCGCTCCCGCATATTCGGTGAGGGAGAGACCCGATACTAAATTAATTTCTTTATGCATTAGATTAAGATAAAACATCTTGGTGGAAACATCTTTTCTATGTGAAATTTCGTGGGGTGGGCCGATTGAAGTGATCAATTGAACCGTGAGTGAGTGACCGAGTGAAGATTATTATGTAAAATTAGCTGCCCGCCCCGGCTTCGCACGGGTAAAAAGTGATGTTTTATTTTCCTCGCATTTATTTTTTATTTTTCTCTGAGTAAGAACCATCATATTCAAGGAATATTCTAAAAAATGAATTAGCGAAATCGGCTCAGCTGTTCTCGAGATTTGCGCTTAGCAACACGTTCAGCGATTCATTTTTATATAGATGTACAAATGTGTAGAAAAATAACATAAATAATTAATATTATAGATGCGAGCACGTCCCGTTCTCAACAAAACGCCGAGCTACTGTCTGGGCTGGGTGGAATAGCTCGGTTAATAGACGATGGTGCTTCCACGAGCACCTCGGAACCCCCGCCCCCGGCACCGCGGGACAACTTCAAGTCTCCCAACACTGTGTGTCCCATGGACGGGAAGATACCGCAGAACATTCCCACGCCCACGTCGGACCGCTGCGAGTTCCCATTTGGAAGCATGACGCAGGCGAGGGTTATACATCGGAAAGAGAATACGTTAGGTATGTAACATGTTTAAATTTACAAATTAAAATCTTAAAGCAAATCGTTGTCACCTAGAATAAGAGAAAGATGAAGGGGAGACCTTGCATTATTCAGACATTGCAAAGTAGGTACTTCCGAATCATGCTAAAGTCAAAGTCACGTATAGTTTGATCAAGGAACAACTTTTTAATACTTGTTTACAAAATTAAATATCTCACAATATCCAAACTAGGCAAAAATAGAAAGGAATATTACTAACACGGACATAAATACTTAGGAGAAAGAACCACCCTGTACACTGTTCCTAGATTACTCAATAAATCATTTAAAAGTAGCATTATTATAAACAACATCAAGTAAAAAATTAAAATTCGATTTCTCTCAACAACCTGTAGGTCGTGCACTGTAAAACCAGTTTCTTGCTTATACTCCCATTAGTTATTAGTACATAATTGTGCGACAACGGGGTGATTTCTTCCGCGTATTCTCAAGTCCTAGAACTCCATACGGAGTTTTTCGCAGGAGCATCATTATGGGGATCTTCCAGGCTTTACACAGCTCTTTACAGAGTCTGCAACCTGTGAGTGATGCCAGTATTATACGCTACTATAGGCTGGCATGGCCGTGTGGTTTCCGGCAGACTAGAATAGAATCACTCCGTTTCTTCCCGTGGATGTCGTACAAGGCGACTAAGGGAAATACATTATCAAATATCGATCAGGCCTCCCCAACTTGTTTGGCCAGCGTGGGGAGTGTAGGCCAAATCCTTCTTCCGTCTGGGACGGACGAGAGAGGGTCGTGCTCCTGTAGTGGAGACTAAAATGGACGTGATGATGGTGATGATAGGCTGTGAACTGTTTACCAACAGACTGCTTTGGGTTTATATTTTTATTGTTGGAATTTTGCGTAGATTATATAAATATTTTTACAATGCCTTGTTAAAAATCACCACCTCAGCTGCCTTACCTTACCTAGGCAGAGAGGTTTTTACTTTAAAAAGATTTTATATAAATCTTTCCGGTGTGTAAAGTGGACCGAAATCAACAATAAAATATTAATTGTTTGCATAGTTTGTTTGGCTTTTTTTCTTGCTTATTTCATAGGAACCTAAAGATTTAGTAAATGTGTTTTGTACAGGTTTGACCGGCGCATCAACAAGTATAAGGCCGGGTTCGGACGGTCTATTCGTGCGGCCATCGACGTCCGCGTTCACCGGTCCGCCGCCGCCCTACCCGGCCGCCCCGCCCCCGTCCCCGGCGCCCCCGCCGTCCCCCTCCGCGACCCCTGCCCCTGCACCGCCCACTGTGGCGATGTCATCGCCTCTCCTCGTAAACCTGCTGCAGAACGATGCGCCTGCGCCGCAACCGAGAGCAAAACCGCCGCCGCATCCAGCCAAACTGGACCGATTGGACGATGGACAGGTCAGTTTATGATTAGATCAGGTTCATCCAGGTTCAAGTATAGATCAGGGTTTTCCAAAGTTTGAAGTGCTGACTTTTTTATCTTTAGGCTTTTCCATTCGTAACCCACTGTTTAAAGTATGGATACACAAATATATATATATGATGTGATATGAGGAGTGAACAATGTCACACTTAGTAATTTACTTTTCTTGACCGGCCAGATCACGACCCTCAAGAAAAAACTAGCAACGCACAGACAGACAGAGTTTTATGTGTTGGTTCTGCGTGATAAAGTGGTTACGTACATATTATTATAAATTACATATAACCACTTTATTGCCATCGGTGAGAACATTAATATTGCCATAAAGAAGAATTCGAGATATAATTACTTCACAGAATATGGTTTTACATAGTAATATTTGGTGCAGGTGGAAATAGCAGTGGGGAGGCCGTCGTTCGAGTACCGCGCGCCGCGGCCGCCGGTGCGCGCCGGGCCGCCGCCGGCCGGGCCCGCGCAGGGTCCCGCGCCGGGCCCCGCGCCGGGCCCCGCGCAGGGCCCCGCGCCCCCGCGGCCCGCGGCGCGGCCGCTGCCGTTCGCGCGGCGAGCGTTCCCCGGGCCCCGCCCCACGGCGCCGCCCTCGCCCGCCGCCTCGCCCGCGCCGCTGCCTGCGACACCTCCGCCCCCGCCCCCACCGCCGCAGCAGTATCGCCCGCCACAAGGTAAAGCATATTTTATTTGTATTATTTTTATTTCAATTATTTTTTATGACCCTGAATTATTTAATTTAATCCTTAAGAGCTGTTTATTATATTTTTTTTCTTCAAAACACTAGCAGTCATAACTAAATTCTGTTGTGACTACTTAGTACGGTACTACGAGATTATTCCCGCACTACTAGTGGTAGAATTCGTCTCTTTTAACCGTCTTCACAACTACTCAATATACTCAACTTAGTGGGGAGCCAATGCCGCCAATAAGCGTTCATTCTTAAGTCCACCATGAACTTTTAAGGCTAAACGCGATCTGTACCTTTTGAACGCGCCTCGCTTAATTTGTAACTAGATACAGATTTTATGCGGTAGCAGCGAAAGCGCCGCTAATGCGACCGCTCACATTATATCCTTTTGAAACACAACATAAAATGGCGGTGTTTCGCCGCTCGCCCAGAATCCACAAGGTGCTGTTGGTAAGATGTAGATGTCGTTCCAGGTCCGGTGGCGAACCGCGCGCGGTTTCCCCCGAGCGGGTTCTCGGAGCCCCCGCCGTACCGGCAGCTGGCCCGGCCGCGGCCGCCCGCGCCGCCGCCCGGGCCCGCGCCGCCGCCGCAGCCCCGCCCCGCGCACCCCGCGCACCCTACACACCCCGCACACCCCGCGCACCCCGCACACCCCGCGCACCCTGCACACCCCGCGCACACGCAGCCGCAGAGGTTCTCCGACGAGGACCTGCAGGTGCTGCTGCCCATGTCCACCAAGTCCATGGACCAGAAGACGAGGTCCAGGTTCCAGGTCAGTACACTGTCACTTTAAACATGTTCACGATAATTCAAACAAAATGTTTATGTATGTAGTAACAAATTTTTGTCAATAGTAGTGTGGTATAAAATTGCCTCACACAAGATTTGTTCTCACAATCTTTGAATAAACATGTATTTATTTGCATAAAACGAGAGCAATGTCATGCAATCGATATTATCAATGTAGGTATTAAATATGATAAACATATTCTTTCATGCTCATTTCACCTCACAACTGGGGTTCGGAACTGATTTTTTTTTACCTAAATAATCATTCCTGACCTGATAATATTAGTTAAACATTGGTCCACATGACGTGTTTGAAGTCTGAATTTGAATAAATACAATAGGAATAAAAGTGGTGCTAAAATGCTTCCTTGAGGAACACCATTTTCATTCTTCCTATATGCAGACCTAAATTTAATTAAATTTACATCATTAATAATATTTATTATTTCTGTACTCTGGTATCTGTTTTTTAAATAAATTTTGAACAATTCATTAACTGTGCCTCTAAAACCATACTTATATAATTTGCTTAAGAGCTTATCGTGATTTACATAATCAAACACCTTACTAAGATCTAGGAACGGTACAACTACAGGCGTCTTTGTATCAATACACTCAGTCACAGATTTGTAAGTGTGGTAGAATAGTTTTTCCTGAAACCATTTTGTTCTGAACGGATTACAGTAAATTTATTTGAAAACTAATCAATTTGCATATACATGCTCTCTCAATCACTTTTGATAATATTGGTATAAGTGCAATGAGCCTATAGTTACCAATATCCGCTGAATCTGCTTTTTGGAAGACAGGCTAATTCATTATTGTTAATAATATATTTTAATTTATCAGGAAATTTACCTAGTGAAAAAGATAAATTGATAATGTGACTCAAATCTGCAGAGATAAATTTAGCACTTTTTTTAATGATACTTGTAGTTAATTAGTTTTGGTCTTTCATAATTTCTGTCCGCGGTTTCGCCCACATAAGCACACAAACATAAATCCTATATGTTAATCCAGATCATATTCTATCTTTGTGCTAAGTGTCCTTCAAATCCATTCTGTTGAATGAATCACAACTTTACATATCTGCATCTCATTTACGGTTACTTATTAAACATTTAAACACCTTCACAAACGTCCATGCCTGTATAATCAGTATTAGTTGTAACAAAATTGCCATATTTTTTCAGGAGTTCCAATGGTTCCAACAGCAGTACATCGCGACGCAGCGCGCGGCGTCGCAGCCCGACTGGAACGAGCCGTACCGGGACACGCTGGACCTGCCCGAGCTGCCCGACAACTGCGACCTGGACCAGCTGCTGCCCACGCTGGGCGGGGACCTGCACCTCGACGACACCGCGCTCTCCGCCATCTCCGACCTCGACTCCAACCCCAAGATGGACCTCTACGACCAGCCGCACAAGGACGGCGTCCCGCCCGCGGCGGACTCGCATCCCACGCCCGACGCCCTCCTGCAGGAGATCACCGGCGTCCAGTACAATACCCCCAGTGTCAACGGCCCGTACTCGGACTCGAGCCCGAACCCCCCGAACCCCCCGAGCGCCCCGAGCGCCGCGAGCGGTCCCGCGAGTGTCAGCGATGTGCCTTCCAAGAGCGACTCGTTCAGTGTCAGCGAGCCCGCTACCAACTTCATGCCTCCGCCGCCCGTGCCGCATCAGTCCACCTCCAAGTTTGCGCAGACTACGTCCCCGAATCATACTATAAGCCATACTCAACACGCGCCTTTTAAAACGTCACTAAATACGTACTCGATGAGCGGTATTAGCGAAAGGAGTCAGTCTACGACGTCGATGCCTCCGCCTATGAGACTGCCCGTCAGAGCGACGACGTCGGTTTCGACGGCGACCGTCGGCTCTCAAGCCACCGCGCAAGAAATAGAAGAGCAGAGCAAGCAGTACCTGATTAAAACTCTAATGAGGGACGACGACATACCACCGCCGAAGGAGCAGGAGAAGAAAGTCGAAGAAGTAACCGTCGCGCAGTGCAAACTCAAAGAGAACTCCAGTGACACGACGCCAGAAGTGTTCGGTATTGCCAAGTCGACGATAATCGAGGAAGACAAGAAAGCAGAGGAAGACTTGAAATTGAAGAATAAAGTTATAAAGAAAGAAAAAGACGATAAGCTGGTTTTAAAAGGAGGGAATCCTAAAACCGGCGCGAAAGAAAAGCCGGTTACGTTAAAGGACAAAATAATGAAAGACGGCAAGAACAAAGTGCTGTACCCGCGGCCGCAGCTCCCGAAGCCAGCGCCGGTGGCCAGCGAGCAGCCCAAGTCGCCGACGGGAGAAAAAGAGTCGATAAAACTCAGGCTAAAGTTAGATAAAAATGAGCCTGTTTATAAAGCCGACGTTAGCTTCGTTAATCAGCAACTGAAAGGCGAGAAACCGACGGAAGGGGAACCCAGAGTTCCACCCTTACACATTAGCATTAGGGGCCCAAATTCGGCGGTCATAAAGAATTCTAAAAAAGAAAAGAAGAAATTTGGCCCAGGTGATTTGCATTCAAAGAAAACAAAGATCAAGAAAGCATTAGAAGGGGAGGACAAAGTCCATCGAAGAGACTCCGAGGAATCCCTGGCGTCGAAATCGGATAGCACTGAGAATAAGACTGATGAATATTTAGTCAAAAGCATAAAACTAAACAACCATTACAATGAAGGTGATCCGATGAAGACAGAGATAACTGGTGATAACAATGTTGTGTACAGAATGAAGTCAATATCGAAGACCGCACATATAGTCACCAAAGCTCATGACTACAAATTGAACAACAAAGTTCCATTAGACAATCTCAAGGTTAAGAAAAAGTCGAAGTTATTAAGCGATAGCGGGAAAGTGATCGAGAAGGAAAGAGATAAAGAATGGAGAAATGATTTATTGGAAAAAGAAGGGAAGTATGCGCAGAACGAGGGTTACAGAGAGCCAAATAACCACGAAGCAAAGAAAAAGTTACCAACTAAAGTAGATAATGGTGCGAATTGTGATAACTTGAATGAGGGGAAAACAGTGCAATTGGACACGGATAGTAGTGAGTGTGTGAAAAGCGGTGCTAGTGAGTTGGATAATAGATTGCTCAAGTGTTATGATCGGACGCTATGTGAAGAAGAGTGCCGGCTTGCCGATGACAATAAACTCAAACGGACACTCACCGAAAGTGCTATTACCTCACCCAACGGACTGCTCGCCTCCGACAAGAAGAGGAAGACCAGCCATAGTTCCTGTACAGGTATGTCTGGATTCCCAAAGCGTTGTATCTACTAGGCTACTAATAAAAGACGAGAAGTGTAATTCCTAACAAAGTCGATTCTAGAACTTTTTGCATACACTAAAGTAACATAATAAAGAAATTGAGCATCCATATTGTGGTGCTTCAAGGTCATTATTTGTCTGTCTGTTATAGTCTGCTCACCTTTTATGACCTATTTTATTTTTACGCTTCTCCTTTTATTATTCATAGCTATTAGGTACAAAAGTCGCGGGACATGCAACCTGAGGCAGTCTTATCACGTGGGGTGATACATTTTTTGGTGACTTTAGTCCAAATTTTTACACGAGTAAATGGGACAATGAGCGATGCGTGTCCCGTAACATTTGTGCCCATAGATTTATAATATATCTAGAAACCACAACCCGCCACTTCAAGTGTGTCAGTGAAATTTGTGCAATACAAAAATATTTTTTTACCGAAATTTGAATGCAAGTTTTGTCGAAACATAAAACTCACTAATGCACAGCTGGCACATTGCGATTTGAAAGATTGTTTTTAACATTGTTATTCACTAAATAAATAAAATAAAATAAAAAATATGCCTTCAGTTTTCATATTGTGATCAAGCAATATTGGATCTATTTCACTATGTGTCCTAGAACAGTGTGACTAAAATGGGGGAAAAAAATTAAGAAAATGTCACTTCAGCAATAGTCTGATCTCTGGTGACCTTTAAGTATGTACAAATAATTAATTACAGTAATTAAGATATAAAATAAAAAGGATTATATTTAGTTCAATTTATGAAATTTTGGACATATCTGTATACTTTTAAACATTGAAAATCTTTATAATTATGTGTCGTATATATTATTTAAAAGTGCAATTATGTACACAAAAAAATTTGAAATTTATGAATATTTAACATAAAAAATTATTATTATTGCAACATGTGTTTATGTACATCACCACTGCCTTTATTTAGTTAATTAGGCTTCATGTAGGAATATGTACGAACATGTTTATTTATTTAATCTTTATGCAGATAAAAACAATGTACAAAAGTGTACTAAGTGTAATAATAACAAGCATTCTCTATCAGTATATAAAATAACGATTTTTCGGAAATTCTCACAGGATACATGTAAGAAATTCCTAAAAATCGTTGTTTTATATCTACACAATAACTGCAACATTCCTATCAATTTTCAAATTTCTCAGACCAGAGTCTGACAGAGATCTGTGTAGTATTATAATCCTGCTGCTGTTAAAATTCCATTTTGATTTTTTTAACATATGGACAAAAGTTAAGCTTCATAAAACAACCAAAGTCTGGTTGGAGAAAGTGTATTTTTATGGAAGCTGGTTTGATGGCAACACTGATCAAATCTTGGATGTTGGTGTACAAGCAAAGCACATTCTTTCCTACAGTGTTCATTATACTTAAAGCTAATTTGTCAAATACTGACTTCAATCATGCAAACACAGCTTTGTTGAGAAGACTTAATTTTTTTATGATTCTTCATAGCTGAAAAAAGACAAGCTCGTAAACTGCCACGGCTGAACTACCTAATGGCTTAACTTTCAAGGCTAGCTAAAAAGCTGCATTCTGAAAATAATTAAAATATACAGAACGAACTGTGTGAACTTGATGCAATGGATGATTATTTCCTCTGGGAAGCAACTCGAAAGTTCTCAATGCCTGTCTTCTGAAGATGCGCAGAAAACATGGCTCTTTTTCAAAAAGTGACTTGGAGAAAGGTTTGCTGCGAAGAATGCATTAAAAATAAAAACTTATTAACTTATAGTGAACCCTACAAACTCGACTTGCAAATTGAAAATATTTTAAGGTCAGGAAACAATCAGAAAATTTTATCAAAATAAAGCCTCAGTATATGATTTAATTACTGCAAAAATACTTAATAATAATAGCAATACAGTTTCCGAGACATTCGTTGAACTTCATACTGAACAGAGACATTTTCCCACCACAATGGAAGGTAACTCAAATTAAAATTATCAATCAGGTCACCCATTCTGTCAAAGGCAATGGAAATACTTTTTTCATGTATTATTTTGTAGAATAATTAAAGAAATGCATAAAGCTTATGAAAACAAGACATATTGTTGTGCGGCACTTCTAGAGAGGCCTTTGACTGAGTATGGCATGACGGCTTATTATACAAAGTACAACCTCTTACTTATCACTTACTCTTACATACAACAAACTATTACATATTGCTAAAATCATATCTCACGGACAGATTTTTTTACTTGTTGTTTGCGAACTAAATAGAGCTCATGCAGGAGTGCTACAGGGAAGCATGCTTGGTTCAATTCTCTATTTTATTTTCACTTCAGACCTGCCCATGACAAACGACGTCGTGATCTTTATTTTTGCTGATGATACTGATTAATTAATGTCCATGACGAATCAGCACGAGCAGATAATATGCTTCAACACTCCTTCGACAACACCATGGAAGAGCTAACTGCCTGGTAGATAAAAGCACATGAAACAAAGTCAGTGCTGGTGACCTTCATGATGCGATGTGAAACTTGTTCCCCATTGTCGCTCACCAGAGTACTGATACCGTAATCAAATGTGAAGCCAGACACCTTGGACTTTATTTTGCTAACCATCTTACCTGAAAATAAAAACGTATGTTTTCACAAACAACTGGGAAAAATGTTCTGGCTGCTTGGAATAAAATCACAGCTGTCCCTGGAAAAGAAATGAATGAATTCTGAAACCAATCTGGACTTCGGATCTCAGCTTCAGAGGACAGCCTCTAACTCTAATCTATAAATACTACAAAGTATTCTTCATAGTTTCCCTGGTAACGAAACTATTCTAATGTATTCTGAATCCAATCTGGACTTATGGCTGAGATCCATCAAGGAAAATCCAACTCTAATCTTCATGATTCATAACAAATAAACAATTTCAATACAACCTTGAGATCAGAACTTTTCAAGAAGAGATTAGTAATCAAAAGATTATGAAATCATAAAGGAAGTGACTAGATAATCATCCAAACATAGTAACTACACACTTAATGAAGAGTAATTTAACAATAAAAAGAAAGTCCTCTAGAAGTTTATAGGGAATAACGAGGGCCACACCGAAATGATCGGCAATGGATACTTTTGAATTTTCTTCTTCGTCGTATTCTTCATTACTGAAGGTCGTGCTCGTTCTGATAGGCCGTGGTAGAAGAGTTGACAAGCTGTTTCCACACCACCCTGTCTTCAGCCTGTCTGAAGGCCGTAGTTACAGTGAGGCCCATAACCTGTTTTATGGAATCAGACCAGCGGATTGGTGATCGTCCTCGAGGTTTTTTCCCATCCACCTTGCCCAAAATAACCAGTTTATCAAGGCTATCTGGCTGCTTCGGAGCTATGTGGCCGAAATACCCTAGAATGCGCTGATAGCAGTTTGTGGAGAGTCTAGTCTTAATCTTCAGCTGGATCATACTTTTGAATAAATTAGACTTTTTAAAATCTATTTGAAATTTAGTATTCTTTCAAACTTATTATATTATTTTATTTCAAAAATTCCATTTGAAATAAAATAATGTATTACAGTAGTCATTTTAAATTGACAAGTCAGTGAGAAAATTTCCGTACCTTCATTTTTCACTTTCGCCGAGGTTTATCTCAAGAACAATGTGTCGCCAAGCTTGTTTCTATTTATGAACTTGAAGCACCTAACAAAACGACTATATCCCTGGTATTCTGAGTTTCGTCGAGGACGCTCTTCTTTTACCACAGTCCCTTCTACTGGTCGGCCAAAAACAGCGGTAACAGAAGAAAACATCGATGCTGTACGCCAATTAATACAAGAAGATAGACATGAGACACACGAGCAGATACGGGCTTCTCTCAGCATTGGTATGATAGTCATTCAAATAATATTGCATGATGAAGTTAGTTTCCCGCTGGGTGCCCCATCGTTTGACAGAAAAATAAAAGTCGGCTTGTGTTAATTGGTATCGTCTGCTTGGCAACGGTTCGATAGAGGGAGCTCAAATGCAGTTTTCAATATAGAAAATGTTTTCTATCTCACTTGCACACATTACAAGGCGCTTGAAATGCGTCTGTGTGAGTACTGTGTTCGCCTCAACTCTCGGTACGTTGCCAGTACCACAGAATAATATACTCTACAGAATATTCACTTCCGACACAATTGGAAAAATCACAATTAAAATATCAACCTTCGATACGCGCTAATACGGTCCATAATAATTCTGCAGCTATACTCGTACCTGAGTCTTTCAGCGGCAGGGACAATCGAAAGTAACCCCTATATCTAACGCCTTACGAGCGACAGCCGCTGCTTTTACAAAATGGTTTGTCTCGGCCTGGACGTCACTTGGCAGCGTGTCGCTCATAGGGTTGAACCAAAACGCTCGCGATCGAGCCGCGTAGATAGGTATAATTGGGTTGTTTCCAATGTTTAAAAATTGTACAAATAAATTAACAATATCGTAAAATACACAAAACTATAAAGATCTGCAAACTTTCATTCTAATATCTTCAGTCAGACTTTTTTTAGCGTCGATCAAAGTTTGGCGGGAAAGTCCATTTTAAAAGTATGAAATTATTAAAAAATAATATTTCCATTGGAGAAGCAATAAAAAATGCTATAACTTTTATTATGATACTAATCACATAAACGTAATATTTAACATAGCTGTCGTACAAATTTCTGATTTGATGCATACAAAATACAGATCTGTGACGTCATAATTCAGTAGTCTTTTGTATGGAGCGTTTTGGGGCAGTCTAAAAATTGTGATTTTCAAATTACCATATCTCGAGAGATTTTTGTGCTATCGAAGTAATTCTTTCACCTATGGTTATATTATGGAGACGTCCCTACATATCAAACAGAAAAAAATGTTAGTCAAATACCCAATTATATACGCTTGTTTATTAATGTTCAATAAAATACATATACTTAAACTACCAAAAATTGTAGTAGATTTACGTATGTGTACGTTTATTACTTTGTTGTACTTACTTATGTTACTATATCATACTCTGTGATTATTAAGTACATAGGTAGGTACTTAGTAACAATAATGTTAGGTAATGTTGACACTGTATAATTATATTATGTATAATTAATATATATATGTATAATTTTAGTGTAAGTTTTAACAGGAATCATGACTGTACGTACTTACAGATCAGGTTTACTATTCACGTTGTCCCAATAATAGCTCGGATGTATCTTTAACACGGAAAGTATTTGTAACATTGGTGTAGGTATGTATTTTAAGTCTCTAATCTACTAAAGTCATAATGTCAGCAGAACTCACGCGCCGATAGATCAATTAGCGTACATTTTTTAACAGGTGCGAGTGATCGCCCGTGGCACTCACACAATGCTTAAGTATAACCATAAATCATTATCTTTAAAATTTGTGTTCGTGCATCCGAATGCAGAACAGTAACGCTTTTGTTTAAACCATCTTGGTCGCGTCGCTTAGCGCGTGCGAGAGCGCGCGTGAGTGACACTCGACTAAATTGTGCTGCCGGCAGCGTCGGTCTTGTAGGTAAATAACTCGGCCGAATGGCGGAGTGACACAGGCCTGCCAGTACGTAACGTTTTTTTACATACAAATCCTAATGACGTCATAGATTACTTATTATTTATTTTTATTAAATATTATTAGTTATTTTATTATGCCGAACTTCGGCCACGTGTCTTCTGCGTTGTGATTAGATACTTGATATTCACTATATCACATGAGCTTCATTGCACAGCTCTGTGAGTATTGCAGAGTATTAAGTGCATGCTAGACACGATTCTCTAGCTTTCACGATTGGGATTATCTGTGAAAAGCTAACGAATCCATAAAGAGGTTTATGGATTATATAATAATTGCGAGTAAATTCTACAATAGTGAAGCATTTGTCATATTTTATGGAATAGTTACCTGGCCTCATTACATTTACACCCTGTATGTCTAACTGGAGGAAACGCGTTCGAAATTTCTTCGAATATGCACGAACACTCTGTAACTTATTGTCTAAAAAAGACACTGCAGTTTCCAAAGTACAACCTTCCATTATGCAAATTTCAGGTACATGGGGCACACTAAAAGTTTTGCACTTCTAGCTAATCGGAACTATTTTAATTTCGAATGTTATATTTTTTGAAACGACTTGCAACCTTCTTAGTAATAATAAAAAAAATGGCGGGAAATCATTTGTCAATTGTTTTTTATGACACATCAAAGTTCTACGTACGCAACGAAAATGGACTTAAGTCGAAAAGATTTTAGAGCGATGATTTTTTATGATTTTAAAAGTTTTCTCTCTCCGCAAGATTGTGCCGCTTGTCTTCAAAATGCTTTTGCGAGAGAAGCACCTTGTTTAAGCACCGTGAGGCGATGGTTTGCTGAATTTGAGAGAGGTCGGGTTTCTTTACATGACTAATTTCGTGAAGGACGGCCTTCAACTGCCGTCAACGAAAATAATGTGGCTACTGTTAAGCGGCTCATTGAAGAAAACCCGCGGATTACCTAGGAGACAATTCAAGGACTATTGGGGATTGTTATGAGCCAAATTCAGAAAATTTTACGCGAAGAATTAAAAGTTCGGAAACTTTGTTGTCGTTGGATCCCTCATGAACTGACAGCGGAGCAGTTGCGGGCTCGCGTGGAATGGTGCTCACAGATGCTACTGAAGTACGACCACGGACATTCTAATGCTGTTTATGACATTGTCACAGGAGACGAAACGTGGATTTATTGTTTTGAACCCGAAAAAAACAGCAATCTTGTGAATGGGTGTTTGAAAATGAGAACAGGCCAACAAAAGTGAGGCAGGCGAGAAACGTTGGAAAAAAATGATCGCGTTTTTTTTCTCAGCTACGGGTCCCATCTGCACAATTCCACTTGAAGATCAAAAGAGTGTTAATGCCGAGTGGTATTCTACCATTTGTTTACCCAGGGTGTTAGAAAAAGTTCGCGAAAGACGGCCAAAAAGCCGCGTTCTCCTACATGCATGACAACACTTCTTCACACACGGCCAATAAAACGAAATTCATTTTTAGCTTCCGAAAAAGTACAACTCGTCATCCATACTGCACATAGCCCCGACCTAGCACCCTGGGATTTCTGTATTTTCCCCAAAATCAAAGTTTTGATGAGGTTTCACTTTTACCAACTCCGAAGAGGCAGTGATAGCGTTCAATCAGCACGTAGACATGTTGTTTTTTTAAGTTACGCAAAATAGTGTGACCTACGTACATTATTATATTTAGTCTCTAACTAACAAATTAAAGTTCTAACACGACTAGGTCAACATTACAGAATTAATTGCAATATTTCAGATCCTCCCGGCTCGACGAACGTGGGCACGATCCCCGCGCGAGTCGAGTCCCCCCCGCCCGCGGCCTCCCCGCGCCGCAAGGACCGCCCCAAGGACAAGTCCTACTGCAAGCTGATGGCCGAACGCGCGCAGCAGGCGCAGGCACAGGCCCAGGCCCAGGCGCGGCCCGACGCAGACAAGTTCGGCAACCGGTCGCCCAACTCGCAGGCGCAGGGCGAGGACTCCGGCATCGAGTCCATGGACGCCCTCTCCGAGAAGTCGCCCAACCAGGCGAGCCAGTCGCCGCCCGGGCCGCAGCGCAAGGAGCGGCTCGACATGCCGCGCTCCACCAGCCCCACCTCCGTGCAGAGGATAATAGGCGTGATCGAGCAGGCGGCCGGCTCGGACGAGCTGCTCGAGCGGCTGGCGCTGGCGCAGCCCGCCTTCGAGCGCGAGCCGGGCCCGCCGCGCATCGACCTCGGCGACATCGAGGCCGCGCTGGCGCAGATGCACGCCGACCACGTCAACGGCGACGACGCGCCGCGCCGCCCGCCGCCCGCCCTCGCGCCCGCCTCGCCCAAGGAGGACTTCGACCCGCCGCCCACCAGGGTGTCGCCGCCGCGGTACACCTACTCCAACCAGGAGAAGGCCGGCGCGCCCGACCCGCCCGACGCCGAGGACGACCCGCGCGCCGCCGGCGGGGAGCCCGAGCGCCGCGCCGCCGGGGAGCCCGAGCCGGAGCCCGAGCCCAAGCTCGAGAGGATACCGCTGCAGGCCGACTTCCCCGACAAGAGCCTGCTCGAGCAGCTGCTCATCGAGATCCCCACGGCGGAGTACAACGCGCGGCGGCCCGAGTCGGCGTCGCCGTCGGCGCTGGAGCGCGTCGCGCGCAGCAGCGTGCGCACGCGGTCGAGCAGCAAGCTGAGCAGCCCGGCGGACGGGCCGCGGCTCAGCCCCGCCCCGCCCGCCGGCGCGCCCGCCCCCGCCCCCGCCGCGCCCTCCGCCAACTGCGTGGACAAGCCGAGCCCGCGCGCCGCGCCGCCGCCGCCGGCCGCCAAGGGCGCGCCCGCCGGCAAGCGCAAGCGGCGCGAGTCGGACGGGCCGGCGCAGACGCTCGCCGACGAGGCGGCGCTGCGCGCGCGCAAGAAGCCGCGGCGGACGGACGCGCCGCGCCCGCCCACGCAGCCGCCGCCCGCCGCCGCGCCCGCCAACAAGACCAAGAAGGACTCGGACAGCGACAGCGACGAGCCGCTGATATGCAAGGTGCGCGGCAAGCCGGGCAAGGGCGCGCGGCCGGCGGCGGCGGGCAAGGCGGCGGCCGCGGGCGCCGGCAAGGGGCTCGAGGGCGTGGGCACGCGGCGCTCGGTGCGGCACGTGCCGGGCGCGCCGCCGCCGCCCGCCCAGCCCGCGCCGCCGCCGCCGCCCGCCCAGCCCGCGCCCGCCGCCGCGCCCGCACCCGCGCCCGCCCCGCCCGCCCCGCCCGCCGCGCCCGTCAGGCGGAAAACTAGAAGCGCCGGTGAGTCTATACACTTTTTACTTTTTAACTACTATGTACTGTATTTATGTGGTAGGATGCCGCGAAGCTAGTATGAAATAATATCCAAGTAGTGAGCTATTGGGTATTTTAAAACACATTCTGCCAATGTACAAACCGAGTGAGGAAACTATTAATACTTGTTTTAAAATGACCACACTTCCCTGCTTGTCTGTATCAGTTCAAAGATATTGTCTCCCCAATTTCAAAACACTTCACTTAGGAGCGAAAAAATGAATAAACGAGAAGGAAAGGAAGGACTGTTTTAAAATACCCAAACCTTCCCTACTTAACCACGTCATCTAAACACTGCCTCTATCTATGTAAATAAATTGGTAAGTTGTCTAATAAATAGATGTGTTTTTGTGTTCAGTGGGCGAAGGCGCGACGGCAGCGAGCGCGGTGCGGCGGCGGCGCGCGTCCCGCGACGGCAAGTGACGGCGGCGGCGCGCGGAGGCGTGCCCCGCGCTGCTGCCGCTGCTGCTGCCGCTGCCCCCGCTGCCGCTGCCCGACTGACCGGCTGCCCCCCGCCCCCGCCCCCGCCCCGTGTCCCGGGAGACGCTGCTGCGGTGGCTGCACGACGGCTCGCCGGACCCATAGCCGACCGAGTATCATGCGAACGCGCGATCACAAACACTTCTATCACAGTACTTTACTCTCCATTAATTTACTCTCCGAATCCAAACGAATCATCAGAATCGGTAATTGATATTTTGTTTTTAATCTGCGATATGTTAAAATCGGTATACAATATAGCAGTGAAATTAATTTCATTTTTGTATTGAAATCGGATTGTTCAGAGTTTCGAAAGTAATTATAGGGCTGACTGAAAACAATGGTCCTTGAACCACGAGCTGTGTGTAATACAGACATTTCAAATACCAGTGTATTGACTCTATGGTCGTCTACGTCTATGCTCAGTTATGTTCAGTGGTACGATGACAGTTAATCTTAGCTAGTAGCGACATCTATCGAACTTTGAAGCGATAGCCCTGTGCAATAACTACCAACCAAACAGCCTTAACCGAAATTCTGTTTTTCTTACATCTATCTGGTTGGTGGTTTTTGGAAATTGAATTTCTTCCGAAGAATGTTATACAAAGTGGTAGGTTCAAATGTTAGCAGAGAGGAAAATAAGAATCATACTTCGACTTTGGAATCAAATTAGCGTTAAAAGTAAGAATTAAATGCCCTTTGTTCTTCGCGAAACTTCTTACTGAACACTCCGCAGTTAAATCAGCTAATTTAAGCGGGCACAGTGCGACACAAAGAATAGAAATGGAACTAAATTTATTTCTAGTAGCAACATTGACTTATTTCCATACAAAAGTGCTCAAATGTTACCATGTGAAAACTGTTTACACGAAGAAAAAAGCGCCCCCTATTTTTGTCTACTCTTTTTTTGGTCGCACTATAAAAGGATTTTTGCTGCGTTATGTGGATGTTTACTTCACTTGGTATTACACTAATATTAGAAAAAAAAACAACTTACGTGTACTTTCCATTGTGAGATTCTACTTAATGCAGTATGGGACCTAACAATCGTCGGTTATAAAATTTTAATGCCAAGGATACCATCCATGTTTTTATTATGTAATAAATCGGTATATGTCCAATTCGCACCTATTTTAGATACTGTTTGGTCAAGTTTCGTTGTATGACTCTCGGAAATTTTATACAAATTGTAAGTTTAATGTTATGGATTTTTCGGAATATTTATTTTATTAAATTTAAAATATCAGTGTTACAATGAAATCGCAGTATTTTTAATAAATACGTATGTAGTAACTTCATCTATTTACTAATTTAACTAAGTGAAGTTAATTGAAAACAAGCATTTCTGTTATCAGAGATGTTTGACTATATAAAATTGTAGTTTATACAGAAACGGGAATAAAATAGGTACAAATTACTAAAAAATTAAAGTAAAATTAAAGTACATTTGGAGGTCGTGCCGCTAGGCGAGCTCTCTAAACGGCAACGAGGGATGTAATTTGAGCTTATCCCCCGGAGTGATGTATAACAATTTATTATTTATTGCAGAAAAGAATTGCATATACTGTCGGGCATGTGAGTCGAGTTTTAAGTGCTCAGGATTCTCTATAATTTCTTAAGAGACTATATTTTTGCGAATAATTTGAATCAGTATCTGAACACAATCACTTATGTAATTTTCTGTATGGAATTGGGATGGAAAAATAAATAATTAGTATTTTAATGGAATTCGTACGTTTCGTATGTATTATTTTACAATAATACATTTTTAGCGCTCCAAAGTGGCCTCGTACAACATAACTCGCAGAAACACAACAAGTCTCAAGGGAATTATTATTTGGCTGTGAATTTTTCAAGTTTCCTTATTTATTCGCGTTATTCAGTTTTTCAGTTATTCTTGATCCTGTGTGGCCTTTATCAAATTTTTTACGTAAAATCCGGGGTGGTAATGGATTCTCATACATTTTTACCTCCATGATTTTCAGGGACGTGATAGATTTTACCTTTTTGATTTAACTTTACGTTCCGAAATTTTTGAGAGCGATATTTTCCCCTATTGCTAGGGTAGTAGTAACAACTAGTTTCGATTTTTAATACTGTTACGAATTATTGTTTATTAATTGACTAAAACAGGCTAACACAGGACGACATATGTATTGTTTCAGTAATTTTTTTCTTATAAAATCGTTGTTCACGTGTCAAGTATTATTAATTTGACTAAGTGAAGTTAAGTGAAGTCAAATTTAGTAACTTCACATAGTTACTAATATGACTTAGTGAAGTTAATTGAAGTCAAATTAGTAACTTCACCTAGTTACTAATTTGATTAAGGCGTTAACAAACATATTATCGGCGGGTATGTTATATACATTTATAAGCACAGTCACTGTCTAGTGTATATATATTTAGTGTCGTGGTTATCTTCAATCTCATTATGTCTTCGATTTACATGCAACGATATTCGTTTCCTTTAAAAAAAATTGTTGTCTGTAAAGTCCGTTTACGGACGATAATTTTACGTGATAACGTCATAAGAAAACATCGGCCGATGGAGTGGTAGAGAGATAGACGCGACACATGCCGCGCTCTCGGCTCAGGCGGAATGTGACAATGAGTCATGCTTTTTCGTGCATGCAGCCGGCGTTCATCGATTTATAAGACCGTTATCACGTCAAAAATACTGCGTTTTGTTTAAACACTGATCAAGCGATGTTGGCCGTACGCCTTTTTATGTCTAATATAAAAGTAACAATTCTATAAACATACTTTTGTGATTTTTGTGACATTACATTGGTACCGGCAGAGAGAGATAAATAAAATCATGACATAATAATAATATTTATTGAAATCAGTATTTTTTATTATTTTTCTACTTAAATAAATTTTAATATTAAAATAATTACGTATGCCACAAATTTACTGCGAGGCAATTCAGTCGACCTAGTTTTAAATATATTCTATGAAGCATTTGTTGGGACTTTTTTTCTGTATCGTGAAGTTCATACTGTAATTTATACTTCAGTTCTCATCTAGTCTGTATTGACCATAATAATCATGTACATTATAACTTTGTTTGTCAACTTTATTGAAAATGAGCACTTTGCCGGTGCCTTTGTTAAGGCACCTCCTGACTTGACGGTTTCAGATTTGCTGCAACACCTCGATATGCTACATATCACATATCCGTTTTCATATACAAAATTATCTGTGTCTGGATTGATATTTGAATTAAAGCGGGTTTAATTATGCTACTCAAGCATGTCTAAAATGTTTTATAAACCTAGGGACCACAGAGTGCTTAGTGTGAGTTTTTTTGGTCACATTCGAATGTGTTAACGTTTACAAGCCGACCAAATTGAGAAAAAGTGTCATATTGTGAATTAGCCAGACGCGTTTTACATATTCATAAGCCGGGTTGCTCACTTCAAAATGTGAACAAGTAAGCCACATAATTTTTTTATGTAATAGGCGTCTTATAAATTCACAACATGAGAATTCTTCTCTATTTGATCGGTTTGTTTACGTTGACATGATAGAACGCGAACAAAAAACTTGCACTAAGCACTCAGGCTCACAAAGCGACATTTTATATCTTGTTTACGATTTAATATACTGTGCCGCCAAATCAGGCAGTGTCCTATGTGTTTCGCGCGTGTAATCGTAACGATATTATGCTCGTTTCTTAGTGAACAAATCATGTTACCATTCACTATAAAGTTCGACTTAATGTAAGTAAAATCGAGTAATTTTAAGCGTCATTTTTGCATCCTTATCACCAAAGTATGGGGGCGTAGTATGAGATTTTAAAGTTCTTAATAATCGTGTTTACCATATTTGCTTTATTTGGGAATTTCCATATCCGTCTTATATCAGAGGTTCTCGAAAGTGGTTACAGTACGCGGCAATTGTAAAACCTTTTTCCCTATAACCCTAACGAAAAGAGGCGCAGTCTTGAGGGACATTTCATAAGGATATATGTACCATGTCTTATCTCTGCGTCAACCAGGTTGAATGCTTGTATGGTATTAAGTCCGCCTTTGAACATTCTTTTTTTGTGCATAAAAATTTAATTAGTGAACCTGCAATATATCCTTACATAGATAAAGGCGGTTTGCATTGGCAGTATTACCATGCTGTAAATAATTATTAACATCTCTCTATGTATATATGTTATAGCTTAATTTCACATTTAGAAGGTGCTTTACGACACCATAATTCTCAATTCGTCTGGGTCTTTCAGACCCCATAAATGCCCCACGTGCCCGTCCTTTTTCGACGTACTCATTTGTAGAGTCTTGCGTTTGGAAAGACTTCTAAATACTGCGGGTTCTATTTATTTGTGTGGGGTAATAGTTGATTGTCTATGCCTTACTGTGTTGGCACAGCAAATAAGTAAATAGCCCAAAATTCTTGGATATTTTTTTTAGAGTTTTTTGTGTCAAGAAAAATTGTGACTGCATTATATCTTGCCGTGCATAATTAGGTCAATTTGATTGCCACGTATTTTATATATTAATCTTTATTGAACAAAATATGAACGCTATTTTCAGGTTAAATTATATTGCTATTGTTTGCTAAGTGTAGGAAAGTCATATAGATTTTTTTCTGTTTAAAAGCTCATACTTCGCCTCCGGCACAATTTGGATGGTAAGCCTTAGTTTATTAGCGAATAGAGTTGTAATTATTGTACAAAAGAGCACTGGACTATAGGCACATCGTTATAATAGAATAATTAAACCGAGAGATATAAATATGAAATGCATAAAGTTTTAAAAAGATATTTTCATACGTTTTTGCACGTCGGTACGTCTAGCGGTGACGTTTACGCCGAGTTGTAGATTTAAAATGTTTTGGCGGGATTCCGCCATTTTGATTAGCTTGTCTATGGGCTGACACTAGTTCATGATTAAGTCAGTCGACGTCGACCGTTTGATATTCATCATCTCGAATATTAATCGATATTGCCCTATTTCGATCGATTTTGTATAATTGATCGATTTCGATTACTTCAGATATTTGTTGATACGATCAGATTGGACGACGTCATCGATTCGCAATGTAGCTACACCTTTACAACGGCACGAAGCCTCCATTGCGACATTGCAATTACAAAAGTCGCTAGTCTAGTCGTCTGGATACTAGCATTTAGAAAACTCTACGTCTATATGTCTTAATTTCGTTCTGTAGAAATGTTAGAGCTTATTTTCGATTTTTATATGTGATAAAAATTTTATTGTCGTATTAATTCAAGATGGCGTTTTCCCGCGCAAACCACTGGCTGCTATTACGATAACATTAGCATATTTAATTAAGAGAATTCACGACCAATAATTATAATTATATGTGAAAACTTTATGGATAATTTCATAGTGAAAAGATAATAATTGTGACTGAACGTTTCAACAGTTGTCTGTTTGGGCTTCCAGTATACTAATACATTATTTTGACGCCCCCATGATAATTCATTTAATTTTCCCTCCCAACTTTTGACATAGATTTCCGTCGAGCAATCTTTATTTTTAAAATCTAACCAATACCACAGATTATTCCCAGTGAATATTTTAGACATATTTAAGCTAGCTTCTTTATTTTGCACTGTAAATAATAATTGAATTTTAAATCGATTAGTTTCTTAATTAGATGCTAGTATTTATTGAACACAGTATGCAGTCACTTAGTGAAGCGTAGATTAAAAAGTGAATATGCCGAATTTCGTGTCATGTCCATTTTCGAGGTAACGTACCTTAGGTACTTTGGTGTAAATTGGTATATCGAAATTGAACCTTGCAATACTGTTTGCTATCAAAATTATGGTTAAAAACCTATCTCTGCAGCCAGAATCTTTGAAAATGTACATGACACAAAATTTTCTTGACAGATTTTCGTTGCGGTTCCTAACTCATAAGGGAATTTCCAGAGCAATAATATGTGGATGTGAGTTAGTTTACAGCGGACATGTTTTTGACAGCTTTTTACTTACCGTTTAGCTTGTATGACATGTGTTGTATTTTGTAAGCGGCGGCCCCCTAGTAGTTTCATTTAGAACTAATCCTTCAGATACCTTCATTGTTGATTTAGAATTGGAAGAAGGAAGGACAATGTACCTGTGTTGGCTCATTATGGTTTGGCAACTCACATCGACATTGGCGTTGATGTTATGTCGTCCGAATTTAGATCCAGTGGTTAATTCTTCGTTTCGCATAATCTTCCTTCTTCCTATGTAGTCTATGTAACGTAGACTAAAGCTGTCACAACATGTGTCTTATTAATTTGACAAGCCCCTTATACAATGTTCAATGTTCTTTGACAGTGATAGTACTAAATACAAACTTTAGTACGTAGTATGTCTAGTGTATTGAGAATATTATTATTAATAAGAATATATTGCCTGAAAAAATTGTGCCCTATATAAAGTGTGCCGTGGACGAGCTGTGTGAAGCATTACCTGTTAACTAATATAGCGATAGGGGGCGGCTAGTCGGAGGGTGTGACGAACATTGTTTTCTTTCTTTACTAGTTTAATATTAAATCGGTTCGGCCGATGTACAATCTCTTGTAAATTTTTATGTATAGACGGGGAAATTAATATATGTTATATGTTAAGTATTTGTTTTTTTTCGATTTGTTTGGGAGTTATCGTTGTACATAGGCGACGCCCGCGGGCGCCGCGCGGATCGTATCCAGTAGGAATGCAAACGCCTTATACTGTAATATAGAGTATGAACTGCAAGCTTGTAACATATAATTATAGTGGACCGACTCTCAATCGCTGTGTATATGGGTGTATAGTTATTCTTCTAGTTTCTTGTTTTGTTTTTATTATTTTCAAACTAATTGATAGTAATTTATGCCGATAAAATATCTATATACATTTATATATGTAGGAAAAGAAATACAAATAGATTTAACACTATAAATATAGTATAGGGGTTACACCACACAAGAGATAGCTTATAGTTTTGGTATGTAAACATTATATAACTTGTAAATAGATTGCAGAAATAGTAAATAAAAGAATTGATACAATAAAATGTAACTTTATGTTATTGTAATATTTTTTGTAGTCGGTGTTAGCGCTGCGGCGCGTAGCAATCATGTGGATGAGAGCCTGCGGACGTTTTGTTGCCGGCCATTTTATCATGTTTGGTCTTTCCGATTTTTTATTGTGCATTATTTTCTGTAAGTTGCTTTCACTATCGTCCTAGATTATTTTTAAAATCATATAATTATATTCATAAAGTACGATGAGTCATGGTGAATTATTATCATATTATTATGAATGAAAAGAAATAAGGAATATTATTGTTCTGCTATTATTAAATTTGTAAAGTTAGTTTATTAATAAATGAATAAAAATATTTGTTGTTTTCTTTCCTGTTACAAATTATATAACCGATTCGTGCCTCACGCGTGAACTACAGATTATTATAATTTAATGGTACCAGACTTTTTACAATCGTTTTAGATTGGTAGCTGAGAGAACTTATTGGTTAAAAAAATGGGTAAAATTGCAAAGCCCTGTAAAATCAATTGACTTTTGAATAGTTGAGTGCATATCCTAGTGTCACTGTCTTCACTAGGTCTCATGTTCCTAATGGACCAACTGCATCATTTTGGGGTGTAAGTAGTTCATCAACATCTTTGAACCACAGCCAACTTCACCTGCACGCGGTGCACCCTGTTGACTGACAAATGAAGCTCTGGCGAAGGGATAGGGAGCATAATTGTAAGCTACCCGACTGGGGAATGTACCTCCACCTCACAGATTACCGCAGCCCTATAACAATTCCCTTGAGGGTTGTTGTGTTCCTGCGAGTGAGTGAGGTCACCAGAAAGGAGATGCTGCGTCGGCAGCGGGGGTGGCGGCACGCGAGCGATATTTTATGTTGCGAACGGTAATATGGCTACGGTAACCGCTTTATATCAGGCGGGCCGTATGGTTGTCTGCTACCCGACATAGTGTAAAAAAAAATTAGACCAATCATGAAGATAATGCCAACAGTTTGCAACTATATAAAATATTTCTTTGGGATCGTACCTAGAAAAGTGTAAAAAACTATATTATGCCAACGATCGACTACCTTAGTGGGAGCGTCTCTACGATCTAATGCCATCGCAATGAGTGGGGCACGCCACAAAATTCATGCGTACCCAGTGGCGGACTAAGGCTAAAGCGGGCCCTAGGCAACATTGTATTTCCGGACCTACTAAAGGAGTTTTCAGTTCCGAAATAAAAATTAAAAATCAACTTTTGGGCCCCAAAAATTACGGGCCCTAGGCACGTGCCTAGGTTGCCTAGGCCTTAGTCCGCCCCTGTGCATACCCATAAGGGTCCGTTCAAACCAAACCGGCTCGGAGAGGAGAGCAGATTCTGGACGCGTTTAAAATAGAGTTTTGTGTCAATAACATAAGGTTTACTTTAAAAATCCGCATCGGCTCTCGACCATTCTCATATAACAAAAGAAGTGAATTTAAAAATAAACCTTATACCAATGAACTTAAACTCTGTTTTATACGCCACTAAAATCTGCTCTCCTCTCCAAGCCGGTCTGTGTGAACGGACCGTACCTAATCAAGATAACGATTGATCAAGATCTGTAGGTAAAAATACCACAATGACCACAGAACAAATACTAGTACTATCTTGACCAATAAAGATCTATTTATTGCATTTATCAGTTACCTATTTGACGTCTTTTGATGATTTATAGTGTCTTAGTATATAGTATGGCTTTGTAAAGGCATTAATATACTGCTACTCTAGCGGAGGTGCTCTTTTCATATAACAAACCATAGTATATGGGGCCATTCATTTATTACGTAAGACGATTTAGGGGGGAAAGTGGGGTCGGCCATGTCTTATTTTTTCTTACAAGGGGTCCCCCCCCTTGTAAGAAAAAATAAGACATGGGAGTCTTGATAGTTCTTACGTAAGATTACGTAAGATCATCGGGGCTGATGTGGAATGGATGGACGTCGACGACGTCGACGACGTGTATAACCAACTAGAAGTAGTACTTATTATTAGAGATGTTCCAGTGGCAGATCCACTTTCCGAGTGGGTTTTGAGCCCCTGGACTGAAAATCTTATGTAGGTAAAGATTTTCAGATGTATGATTTTAAGATGAATAATTAAAACCAAAGTTTATTACTACCAAAAAATAAAAATTAGCACCTTTGTAAGTACAAATAAATATTTCTAAAAATTGTTACTTAGAAAAATTGTTTTTTTTTCCTTTAGATTCTAAGTCTCTAAGTAATAAATATTTAACAGGAGGGAGGGGGTCGGCCTATTCTTATTTTTTCTTATAATAGATTCTATTATAACAAAAAATAAAACTAGCGTAAATAGTCTTACGTAATAAATGAATGGCCCCTATGGTAATAAAGTTAGCGAATCACCAAGAACTTTCTCTAGGGAGATGCTGAGTTAGCAACAGGGCCACAATAAATAATAGGGCACGAATGTTAGCGCTACGTGTATTGGAGGCGTCTACACTTCTGGACACATCTATTGGCCCACCTTGCATTTTCAGTTTCGTTTGGTCCTAGCTAAAATTTTATATTAGGTCGAGCAAAAAGCTTTTATGCAGTTTTGAACCTGGCACATTCATAATTTCATTCAATAGTCTTTTTTTGAATTTCGAACACAGAATTTAAAGAAACCAAAGACAATTTGGAGCCTGTTCGTTGATATCCAACAATCGAATACTAAGAAAACTTGATTTTATTGGTTTACTTGGATTTAATTCTTGAAAGTGTGATTTTTCTCTTTGGTTTTGCAACAAACATTACTTATTCTTAACATTAAAGTGAGGTTCTATCAATAATCTATGGATACTTCGCCTGAAGTCGCCGCCCAAGCTGTGGCACTTATCCAGGCCGGACACAGCCAAAGAAATGTGAGTGCTCAACTTAATTTAAGTCGATCTGCGGTCCGAAATGTTTATCGGAGGTACCTAGAGACTGGCGGCTTTGTTCGTCGCCAAGGAAGGCCACGATTTCGGGTCACAACTGAAAGGCAGGATCGATTCATCGTGACGACCAGCTTGAGAAATCGTCACCTTACCTCCATTGAGATACAAAACCAACTTCGTGACTTCCACGGAGTATCTGTGAGCGCTCGAACTGTTCGGAGAAGGTTAAAATAACGCGATATGGTACCACACAAGCCAGCTAATGGCCCCAAACTAACGCGAGCCCACCGAACAGTGCGCCTTCATTTCGCGCGCACTCATTTAAATTGGACTCAGCAGCATTGGAGCCGTGTACTCTTTTCTGATGAGTCTAAAATTGTGTTACATGGCAATGTTGGAAGGAAGAAGGTCTACCGACGTAAGGGAGAGCGTTTCGCACAATGCTGCTTTGAAGAGAGGGTTGCTTATGGCGGTGGCTCATGGACTGTCTGGGGCGGTATATCCGCGAGCGGCAAAACTCAACTTGAGGTTTTTACGGGACCACGGCTGCTAACATTAAATGCTGAAAGGTACATTCGTGAGTGCTTAGAACCTCACGTGATGCCATACGCGGACTATCTGGGCCCAAATTTCCTTTTTATGCATGATAATGCAAGAGCCCATACGGCCGGCATCGTCAGCGAATATCTTCGGGATGTGAACATCACAGTTATGGACTGGCCAGCAAGAAGCCCAGACATGAACCCCATTGAGCACATGTGGGACGAGCTAAAAAGACGTGTTAGGGCTCGTCAGCCAGTTGCCCAGACGATGCAGGAGTTGAAAACTGACATAGAAGAGGAATGGGGGAGGATCCCTCAAAATTTCATAGAGCGGTTGATAAACTCTATGCCTAATCGTATGAGAGCTGTGGTAGATGCCCATGGAGGCAACACGCGTTATTAAATTAAACTTTTATTTGATAAAAAATGTTTTTTATTCAAAAATCAACTGCCTTAATCAAGGCGCATACCCGACTTGTTAGGCGTAGCTCCATGTCCTGTGGTATTCTGAATTCAAATTTAAAACAATATGATCGAAAAAGATGGTAAAATGTATCAGGTTTAAAACTGCATCAATAGATTTTGTTCAATCTAGCAATCATATTTCGGTAGGGGCCATCGAAACCTAAACTCTAAGGTGGGCCAATAGATGTGTCCAGAAGTGTATATGAGTGCTATTACTTATACTGTAGTCTACATGTTTCCGTCATTTACCTCAATCGGTTAAAAGGCGACATGCTTTATTTGATCGAATAGCTATGTAGGTATTTATTTACTGCGGACCCTAAAGTTAATTAATTAATGATCAATGTTGATGGAACGTGGAACGGAACGTGTTGATTTGTGTCAAAAAAATGTCAAAACCACAAAAAGATGTCAAATGAGAACAAGCTAACGTCTTAAAATATTATTGGTCCATGATACATTCTTCTAACTGCTTATTGGTAGAAAAACCTTATAGTCAGTTTTGTGACCAATCAAGAAAGTTTATGTTATCTCAGTTGACATCGAAAACAGACTTATTGTTCACTTGCTGTGATCGATCGTATTTAATTTTGGAAATATTACGAAAATAACTTTGTAAAGTAAGTAAATATCTATTATTTCTTATTTTTAAATAATCTGTAGCAATAGTATAATATGGTAATATATTTTTTGTGTATTAATAGTTGTTAATTGGAAAACGCATTGTTATGTAAGAAGCGTGTAGTATCAGCGTACATAAAATCATCACGAGGTAAGATAAAATGAAAATAATCATTGAATAATAAAATGAGTTAAATATTGCTCACGAAGAATGAAAAGAAAAAAGAGATTAAAGAACTTATCGTCACCAAATAACCAACAACAACTGACCAATCGAGTAGGTCAGCTTTATAGAATTATGTACAGGGAACTCTAAAGACATAAAATTATTATGTATTTTACCTACAAACAAGGTTATGTGCCATCCCTGCAAACTGAATTAAGAGAATCCAAGCCCTTTTCCATTTAGGCATCTAGGCTGTATGTTGCTGAACAGGTTTTATGAACATTTAATTTATGTTAAGTAAAGATAGAATTAACAATTGTTTTCTTGTGCTATTTCCTCTTTAAACATGGTTGTATGATTGTTTGCCAACTTGGTGTACAAAAAAATGCATATTTCCCACTTGATATAAATACTAAAGTCTGTGGTATGGGCATTATTGTTAAACTTCTTTCTTTTATTGACTGTTCCTGAGGAAACCCCTAATATTTTTTACATTCAATAATACATTTTTGTTGTATCTTTGTGGGTGACATCCAAGCATACAACCTGCCTGGTGTAAAGTGGTTGCCATATATTGATCTTATAATGGATCGAAGGCCTCGTAGAAGCCACAGTGTCATGTCAACCCTTTAGGATCTCTCGTGCTCTCCCTTTTCTTTTATTCACTCATTCATGTCAAACAACATGAGTAATATATTTAGTACACCATTAACTATTATAAGCTCTATAAAAATACCTAATTATAATATGTATTCAACTAATTATCTGGACGGTACAGCACATGCTGTACTGGAGTAAAAATATGATTGTCCATCAAACACCATGAACTACCTGCGTTCCATTCAATTGATGTATAAGCCACTACTGCTCCAGTAGAGGACAAAAACGGTGACTATAATGTATCTTCGTTATACTGCCCCCCAAAATATAAGTTTACTGAAGTCAAATTCTCAGAATATTTCATAACTCTAGGATGTTGCTTTATAGCAGGAGGCGATTGGAAACAGGCTTCTGACAAAATATGCCATGTGGGCCTGCTATTCCAGATGAAGATTTGTCTCCCTCATACTTTTTACAATATATTGGAACTTTACATAACAGACAAAATGTTTCTTTCAAATCAAAGAAGAGAACTATACATCTGCATGCTGCAAGAGCCAGGCTGGTGTACCGCAGGGTTTGGTTTTGGGACCAGTTCTATACACTATCTATACTGCTGACCTCCCTCAACACCCTAACATATACAGATATCCATGCATCAAGCCCTGATCGAAAGGAAGCCTCCTCGAAATTATAAATAGCAATGAACACTAGTTCTTGTAGCTATATATTGCCGACGACTAGTGGTTGTGTGGACAAACAATGTGGCTAAAACAGTTCTGCACTGCTGTTATTTTGTGAGACATGTCGCGCGTAAAATGTTGCCTAGTTGTGCTAGTGGATACTTAGCTTGAGTCTGACTCTGACATCTGTCTAAGGCAAGGCTGATCAATTATTTTGGATGTGGGCCGTAATTTAGATCTCTTGTCGTCAATCAGGCCATCTACATAGATGATGTTCCAGGTCACATCGAACCGACCATCCGCGTATCGATGACCGGTTAACCGGTGGCGTTGGCCACTGGCCATTTCATGTCCGTGTGCCTTATTTCGGCACTGCCAAGGTCAGATCTTGATTTAAACTAGACAAAAAATTTGTCGTTAATTTGTCGAAATTTGTCGCCCAAAGCAAAAAATAAGCAAAAATAAGCTCCCGTTAAAGAGCTATAACGTTTTTTTTTGTGGCAGTGCCGAAATAAGCTTATTTCGGCACAGCCCACTCGGTCTATTAAACTACATAACATAGCGAAGATATGATTTTCCCCAGAATTAGTCGTCAATATGTCGAATACAGACACCAAGTATCAGAATTAGTCGAACTCCTGTTAAAAAGTTATAAGTATTTCTTTGTGGCAGTGCCGAAATAAGCCTTATTTCGGCACTGCCCAATAAAACTACACCACCTAGCGAAAATCTGATTTCACCCAGATGTTGCCTTGAATTTGTCGAAATTTGTCGGAAATAAAACACAATTGGTCGATGCATAATTAAAAAGTTACACGCATTTTAATAATTCACGTTGTAGTCAGAGAGCCTAACGTAGGCAGAGTAAAATAACACCACCCCATTCACATATGGCTATCGTAAAATGTAGTGCTAAAGAACACCTAAAGCATTCGTAGATCAGAAAACAGTTGCATGCATTGACGCTATAAAAAAAATAGTATAAAAAAATATACATAAAAATATGTAGACCGACATATTTTTATGTATATTTTTTTATACTACGTCGGGTGGTAGACAAGCATACGGCCCGCCTGATGTGAAGCGGTTGCCGTAGCCATATTAACACTCGCAACATAAAACATCGCTCGCGCACCGTTACCCCCGCCGCCAGCGCAGCATCTCCTCCCTTCTGGTGACCTCACTCACTCGCAGGAACACAATAACCCTCAAGGGAATTGTTATTTGGCTGCTTACAATTACGCTCCCTACCTCTCTTTTCGCCAGAGCTTCGTTTGTCAGTCAGCAGGTATATAATATGATAATTCTGTTTAGATGGCCGGAGACAAGGCAGTATCGACAGTAACCAAGCCACAGATGCGTGGTCTTCTTAACAACGTCATCAAACGCAACCTGATCGTCGGCTTGGCCCTAGCTGGCCTGTCTGGGGTCGCCTTCCAGCAACTTGTTGCCAAACCACGCAAGCAGCGATATGCGGAATTTTACAGGTACTAGTTTACTATGTTTATTATATGATTTTTATTGTTTTTTGAAGTTAAACATCTTTAGCGGCGTTGTGCACTTTTTGGGATGGGTAAAAAATGTTAAACTCGCGTCAGGACACGTGACCTGATCGAAATCTCGTAAGACGGAGGGAGAGTAGACCGCCGGCGCGGCGTAGGAGAGGAAGTAATATATCCCCTCTCTTTCTACCGCGCGGCGAAAATGTACATACAATTTCGCCGCGCGGTAGAAAGAGATCCTGCTGTTTATTCGCCCAGATTGCCTAGGCGCGACATCGTTTTTGAGCGACCGCAGCGCTACGCTACTGTTTACTGAAACAACCGACGGGGCGGGTGAATGACCCAAAGACAGCGCGATTTTCAAAATGTTTTGCGACAAACGTTCCACGTTGAGTTATATTGTTATTGAAGTTGAATATTTACAGCATAACAAAAATGGAAATACTAATGGAAAATAAACGACGAGTGTAAAATATTCTAAGACTAGTTTTTCGTTATAAAATGATCCTAATTACTAGAATAATAAGAGTAGTTGAGACACAATTTTTATGTTTTTCTATTTTTATTAAACAATCAAGAGCAGGTCCGGACTGACCTTTTTGTATTCTACTTACCAAAAATTCCAACTATGTATTTCTTTGTAATTTTACTACCAAAGTTTATTCTTATTTCGTAAAATATTAATTCAACAAAATAATTGCAAATTCAGTAGGAAGTACGGTCGAAATAACATCGAGCTTTCCTCGCTAGTGTATATCTGTACGCAAGGAAATGTGCCTATTGCGTAAACTCAAATAGGGTGGTGGTACCAATTATCGGCCATGTCAACTTTTTTTCAACTTTGTTTGCACTTTTGCTACGCTAGTATAGGAAAGTATAAAAATGATTCATATAATTAAAAGTAAGTAAACAATAACAAATATGAGTCGCCATCTAAAAAGCGTGCTAGGGTTGTACAAAAATAAATGAAACACAAGTTTATAAATTATTAATATACTAATTAAAAGTAAGTAAACAATAACAAAATATGAGTTCAAAATTCTACGATTACTGATCAAATTCTGATTTCTGCTAATTTGATGATAAAATCAATTGCTATTGCAAAACCTATCAGAATTAAAATGTTACCAGCTGCCCGATTCACGTAATAAAAACCGTAGCGTAGGGGCTTAAAAATGTCACATCGTTTTTTGCAAATTAAGCCCTTTTAACCGACTTAAAAAAAGAAGAAGCTTCTCAATTCGCTGTATTTTTAAAACGATTTTGATGATTCTTTACACCAGGTAACTCTTCAAAATCATATAGGAATTGTATAGTAATTGAGCTATTGAAAGATTTATGACAATCCAAGACTAGATAAGTAAGTGCGTTTAAAACAGAAAACCAAAAGGCGATTTCTAAGTTTCTAAGTTAAAACGACTTTTGGACTGGCGTGTTTACGTGAATCGACCGGCTGGATAGTTAAGTTACCTCAGTCTCTTTCAAAATCATTAGGCGTTCTTCTCTTTCAAAACACGTAAAGCTCTTTCTTTCCTCTCTTTCATAGCCTCTATGATACTGGGCGCGTCACGAATGGGCATGCTTCGTGACTGCCGAGGATCAACTAATTCTGGAAGTAGGCAATCGTAATAAAACCTAACTAATTTCATCTCCATTTTCTCCTTCCAAAATTTGTCGTCCTTTTCTATAATATAAACTTTCATAGGTACAGTAGCACCAAACCAGATGCCAAGCATGCAAACGTTTCTTTTAGTAATATGTACCTGTCCCTGAATTTGGAAATACCAGTTATGATTTTTATTTATGACATAACCCTTGGAAGCCTTGTCCTTAACCCAAAAGGTATGTTTGGCCATTGCTTCATCAAGAGTCATGCCAGCTAAAGAATGTGGGCACTTAATTTCAATTAAACCGTTTGCATAAATGCCATCTGGTGTAGTACCAAGAAATTCATATTGATCGTCGACGAACAAACCGCAACCTTGTATACTAATATTCTCTTGAATTTCTAACTGTCTAATTGCGGTTTCTTCGTTTTCGATACCGTACCGTACAGCAGGCAAACTGGAGATATTACTACCATAAACGATTTTACCAACAAGAGCAGCACAAGTTGTGCTCTCTCGTTTTTTACAAACTTCCCCGAATGATGATGAGGTTAGTAATTTTCTCCTTGTACTCATCCACTCAGCACTACTTCTTTGCAAATGGGTCGACCTTTCAAGCTCCTCTCTTTCAGCACAAGACAACTTTAAATCGGCTAGAAAAGATGACTTGGCTTTCTCATATAATTCTGGACTCAGATCAGGTTTTTCGCAGTTTGGTCCATAGTGAGCGTCTTTCGATACAGCGTTGTGGCTTTTTTTCAATCTTAATTTAGGTTTAGCAATTAAACGGTTTCTACGATTACAATTTTCCACTTTCGCGATCAAAGGATTCGGACTACATTTAAATATGACTTCATGAGTTTTACTATGAATCGATCCCGTATTAAAAGACACAACAGCAGCTGCGCATCGGCCCGCATAAGAACCACGGGAAGAATAATTTACACGCTTACCCCCAACTAATTTGGCAATTACTCCGTTAAAACTTTCAACTATATTACTTGTGCAATTATGAATTAAACTTCTAGAATGATATGACAGTCTTTTACTTAAAATTTCTACCGCGTCCATTAATCCGCATCCAACAATTGCTGGAAGTAATCCAACAGGTTCTATTCGACGAGTATCAGGTCTACAGAAATACTCCTTGCAATGTTGGTGATTGCCAAATACGTGTTGTGGACCATTTAGGATATCTTCACTAAGATTTTTTATTTTTTCTTCGAGTGACTGATTTTGATCCGCCCAATATTTAATCGCGCATTTTACACCCGTTCTTAAACGCAAATACCTTTCTTTTAGGAATTTCCGCAATTCGCAAGGATACTTAGTGTCTTTCGACAGTTTCTCCAAGCTATTGCAGTAGTTTCGTAAAAGATGATTTTTGCATTCAATTTTCTCTACTATTAAATTATCGTACGGACGCGAATCTAATATTTTTTTATAAGTACTGGAATCGCCGTCTGCTACAAATTTATTATAAATTACACCGTGATCAACAATGGAACGTTTAAACCCCTCAACTATTATGGTCGATTCCATCCCGGTAGATGATCCTGAATAATTCTTGAAACAATGGTGTTCCGGGGGCTGACTGTTGTTCTTTGCGGCTCGTGCACAGACTACGCAGTATTTATTTTTAACTCCAAAAAACAATACTTTATTAGTTTTAATGCCAATTATCGCAGCTGCGCCGGATAAGGCGGAAAAATTCTTACCATAAGATCTCTTGCTCCAACAACCGTCAACAGCAACAGATATTAATGGTGTACCATTTTTATCAACACTACCTATAGACACTGAGTACTCTGCTTCTTCCTTGACAGCTTCTGCCATGGAATGTGCTGCTGTCTTTTCCCACCAATCGCAAACCGTATTATTAATTTCATTGTATAATGAAGGTGACATGATTGGTAGGGCTACTGCGGCAGTTAATGTTTTTAACTGAGAGTAGCTCCCACCAGATGATATGATACCAGATACAATTTGATGATTCACTTCCATGCTATCTTCTTTCTTTTCAACCAAACACACAGTAAATTTCATACTACACATACTACATTTCATGATGAGTTTTGAGTCCAGACCAACTTTTACTTCACCTATTATACTGAGGTAACTTAACTTACAATCCATTGGACCGTGGTCCCCTATGGCCTGAAGAGCTTTAAAAAAAAAAGAAATATCTACTACTCTACGCCCAACTTCCACTTCATCCACCTTTCCCTCTTGACTGTTTTCAATAATTAGTTCCTGTAAAGAAAGATAATGGCTATTTTTTTTTTATAAAAAATAATTAAAAAAGAATGGGCCAAATTTCTTCAAATATAGCTAAGAACTCCCCTAGAATACATCTTTGAAACACATAACACTAGATCAAAATCTTGAACGTTTTATATAAATAAACGTAATAAAAACTGGTTGTTTGTAAAGTCGGTTTAGGACAATAATTTTATGGGATAACGTCAGGATCTAGTGAACAAAAAAAACCGGTTGTTTCATTTTTAACCTTATTAATATTCCTGTTAATATATAAAATAGCTAAACATGTTGTTTAGCGTTTTCATGCATTTTCCTAATGTCGGCCGGGTGGCCGATATTGGGATTTATCAATAAATAAAGATCCCTAACCTCGACCCTGCGATTATTTCATAAAAAAGACTAGTAAATGTAAAAACGTGTGTTTTTCTTCAATAAAAAACAATATAAAATACCATAGTTCCATTGAAATACTAACTAACTCAATGCGTTCGCAACCGGGATTTGACTCGCCACTGCCACTAAACGACACAAGTCGGTACCGGCACGTGCTCTATTGCCAACTGAACGTTCAAATATTGAAGCACCCGCACCAAAATATGGATTATTCGTATATAGAGTCGCTTTTTGAATAAAAACTATTATAATTTTAGGGTTATTTTAATAGTTAGGGTAAGTGCTCCAGTGAATGAACACCCACCAGTGAATGAACAAAACACACATTTTTCAATATAATAAAAAATCTAAGCTTTTCTACTCAAGCCAGTATTTTTTTTCTCAATCGAAACATTATATTACGTCAACTGGACACACAGGTGTTTGCCTGTGACCTGTAGTTTCAAAATCGCGACCGCCGAAAATGAAAGTATTCTGTCGTATTTTTGATGGTATGGAGCAGAATTTAGGGCATTGCTGAGACTTCGTGTTTTGATATTCACTTTGTAGTCACTATAAGTGTGATAGTGTTAACAAAATTTGGTAGTAGGATGTAAAAAGGACTGTTTTATCTTATAAAAAGCAGATTGCATAAATTTTAATTATCATAAATAAATTATAGGGGTGTTCGATAATTGGATCACGAAATTGAAGAAAATCTAGTCAATGAACAGACGGTTCATTCATAGGAATTGACTTATTTTATAGTTTTAAGCATTTGGCATCTTAGCCTTAATGCAGTTGGCTAATTTTTTGTACACAGCTTTTATAAACGGTTGTCAATTTTTGGACCAATATTCGAACGAGGTGTTCTTTTATTATTACCAGTTTATCCTCCATACCTATGCCTAGCCTGATATCTTCAGTAACTTTTAGAAGTGCAGTAATAGTACTGTGCCCAGGACGAAAACCAGACGAAGTGAACTGATTAAATAAAATAAATAAAGATCTCCACATAGAAGTGCCTTTCAGCTAAAACGACCATGGAAAGACAGCAAAATGCAAGCTTAAAAATTTTTAATAAATAATGATGACATATAGAACCAATCTTCTATTATAGAAATATAATAGTTTAGAAGAGAAAGGAGAATCTAACATAGAAGTGATGAATAATAATATTAAATATTTTATAATAATAATCCAGTATTAATATTATGTTAGATAGTTCTCTTTAGGTTATAAAATATCAAGTAACACGAAATTATAATAGTAATCATATCGTCTATTATATCTACGAAGCGGTTACCGTAACCATATTAACGGTCGCAACATTAAATATCGCTCGCGCCATGCCATCAACGCAGCAACTCCATCCTCTCTGGTGACCTCACTCACTCGCAGGAACACAACAACCCTCAAGGAAATTGTTATTTGACTGCGGTATTCTGTGAGGTGGTGGTACTTCGTCAGTCGGGCTCTTAAAAAATACGCTATGTCCTACCTCTCTTTTCGTCAGAGCCTCGTCTGTCAGTCAGCAGGGTGTACCCCGTGTAGGTAAGATTGACTTTGGTTCAAAGATGTTGATGAACCACTTACACCCCCTTACATGTCCGACTAATAATTGAATAATGTCAGCCCTAGAGAACGTCACTCAAACATAGGCACGTGAGTGGCCGGGGTTTGATAAAATGCAGATTATCTCAATAACTATCAGCATTTATGCTAAAATATGTATACTGTATCAATCATGAATAAATTGTGAACATAATATAATAAAATATTTTTTGGTTAGGATCTCATAAGTAGCTGGCTGTAATTTTCAAAGTTTGGAATGCCCTTAAGGGTTCATTCAATTGAGCACTTACCCTATATTCCATTTTCTCGCAAAGGCCGATATTAGGAGGAGGCCGATACTAGGAGACTTCACCCTACTGAGATTTTGTCTTCGTCCATCACTAACTAGGTAGTTTGTTTATTTATGTAATAAGTCTATTGGGGTGTAAGTGGTTCATCAACATCTTTGAACCAAAGCCAACTTCACCTGCACGTGGTGCACCCTGCTGACTGACAAACGAAGCTCTGGCGAAAAGAGAGGTAGGGAGCGTAATTGTAAGCTACCCGACTGGGGAATGTACGTCCACCTCACAGAATACCGCCGCCAAATAACAATTCCCTTGAGGGTTGTTGTGTTCCTGCGAGTGAGTGAGGTCACCAGGAAAGAAGGAGATGCTGCGTTGGCAGCGGGGGTGGCGGCGCGCGAGCGATATTTTATGTTGCGAGCGTTAATATGGCTACGGTAACTGCTTCACATCAGGCGGGCCGTATGCTTGTCTGCCACCCAACGTAGTATAAAAAAAAAAAAAAGTCTACAAGAATTACGTATAACAACTTACGTCTATACAGCGCGTAGCAGTGTTGCTCGTAGTCTCGGCCTGAAGGTTTTCTTTATTTTCAATACTGGAAATATTATTCATCATTATTATCCACTTTTTATTTATTTTGCAATTTTTGTACAACACTAAGCCAGACCCTAGGCGCGTCGCGTCTCTTTGGCGGTAAGTATGTCGACAAAGCCGCGCGCCCGTGCTATTTCTGCTAAGAAACATACCTACTTCCTCAATCTGATATTTAGACAATAATGATGAACATGAAAACTAATAAAAATTGTTCCTATAGAAATTGACTTTATTACTTACAATACAAACCAATATTTACATGCTATTGTATATGTCTGAATCAAGCGATCTAAATCATATGACATAGGTATTGTATTAGCTTTGTAATGTACCCTGTTCAAATGCAAATAAATTATATTATTATTACTACTTAGACAGGATAAGCACACAAATAAAACTAGGATTTTTACATGACACTTTCACAGAAATCTCGTAATTTTTTTCTAGGTAGGTATTTAGGACAAGACGTAGTAAAGTAGGCAGATAAATAAATAAGTAGGAAGGAACTTACATTTTATTCCGAGATCTTTTGGCTTTCATATTTTTATAATGCGTACTAAATTTTCTTTTCCCTGGCATGGCACTCAGCAAATTCAAATTCAATCAGTCCTGCGAAAAAAACCCTCGATTACCGACTAGATACGTTTATGATATTGGCTTTATCATGTTGAAATCATGTTTCAAGCCTGAATTGATACATACTTTACAAGGTTCATAAAATTACCTACTCAACAAAGTATCTAATTCATTCTTTGTATTTTTTACGATTTATATACATTCATTATATCGGTAAATTAGTTATACTTACAGTTTTTCACAAAAAACACAAATTCACAACACGTAATTTTGCTGGAGCATCTGACATGCGTGGTGTCACCTTGACATATAAAAACGCACTGGCGCGATTAGTGGCGACGCTGAGTACTAATTCGTAATATCGGAATGTGCGTTATTTTTCATACATTTTTCTATGGAGAATTTTCGTAAAACATATCTAGATTTTAGGGCTTTAAAAGAGGAAGTCTTTGTTTGTAAAGGTACAAAAAAAAAGTATATGTTATATTTATTGGTTTCTTCAGTATTCAAAAAGTGTTTCTTTTTATCAATTTGTGTTGATTTATTGGGTTAAATCTGAAAAATACGAAGGCATGTTTTTGCCATTTTTCTCAATTTTGTGCGTTTGTTGACCTTTATTATAAAACAACTATTAGGTTTTAAGAGTTTAATATAAGCATACCATAATTTTTGGTCTTTGATTGTAATATATACAAATTATCATTGATATCAATCATATCTAAATAGGTTAAATATGAAAAATCGTAACACTCTTTTCACAGTTTTCACGATCTGGCCCCTTAATGTAATATAAATTGTCATGTTTGTGTATGATAGCGCAATAAATGAATATTTTATTTTACCACATAAATGATAGTACTTTTATGCTGAAAAATAAAGCTATTCGTGCGAAATTATTCCCTAACCATTGCAAAATATTAAAAAATGCACAACTTTAGTGTTCAAGTTTTCACATCTGCCGGCACTCCCTGAGTGCAACCCGTTTTTTTTTTTATTTTAAGTCTTAGAAAAACTGGGGTTGCTCGATTTTGTGCGAGTCGATTCAACGCCGGATTAGCCCTAAGCAAATTAAGCTTAGGGCAGGGGTTCCCAAAGCATGCGCCGCAGCGCCTCTGGTGCCCTTAAAAAGTAAAAAGGTGCACCGTGAGTCGATGCTCAATCATTATCCGAAACCACAAATATTCGCGGATACCTTTTTTGAGCGCTCGCATCGGTTAAGAACATAGGTATAATACCTTGTTGTTTTCTGTTTCAATTCTTTTATAATAAAAAAACTAAATTTCATATTGTAGATGTTTAACTACTATTAGTATCTATTTCATTCGACTGTATATTTTTCAAATAGCTAGCTAGGGTAGGGCGCTGCCGTAACAAAATACTAAATTTGTAACTGCGCCGCAGGCTGAAAAAGATTGGGAACCCCTGGCTTAGGCATCACGTCTTTGGTCAGGACTAGAGACAGCGCCAAAAAATGTACTGTGTAAGTAGTGCGGTGAAGTTTCAAAAGTGATTTGGTTTTTATTGTATGTAATAGATACTACTCCACGTATCTCCTTCGTTGATGATGTGGTGATCTATCTACATATATCGTTGTAATAAATACGTTATTTTTTATCACAGACCCATAAGTAGTAGTTTCCTTAAGGATAGAGCGCGGGTGGGCGAATACAGAATATAAATATTTAAAAAATGGAAAAATTCACCTCCTCGCCTTGGTGGGAATCGAACCCACGACCTCTCGATTACCGGTCGACTGCCAAAGTGCCTTTCCAACTGATTTATTCTTTGTTTAGTAGATATGTATTTACTATTAAGTATCTACCTATGTAGATGGCGCCACACTGCGACTTCAGAGCAGTATCCAGAGATTACCCCCTACAACCTAACAAACTCACACACTTTACCTGTTTACAATAATAGCATAGATTATACACATATTAGACTGATGTGGTTTCTATTTACAATTCCAGGACATACGATGCTGAGAAGGAATTCGAGGAGATGAGGAAGAAGGGCGTGTTCCAGTCTTGCTAGGTGGTGTGTCTGTAGTGTAGTATTATTTTGCTGTGAATAATGTTATTATATAAAATAAAATCGTAAATATCCTCCAAAATGCTTTTTCTTTAAATTGGACCCACATAAGATGTAAGATGAATATTCGTATAATATCGGATTCGAAGTTTTGATATCTGAATCATAGGGGAGGCTAAAAAATTGTAGAAATTATTTAACAATATCGTAAAATACACAAAACTATAAAGATCTGTAAACTTTCATTCTAATTTTTTTTTTAAGGTTGATCAAAGTTTGGCGGGAAAGACCATTTTAAAAGTATGAAATTATTAAAAAATAACAAAGTAATAACAATTACTATAACTTTTATTATAGTACTAATTACATAAACGTTTTTGTTGATTTCACAAAAAAAATTTGTGGCGGCCGCCTATTTTATTAAAAATCGCGGCATTTAATTCATCACGCATTCCAAATTTCTACCCAATCAAACTAAGAGGGTGAAATTTAACTCGCAATTTTAATTACGGACACCGCGGTGAAACTAAATAAAAGCTAGTAAATTAACTTATTTACTTGACATAGATCAGGGGCCCGTTGGGGCGTTGTTTATTTTTTCCTATCTCTAGGAGAGGCGAAAGATCTGAGGCCCTACCGCCGAAGCTGAAGCCGATTCCCATCGGATTTTTTATTGCAAATATCAAACTCTAGAATAGATTAGTGTTGTATTTGTTGTTGAATCACAACGTGTTGAGAGGGGTTTCTTTCAGGGTTGATTCACTATCACCTTTTGGGAACACACAATCTAAAATGTTCTTAAAAACTTCATCTTCTCATAATAAAATATATTTCATCAAAATAAAACTTAAAACGATAAACCACAATCTACCACATCTTTTTCCTGATTCTTCTCGACAACTTCTTTACAACTAAATTTTCTCAAACCAAACAAAATACATTCTCTTTTGAATTCAAATTCCTACAATGTCACTATGGTTTTTCAGCCATCAATAAAACCATAAACAATAAAACTAATTCTCCAACATCCCCTCTTAAATTAATATTTACTAACTTATTAAATCCCATACACATATTCCCCACTTAACAAATCTATCTAAATAAATATAACCCCATAAATATTAATTTAAAATAATTCTACCTAAACAACCTTAATATATAAATTTCAAATTAATCAATCAAAACAACCTTAAAACTAAATTTCCAATTAATCAGCCAAACAACCTTAACCTATCATTATATCTATAACATTACATTAAATCACTTCACTATGTTCATTTTTAATTAAGTGTCACTAACTATATATTTCCTTAGTCTTAAAAACTTTGTTCTGTCTAATCCTTTTGTCAATATGTCCGCATAATTTGAATTTGTTGGACAGTAGAATATCTCAATTTTATTTTCTTGAATTTTTTCTTTAATAAAGTGAAATCTAATGTCTATATGTTTACTTCTTCTATTCAAGATTCCATTTTTAATTAATACAATAGCCGACTGATTATCAACAAATAGTTCCGTTTTTGGTATTTTACCAGTTATTTCATGAATTAATCTTTAAACGTATAATAGATCTTTAATGCATTCGGCAGCTGAGATGTATTCTGCCTCTGTACTGGACAGAGCAGTCACGGACTGTTTACGCGAACACCAATGAATAGGTCCACCACTGTACAGGATGACAAAGCCAGTCGTACTTTTCCTAGTATCAGGATCACCGGCAAAGTCTGCATCACAATACGCTCTCAAAGTTAAATCACTCCCTCTCAAATAAGTAATCCCATTCGAAACAGAGCTTTTTAAATACCTAAACAAATTTTTGATATTTAGAAAATCATTTAAGTTAGGATTCTCTTGAAATCGACTACAATACCCAACATGAAAAGCAAGATCTAAACGAGTTTTATTCACTAAATATAATAAAGAACCTATAAATGTCCTATAACGATGCACATCATCAATACTCCCTTTCCCCTCTTGATGTGTATCGATCAAAATATCCGGATAAACACTTGGTTTCAAATTCTCATAATTATATTTATTAATTAATGATTCTACATATGTCTTTTGATATATTTTTACAAAATTATCTCTAACGTCTATATCAATACCAAGAAACTTTTCAACTTTATCAAACTTTCTCATTTCAAATTCTTTTTCTAATTTTGTTATTATACTATTTAATTCTAAAATATTATTTCCGATTAAAACTCCGTCATCAACATAAATTGCTAAATATATTTCTTTCTCTTTACAGAAAAACAAACAAGGATCTAATTTTAATTGTATAAAACCTAACTTTTTTAAATATTCGGTTATCCTCTTGTTCCACATAAGTGGTGCTTGTTTCAGTCCATATAAACTCTTCTTTAATTTACAAATTTTATTCTTACTATTTTCAATATTATAGCCTGTTGGTATTTCCATAAAAATTTCTTCTTCCAAATCTCCATATAAAAATGCTGTCTTCACATCAAATTGCTTCATCTTGTATCCTCTTTGAGCCGCAATTGCCAACAGTAAACGTATACTTGTAGTATTAACCACTGGACTATATGTTTCTTGATAATCAATATTATATTTCTGTAAGAAACCTCTTGCTACTAATCTAGCTTTATATTTTCCACCTGGTTTAATTGTAAAAATCCATTTACTTGTAATTATTTTTCTATTTTCTGCTTCTGACTTATTTACAATAACCCATGTCTTATTCTTTTCCAAAGAATCTTTTTCTTCATCAATGGCCTTTTGCCATAACAACTTCTCATCACCTTTAATTGCTTCACCATAAGTTAAAAACGAACTTTCTAAATCATAATCTTTCAATCTCTCTGGTAATCTTCTCTCTCTTTTAGGCAAAATTCTTCTAGGAATTTGTTCATTAATTATTTCATTTGCATCTTCAAATAGTTCATCATCTTCATCTTCATTTTCTTGAACATTTTCATTTAAAATCTCTGGCTCCACTATTTCATTTACACAAATACCATTATCATCTTCACTATCATTATTATTTAAAACCTCATCATTATTCTTTAAACTTTCTTCATTATTATTTAAAAATTCTTCATCATTATTAACCGCACGAATTCCATCACAATTTTCTAAATTATAATCATCGACAATATCTATCACTTGTGTATTCCCATCACTATTCGACCCTGCATGACTATATCTATAATTTCCCCTCTCAAAGTGAGAATCACTATCCACCGAACACTCATTAACATTTTCATCACAAAAAATTCTATATAAATCCATCATGTTATAACTCGAATTAGATTCTTTTAAAAATTCAGTAACTTTTGTTTTATTATTATCAAATTTCACATCTCTAGAATAATGTATTTTTAAATTAATTGGATCCCAAATCTTATAACCGTTATTCGTATAACCAATTAATAAACCCTTATTGCACCTTGAATCTAATTTACTAACATTAGGTTTATTATCTTTAAAATAAGCCAAAGAACCGAAAATATTTAAATGTTCTAAATTTGGAATTCTGTTGAACCACATTTCAGCCGGCGTTCTACTATTAATTCTATTCGAGCACCTATTAGTTAAATATGCTGCAGTAAGTACCGCTTCACCCCATAATTGTTTTGGTAAACTCATATCAAATAGTAACGCTCTAGTCTTTTCCATAATTGTTCTATTTAATCGCTCAGATTTCCCATTAAGTTGGGGTGTATATGGTATATTATAATCTATATTAATTCCCCTTTCTTCAAAAAATTTCTTTAATCTATTACTAGAGTATGAGTATTCTCCCCCATTATCGCATCTAAAAGTTTTAAGTTTAGTATTAAAATGATTTTCTGCCACATTAATATAATTAATTATTTTAGAATATGCTTCATCTTTTCTTTTAATGAGAAAAACTTTCATAAAGTGTGTGTAATCATCTAAAAATGTGATAAAATATTTATATCCGTCAAAAGTTGGAACCCCTATTGGCCCACAGATGTCGCTATGAACAATTTCTAATGGCTTTGTAGCCCTATGACGTTCTGTTTTGAAAGGTTTTCTACATAACTTGGATTGCGTGCAGACTTCGCAGATGTCCATACTATCTTTAATATCAAGATTAATACCACGTACTAAGCCTTTAGTATTATTAATCGAGGAATGTCCTAATGCTCTATGCCAAAATTCCTCTTTTGATATTCTAGAAAAGTTGACTGACCTTGAATTTCCTATGTGGTTAACATACTCAATAGGAATTCTTACGTAGTACAGGTCGTCACTGCCCCTGGTCGCAGTAAGAAAGCAGACCCCATCATCGTAGACCTTACATTGGTTTCTGAAAAATTTAATTTCATAATTATAATCTGTCAGCTTCGGTATTGAAATAATATTTTTTATCATTTTTGGAACATATAGAACATCACTGAAGGTCCAATTGTTATTTCTACTGTACAGTTTTCCTACTTTATTAACAGTATGTATGTTACCATCAGCTGTTGCTATTCTATATTGTTTATTGCTTAAATTTTGTAAATATTTATCATTATTAATTATATGGTTACTTGCTCCAGAATCCATTATAAATTCAACTATTTCATGTGAACTGACTGTTAAAGATTTGACATTACTTACAGTACTTGATCCTCTATCTAAGCAGTATTTTGTATAATGTGAGTCATTCTTACAAATACTACAGTTATTTACTTCTTTGCAAGCTGTATGTTTATGTCCAATTCTTAAACATTTAAAACATTGTAGTGCATTTCCCTTGTATTCCATCCTTTTATGTGTATTTCTGTTTCTGCAAAATTTAGCAACATGTCCTTTCTTGCCACAGTTGTAACAGTCTTTAATATAAAATGTGTTGGCAGTTGTTTCACTTTCATCATTCTCCTTTCTGTCTTGATGATTCACCTCCACTAATATTCTTGAAATCAAATTATCTAAATTCCTATCTTGTTTTCCAGTTGATTGCCACGCCGTTCGAAAGTAGTGAAATTTTGTAGGTAAACAGCTTAATATTTTTGATATCACTTGCTGGTCTTCCATTTGAAAATCAAGGCTCCTAATTTTTGTTACTTTATTTTGCAGTTTACTAATGTCATTCATGATGTTTTCTGTAATTTTGAAATTATAAAATTCTTCCAATAAAGTGCAAATCTGTGTTTCTTTATTTCCCAAAAATAAATTATCTAATTTTGTAATCATATCCTTAGCGGTATCACATTCTATAATATGATTAATATATTTGTCGTGCAAACTATTAATAATTAGGTATTTTGCTTTATTGTCTTTCTGTGTACATACCTTTTCTTTTGATTCGGCAGTCAAAACATCATGCAAATCTTTAGCGTGTAAAAGAATAAGCATCTTTTTCTTCCATATGGTATAATCACAGTCACTGTTTAGTTTAGGATAAAAATCAGTTTTAAATTTCTCACCCATATTTTCGGAATCCATGTTAATTTATTAATATAAACTCGTAATCAAAAAAATATTTTTTTTTTTTTGCAAGGCCCATGACCTGTTGTTGAATCACAACGTGTTGAGAGGGGTTTCTTTCAGGGTTGATTCACTATCACCTTTTGGGAACACACAATCTAAAATGTTCTTAAAAACTTCATCTTCTCATAATAAAATATATTTCATCAAAATAAAACTTAAAACGATAAACCACAATCTACCACATCTTTTTCCTGATTCTTCTCGACAACTTCTTTACAACTAAATTTTCTCAAACCAAACAAAATACATTCTCTTTTGAATTCAAATTCCTACAATGTCACTATGGTTTTTCAGCCATCAATAAAACCATAAACAATAAAACTAATTCTCCAACAGTATTTAACTTAGCTGGCAAAAACCCTGAAGGTTTACCGATAAAGCTAAAAATGTTTGTTAATAATATAAACCTAAGACCTATTTTTGGGAATCAAAATATTCTATGGGAATCGACTTCAGCTCAGGCGGTAGGGCACCAGATGTTTCGTCTCTCCTAGAGATAGGAAAAAATAAACAACGTCAATTGGGACCAAAGAGTAATAAATAGTACAGAAATTGGGAAAAAGGAGTTTAGAATCAATGTCATAGATAAAATTGACAGATCAAAATCAACGGTAGAGATTTGATTTAAAATTTCTCTATAGTTAACTTCTGATTTCACTAAGTACGCATAAAGAGTATTAGATAGGTATCGATATGGAAGGAACTCTACAGGGATTGCAAGGTGTACTACCGAAGATCATTGATGCACTGCAACTACGTAAAAAAGATGTAAGTATAGTATGCAAGTATACCAGTGACTACTGGTGACCCCAAGATCTGGCACATTCATCGCCCAAAGGATCAGTTTAGCCATCCAGCGAGGTAATGCTGCTAGCATCTTGGGAACGATGCCACATGGACCAAACATTTTACATTTATTTTAGTTTTATTTTAGAATTATTTCGTTTTAGGTAACTTAGTTACTTTAGTTTTGTTGTGGTTTTGTAGTTGTTATTATTCTGTTCCATATTTACGTAATATTTTTAAATAAAGTTGTTTTAAAGAGTATACTAAGTAAATTAATCTATGTAATAGAATTCTCAGTCTTATGTAAGCAAAAACTGTCCTTAAGCTGCACAAGTCAGTTTTGAATGCTGTCTCTGATTTTGCGATAATTTCCAGTAGTAAAATTTGTCTGCAAAATCCACCAATACATATTCGTTCAGACAATAGCTTGTAGACCGGCTATACCTACTCAACTTGCGGCCCCCTAGCGTTTTCTACCCGATGTAACCGCATCATATCAGGCGGCCCGTATGCTTATTTGCACCTGACGTTGTGTGAAATAAATATCCTTTAGGATTTAGCTTTATAGACTCATTCTGTCCAGGCGGCCTCAGTGTCCACGGTGTTAGCAAAGCCACGGATGCGTGGTCTCCTCAAACAGCGTACGAGACGTCACGTGTTTATCGCCGTACTCCTCGCTGCCTGCAGCGGGTACTCCTACAAGCATTTCGTCGCCGATGTGCGCAGGGAGAGATATGCCGAATTCTACAGGTCAGAATGAGATTAATATCAAATGAGTGTGCAAGTAAATAATAATCTATAAATATAAAGTAACATGACCTGACTAACTGATTCATCAACGCCGAGGCAAAACTACTGAAGCTAGAAACGAGGTATTTGGACCCTGGCTTCCTTTTGTAACGTATTGATCCACTAAGAAGGGATTTTGCGAAATTCAAATTAAGGGGTAAAAAGGGGTGTTAACTTTTGTAACTTTTTTGTTTGTGGTCAGATCTGTTTGGAATTTCGCGATAATGCTCTTTGACGTAGTTTAATAAAACTGTAATACAATATTTTTATTAAATTCGATCTCTTAAGGGGAGGGGTAAAAAGAGTATTATTGTATTGGGAAAAATATTAAATGGGCATTTCGGCTTGGAATTTTGTAGATGTAGTATTACAAGATTAATTAAGTTAACACGTAGGTATTTTTCGATATTCAACCCCTAAGGCGGTGAACGGGGGTATGAAGTAATCACATACATTTAGGCGTACGAAGTCGCTAATAGTAAATAAATATGCTAGGACAAGTTTCTTCACGTTATAACCTCTTGTAAATCGATGAACGCCGGAAAAGTATGACTCATTGTCCCTTTCCGCCTGAGCCGAGCGTGCAAGCGAGAGCGCAGAACAATAGAGAGGCACGATCGGCCTAAGCGATCGGCTTGTGACGCATCTATCTGTCTTCCACTGCATCAGCCGATGATTTTTTATGACTTTATCACGTAAAGTTATCATCCGTAAACAGACTTTACAAACCAGTTTTTTATACCACCTTGGGTGGCAGACATAGGTATATAAGGTAGACAGATACTCATCCCACTGCCGGGATATCGGTTTCCCTTCAGTCGAAGGAGTTTAGAGCATACTCCATAACATAGCTCAACTGTAACGACTGTCTTCATGTCAAGATCGGGACGGGGGCCCACCATACATTCCCACCACTGTGTAGCCAGGATTAACAGCGGCGACCGCCAAAAAGGCAATGAACAGTGAAATCCATTGCAGTGCCGAGGGTAAAGCTACCGCTGCCTTGGAACTTGCAACGAGTTTAATCAGAAGAAATTTTTTCTCATGTCAAGATATTAATTGTCAACATATTAACATGCCTTCCGAAGCACGGAGGAGCTCCCTAGATAAATTAACCTGACAAACAACGGTCGACGTTTCCTAACTTGGGTGGCCACGCGCAAAGACGGCATCGGGCTCCTCGTACGTAGGATTCATAAAGATACCATCGTACAAAAACAAGGTATCTTTAATGACGAATGTGGTCACATGATTTGAACTTGCATACGTCACCTAAAGGTGTATTTTGTATGGAAATTGACAGATTTTGACAATCAAACTCGTGACGTAATCTTGGCAATAAATAATAAGACAATACCTAAGTGACAAATGTTGGGATTTGGTTTATGAGTTTTGATATTTTTTGACAATATGTATTTTCTAATTTTATTGAAATCTATGAAGGGATTATTCAATTCAGCACACCGTTTGGTGCAGTAGATCAAATGATGTGCTCGATTGACAGATTTTGACAACAAACTTGTGACGTAATCTTGGCAATTGGCAATATACGGGAAGAACATACCTGGTCATTTTAACCATGGAAAATAAGGCATTAGAATTGACGAAAGCTCCTCTCGATTCCAGGACATACGATGCTGAGAAGGAATTCGAAGTGATGAGGAGGAAGGACCTCTTCCAGTCATGTTAGTTGCTGGTGTGTGTAATATTTTTTATTTATTCGAATAATGTTAATTTCGCACACAATAAAGTTTGAAAAGTATATAATTTTTTCTCAGGTTCGAAAATGAGGGTGTATTTTTTTTCTAAAACCAAGAGTTAAAAGTTGCTTGCATAATTTATTTAGGCATAAATAGGCACCAGTGAAAAGATAGATAGCATACAAGCACGCGGAAATAAGGTGGAGGTAATGTAGGGTGGTGTAAATGGTTCACCATCAGTTTAAGAGCCAAAGCCATCTTCAACTATTCTTCTATACCTGATTACCAAGGCGTGCCGTACACTTGTTTGGCACATTGCGTCAAATATAAATACAAAATGTGAACTACTTCTCCTGAGTACAGAACAACTTTTATTATAGAACTAGCTGCCTGCCCCGGCTTCGCACGGGTAAAACGTGGTGTTTTATTTTCGTCGCATTTTTTTAATTTTTCTCTGCGTTAGAACCATCCTCGTACTTCAAGGAATATTCTAAAAAAAGAATTAGCGAAATCGGTTCAGCTGTTCTCGAGATTTGCGCTTAGCAACACATTCAGCTATTCATTTTTATATTATAGAAGATAGAAAACGATAATTTGTCAGTGGCTGTGCCCAACAGTGGATGAGGTTATTCACAAATAACACATGAAGAATTTTCCAATAATTTAATCAGGACATCAAGTAGTTACGTAACTTTCCAGAATACATAAATAATTTCAACAGTTCGGTTGATTACACTGTCATCTTACTGATTATTTTACATTCCTTATAATTAGTTCAAATTGATCGCTATTATAACCATAAAAGGTAGGTAGTCTTAACTTACAGAATATCAGACGAGACAGGGACCAGCCTGCTTCTTCTACAAAATATAATTCTACGATAAACAACAAAAATGTAACAAATCTTTTCCATAAAGACAGCTTAATACGAGAAAATTGATTTTAATCTTATTTTTAATACACCAAAGTGATTCTTGTATGTAGCCAATGTTACAACTCTGTAAGTTGTAAATCTTACACAGTACGATCATTTTTTGAATAAAATCATACAAGATTCTGCCGCAAATGAGAACAAACATGAAATATTCATATTTATTAATTTAAAACGTAGGCTAATTTTATTTCTATTCTACTATAATAGGTTGTTTTTTTTTACCCGCGTTTGGTTCTCTTTTGTATTGTTACGACTTACTAACAGGGGCGGACTGAGGCCTAGGCAAACTAGGCTAGGGCCCGTAATTTTTGGCGCCCGAAAGTTAGGTTTTTAATTTTTATTTTGGAAGTGAAAACTTGTTTAGTAGGTTCGTAAATACAATGTTGCCTAGGGCCCGCTTTTGCCTTAATCCACCACTGCTTACTAATATTATTATATTGCTCGATAGCTACATATAAGAATCTCTTCGGTCTGAGGTCTAATAAAAATTGGACAGGCTTAAAAATATTATAAATATAGATAATAATAACACACAAGGGTTCCGGGGGTTCAAAGTAAAAATCTCAAAGAAAATCGCAATGAATTTTAATATGGGTTTTGATCAAACCATCGGAACCCCGAAATCCTTGTCTTTTAAAACATGGCGGCCGAGAATATGAGAATAAGAAAATATTATTTATTGGTTATTAATACATAAAAATATGGCAGCAAAGTTACAAAACAATCACATAGAAGACATTAAGATTCAGTTCATCCACTTTATTTTTTAGGTTTATGCTCGGAGTATATGAACCTATTTATTGTTTATACGCACTAAGACCAGACTAGCGGCCCGCCCGCGCTTCGCTGTGGGTCAATCTTCCCGTTCACATCATTCCAGTAGATTTTCCATACAAACCTTGTCCTGGCAATTTCATCATAATTTTTTTTTCGTTATTTTTTCTGATATAATGAATAGCCATTGTGCTGTTCGGGATGGAGACAAATCTAACAATTCTAAGATCATAAACAATGGTCCAGAGTGCTTAGTGTGAGTTTTTTTGGTCATATTCGAACGTGTTAATGTTTACAAGCCGACCAAATTGAGAAAAAGTTTCAAATTGTTCAAAAAAAAAATTTACCAGACGTGTATTACATATCCAAATTATCCGGGTTGCTCACTTCAAAATGTGAGCAAGTAAACCACATAATTTTGATATGTAACACGCGTATTATAAATTTACAACATGAGAGTTCTTCTCTATTTGGTCGGTTTGTTTACGTTGACATGATCGAACGCGAACAAAAACTCGCATTAAGCAAACTAAAATTAGTGCAACCATAGACCACTAATAAATAAACTATGAATGATCGACGCCTATCGACGTATATTTATATTTCGTACAATGATCAAATTTAGTTCATGAAATTACTTTCACTTATGTACTTATGAAGTACATAAGTGAAAGTAATTTCATGAACAAAATTTTATTGTTTTATGTGAATTATTTTAGAAGGCAGCAACAACGTAGCGGGCAGCCGCGTATATAAATCTGCGTATAACAGCAGGTAATGGCGTAGAACAACCGCGTGTTCTCAATGCGATATGTTTTCGAAAATATTGTTGATGATTGAAACTGTTTTGAAATAGATTCATATACTCTGTCCATCATAAAAACTAGATATTTTAGATTGATTTGGTCGTACAAAGCCATATGTAGCTTCGCAAGCAGCACGACAAATAAAATTGTACGTGGTTAATTTGTGCAATAGGTACCTATTGTGCTATTCACCGTGAACTAACCTATGGTTATTTGTTTAAAATTGCGAATAAGTAAGCTATGGAGAGGTATATTGGATTTGTTTGTAAATTATTATCAACTTTGCACGCAGTCATAAGATGTATACAAACTCATTATTATTTAAATAGTTGTCTGGGCCAACTTGCCAGATAAATATTTTTTTGAAAAATTCACCTGCCCTCCGTAGGTGGGATTTGTTTGATTTGTAATTACTTAATAGGTTGATGACGTCACACTGTGACTAACACAGTAGAAATATAAGATGCAAAAATTCGTCAGCAACACAAAGCTTCCTGGTAGCTCAGTTGGAAGAGCACTCGACCGGTCATCGAGAGGTCGTGGGTTCAAATACCACCTAGGGGTGGCATGTGAATTTTTCCATTTTTCAAAAAAAAAAAAAATATGTATACAAACTTGTCTGGCAGGTATGGCTGGCAATCTGTGTAGAATTTTCATATCATGTCTCTCATTTATAGTATAGTATTACTCTAGATACATTCTGTGTCGAACGAAATCTACCGAGCAGATTGCCGTATGTGTATCAACACTTTATTTCTTTATTATTTCTCCACAAGCTTTAGAAAACAATATACTCGTATTTTGTAGTATGTACTGTATTAAAACGAATTCTTTATTCTTTCTTCACAAACTTTACAAAAGAACATACTTATTTTGTATGGACACAAGTATGGTGATGAACGGAATTCCATGCCAGACAGAATACTTAAATGCTATCCTGCCTTATGTTATCGTCATGTTCTGCAACTTGGAAACGCAGCACAAACAAGTAAGCGTGGAGAACTGGCTCCTGAACTAGGTTTCCAAGGAAGCCTGTTTCATAGGTCACAGTCCCCACCCGTTTTGAAAATCATCAGTAAAGTGATAACAACTAGTAGGTACCTTTTTGACGTTAGGGACCATAAGTATACAGTTGTTGTTTGTTCTTTCATCTGTAGTTATATTATTGTAACGTCCTTACATAACAAACCGAAAAAAAAAGTTCACTAGCCTATTTTCGCCTCGGGCAATTTTGCCGGGGACCGTCATCCCATCATCTCTACATCCAACAAAGATGGTCTCGCGTAGCCAAGAAACAGTATTGCTACGCGGGACCGTGTTATACCGGAAGTACGACACTTTTCGACTGTGTAGTTTCATATTTTCGTGAATTGCTAATTAACTTAGGGTTGCCATCCGTCCGGGTTTCCCCGGATTTGTCCTAGTTTGGAGGGCGTCCGGGGAGCGTCGGGGCGGGGTTTCATTTGTGCGAATAACCGTGTTGTCACAGAATAAAAAAAAATACTAGTACTAAAAAACACTGATAACATGTCCGGGTTTTAAGATTCAAAATTCGGAGTTTTCAGGCTTCTTGTCCTGGTTGCTAGCGTTTAGAGATGGCAACCCTAACTTAACTGTATATATTCAAGATTTTTTTTTAATTATAACATATCAGATTCTTTTAACTATTCAATTTTCCATAGCTTTCTTATTCACAGTCTAAGGTTAATAATAATTTATATCTATGTTTTTTGCTTAGATTTATAAAATGGCAGTAGAAAGGAAACGGGACAGTCTCTGTGGAGTTGGCTCAAAGATACCAAGAGAAGACTACGTATATGTAGGTATCTATATAATGACACGTGTGTATGTATATTATTATATTAAGTGTATATATTTCTATAAATATAAAAGTACAGATTGTTTCAAATCGAGAAAAGTTAAGTTTATAATAGGAGGCGTATCGAGTTGGAACAGTATGGGCATGGGTGCCACCAGGATTACTTTTAGTGTCTAAACACACTATGCCGCAAATACGCGACCGAAGTTCGGCGTGACTACGCCTGCAATGTATTTTAAATAACTGACGACACACCATGCCGAAATTACGTCGCGTTTTCTACATACGAATCTTAAACACGCCGAACTTCGGTCGCGTATCTTCGGTCTAGTGTGTTTAGAGACACTTAAGGTGAGGCCAAACGATCGTAATTTTGTGAGTTGTGAGTCGCGTAATTAACGCCGGTTTCATATAAATGTACAGTGATGACGTAAAATGAATGAATCATTTGTATGAAACCGACTTACATTACGCGACTCACAACTCACAAAATTACGCTCGTTTGGCCTCACCCTTAGGGAGGTGCATATGCATCTACATACTCGTACTATTAATAACTAATAAATTACTATTTATAACCATACAATTCAATAAATTCGCGGGGATATTTGCATTTGAATATGTATTATGTGTACCTTTGTGGTCGATAGATCCATATTGCGAATTATTGCTTATATTACGACAAGGGTGCAAGCGAACCCCCATGCAAATTCCCTTCCGACGCCCATAAATATAGAGAACTCCAAAACTAAGAGATAAAACATTATCTATGGTTTCTTAATATCTAAAGTACCTATAAAATATTCATAGTATCAAATATCTATTTAGGTATTTATTAAGTCTAAAATATTAAAAAAAGGAAAATAGTGACAAAATACTAAATGGGGCACTGGAATAATAGGTTAGGTTTGGTATGTATATATCATCTTTAGTTTCCAAGTTACTACGATAGACGCCAAGTTTTATAGTTTTAGTTGCACGCTTTACAACCCTTAAAAAAGTTGCTCTGTCTGTTACTTAATCACAACCAAAGGATGCTGACATTTAGTATTAAGGTATACGCTGAAAAAGGATATGGCTTTTATTATTTAAATTACTGTTTACCACGTGAAATTAAAACAAAACTTTATTTATTGCTTACGAGTAATTGAAAAATAAATAAAGTCAAGAAGTCGTAATCGCGTAGACTCTACGCGATTACCACCCTGACTGCCCTGACTGACTGAGCCCTCTACGCCGTAGAGGGCTCGGCTCAGTATTCGGTATACTATACATTATATACTATGCATAAATTAATTGTTGCATTTTCCTTTTTTAATATTATATAAGTAGGTATGTAATAAATAAATAGATACTTTCATAATATACGTAGGTACTATGGATATTTTTTTAAATTTAAACTTTATGAACCCAAATATTCGGATTCATTTAGACCCATGTTATAATTAGTAGTTAAAAAATATCATTTATTTATTTTTCAAAAGGTCCAGGAGTTCCTAAACTTTTTATTTTCTACTGTGACTAACTTTACACGCTGGAGTCAGTAGTTTGAGAACTCCTGCCTTATACTATTTAGTGATAATCATTTATATCATGATAAAATGTAAGTATCTATTCTGTTTCGATCTGAAACGATCTGTACATATACATGTTTTATATATGTCTCTGCTCTGTCTATGTTATTTAGAATATGCCACGCCTTGTAGGAGGATTTTTTGGTAACCGTCGTCGATGAATATAAAATTTTTTATATACAACATAATAACCAATAAATAACCGAAAAATGTGTACATCTATGTAAAATCGATTTCTTTTTATCTTATGCGTCTCAAAACTGAAACGAATTGATAACTATTGACATATTTTTAAAAATAACGTCGATATCTTTCTCTATTTTAAAGGCGCGTTTCCATTACGCAAGTACTTGCATGCAGGTATGACGTCACACTTGTAAGCAAGTTACTTGAATGAAACATGATTGCTAGAATTTGCATCTCGCATGCAAGGTAGCATAACACTTGTATAAACGCGTCATCAGATGCACGTTTTGTTACAAGTTCGAAACTACCCGCATGCAACCCGCGTCTTGCATGCATGTTTACGTTTCCATTAGTCAAGTCGTATGCAACTTGCACCTTGCATGTAGGTTACTTGCATAATGGAAACACGCCTATTTAAGTCCGAGCATATCGGCACGTCGCCGACGCGGAACGCGGGACATAAAGCAGGAGCGTCAGTCGCGCGGTGGACGCTACCCGTATATTCGAATGACGCTTTATGTATATACAGACGCGACTGCAAAACGGGACGAAATAGTAGCGTGTCGTAAACGCTCCCGCGTCCGCGACGTGTCGGTATGCCGGGGCATTTATGGTGTTAGTTACAGTTTCTCGGAAATGTGCTACCACGTGCCACGAGTGGTCGGTGATCGCCACGAGTGGCTGGTAGCCGCTTGCCGGGCAAGTTGACGATGGCTGGCACCAATACTAAAATTATTAAGTTCAACAATACACTAAAATAGAAATACACTGAATTAGAGCAGATAAACTTTTAATAACATCTCGACAGTTACCTTAAACTCCAGCAGAACCAACTAAAACTTCAAGCTGTATTTAGTACTCAACTGTCTCCACAGTAGTGCTTTATACGATTTTTACTAAAGTATCATATAGACCAGAGGTTCCTAACCGGTGGTCCGTGAGAGATAAATTATGGTCCGTGATACAAACATGTAATGAAAGAGATTGAGCACTATGATACGAAACACTCAAATTTCGAGTTATAGAATAATGGATTTCTATGACAGTTGGGGACCCTACACGAAACAAAAACCTCATAGTGGTCCGCCAACAAACAAAGGTTGGGAACCACTGATATATAGAGATGGATATTGTAAATGGTCTCAGGTTAGCACTAAATACGGCCATGATTTGGACACGTGCGAGCCCCTTGCATGAGTAATGTTTCGATATAACGTCTCTATTCCACGGAGCTCGGTCGTATACAACAAACATCTAATTTTATATTAATAAATACAGATATTTCATGATGAACCAGCATCAATATTTAAAATTAGAATTCCCATCGCACACCAATTCACCGATCTATCAAATACGGAAAAGTTTATCATGGCATGGCACCGTTATCATGATTCTAAAGACTAGTATCCGGGGCCGTTAAACTTTAAGAAATCTCCATGGCTTGGTGTGCTTTGGGTATTTTATGATGTAAGTATATTTTATTGCTTTGAAGTTAGATAAACATCAAAATAATGTAGGTATTTATATTACAAACACACATTGAAATTGTGACTTATGAGAATGATTAAAGATTGTGCACTTGGTTGGAATACTGCATGTACACAGGGTGGAAAGCTTGATCGCTCTTGGAGACTGCAAATTGTTATTTTTGTTGCTGGCCGTACATATTTATCGATACCATTTGTCACCAAAATAGTAACAACCTATTTATTATTTGTTCTGTGACATAGCATATTCACAAGTGCTATTGTTAAATAGATACGGTCAGCAACGATTGTTAATTAAAACTCATATTTTTAAAGTATTATCTAATATTTTAAAGTATTATAATTTCCTATCTAGGAAATTATTTTCGAATATTAACGGGTTACATATTATAAAAATTTTCTTGGACACCAGTGATCAGGAATTTTTTTGTTTATTATTTAGATAAATTAATCAAATCAAAAAACGTTTCAAGCAGTATTACTATATATCTATAATACATAGTCATAATGACTAGCATAAGTAGGGTTGAACCATATCTGTCGGCACAGAATAACTTGTTTCTATGCTCTGTCCTTTTCTGTCGCTCAGGAACGACATCTGTTAGAGCGAGAAACATAGTGCGCGCACGCGATTTCACTGATTATCTCTTTCTCCCTCTAGCGAATGACGTTTCTGAGTGACAGAACAGGATCGAGAACGATAAAATACAATCCCGCGCTGATGTGGTCCAACCCTTAATCATTTATTTGAAATCTGAAGTTGTCGCGGTGACTAGCTTATTAGTTTTAAATATTTCGGATATTTTATTTTCCCTCCAAGTACGATATTACTTTCCATCTCGTATTTTTTACGCCTAGGTCAACTAGATAGGTCTAAGTTTGCGTCAACTATCAATGAGATTGATGTAGGCTACAAATCAACGTAAATATATGTTACTAAGAGGTATTGGATCCATTGATCAGTTGTTTAATACTATCGGCTATTTTAAAATAATGTAGCTATGTAGATATAAATATGGCATATCCACCATGAATTTTCTAAAACATTTTTGGTATAGTTGACTATATTATTATTAAGTACAGCTGTTCCAGCAAAATTCGGACAAATGTAAATGTATGTACAGATAAGATTAAAAGCTTTATACATGGTAAGCGAAATTGGCGGCAAAATGAAAATAAAACATTTTTAATCTATCCTTCCTTTGTACCAAGTATGTAGGGTAGCATTAAGGAGAACCGTCTCATATGGGAAGCAGGTTGAAAAAATGTTCCGTGATGAGCAGCAAATTACAATTCAGGAACTCACCAATCAATATAGCGTTAGCGTAGCATGTGAATATAGCAGTTGTAAACGAAGTGTGTTGAATTAAAAAAAATAAAGTCTCTACTGACAAGTGTAGTTAATAAAACTGCAGTATTAAATTCTCCACTCTTTACGTAGTACAAAATTATTTAGTGAACATAACCTGTAAAATTGCTTTGAAATAATGTAAAAAAAGATTGTTTATTTCACCATCTCACTCTTATGACTTTTGGCGTTACGTTTAAAATTCATCTTCTTGTTTCCAGTAGCGCCACCAATTTGCTGCTTGTCAGCGGACACTTTTTATACTATAGTTAAGTAGTTCTCCTTACTTCTACCCTCCATTATTAAACAAAGAAATATTTTTGGCCAAAGAGGTTTTCAATTTTTTTTAGGATATCAAGCGACTAGATATTAAACGAAAGCTATGCGAACTAAAATGAAATTGACTTATTTTAACTTACACCTATCACCACAAAATTACGTCTAAACATCAACATTACAGATAAAGAATTCACTAAATACAATTTATTTAATAATGTAATTAATAAGCGTAATAGATCAAAAACATTAATGTTTTTTTTTTTCATAATTTCAATTTTTCATCATTCTCTCGTCGGGCGAATTAAGCCACTGCGAAATTGCTTCAAATTCTTAAATAAGATATTTCTTTTGCCCGTTATATAGCGTCCATAGACAAACATACAACTATAGAGCCACACATTCATACGTTACCAGGCATGTGTATTATATTATAATACACCTGACTACTAAAATTGTTTCAAAATTCATAATTGATCCATTGTGTGTTTCAATCACTATTCTCCACAATATTAAATGAATTTAATTATTTTTTTTATCGTCTGGTATATGCAAGTAATTTTGACTTTTATCTGGTACCTACTTATAAAACAAAACTGTTTATTTTGACATTTTTGGTATAAAAATAATAATAGTTAGATAGCTTAGCGTTAGATTACAATAATTTGAAAAAAAAAACGGGAGGTTTTATAGCAGTGATAGCTTTGCAAATTTGAACAAGACTTTCTTTGACAAGTCTTCTTCTTTGGAACAAAATATGCGTAAGTCCATTTACGCTAAACAATTTTATTAAAACGTACTATAAGTATATCTAACTTGAAACGTAATCTATAAAATAAAAGATATGGTCTAAGTAAAAATTACTATTAGATAAGTAAATCTATTGCGGAAATATACTAGTTATAAAAAAGACTATATAGAACTAGACTTTCTAGTCTACTTCTGTAGGTACCAGTTTTTTTCAAACGAGTGTATGTAAGGTTAAGAAGCTTATTTCTTCATTGGACGATAAAAATCCATTAATATTTAATTTTAACTGTCATATATGATCACATTTATTTTGTATTAGGGCAGAACTTTTAGAAACTGATGCAAGACTAGTTTCAGACAGTTGCGTTCTGTTGTTTCAATCTTAATATTTTATTTGCTGAATAGCTTACTATTTTACGAATAATTAATAACATTTAAATTAACAGATGTGATCGTACAATTATAAACTATTTTCAATACAATTCATTCAACTATCAGCAGTTCTCGGATCCTCTCACGACGAAGGTCTTCCCTTCGCAAGCGTCGTCTCCATACGGTTTATCATCGAATTCGCATTCTCGTCCCGCTCTTACTGACTCCACTAGTGGACCATTCAGCTTTACACATAGAATCTCTTTGAAATTTTCTAAAGCGATCGCCAGAACGGAGCCTCCAAGAAGCACCTCACAAGATGTAATGCGCTCCGGTGGAGTGTATACTGCTATCAGTTTTCCTGTAAAATTTAGTGTTATAAATTAAAATTTTAAAGGAACTAGCAAACTAACTGTCGCACCTTTCATACTCTTCGTGGAACCGCTGGAAAAACTACGCTTAAGAATAAGAATCATATCGATTAAATTACTGTTCGAATAGAAAAAAAGAATTGAAATTTAATTGATCAATTTCGGTCTTGATTCCACAATTAATATTGGTTTGAAATTTAGGCATTCTGCTTTTTGGTTGGGGTTTAGAATTTGTATGATGAGATGTGAAAAATAAGTGTTCACACTATAGATTAGTATGGAGTACTTTCTATACAAATATATAATTGCTTAAAATTTGAATAAATTTTTTGACCTTCTGTTATTTTTAAAACTATGAGATTTAACGGTAAACTGAAAAACTATAGACATACCTAAGTATTCACATATTGGATACTATCTCCAAATTTAGTAGTTTACTTAAACTTAGTAGATCAAAATTTTATATTATTGAACTGTACATACCAGTATGTAGATCCCATAGACGCACGGAAAGATCGCGGCAGGAATGGTCGGTAGACATGAGAACACCACCCGATTTGGCGAGCCGCAGCATAGAAGGTGCTGCTACATGACCGCGAAGCGTTAGTCGGCAGTTTCCTAAAATGCATTATCCATTATACTATTGCATGTAAAGCTAGGTACAAAGGGTAGCTATTTTGCAAAGATGATAATCAATTTTGTACTAAATATCACTTGTTTTTAAATTCATTGCCATTTAGTCGTTACTGACAAATTAGATTTATGTAACGAATTAGTAAAATAAAATTTGAATTAGAACCAAAAATGCAACCCTGTGGCACACCATTTTTACGTATAATAAAACTGAAACATAACTCAAAAATTACTTTTACCATTGGATTTGGTCTAAAAATCTGCATAAGGCCACATCTTATAAACATTCATTTGTAGCATGTATTTCGAATTGAATTAATAAACGGCAAATAAACGCTATAGAATGCTAAGATTAAATCCATTGTTAGAAGAAAACAAACAAATTGAAATCTGGAAATATTAAAGTCACAGGGCGCTTCAACTATTTGTCTCTTGTGTATATTATTATTAATTTGTGACCTACCGGTAACCAAATCCCAGACCAGTATCCTAGTATCAGAGAGGCCTGAGACAACGCAGCCATCAACGGAACTGATCGCTAATGCTACTGTGTCACATCCTGGCTTCCACTTCTTGAAAAGCGTGCCTGACTGCAGGTCGTACACCACTATAAAGTTTGGGCTTGGCTCCTCTAATTCTCTAGACACAACGCATACGTAGGACCCTGCAATTTAACCACAACTATCAGCTCAGTAAATAATTCTCTGAAAATTTGTTACCAATAAATTATTGACAAAAATATTATGATTCCAATGAAATCATAATATCACCTTCATAAGTAATGGCAGCCTTGGACGTGATGAAATCATGGTGTGGTATTCTTAGATCGTAGAGTAACTTGCGCGAAGTAAGCGACCACACGAGAAGAGGGAATGGTTTTTGAGTCTCATCGCCGCAGACAAGGACCCTGAAAATATTCAATTTCTGAATAACAATGATTTTTTAATATTTTTACTTACTTTTAGATTGTATTTAGGATCATTTCTAGGTGAAAATTCATCTTACCTCCCATCCCCTGATACTAGCAAAGAGTTCAAGAATCTGTCCTCTCCGGCCTTAAATGTTGTTACACAGTCACCTAAAAATTTATGATTATCAAAAATTAATAGATATTTAATCTTCAATTACCTATTCAATAATCCTCAATTATCGTTATATATTCAAATTAATCATCGTCATTATCCACAAACTTTATTTGGATAAATCTGTATTTATGTTTCTAACCATATCCCATTAAAGATAAGAGTATAGGAAGAAGAAGAAGATCCCATTAAAACTCGTAATTTTCAACTATTTCAAAGGTTATAAAAATACTTACCTGTCTCAATATTCATCAAATTCACGTACATCCGGTTACGAGAAAGTGCAACCAGATGTTTTTCATCATGGAGCCCGTAATAAGGCATTTTTTGGTTCATTACGCCTTTTAGAGCAACCAAGAATTTACCCTGAAATTAAGAATAATGACAGTCATTTCTTATTTCTTTCCTTTATGTTGAGATAAGGTTTAGAACGTCACCTCATTAAAAGTTTTGTTAGTAATCTTTGAAGATCGCACCACTTCATTGTAGACATTATTTATTTCCAAGACGAGTTTTATGCAGGCGCGGATCCAGCAAGTTATCATCAGCCTATCGATCTAATAGACCGTGAAAGTGTGGCGTTACAAGTATATTAGGGTTATGGACATGCCCACCGTGCCCACAATGGTGGATCCGCTCTTGGTTTTATGGAAGTTGGAAAAATTATAAATAGTAAACCTTTAACTAAAATAAAAGATAATAGAAAAGTAGAAATTACCTGGTCTAGGTCGTAAACTCGAAGCTCTCTACGACAAAGTACTACACACCTGTACTCGTCGATCGGTACCAGGTTTATTGGGTGTGTTACCCCCACTAGCTTTCGGACTAGTTGACATCTGAAATTCACGATTTCCAGTAAAAATGTGAATTTCGCGATAGGTATAATCTCTATTTGTATTTAAATTAACAATATGTAAAACAAATGTAGCAGTAATTAGTAAAATGCAATCTACCATAAAATAATACAAATAAATAAAAATGAGTTATGGAATAGAGTCTTTATTAGTGTCTACATTGTTCAACAAGCCAAACATAACTATTGAGACTATAAATGATATATTCGAACGACATAGTATTGTGACATAGATATACCTATCCTTCTTTAAATTGGCACTACAAATATTATATGCTCACCTGGACACATCCCAAACACAAATCTCCTCTCTTTCCGTAGAAACAGTCGCTACAAACTTTCCCCTAGTATCAAACCTTGCAATCATATCATACGTTTTACTATCAAAACCTTCAACCATGGACAAGTCCCTCTTCTCTTTATTCTCTACAATTTTATGATAATCCTCATTAACTGGATAGAACGTTGGGATTGGTGGTTCGAAAATCTCTTTATACCAATCTTGAGCAATTCTGCTTTTCACTTCTACTCCATCTCTTTGCCGTTTCTCTATCGTTGATCTTAACAGTCCATAAAATTGTCTATGATCATAATCTAAAGCGTATGAATGGACTTCGAATACTTCTTTTAGTATTTCTATATGTTCTGGTAATGGATCTATATGGACTAAATCTAGATCTTCTAGGAAGTGACTGCAATCAGTGGCGGCGAGTTTATCGATGATCCAGTCTAGATGTGTGAAATATGCCTGGTTGGCGAAAGATTGTGGCTCGTCTTTGTATAAATGGTAGTGTTGAAAAGGTATTTCGTCTAGTTTTCTCGTGTTATAGCTGTAATAAATAGTGATAAAAGTATATGGTAAAATTACCCGTAAATAATACCTATGTATATAAATAATAGTATTAGTACCCAAATATTGTGTTGTAAATATAAATACATCTGTTGTTAGGAACATATATTTTTAGAGCAATCAGAAAGACTGGAACTCGCGGACAGAGTTTCTTGATCATGCTTCAAACAAATAAATGCATTATATACTACGAATATATATAATTCTTATGCATTAATATATGGACTAAGTATTAAATACATACTATTCTTCGGAGAACTTGTTTTCTTGTGATATCAACCGTCCTGCCATTTTTGGATCATTTTCTTTATACCACACTCCCTGGAAATAAAAGGATCAAATTTTATTTTCTAAACTATTAAATCCAGTTCTACTGGGACTATATTATTAGGTATGCCTTTTTTGTGTGCATTCTTGCCGATTTGACTTTTTCTTGTGCTTTTTTTGTGATTTGCCGATCAGAGGTGTCGGTTCGCTTCTTTTCCCCAGTGGGTAATCCTGTCATCTCATTTATTGGACATAAGTTATATGTTGGCGTTTTTTGGGCTAATTAATTTTATGTACAAACCTCGTAATAGTCGATCAGTGTCTGTCTGACCACGTGCTCACAATCAGCCAGATACCGATCTCTGGCCGCACCTGCTAGTGCAGCATCTCGCCACCGCGCAGCGCCTCGTGCATCCCACCGCAACCATGGAGACAACAGGGCGGCTAGTTGCGGCCAGAATAAGGAAGCTGGTGCCCAGGGTACTGAAACATATTTTGTAAAAACAATATAAACGTGCATAATTAAATAAATCTTTTCTAGACCCTCTTTGAGGTACACAATGTTTCGCACAAGCATTCGTGAGCGAAGGTATTTTAAATTAATTGGATTCAAGTAAATAAATTGACGAACTGACTCATACCTAGCTGTTAAAACATCTGTCAACACTGTCTGGTTTTCGTAGTATTCTATGAACATTGATTGCTGTAAAAGTTATAAAAGTTTTTCAGAAAATATGTCAAACTTACAGTAAGTTTCTTGGCTTCTAAATAGTTCTTCATGAGCCAACATGTCTAATATCTCCGTATCATCTAGTCCTCTCCTTGCAGCTGTTAGTAACGCTAAACATGCTTTGACCCTATCCGGTCCTAACGCTGCCTCTGTTGTGACCAGTATTTGGATAAGCTGGCCTTCTAAGTCCTCACATATGACCAGTTCTGGCGCAGTTTCTGGCTCTGATTGTTCAGTGAACGTCTCAGCCGAGAGTGATATCTGCCAGGCCAGGATCTATGACAAAAATATTAGATTAGATGAGCTTAAATGTACAAACTGTCAAAAGCACATTAAACGTGGCATTAACACATAGAATATTTTCACCATTGTTATGCAGTGCATATCGTTCTCCTTAATAAGAATTCAAATCAGACTACAAGTATTAATTTTGTAGTACTCTTCTGCAATGTACGTGTGATGTGTGTGTTAATCTTGACTGTCCTGCCAAACACGTCAACGTAGAGCCTTGTACTTCCAGTATAAGAGGGTCCCGTGTAGTGATACTAACTAGTGGCTAGGTAAGATCATCTTATACGGAAGTTTAACACTCTGCTTACGATTGACGGTACCATTTTTATAGTTCGACTACTATATCGAATGTGTGATATTTCTTATTTGTACATGTACTCGTAATAGTAAGTTGAAGTTAGATTATTAGATTAAATTAGACGAGCTAATATTTGAAAGCTAGTCCGAAAATTTCCCGTGGAACAAAGCAAACACAGTAAGCAGTGTAAAAAAGAATACCTAGTTAGAATCAAAAATAACCTTAGCATAAAGAGGCAATGTGCACTTTTGCACAGCTTTTACTGCCGATTCTGGTGGTGAAGCAGCCCCAGTCTTGCTATATGTAGCCGCGCAGGCACACAGAACTGCTCTCGCTTCCTCAGGCCCAACAGGTGGAGCCCGCACTATTTTTGGTCCATCTTCGGATGACAGCACTGCCATTATTGCTGAACTTGACGGTTCATCTGTTTCTGTTGAGTTAAATTGAAAATTGTAAAGTGATAGTTCGATAAGAAGTGTAAATGGAGAGAAGTGAAAGACATACATTTTGTAAGTGATACGTTTTCATAAGGAGATTCATTCACGATTCAGGAGATGTAATCAAGTTGTTAAATGGAGATTCTGAGAAACAAGTGGTTAATTATCTTCCAGTTTATTGCAGTTATTTATATCTTTTTTATTAATGCAAACTTTTTGATTAATTTTAAAAGGTACGTACCTTCAGTAACAGTAACAATCATTTTAACATTATCAGGCAACTTCGACGGCAGCCATCTTACACCACGTAGCGCATCAGCACCGACCACAGCTAGCAATACAGGTCGCGTTCGACCCAATGCACCAAGCAACCGTGCTAATGCATTCGATAATGACGTCACATCCTGAAGAAGTTAAGGCATTTGATAAAGTGACACGTATTGAAAATATTATAAAACATTACAAAGTACAATAAAAACTACTGCATAGGTATTGTTTATCAGATTTTAATAGACATTTTAAATTTGGAAATCAAATGAAGTTATTTATGATAAATAAAATATTACTTTATATGAGGTGTTCCCCAGGGTTTTGTACTTGCACCTGTTGTACTACATATCTTTCCATTTTGGGAATAAGATTGTACATTTAATTAAGTTATTAAAGTTATGCTTACATTTCGTCCTCTATATACGCCGCCGGTATGTAGCACCTGACACTGGTCTACAATAGATTTTAGTAGTAGATGAGAACTGCTCGACTGTGATGTAAGTCCTACAAATCTGCAAAAAAAAAAAATGCTATCTTAATATATACTGCGTAATGCGTTCAATAAAATATATAATAAGATATAGCCAATAAATAGATAGATATACAAATAAACGTGCTGCCCTTCGCTTTTCGTACAAAACTAAAAACAATTATTCTAGCAAAAAATAAAAAAAAGACGAAATAAGTTTAGTTACTGAAGCAATTTTAAATCGATTCTCAACACCTTGTACCAAAATAATGCAGGATCTGAATGTAGAACTGTCTTATCAGTATAGTTTTTGTTTTAGAGTTTTGACTTCTGATTGTACACAAAGATTTGGCTTCTGAGATAGAAATAGAACCGAACTTTCTTTTATACTACGTCACGTGGCGTCTGCCTCGTGACATAAAGCAGTTACCGTAGCCTATAACGCTGAAAGAAATTGTTACTAGCGTATCGCCACCACCGCTGTCATGGTAGCAACTCGTTCCTTCTTAGTAATCACATTCTCTCACAGGAACATAACAATCTTTTAGGTATTATTAATTGGCTGCAGTCTACTGTGAGGTGGAGCTACTTTCCCAGTGGCTTATATTTATGCTGTGCCCTACGTGCCCTTTTGCCTGAGCATCATAATAGTTCCAAGCTGCAGGATCTACGTGCAGTTTAAATTGGCTTTTGGTTTAAAGGTGATGGTAAGCAAGTTATACCCTATAAAGTGGGTGCTAAAGTAGGCAATAGATCACCAGGTCCGTCAATGGGAGCTACCTGACGATAAGGGCGAGGTCCTGCTGGCAGGAAGGCGCGAGGTTGAGAGCTCTCGCTACGAGCGTAGCCTTGCCGCAGCCCGCGCCACCGATCAATGCCAGCGGTACGTTGCTATCGCCAGTTATATATCTGTAAGATTAATTAATTAAAATTTTGTTATAAAAGGAGCGACTACTAAGTAAATAATCGATTATTAAAAGGTTTAGGTTTAACACTAGCGCCGCCGTTGAAGAAAAAAATAGTTCGTACGTAAACAACGTCTGTCGGGTGAGCGGGTGAGCTAGTTAGCTAGCATATTGTGCAGATGTGTGACAGTGATTATATATACATTATAGTACTCAATGAAGTGTAATCGCTAGATTGCTCTCTCTTGTTGCAACGTAAGGTGATTAAAAACCGTGACGGCTCGGTATGCGTATATAGCCTGCTGGTTTTTAGCATATTCTTTTTTAGGTTATAATATAACTCTGTTATATGTTATGATTAAATAAAATAAATAGTTACAAATATTTGGATTTTATTTATAAAATATGTATAATGATAATACATTATATACATTTTCATTTACATAATTATCATTCGTTATTTCTTCGTATTCACCTACACTATTCACCAATTTTACTCGCTCATATTTACTGGTGTTGCGGCTAATCACTGGCTGTAGCAGAATTATCAGAGTTTTGTTCGTGAGAACAAAAAATGTAGTGGAGCTATAGCCATTTTGTGTTACTGCGGCACACATGTGATTCTTTTTGTTTTTTTTTTAACATTATATTTCACTTAAGTTTATAAGTAATTATTAAAAGACTGGAAAGAACTAATTATGTGTGAGATACAAATAACTGTTTCATTCATCATCATTCTTAAATTTCAAAGAAAATACTAACGTTTTAAGTTCATTTAACGTTATTTCTCTGTTGGATGTGCACTGTGCAGCCTTCTGGCAGAACGATAGATGCTCGCTGATCTCGTCGAACAAACTGCAAATAAAATTATAAATTTTATTAATAAAATTCATAAGTAACTATAATAATAGTATAGTACTTAGATCCAGACTCCGTGAATGAAAAATGTAATTATACTACCGACACTTACATTGAAATTTCTACGTACTACCTTGTTACTACACTAACAATAGAAGAGCAATCGCTCATTATTTCCTCTCAAACTGTCCAGGGGATAAAGTTATATGAAATTCTATTACGTCCTTGAATATCAGAAGTAATAGTGATGAATGTCCAATAGCATTTAGCACCCTAGTTTTTACTTTTGCTAAACGCCCTAGAGCTCAATCTACAAATGTGCACTCATTATTTAATTTATAACTTCTACCCACTGGTTGAGTGACACTCCGGGATAGGAAAACCAACAAGTGGCTCCGGAAAAGAAGTCTGGTCTTTGATATCGCACGCCGCGTAGCAAAGCTCAAATGGCAATGGGCTGGACATATAGCCAGAAAGTCGGACTCGTGGTGCAGAACGGTTCTACAAATGCGATGGAAGGACGACATCGTGAAGTTGGTGAGCACGAACTGGATAAATGTAGCCCAAAACAGATCAGAGTGGAGAAGACTGAAGGAGGCCTATACCAACACGGTAGAAGAAAGGCTTAGATGATGATGATGACCCACTGGTTAATAAGCTACTATTATTGTAAAATTGTAAATGATATATTCGGCATCAACACATAATCATCCCACTGTTGAGTTCCTCCTCTCCCTCAAACGAAAGGGTTTAGAGCATACTCCACCACGCTATTCAACAACCGCGGGTTAGCGGAGGATTGTAAATGATATAATTACAATTTGCATTATATCATTTTCAATCACTTCCATATACGGGACGGGGGCTCACCACACCACACATTCCCACCACTGTGTCTCCTGTGTAGCCAGGATTAACAGCGGCGACCACCAAAAAAGGCAAAGAACAGTGAAATACATTGCAGTCCCGGGGGTAAAACTACGGCTGCCTCGGAACTCACAACGAAGTTAATAAGTAGTAATTAGTAATTAATATAGGAGTAGGAAGCTTTTGGAATTTGACCTCCCCTCTTAGCAATGTGAGAGACAACAATATGACAAATAAGCCCTCCTAGTCAGTGTAATTCGTAGCGTAACGAACGTTAGATAGATCACGTGACAATTCTCATACTAAAATGTTCGATTTTGACAAATGTCTCGTGATTTATTTATCGTTCGTTAGGCTACGAATTACACTTGGCTAGGGGGGCTGGCATTAAAAGCCTAAAGAGATGGGTAGTCAAGTAAAGCTCAACTGCCGTGCACCGCGGATTTTTAGTATCTAACACTATTAGGGACCTAAAACATTGAGTTGTTACTTAACACATCAATTCCAATAATATGAATTGCAAAATCGTTTGAACGCTTGGTAATTCTCCCTCACTTACAAATATTTTTAATGATATGAGTGATGCAAATTGCACCTGGAAATAGTAATCATCTGGGGTCTTTAGTCGTTTCACACCGCAGCTGTTCGGACCGCGGTGCGAATCGCCCAACTGCTGATTTTGAATGGGGCCATTCACACCGCAGTGGTTAGAGTGGTGTGAAAGGCCCAAGGTATTTTTTGTAATGGGTCGATTCGGACCACGGGGCGACAAAAAGAGAACTGTTTTGTTCCCCACTGCGGTCCGAATCAGCCCATTACAAAAAGTTATTGGGCGATTCACACCGCGGTGCAAAAGGACCCATTCAAAATGAACTCTTGGGCGATTCGCACCGCGGTCCAAACAGCTCGCGGTGTGAATCGACTAAAGATCCATCATCTGTAGGGACACACTTGACACGTGTCAGCATATTCCGTGGCGTCGTTCACAGCCACGCCAGTCGCCCACTAACATCGAATCGCGCTGTACACGTTAATAGAGTAGTTAGTCGTTTATAATACCTTTGTCGAATTCGTATTAATATACTATTATATACTTATGTACTTTACTACTGTGTTGTAAACTGTATATCATTGAAGTGATACGAATAAACTGAGTGATTAAAGTGTTGTGTATCCATTCTGCAACCTTCAAACCGTTAAGAGACCGTACACTATACACCCAGAAATATATACACAAGGAACTCTATACATCTATAGTCTAGGAGTCAGAGGACGTATAGTGTATGCGGCTGTACTGTAAGAGGGGATGGGGACCCCCTCTTACACATCTAAAATCTATTGAGAATCCTGAGTACTCAAGAAACAGGTATGCCCGACAGTATGTCGAATTCTTTTAGATTACTTAGCAAGTGTAGTAAGAATAATGTAGTATCACTCATGTGTGAGCTCAAATTACATCACTCGTGGCGACTTAGAGGTCTCGCCATGTGGCTCGATCTCCAAATGTACATTAGTGATATAAATGAATATTCTTGAACGAATTACACACTGCCATCTAGTCCCAAACTAAGCAAAGCTTGTTCTATGGGTACTGCATAACTGATAAATGAATAAATAAATATTTCTGAACAATTTGTACAGCGCCATCTAGTCCCAAATTAAGCGCAAAGCTTGTGTTATGGGTACTAGACAACTGAGAAATGTACTTAAATATTTGTTTTTGTAAGTACATACTTATAATACATAGAAAATACCCTGACCAAGACAAACAGACATGTTCATGCACACAAATATTTGTGTTATGCGGGAATCGAACCCGCCACCTCAGAGTCAAAGTGGCCATTGTTAACCATTAGACCACAGAGCTAGCCGTGCGTGTAGCGTCATATCATGAAAAGCTGATTTATTCATCGATCTGGCCAGGCCATATCATGATGTGGGCAGCTGATATTTTCCATTTCCATTGCTAACCATTCCACCACCGAGCTCGTCAAATACAATGAACATAGATAATAAATATATGGTAATTTGGACTGTATTCGTCTTGTAGCTAGGGTTGCCAACCATACTGTTAAAAATAGTATTATACTGTTTGCTATGCTTTAATACTGTTGAAAAATACTTAATTTTACCATAGCACTGTTTATTGTACTGCTCCGCATGCACTGGGCCTTACTATAATGTTTGTTTTGTTACGCAGCTTTTAATATACTGTTTTTAATATACTGTTTATTTCTTGTAAAAATAAGTTGGCAACCCTACTTGTAGCGTTAACTAGTATAGTAATATTACTATACTAGTTAACGCTAGTACACACTGCCATCTAGTCCCAAACTAAGCAAAGCTTGTACTACTTGTAGCGTTAACTAGTATAGTAATATTACATGGTAGGTATTCCGTTGCAGCCGGCGGGCTGCTCGTTCTCCGCGATGAGCGCGTCGAGCAGCGTGTCGAGCCGGTCGCCGAGCGCCGAGCGCACGCCCTCCGTGTACTCGTCCTCGCCGCCCGGCGCCGAGCGCCCGCGGATGCTCGCGCGGATTATGTTGCGCTCGCTCAGGTGGAGCTGGTGGATGAGCAAACGAAATGCTTAGCGTGAGTTTTTTGCTCACATTCGAACGTTTACAAGCCGACCAAATTGAGAAAAAGTTTCATATTGTGAATTTACCAGACGCGTGTTACATATCCAAATTAGGGTATTTTGGCAGCACTGTAGCGTAGCGTCCAATCATTTGTCAATTCATAGCATCTTGTCAAATGTCTTGTTAACGTTATTTTTTTTTTTTTATACTACGTCGTGTAGCAGACAAGCATACGGCCCGCCTGATGTGAAGTGGTTACCGTAGCCATATTAACGCTTGCAATATAAAATATTGCTCGTGCGCCGCCACCCCCGCTGCCAACGCAGCATCTCCTTCCTTTCTTTCTGGTGACCTCACTCACTCGCAGGAACACAACAACCCTCAACCTTGTGTTCCTGCGAGTGAGTGAGGTCACCAGAAAGGAAGGAGATGCTGCGTTGGCAGCGGGGGTGGCGGCGCGTGAGCGATATTTTTAATGTTGCGAGCGTTTATATGGCTACGGTAACCGCTTCACATCAGGCGGGCCGTATGCTTGCCTGCCACCCAATGTAGTATAAAAAAAGAATAGAAAGCTTTTGAAATTTAACTTCCTCTCTTGGCAATGTGAGAGATCGCTATATGGCAAATAAGGCATTACTGCCGTGCACCGCTGATTTTAAGTGTCTGCAGTGCCGTAAATACAGTATCTACAGTAGCGTAGACTCTGAGGGGCGCAAGAATGGCGAGACCGGGCAGGACTATTATTTTTTCGGTTTGCACTTGATAAGTTGCCGCTTTTAGTGCACGATTCCAACACATACGTACCTAAATGCCAGTATCATCAAAAAAACTAGGGCGCAGTTATAGAAGCTCGCACAGGGCGCAGAAAAGGTTATTTACGGCACTGAGTATCTAACCTAAAAAAAAGTTGATTTAAAAAAAAATTGAAACCGACTTCAGTTGGCGAGCGCAGCTTATTGGTGGTATATACCCCGGCAGACGCTGCTACCCGTCTTCCGGGAGAAAAGTTATTGCATTCCTTAGTCGCCTTGTACGATATCCAGCGCAGAGCAATGGAGTGGCGCAATTTTTTTCTGCTGGCAATCACAGGGCAAATTTAAGGGTTTCTCTCGATTTTTCTGGGATCCCATCATCAGACCCTGACTTGGTGAATATGGGATCACCTCGCAATTACCCTTTCAAATAAAAAAAATAAATTTGACCATACGTGCTTATAAAATTTAAGGGTTTCCCTTAATATACCTGGCATCACATCATCGGATCCTTACTTGCTGAATATGGGACCACCTTGAAATCATACCCTTTCAAATAAAAAATGAATTATGAAAATCGGTTCACAATTCGCGGAGATATCGAATAACATACATACAACAATAATATTCAGTCGAAATGAGAACCTCCTCCTTTTTTGAAGTCGGTTAAAAATTGGGGACCTAAACATTGAGTTACCTAACAACTTGCTTACTTGTAAAAGTAGTTTACCTTAAGGTCTTTCTGCAAGTTATTGAGCCTGCGCTGCAATTCGTGGTGATGGGCAGCGTCAGAAGCGTCAGCCGGCTCCGCGGCGGTTGCGCCCGCGCGGCACACCCACACGCAACGTCTCGCTGCTTCCACGCTCATCAGGACTGTGTGCTGTACTTCCTGCAAAGAGACAATCATTTCACGAACCCGGTGGTTGAATGGCCAGCAATGGCTACCTTGATTCCGAGGTCGCGGGTCCGATTTAAAGGCTGGCAACGAATCAGCGACCTCTTCGTGTTGCTAATCTCCATGGGCGGTGATGATTGCTTTCCAGCAGGTGGCCCATATGCTTGTTTGCCTCCCTCTCATATAAAATAAAAGATAAACATTTGTATGAATGAACATGTCTGTTTGTCATGCACTGGGTGTTTTCTGTATATTATATGTATGTATTTACAAAAAAAATGTATCATACTCAGTTGTAGGAACACAACAACCCTTTAGACGTATAACTTTCTAGAAATTATTATTTGGCTGTGGTCTACTGTGAGGTGGAGTTACTTCCCCAGCTAGGTAGCTTATAATTACGCTGTACCCTATCTCTTCTTTGCCCGATCTAATTAGGTAATTAAAAGAGGTAGAGCGTAGCGTATTTTTTAAGTTGCCCGACTGGGGAAGTACCTCCACCTCACAGAATACTGCAGCCAAATAACAATTCCCTTTAGGATTGTTGTGTTTCTGCGAGTGAGTGAAGTCACAAGAAAGAAAGAAAGGAAGGAGTATAGGCTGGCAACGGATCGGCGAGCCTTTGTTGTTGCTGATCTCCATTGGCGGTGGTGATTGCTTTCCATCAGGTGATCCACGTGCTCGTTTGCCACCCTCTCACATAAAAAAAATCCAACTGCAGGTGAGCTTAACTTGGCGATGCAGAGCCACTTACACTACATTCAATAAAAGTGTTAGTATCTTTTACGGTACCTAACCACTTCACATCAGGTGGGCTGTATGCCGGGCGTATTATAAAACGATGTATACCAACCTGTTCTACTACAGTAGTGAGGTAAGCATCGCAGGCCTCCTGCGGCAGCGTCCGGACCAGCACGTTCAGCGCCTTGGCCATCTCGCGTCGCCAGCGCGCCGGCGCGCCTCGAACCAGCCGGTAGCAAGGAGGAGTCGTGCTGGCATCTAGGCTGTACCTATAAATCACAGTTTAAGATTAAGCACACCCCGGCTACTCCATACGAATGTTGCGTCGTTTACTTACTACATTAACAATGACGTCTGTGCAGAACGTAAATGAGCGCGTGTGCGTGCGACGCCATATAAACTGCTCCAGATTTGTCTCAGAGGGGAGGTGACGTGCCACGAGAGAGCGGCAAGGATTGGCCATACTGTACGTAGTACTATTACTTATACTGTGGATTAAGGCTGGCAACGGATCGGCGACCCCTTGGAGTTGCTGATCTCCATGGGCGGTGAAGATTGCTTACCACCAGCTGGCCCATATGCTTGTTTGCCCCCCTCCTATATCTATAAATCAGAGTTTAAGAGTTATTATTCCCTGTAATTACACGGTAAACGGATCCACACCACCATAGAATGCTTGATGGGAAACATTGACATGGGTTTGGTTGGTAATTTTATTGCTATTCTGCATTTAAGGCTGCTGTCTGAAATGCTGAATACTGGCTGCCGTGTTCATGACACAGGCACACCCCATTTTGTTCTTTGTTACGGTTTTTGTATCATCATCAGGTCATTTTAGTCTCCATTACAGGAGCACGACTCTCTCTCGTCCGTCCTAGACAGAACGAGGATTTGGCCTACATTCCCCACGCTGGCCAGACGGATTGGGGAGGCCTGATCGATGTTTTATAATGTAACCGTAGTCGCCTTGTACGAGATCCACGGGAAGAGACGGAGTGATTCTATTCTAGTCTGCCGGAAACCACACGCCCTTTGTATAACGTACCATTTATTAAGCAGTGCCTTGTCATTCTCGTCCTCAGCTGCTTCGAGAGCAGCCTTGAAGTCCGCGCACTCCAGCGTGTGAGGAAGCAGCGGAGTACCCAATCCAGAATTCAGGAATAAGACGGGAACTACCGCTCCGAGTTCTGATTGGCCTGTAATGACAATTTGTATTTATTTATAAAACCTTTTTTTTTTGTATGATAGGAGGGCAAACGAGCATGTCGGTCAGCTCATGAAAAGGAATCACCACCGCCCATGGAGATCAGCAAGGGTCGCCGATCCGTTGCCGATTCCGTCTATTTCCGCCTATACTGCTTAATTGCTTTCTTTCTGGTGACCTCACGTATTCGCAGGAACACAACAACCCTCATGGGAATTGTTATTTGGCCGCGGTATTCTGTTAGTTGGAGATTCTTCCCTAATAATACGCTATGGCCTACCTCTCTCCTTGTGAATTCGGTGCCTAATTTCGATGGTATCAAGTCGGGTATTCTCAAGCGTTTGACCATATTGAATATTAGAGAAGCTGGGGGGGGGGGGATTAGCTGGAATACTGTATCACTCATTATCTTAGTACGGATTCGGCATTGTTAACTATATGGAAAACTGAACAAACCATAGTTTGGAGAAATGAATAACTTTATAATTGTCTTTTAATGTAAATCGTTACTGAAAACGAATGTAACATCATAACTTACTTAATCATAAGTTACCTGCAAGAAATAACATGTTCTGAAACTCTGGAATAAGTAGATAATAATAATTTGTATATAATCTGCCGTACGGATTATATATATTTGATTTTTAGCAAAAATATTTTCTTTTTCGCAAAAAAAAACCTGTCTCATTTCAGATACAAAACGAAACTCAAGAATCTCTCCATCAATTAATTACAACCGTTGTAAAAATAAAATCAGTAAGTAGTTTTTAACTTTATCGCATACAGAAAATGTTCGTTTTGAATCTGAAATATGACAGATTTTTTTTGCGGCAGAAAATACAGACCATCACGAGTGGCTCTCAGAAGAAATGGAGATGGAGGGACCAGATTATGTAGCTGTCAGAACATAGCCCATGTTAGAGACGACGGAGGACACTCAAATTACCAATGATATCTCTGCGTAATTGTAGGGGCTCAAGCGTGTTAGTGACCTCCCTGTTCAGATTTCCAAGTTTCATTAACCTAATACTTCATAGAACTGCCCCCTTTCCACCAACTCTTATTGCGATTCAATAACTGAATGGAATGCTTATTCATTTTTTTTTTATACTACGTCGGGTGGCATTCAAACATACGGCCCGCCTGATGTGAAGCGGTTACCGTAGCCATATTAACGCTTGCAACATAAAATATTGCTCGCGCGCCGCCACCCCCGCTGCCAACGCAGCATCTCCTTCCTTTCTTTCTGGTGACCTCACTCACTCGCAGGAACACAACAACCCTCAAGGGAATTGTTATTTGGCTGCGGTATTCTGTGAGGTGGAGGTACATATAAAAATATAATAAATAAGCGATTCTATTTCAAATTGGATAGAGTCGCTTATTCATTGGTAAGAATAAGCATTCTATTCAGTTATTGAATCGCAATAAGAGTTGGTGCTAAAGGGGCTGTTCAGATTTCCAAGTTTCATAAAACCTCTTGCAATGATGCTTTCTGTGTAATTCTTGGAATTGAGGTTGCTCCTGATATTCATACCCAAGATCTTGGGTAAATTTTGAACCGGTAGGTATTCTGAAAAGAGAGATGAAAGAATGGAGATACCTTCGCTTTAATAGCACATACCTCAGTTTTTTGGCATTGTACTCCACCAAGTTGTCAGAATCTTATAGAAAACTAAAACATTTTAAACAGAAACTGTGATGAAAACACTTTATAGATGGTACAAAAATACGTACGGGCTAACTCAGCTACGCATAGCACCGGGAAGCGATGGTCCCTTTGCTGTTCGAGCGGAGACCTCCAGTGGAGATCAGCTACATGGATGCGCCAGCCCCGACGCCGTGCCCGGATCCTCAGCCTGGCCGCCGCTCCGCACTGCAACGCTCCTTTTTCCGCACAGCAATCTGTGTTACAACAAATGATAAATAAGTCCAGGGTATTTTAAACTTTCCACCCCACAAAAATTACTTAACATCGTTTCTTAAAGGCATATAAAGTTAAAATAATGTGTAATTGATTCTATGCACCTCTCCGAAGTAGTAATAAGGATGTCCTGAGGAAAGCTTCCTGTGTATTGATCGTAGTCAGGGGCGCCGGCTTTTAGAAAACCTCATGGGTGCTCATGCGCATTTGATAACTCGAAAATATTAAATTGAAAAACCGTCCATCCCTAAAAGGCGATTACTGATCTGTTTCTTGATGTCTATTCTCAGGGGTGCTCGGCACCCACTGTTTATTTCTCATGGGTGCTCGAGCCCCCGAGCACCCACGGAGTCGGCGCCCCTGATCGTAGTGAACATTTATAATAATAGAGAATTTTATAACAAAATCTTCGTGGCTTGAATAAAAGTTAAAATACAGTGGACATATGTTTTCTGAATAGAAAATGTAGCTACGCACCCGTGTACTAAATAAGTTTGATTAGAATTTCCGTGAAATAATCAGTATGTAAATAAATAAATAAATATTCCTGGGTAAATTACACGCGGTCATCTAATCCCAAACTAAGCAAAGCTTGTACTAGATAACTGATATTATACTTAAATACATTTTTGAAGTGAAAACTTCTTTAGCGGCGTTGTGCACTTTTTGGGATGAGTAAAAAATGTTAAATTCGCGCGAGGACACGTGGCCTGATCGAAAATTCGTAAGACGGAGGAAGAGTAGACCGCCGGCGCGGCGTAGGAGAAGAAGTAACATCCCCCTCTCTTTCTACCGCGCGGCGATAATGTATGCCTGCTCCTGCTATATATTCTTAATGTAATATAAATTGTCACGTTTGTGTATAATAACGCAATAAATTAACATTGTATTTTACCACATAAATGATAGTACTTTTATACTGATACTCGTAAATAAAGCAATTCGTGCGAAATTATTCCCTAACAATTCCAAAATTTTCATATATGCACAACGTTAATGTTCAAGTTTTCACTTCTGCCGGCACTCCTGGAGTGCAATCCGTTTTTTTTTTGATGATGTGAAGCTTATAGACGCTTGGAACAAAATATCGCTCGCTGTCATCAGCAGCTATTTCTTCCATCCTGGTAACTCGTTTGAACTCACTCACTCGTTTGAACGAATGCGGTTTTCTGCAAGCTTCTGTCGGCAGCTGTGTCATACTTCTCTTTTGCTAGAGCTTCGTTAGTTAACAGTAAGTTGGGTTTTATGATGAGCTACTTACACCCCAAAGTCCAGTGTATCTTAAACTTATAATTTTCCATTTCCCTCGCATTAAATCTTCAACTGTGCTTTCCCTTAGGCATGATGGAGACATTTTGATCGACCACATTAAAAAAAAAAACAGAAATCTGTTTTATATATCTACCTGAAGAAAGATTTTTTTTATTATATACACATAAATTCTCAGTCCCTTAGGCATCTGTTTCGTCGCAAATTGGGGTGATATTCCATCCAGCGGCGTCGGGAATCTACTTATATTATTTGACCAATCTAGATAAATTGATCAATTTTTTAATCTCAATCTGGGTCAGATTCCTAAGAGAATCGCTCTTCATTTTTAGAAACGTATCTTTAGTTGATTAAAAAGTAATTTTGACGAACTGCGAATAATAAGATGATAAGCGTCTTCTAATAAATACTATACTATATTATGTCTCTTGGACACGTCTCGGATTGGGGTAGATTGAATTTGGTACAGCTAAATCCCTCAACGACTCAGGTTTGTGCGTTTACCGCTAAAAAGTCCCCGTTTGTCGTAGCTCCTAGATTAGAAGGTACTCCCCTTAGTGTTAGTCCCAACATTTCCATCTTGGGTGTCGACATATCGAGTGATGTTCAGTTTCGCGGCCACTTGGAGTGCAAGGCCAAACTGGCTTCTAAGAAGATTGGGGTCATCAATAAAGCCAGGCGGTATTTTACACCCCGACACCGCCTTCAACTATATAAAGCCCAGGTTCGCCCTCACATGGAGCATTCGCATCTCTGGGCCGGTGCGTCCCAATACTTGCTTACTTCATTTGACCGCATACAACGAAGAGCAGTTCGAATCGTCGGGAACCCAATGATCTCGGATCGACTGGACTCTCTCTCTACACGCAGAGATGTAGCGTCTCTTTGCGTTCTATACAAATTATATCACTGGGAGTGCTCGGATGAGCTGTTTGATTTGATACCTGCCGCTGAATTCCACTATCGTACAACTCGCCATAAATTAAAATTCCATCCATATCATCTTGATAATTGGCGATCTACTACGTTCGTGGAGATACTTCCCCAGTCGGGCAGCTTACAAGTACGCTGTTCCCTACCTTCTGTTGCCAGAGGTTCTTTCGCCAGTCGGCAGGGTGCACCACGTGCAGGCGAGGTTGGCTTTGGCTCTAAAGATCGTGGTGAGCAATCTACACCCCATATTGTTGCATGCATGTCTGCTATCCGACGTAGTATCTATAGCGCCATCTAGTCCCAAATTAAGCGCAAAGCTTGTGTTATGGGTACTAGACTTTAATACTTTTTTTTTGTAAATACATACTTATATTATTTTTTTTTTTTTTTAATATTAAGAAGATCATTCAGGCAGTTATTAAATTTTCAATTACATATGTAATGTCTAGCAACTACTTAACTAATAATTAAAAACATACAATTAAAATAAAAACTAAATATGGCTATATATACAACCTAAAGACAAAAACTAATTAAAATTAATAAATAGAAAACACCCAGAATAAGACAAACAGACATGTTCATGCACACAAATGTTTGTCTTGTGCGGTAATCGATCCCGCGACCTCGGAGTCAAAGTGGCCATTGCTACCTAACCATTCGGAGGATTCGGAATTCCAGAACCTCACCTTATCCTCTTTCTTATTTCTATATTCTTACATCTTATATCCTTACCTTGGCCGTGAGGTTTCCGGCAGACTAGAATAGAATCACTCCGTCTCTTCCCGTGGATGTCGTACAAGGCGACAAAGGGAAATCACTACATAGTATAAAACAAAGTCGCTTTCTCTGTCCCTATGTCCCCATGTATGCTTAAATCTTTGAAACTACGCAACGGATTATGATGCGGTTTTTTTTAATAGATAGAGTGATTCAACTGGAAAGTTTATATGTATAATATATGCATAACATAGTAGAAAAACACTGATAAATATCCTTTGCTTTTTACAAGAAATAATGCCTTATTTACGAAGCGATTTTAAGCAATACAGAATTAATCCTTATCCAATTAAGTACCTTAAATACATTGCGCATTTAATATAGATCAATATGGCCCTTCACAGCATGTAATTTAAATGAATAGTTTAGAAGATATTACACATTTAAAATGCAGGGACATAACGGCTGTGGCGGTACCAGGCCTGTGTCACTCCGCCATTCGGCCGAGTTATTTACCTACAAGACCGACGCGCCCGGGAGCACAATTTAGTCGAGTGTCACTCACGCGCGCTCTCGCACGCGCTTTGCGACGCGACCAAGATGGTTAAACAAAAGCGTTACTGTTCTGCATTCGGATGCACCAACATAAATTTTAAAGATAATGATTTATGGTTATACCTAAGCAGTGTGTGAGTGCCACGGGCGATCACTCGCACCTGTTAAAAAATGTACGCTAATTGATCTATCGGCGCGTGAGTTCTGCTGACATTATGACTTTAGTAGATTAGAGACTTAAAATACATACCTACACCAATGTTACAAATACTTTCCGTGTTAAAGATACATCCGAGCTATTATTGGGACAACGTGAATAGTAAACCTGATCTGTAAGTACGTACAGTCATGATTCCTGTTAAAACTTACACTAAAATTATACATTCTATCAGTGTCAACATTACCTAACATTATTGTTACTAAGTACCTACCTATGTACTTAATAATCACAGAGTATGATATAGTAAGTAACATAAGTAAGTACAACAAAGTAATAAACGTACAAATACGTAAACCTACTACAATTTTTGGTAGTTTAAGTATATGTATTTTATTGAACATTAATAAACAAGCGTATGTATTTATACCTATCTACGCGGCTCGGTCGCGAGCGTTTTGGTTCAACCCTATGAGCAACACGCTGCCAAGTGACGTCCAGGCCGAGACAAACCATTTTGTAAAAGCAGCGGCTGTAGCTCGTAAGGCGTTAGATATAGGGGTTACTTTCGATTGTCCCTGCCGCTGAAAGACTCAGGTACGAGTACAGCTGCAGAATTATTATGAACCGTATTGGCGCGTATCGAAGGTTGATATTTTAATTGTGATTTTTCCAATTGTGTCGGAAGTGAATATTCTGTTAGAGTATATTATTCTGTGGCGGTACCGGCCGCGGAGCCGGCGGCGTGTGCCTATAACTGGGGAAGGACTGGATAGGACAAAGCGCAAAGACCTTCTGTAGTACATTTAGTATCAGCATTGCACCCGTGCGAAGCCGGGGCGGGTCGCTAGTACATTATAAAACATCGATCAGGCCTCCCTAACCCGTCTGGCCAGCGCACACAGGCGCCTTCCCATATAAACTGCTGGTCAGAACTCAAATTCTAAGATGAGGGTATTTACCAAAAAAATGAACACTATTCTAAACTTGAGAGTATGACGCATCTCATTAACTGATATTTGACTCATTGCGTGCTACCGTTTCTGTGATATATAACGTTAAAGTTAGCTTAATACACTGATTACGGGCACGTTTACGATTTTTTTCACGCGGTTCTCGCATAAAATTAATTTGTTTTTATTGTGCAGTGAATATTTGGAATAAACAGTTACAATGTCGATTGATCATGGTATGTAGATTCTATTTATAATATAAACTTAGATTCATATGCTATATAACTCTGCTGAGCTAGGTCAGAACATGATTGCAACTTTTTTTAACTATCAGTAATTTTAATAAAAAGCTCTGTCGCTTTGTATATGCCTTAAAAAAATTAAGACAATCAGTATCGACTAATGCCGCGTCACGGTTACGTCAGCTCTGTATTGAGATACGGTCTTTTATTGTGGGGTAATTCGGTGGACATAGAGAGAGCTTTTAAATTGCAAAAAAATGTGTACGGGCAATAGACAAGGCATGGTTTCGTGACAGTTGTGTACCATTATTCAAAAAAATTAAAATACTACCGCTACCATGCATGTTATTATTGAAGTTTGCTTATTTGTTAAAACTCATCCTCAGTTTTTTAAAAAACGCGGTGAAGGTAACTTGAGACCAATTAGGACCAAGCATATAAACCTATTTCAGAGACCCTCTTGTACTACTGACATATATCAACGAAATGTGTTTAACATGTGCACTTTAATTTTTAATCAATTGCCGGATGAAATAAAATTATTAGATATGAAAACGTTTAAATGTACTTTGAAAGTTTAAATGGCTTATAGATAACTGCTTTTATACTGTCACGAATACTTAAATAAAAAGTAGGACATTTATAATCATGAACTTGTAATTTGTATTGACATGTAATTTATGGTATCTAATTTAATCATTTAATGCATCTTTTAATTTTTTTTTATTATTTTATTTAAAGAAATTGACATTATTGTAATTTGTATACTTTAATCTGACAAATGACATCCTATAAATAATTTAAACTTATGTAAATATTTGCACACCTGCTTGCAGGTTGAATACTACGGTTACACACGTAAGATAATGTAAATTTTAACAACTGCATTGTAATACCATAATACTATGTGACTATGTAAGTATTCTTGCAAATAAATAAATTGATATTGATATTGAAATAGTAGTTTATGAAACTGTTGCATAATATGGGTTATTAAAATACGAGTGTGAGTTTATAACATGAGCCGAAGGCGAATGTTATAATAGACCACACGAGTATTTTAATACCTAATTATGTGCAGTTTCATACACTACTTTATCTAATCTCATGAAATATATGATAATAATATTTTAAATACAACCATGAAGTTAATTTAACAGCTCTATTTCTTACTTAGAAATCCATTTGCAGATCGAGCATGCGTAGTGCGCATGCGCGACGCGCCGCGCGGCGCTGCGTTCACAGATTATGTAGAAAAATTTTGCAAAGCTGCAATGTATTTGCATTGCAACCTGTTTAAAATACCTGTATCCAGGGCTGAAGCAGTATCGAAATGGAAAAAAAGTTATTTCTCGATACAGTTGTCAATACGACAACTGTATCGAAAAATAACTTTTTAAATTTATTTTGATAGCTTGTGCGTAAAGACTGTCATTATGATACTGTGTTTAGTTTTTTAATGTGTAAATTTCAGTATGAGATTAGATAAAAATATTTTGAAAATTCGCAAAGTTCTTTTTTTGTGATTCTTTCTATTATAAAGGGTACATCTCGAGCTTCATAACCCGTCTGGCCAGCGCGTGGGGAATGTAGGCCAAATGCTCCTTCTGTCTGGGACGGACGAGAGAGGGTCGTGCTCCTGTAGTGGAGACTAAAATGACCTGATGATGACGATGATATCCTCACCTTGTGAGTCAGCAGCACATACATATATGAGCATCGCGCGACGCCTTCGAACCCTCTGCCCTGCCAGTCTTCCGAGGAGGAAAGCGCGCTGTTCCTCAGAGAGTGCTGCGACATTGGCAGGCACGGGCGGACCCTCCACATCTTCACGAGGTGATGCACACGCCACCGGCGACGATAACGAGATGGAATCTGATGGAATAACATCATTTTTTATTATTTTAACGTGCACGGTAATCGAATAGGTAAACTATTTGCAATTTGATCGACACTACTTTGCGTGGTTCCGCCATCAATTAGTTCATGGAAATTACTGCCGGCCGGCACTAGGGTTGCCAACTTATTTTTACAAGAAAAACAGTATATTTCAAGCTGCGTAACAAAACAAACAGTATAGTAAGGCCCAGTGCATGCGGAGCAGTACAATAAACAGTGCTATGGTAAAATGAAGTATTTTTCAACAGTATTAAAGCATAGAAAACAGTATAATACTGTTTTTAACAGTATGGTTGGCAACCCTAGCCGGCACCCACCCACTACCTTTACTGTAATTTGCATGGACTAATTGGTGGCGGCAGCACGTAAAGTATCATCATCATCGGATCAAATTGCCAGTAAATTTGACTTCCGCAAAATAACACCTGAATAACTATCAAAATAAATATTTCTGGACAAATTACACACGGCTATCTAGTCCCAACCTAAGCAAAGCTTGTACTATGGGTACTAGATAACTGATATAATACTTAAAAATATATTTTATTATAAATACATACATACAATAACATATTACATACAATAATCAACTAATTTGAGTAAAGTAGTGCCCTGTTAATTTCTTTTTGAAAGTCGGTATAGTATACTACGTCGGGTGGCAGATAAGCATACGGCCCGCCTGATGTGAAGCGGCCATAAAAACGCTCGTAATATGAAATATTGCTCGCGCGCTGGCACCCTCGCTATCAACGCAGCAAGTCCTTCCTGCCCGGTGACCTCTGTCACTCGCAGGAACACAACAAGCCTTCGCTTAACTTGCATATTCAATTAGACTCCCAACGCCTAGAATTCTTGCATGGAACATAGAGTTATATCTGGTTATATCACACCCCAGCCATTCTATACAATGTCGCGTCGTTTCCTACTACACAAACAAAGTGCAGAGTATGAATGAGCGTGTCTGCGTGCGGCGCCATACAAATTGTTCCAAATTTCTCTCAGAGGGGAAGTGAGGTCGACACGAGAGAGCGGCAGGGTGTGGCCATACTGTACGTAGTACTATTACTTATACTGTGTTTATACGTAGGCGAAAATATTAAAAACTTTAACCTCATTCTTATTAAAAAAAACCCATTAAGCATTTTTTTTCGAACAAAAGAAATTTGCATGAATTCCACTATGGCATGTAATTTCCTTTGCCTTAATTACTTACTAAGTTATTAAAATACTGGCATAACATACTGTACCTGTCACCCTGCCATGTATGTAAATTAAAAAACGACAGTAATGGATGGAATTTAGTAAATGAAAAAAGGTTTACATCAAAATAAATTAGTTGTCTGTTAAGTCGGTTTACGGACGATAATTTTACGTGATAACGTCATAAGAAAACATCGGCCGATGGAGTGGAAGAACGATAGATGCGTCACAAGCCGAACGCTTAGGCCGATCGTGCCTGTCTATCGCTTGTTCCGCGTTCTCACTTGCACGCTCGGCTCAGGCGGAACGTGACAATGAGTCATGATTTTTCGTGCTTGCAGCTGGCGTTCATCGATTTATAAGACGTGTCAACAAAAATTTAGGAAAACTTTCGGGCATATGGTCTGCTTAATTTAAGGACCCCGTGCTGTTGTCTCATGGGAAACCTTCGCTCCGGCACGAATTTATTCCACAGTTTGATAGTACATAAGACCTAATCTGTGATAATATATTTTTACATACAACTAGTGTGGAAAACAAGCGACCAGCTATAGTAACATATTGTCTGTACAGAAATTTTCAACAATCCCCACACATCACATCTAACATTGAGTCGCAAGTTACAAATTGCTTTCGTTTCGATACGCTGAGTTCTCCTGTAAACTTGAAAAAGTTGTTTTCGTTCAAATTTATTTTTCAATGTCAAAGTCAAAACTATTTATTGCATAACTAAGAAGTACATAAAGTAAGATGACATGATGAATTCATTACAAGTCGCATCCGGGGTAGTATACTATTCTGATTTGGTAACAACAAGGGAGAATTACCAAGCGTTCAGACGATTTTGCAATTCATATTATTGGAATCGATGTGTTAGGTAACAACTCAATGTTTAAGGTCCTCAATAGTGTTAGATACCTAAAATCCGTGGTGCACGGCAGTTGAGCTTCACTTTACTAGCCATCTCTTTAGGCTTTTAATGCTTTATTTGCCATATTGTAGTCTCTCACATTGCTAAGAGGGTAAGTCTAATTCCAAAACCTTCTTACTCTTACTAATTTCTTCTGATTAAATTCGTTGTGAGTTCCAAGGCAGCCGTAATCTCACCCCCGTGACTGCAATGGACTTCATTGTTCATTGATTTTTTGGCGGTCGCCGCTGTTAATCCTGGCTACACAGGAGACACAGAGGTGGGAATGTGTGGCGGGCCCCTGTCTCGTAGTACAAAAAAACTGAGAGTACATAGGATCTTAGAATTATAAGCACTTACAACTTAGTCACCTTTGTCAGGTATCGTAAAATACTTAAGGTGCGCACCACGCGACTATCTACCTCATATAAATATAGGAACTTATTTGTAAATATCTTCAGTTACAATTTTTATTCGTTCATCGTTATTTCATTCATCTATCATTTACCTTTTAATTATTATATTCGTTTATGACATTTTTCCTGTAAATCGCGTATAAATTTGAACTCTTGCAAGCTTGACCCATTGCCATGTGGCCAAATATAAAGCGTGGTTCAAGGAAATCAAGAAACTTCGCTGGTTAATTTAACTCACCAGAGACGCTGGAGCCGACTGGCCGGGGTCCTTTCAGCTGCGGCCTCTTGTCCCTGATGGAGGGCGTCGGCTCGAGGAGATGGCTGGCCGGCGCCTGCTGTAGCTCCGCGCTCGCATCCACCGAAGGCTTGGTGACTCGGTACGACGGCGACCTGCGCGAGCAGCAATTGGATCTACGCTATGTTATTGTGTTTAGTTTCGGTACACTAAGCAGGGAGGAGCTCGATGGCGTCGTTGCGCGTGTCAATCTAACCGTCAACGATAAGCAACGTTGACCGTAGCCTGTCCACGGATGGGTTTATTTATCTAGAGGTCCTCCGTACTTTGGAGGGTACACTAAGCCATCGATTCTGGCTGTTGTCAGTAGATAATAGTCGTTAAGCCAAGTCAGTGGTCATTAGGCGGTTTAAATCGAACATTTTAGTATGAGCTCCACAGTTCAAATTAGCGATCGCTACGCTTTTCTACTTCGCAAACTGCCATTTGGCTAGCCCCCCTGATCATTCTAAGCCTACCTATCGATCGACAGCACTGCCATAATGCCTCTTCACTTCACACTTAAAGGTGAAGTTAAGTGATATTGGCATGAAATTGTTTATTATAATGTAATAAATAAATATTCCTGGACAAATTACACACTGCCATCTAGTCCCAAACTAGGCAAAGCTTGTACTATGGGTACTAGATACTTGATAAATATATTTAAATACTTTTTTTATAAATACATATATAGAAAACACCCAGACCAAGACAATCACACATGATCGTGCACACAAATGTTTGTCTCGTGCGGATATCGAACTAGCAACTATATTGCGACTTTGAGTCAAAGTGCCCAACTGCCCATTGATGACTATCAATTCGCTCTATATAAATAATTATATGATACGTGGTTAAATGACTATTTATTTATATATAAATAAATTTATATATATTAAAAAAAGATTTATATATAAATAAATATATGATACGTAGTTAAATAGTCATTTAACCACGTATCATATATTTATTTATATAACTTGTCATAATTAAAGACCTCGACATGCTTGAGGTTTGTGTTGAAAAAAAATTGAGATCGATCATGTTCTTGAGGAATGATCATCAAATACATTTTCCATTGAAAACAATGGAAAACATACACTCAGCGAATCTACTCGCTCCACTCAACCTCGATTTCGGCCCCGTGGGCTAGATTTCAGTCTAGTTAGTATAGGGTTTAAAAAAACTGTTTAAGTATGTTTATCAGTGATCTAGTACTCACAGCACATGTTTTGCCTAGTTTGGGACACTAGATAGCGCCGTGTAATGTGCTCAGGTATATATATATACACACACACATATATATATATATATATATATATATATATATATATATACATAAACTTAAGATTAGCCGGTTAATGTGCACATTAACCGAAACGAAACGGCTGAAAATGTATTCGATGGACGCGCCGGGCCGGCGGAGGGCTTGAGGGGGCGGTGTGAAGACAATGCGCGCACACGTGGCAATGAAACTTCCGAATAGAATACAATTTTAATGAATTACGACGTAGGATGCAAGAGCGAGCGAAGGGCACCCCGAGGTTAGGTTTTGTTAGGTTGCTTTAAACCCTTTACACAGAAATAACACCACAGTCTATGAAATATGAAAGGTAATTTAGCCGGCTAAAGATATAAGAAACTAACATTAACACCTCCTCGAAGTTAGACCTAAGTTTAGCCGGCTAATCTTAAGTTTATGTTCACACCCACCTTTAGCCGTAACATAATTATATATGTCGTGGCTAAAAAATTATCACATTATGGTTGTATTTAATGATATAGTCAGCTAAAACTGCTCATATTGTTTAAACTTCAACGATCGATGATATGTCAATCCACGTTTAGCCATATCATTAATGTAGGGTTTATATTAGATCAGCATATTGTCTCCGCTTCGCCCGATGGTAAGCGAAAAGAGGAGCAACAATCGCATCGGCAACGGACAAGAGGCCTTGATGTCTTGTCAGTTGACGCTGCCATGCTGGCCTACAAGATAAGAAGCATCTTGTAGGCCAGCATGGCAGCTTCAACTGACAAGACATCAATCATCACGCTTTGCTTGAAGGGTTTCTGTGATATCAGAATAAATTAATAAATATCCAAATAAAAAAGGAACTTATATAAAAATGTTTTTTTGTGAATATAAAACCTGATTATTGCAGTAATAACTGTCTGCATAAAATTTAACACATTGAAAATTTTACACACTAATATAAATCTTTAAAAATGTCAAAAATGGGAGATTTTACAAAACATTTATTATTTATTTCATACTTCTAGGTCAACGGGAAGTACTCTATAGGTTTTGATTCCCTTGAGGTTTTGTGTCGAAATATGCGTTTTTTGCTGATTAAACGGCCATAACTATAAGTACGTAACATTCTAGTAATTTTGTGTAGTAACGACATCATTTTACTTCACTTACACACAAAATCGTCCATTGGCGCTTTATTATCCGTTTATCTATATAGTTTATCTATCTATATATATAAATAACCTCATCATAATACGACCGAGGACGACATAATATAACCTATCTCAAGAGGCCTGCTATGCTTTGTTTAGTAGTGTATTACTTTAATAGACAGATGGCGCCACACTGCGACTTCACAGCTGTAAATAGATAATGCAAAAATTCACAACCATCACAAACATTCCTGGTAGAACAGTTGGAAAGAGCTCTCGACCGGTAATCGAGAGGTCGCGGGTTCGAATCCCACCTAGGCGAGGAGGTGAACTTTTCCATTTTTAAAATATTTATAATGTTCTGGCAAGTTGGCCCAAATTAACAATTTAAATAATAATTACTTCCTCAAGAAGGTTTAAATGCAAAAACATTTTTTTCTAAATGCTCTGGTAATTCAAGTGGTTAACGCTTTTAAATATATATTTTTTTATCAAAAAGCTCTAGCTAGATGATGCTCTTGTAGGTTCAAGTGGCTACGCGAGAACTACGGCGTAGAACTTACGTAGCAATTTTGAACCGAAAAATATTAGTACGTACAAATATCAGTACCTACAAACCGTATCATAAAACGTTTTTTAATATAAAAAAGTACGAAAAATTACAAGCTTAAAAGTGCTAAACTCCCAATTCGGAAGAGCGTCCTACGAGATTATACCGTAGCGTTTTCGTAGAATTCTTGGAAAACGGCTACGAATTGGTCCTACGGCGTAGACATTGTGTCTCGTAGCTGTTTTGAACATAAATAAAATGTGTATTTACCGCGTAATATTATTCGTAATATTATTCGCAGACTTCTACGAAATTACATTTCTTGCGTAGAGCTCGTAACAAGCTCCTTTCTTACTAATTTCATAAACACTGCTCTGTCGAGCGTACTGACAACAGCGTGTAGACCACTTCCAGTATAAGATGGTCCGGCATAGCCAAGAGACGTATATAACATTCGTAGTACTACGAGGGACCCTTTTATAATTGAACTGGTCTACAATCTATGTACCTCAGTCACTCGGAGACGAATTTGGGACGATTTGTTCGACGTTACAATACACTCATACGCGCTTTGCCTCGGTTTGTACAAAGTGACGTTTGTACGCTGTTGCCAGATCAGTATGAATTTTTTGTAGTTACAAATAATTCATACAATATAATAGCGCACGCTTGGCCGTGTGGTTTCCGGCAGACTAGAATAGAATAGAATCACTCCGTCTCTTCCCGTGGATGTCGCACAAGGCGACTAAGGGAAATGCATTATAAAACATCGATCAGGCCTCCCCAACCGGTCTGGCCAGCGTGGGGAGTGTAGGTCAAATCCTCCTTCTGTCTGGGACGGACGAGAGAGGGTCGTGCTCGTGTAGTGGAGACTAAAATGACCTGATGATGATGTATAAGTATAGCGCACGCTAGTTAGCTTGCTATAGACTATTTGACCAATGTTTTTTTTTCGGTTTTATAGTTAAGGACGTCACAATAAATATCAAAGTGAGTCTTCCATAAGTGAAAGAACTACTTTGATAGCACAAATATCTCTCGAGATATGTTAATTTGCAAATTACAATTTTGGACTTTCCCGAAAACGCTCCATACAACAGGCTACTAGATTATGACGTCAAAGGTATGTATTATGTATGGTGCATCCATACATAAAAGTAATATACATTATTGTATTATGATAATATTGTATGGCGATTTAAAAAAAAACCTATATTGACTGAGTTTCTTTCGGCATTTCTTCTCGTCAATGGTCATTCCGAAATGCTGGTAGATGAAAAAATGTACCTAATTGTAAAAGACGTGTCTAAGTGCCCGCGAGGGCCCACAGAATAAAGAATTTTGACTTTGAATTTGACCCAGACCAAGACAAACAGACATGTTTATGCACACAAATGTTTGTCTTGTGCGGGAATCGAACCTGCGACCTCGGCGTCAAAGTAGCCATTACTAGCCATTCGACCACCGGGCTCGTCGTCATAATAGGTACTACATTAAAATAAAGTCGGCGTGATGATAGCGGCAGTTACGCTCACCGCTTCACATCAGGCCGTATGCATATATCCCACTAGACGTACTTTGTATAACAAATACTCTTTTTGATCGGGGGTTAAAAATACCATTTCTTTTATACCACTAAAGTGGAAAACAAGCATACGGCCCGCCTGATGGAAAGCAGTTACCGTAGCCTATGAACGCCTGTGACACCAGGGGGGCATCACACGTGCGTTTCCGACCCTGTAAAAACCTCTTCACGTCCTTTTTGAAGAACCCTATGCTGTAGTCTCCTGAGAAAACCTCGACAGGCAGTTCAATCCACAGATTGACAGTACGCGGGAGAAAACTTCTATGGAACCGCACTGTACGCGACCACTTAGGCTCCAATGTGTGAGGATGAATTCCCTGTCGATGGTTTGAATTGAGAATGTAACCCAATTCCTACTTAAATGGCTGTTAATTCTCTAGACTCCCTTGTATTATGCCTTGTATGTACTCTGCCCATTGCCACTACAAGCGAGGTGAGGCGTGGTCGTAGGTGGGGCGCTGACGTCACGCGGCGCCGTGACGTCAGCAGAGCGTGACGCGCGCCCCCCCGACCTAGATACGAAATGCGTGCTTTTGAAATTCGAACACCTTTGTTTTTTAACAAGCCCGTATTGTTTCAATATTTGCATGGTCGGCTGTTTAGTCTATGGTTTTATTATCTATGTAATGTATATAGTGAGAAATGATATTGTTGTCAAAAAAATACATTAACATACCAAACGATATAAAAGAGCTACCGTTTAATAAGTTAAAAAAAAAACATTTCCTAAATGGCTACTGGAAAAAAATGGTCTATACAGTTGACGAATACTTAAATTATTTTAAAAAAATAGTTAACTCAGGTTTGTCGATGCATGGAGTAATTCCGTAAAATTGTGACTATAAATACATATTTGCATGTTATAATATGGCTAAATAAATAGGCATATGTAACTTTACTTTTAAGATCCAACCGCATTTATTGCACCCGCCCTATTTATTGCAAATAAATTATTTGTATTTGTTGTTTAAATATTAGGTTTGTGAATATTATAAAATTATGTAAGATAAAGATTGAAGCTGGGTTGGGATTTTGCGCGTAAAAGACGAGCTCGGTGGCGTAGCGGTCAATGACGCGGCTTCGACACCAACGCTCGTGGGTTCGATTCCCACATAGGCCAAACATTTGTGTGCATGAACATGTCTGTTTGTCTTGTTCTGGGTGTTTTCAATGTATCATAAGTATGTATTTACAAAAAAAAAATGTATTTACGTATGTTTATCAGTTGTCTAGTACCCATAACTAAAGGTTCGGTTACTTTGGGGCTAGATGGCGTTGTGTAATTTGTCTGACAATATTTATTTATTATTTATTTAATTAAACAAAAAAAATCTAGACACCTGCAACGAGGCATCAAACCTCTGCTCACCATATTCTCCTAAGATAATGATATAGAAGACAAGGCATTTCAAAAGCAATTAAATTTATAACCTATCCCATTGGAATTAGGGACAATCAATCACTTGTGGGGTGTAAGAGTTTCATCAACATCTTTGAACCAAAGCCAACTTCACCTGCGCGCGGTACACCCTGCTGATTAACAAACGAAGATCTGGAGAAAAGAGGGAGCGTAATTGTAAGCTACCCGACTGGGGAATGTACCTCCACCTCACAGAATACCGCAACCAAATAACAATTCCCTTGAGGGTTGTTGTTTTCCTGCGAGTGAGTGAGGACACCAGAAAGGAAGGAGATGCTGCGTTGGTAGCGGGGGTGGCGGCGCGCGAGCGATATTTTATGTTGCGAGCGTTAATATGGCTACGGTAACCGCTTCACATCAGGCAGGCATGGCCGTATGCTTGACTGCCACTTGACCTAATATAAAACAAAAACAAAATTGATGAAAGTACTGTAGGTGACGAAGCTTTAGTAGCACCCGACATAGACCATGTACATTGAACAATCCAAGAGTCCTACATTCGCCCTCCTTCCTCCCTTCTCATGAGCCCAAAGAATTATAGATTTCAGATTTTTATTGCAAGTCACAAGTTATTAAAGATGTTACATACGCTATTATGGTACAAGTGACGCCCAGTATGGGCACAGCAAACATGAGAGGCATCTAGATACCGTGAAAATGTACAAAGTGCAAATAGACATAGTCCCATACATAAAGTGAAAAATGCAATAGTCTTACAATACAATACAAAATACAAAAATGTTTATTTCGTTATAGACAGTTGTTACAAAACATAGAGGCTGACTCCTTCTTTTATGTGTGTAAACACCTGTACCAGAAGGAGTCGCTCTTCCATAGCAACACAATATTTATTTACCTAATTACGAGTATATAATATAATATTCAAAGTTTTTTTTTAAATTTTTTTTATATATGATGAAACACACACAAGTAATACCTTTACATTTTAAAACAATATAAATAACTTATAAATAAAATACCTACTTAAATATAACTTAGAAATAAATAACTATAAATAATGAAGCCCCGCCAAATCGTTACCCACTTGAAAAGTGCCCAAAAGGCTGGCATGAATGAATGAATAGAATGCGTTCTAAAAATACCTACTTAAATATAACTTAGAAATAAATAACTATAAATAATATTCAAAGTTGCATTTCGCAGTAACAGGATATATATTAAGGTTGTGTGTGAGTGAGGTGTTCTTGGGTGTTAGTGTGGTGTGTTTGGGTGTGAGTGTAGGTAGTGTGTAAGGTGTTAGTGCTATGTATTCGTGTAGTCTTAATATCCATCACACGAAAGTACACAATATTATTTGATTTTAACACGTATTTTAGGTTAATTACATATTGTTGCAAGGAAAATACACGCATTATTATGGTGGTGTTGTGTATTTAGCTGTTTTTGTTGTGTGTCAATAAATTTATTTTCTTTTATTCATTACTCGCTCAGTGACGAAAAGAGATAGCTCAAATACATTGAGTAATACTAATACATACATAATAATAATAATACATTTCGACGAGCTCGGTGGCGTAGCGGTCAATGACGCGGCTTCGACACCAACGCTCGTGGGTTCGATTCCCACATAGGACAAACATTTGTGTGCATGAACATGTCTGTTTGTCTTAGTCTGGGTATTTTCTATGTATCATAAGTATATATTTACAAAAAAAAAAAAATGTATTTACGTATGTTTATCAGTTGTCTAGTACCCATAACACAAGCTTTGCTTACTTTGGGGCTAGATGGCGCTGTGTAATTTGTCTGATAATATTTATTTATTATTTATTATTATCGTTCCATTGACATATCCTGGAGCGGGTCACGGCGGGCGTAGGGTAGACTGGGTACGGTTGAAACGGTGGACGGTTGAAACAAAGTGAATATCTCGTGAATGGTGCGTGATGAGGTGAAGGGTACAAGGGGAGTACGAAGCGGGCGACAAGTCGAAACTTGAATTTTAGTATTGCGTCGCTCTTCGGGCGCTGTGTTTGTCTGTAGGAGGCCCCATTGTGTTTTTTGACGGAAAAGTAAGTATTTTTGTACCTACATTTTTGCAATTATTAAGATTTCGTTTATAGTTAGATGATTGAGAGTTCTGTTACAGTTGAATTGAAGTTTGTACAATATTGTAGTATGATAAGTTTTTATTTTAATTTACTATTATTCTTACTGTGAACCGTTTTATACTAAGATGGGGGGGTGGGGACAGTTGAAACATTATTTGTGGGTACGGTTGAAACAGTTTATTAATTAAACTTTATTGATTTTTAGATGCCAAGAGTACGCCAAAGAAAGACTACGAAAGGTCGAACCGACTTATTAACGTACAAACAAGCCTATGAAGATGTGAAAGCGGGATCTTCGTTAAGAACAGCGGCAGAAAAAAATGGACTGAACCACTGTTCCCTGTTCAGATACGTAAACGAGATGCGGCTGGTAACGATGAAAATCAAGAAATGGGATATAAGGCCCACAATCGTGTGTTTACCCAGGAACAAGAGCGTGAGTTATCTAAATATTTAATTAGATGTGCAGAAATCTACAATATACACAGACACACCTGAAAAAGAAGAGATAAGAAGAGAATATGAGATCAGAATGGAACGAACCAAAGCTAAGCAAGTTCAGAAAAGATTAGATGGAAGAAAGACTAAAAGAAATACTACAAACAAGAAAAAAAACTAACACGCGACAAGAATCATCATCAGAAGAAGAAGAGTGCTACTGTGTTGTTTGTATGTCAGCATATTCAGAAAGCAGACCGAGGGAAAAATGGATACAATGTATAGTATGTAAAATGTGGGCGCATGAAGAGTGCACGAAAGGTAGCCTTACTTATGTTTGCCACAACTGTGACTCCGAATGATCTCGTAACGATTGAAGTAGTTTTGTTTAAAATTTTAATTTTAATTTTCATTGATAAAGTTAATGTCTTTGTTTTGATAGTTTATAATTAAAAGTGTTGATAGTTGGGAAATATAATAGCATGTTTGCTTGGTAACTTTATTTCAAAAATATTATCGCTACCAACATCTGATTATTATTTAGTTTGAGTTGTACTTAATATAAAACTTTGAAGGCTGATTAAAAATAATGTTAGATTATAAATATAGCCAAAGACTTAAATATTTCTTCATAAAAATATTTGTGATAGGGAAATGTGCCATTACCATTCGAAAAATGTTATTAGAAGATTAATAAAACATGATAATTGGTTATATTTTGTATTATTTGCATGTGTTTCAATTGACCCCAGACACTGTTTCAACCGACCCTGGGATGGGGACGGTTCAAACAAATGACTAATTTTTTTTAATTTGATTTTATACAGAAAATACTATACAGTGATCTTAAATAACATTGCCCTGTAGTAGACAGATATAAGGTCTTTTATTTAGTATATTTCCGACATCGCTCGCTTAACAAATCCCGATGCTATACATGATAAATGCTAAAATGTTTCAACCGTACCCAGTCTACCCTACAACATTACATCAAACTTCTCAAAGGGGCCTCTACGCGTTCGATCCATATCCCCGCGCACGCCTATAAATGACCGGGCTTGACCCGTGAATTAAGAGAGAGATAATAATAATAATAGTGTTGCCCCCGGCCGTTTTCCTGGCGCACGCCTATAAATGACCGGGCTTGACCCGTGAATTAAGAGAGAGATAATAATAATAATAGTGTTGCCCCCGGCCGTTTTCCTGGCATTTCGGGGGCCCATCTAGTGAGTGGCAAGCCACCGCCTGCCGCGAATAACTAGCAATAAAAGCAGTTATGGCAGGCGTCCGTCCCTCTTCTGTAATAGCCCGGTATTAAGTTCACCCAGATCTCATCTCCATAGCCCATTTATTTTCCATCACACTTCGCAATAGTCTCAACGTCTGCCGAGACCTGCTCATGGGTATGTCGTTCCATTGACATATCCTGGAGCGGGTCACGGCGGGCGTACAACATTACATCAAACTTCTCAAAGGGGCCTCTACGCGTTGGATCCATATCCCCGCGCACGCCTATCAAATGACCGGGCTTGACCCGTGATTAAAAAGAGATACATTAAATAATCATATGAAGTAATAATAACGCATTGGTAAAAGATATTTGAGTTATTTGAATTTGAAATATTTAATATACTAGTGGTCGTTGAGTAGTCGGAATTCGAAAATAATTAATTTAAAAAAACCGGCCAAGTGCGAGTCGGACTCGCGCACTAAGGGTTCCGTACCATTATCTATAAAAACGGCAAAAAAAAAGTACGTTTGTTGTATGGGATAAAAATAAAACAAATATTTAAGGGGGGCCCTTAAATATTTGTTTTATTTTTATTTAATTATTTATTTTTAAAGTGAATATAAAACTAAATATTATGTGAGTATTTCAAGCGTCTACCTAATGCCGTTATCAATTGCGAGCAAAAACGAGCAAAAAAATCACGTTTGTTATATGGGAGCCCCCTTAAATATTAATTTTATTCTGTTCTTTAGTATTTGTTGTTATAGCGGCAACAGAAACACATCATCTGTGAAAATTTCAACTTTGATACAGCCTGGTGACAGACGGACGGACAGACGGACGGACGGACGGACAGCGAAGCCTTAGTAATAGGGTTCCTTTTTAACCTTTGGGTACGGAACCCTAAAAAGTATTATATGCGCGTGTGTGTCAATACATGAGTAGTCATAGTAGATTTAAAGTATTTTTATGCATAATTTTAAAACAATATTATCATTCTCCAACCAAATCCTCTTTCTGTTATATTATAAAACATCGTTCAGGCCTCCCCCACCTGTCTGGCCAACATGGGGAGTGTAGGCCAAATCCTCTAGGTCTGTTTGGGACGGACGAGAGAGGGTCGTGCTCCTGTAGTGGAGAATAAAATGACCTGATGATGATGATGATTAACATTCTGCACTCCTTCTCTATATGTTTATAGATATTATATAAGTGTCCGAAATTTCATACTCCGCCATCCGCGAAATTTAAGTTTTTGCTTCATGTATTAATATATAGATTTATGTATAGCCAGATTTTAGAATTTAACAATTCATGATGGGGCCGAGCATTTTATGAAATGGAAAATATCAACTGCCCACATCATGATATGGCCAGGCCAGGGGGCCTACCGCCTAAGCGGAACCCGATTCCCATCGAGATTTTTGATTGCGTATAGCTTAGATCTTAGGCACCTGTGTTTAGCCTAGATGGTAGAAACCCTGGAGTTCTACCTTCTGAACTGGAGATGTTTGTCAATAACTAAAACGTATTTTTCGAATCAAAATATTCGACGGTAATCGGCTTCAGCTTCGGCGGTAGGCCTACAGATCGATGAATAAATCAGCTTTTCATGATATGACGCTAAACGTACGGCTAGCTCTGTGGTCTAATGGTTAGCAATGGCCACTTTGACTCCGAGGTCGGGGGTTCGATCCCCGCACAAGACAAATATTTGTGTGCATGAGCATCTTTGTTTGTCTTGGTCTGGGTATTTTCTATGTAACATATGTATGTATTTACAAAAAAGAAAGTATTTATTTAATCTACATATATCTAAATAACTTATCAACTTATCAAGTGTCGGAACTCCTCGCGTTACTTAACGACAACGGTCCAACTTTGCTAAGCCGAATAATCATTCCTGCGGGAACTGTCAAACTCACTAACATTTCCTTCAGAGTTAATTATTTTAATCCATGGTTAATGGGTTTGCGTTAATAAGTAAAAGATGACGGGGACTGACTGACATCAATGGATAAATTACTGTTCTTTTTACAAATCTTTCCCAAAAAGTGTGTGATATTTTCCTTTATTGCCCTTGGCACTACTGCCTGGCACTATCAGTAGTGTCATGGGAAATTTTTCTTTCCCGTGACTCTACTGGTAGTGTCATGGGAAAAAATGTATTTCCCGTGACACTACTTTGATGTCAGTAGTGTCACAGGAAATTATATCTCCCGTGACACTATCCCATATCCAATAATTCAGACGTGGACAGTCAAGACGAGGCACAGGCTGTGAGTCTGGATACGGCGAAGGCGTTCATCGGATTTGGCACCATAGTGTTCTTTGTTCACGCTTTATATCTAAATATCCATATACATACATATGAATAACCTATAACAGGGCTGTCCAATGGACGGCCCGCGGGCCGCATGCGGCCTTCAGCTTATATTTGTGCGGCTCGTGACGTGTTTCTCATTTACCGGTTTTCATACCGCTATATGTTTTGTGCAACGAATCTGACTACAAATTATATATTTTTAGAAAAGTTGAAGTGTTATAACTAACTGGTTATAATAAGCTTAAATCAACCTAGTAAAAATGTCAAGAAGATATTTGTGTTTGCAGCCCGCTAACCTATTTAGTCATTTTAGTTTTGGTTTGGTTTTCTTCTCACAAAGTTTGTACAGTAGAACAGTAAGTACATTATGGATATTGCACTGATAAGACCTTGTGAGAGTCTGGAGTCCGAGCTAAGTTTAAAAACCTGTGTTACAGATCTCGAGGCTCTCTTCGGGCTGGTGCTTAATATGAAGTATTTTTGGTTACTTTTATATAGGTGAACATAGAAAAGTTATTGCACCAATGCATAGAATTTTTAAGCTATGAGCACGGCGACCGAATCAACCTACTAACGATACCCCCCACCTAATATGACCTTTGAACTCGACCTGGCTTAAGAACATTTCCTTATACAATAACTCGTATTTCGCCTGTGAGTATTATCGAGTCAATGGCGCAGTTGTAAATCTGTGACCAATGTGAACTATCGTTTCTACGTTCGCGCCTCGATGTGGTCATAACTCTTTTTGTAACTTTATTCGATGTTGGTGAATGACTAAGACTTTTTTTGAATTATTAATTTTTGACATTCGATTGTGACATCATTATTTTTGACATTATTACTGATTTTGGGATAAAATTTTAATTTAATAAAAATACATACGATGGCATAAAATTTTAATTTAATAAAATAGCTATGCAATAGCTTTACCTCGGCAGTCCCCGAGTGCCACACGTATTTATTTTTTTATGGGATTAGATATAGCTCTGGAGTGTGATATAGGTTACTTTTCATGCCGGAACCTTATTTCCATGGGAAAATACATGTTTTATTATACTTAACTATGACCACGTGGACGAAACTGCGGGTAACAACTAGTAGGGTATATTTTTATATACAAAGAATGAAAAAAATACTAATTCTAAATATATAAAGTCTAAACCACATTTTTTTACAAATAAACTAAGTAATTAAGTGATGTATAAGTGAGCACACTATAAAAGTACAAACGGTGCAACAAGTTAGTGAGTTAGTCAAATCACCCCGCCTGTACCTAACCTTTTGGCATCCTCGGATGGCAACGTGTACCTGTACAGAAGAAAATATATAAACATACATAATTATATATATATCCGTGCTTCGCATGGCACGTTAAGCCGTCGATCCCGGCTGTTGTTGTCATTAGATGACAGTCGTTAAGCCAAGTCAGTGGCCTTAGGCGGCTTGAAAACTCTGACCTCCGCCAACCCGCAGTTGAGCAGAATGGTGGAGTATGCTCTAAACCCCTTCGATTAATGGGGAGACCCGTATCCCAGCAGTGGGATTTGAACCCGCGACCTCTCGATGACCGGTCGTCGAGAGGTCGTGGGTTCAAATCCCACCTAGGAGGGGCAGGTGATTTTTTCCATTTTTCAAAAAAAATTGATCTGGCAAGTTGGCCAAGACAACTATTTAAATAATAATAATTTAATTAGTTTGGTGTTATCAAAAAATAGCTGAATTTCATCTGCAACGATGGACTGTTATGCCTTCTTTAGTATTGTAATTACTTAATAGGTTGATGACGCCACACTGTGACTCACACAGTAGAAATATAAGATGCAAAAATTCGTCAGCAACACAAACCTTCCTGGTAGCTCAGTTGGTCGAAGAGCACTCGACCGGTCATCGAGAGGTCGTGGGTTCAAATCCCACTAGGGGAGCAGGTAAATTTTTCCATTTTTCAAAAAATTAATATCTTTTACTAAAATACATTTTGAACACCAAAGCATTTTACCCATATAATGAAAAAGTATACAAAAAAAATCGTATTCCAAAAAAAAAAAAATGTATGATACAGTAAATCTTCAATGCAATTAAAGAAGTAGGTCGAATAAAGTAATGCTTAAACTTTGAAATGTAAACGCCAGCCAGATTTAGTAAACCAAACCAGAACAAAAAAAATAGTATAAAAAGTGTTCACCAAAACAAAATCTTTCGGGCCAATAAATTGATAATACGTGTATTGTTTTTAGTTAGGTTTATCTGATGTCCTGGAAACAGAAACAGGAGCCTCGAGTTTGGTGGTGAACAACCCTCTCATGTCAATTTTTATTTTACAGGGTCTTTCCTTTATTATGGTGAAAGAGTAGAAGTTGATGATGATTGACTTGCAGTAATTTACTTTTAGACGATAATGAGATGTTAAACATTTAGATAACAAATTCGATTACAATAATTAAAAAAAAATATTATTATCACTGTTTTAATAAGATCCCATGCGTTGGACCGATCAGGCGATGGCGGCGGTGGGCGCCCTGGTACACGAATGTATCCGATTGACGACGACGGCAGAGGTGGCGATACGTCGTGAGGAGAGTCCTGTTTGCTTCCTCATCATGATAACCACGACCACTTTAGCAAGAGTGAAGCGACAAAAAAGAAGATCATTATTTTAAACTTCATTGACCATAAAATAAAGAAACAAAGGCGGACTTAATGGTAATTCTCTGAACGGTAAATTCTCTAGCAGTCAACCGGCGGGAAAAGCTGAGTAAGTCGCCACGATAATGTAAGAATTGAACATTAAAGAAACGGATCCCAGATCGTGTGACTTTCTAGGAAGGACTTCAGTACTGGATGAATCAGCGGAATACAGGCTCACATGCTGATGATGGTGGCCAATGTTTCAGGTAATATACAAGGCGATCTACATATATGTATCAGTAATATCTCGCACATAACTCTTGGCTCTACACTATTACACGGTACAGAAATTTCTGTCAGAACTGTTTCACTCAATATGTAAATTGCTACGTTACGCTACACTTCGGTGGTTAAGCAACGAAACCAGCGATTTTAGGAGAGTATCTTATGAATAAATAAATATTGCTGGACAATTTACACAGCGCCATCTAGTCCCAAATTAAGCGTAAAGGTTATACTATGGGTACTAGACAACTGATAAATGTACTTAAATTACATTTTTTTTGTAAATACACACTTATAATATATAGAAAACCGTTCCGTTCCCTTGGCTGGACGGTTGTTTATTTAATGAATATCTTGTGAAGTATCTAAATAGCTCATAAAAATTCGAAATTTTGGATTTGGAAAGTACAAAATGGTTGCTAGCTCTAGAAAGTGTATTAATAATAAAAATAATCACCCCGCCGGCGCGCCCGCTAGCTAGACACTGCTTGAAAACTTTATTTTACCAAAAACCTAAAAAAAAATGTATCTATTTTTTTTAGGTACAAAATAATGTCTTTTTGAAAAGCTAATCACCCGCAAAAAAAATATATCATTCGGGCCCGCTAGATACACGCACACGGGGGCAACACTGATGTGAGTGACTCAGGGGTGTCGAGTGGTATACTGCTCTCATTTCCGATGTTGCTCACGGCGTTATGCCCTTTAACATTTATACCTCTGGAGCATACAGCTCTAACTCTAGACGGCCAATGAAGGCAAGCCAAAACTGAGAGTCCTGCGGACCTTCTTGGGTTTCCACTCGAATCGACGAAGACACGTCTGAGACGAAGGCCCTGACCGACTCTCTGGAGATTCGGTACCCGTAGTGTCGTTACTCACCATAGCTCGCCACAAAAAACGTTAATTTGACATGCCTAAATTATTTTTTTATACTACGTAGCCATATTAACGCTCGCAACATAAAATATCGCTCGCGCGCTGCCACCCCCGCTGCCAACGCAGCATCTCCTTTCTTTCTGGTGACCTCACTCACTCGCAGGAACACAACAACCCTTAATGGAATTGTTATTTGGCTGCGGTATTCTGTAAGGTGGAGGTACATTCCCAGTCGGGTAGCTTACAATTACGCTCCCTACCTCTCTTTGTATCGTGTCTACTCACTGAGTTAAAAAAATATGAGTTGCCGCTATGTCGCTCCGCGTACTTCATGGCCCTCCGCTGCGGTAATACTTTTATGTTTAGATGTACGTGTAGTCGGAAAACGGTTTCTAACAATCAATTACTAAGCTTTCAACAAGTTTACTCGATATATTTTAGAAGAGAAAATCTTTACGCATACAGTTCCAGGAACATAATTAAATTAATTTAACGTTTCCGAGGAAGGGTTTACAATAAATTCGTCTGTTAGAACGTATTTTGTACAATTCACAGTTAAGCGGAGAGAGGACTCTTTCGCTATACGATAGGGCACACCACGTGCAGGTGAGATTGGCTTTGGCTCTAAAGGTCGTGGTGAGTCACTTACGTTATAAATAAACGTACACATCGATCGAAATAGCTTGATAAATGATTTTTCTTAACTTGACTAATACTCTACTCCATAAATAAATACTATACAATTTAAAAACATCGTGCATCACTATTCATTAGTGGTATTGTTTTTGAAATAATTACCCACCGTACCACTATGGTACACACCGTAACTACACACGTATGGTCGGTGGTATGGTGGGTCAGAAGGGAATAGAAACAAATGTCAATATGAAGGAAAGGAAAACAGGGGTCCTAAGCTGAAACGGATTCCCATCGAATCGAACTGGTGTCGGTCCGACTATTAACATTACCCGTTACAGCGGGTTGGGTATAGCCATTGCTTTTTAGGGTTCCGTATCTAAAGGGTAAAACGGACCCTATATTACTGAGACTTCCCTGTCCGTCCGTCCGTCTGTCACCAGGCTGTATCTTATGAACCGTGATAATTAGACAGTTGAATTTTCACAGATGATGTATTTCAGTTGCCGCTATAACAACAAATACTAAAAACAGAATAAAATAAATATTTAAGGGGGCTCCCATACAACAAACATGATTGTTTGTCGTTTTTGGTACGGAAACATTCGTTACCCTATCCTTTGATACCTAATACTTACCCTACTTCATTTTGTATTTTGTACCTTACTTAATTTTGTATATAAAGATTGACTAAGTATTTTTGACGGTTGAAGAAACTATTAAGCGACAGCCCTACGTGTTTAGGCTATTATCGCCCGCTCGGGGCTTGAGTCGTCTTACTTCTCTCAGTAAATCTAGAATCAGTAAACCAGGAAAATCCTGGACTTTTAAGTCTAAAATCCCAAACATTGGACGTGGGCATGTCATAATAGCGAAGAGTTCGACTGCAATTGAATGCAGACCCTGCCCAGCGCCCAAGTATCGAAAATAATTATATTGGGTTTAGTTATTATAATATGTAACCCTATTTTTACTATGGAACAACTCTCTTGTTATGAATGTATAAGACGCGTGTACTTGCTCACATTTTGAAGTGAGCAGCCCGGCTAATTTGGATATGTAACACGCGTCTGGTGAATTCAACATATATGAAACTTTTCTCAATTTCGACGAGCTCGGTAGCGTAGCGGTCAATGACGTGGCTTCGACACCAACGCTCGTGGGTTCGATTCCCACACAGGACAAACATTTGTGTGCATGAACATGTCTGTCTGTCTTGGTCTTGGTGTTTTCTATATATCATAAGTATGTATTTACAAAAAAAAAATGTATTTACGTATGTTTATCAGTTGTATATATACTACCACGAATTACACAAGCTTAGCTTACTTTAGGGCTAGATGGCGCTGTGTAAATTGTCCAGAAATATTTATTTATATTTATTTATTTAAATAGAGAACTCTCGTGTTGTGAATGTATAAGACGCGTATTAAATATCAAAAGCATGTAGCTTACTTGCTCACATTTTGAAGTGAGCAACCCGGCTAATTTGGATATGTAACACGCGTCTGGTGAATTCAACATATGAACTTTTTCTCAATTTGGTCGGTTTGTAAACCTTAACACATTCGGTATGTGACCAAGAAACTCGCACTAAGCATTCTGATGGAAAGCACCTTATTTTTGGGGTGTAAGTGGTTCATCAACATTTTTGAACCAAAGCCAACTTCACCAGCACGCGGTGCACCCTGCTGACTGGCAGCGGTGGTGGCAGCGCGCGAGCGATATTTTATATTGCGAGCGTTAATATGGCTACGATAACCGCTTCGCATCAGGCGGGCCGTATGCTTGTCTTCCACCCGACGTAGTATAAAAAAAAAATGATTGCCACCGCCCATGCAGATCACCAACACCAAGAGATCGCCGATCCATTGCCAGCCTATATACTCCTTCCTATTTTTTATACTCTAGATATGCATTGGCATATTGGAAAAATGCGCCTTCAAATTGTTGAAGGCGCATTTTTGCGGAGTATTTTTAATACCTTAGGCTGATTCGAACTGTCCACGTGTACTAGTTAAGGCCCGTTGTGCGAAAGGAAGTATTTCTGTACCGGAGTTATTTTGGAAATATCAAATATAATACTTTCGCATGACACTACTTATTATAAATATTGTTTATGCTTCGCATTCCAGTGCGGCGTGTGATAAAAATAAAACTCGAAGTCGACGTTGTGTTATGAAATGGACACAGGTTTCTGTCATTTATGTTTGATGAAGTTTTATATACGGGTCAAATATGGGTCTGTAGGCAATGTAGGTTACTCGGACATAAGCAAATAGATATTTGAATTTTAAGTAATAAAATCAATTGTACTATTCCAGTTAATTAAATTTATGTTCGATAAAGTATTATATACGGGTCACATATGGGCCTCTAGGCAATGTAGGTCTCGGGGTACCTCGGCAATAAGCAAATATAAATTTAAATTTTGATATAATAAAATCAATTGTATTATTCCATTTAATTAAATTTATGTTCGATTACGTAGGTAGGATTAAATATGGCTCTCTAGGCAATAAAATAAACATTTAAAAAAATAATTTATGTTCGATAAAGTATATATACGGGTCACATATGGGCCTCTAGGCAATGTAGGTCTCGGGGTACCTCGGCCATAAGCAAATAGAAATTTGAATTTTGATATAATAAAATAAATTGTATTATTCCACTTAATTAAATTTATTTTTACCGACCGGTATCGTCTTTTCGGCATTTTCAAGGAATTTCAAGGTAATGAAATCTTAATCGACGATGATGACGATGAGTTCTTAATCGATTATTCACCAGGGTGGAAGCGAGTGATCAAAAAAAGGATGCAAATGGTCACAAATGACTGGCACATGGGGAAATATATTCGAATACAAAGGTCTATAATATCACCAAGATGTGACTATCCGGACTTTGATCTTCTCTGAAAGCCTTCCCTGTAGGTCTTCAGGACTGATTCTGAAGGTCTACACAGGAGACACAGCGGTAGGAATATATGAAAGGCCTTCTCTTAAAAGTCTACTGGTGTTAAATACAGTACAACTAAGCTATAATAGTTAACTTCTTAATTAATTCAAAATGGCGGACTGTCAACGACAGCAAATAAACAGTGTGTAATACGTTATAGTAAATTGAGCACAAGTGTGAGCTGTACGCAACTGAAGGGTTCCGTCCATAGCTAGGGAGCTAAGGCTCCAATACCGTGTTGAGCTCTTGGGTCGATTTCTGCCTGGTTTTTTAGGGTTCCGTACCTCAAAAGGAAAAACGGAACCCTTATAAGATCACTTTGTTGTCCATCTGTCTGTCTGTCTGTGCGTCTGTCTGTCTATCTGTCAAGACCCTCTAACTCGAGTATGCGTGGAGGTATCAAGCTGAAATTTGAACTGTATACTCAGATCTGCGGTCCCATGAAGTTTTAAAAAAAACAAACTGCTAAGTTTACGTAAAAAAAAGATATGGCCGTTTATTTAGCAAAAAATGCATATTTCGACACATTCTCAAGGGAATCGAAACTCATAGGGTACTTCCCGTTGACGTAGAACTATGAAATTTGGCAAGCAACATCGTTATAGACTACAAGTACAGGAATAAATCTCAAAACTATACATTTGTAATTAAATCTTAAAAAATAGGAGGTTAGATTTCTGAACTATTTATAATGATCCTACGTACGGAACCCTCGGTGGGCGAGTCCGACTCGCAGTTGTCCGGTTTTTTCGATGCCACACCGGTAGGGAGGATGATTCTTAAATTTGCAATGGGGAAAATTTGGTTCTTTCTAAGTCAATTATTTTTAGGCTTGATACCAATTCTAAAATCAATATAATAAAAAAAAATGTGTGCTTTAGACTAGACGACTGAAGTAAAACTTCTACTTATACATATATCCCTCTCAACTTATGCCCCCTTACCATCATCTCTTACGCGATTCCATTTGAAATAGAGTCGCTTATTCATTGGTATGAATAAGCATTCTATTCAGTTATTGAATCGCAATAAGAGACTGATATTGAGTGAAGTTATTGAATCGCAATAAGAGAATACATACCAATGAATAAGCGACTCTATTCCATTTGAAATAGAGTCGCTTATTCATTGGTATGTATAAGCATTCTATTCAGTTATTGAATCTCCGTAAGATACGGTGGTAAGGGAGCTGTTCGCCTCGTCCGATCACACTTTTCTCGTCACGCATTCACCAGCTTACTTAAGTCAAGTGTGCGTAAAGAAGTTTTACTTCAAAAACCCTTATTTTTAGGTGATAGGATTGAAAATGAATAATCCATATAAAATGTCCGAGGTAAATTAATTGTTAACGGACTGTAGTTGGGTGATTAATTAATTTAGGGAACCCTAATACGTGTCAGTGGCATCTGATTCAAACAAGCTGGTGATCGCTTTGAAGCGGTGCCAACGTGGTGTGATGCGCCCGCATTTCCCGCCCGTTGCATCGCTCATGTAAAGGTTGATTCACACGAAAGAAAGTGTACGAACCATGACCTTTTATATCATCCACATCCAGGGGCCCTACCGCCGAAGCTGAAGCCGATTATTATCAAATATCTTGACTCGATAATCACATAATTTTACCAAAAAAAAAAAAAAAAAAAACCGACTGCAACCATTACTCTATATGTATGTAGATACAGGCTGATGATGATGATGATGAAAAATATGGGACCAATCTGGAAGTATACTTTTTCAAATAAATAAAAGTTATTTTCAAATCGGTTTATAAATGACGGAGTAATAAAATAACAAACCTCACAGTGGGTAGATACACGCTGATGATGATGATGATGAAAAAAATATGGGACCAATCTGGAAGTATATTAACTCTTTCAAATAAAAAGTTTTTTTCAAATCGGTTTATAAATCACGGAGTAATTAAGTACCAAAAAAGGAGGAGGTTCTCAATTCGGCTGTATTTTTTTAAAATGTTTTTGACATTAAAAAAATACAGCCGAATTGAGAACCTCCTCCTTTTTTGGAGGCTTTTTTTTCGGCTGTATTTTTTTAATGTCAAAAACATTTTAAAAAAATAAAGCCGAATTGAGAACCTCCTCCTTTTTTGGAGTCGGTTAAAAATTGGTCTTACGTCTATGTTATTGCCAAACCTTCAGCTTAATCGATAGAGTCTTAAACGATGGAGTTGTTTCTACCAGCTAAGATAAACACAAGTAGCATAAATCTAAGTTAAAGTTAGATTTTCGCAATAAAAAACTCCGAGGGTAATCGGCTTCAGCCTCGGCGGTAAGGTCCCAGCCCTGGAAGTCACAGAGAAGAGAATGTTATCGTAAACTTAAATAGTACCTAAATATACTTAAATAATACACTGAGTTGTTGCCTGTTTGTATCACTGCAACACACGCCGAACAACGGAGCGGGGGGGGGGGGGGGGGCTTCTGTTAATTTGTGAGCTCTAATATATATAAGTTCTGTTTTATTATTAGAAGTATTTTAAGTTTCTGTATTTTGTGTGTTTCAGTGTGCAAATAAAAATGTTATCTATCTATCTACCTATATAGTTTTTTATTCGTTTTAATTTTCAGAAAGTGAAACCGCTCGCCATAGCCTCGTTAGTTGATCGGCAGGGTGCACCACGTGCAGGTGAGGTTGGCTTTAGCTCGAGAGATGTTGATGAGCTACTTACACTCCAATTTAATTAACATAATAATTTATTTGTTAAAATATAACTTTTAAAAACCAACTTCTACCATGAAATTATTCGTGAATTTGCGCGGCGCCAAATAGTTCGTGTCAAACTGCGCGTCCCGACGCGCGTATCGCATGCAAAATGATTCGTGTCAAACAGCGCCGCGCGAAATTGTTTGTGTTAGAAGACATGTATTTCGCGGTGTGCGTAGACTCATACTAAACCAAAAATGTTTCATGTCAAACTGCGCCGCAAAATAGTTCGCGTCAAACTATTTTGCGCCGCACGTGTACTAAGCGAAATATTTAAATACTAGCTTCCATCAGCGGCTTCGCCCACGTTAACTTTTTTTTAAATAAAAAGTATCCTTCCTAATGGCTTTAATGCCCTTCCTAATACCTTTGAGAATATGTGTACAAAGTTCAATGATGATCATATTAGTAGTTTCGGCGCCAAATAATAACGTACCTACCCATAGAGTCCTTTTATGTATAGGTAATCATTATTTGTTTTGTAAAGTTTGAATAAACTTATTTCATATAACTTGTGTATTCAGTGTCAGCTGCGTAGTTTCCCGCCGGAGCGATAACAATCGGTTTCAATAAATTTAATACCTTGGACAATTTTCAAGCGTCGAAATTTCGATTCGACAATAGTTCCAGAAAGTTTCAACAGCCTTTGATCAGCGTTCTTAGTGTTGTATTTAGTTAGTGGTTGTAATAATAATCGAAAAACGTGAGTTTCTATCGCTATTTCTTCTTCTTCACTAACCATTACGACGAGCTCAGTGGTGGAATGGTTAACAACGGCCACTTTGACTTCGGGGTCGCGAGGTCGATCTCCGCACAGGACAAACATTTGTGTGCATGAACATGTCTGTTTGTTTTGGTCTGGGTGTTTTCTATGTATTATATGTATGTATTTACAAAAATTTTTTTTTGTAAATATATCAGTTATCTAGTTAGTACCCATAGTAAAAGCTTTGCTTAATTTAGGACTAGATGGCAGTGTGTAATTCGTCCAAGAATATTTTTCTTTTTTATTATTCCAACTATATAGTTGATATCTACTATAAATAGTAGATACCTACTATTTTTTTTTTTTTTATTTAATACTACGTCGGATGGCAGACAAGCATACGGCCCGCCTGATGTGAAGCGGTTACCGTAGCCTTATTAACGCTCGCAACATAAAATATCGCTCGCGCGCCGCCACCCCCGCTGCCAACGCAGCATCACCTTCTTTTCTGGTGACCTCACTCACTCGCAGGAACACAACAACCCTCAAGGGAATTGCTATTTGGCTGCGGTATTCTGTGAGGTGGAGGTACATTCCCCAATCGGGTAGCTTACAATTACGCTCCCTACCTCTCTTTAAAATGGCTAACTACTATGTCAAAATGGCACTCTTAGAGTGAGAATTTTATCACATAGGTAGGTAAAATATACTACGCATTTATTAATAACCAGATCTGTATTATATGTACCAATAATTTAAACAGATATTAAATATGCGTTTTATTTTCATATGTCACTCTATGAGTGTCATGTTATCATACTAACTATATAACATGACACTTATCCTCCTGCTGGGATACGGGTCTCTCCTCAATAGGAGGAGTTTAGAGCATACTGTACTCCACCACGCTGCTCAACTGCGGGTTGGCAGAGATCAGTGTTTTCAAACCTTTCAAAACTTGGCTTAACGACTGTTATGCCATATGGTTTCTACCTGCTATGCTAAACACAATAGGCTATTTGACTAACATTTTTTTCTGTTTGATATGTAGGGACGTCTCCATAATATAACCATAGGTGAAAGAATTACTTCGATAGCACAAAAATCTCTCGAGATATGGTAATTTGAAAATCACAATTTTTAGACTGCCCCAAAACGCTCCATACAAAAGACTACCGAATTATGACGTCACAGGTTTGTATTTTGTATGCATCAAATCAGAAATTTGTACGACAGCTATGTTAAATATTACGTTTATGTGATTAGTATCATAATAAAAGTTATAGCATTTTTTATTGCTTCTTCAATGGAAATATTATTTTTTAATAATTTCATACTTTTAAAATGGACTTTCCCGCCAAACTTTGATCGACGCTAAAAAAAGTCTGACTGAAGATATTAGAATGAAAGTTTGCAGATCTTTATAGTTTTGTGTATTTTACGATATTGTTAAATAATTTATACAATTTTTAAACATTGGAAAATAGCCTGTTACCGCCAGTCTAAGATAAAGGTAGATTTTTGCAATCAAAAAAACCGATGGTAATCGGTTTCAGCTTCGGCGGTAGAGTCCCAGAACTGGGTCTATAAAATCATTTATCTAGAAATTTCCTTCTGGTAACATTGTATGTTGTTATAGTACGTTAATTAATGTACGGAAAGAAACAGAGCTTTTTTGTGTTTACGCTACAACACGCGGGCGTTACGCGCGTCAATTTCCGCTGTTCTGCAGCGTCACGTCACTAGTTGCGTGCACGTCACTTGCGTCAGTGAGTGCGTGCGGCCGGTCCCAAATATTTATCGGTTTAGAGGAAACGTTTGTTAAACGTAAATTTGTCTAACATACTGGTTAGATATGTTTGCAGTGATGCTTTACTTTGCCCTTTTTTTTAACAGTTTGGGTGGAAATATGTAATATGGCCCTGATTTTAAACGATCATAACCTATATTATATGTACAGAATGAAAACGATAGGTAATCTTACTCTTTTTTATACTACGTCGGGTGGCAGACAAGCATACGGCCCGCCTGATGTGAAGCGGTTACCGTAGCCATATTAACGCTCGGAACATAAAATATCGCTCGCGCGCCGCCACCCCCGCTGCCAATGCAGCATCTCCTTCCTTTCTGGTGACCTCACTCACTCGCAGGAACACAACACTCCTCAAGGGAATTGTTATTTAGTTAATTCTGTGACGTGGAGGGAGTCGGGTAGCTTACAATAGGCTTGTTGCCCATGTTACAAAATTATAAAAACTCTCTATCAGTAACGTAAAATACATAAAACTAGAACGATCTGCGATCTTAAAATTTTAATAACTTATATCCGACGTGTTTTATGTTCGGTCAAAGTTTGGTGGGAAAGTCCATTTTAAAGGTATGAAATTATAGAAAATAAATATTAACATTGTAGAAACAATAAAAAATATTATAACTTTTGTTACGGCACTGGCTACATAAACGCAATATTTAACATAGCTGTCGTACAAATTTCTGATTTAATGCATATAAAATAGCACGGTGTGACGTCATAACGTGGTGGCCTTTTGTATGTAGCGTTTTCGGGATAGTCCAAAATTGTGATCTTCAAGTTATCATATCTCGAGAAGTATTTATGCAATCGAAGTAATTATTTCACCTATATTTATAATATTGTGACGTCTTTAAATAACAAATCGAAAAAAAAATGGGATACAAGCCTATTACGCTCCCTACCTTTCTTTTCGCCAGAGCTTTCTTTGTCAGTCAGCAGGGTGCACCACGTGCAGGTGAAGTTGGCTTTGGTTCAAAGATGTTGATGAACCACTTACACCCCAAGACTATTTGGACGGATTTAGATGAAATTTGTGTTTCTATCGTCTGTACAATGGGTTGTGTTCGCAGAAATTGTGGGACATGATGCCCACGTCCTCTTTCTACAGCATCGCCGACTACGCACTGTAAGTGGTTCATCAAGATCTTTGAACCAAAGCCAACTTCACCTGCACGTGGTGCACCCTGCTGACTGACAGACGAAGCTCTGGCGAAAAGAGAGGTAGGGAGCGTAATTGTAAGCTACCCGACTGGGGAATGTACCTCCACCTCACAGAATACCGCAACCAAATAACAATTCCCTTGAGGGTTGTTGTGTTCCTCCGAGTGAGTGAGGTCACCAGAAAGAAAGGAAGGAGATGCTGCGTTGGCAGCGGGGGTGGCGGCGAGCGAGCAATATTTTATGTTGCGAGCGTTAATATGGCTACGGTAACCGCTTCACATCAGGCGGGCCGTATGCTTGTCTGCCACCCGACGTAGTATAAAAAAAAATAAGTACTAGCTGACTCGCGCAACTTCGTCTGCGTGTGACAGAGCGTTGAGTGTGAAGCGTAAGGTTACCATATGAAAGGTTATAGTGAGCCAATCTTAAAAGATAGACACATGCTAACACGGACTTTTTTAGAACCTTTTTAAGATGAATAATTTAGTCGTAAATAATTGTTGCGTAACTTGAACCGTTTACGCAGCGCACGCAACGAAAGTTCCAATTTTGCAATATTTTTCATTCATGCTCCGCTCCTTGGTGGTAGCGTGATTTTATATAAATATATATATGTATATATATATAACATGACATTATATATACATTATATAACATGACATTGTATATATATAACATCACGCTACGCCTATAGCCTTCCTCCAAAAATAGGCTATCTTACACTAAAATAATAAATAAATAAATATTTTTTGACAAATTACACACGGCCATCTAGTCCCAAACTAAGCAAAGCTTGTATTATGGGTACTAGGTAACTGATATAATACTTAAATACGATTTTTAGTTGTAAATACATACATATAATACATAGAAAACACCCAGACCAAGACAAACAGACATGTTCATGCACACAAATATTTGTCTTGTGCGGGGATAGAACCCGCGACCTCGGAGTCAAGTGGCCATTGCTAACCATACGACCACGGAAATAAATAGAGGTTTTACTGTGCAGCCCTGACAGCCCAGATAGTGATGCTCACTAAAGTGTTCAAACTGGTGGTGGTGTCGTGTGGCGGGTCGCCGCATTCCCAATAAAATGGTTGAATGCGGTGATGGCTGCCCCGTGCACCAACTCGTGAACGGGTGCTGCCAGAGGGGACTGGTCTGCCCTGGCTGTCATGGTTGCAAGGTAAACAATAGGAGCATTTAGGTTAAGTAGTCATAGACAATAATATAATTATTAGCATAAGCAATAGCGACGTGCAATTTATAAATTGTAAGAATATTGTAAGATAAAAATAGAACATTGTTAATAAAAGGTACGGACCGCGGGTCTGTAGATTGTAATAATTATCAATAAAAAAAAAACCATTCGACGACCGAGTTCGTCAAATCTAATCTTCATCAATCAAGTCGAGCGCTAATCTCAGGAACTACTCAATCGAATTTTTCAATTCGAATGAGTAGTTCCTGAGATTGTTCAACCAAATTGTTCAACCAAATAAACTCTTCAGCTTTACAATATTAGTATCATCACTACATAGTATAAAACAAAGTCGCTTTCTCTGTCCCTATGTCCCCATGTATGCTTAAATCTTTGAAACTACGCAACGGTTTATGATGCGGTTTTTTTTAATAGATAGAGTGATTCAACTGGAAAGTTTATATGTATAATATATGCATAACATAGTAGAAAAACACTGATAATTTAGAGGTTTCTAATGTGATGTCGTAAATAAACACATTTTTTTGCTCTTTCATTGCAAACGCTGGCTGAACCCAACGAGATAGATCAAAATAATGTAGTACAGTATTGTTCACCTTAAAATGGTCTACAAAAAAGTTCGCGATGGTATATGTCTATCTCTTAGTGGTAACACACAATAACCGTTATTTTATCCTTTGCTTTTTACAAGAAATAATGCCTTATTTACGAAGCGATTTTAAGCAATACAGAATTAATCCTTATCCAATTAAGTACCTTAAATACATTGCGCATTTAATATAGATCAATATGGCCCTTCACAGCATGTAATTTAAATGAATAGTTTAGAAGATATTACACATTTAAAATGCAGGGACATAACGGCTGTGGCGGTACCGGCCGCGGAGCCGGCGGCGTGTGCCTATAACTGGGGAAGGACTGGATAGGACAAAGCGCAAAGACCTTCTGTAGTACATTTAGTATCAGCATTGCACCCGTGCGAAGCCGGGGCGGGTCGCTAGTAGATTATAATATTCGTATAGGTGAAGTTACATGTGAATGATCGATTCAAGTTGTTCGTTGCTCATAGTTGCCACAATCGCCCAATTTGCGTCCAGTGAGCAATGACGTCATACACAGTGGGACCTTTGTGCTCGTTATTACCGCCTTTGTAGACGATGACGGTGAATGGCAAATAAATACCATTTAGAACCACTGGTCTATGTTTTAATTAGACTTATTCACAAGTTTGAGGAGCTCGATGGCGTCCTTACGCGTGTCTGTCTAATTGAACACGCGAGTTAAGCAACGTTGACCGTAGCCTGTCATTTTATTTAAAAACTATCATCATCATCAGGTTCATTTTTTTTAGTCTCCACCACAGGAGCATGACCCTCTCTCGTCCGTCCCAGACGGAAGGAGGATTTGGCCTACCCTCCCCACGCCGGCCAAACGGGTTGGGGAGGCCTGATCGATATTTGATAATGTATCTCCCTTTAGTCGCCTTGTACGACATCCACGGGAAGAAACGGAGTGATTCTATTCTAGTCTGCCGGAAACCACACGGCTAAAAACTATATTGATCACAAATTATATAAGGGTAGAAAAGGCGGAATTAACCCTATAAAAGTTGCTGCGCTGGCAGCGGGGGTGGCGGCGCGCGAGCGATATTTCATGTTCCGAGTGTTAATTTGGCTACGGTAACCGCTTCACATCAGGTGGGCCGTATTCTTGTCTGTCACCCGATGTAATATAAAAAAAGGGTTCTCTACCAGTCAATCTTCAGGACAAGCAGAAAATCACTAAACTTGAGAACCCTCAAGAAGCAAAACAAAAGCAGATTTTAATAATAAAATATAATACTATATGACTGATAAAATAGCATTTATAATTACTGCTGACAATAAAATAAACATACATGTAGTAAATCGGCCGTGTGGTTTCCGGCAGACTAGAATAGAATCACTCCGTCTCTTCCCGTGGATGTCGTACAAGGCGACTAAGGGAAATACATTATCAAACATCGATCAGGTCTCCCCAACTCGTCTGGCCAGCGTGGGGAGTGTAGGCCAAATCCTCCTTCCGTCTGGGACGGACGAGAGAGGTTCGTGCTCCTGTAGTGGAGACTACAATGACCTGATGATGATGATGATGATGATGATGACATGTAGTAAATACTTATATGTAAACACATGAATGCAATTCTGAAGAAGCAAAACAAAAGCAGATTTTTGATGATTAGATTTATTTAGCTCGAGCTAAATAAATCTAATAAAATAATAATAAAACTCACAGAAACGCCACCATTTAACCATCTAGGCCCCAGACTAGAGTAGTATGTGTGAGTGAGTGAGGTTGCCAGAGGACAAGAAGTTCTTATGGTCACATGGCAATATTTTGATACAAGTGTCAATATGCTACGGTTGTCGCTTCTCATCAGGAGGGCAGTAATCTTGTTTGCACATATTATAAACATATTTACGCCTTAAGCTAACTAATACATGTATTAAAAGACTTCAAAACGCAAAAAATAATATTTTGCTAACATAATCAGATAAGACAGCCTTACCACAGTAGATGTGTGGAGCAGTAATGTATATAATTGGTGATCCGAAAATAAAGTCACATTAGCATTCTTACGTCGCCAATGTTCACTTCCGAAATGCTAGTAAGAGCAGTTAAAAAAATACAAACGTATAGTTATTTCATTTATTTGTAGGAAAACAAATAGCTTTATAATGCTTATAGTTTTCACTTATATAGTAATATTAAAGAATTTGATAATTCATCTAAACAATATCCAAACAAAACGTATAACCAAGATGTAATATATCGCTGTCTAATCAGCTGCTTTTTAAATAATCACATTTTTTTTAAAGAATTTTTTCTTCAATTTGTATGAAACAAAAAGAATGAAAAGTTTAGTTACTATGTTAATCTCATCTAGTCCTTTCATATGATACTCATGTTATGCCGGTTCAAGTGGAAATTATAAATTGTCATTTTGTGATATTCCATTTATAATGAGAATGTAGATATTTGTGCGTTGCCATGTGAACCAAAAAAAAAATCAGCTCTATGAGACAATGGGAAGTGGGTCAAATTTAACTAGCAAGTATTGATTACAGACACTGCAGTGAAACTAAATAAAAGCTAAAAAAGCTACGTTGTCCACAATCTCTAATGGTACAAATGCTTTTTATTACAAAAAAAAAAAACTTATTACAAATCATAATACACATAATAAACAAATATAAATAATCTTGTACAAATTACACACCGCTATCTAATCCCAAACTAAGCAATGCTTGTCCTATGGGTACTAAGTAAGTGATAAATATACTTAAATACAAAGTTGATACTGTTCATTGTTGGCATTTGGTGGAACATTATTATCGTAATAAAGCACTTGTACTATTCCACGTTATTATTTCGGAATACCCTTTTAATATTTTTATTTTTAATAATTTTTGTCATTGATTGCACGGTATAAAAATGTTTTGTAGAAACACAAACACCATCTGTTTACCTTGATAATGCCTTAGCGGCAAAACCGGTCGGTAATATTAAATATAATAACGTGGAATAGTACAAGTGCTTTATTATAACATTTATAACATTATGATACTTAAATACACTTTTTTGTGAAAACATATATAGAAGACACGCAGACCAAGACAAACAGACATGTTCATGTCATACAGAGAAATGTTTGTCTTGTACGGGGATCGAACCTGCAACCTCGGAGTCTAAATAGGTAACCATTGCTAGACATTCGACCACCGGACCAATCTATAATATACACAAAGAATTCAATTCAAAATATTATTTGTGTATATTATCGCTACTCATTTTTTTTCCGGAAAATCTGATGGAAAAGGATAACTGGACCCTGTTATCATAGTATAAGTAATAGTACTAACGTACTGTTATGCAGAATAAATCCAACCGGCAAACTATGCCAAATTGAGTGATATACATAGTGAGAAACATCAAATCCAGTTTTGTATATTCGCAACAGATTCTAGCAGTTTTATGACATATGCTTCCCAAAACTTATACTGCGTGCTATTTTTATTCCTATTAAACTTTAAATAGCTTTAACTTAAAAGTGACAAAATGTCGGTTGGATATATTCTGTGCATAACAAGGTCTAATTACACGACTGCCAAAGGAGGGTTATGTTTTTCGAGCGTATGTATGTATGTATGTCTTATTATTTGGCACGCTCCACAGCCTAAACCGTTTGACAGATTTCAACATGATAGGTGTCGTTAGATTCGTCTTAATCACGAGGCTATATCAAATATAAAAAAATCAATATGGCGGCTGAGCTGCAAAATTGACGTTCGAGTAATTTTTTTTTTCTTCTAAATATATCTATATGGGTATCAAAATAAAGGTCTCGATGACCTGATTTCCAATATATATTTGATATATTATTAGTTTTTGCCTGCGGCTTTGCTTGTGTGGAGTTATATTATTGTTGCGCGTGATTAATAAATCTGTTGTAGGTGCAGTCGGGTTTTTTTAATTAACTTAACTTGTTTACATAAAACCAATCATCCTTATGGACTTAGTGTACTATTCTATAGTCTACTACACTACCGTCCACAGTCCGGTACATATTTGTCGAGGGCACACAGATAGCGGCAGACAAACACGTGAATTTCCATATTAATTCAATACCGCATACGCGGCAACAAAGAATGACGTAGAACGAACGTCATTCTTTATATGGGTCAAGCCTTGCCACTGGCTACGGTTATTTTAACCATACATACGTACACATGTAATTGTTACATCTTTTTTGGGAAGGACATTGGTCATTAGAACTAGTTTTGTTGTCGTCGATGTTCGAGGTAATAACCTCGATGTTTTAATTCCATGTCGAAATTCGACTTATTATAACAACACTAGTTCTTCTGATCTATAGTTATCCTTTTGTTGTAACAAGCCGATGTTCGAGGTAATAACCTCGATGTTTTAATTCGATGTCGAACATCGACTTATTATAACAACACTAGTTATCCTCACGAGCCCGGTGGTCGAATGGCCATTCTACCAATGGCTACTTCGACTCCGAGGTCGCAGGTTCGATCCTAGCACAAGACAAACATGTGTGTGCATGGACAGTTCTGTTTGTTTGTCATTGTCTGGGTGTTATCTATGTATAATATGTATTTATTTACAAAAACATACATATATCAGTCATCTAGTACCCGTAGTACAAGCTTTGCTTAGTTTGGACCTAGATGGCGCTGTGTAATATGTCAAGGGATATTTATAGTAGATATAGAACATAGACCTATTATTATATTAATGTTAGACGATTACTGCATAAACAGACTCTGTTATATATGGGTGACCTCTTCTTGAAAGCAAATTTACTGGTAGAGCTCCTTAATAGGTTCTGATAGATATAATATAGTTTATTAACTGAAAATAATAATAATAGAGTCAACTAACATTCTTGCTTATTTCAACATGTCGGTATCGGTGCGGAGTAGTGCGTTAATTCACTTCTCTTGTCGCCCCATCACGCCGAGCCCACAATGGCCGTGCATTAAATGGTATTAAGTAAATACGTTAATAAATACGTCTGTAAATATCCACATATAAGCTGAAAGCCTAGTAACATCGACGAAACCGGTGATCGAACAATGGGTACTTTGATTCAGATGGTTCGATTTCGAGACAAACATTTGTGTGAATGAAACAACCTATCTCTCTTCTCGTTCTCATCGCTTTCATAGAACAGGATAATATAATAGAATGGGACAACGTACCCTCTATACCTAACAGCTAGTGCGCCCCGTGCTAAACCAACCTTCCGGTTATATCACGGGGATGCGAGTCTCCCGTCCAGTAAACCAACCAGACGAGAGGACCTTTACCTGCTCCGCTCTTGCGCTCGGTAAACCAACCGAGCACGCAAGCGGAACAGTAGCAGTCTCAATAGAATGGGACAGATATACATATTTTTTTTTACGAGACGGGGCCCACTACACCTTCCCACCACTGTGTCTCCTGTGTAGCCAGGATTAACAGCGGTGACAACCAAAAATGGTAATAAACAATGAAGTCCACTGCAGTCCTGTAGGTGAGATTACGGCTGCCTTGGAACTCACAACGAATTTAATCAGAAGCAGGGACAAGATTCATTTATTTACTCTATGTCATAAGAAATTAGTGGGAGTAAGAAGCTTTTGGAATTAGACTTACCCTCTTAGCAATGTGAGAGACAACAATATGACAAATAAGGCATTCAAAGCCTAAAGAGAAGGCTAGTCAAGTGAAGCTCAACTGCCGTGCACCACGAATTTTAACTATATAACACCTAAACATTACCTAATACATCGATTCCAATAATATGAATTGCTAAATCGTCTGAACGCTTGGTAATTCTCCCTTGTTGCTACCAAATCTGAATAGTATACTACCCCGTATGCTACATTAATCGAATTCTACATGTCGTCCCGCTCCCGCCGCCAAAGATCAGACTCCCAGAGAACATGGTGTGTTGTTTGATCGAATTCATGATTTGCAGTAGAACATTTGCATAAGGGCGACGGCACTAATTTACACAAAAAGAGTTTTGCTGGTTTTGCCTTAAAATTGCCATGCCCAGTTAAAAATTGCGCAACGGGGTGATCGACTTCTAACCACTTTTTCTTTAATATACCTCTTACCGATTGAAAGAACAGATACAGTAGGTACAGTACAGAAAAAATATACTTATCTAATTTAATAATCATAAACAGAGACAGCTATAGACAAATTGATAGTTTCTATCGCATTAACACTAGAAAAGGAGCAACTTACGCCATCATCATGTTTTTTTTATACTACGTCGGGTGGTAGACATGCACACGAACCGCCTGATGTGAAGCGGTTAACGTAGCCATATTAACGCTCGTAACATAAACGTATCGATCGCGCGCCAACCCCGCTGCCAACGCACCATCTCCGTCCTTTCTGGTGACCTCACTCACTCGCAGGAACACAACCACCCTCAAGAGAATTGATATTTGGTTGCGATATTCTGTGAGGTGGAGGTACATTCACCAGTCTACATTATACAAGCTTACAATTATGCTCCTTACCTCTCTTTTCGCCAGAGCTTCGTTTGTCAGTCAGCAGAATGCACCGCGTTCAGGTGAAGTTGGCTTTGGTTCAAAGATGCTGATGAACCACTTACACCCTAATCATATAAGGTAATGAGACATGTTGACCCGATTTTTGTTTCGCATCACGTGCTGGTTATTTCTATAGAAAGCAAAATAATTAGCTAAACAGTTATGACAGCGATATATAAAGAGTATATACATTATGAAACCCTTCAGTAATGTTGCCATTTTGTCTAAGATTACACCCAAACACTACAGTTACTCCAATTTAATCACTAAAACTCGGCCTATAGCGTATTATTCTCGAGACGTTGGCTTCCGGCCAACAAAACGTTGGGTGTGAGTAGTCAAATTTTTTCATGTTGTTTACATCCCATAAGTATGCACGATGAACAGATGAGTTCTATGTGTAAATATATCTAATAATACCATAGTTTATTTTTATATCGACCAATTACATATTATTGTATAGTTGCCATTGATAACATGCCAGCTATCCAAACATGTTGATGATAATTTCAAGAACGCTCACGATTCACCGGCTAGGCTGTTTGAAATGATATTATTATATATTGAAATGATAGATGATAGTGACGAGCTCGGTGGTCGAATGGTTAGCAATGGACACTTTGACTCCGAGGTCGCGGGTTCGATTCCCATACAAGACAAACATTTGTGTGCATGAATATGTCTGTTTGTCTTGGTCTGGGTGTTTTCTATATATTATAAGTAGTATGTATTTACCAAAAAAAAAGTATTTAATTTAATTTGGGACTAGATGGCGCTGTATAAATTGTCCAGAAATAAAATATAAAAAATATTTATGCTCTTTTTTTTTTCAATGTAACTATTTGTACAGTTTTGAATTTCATTTTATTTTCTCAAAATAATTTATCTATTTACATAAGTAACAACAAAGTACAATTAAACTAAAAAAAAAATTTATAAATTTACTTAAAAATAAAACTATATGCCTTTTAATTTTATAAACTTTTATTTAGTAACATTGTTTTTTTGTTATATAAGAGGGGGACAAAGAAGCATGTGGGTCACCTGGTAGAAAGCAATCACCACCGGCCATGGAGAAAAGCACCCAACGCCAAGGGGTTTAGTCTCCACTACTGGAGCACGACCCTCTGTCGTCCGTCCCAGACAGACTGAGGATTTGGCCTACACTCCCCACGCTGGCCAGACGTGTTGGGGAGGCCAAAGTTCACAGTGTGAGATGAAATTTGACACATTCGTTTGATTATCGGGTCAATGCGTGACCACCTAAATCCCGCCATTTAGACGTGAATACTTATTTAAAATTGCTTCCGCAGGGAGGCAATTTAGAAAAATGAAAAATAACAAAATCGGAGGATACAGTTTGGTGTTACAGCTACAAATCTATCATGTCCATCCAAAATTCAATCACACCACTGGATAGATGAAGGATCAAAGAATTTATTACGCAAAGTCTGTTTGGCTAAGTAAAGACTATGGAATATCGCGTGCGGGGGAGGGTGAAGCGCTGCCATTTTGAGATAATTTTAGTAGGTATATAACGTATTCACGTACCTACAGCACACGGTCACAGCATAGTAATCCAACCAGTACTTTAACTTCATACTACCGCCCAAATCGGCGCACGCACACAGCCAAGCGTCATTTACACGACTGATCAGCCCCCTTACCACCATCTCTTATTGCGATTCAATAATTGAATAGATTGCTTATTCATACCAATAAATAAGCGACTCTATTACAAATGAAATAGAGTCGCTTATTTATTGGTATTTTTTTTTTTTTTTTTTTTTTTTATACTACGTCGGGTGGCAGACAAGCATATGGCCCGCCTGATGTGAAGCGGTTACCGTAGCCATATTAACGCTCGCAACATAAAATATCGCTCGCGCGCCGTCACCCCCGCTGCCATCGCAGCATCTCCTTCCTTTCTGGTGACCTCACTCACTCGCAGGAACACAACAGCTCTCAAGGGAACCGTTATTTGGCTGCGGTATTCTGTGAGGTGGAGGTACATTCCCCAGTCGGGTAGCTTACAATTACGCTCCCTACCTCTCTTTTCGCCAGAGCTTCGTTTGTCAGTCAGCAGGGTGCACCGCGTGCAGGTGAAGTTGGCTTTGGTTCAAAGATGTTGATGAACCACTTACACCCCAAAGAAAAAAAGAATAATTATTAGATAATAGATTGCTTATTCATACCAATAAATAAGCGACTCTATTACAAATGAAATAGAGTCGCTTATTTATTGGTATGAATAAGCAATCTATTCAATTATTGAATCGCAATAAAAGATGGTGGTAAGGGGGCTGGAAGTTTTGGTGCGCGGCACACCAAAACTTCCTGAGCGGTCGTGTATTACTATGTATTTACTGGTTGTATTACTATGCTGTGACACGGGCATGTCCATGACATAGTCACACCCCATTTTTAATCCAATATGGCGTTCCAGATTAATTCCTATGATAGGGGCATAAAATGAATATTGATGAGAGAAATACTGTAATTAAAGTTTTGGGCACAATCCCTGAAAATTGTCAGGACAATTAATATAAGTAATGATATTTTTCTGTTTATATGTACTTTATTTTTTAATTTATTTACATTTTATTTTATGATCAAAAGTGTTTAAATTAAATGTTTTACAAATCCTTTATGTGAAAATACCTATCTGAATTTAATATTTACAAATAAAATATTTACATAGAGATAGAAAACAAAATAGAAAAAGAAACAAAACAAATTATAAATAATAAATATCTCTCAAATCGTTGCCCGTCGGTAGCGTAGCAAGAATGCTGGCAGCATTATCTCATCATCATCAGGTCATTTTAGTCTCAACTACAGGAGCACGACCCTCTCTCGTCCGTCCTAGACTTGGCCTACACTCCCCACACTGGCCAGACGGGTTGGGGAGGATTACCTCGCTGAAGAGGAATGCTAATCCTCTGAGCAAGGTAATGGCCCGCCCTCTGGTCACCTGAAGCCTCGACCAACCTCCCGCATACTTCTTTAAAAAGATTGCGGGTTGATGGACCCCACGGCCTTAACCTCTCTACGCCAAAGGGCTTAAATATTCTTCTTGGCATAATTACACACTGCCATCTAGTCCCAAACTAAGCAAAGCTTGTACTATGGGTACTAGATAACTGATATTATACTTAAATATATATTTTTTGTAAATACATAATATATAGAAAACACCCAGACCAAGACAAACAGACATGTTCATGCACACCAATATTTGTCTTGTGCGGGGATCGAACCAGCGACCCAAGGAGTCAAAGTGGACATGGTCAAGCCTTGCGACCTTCGGGGTCGTCCTAATAATAATCGGGGTAAATATGTAAATATCTTTATTAGTCGGGGTAAATATGTAAGTATTTTATTTTTTATTTAATTTTAAGTTATTGATGTTTTAATAATGTAATTTCAATATTGTTTATAATAATATATAGTGACATCGATTACATAAATAAAACATGTTAGATTCTTTAAAAGCCAAGTATGTACCACAGACAATGAACTTAAATTTCTAAATAGGTCAAATAAATGTATTATACACTAGTGACCCATCCTGACATTGCACGGGTACGGGTACTTTGTAAAATGTTCCTATAATATAATCCTAACCTTCCTAGATAATCCCTCTTTCTATTGTTCGAAACCGTATGAAAATACAGAAATTAGCCCGAACAAACACAAACTCCCTTCGGACTGTCTCCCCTGACGGCCCCCCTCGGGGAGACATCAGAGGGGCAATTCTCGTAATTAAAATGTAAAATGTAGTCAAAATTCAGTTCCGATCCAGTCTCGATCTCGCAAATGTCAAATTTGGTATTCTCGTATCACATTATGTAACTTCAAAGTTTAATTTATGTGGGATTATATCGGAATATGACTGAGAATTAAACAAAATAAGGATGTTACTTTGCCAACTATAAGAATTGATAATAATTAATAAATGATCAAGTATATAATTTTAGTCAATTCACAATTCAATCTCGATTCGGTCAATTTTCAATCTGTGATCGTAGAAAAACTACGAAAATTGGCCTTCAGGACTTTTACAGTACAGGCCTCTCCCCAAGGCTGGATTCTGAGATGAATTTGCATAAACTGTTTTACTCCTTATAAACATTACAAGTCCTTATACTTATTTAATTGCAAGTAGCCAGTTACAGAGAATATGCGAGTACTAGAAATAAAATTTTAAAAGTAAGTTCAGATTCCCCAGCTTTGGGGAGACGCCAGTATTGTAGAAGTCCTGATGTCTCCCCGAGTGGAAACATCAGGGGAGATAGGAGTCCGAAGGGCCAATCTCGCCGCGGTAGGGAACTTAATTTATAATATGTAGTGACCATCAGCACATAAACTGTTCCAACAGTTGTCAAAAAGATTGATCGAAGGTCACATGACCAAAGGGCTGGCCAATATCTCGGCCAGAGGATTAGCATTGCCATTCAACGTGGCAATGCTGCAAGCCTTTTGGGCACTTTCCAAGTGCGTAACGATTTGGCGGGGCTTCATTATTTATAGTTATTTATTTCTAAGTTATATTTAAGTAGGTAATTTATTTATAAGTTATTTAGATGTAAAATAAGTTTTTGTTTTAATAATTACTTTATTTGACAAATAAATAATATGTAGTTACCTTTACAGTCATGTCGTCAACCCTTATTCAACCCACTACCGGGATACGTGCCTCCCTTCAATTGAGGGGGTTTAGAGAATACTCCACCACGCTGCTCAGCTGCGGGTTGGCGGAGGCCAGTATTTTCAAGCTGCCTAAATTCCACTAACTTGGCTTAAACGGCTGTCATCTAATGACAACTGCCGGGACTGACGGCTTAACGTGCTCTTCGAAGCATGGAGGAGATCTAAATAAATAAATCCATCCATGGACAGGCTACGGTCGATGTTGCATAACTGCCTCCTTACCACCATCTCTTATTCCGATTCAATAACTGAATAGATTGCTTATTCATACCAATGAATAAGCGACTCTATTTCAAATGTAATAGAGTCGCTTATTCATTGGTATGAATAAGCAATCTATTCAGTTATTGAATCAAATGGAATATAATATAATATTCTATTTGATTCAATAACTGAATTGGTATGAATAAGCAATCTATTCAGTTATTGAATCAAATGGAATAGTTATTTCAAATGGAATAGAGTCGCTTATTCATTGGTATGAATAAGCAATCTATTCAGTTATTGAATCGCAATAAGAGATGGTGGTAAGGGGGCTTGCTTATTCATACCAACGAATAAGCGACTCTATTTCAAATGGAATAGAGTCGCTTATTCATTGGTATGAATAAGCAATCTATTCAATTATTGAATCGCAATAAGAGATGGTGGTAAGGGGGCTGGCGTGATCGATTAGACTGACACGCGTTTTAGGGGGCTACCGCCGAAGCTGATGCCAATTACCGTCAGATTTTTTTATTGCGAAAATCAAAGTTTAGCTTAGATTGGAGGTAATTATGTTTAACTTAACTGGCAGAAGTCACAGAACTCTACCGACTGAGCTGAAGCTGTTCGTCATTAACTTTTTTTTTTTTTTTTATACTACGTCGCGTGGCAGACAAGCATACTGTGAAGCAGTTACCGTAGCCATATTAACGCTCGCAACATAAAATATCGCTCGCGCGCCGCCACCCCCGCTGCCATCGCAGCATCTCCTTCCTTTCTGGTAACCTCACTCACTCGCAGGAACACTACAGTCCTCAAGGAAACCGTTATTTGGCTGCGGTATTCTGTGAGGTGGAGGTACATTCCCCAGTCGGGTAGCTTACAATTACGCTCCCTACCTCTCTTTACGCCAGAGCTTCGTTTGTCAGTCAGCAGGGTGCACCGCGTGCAGGTGAAGTTGGCTTTGGTTCAAAGATGTTGATGAACCACTTACACCCCAATGAACCACTTACACCCCTAAACTTAAACCTAAGATCTATTGACGCGATGAAAAAACCCGATAGTAATCGGCTTCAGTTTCGGCGGTAGGTCCCCTGGGACCCTACCGCCGAAGCTGAGCCGAATACCATCGAATATTTTGATTCGAAAATTAGATCTTACGTGTTAGTTATTGACAAACAACTTAGTCTGTAGAGCTCCAGAGTTTCTACCAGTTAAAACAAATACCAGTACCATAAATCTGAGCTGCCCCCTTACCACCACCTCTTATTGCGATTCAATAACTGAATAGATTGCTTTTTCATACCAATGAATAAGCGACTCTATTTCAAATGGAATAGAGTCGCTTATTCATTGGTATGAATAAGCAATCTACTCAATTATTGAATCGCAATAAGAGATGGTGGTAAGGGGGCTGAAGTTTGTATTTCGCAATCAAAAAATTCGGTGGGAATCAGTTTCGGCTCAGTCGGTAGGGCCTCTGGTTTGCACTTTTGATCTGTGAACAATACCAAAAGTAAGTACTTTTTTTAATCTTTCTAAGTAGCAATAACGTAAATGCGAAAGTTTGTGAGGATGTATAGATGTTTGAAATCAGTTTTTCAACGCGTAATCGACTGGATGCATGAGTTTAACATATAGATTATTATCTGTAGATATTGATCATAAAGTCAATATAGGTATATTATGTCATCATTCTGGATTTGTAGACCATTCTTTTAAGATCCAGTCTATTCGCCTTTGGAACGCGCTACCTGTCGAGATCAGTCCCCTTACTACCATCTCTTATTGCGATTCAATAACTGAGTAGAATGCTTATTCATACCAATGAATAAGCGACTCTATCCCATTTGAAATAGAGTCGCTTATTCATCGGTATGAATAAGCAATCTATTCAGTTATTGAATCGCAATATGAGATGGTGGTAAGGGGGCTGGAGGGCCTTGACTAGGACCTCATTCAAATCGATGACTCGTGCCTATTTCCTTAAGTCTATACAGGAATTGCAGACATAATTATTTTCTAATCACTTATGTGCATGTATTTATGTATTGGGTATGTATATGTGTATGTATGTAAATATGTATATATAAATGTAAAAATATTTAATTATTATGTTTTTTTATACTATAGCTAAATTAACATTTTAATTTTCAATTATTCCCTCCCTGTGCACCTGCCATGTATTATCTCTGCATCACCCTATGGTTGACTGGTAGAGAATGCTTGTATAGCATTAAGTCTGCCTGTGTACAACTTAGTGCATGAAGTTTAAATAAATAAATAAATTTTAACTTTATGGTATTTATTATTAAACGGTAAACGAAGAAATTCGATGGAGAACCAAAGTTGTCGATATAGTCTTTGAGTTTGCAAGCTGAAGTGGCAATGTGCGGGTCACATCTGCCGAGTAAGTGATGGCAGATGGGGGAGGAAGGTATTAGAGTGTAGGTCGCGCGTAGGACGACGAAGTGTTGGGCGCCCTCCTTATAGATGGCCCGATGACCTAAAGAAAGCGGCTGGGAGCGGCTGGATGCGGAAGGCGGAGGATCGTATCTGGTGGAAAGCATTGGGGAAGGCTTATATCCAGCAGTGGGTAGATAAAGGCTGATGATGATGATGATTTATTATTAACACTAAAGCCTACTGATACACGGGTTGAGTAAAATCGGGAGAGTATCGTTACATTAAATATATTAAAGCTTTTATAGCACAAAAGAAGTGTGTTAGGGCAATATTTGGCGTCGCACCCTATGTTTCTTGCAAGCCATTATTTCTTAAGCTCAACATATTGCCTCTACCATGTATATATATTTTGGAAATGGCTAAATTTGTCAAATTACATATGCATTATTTTACAAAAGCATCAGAATTAAATCCACGCAACACTAGAAATAGTAATAGACTAGTATTAAATCATGTTCCACGCACAGCATTATATCCAAAAAATTGCTATGGCATGGCAATTAATATTTTTAATAAACTACCAGAATGCATTCGAATACTACCATATAAAAAGTTTGTAAAAGTTCTACGTGATATTTTGTCTGAAAAACGATACTATTCTGTGAGAGAATTCTTAGACGACGTAATTGAGAAATAATTAACAATATTTAAATAAATTCTAATTAATATGTAACATTTTTGTAATTTAATAGTATATAATTAATAACAAATTATGACAATTGTACGAAATTTAATATTTGATTTGTATAAATTAAATATAAATATTTGCATGCTATCAAAGTAGCAGATTTAAGGATGCTATATATTATAAATTTAACACCAGTTTGTACCTTTATCTATGCAAATAAAATCATTCATTCATTCATTCATTCATTCTTAACGTGTCGGTAGCTCCGCAATGTACTCCTAATCACCCGTTTTCAGTCTACCTGTGTATGCTAGGCTTTAGGATACTTTTCATGCCAGTCCTCTGCAAGCAGAAAGAAAAAAAATGTGATAAAATATCTGCAAAAATGGTTTCCATACTTTTCACATTTTCACTACTGTTGAATTTTTTAACAATTTCTCTCCGTAGCCAAAGATTCATTCGCGCGAATAAAAAAGGAAAGAAATATCACTGTCAACTTAATTGTCAGCTGTCAAATTATGGCGCGAAATCTATTATGAAGGTGATGTTTATGTGTCTTCGCATTGTATTTTTGTGTAACGGAATTTAAAATAAAAAATGCGTTACTGATAGCATCCCCGGCACGCGAGCGGGTCGAAAGTGTCGAAACACAATCATAAATAATGAATATCGTATCGACCATCGTCGATAATGACTGTATTATTATAATAAAACAAGTACATATACATGAACAAGTAATTTTTTTTAAATTATCAACCAATCTTTTATGAACCAATTAAGTCACTGAATAATATAATAAACATACTATGTTCTATACTTCGTTGTTTGTATTTTTTACTAAGTGATTGGATGACAGATAAGCATACAGCCCGCCTGATATGAAGTGGCTATGTCTGCCAGCATTGTGGCATTTGTGAGAATAGGCTATTTGACAATGTTCAAAAATTTTATAAAATATTTAACAATATCGTAAAGTATACAGAACTGGTAAAACGGTACTTATAATTACTGCAGTAAATAAAATAAACATCCATACATAGATTAACAATTGGTCGCCGCTCCGCTTCGACTAGATGCCGAACTATCTAAAACAACAGCTCCGTGAATGCGGCAACTCAATATTGTAGTGTGCGTAAAACAATGTGCAGAGACGCTAGTGTATCGCAACAGGCTCGGGTACGCCGAGTTCGTCGTAGTATTTGTTGCCGCATTTTTTGTTATAGATATTCATTATGAGCTGTTACCGCCAGGCAGGACTATCGATTCTGAACTCTACTGTGAACAACTGATGAGATTAAAGCAAAAAGTTGAGAGAAAGCGGCCGGAATTAATTAATAGAAGGGGTGTGATTTTTCATCATGATAACGCTAAACCTCACACATCTTTAGCCACTCAGCAAAAATTAAGAGAGTTTGACTGGGAGGTGTTAATGCATCCGCCGTATAGTCCTGACCTTGCACCTTCTGATTTCCACCTGTTTCGGTCTCTTAAGAATTCTTTAGGCAATGTCAGGTTAACATCACGAGAAGACTGCCAAAACCACTTGTCGCGGTTTTTTGAACAGAAGTCCCAAAATTTCTATAGTAATGGGATCATGTCTCTACCTACAAGATGACAAAAAGTTATCGAACATAATGGCACCTACATACTTTAGTTAAATGTAAATAAACTTTATTAAAAAATGTTTTGAATTTTCATATAAAATACGAAAAGACTTTTTCCCCAACCTAATATATATATATATATATATATATATATATATATATATATATATATATATATATATATATATATTTAATATATACATTTATCAGTTGTCTAGTACCCATAACACAAGCTTTGCGCTTAATTTAGGACTAGATGGCGCTGTGTAAATTGTCCAGAAATATTTATATTTATTTATATGTAAACAATAAATGTTCTTCTATAAGGAATGAAACGATTAAATCAGAAATGAATCGATAGGTATAAAAGTTTTCCATATGATGGAAATACACGCTCCACTGGTGCGGAAATTATCAATCCTTATCCCGAACGTGCGAGGACGGAAAGTTGAAATAAATTCATGATAATGTTTACACGATATTACAATACAACATACCCTACCGCTGAAGCTGAAACTGCTTACCATCGGAGTTTTTGATTGCGAAAATCAAACTTTAACTTAGATTTATGCTACTTGTGTTTAGCTTAGCTGGTAGAAACGACGAAGCTCTACCGACAAAAACTACCTCGGGCGGTGACAAGCATACGGCCCGCCTGATGTGAAGCGGTTACCGTAGCCATATTAACGCTCGCAACATAAAATATCGCTCGCGCGCCGCCACCCCCGCTGCCATCGCAGCATCTCCTTCCTTTCTGGTGACCTCAATCACTCGCAGGAACACAACAGCCCTCAAGGGAACCGTTATTTGGCTGCGGTATTCTGTGAGGTGGAGGTACATTCCCCAGTCGGGTAGCTTACAATTACGCTCCCTACCTCTCTTTTCGCCAGAGCTTCGTTTGTCAGTCAGCAGGGTGCACCGCGTGCAGGTGAAGTTGGCTTTGGTTCAAAGATGTTGATGAACCACTTACACCCCTAAATGAAGGTGTTTGGCAATAACTTAAACGTAAGATCTACTTTTGGAATCAAGATATTCGGTGGTAACTGGCTTCAGCTTCGGCTGATTATAAAACACTAGCGACGCGTCCTCGTCTCGTTTCGGTTTAAAAGAGCTTTATCGCGTTCCGTACCCAAAGGGTAAAAAGGAACCCTATTACTAAGGCTTCGCTGTCCGTCCGTCCGTCTGTCACCAGGCTGTATCTCATGAACCGTGATAGTTAGACAGTTGAAATTTTCACAGATGATGTACTTCTGTTGCCACTATAACAACAAAGACTAAAGAAAAAATAGAATGAAATAAATATTTAAGGGGGTCCAATACAACAAACGTGATTTTTTTTTGCTCGTTTTTGCTCGCACTTGATAACGGTAATAGGTATACGATTGAAATACTCACATAATATTTAGTTATATATTCACTTTAAAAATAAATAATTAAATAAAAATAAAACAAATATATAATCCCATACAACAAACGTGATTTTTTTTGCCGTTTTTATAGATGGTACGGAGCCCTTCGTGCGCGAGTCCGACTCGCACTTGGCCTTTGGCTTGACATAATGAAATAATAGGCCGCTACCACTGGTCGCAGTTGAGCAGCGTGGTGGAGTATGCTCTAAACCCCTATATCCCAGGAGTGGGACGAATAAGCGTTGGCGACTAAGACTGGTCACATCTCGCCGACTCCATACAAATGCCGTGGTAAACTATTACATAGTTGTAGCATAAAAATAATAACATGAGTCACAAAAAATACTAAATGAACAGAAATACTAGGTTAGGTTTGGTATGTTTTATATCAACTTTAGTCGCCAAGTCAGTATAATAGTCGCCCAGTTCCACAATTTTAGATGTTCGGTTTATTACTATCCATAGCATGTATAGTGTGTAGAAAATTGCCTTTTGAGAATGATGCGAAGGAATTTTTAGGTTTAGTTATAATTTGTACATAGTTTTTTTTTCGTAGATAATTCTTGCTTGCTTCTTGCCAGTTCTTCTCAAGAATCCCCGTAGCCGGAACTGGCACTTAAATTCATTTTCACATTCAAGATAGTGTGATTAAAGTGAATTTAAGCTCTGCGGATTTAGAGTAGTAATGATTTAGATACATGTTCATAAATTTAATTTGTATGACGTTTCTAAGTGCTTTATAAAGTCCAAGGAATTAAGATATTTTGATTTGATTTGAATTAAATTAAATTAGTTCTTAATAAAGCTCTGACACTCTTAGCGCTGTGTGTTTCTTTCATCGACTGCAGAAAGTGAAATTTCTGTACTAGTAGTACTGTTTCTTCTTCTGTAGAGAGTACTCAACAAATGATTTTATCAATCATATTCAGAGTTGAACTTTCAGTTATGTAACTAAGGGAATCGCACAGCTGTGTTCGATCACTATACGAGAGTTCTCATGGGACGTTTCCGCCGATATTAGCGGCTAAATTCCTCTTGAGAAAACATACTTATGTAATTTTACTTTTCTGTCTGGAAAAAATATCAGTTGTTTGTGATAAAAATATCACGTATTTTCGATTCTTCATAATTTTTTAATGCCTTATTTGCCATATTGCTGTCTCTCACATTGCTAAGAAGGGAAATCAAATTCCAAAAGGTTCTTACTCCTATTAATTTCTCCTGATAAAATTCGTTGTGATTTCCAAGGCAGCCGTAGTTTTACCCCCGTGACTGCAATGGACTTCACTGTTCATTGCCTTTTTTGGGGGTCGCCGCTGTTAATCCTGGCTACACAGGAGACACAGTGGTGGGGACGTGTGATGGGCCCCCGTCTTATTAGTTATTTTTTCTTTTATACACAGCGCCATCTAGTCCCAAATAAAGCGCAAAGCTTGTGTTATGGGTACTAGAGAACTGATAAATGTACTTAAATACATTTTTTTTTGTAAATACATACTTATAATACATAGAAAACACCCAGACCAAGACAAACAGACATATTCATGCACACAAATGTTTGTCTTGTGCGGGAATCGAACCCACGACCTCGGCGTCCAAGTAGTCATTGCTAACCATTTGAGCTCATCAGTTTAGTATCCCTCGATCTAATGTCGATAGTCAAAACGAAAAATAGGGTGAAGCTGTGTCATGGATACGGACCGTGTGTTGTACGTAAATACGCTATATACACTAAGATTATGTTAAAATGGCGGCACTTCCCCCTCCCCCGCACGTGATGTTCCATAGTCCTTACATAGCATAATAAATTTTTCGATCCTTCATCTATGCAGTAATGTAATAACTTTAAAACTTTCGCGTTGCATGATTTATGAAGTATAAGAACGGGAATTATAACAAGAATATAAGAACGGGAGTAAATACCCTTATGCATGATCGCGTTAATTCCCGTTCTTATCTACACTACTATTATAAAGTCTTTCCTGATTTGTATTTTTGTGCGTGTGTATGTTTGTAAACTCAAAAACTACTGTGCCGATTTCAAAAATTCTTTCACCACTGGAAAGCTATATTCACCCTGAGTAACATAGGCTATATAAAAAAAAAATTATGTCCACCCGTGCGAAGCCGGGACTGGCCGCTAGTATTTCATATATCCAGCAAACTGCAACACTTCCCCGATTTTGTTATCATTCGTTTATTTGAATTGCCTCCCTATGTAAACAAATTTAAACACGTATTCGCATCAAAAATATAACTTTGTTCATATGTTGAACACATAACTATTTTGTAAATTTAGAGTACTCTCAACGTTACATAATACAACTTGTGAAACAAACAACTAACTTTTCTCGAAGTTACGACCTGATTTATTTCAAAATGCTCTAATACTCTTTTGTTTGGATACATTATTGTAGTCTTTGAACATAATTATTAACTGTGCCGTGTGGTTTTCGGCAGACTAGAATAGAATCATTCCGTCTCTTCCCGTGGATGTTGTACAAGGCGACTAAGGGAAATACATTATAAAACATCGATCAGGCCTCCCCAACTCGTCTGGCCAGCGTGGGGAGTGTAGGCCTAATCCTCCTTCCGTCTAGGACGAGACGGACGAGAGAGGGTCGTGTTCGTGTAATGGAGACTACAATGACCTGTTGAAGGAGGATCTGGCCTACACTCCCCCCGCTGGCCAAACGGGTTGGGGAGGCCTGATCGATGATAATGTATTTTCAAATATTTACTAGGCTCACAGCCGCCATATAGAATTTTTTATATTTGATATAGCCTATGTCACTCGCGTGATTAAGACGAATCTAACGACATCTGTTATGTTAAAATCTGTCAAACGGTTTATGCTGTAGAGCGTGCCAAATAATAAGATATATAAATATTTAAATATTTCTGAACAATTTACACAGCGCCATCTAGTCCCAAATTAAGCGCAAAGCTATGTGTACTAGACAACTGATAAATGTACTTAAATACATTTTTTTTTGTATATACATACTTATAATACATAGAAAACACTCAGACCAACACAAACAGACATGTTCATGCACACAAATGTTTGTCTTGTGCGAGAATCGAACCCGCGACCTCGTAGTCAAAGTGGCTATCGGTAACCATTCGACCACCGAGCTCGTCATAAGACATACATACATACGGTCGATAAACATAACCCTCCTTCGGCAGTCGGGTAATAACAACGGGAATTAACGCGATAATGCTTATTAACGGTATTTAATCGCGTTAATTCCCGTTCTTATTTTCATGCAACGCGAAAGTTTAAAAAGTTATAATGCGTTAACTGCCAAAGCCACGATGAACTAAACGCCATACTCTCTGCTCGTTCTTACATGCTAAAGGCATGCAAAGTGAAATTATGACCTTTTATAAAATTACATGGACTGGCAGTCACAATCTCTTATTCTATATTTTTTATTTTTTCCCCTTGGCACTACTGCGTGGCACTATCAGTAATGTGATGGGATGTTTCTTTCTCCTGACTCTACTGTTCTCATTAGCTGATTAAACTCATATCACACCCAGGCCACTCCGAGCAAATGTCGCGTCGTTTACTACTATATAAACAATGACGTCTGTGCACAGCATGAATGAGCGTGCGTGCAGCCCACAGAACATAAAAAACAGCTTTTTATGTTCTGTGGTGCAGCCCCATACAATCTGTTCCAGATTTGTCTCAGAGGGGAGGTGAGGTCGACACGAGAGAGCGGCAGGGAGCGGCCGTATTGTACGTAGTACTTATACTGTGCTCATATATAAAAATTCCCCGTGGAATAACTCAAGCCTATGACCATACACTTTGGGGTGTAAGTGGCTTATCAACATCTTTGAACCAAAGCCAACTTCACCTGCACGTGATGCACCCTGCTGACTGTCAAACGAAGTTCTGTTGAAAAGAGAGGTAGAGAGAGTAATTGTAAGCTACCCGACTGGGGAATGTACCACCACCTCACAGAACACCACAGCCAAATAATAATTCCCTTGAGGGTTGTTGTGTTCCTGCGAGTGAGTGAGGTCACCAGGAAGGAAGGAAGGAGATGCTGCGATGGCAGCGGGAGGTGGCGGCGCGCGAGTAATATTTCATGTTGCGAGCGTTAATATAGCTACGGTAACCGCTTCACATCAGGCGGGCCGTATGCTTGTCTGCCACCCGACGTATTAAAAAAAAATACCATAGCCTTTAAGTATTAATGGTATGTCTTCTTTTCATCTACCCACACCTCCACACATTGTACAGCTATCAACCACCGCATCCTCTTCTGTAAACCACTACAAAATGAAACCATCGTCGAGGAATGTTTTCTCTTTATATTTTTATATAGCTCTGGTCTGGCGACGTTTATCCGGCCTTGGGCCCGTCGTAAAACAGTCGCCGTCATCCGCCCAATACTGCGTTCGTTTCTAACAATAATAAATAGCTTATTTACTATGCATTTGTTATAATTTTTACTCTCTTGTTCAATTTTAGTTAAGGAAAGACACATTTCCCCCTTGCGATTTCTGATCCGTTGCTAGCCTATAACTCCTTCCTTTCTTTCTGGTGACCTCACTCACTCGCAGAAATACTCTCAAGGGAATTGTTATTTGCCTGCGGGAGCTTAAAAAATACGCTATGCCCTCACTTTTCGCCAGAGCCTTTTTCAGTCAGCTGGGTGCACTACGTCCAGGTGAGATAGGCTTTGGGTCACAAATGTTGATGAACTGTTGAAATGATAAAATGTTGATGAATGTCATATGCCTACGGCCGATTCCAAGCTCACAGACGGTATGGAGTAAGTATAAGACCAGACTTGGCCTCTCTTTGTGTATCCTTTTGGGTGTAAGTGGTTTATCAACATCTTTGAACCAAAGCCAACTTCACCTGCGTGGTGCACCCTGCTGACTGACAAACGAAGTTCTGCGAAAAGAGAGGTAGGGAGCGTAATTGTAAGCTACCCGACTGGGGAATGTACCTCCACCTCACAGAATACTGCAGCCGAATAACAATTCCCTTGAGGGTTGTTGTGTTCCTGCGAGTGAATGAGGTCACCAGAAAAGGAGTGCGTTGGCAGTGGGGGTGGCGGCGCGCAAGTGATATATTATGTTGCGAGCGTTAATACGGTTACGGTAACCGCTTCACATCAGGCGGGCCGTATGCTTGTCTGCCACCCGACGTAGTATAAAAAAAAAAATCTGCCGAGTTTACAATGGCGTGTGTTCAGAGGAGCTGTTTGATATGTTATCCACGTCCTTTTTCTACAGTCGCACCGCTCACCATAGGCAGGAAATGCATCCTTACACATTATGTATAACCTAATTGGGCGCGTACTGTACAGTTCCAGAGAATTTTCTACCTCGAACTCTCAAGTTGTGGAATGAACTCTCTGCCAAGGTTTTCCCAGGAGACTATAGTATGGGGTTATTCAAGAAAGGCCTATAGGGGTTTTTACAAGGTAGACAACGTGTGAGTGATGCGTTTGGTGTCGTAGCGTTGATGTCTGCATACCATCAGGTAGGTACGCTTGTTTGTCACCCTAGCCGTATAAAAAAGTCACTTTAAAGTCGTTAAACTATCCCCTTAAAAAATTCATGTCAATTCATTGGTTGCTTGCTTGTGACAGAAGGATACACAAACAAACATATTTTTTCATTTATAATATTATCACACCCCGGCCACTCCATACAAATGTCACGTCGTTACCTACGACATAAATAATAACGTCTGAGCAGAGCGTGAATGAGCGTGTGTGTGTGCGGTGCCATACAAACTGTCCTAGATTTGTCTCAGAGGAGGTGAGGTCGACACGAGAGAGCGGCAGGAAGTGGCCGTACCGTACGTAGTACTAATACTTATACTGTGATATTAGTTCGGGTTCATTTCTTAGTCACAGTTCGTTTCAACCCATTCGTTTGTATCCTTTCCAAGGGACCCCCGACGCCATAACAATTATTTAATTTCATTAATATGTAAACCACGTGCGGTAACGAAGGTGCCTTACATTTTAATGTCACTGTAAGTCTTAAAAGGAATAGGTACCGACCTCGTTGGCCTCCTATTCACGTATTTCCTACTACGTACGACAAGCATACGACCTGCCTGATGTGAAGCGGTAAAGCCATATTAACGCCCGCAACATGATATGTCGCTGGCGCGCTGCCAACGCAGCGGCAGCAATCACACAATAACCTTCAAGGGAATTGTTATTTAGCTTCCGGTATTCTGTGAGGTGGAGGTACTTCCCAAGTCGGCCAGCTTACTAATACGCTGTACAGAGAGGCAACTCTTTTGTCAGACCCTCTTTGGGCTACGATCTTGGGATATTATTTTATTTGTTATTAAATTTCATTTTATTGGCTTTGAGTTTCTTGCCAGTTCTTCTTAAGAAGCCCCGTCGCCGGAACTGGCACTTAAATTCGCTTTCACATTCAAGATAGTGTGATGAAAGTGAATCTAAGCTCTGCGGATTTAGAGTAGTAATGATTTATACATGTTCTTATATTTAATTTGTATGACGTTTCTAAAGAATTTTTGATTTAGATTTTTTATCAGTTTATTTTCTTTTATCGCGTATCTTTTTCTTTGGTTTCTAGTCTATACAACAATAATATATATATTAGTCACCCCGCGTGAACACAGCACCTGGATAAAAAAGGGGTGTGGCTGTGTCATAGACACGGCCGTGTCATCATCATCATCAGGTCATTTTAGTCTCCACTACAGGAGCACGACGCTCTCTCGTCCAAAAGACAGAAGGAGGTTTTGGCCTACACTCCCCACGCTGGCCAGACTGGTTGGGGAGGCCTGATCGATGTTTGATAATGTATTTCCCTTAGTCGCCTTGTACGACATCCACGGGAAGAGACGGAGTGATTCTATTCTAGTCTGCCGGAAACCACACGGCCAACTTAGCGTAATAAATTCTTTGATCCTTCATCTATCCAGTGGTGTGATTGAATTTTGGATGGAGATGATAGATATGTAGCTGCAACACCAAACTGTATCCCCCGATTTCGTTATCATTCGTTTTTTTAAATGGCCTCTCTATGGAAGCAATTTTAAAGACTTATTCACATCAAAATTGGGGTGTAAGTGGTTCATCAACATATTTGAACCAAAGCCAACTTCACCTGCACGCGGTGCACCCTGCTGACTAACAAACGAAGCTCTGGCGAAAAGAGAGGTAGGGAGCGTAATTGTAAGCTACCCGACTGGGGAATGTACCTTCACCTCACAGAATACCGCAGCCAAATAACAATTCCCTTGAGAGTTGTTGTGTTCCTGCGAGTGAGCGAGGTCACCAGAAATGAATCAGATGCTGCGTTGGCAGCGGGGGTGACGGCGCGCGAGCGATATTTTATGGAGCGAGCGTTAATATGGCTACGGTAACAGCTTCACATCAGGCGGGCCGTATGCGTGTCTGCCACGCGACGAATGTTATAAAAAATAAATAAATCACCTATACATTGACGAGCTCGGTGGCGTAGCGGTCAATGACGCGGCTTCGACTCCAACGCTCGTGGGTTCGATTCCCACACAGGACAAACATTTGTGTGCATGAACATGTCTGTTTGTCTTGGTCTGGGTGTTTTCTATGTATCATAAGTACGTATATACAAAAAAAAATGTATTTACGTATGTTTATCTGTTGTCTAATACCCATAACCCCGCCGCCACACTATGCTCCTCGCGCTGCTCATCGCCTTGCTCCTCGCGCTGCCGCGATGTTTCCCTCACTGCCCACACACTGCTCTACTCGCGCAATTATTCGCGACGCTCCGCACATGGACATTCGCCTTTGCTATACAATGGACGTTGAAGCTGTGGCAGCGTCCGCGATATGCATTTTTATTATAGCGAAACGAAGCTTTTTTTTTATGGACTAACGGTCTAAAAGATGCCATCAAACATTTCTTTTTTGCTACCAACTCTTATAGGGAAATGTTCATGACAGACATGATTTTTAAAAAAAATGATTTAAAAAATATGACGCGTGTTACGCGCCCGAGCGCTCGATGCGGAATGCGTCCGAGGCGATTATGTGGCCGGTCACTCGCATTCACGTTGCCGGTCCCTTTGACTCGCGCCCAAAAAACCGACAAAACAGGGAATGATGGGCAAGGCGAGGAGCAAGACGAGCGGCAAGACGAGTAACGTGGCCACACTACGTTCCTGCCTACTTCCCTCGCTACTTCCCTCGCCACTCGACGAGTGTATGGCAGGGCTATAACACAAGCTTCGCTTACTTTGGGGCTAGATGGCGCTGTGTAATTTGTGTGACAATATTTATTTATTTATTTATTAAAGCCAACATCACCTGCACGCGGTGCACCCTGCTGACTAACAAACGAAGCTCTGGCGAAAAGAGAGGTAGGGAGCGTAATGGTAAGCTACCCGACTGGGGAATGTAAATTCATTCACCTCACAGAATACTGCAGCCAAATAACAATTCCCTTGAGAGTTGTTGTGTTCCTGCGAGTGAACGAGGTCACCAGAAAGGAATCAGATGCTGCGTTGGCAGCGGGGGTGACGGCGCGCGAGCGATATTTTATGGTGCGAGCATTAATATGGCTACGGTAACAGCTTCACATCAGGCGGGCCGTATGCGTGTCTGCCGCGCGACGAATGTTATAAAAAATAAATAAATCATGAATTTTACAATGCCCTTCGATATAATAATGCCTTCAGTCTTAGTAGGCGAACGAAGTATATGCGACAGTTTTGAATCGCCGCGACATTGTCGGAACTATGTACTTAGCTTACAGGAACCCTGGAATAATGTATCTGGTTACATAGTACTACGTAAGGCTCAATTACACCGTCACACAGAATTGAATGGAAGCGACTTTTTTGCAACGAAATTGTTCATAGCATAATGAACTTTATGTCAATTGCATAACATATAAATTTGAATAAGAGCCAAAAAAGGTCGCGTGTCTTCCGGGGAACCTCGCGCATTCTCGAGAATTCCCCTAGTTACCGATCGTATTTAAGTTTATATATATTTTTTATACTACGTCGGGCAGACAAGCATAGGGCCCGCCTGATGTGAAACGGTTACCGTAGCATTATTAATGCTCACAACATATAATATTATTCGCGCGCCGCCACCCCCGCTGTCGACGTAGCATCTCCTTCCGTTCTGGTGACCTCACTCACTCGCAGGAACACAACATCCATCTAGGGAATTGTTATTTGGCTGCGGTCTTCTGTGAGGCGGAGATACATTCCCCAGTCGGGTAGCTTACAATTACCCTACCTCTCTTTTCGCCAGAGCTTCGTTTGTCAGTCAGCAGGGTGCACCGCGTGCAGGTGAAGTTGGCTTTAGTTCAAAGATGTTGATGAACCATTTACACCCCAAAATATATGTTATACAATTGGCATAAAGTTCATTATGGTATGTCGTATTTCGGAAGTTCCGAGGTAGGTTGTCGAACACAACGCGATACACGTCGCCGACTGAACATGTAATTAAATTAGTTTAATATATTATTTTATATGTATGTTAGTTTTAAGGTCTAAATCTATGGACTTATGTTTATTATGAATATTTGTACAAATGTTGGTCTGAAATAAATGATTTTATTATTATGTTTCTCTTAATTCACGGGTCAAGCCCGAACATTTGATAGGCGTGCGCGGGGATATGGATCCAACGCGTAGAGGCCCCTATGAGATGTTTGCTGTAATGTTGTACGCCCGTCGTGACCCGCTCCGGAATATGTCAATGGAACGACATACCCATGAGCAGGTCTCGGCAGGCGTTGAGACTATTGCGAAGTGTGATGGAAATTAAATGGGCTATGGTGATGAGATCCGGGTGAACTTAATACCGGGCTATTACTGAAGAGTGACGGACGCCTGCCATAACTGCTTTTATTGCTAGTTATTTGCGGCAGGCGGTGGCTTGCCACTCACTAGATGGGCCCCCGAAATGCCAGAAAACCGGCCGGGGGCAACACCGGTGTGAGTGACTCAGGGATGTCGAGTGGTGTGCTGCGCTTTCTCCGAAGTTACTCGCGGCGTGATGCCCTTTAACACTTCCACCCCTGGAGCATATAGCTCTAGCGGCTCCTCTCTGGACGGTCAATGAAGGCAAGCCAGAGTTGAGAGTCCTGCGGGCCTTCTTGTGTTTACACTCCGACCGATGAAGACACGCCGGAGACGTAGGCCCTGACCGACTCTCTGGAGACTCGGGTCCGTGGTGTCGCTACTCACACAACAGTTCGCCACAAGCAGCCCTGCGGACGACTTATGTTTATTATTAATATTTGTACACATGTTGGTCTGAAATAAATGATTTTATTATTATTATTTATTATTTAGTTGCAAAATGTCGCTTCCAAACATTCCGCGGCGGTGTGAATTGAGTCTAAGATGTTAAATCGTCGCATGCCAGGCAACAATAAGTCGAGTGATGTACGACCATATTTTTATATCCTATCGGGTGACACCATGATCGTGGGAATCTTTTTATTACCTCGATTATGTAGCCTATTATTAAATGTAACGTGTTATATTAACAGCTGACTACTAATTAAAGCAATTAATTACAATATAATGCTTTATAATACTGCGGACTGCTTTTCAGCGAAATTTATTGAGCTTATAAAATCGTCCGGTCGTTCTGTCTGTCCGTCCGTTGCCATGAAACTCAAAATTTCGAGATTCTGACTTCGGATTCGTGTAGAGCATCAAAAAGTAGCACTGTAAAGTGATCTTGGTTTTCCGATATCAATACGGGAAAGTGGCCAAAATAAATAAATAAATAAAATAAATAAATTTCGCTATGGTGGCGCATGCTGCGCGTCCGATGTTTAGTACTCATCTTGTACGAAGCACGCCCTACTGAACATGTGTTTTAGGGTACATACAATAATTAGGGGCCACTCCTCTTCTGGTTAATAATACTTCGAGAAGAGGATGGTACGGTCGTGCCGCTTTTTGCTCGACTTGGCGGGGGCACTGCCGTGCCCCCAGATATTATAAATACATATAACAATTTCTGTTATGAAACGCCCATTTCAAACTGTTTACATTTAACTAACAGGGTTTTTTTATACTACATCGGATAGCTGATAAGCATACGGCCCGCTCGAGTTGCAATGGGGCCCTCATATAACTAAACTAGCTCGCAGACTCAGTTCCGCAGCTTATGCGGTTAGGAGAATAAGACAGATAGCGGACGAGACAACTGCTAGGCTCGTTTATTTTAGTTATTTCCATAGCATTATGTCATATGGCATATTGCTTTGGGGTAAAGCAGCTGACATTGATAAAATTTTTGTATTACAAAAGAGATCAATTTACAATTTGGGTTCTAGGGATTCACTCCGTGAGTTATTTAAGGAGATAAACATCCTCACTGTCGCTTCTCAATATATTTATGTAAATATTATGTACGTCCGTAAAAATATTTCGAATTTTACAAAAGTATGTGATATAACTAATGTCAACTTGCGGAACAAAAACAAATTGGTTATTCCAAAACATAGACTGGGGAAGGTCAATAATTCGTTTGTCGTAAACTGCATCCGCTACTACAATAAGTTGCCGGAGTCGGTCCTGATTTTACCCGACACTAAATTCAAACAGCTTATTAAGACCACCTTATGTAAAAAGGCTTACTACAGGACCGACGATTACCTTAATGATAAAAATGTATGGCAAATTCTCGGCACAGGATGTGAAGCACAGGCGTCTTATCTTTACAAGTAGTATTGTGGATATACATATTTAGACTTTATACAATATGTATATACACTCTATACTATGATTTTTTATATTTTTATTTTTATTTTTTTTTACTATTTTATTTTACTTGTTTTTTTATTTTTTATTATCTCTCTTATTTTGGTTGACATACCATTTTTTTTATTGTACATTGACATTATTTTTATTGTATTATGATAATATTGTATGGCTATTTAAAAAAAAAAGACCTATATTGACAGAGTTTCTTTCGGCATTTCTTCTCGTCAATGGTCATTCCGAAATGCTGGTAGATAAAAAATATACCTAATTGTAAAAGACGTGTCTAAGTGCCCGCGAGGGCCCACAGAATAAAGAATTTTGACTTTGACTTTGACTTTGACTTTGACTTGATGTGCAGCGGTTACCGTAGCCATAATAAACACGGTAACTAAGTATAAACACAGTATAAGTAATAGTACTAGTATAAACATGGCAGTGGAAGGATATTTAGCTTTCTAAAAAGTGGTTTACAGCATTACGAGTCACGAGCAAACGAGTACATTTTTTTTGCATCTTGCCCTATCCATCTCAACAGAGTAATTAAAAAAAAAGCTTTGCATACTGTCGAATGTTCTGAACTGTTCTAGAAATATCTACAGAGCGAAACTACCAGCCCTTATACCTGCAAAAGCACGCCTTTGAAATAGAATCGGGAGCCTTCTGAATTATGAATGGGGACAGAGGTCTTCCGCACTCCCTCGATGGTACCTGGACATCTTTCTAGCGGCACGCAAATTATACATTTTTATATACAAATAAATAAATATTACTGGACAATTTACACAGCGCCATCTAGTCGCAAAGCTTGTGTTATGGGTACTAGACAACTGATATATACTTAAATACATTTTTTTTGTAAATACATACTTATAATACATAGAAAACACCCAGACTAAGACAAACAGACATGTACATGCACACAAATGTTAGTCTTGTGCGGGAATCGAACCCGCAACCTCGGAGTCAAAGTGGCCATTGCTAACCATTAGACTACATTTATTGGTTGACCAGCTCAGTGTTCCGCAAACTTTTTGTGTTTAGGGTACATCTAGGAAAACGAAAATTTTTGGAAGTAGGTACAAATGTATAAGATTAATCAACATAACAATATCTACTATATAAAAATAAGTCGGGTTTTCCTTCCTGACGCTATAACTCCAGAACGCACGAACCAATTTCCACGGCTTTGCATTCGTTGGAAAGGTCTCGGGCTCCGTGAGGTTAATAGCAAAGAAAATTCTGGAAAAATTTGAAAAGAAAAGCGGGAAAATCTTTTTTCACATACAGCGCCATCTGGTGGCGAAACGGAGTTCGCCGGGTTTGCTAGTTTATTATATAACCAAGAAACCTAAACTTTAAATTGCATTAGTAGAGATGAACAAAACACTTCGCTTTGCGTTCGCGTGATTTACATCTGTGTGAGTATTTGTCTTCCGTCCGTCTGATAGCTTTTTTTTTATACTACGTCGGGTGGCAGACAAGCATACGGCCTGCCTGATGTGAAGCGGTTACCGTAACCGTATTAACGCTCGCAACATAATATATCACTTGCGCGCCGCCACCCCCGCTGCCAACGTAGCATCTCCTTCTTTTATGGTAACCTCACTCACTCGCAGGAACACAACAACCCTCAAGGGAATTGTTATTTGGCTGCGGTATTCTGTGAAGTGGAGATACATTCCTCAGTCGGGTAGCTTACAATTACGCTCCCTACCTCTCTTTTCGCCAGAGCTTCGTGTGTCAGTCAGCAGGGTGCACCACGTGCAGGTGAGGTTGGCTTTGGTTCAAAGATGTTGATAAACCACTTACACCCTTTATGAGATACCTTATTGTTCCGAGGCACATCAACTAATGACCACGGTACACCAGTGTGCCGCGGCACACTAGCTGATCTGACAGACGTATTCCTGCCTTCTTAACAATGAATATTGAATTCGAATTGCTTTCGCGTAATCTGTCAAATGACTGACAGTTCTGCCAAACGACATAAAGTTACATTAAAATGTTTAATACGGCCATTTAGTTTTCTTAAAATGTCTAATTTTCCGTGTAACTTTCTCATTTATTTCACCTTATCCGGATAATAACACATACAACATATTAGGTTGGGGAAAAAGTCTTTTCGTATTTTATATGAAAATTCAAAACATTTTTTAATAAAGTTTATTTACATTTAACTAAAGTATGTAGGTGCCATTTTGTTCGATAACTTTTTGCCATCTTGTAGGTAGAGACATGATCCCATTACTATAGAAAATTTGGGACTTCTGTTCAAAAAACCACGACAAGTGGTTTTGGCAGTCTTCTCGTGATGTTAACCTGACAATGCCTAAAGAATTCTGAAGAGACCGAAACAGGTGGAAATCCGAAGGTGCAAGGTCTGGACTATACGGCGGATGCATTAACACCTCCCAGTCAAACTCTCTTAATTTTTGCTGAGTGGCTAAAGATGTGTGAGGTCTAGCGTTATCATGATGAAAAATCACACCCCTTCTGTTAATTAATTCCGGCCGCTTTCTCTCAACTTTTTGCTTTAATCTCATCAGTTGTTCACAGTAGAGTTCAGAATCGATAGTTCTGCCTGGCGGTAACAGCTCATAATGAATAATGCCCTTCCAATCCCACCATACACACAGCATCACTTTGTTGCGGGTTAACCCGGGTTTTGCCAGAGTCTGTGAAGCCTGACTGGCCTTTGACCACGACCTTTTTCGCACCTTCTTGTCATACGTGATCCACTTTTCATCACCAGTTATAAGCTTCTTCAAAAACGGTTCGCTTTCATTACGTCGTAGAAAAGAATCGCAAATGAGTACACGGTTCATTAAGTTTCTTTCAGTGAGATCGTGAGGCACCCAAATATCGAGCTTTTTAATGTACCCCGCTTTTTTCAAATGCGCCAAAACTGTTTTGTGGTCAATTCCTAATTCTTCAGCTACGTCGTAACTACTGATATGCCGATCTTGCTCCACTTTTTCAAAAATGGCATCAATTTTATCCGTAACAGGGCGACCAGAGCGACGTGCATCTTTCACATCAAAATTTCCTGATTGAAAACGCTTAAACCAAATTTGTGCTACTCTCACAGACACTGTACTAGGACCATAAACGTCACAAATTTTTTTCGCAGCTTGCGTTGCATTTTTACCTTTTTTGTAGTAAAATTTTAAAATGAATCAAATTTCTTCATTAGATTCACTCATCTTGACAGTAAAAAAAACAAATGAAAATCACACATTTACCTAATTTGAATTTGGAATTATCTTTTTTAAAATTTAAACTTTTTAAAGATATCAAAACCTGCCAGATACAAATGGTATAACCAAAGAGATTTTAATACAAGTTCATACATACTATAATGCGAAAAGACTTTTTCCCCTACCTATTATAAAGAATTAGCGAAATCGGTCCAGCCGTTCACGAGTGATGCCGTGACCAAGGGAAATAGGGAGCCATTTTATATATCATCATCATCATCATCAGGTCATTTTAGACTCCACTACAGGAGCACGACCCTCTCTCGTCCGTCCCAGACAGACGGAGGGTTTGGCCTACATTCCCAACGCTGGCTAGACGGGTTGGGGAGGCCTGATCGATGTTTTATAATGTATTTCCCTTAGTCGCCTTGTACGACATCCACGGGAAGAGACGGAGTGTTTCTATTCTAATCTGCCGGACACCACACAAGATATGTGTGGACATAGATATAGATATAGATGAAATAATTTCATTCATCGGTAGTCAGTTATACAGACACGGGCATTTCATAGAAGTACTATCTGAAAACAATGACGCGCACAATTTTATAATGGAATTTGCGAACGCTGTCGCTCCAGTCCGATATGACATGAGAAAGCAATTTAGAAATAATAAGGACTGTATGGGATGGGTCGGGGGCTCACCACACATTCCCACCACTGTGTCTCCTGTGTAGCCAGGATTAACAGCGGCGACCACCAAAAAAGACAATGAACAGCGAAGTCCATTGCAGTCCCGGGGGTAAAACTACGGCTGCCTTGAAACTCACAACGAATTTAATCAGAAGAAATTAGTAGGAGTAAGGAGCTTTTAGAATTTGACTTCCCCTTTTAGCAATGTGAGAGACAGCAATATAAGCCATTAAAATCCTAAAGAGATGGCTAGTAAAGTGAAGCTCAACTGCCGTGCACCACGGATTTTAAGTATCTAACACTATTGGGGACCTGAAACTTTGAGTACAGGATCGATGTGTTAAGTAATAACATCGATTCTGTATGGGACTGTATGATATATTATAAAAGCAAAACAAAACGCACAATTATAAAACTTTTTATATTTACTTAAAAAGCAATTTGATTTTCTGATTATAGACTTGGATAGGGCTGCAATAAACGCTAGCAACCAGAACAAAATGCGTGAAATCTCCGGATTTTTAATATTAAAACCCGGACATGCTGCCATGCCATGGTTTTAGTACTACTTACCTAGTACAGCCCCCTTACCACCATCTCTGCGATTCAATAACTGTTTAGAATGCTTATTCATACCAATGAATAAGTGACTCTATTTCAAACGGAATAGAGTAGCTTATTCATTGGTACGAACAAGCATTCTATTCAGTTATTGAATCGCAATAAGAGATGGTGGTAAGGGGGCAAGTCGCGCAGCATTTAAAGAGCACTGACCTTGAATGCGCAGTAGCACATTTTTAATAGTCAGTGCGTATGCGCGAAACTACCCCTACCACCACGTCCAGCGATCATAATATGTATGGGATATAGCAATGAATATTATAGTGTTAGACAATCTATAATACGTAACCAAAAAGTGACGGGGGTTCTACCATGGAGTCACATATTCTGGCGACGCTATGCCAACTGCCAGCGTCGGACTGGCCATATAGTCGAGGTGGCATTTGCCAGCCGGGTCCAGCCTGCGCGGGCCCCCCACGGGCCTGGCTTGCGGGGCTTGCGGCAACCGTAGGATAATATAGCATCTACCATCATCTAGTCTCGGGCCCCGGGCTTGTCAGCCACCCGGGCCCTTCCGGCCCAGTCCGACCCTGCCAACTGCTACCATGTTAACGAATGTGTTAACGTTTACAAGCCAACCACGACCTTTACTTAGTACTTACTATCATTTTCAAGGGCATTTTAATCAGGTTAAAGTCTTCATGCGGTAATTAAATTAAGTTAATTAAAAAAATCAAAAAAACCCGACTGCACCTACAATAGATTTTATTAATCACGCGCAACAATAATGCTTATAATTCCCCGCAAGCAAAGCCGCAGGCAAAAACCTAATATATAATATAATACAAAAAATATCAAATACATATATTTGAAATCAGGTCATCGAGACCTTTATTTTGATACCCATATCGATATATTTAGAAGAAAAAAAAAATATTCCAACGACAATTTTGCGGCTCACAGCCGCCATATTGTTTTTTTTTTATATTTGATATAGCCTATGTCACTCGCGTGATTAAGACGATTCTAACGACACCTCTTATGTTGAAATCTGTCAAACGGTTTAGGCTGTAGAGCATGCCAAATAATAAGACATACATACATACGCTCGAAAAACCTAACCCTCCTTCGGCAGTCGGGTAAAAATCAGGCTTAATTTGACTCACTACTCTTTTGGCAGAGGCTCGTTGGCTAATCGGCAAGGTCCACTACGTGCAGGCTTGATTTTGCCTTATAGGATGATGCAGACCCATTTACACCCCAATATATGTAATTGGGGAGCTCGATAGTGTCTTTCCACGTGTCAGTCTAATCAAACACACAAGTTAAGCAACGTCGGCCGTAGCCTGTCCTTGGATGGGTTTATTTATCTCGAGCTCCTCGGTGCTTCGGAAGGCACGTTAAGCCGTCGATCCCGGCTATTATCGTTAGATGACAGGCCAAGACAGTGGCCTTTAGGCGTTTTGAGGCCAATGGACTCCGCCAACCCGCACTAGAGCAGCGTGTTGCAGTATGCTCTAAACCCCTTCGATTGAGGGGAGACCCGTATCCCAGCAGTGGAATGAATAGGGGTTGACGAAGATATGAATCATATAAAAGCAAAACCAACAATAACCACTTTTTTTCAAAGGTGAATTTTAAATTTAACTTTACTGGTAACCTGATGTCAGTTTTGGAAAAAAAGTGGACGAACGAGCATGTGAGTCACCTGCTGAAAAGCAATCACCACCACCCATGGAGATCAGCAACACCAAGGGGTCACTGATCCGTTGCCAGCCTATACTCCTTCCTATATTGTATTATTCCTCTATTGCTGGTTTTGCTTTATTATGATTCATATATTGCTATGTCTTATGACTATCACCAAGTTACTGTTAGTTCATAATCAAGCCATCATTGGTTTGAACTTTGGACGCGGCAGTGTCTATGATTGCAAAATATATATAAGTAGCCACTTACAATTCGCCGTGTGTCTTAAAATTACCTATACACATGCAAGAATGTAATTTGTTCCGTACGTGTGTCGACTACACATTGTCAACTGTTTTGCGCAGTTGTTCCAACACATCGCGGATTCTCTAGATTTTGGTAACTAGCTATTTGCATATATCCTGATTGAACTAGTTTAAACTGTGTTTTACGAAATAGAAGAAACAGTCAACAATGAGGTGGATTTTGACGCAGAATTAGCGGTGAATGTTTCATTTGTAACAAAAAAAATGGTTGCCTGTAAAGTCGGTTTACGGACTATAATTTTACGTGATAACGTCATAAGAAAACATAGATGGAGTGGAAGAAAGATAGATGTGTCACAAGCTTAGGCCAACTTAAGCAACGCTTAGGCCGATCGTCCCTCTCTATCGCTTGTTCCGCGCTCTCGCTTGCAAGCTCTGCTCTGGCGGAACATGGCAATGAGTCATGCTTTTTCGTGCGTGCAGCCGGTGTTCTATCGCTTTATAAGTCAAAAAGAAACGTTAATTTAGCAATTGAAGACAACGATATACACTGACTAACTCTGGTTCAAGTATTTGCCTAGAGGAATTACGTTCAAGGAGAAATGTGCATATTTCTCACTGGAACTCAACTCCAGTGCCTTTTCTTGCCAGTCCAATATCGATTATTTGTCGTCAGTGGATAAAGTGGGAGCATAATGAGAAAAAAAAAGCTTTGTCCCACTAAATTAACTTTATATATCCATTGACAAAGTGAGATCGACCCAAAAGACTGATCTTGCTTGACTATTCACTATAGTTGTTTGTTCTTTGTTGAATCAACGCCTGGACGAGACATGCGATCCAGAGTTATTTGGTTGAAATCAAGCGTAAATAAATGCCAATTATGTCACCTCTCATGAAAATAAATGACTGTAATAACATTATTAAATCTTTAAAGATAGAATACAATATTTTCTCTGGCAGCCTTCGATCATTAGTATGATCTAAGCTGGTAGCTTTACTTTTCCTGAAAGTTGGAACCTAATACGGTCAACTTTAGTTAGAAACCTTACAGGAAAATGAACAATACATCAACTTCCTTTATATAAATATTGAACCCGACGATATTGAATGACGAACCTGGTTTTTAAATTTACAGTGACGGCAAATTACAGTGAATAAATGAATATGAATTTTGCTTAGTTTGGGACTAGACGGATCCCACGGAAAACAGTGTCCCCTCGACAGGTCTATAAAAGAAAAAATATAAAGCAGTATGAAACAATATAAAGCAGTATTTTTTCAATATTTTTGAATACGAGACTCCTTTACAAATAAAACATTTCTGACGGCCCCCTCCTCCCTCCTATCTATCTCCCTCCACGGAGAAACTTCAACAATTCAGCTGGCTATGAAAGTTTTAGAATTGTTAGTGTCATTTGCAATTTTGTTCTTAGGTGAACTAATTAGGTCTTTAATTGTGAACATGAAAATTAAGAAGAGAAATAGAAATTCAATTGGAAAAAAATTTGCTTAAAGATTTGTGTTATTGAACAATAATCAGATGTTTCTAATGTAGCGTATGACCTACAATTATTTAATAAGTTGGCGACCCCACTGGGAAATATTTTATATGAATCCGATATTACTTATTATTTTTTATGTAGGTTATGCCTACACTTTGAAATACTATAATGGATGCATTGCAAAAACAATCGTAATGACCATTAACCATCTTCATGATCTATTAATACGCGAAATAGTCAATATATTTATTCTTCGACGAGAGATTTATAGCTCAAAAGAAAATAAACTGCTGAAATAAAACAAATAAGATCGTCTATCTGTTTCTATAGCAAATAAGTAAACGATTTATTCACCAGATTGTGATTGATATTTGTTTTTCTTATTGCTTCTCTCTGAATTTCCTGCTTTTGGAAGTTTAAATAGGGATTTTCCCAGCATAATATTATTATGCAGGTTGGATTGCTAGAAAATAATAATTATTTAAACAGTTGATTTCCGCCAACTTTCCAGAATATTATAAATATTTAAAAATTGCAAAAAATCACCTCCCCCGCCTTCCCACCTAGGCAGAAAATAATTATAAAATGCAAAAATTTGTCACCATTACAAACGTTCCTGGTAGCTCAGTTGGAAGAGCACTCGACCGGTCATGGATTGCTAGAAGTTTTTAAGAAGACATGTCCTCAATTTCTATGAATGATCTTCTATCTTTCTCTTACCGAGTGCATGCCAATTATTTTATTAAATGCTAAATAGACCAACGCGATGAACCCAAAGTTGATTAGAATTTGACAGCCCTCAGTTTACTGAGGTGGCTATGACACAGCCGAAAATCGGCCAAGGACGAGTCGGAGTATGAACTTGTTCATGAACAATCATGACTTATGAAGAAATTTTGGATTTGATTGTTTCCTTTTTGTCGAAGGGTTGTGGACATGCCCACTGTGCCCACAGCGGTGGATCCGCCCTTGGAATTTGAGAAGACATTAGAATGTCTTCATATCATCTGATGAATATAGATGATTATAGAAAACATAAGTTTAGATACTTTTTTTTTTTTTTTTTTTTTTTTTTTTTTATGTGAGAGGGGGGCAAACGAGCATGTGGGTCACCTGGTGGAAAGCAATCACCACCGCCCATGGAGACCAGCGACACCAAGGGGTCGCCGATCCGTTGCCAGCCTTTTAAGGAAAATGAAAACTCTGTTCTTGAAGGCACCCATGTCGTAGTTGTTCGGAAATACCGCTGAGGGAAGTTGATTCCACAGTTTCACTGTTCGTGGTATGAAATGTCTTAGGAAACGTACTGTAGTAGATCGCCAATTATCAAGATGATATGGATGGAATTTTAATTTATGGCGAGTTGTACGATAGTGGAATTCAGCGGCAGGTATCAAATCAAACAGCTCATCGGAGCACTCCCCGTGATATAATTTGTATAGAACGCAAAGAGACGCTACATCTCTGCGTGTAGAGAGAGAGTCCAATCGATCCGAGATCATTGGGTCACCGACGATTCGAGCTGCTCTTCGTTGTATGCGGTCAAATGGAGCAAGCAAGTACTGGGGCGCACCGGCCCAGAGATGCGAACAGTACTCCATGTGAGGTCGAACCTGGGCTTTGTATAGTTGAAGGCGGTGTCGGGGTGTAAAATACCGCCTGGCTTTACTAATCACACCAATCTTCCTGGAAGCCAGTTTGGCCTTGCATTCCAAGTGACCGCGAAACTGAACATCACTCGATATGTCGACACCCAAGATGGTAATGCTAGTTCTTACACTAAGGGGAGTACCTTCCAAACTAGGAGCTACGACGAATGGGGACTTTTTAGCGGTAAACGCACTAATCTTTTTTTTTTTGTAGATGTTATGCTACTTGTCATAAAAAGATTCTTTTTTGGGACCGTAAAATTTTTGCATCTTAAAGAATCGAATCCAATCTAATTTTACAGGTATAGGTGAAGCTTTGAGTAAACTGGGCAGAATATTGACGGCGAGTAAGTGAAAAAGATGAAGCATCTGTCTGAATCGCAAATGAGCAATATATGTATACTCCAAAAAAGTTTTCGGCGCAGGTACTATGAATTGGTTTAAAAAAGAAAATTAAAGAAAAAAGATGCGCCTCGTGGAAAGTGCCCTAACAAGTTCCTCCTGCAATTACATGAGATGAGATTAGTCGATAGGCGGGCAGGTGCGAACATTCGAATAAGACCACGGAGCAGACAAGTTGCAATCAAGTGAATGAAAATCTTGGCAGAAGCTTAACCTGAAATTGAGGTTTTTCTTAACTAATATTATAATGTAGTATGATAGTTATGAATTCGGATAGGAAGGGCAGAATATTGCTTATTTTTAGGGTTCCGAACCTCAAAAGGAAAAACGGAACCCTTATAAGATCACTTTGTTGTCCGTCTGTCTGTCTGTCTGTCTGTCTGTCTGTCTGTCTGTCTGTCTGTCTGTCTGTCTGTCTGTCTGTCTGTCTGTCTGTCTGTCTGTCTGTCTGTCTGTCAAGAATTTCTATGTCGAGAATGCGTGGAGGTATCAAGCTGAAATTTGAACTGTATACTCAGGTCTACGGTCCCATGAAGTTAAAAAAAAATCTAACTGCTAAGTTTACGTAGAAAAAAGTTACGGCCGTTTATTCAGCAAAAAACGCATATTTCGACACACTCAAGGGAATCAAAACCTATAGGGTAGAACTATGAAATTTGGCAAGTAACATCGTTATAGACTACAAGTACAGGAATAAATCTCAAAACTATACATTTGTAAATAGATCTTAAAAAATAGGGGGTCTATATTTTTATAGGGTGTCAAAATTTCAAATGAAACTACTAGTTCAAATGGGGTATCATATGAAAGGGCTTGATGTACACATTGCGAAATATATTTTATTAATTTTTTTTGACGCATTATTTCATAATTATAATGAAAAATATCAAATTTAATAATGATACTACGTACCTACGGAACCCTCGGTGGGCGAGTCCGACTCGCACTTGTCCGGTTTTTTTATTTATTTATTTAAACTTTATTGACCATAGAATAAAGACGGACTTTAATACTAAGAGCATTCTCTAGCAGTCAACCTTTAGAAAAAGCAGATAAAACACGAATGCGGATTATTATGTATATAAATCAATATTTTTATCTCACAAATAATTATAAAATTGCTTTATACACGTATATGATAAGATTCAAAAGTAGAGTTTTATCTAATTTTCCCCTCCTCTTTTAGTTAGAGACATAATTATAGATTCTAAATTTAAATCGATCGAATTGTGATTAATATTTTCTCCATCTCCCTAATGACAATGATACCCCTTCACACCCCTGCATTCTCGTATTGACTTTAGCGAAGATTTAGCATTAGTCAGTGTAAAAAAATATCTTTATATTTTTATACCACATAATTAGGTACAAAAGACCATCCATTACACATTACAGTTGCACTGTAAACACCATTTCTAAGTTTAGTTTGTCGGCTTGATCTACTGTCGACTGTATTTGTCAAAAAGTACCTTCCAATCTTTATAAGAGGGGGCAACGAGCATGTGGGTCACCTGGTGGAAAGCAATCACCACCGCCCATGGAGATCAGCAACACGAAAGTGTCGCTGATCCGTTTCCAGCCTTTTAAGGGAAATATAGACTATGTTTTTGAATGCTACCGTGTTGTAATTGTTCGGAAACACCGCCGAGGGAAGTTGATACCACAGTTTCACTGTTCGTGGTATAAAATTTCTTAGGAAACGTACTGTAGTAGATCGCCAATTATCAAGATAATATGGATGGAATCTTAATTTAGTGCGAGTTGTACGATAGTGGAACTCAGCGGCATATCAAATTAAACAGCTCATCCGAGCACTTCCCGTGATATACCTAATTTGTACAGAATTCAAAGAGATGCTACATTACAAAATGCTTGTAGCATTGAGATGTAACTTGTAACACCTGTATGTATATATGTAATACTATTCAGTGAGTATTAAAAACGATGTACTAATACGACAAAAATAAACCCATTCCTCATAAAAAAGAGATGAGTCGATCGATCAATTCTGTGACGTTTAAATTTTTCATACGATTTCATACATGATCTCATAACATAATCTAAGATCCCATTAGTGCTGGTTGTTCACTTTTATGAGCCGAATCATACAGTTTCGTCGTGACCTATTCTCATAAGTTTAACTTATATGTATGTCTAAATTATATATATGTTTAAACCAATTTGTATTATATTATTAATTATCATAATTCAATATTTGCATGCCCTAATGTAAAATGTATACGGAACATGAAAACCTAATTACTTAAGACCTTTTTTTAATGTACCTACATTTTAAGCAAAATAAATGATTCTGTAGATTAATTTTATCATTGTTTCTCTTCTAAAGGTTGTCTGGAGGAGCTTTTAGCGATAAGACCGCCTTTTGTACTTTTCAGTATTGCAAGTTTCTCGTATGTATCTTTATCATATTGGTGTAATAAAGTGTGTTCTATTCTATTTCATACAGCCCCCCTAGCCAAGTGTAATTCGTAGCGTAACGAACGTTAGATAGATCACGTGACATTTGTCAATTCGAACATTTTAGAATGAGCACAGTATGAGCTCCACAGTTCAAATTAGCGATCGATACGCCTTTCTACTTCGCAAACTGCCATTTGGCTAGCCCCCTTGTACTCTCAAAGCTTTTTCAGTTACGAATTCGTTTTGAAACATTAATATAGATGCATATAATGTATTAATTATTCATTTATTCAACAAAACGAGGTGGGTTTAGTTAGCAACAGGGTACCTAATAAGTTAAATTTTTCGTTATGCTCTTTATTACTGTGATCAAATAGAATAGGGGGGAAATTTATTTGTGAACATCTTTTTTTTCAGGGCTGAACGGTATCAAATATCTTGAGGAGCCGCAGGGCTTCGCATAACTCTGAATATGTTTGTCTATATTTCGGAGACTTCATAGGTAACATATTTGCCCTGATAAGTTATTACTTATTTCATATGACCTACTTATGTAGATACCTAAATAGGTTTTACACTAGAACATAATGTATTTGTATTTATTGTTCTCTCCACAAAGATAAAAGGAATATTAATAAAAGGAATATAAACAACTTTTGAAGTTATAAATTAACTGTGGAAAGAACTGGTGCCTGAGCTAAGTACCTAAGGAGAGCCCACCTGTATAACAAGTCACCTTCTTGAGCTATGTGCAGTATAGTTGTTAAAGACATAGTCAGTATGAAAAAGGGGTTATAGAATATATTGTTTTAATGGAAATTAGTCAAAGTTTGAAATTATATTCGTCATTACGGCGAACTTTAGAAATAGTTTTCTTTTAAAACTATTACAAATCGTAACGTAAAAATATATTTGAATACGAAGGTAAGCAATAAACATATACATATATAAGATGTAGATAGTATTCGGATATTTGTGTAGAACGTACAAAAGTTGAAGACGAGCAGATTGATTCCTTTCATTTGAACTCTCTATGCGAACCCAAACCTTTGAAAGGTCAAGGCTTTTCGCAAGAAAGCTTTTGTACCTCCATATTTTAATTCATCTATGTATAATTTGACGTGACCAATCAAAAAATAGAAAAGCGAGACATATATTCGGAGCAAAGATATAAATTCAGATCTGTGGGTAGTAAGATATTTCGCACGTATTTTAATTAATGGCCATGACAGTACACCTAATTTGTGCCGCCACGTCTTCCTAAACTAGTCTATGTATTGATTTATGTTCTCGATCCGACCACGCTTATCTCGGCCACTTCAATATTGTGCATAAATAAAGCAACGTATGACGCTGTTGTCTTCATTCGAGCCATTTAGCTAACGAGAGCGCTGTAACCGACTAGCGTGACCTTCATGCCGCGTCAGCTATTCATAAGCGAGCTACTCACTCTTCCGAGTGTTGTGACAAATTGTCCTTATCCTTGTGGGCCTGTCCTGAGCTGCACGAGTTCCCCATGTCGTCGGCTCGGCCGCGCCGCCCTACGCTCGCGCCTGCCCGTCACCGCATACCACAACACTGTTTAAACCACCACAGACACACGCGGCGAGTCGGATGACGCCCAAAAATTTAACATTTCCCGGCGTCGCGATATCGGGCGGCAAGTCTAAAATTAAACGCAGCGCGTGGCGACGCCGCGGACGCTCGCCGGCGAATAATCGATGGACGCCCTCACGACGCCCCCCTCGCTCGCCGCCGACCACCGCGCGCGCGCTATCATTATCTCCCTTTTCATACATAACACCAGTTATCGAAAGCTTCCCAGCGATGCACTTTATTTATCTAAAAATGTATGAAAGAGCCTTTTATTGACCATACATAATGCCCAAGGTCGTCGCCAGCCGATGGCCCAGGTGTGAGGGGCGAGTTGATATGGAGAATGAGAAAAGTATGAATTGTAGGTAAAGTCGAGAGCTCATGAAGCTTTTCACTTGCAGTATGAGCCTTACATCTACAGCGATTGTAATAATAACGGTGCAGAGTCCAACGTGTAAATCTTCACGAGTTCTTGACTGTACAATGAATAAAACTTATAAATAAATAGAATCTCTATGGGGGGGGGGGGGCAGCTGCCCCTCCCTGCCCCCCCTTGGCGACGCCCTTGATGCCTACTATCAAAATTATTTATTTAGATAAATGTGAATTATAAAACTTAACAGACCGAACTATACTCTACTTGTACCAACAAACCAATGTATCGTCACGAAATATGTTGATATTTAACAGCTTAATAAATTTTCCATGTGTTGAATCATCAATTCATGGCCTACTTAATATTTTCCAGAAAAATCCAGCCCTGGAATGCGGTTGTCGCGTTCCAAAGCCCATCCCATAAACAAAATTAAAAACGCATGATGTTGTCTGTGCGGTCGCCGACACTGGCAACCGATGGCCACGACCGCTGGATTCAAATTTGGAATTCTTAAAATAAAATCACTTCATTTCGGTTGTTTGTTACGCATCACAGCAAGTGCCCTACAGTATTATGTCTAGAAAATTGCTTTAAATTGATATTTTACGTATTATTCTAGTTGCTAGGAACGTTTTACTGAGCTGAATATCATGCCTAGATGTTTCCTAAACTCTGTGCGACCGCTTAGAGAGAGTTTCATACACGAATCGGGAAATATTTGCCATGAAAGTAAGTGTTTTATTCGTAGATAGAGAGTTCTTGTGAAAATGTGCTGTCATGTGACAGAAAAGTAGGGCTTTCATGTAGTATAAGGATTTGTTTATAGGTAAATTTTACATGTAGAGCAAAGGATATCAATGGCGTTCTGTAAAGGTCAGATAACTCTCAGTAATAATTGTTAGGGAACATTTGTAACGTCGTCGTCGACCATTATATATCGCACTGCTGGGATACGGGCCTCCCCTCAATCGAAGGGGTTTAGAGTACACTCTACCACGTTGCTCAACTGCGGGTTGGCCGAGGGCAGTGTTTTCAAGCCTCCTAAAGGTCACTGACTTGGCTTAACGACTGTCATCTAATAACAGCCGGGACCGACGGCTTAACGTGCCATCCGAAGCACGGAGAGGCTCGAGATAAATAAACCCATCCATGGACAGGCTTAACTTGTCACCGTTGCTTAACTTGTATGTTCGATTAGACTGACACGCGTAACGACGCTATCGAGCTCCACGATTTGTAAAGTGTTTAAAATCAAATAAATACTTTTGTTGCACAAAGAAAAAGAGGTGCTGCTTTAATAGCGTAGGTAACAATGTACATACTAGCAATACTTTTTGAATTACAAGCTTCTATAGAGTACGGTATTCCTACGCTTAAAATGAAATTAATTATAATATGTATATAAAAAGCTCTTTCCTTGCAAACTACGTCGACTCTACATTATTTTTTATACTACGTTGGGTGGCAGGCAAGCATACGGCCCGCCTGATGTGAAGCGGTTATTGTAGCCAAATAAACGTTCGCAACATAAAATATCGCTCGCGCGCGGCCACCCGCTGCCATCGCAGCATGTCCTTCCTTTCTGGTGACCTCACTCACTCGCAGGCACACATCAACCCGTAATGGAATTGTTATTTGGCTGCGGTATTCTGTGAGGTGGAGGTACATTCCCCAGTCGGGTAGCTTACAATTACGCTCCCTACCTCTCTTTTCGCCAGAGCTTCGTTTGTCAGTCGGCAGGGAGCACCGCGCGCGGGTGAAGTTGGCTTTGGTTCAAAGATTTTGAAAAACCACTTACATCCCCTTAAATAAAAATAATAATAAATAGAACATGGTGAATAAATAAATAGATCAATTAACAATTAGTCGCCGCTCCGCTTCGACTAGATGACGCACTATCTAAAAACAACAGCTCCGTGAATGCGGCAACTCAATATTGTAGTGTGCGGAAAACAATGTGCAGGGATGCTAGTGTGCGTGAAGAATTGTATTGCAACTGATGTGCAGAGACCCTAGTGTGCGTGAAGAATTGTATCGCAACAGGCTCGGGTACGCTGAGTTCGGCGTAGTATTTGTTGCCGCATTTTACAAGTGCGCCGCGGCATCTAGTCGAAGCGGAGCGGAGAAATAGATAACGCTAATTCATAACGCAAATGTAGAAATTAAACAAGTCGTCCTCGAATCGTTGGGATTAGGAGCATAGGACAATGGTAATAATCAAATATTATTTTGGGTGTAACTACCCTTACTGGGTAAAGTCAACCTCAACTGCTCGTGGTACATCCTGTCAATTAGCAAGCCAGCTCTGGTGAAAGAAATATAGAACAAATTAGGGGTCCTACCGCCAAAGCTGAAGCCGTTTACCATTAAATATTTTGATTGGAAAAATAGGTCTTACGTTTAAGTTATTGACAAACATCTTCAGCTTAGTCGGTAGAGGTCTAAGGTTACTACCAGATAAGCTAAGCACAGTTACCACAAATCTAAGCTGAAACATGATTTTCGCAAACCAAAAATCTGATGGTAAACGGCTTGAGCTTCGGCGGTTACTACGCCAGGCCCGATTTGGGAAATATCTCCATCTCTTTCCCGTAGCCGAAGAACAATATCTTTGAGAATCCTCTAGGATCGCAGCCAAATAACAATTGTTCTGTTCTTGCGAGTGAGTGAATTGACTAGACGAAGAGATGCTGCATTTGTTCAGCAGCAGAAGCGCGAGAGTCCTCTTGTACTGGATCATCTATGAGCTTTCGGACTGCATCCTTGTCATTAAAAGATCTTAACCCAAGTCCAAATGTCCATGTACTTGACTCAAACCACTTGTTGACCATCTCTCAATTCCTTTAACTTTCTTACAGTGGAAACAAATCCCGTGCGAATCTTCAAAACAAATTTAAAACGACAAAAAAATCTATTAAAGACCAATGAAACTGTATTCCACGATAAAGTCCCTGTTACTACCAGATTCAACCTCCACCTTCTCAAACGAAGTCAATTCGTTGACCACTTTGTTAACACCGAAATATACGAGTATGCCTCAGAAAACGAAAAGGCAATAAATAATCTTGAAATTAAATACAAAAACAATCAAAGGACTGAAAAAGCGACTTATAATTTAAGATCAAGCGAAAGTAAAATGGAACGCAAAATATTTAGTAACAAAACGCGCGCGCAGAAGAAACGAAACGCGGAAAACGAAACGGAAAGATCGATTGCTGAATTGAAACCGGAAATACGGAAACGGAAAAGTCGGAAAGAACCGTTGGCGCCAATTATCGAAGAATTAAAGAAAAGAGAGCCGTTTAAGCCTAATAATAAAGCAGGGTCGGAAATCGACAAGATTGCAGAGAAATTAAAAAGTTTAATGAAGACCAATATTATTGAGAAGCTTGATAAAGAAATGCTCACATGTACGGAGTCGTTTGAAGACATGCAAGTGAAAGAACGAGAGAATGATGTGGAAATTGGTAAGAATATTTTATATCAGCATAGCATCTTTTCCTTTATATAGCATCTTATATAAGCATCGCGTTTCTGGAACACGTTCACTTTCAAAAAGAATGTTCAAGCTTATATTTACTTGAGAATTTATCCAACCAATAATCATCATTGTCGTGTTTTTCCTTTGCGTTTCTATGTATAAAAGGTACATGTGTATGATTATGTATATGTGTATAATCAGCATATGTCTATGTATCATAAATAATTTTATGTTTTCATAGGTATTTATTTTGTGTATGTTCATTACTGTTATTTTGTGAACCCCAGTCGAGTGTTATCTGCTTTTCCCAAAGGTAGACTGGTAGAGGATGCTCTTAACATTAAGTTCGCCTTTGGTACTCTTATTGTGGTCAATAAAGTATAAATAAATAAAATAGTAAGAATAATTTATATTACATAAAGTTCGTAGAGCTACTAGCTGATATTAGAAAGGTAAATTGAACCTAAATAAATAATGCAATAGCGCTGCTACATTTTTGTTTAGTGACTACGAAAATTTTTTAGAGCTTGGCCGGGAAAATAAAGTATTTTTAAAACAACGTACACTGTCGGTATTAAATTCCAGAAGGGTATTTTGGAACCATCTTAATTATTTAGGATGGCGTATATTTTGGAACCATGTCAATTGTTCCACAGCGCTGCAGCGTTAAATATATAAGGACACAAAAAGTCGTACAAAAGATTTTAACAGCGCTTTGTGATGGGATAACAAGCAGACGAATACAAAAATAAGTTAATTTATTTTTTCCATAGTTATTTTAAGATTATAATTTATATTACAGAACTTACACGCCAATTCTACGTTCCCTAAATCTAGCATCGGTAATTTCGGTTTAAAGAAGCTAGAACCAACATTTTAAATTACCTAATAAAAAATTTATAACGACCGATCAGATAGTCCAGCGTCACACAATGTTCAAAAAAGTAGACAAAAAACAAAAATAATGAAAATGGAAACTATTTTGTTATTTACTTCTCTACTACTACTACTCCTGACGAGCTCGGTGGTAGAATGGTTAGTAATGGCCATCTTGACTCCGAGGTTGCGGGTGGTTCAATTCAATCCCGGCACAAGACAAATATTTGTATGCATGGACATGTCTGTTTGTCTTGGTCTAGGTGTTTTCTGTGTATTAGATATATGTATTTAAAAAAAATGAATTTAAGTATAATATCAGTTAGCTTTGCTTAATTTGGGATTAGATGGCCGCGTTTAATTTGACCAGGAATATTTATTTACTTATTTACATTTACTTATATACATACAGGAAATTCAAATCAAACTTATTTAGTCCTCGGGTGCGTAGCTACATTATTTTTTTATATGAGATGATCATGTGGGTCACCTGATGTAAAGCAATCACCACCGCCCATAGAAATCAACAACACCAATTGACAATAAGTTGGCAGCCTTTATGGAAAATATTGACTCTGTTCTTGAAGGTCCCCATGTCGTTTTTATTTGGGAATACTGCTGAGGGAAGTTGATTTCACAACTTCACAGTTCGGGGTAAACAATGTCTTAAAAAGCGTACTGTAGTAGATCGCCAAATATCAAGATGTTGTGGATGGAATTTTAATTTATGCCGAGTTGTACGATAGTGGAACTAAGCGGCAGGTATCAAGTCAAATAGCTCATCCGAGCACTCCCCGTGGTATAATTTATATAGAACGCAAAGAGATGCAACATCTCTGCGTGTGGAGAGAGACTCCAGCCGATCCGAGATCATTGTGTCACCGACGATTCGAACAGCTCTTCATTGTATGCGGTCAAATGGAGCAAGTAAGTACTGGGGCGCACCAGCCCAGCGTACATTTTCTATTTAAAAAAAATATGTCCACCGTATTTTAACTTTCATCAACGCAACGAAGATTTTGTTAGAAAATTCACTCTTAAATTAAATTTTTAATAGAATCAAGTCACAGGAAGCTTTCCTGAGGACATCCTTATTACTGTGCTACGGAGCGGCGAATACAATGAATTATTTTATTTTCCTTTGCCTTTACGAAACGATGTTAAATAATTTTATTTAAAATGATTTCATATGATTATAATGTTGGTATGAATGGTTCGTCATCCGTCCTATATGCTATACCTACGGTGTGCCCCGGGAATGCTTGTGCGGGAATCGAACCCGCGACCTCGGCGTCAAAGTGGCCATTGCTAACCATTCGACCACCGAGCTCGTCAAATGAATAATAATGACAGTATTACATACTAATTCCCGCTCTTTCCTTCTCCAGAATCCATGTTCCCACTCAAGCCGAGCTGGCCAGTCTCCGTTAGGCCTGTTCCGCGGCCCAACCACACATGTTCCTACTGCGGGAAAGCCTTCGACCGTCCCTGGGTGTTAAAGGGCCACTTAAGATTACACACCGGAGAAAGACCATTTCCCTGCCCACATCCTCAATGCGGGAGGAATTTTGCTGACCGGTACATAAATATTATAGATATAATAGTATATCATCATCAGGTCATTTTAGTCTCCACTACAGGAGCACGACCCTCTCTCGACCGTTTCAGACAGAAGGAGGTTCTGGCCTACACTCCCCACGCTGGCCAGACGGGCTGGGGAGGCCTCATCGATGTTTGAAAATATATTTCCCTTAGTCGACTTGTGCGACATCAACGGGAAGAGACGGAGTGATTCTATTCTAGTCTGCCGGAAACCACACGGCGAACCTCACAGAATACCGCAGCCAAATAACAATTCACTTGAGGAATTTGGTATTTCTGCAAGTGAATGAGGTGTCAAGGTGATCATCAAATACATTTACCATAGAAATCAATGGAACACATACACTCAGCGAATCAACCTCGATTTGGATCCCGTGGGCTAGAATCCGGCCTAGGTATTCTGAATGACTGACGTCACCAGGGATTATATATTTTGATGGAAACTTTACAAAGGATTGAGGATTTGTCAAACATATTAACGGTAAGCTAATATGTTTAATGTTAGGTCTAATTTACGAGCCCACCAGCGCACGCGCGGCCACCACAGCTGGCAGTGGCGCTGCGTGCAGTGCGGGAAGCCGTTCAGCCAGCAGCGGTACCTGGAGCGACATCGAGACAACGCCTGCCTCAAGTACAAGTCAGTACCTAGTATTCAGCTGTAGCTCGTTTTTGCTCGCAATTCATAACGGTAATAGGTAGACGCTTGAAATACTCACATAATATTTAGTTATATATTCACTTTAAAAATAAATAATTAAATTAAAATAAAACAAATATTTATAAATTTATAAACAACTGAATATTTATTTATAAATTTATAAATATTTGTTTTATTTTAATTTAATTATTTATTTTTAAAGTGAATATATAACTAAATATTATGTGAGTATTTCAAGCGTCTACCTATTACAAATAAATCACGTTTGTTGTATGGGAGCCCCCTTAAATATTTATTTTATTCCGCTTTTTAGTATTTGTTGTTATAGCAATAGAAATACATCATCTGTGAAAATTTCAACTGTCTAACTATCACGGTTCATGAGATACTGCCTGGTGACAGACGGACGGACGAACGGACAGCGGAGCCTTAGTAATAGGTTCCTTTTTACCCTATTAAACAACAACAAATACCGTATTAAATAATTAATGGGCTGGTATCAAAATTTTATTGTAATCGATGTTGCCCACCAAGTGATATCATAACCTCATTTCATTTCCACTCTGTTCGGTTGCACTATACCTCCCCTTCACAGTATGGCGCAGCCAAATAACAATTCCCTTGAAGGTTGTAGTGTTCCTACGAGTGAGTGAAGTTACCACCAGATAGGAAGGAGTTGCTGCGCTAGGGTAGCGGGGTGCGAGCGATATTTCGTGCTGCGGGCGCTTATAAGGCTACAGTAACCGCTTTACACCAGGTGGGCCGCATGTTTGTTCGCCACCCGACGTACGTAGTATAAAATAGTAATAAAAAAATGCAGGTAGCATTCCGCGAATACAATATCTTGACTGTTTGACGAACTCGGTGGTCGAATGTTTAGCAATGGCCACTTTGACTCCGAGTTTGCGGGTTCGATCCCCGCACAAGTCAAACATTTGTGTGCATGAACATGTCTGTTTGTCTTGGTCTGGGTGTTTTCTATGTATTATAAGTATGTATTTACAAAAAAAAAATGTATTTAAGTACATATCAGTTGTCTGGTACCCATAACACAAGCTTTGCGCTTAATTTGGGACTAGATGACGCTGTGTAAATTGTCAATAAAAAAAAATCGAAAATCGAATTGACTGTTTGGTTTTATAGGATGCATAGCCGCAATTCAAAATGCACTCAAGCTCACACATCCAAGTCCACTGCAGATTTGAATCTAGCATTGCCAATACCAACGTACGGGATGATCCGCAGCGCTATGGAATTGAAGCTGGAGCCAGGGGACTTCGCCACGCCTCAGGGCGAAGAAGACGGCCCCATAGATTTGTCTATTGGCAGAAAAGGAATTTTGTAGATTATATGTATAAGATGCAACAATTAATTAATATAGTGGTTTGATTTTTTGTATTTATTTTATTCAATCAAGAAATTAAGGAATGAACTGTAGGTTTTCTAAGGAGACAGGCATTGGGTTCTTCAAAAAGGGCGTGAAGAGATTTTAATAGGGTCGGCGAGTTTTTTTGTGTATTTTCATCAGGCGGGACGTATATTTGTTTACAACTTTAGTAGTATTAAAAAAAATGGTTTTCTGTAAAGCCGGTTTAAACAATAATTTCAGCTGATAACGTCATACGAGTAAGAAACAAGCCAATCGTGCCTCTCTAACGCTTGTTCCGCGCTCGGCTCAGGCGGAACGTGACAATGAGTCATGCTTTTTCGTGCTGCAGCCGGCGTTCATCGATTTGTAAGACGTTATCACGTCAAAAATATTAACGACACAAAAAAATCCGAAGAATTCTAGCAATTTCTTTGTTATTATCCTCTAATTATTGTGATTATTCTAATAACATGTCATATGTTGAAATCGGTCAAAACCGTAGAGCGAGCTGAAGCACAGTATTTATTAATTTCATGAGCGAGCCAAAGAAATACTTACTTACACAACCAGATAGACTTTCTCCTATCCCACACTATCCCCATTAGTCATGAATTGACTTACCGGCTAAGAAAAGGCTGAATTCTTTTAAATTCACGAAAATGAAACTTCAGCTTAGATTTATGATATTTGTGTGAAACTTAGCTAGTAGAAGCCTTGGAGCTCTACCGACTGAGCTGAAGATATTTGTCAATAACTAAAACGTAAGCAGGGGTTATGCATGTTGGGGCCCCTAGGCAATGCTCGTCTCGAGGCCCCCTACCCTCTTCTTTTTTTTTTTTTTTTTTTTTATACTACGTCGGGAGGCAGACAAGCATACGGCCCGCCTGATGTGAAGCGGTTGCCGTAGCCATATTAACGCTCGTAACATAAAATATCGCTCGCGCGCCGCCACCCCCGCTGCCAACGCAGCATCTCCTTCCTTTCTGGTGACCTCACTCACTCGCAGGAACACAACAACCCTCAAGGGAATTGTTATTTGGCTGCGGTATATTCTAACTTCCTAATATATTTTGTCTAACACAACACAAATTTATTTATAATTACGCTCTTTTTTACTACGTTTTTTTTACAATATTTTAATTTTTATATAATACAATAAGACTCGGCGAATTCCCGGTCATGCGAACGAACCAGTACTGCCAACCTTATGAAAGTAGCGTGGCCATAAAATATACATACCTATAGTAGGTATAGGTATCAGTAAGTGTGTATTCACAAAGCAATTGCACGTTTTTCAAAAGCGTTCTGTTAAAAAAGTTGCTCTTGCTGTATATTCTAGTATCTGATTAGTCGGCGTTGAAATCGCGATAAAATTGCTTGCCATTATATTACCGAGTTATGAACTACCATAATATTAATATCTAATTTGGATTGCGTTCCGAAATGTACTAAAATATAGTCTGTACAGCGTAAGTCCTATTTTTCGAATCAAAATATTCAATGGTAATCGGCTTCAGCTTCGGCAGTAGGGCCCCTGGTCATTCGTTATGCAAAATAATGGAGATAATGGAACCATAATCTATTAGAACTGATTCCCACAATCTCCATTGATTATAAGAATGGGGATAGTGGGATGTACCGCATCAACAGGCCATATGCTTATCTGTCACCGGCGTACTTAGCAATTAGCAACAATACTTAGTTTAAAAAGAAAAAAAAAACATTGGAGCTAGAATTAGGTATATATACGGGTGGAACTTCTCTAGGACATATACAGCACAATGGAATACGTCATATAGTCTACGTAAAGCCTAATATCGCAGTAGGTACGTAGCGAACGCATTGTTTTGTGTAAATGGTCCTCTCTCGTTTAATGTCGTCCATTAGACGAAACACAATAGTGATTTGTGTGTAATGTGTTTCCGAGCGTGTTTATATTATAGTAGCGCCGACATTAACACTCATGTACTCGAGAACGGACGTAGGAAAGTAAAATTATACTCTGTATTGTCTTACAAAACTAATATTGTTATTGTATCTCTTAAAATCACGGAATAAAACCGGTAATTCCAATGGAATCCGTAAGTAGAGACCCCTTTGAGAACATCAATGGCATAATAAATAAATAAATATTCTTGGACAAATATACAGAGCAATTTAGACCCAAACTAAGCAAAGCTTGTACTATGAATACTAGACAACTGATGTAATACTTAAATATATTTTTTTGAAATGTGACATATAATACATAGAAAACACCCAGACCAAGACAAACAGACATGTTTATGCACACAAATATTGGTCTTGATCGAATCCACGACCTCGAAGTCAAAGTGGCCATTGCTAACCATTCGACCATCGAGCTCGTCTAATATGTATATCATGTATATCAATAGAACAATATCTATTACTATTATTATAGTACTAGCTGCCCGCCCCGGCTTCGCACGTGCATAAAGTGGTGTTTTATTTTCCTCCAAATTTTTACATCTTTTCTCTATCAGAATCTTCCTTAACGAAAATATTAAAACAAAAATCAGCAGAATTGGTCGAACCGTTCTCGAGTTTTGTGCTTATCAACATTATTTTTTATATATATAGAATAGTATGTGATAATTGTTTTGCCTTATCCCATCCGCTCTTTTCGCTAAAGAACCTCACGTGCCGGCTTGCGATCTCATAGTTTCACTGTTGCGAACATTTCCTCACGTAGGTACTAAAAAGTTCGGGAACCTTTGTCGTATCATTAAAAAGTGGAACGCATTACCGGCAGATGTCTTTCCTTCTTCTTATGGTGTGTCCACATATGACGTCGCCTTGGACGCTGGTATTACCGCAGACTTGCAGACTGCCTTTTGCCTGCGGCGCTGGCGTGCCGCGTACAGCCGCGAGTGCCGGCGCGGCGGTACGGCCGCGATCCGTGCCGCCGGGCCGGCATGTGGGGATACACCATTACAATATCGGCTCCTTCAAGCGAGGCGTAAAGAAGCAGCTTGCAGACCATTGTGGTAAACAACAACAAGTTGTTTATCAGATCGAAGGGTATTGTCAACTGACATGACTGACAACGGACACAGAGGTCTCTTCTCCGTTGCCGATGCGATTTGGGCTTCTCTTCTCGCGTACCATCAGTCGAAGTCGAGCCATTATGCTGAGCTATTATAAAAAAAATAGTATTTAGATATCACTTATTTATATTTTAATCACATTGTGATATACTTATTTATATTTTGACGAGCTCGGTGGCGTAGTGGTCAATGACGCGGCTTCGACACCAACGCCCGTGGGTTCGATTCCCACATAGGACAAACATTTGTGTGCATGGACATGTCTGTTTGTATTAGTCTGGGTGTTTTCTATGTATCATAAGTATACAAAAAAAAATATTTACGTATGTTTATCAGTTGTCTAGTACCCATAACACAAGCTTCGCTTACTTTGGGGCTAGATGGCGCTGTGTAATTTGTCTGACAATATTTATTTATTGTTTATTATCAAGAGGCCGGGACACAACAGTAATTTTATGACAGAAATGGAGTTGTAACAAAACCAGCGTAGCATTGTTATGGGATTTATACGAATACCAAATATTTTGTCTACTCTGTTATGCAATGCATAAGTTTCGACCTCGGAACTGTCCAACATGCCGAAATTTTGTTAGAGCAGGTGATTCCAAGAATATTTTCATATGTGTACAAAAATTTTACAGTCCCGAATTGTTGCTCGAGAATTTGAGTTGGTAAATTCCAGAGGTGATTCCTAGACTGAAAAACATTTAGCAGAAATATGTGTTTATGCACTCATTAGCTCTACCGACCACATTTTTGTGCATTTCTAAGAGTTTCGCTCCGAAAACTTTATTTGCGTAACCACAATATAAAATGTGGTAGGTAGGGAGAGGAAACAGGAAAACAATAGAACAGATGATGAACAAAGTTAACTTTTATTGACATGATAACGTCTTAGAGATCGATTTTTTTATACTACTTCGGGTGGCAGACAAGCATACGGCCCGCCGGATATGAAGCGGTTACCGTAGCCATATTAACGCTCGCAACATAAAATATTGCTCGCGCGCCGCGACCCCCGTTGCCGACGCAGCATCTCCTTGCTTTCTGCTGACCTCACTCATTCGTAGGAACACAACAACCCTCAAGGGAATTGTTATTTGGCTGCGGTATTCTGTGAGGTGGAGGTACATTCCCCAGTCGGGTAGCTTACAATTACGCTCTAGGGAACGTAAAAGAGAGGTAGGCCTCTCTTTTCGCCAGAGCTTCGTTTGTCAGCCAGCAGGGTGCACCGCGTGCAGGTGAAGTTAGCTTTGGTTCAAAGATGTTGATGAACCACTTACACCCCAAAAATAAACGCTGGCTGCACATACGAAAAAGCATGACTCATTGTCACGTTCCGCCTGAGGCGTGCGTGCAAGCGACAGTGCGGAACAAGAGATAGAGAGGCACGATGCGTTCGACTTGTGACGCATCTATCTCTCTTCCATTCCGTCGACCGATGTTTTTTTTTTATGTAATCACTTAAAATTATCGTCCGTAAACTGACTTTACAAACAACCAATTTTTTTTATACCACGTCGTGTGGCAGACAAACATACGTCCCGCCTGATGGGAAGAGGCTACCGTAGCCATATTAAACCTCGCAAACCGCACCATGTAATATTGCAAACATCGCTCACGTGTTGCCACTCTCGCTGTTATCACAGCAACTCCTTCCTTCGTGGTGACCTCACTAACTCGCACGAATACAACAACTCGCAAAGGAATTGTTATTTGGCTGCGGTCTTCTGTGAGGTAGAGGTACTTCCCCAGACGGGCAGCTCACAATTACGCTCGCCCAACCTCTCCTTCGCCAGAGCCTCGTTAGTCAGTCGTAGGTGCACCACGTGCAGGTTGGCTTTGGCTTAAAGATAGTGTTGAGGCTCATACACCTCAAATCCTATGAACAACGCAGTAAACTTCGGTCATAAGTACCTACCTACTATAATTAAAGTGAGGAGGTACGAGTCGGAAGGGGTAAGGTCGACACGAGAGAGCGGCAGGGAGCGGTCACACTGTACGTAGTAATATTACTTATACTGTGCTATTGTCTTTTGGGCAAAATTAAGTTCACCTGCACGTGGCGCACTCTGCTGGTTAAATATTGAGGCAGGCTTCGTCTGAGGAGTTTACCTCCACCTAACAGAACACCGCAGCCTAATAACACTAAAAACATTTATATAATTTAGCATGTAGGTATATAAGTATTTGTAATTTATTATTCATAGTGAATACTACCATTATTTCAGATTATTTGTCCTCTACCCTAAGGTTGTCTGGAAGAGATCGCTCGACGATAAGACCGCCTTTGTACTAAAGTGTTGCAATAAAGTATATTGTATTGTATTGTAACACTTTACTAGTAACCACATGCGGTGGAACGTATGCATGTCTGCCACTCGGCGTAGTATAAAAAAAGCCGAGTAAGTGCGAGTCGGACTCGCGCATCGAGGTTCCGTGTAAGCAGTTAGGCAATAAAATGTACATACCTAAAGCTACATTCACCAAAAAAATATATTTTTTTAAATAACCACAATTTGCATTTGTCTGGACAGACGGTATTCACACGGATGGACGGACGGAAGGACATCGAAGTGATGCCTCTGCATCAATCCACTGTTGGATATAGGCCTATCCCAATGCTTTCCTTTCACCATATGCGATCCTCCGCTTTCCGCATCCAACCGCTACCAGCCACTTTTTTGAGATCGTCGGTCCATCTAGAGAGGGGGCGCCCTACGCTTCGTCGCCCCATTCGTGGCCTCCACTCTAGGACTTTCCCTCCCCCATCTGCCATCGCTGACTCGGCAGATGTGGCCAGCCCACCGCCACTTCAACTTGCTGACTTTGAAAGATATGTCGACCATTTTGGTTCTCCGTCGAATTTCTTCGTTCCGGATTCGATCCCTTTAAGAAACTTTTATTTCTGAGAGAGTAATGCTTGGACATTACTCTCTCAGAAATAAAAGTTCCTTTATTTTTCGTTTCGAGGTACCGAACCCTAAAAAGCTTGGAATCATCAGTAATTCTCACAACCCGTCTCGGTACCGAATCATATAGCGCAAGCTGGTATCTGGGCTCCCGTCGAGAGGTATCATATACTCTATCTGCGATCGCACTTATGCTTTTTAAAGCAGAAGGCTTTGCTGCGAGCTGACTGCTTCGCCCAGTTGAGCACACCCAGTTTCTTCGTTAGAAAACGTTAATTCGTGTGCCTTATTTCGGCACTGCCCACGTCTCAGATCTTGATTTTAACTAGACAAAAAATTAGTCGTTAATTTGTCGAAATTTGTCGCCCAAAGCAAAAAATTTGTCGGTCTCCCGTTAAAGAGTTATAAGGTTTTTTTTGTGGCAGTGCCGAAATTATTAAAATTAAAAAAATTGAGAATTATTAAAATGCGTGTAACTTTTTAATCACGCATCGACCAGTTGTGTTTTATATCCGACAAATTCAAGGCAACATCTGGGTGAAATCCGATTTTCGCTAGGTGGTGTAGTTTTTTTGGGCAGTGCCGAAATAAGGCTTATTTCGGCACTGCCACAAAAAAATACTTATAACTTTTTAACGGGAGGTCGACTAATTCTGATACTTGGTGTCTGAATTCGACAAATTGACGACTAATTCTGGGGCAAATCATATCTTCGCTATGTTTTGTAGTTTAATAGATCCCGAGTGGGCAGTGCCGAAATAAGCTTATTTCGGCACTGCCACAAAAAAAACCTTATAACTCTTTAACGGGAGACCGACAAATTTTTTGCTTTGGGCGACAAATTTCGACAAATTAACGACAAATTTTTTGTCTAGTTAAAATCAAGATCTGAGACCTGGGCAGTGCCGAAATAAGGCACACAGTTAATTCGACTGTTTCTTTTCGAGGTGATTTCGAAACGTTTCTCTTTACTACGTCGGGTGACGGACTCGTATACGGCTCGCCTCATGTGAAGCAGTTACCGTAACCGTATTAACGCTCGCAACATGAACTGTCATTCGCACGCCGCCACCCCCGCTACCAGCGCAGCCACTTCTTCCTTTCTGGTGACCTCACTCGCAGACACACGACGACCGTCAAGGGATTTTTTATTTGGCTGCGGTATTCTGTGAGGTGGAAGTAATTCGCCAGTTGGGCAGCTTACAAAGTATATGGAATATATCTCCAGACAGGGAGTAAAGGATTAGGGAGAGCACAAAAGATCCATTAGGGTGTCACCGGTGCTACAGCACTGGACCCACTCAGAACCTAAAATTTGGTGAATGTCTTATCTTGATACGCCGAATAGGGAGGAAGTTAATAATTGTTTATTTTCTGAAGTCTAAATGTACGAAGTCGCGGGCGGTCGCTAGTTTATATTGTTGAGTTTATAATTTCACGAGCTCGGTTGTCGAATGGTTAGCAATGGCCACTTTAACTCCGAGGTCGCGGGTTCGATCCCCGCACAAGATAAATATTTGTCTTAGTGTTTTCTATGTATTTACAAAAAAAAAAATAAGATAATATCAGTTACCTCATTTGTAGTAGTGTTCATTTGTAGTATCCATAGTTTAGGACTAGATTTGCTTAGTTTAGGACTAGACGGCGTGTGTGTAATTTGTTCAGGAATATTTATTATTTATATATTAGTACCTACCTATACATATAGCTCTGAACTTATGGCACTGAAATAACAAAAAATAAATAACAAACAACAAATTGAATTTTAATAATTTATTATCACAATAAATTAATAAATAAATACAATTTATACAACCACATTCGACTTGTTATTGTTCGTACAACTATATTCGCCATTCGCAAGACGTAGGAAACGTTAGGTACGTTTTGTGCGTTCATTACGTAACAAAGGTGTCAAGAAAAAAAATATTGGTTTTATATATCGATATAGGGTTGCCATACGTCCGGATTTCCCCGGATTTGTCCTAGTTTGGAGGGCGTCCGGGGAGCTTCCGTGCGGTGTTTCATTTGTAGTCTAGGATAAAAAGTTTTAAATCACTACCGTCCGCTACATGCTCCGCATAACCGTCTTGTCACAGAATAAAACATAGGACGCGCAGCATGCGCCACCATAGCGATTTGTTTTTTTTTTTTTCGAAATCTCGAATTGGTATCGGAAAACCAAGGTCACTTTACACTACTACTTTTTGATGCTCTACACGAATCCTAAGTCAGAATTTCGAAATTTTGAGTTACATGGCAACGGACGGACAGACAGAACGACTTTTTTTCGGAAAACCAAGGTCACTACAGTACTACTTTTTGATGCTCTACACGAATCCGAAGTCAGAATTTCGAAATTTTGAGTTTCATGGCAACGGATAGACAGAACGACCGGACGATTTCATAAGCTCAATGAATTTCGCTGAAAATAGTACTAAAAACACTGATGACATGTCCGGGTTTTAAGATTCAAAATACAGAGTTTTCACGCATCTTCTCCTTGTTGCTAGCGTTTAGACATGGCAACCCTATATCCATAGTACAAACTTGTGTCGTTTGGGACTAGATTACGTTGTGTAATATATCGAAAAATATAATTATATTATTATGACTAGTTATATAATTGCAATATGAGTGCTGAAATTACAAATAAAATACGTAATCAATGTGTCAGACAGAATTCATTCTATTAATATAATTTATAGTGTTGGACCATTATCGAAAAACGTAAAATATTTTTCCAATGAGAATATATTTTACAGTTTTCAGAAAATCGCCCAATATTTCTATACATCACTGCCTGTTAATTACAGCCGCTTAAATTAAACTTATTAGGAAATTTCGTACTTACGAAATTAAACTCAAAAATTTAAAGTAAAATTTCGCCAGTGCAAAACAATAGTCTAAAGGCTGAGGTCCCATTAGGCGAACAGTTTCCAGCTAGCTATTTGCCCTCTCCTACATTTTAGATGACGCTTCATACATTTTTTTTTCTCTTTCAGATTCATCTAGCTAGTTGGTCTCTCAGTGAACATCGCTTAATTTGAGTTTGTCTTGTTTCGTTTGGGGTCTGGAAACAAATAGGGGTGCTAATCAAGGGCGGATCCAGGGGGAAGGTCATGGGGGTCATGACCACCCCCTGGGCTGGGTCCACGACCTAGATGGACTACTAATTAAAATTGTTAAACTTAACGTTTTTATATATATTTTTGTCACAATATAGATTAAGTACAGTACCTACCAACATACATTAATAAAATACATACCTGTATCTATTATTATCAAAATTAAATTATAACTTGAGTGTGACTTGACCACAACTGTGTTACCTCCCCCTAGCGCCAAAGTTGGATCCGCCCTTGGTGCTAATGCAGTCGCGATAACAGTTCCTAGTGAAAACTACGGAACCATGATGGCATACAACATATTTTAAGTGTGTGATATCAAATAAAATTAATTTCTAACAACGATAATTAACGCGATCATGCATAACATGCATTTAACTACCTTTAATATCGAAACGTCAGGTATGTAAATACCCTGCATGATCGCGTTAATATTCGTTGTTATGTTTCATAAATCATGCAACGCGAAAGTTAAGTTATTAAAATTAATTTCTTTCTAATTATATGTCAAGAGTAATGAGAAAGTCAGCTGCAAACTGTTTGCGTAACGGAACCACAGTCAGAGGTTGAAAGGGATCTAATTCTTTTTAGCTATTAAAAAAGATCACAATAATTCATACAATTTTCCTTAAAAATCTAAAAGCGAACACATAAAGCGCGTAGAATAGCTTACTCAAGTGTCAAATAGGAATGTCACAAGATTTGTGCAGAAATCGTTGAAATTTAAATTATGCCTTATGTCGTAAAGTAACATGGCTTTATATCCCTTGGCACTTGTTTGTATCGACTATTCACATAAGTACATTATTTAAAAATAGATACTACCTCTACTTAAGCACGCACCAGGATTTCGAATCCGATCTTCCGAATGTATGGAATCGATATCAAAAAAGTATCGACTATTGCACATCCATTCGTTTGGGACGTGTTCGAATTGAGAATATTTCTATTTTTAAATAATTTACTTAACATTATTTAAAAATAGATACTACCTCTACTTAAGCACGCACCTGGATTTCAAATCCGGTCTTTCCAATGTATGGCATCGATGAAAGTGACAGAATTAATTTAAGAATTGTATGTAAATTTAAATAAAAAGATCAATTGGGGCCTGTGTCGGTGCACATGGCCGTTAGATAACGTGAAACTTCTATATCAGCGATCACAGCGCTATTACGTGGGAGTCGAGTCGTGAATTATACTGAATACAAAACAAACGAGAGCGCCAGTGTCCGTTATTCTACGCAACGCCCCTCCCCCGCCGCCCCGCCCGGCCCCGATGCAAACTTAAGGTCTTAGCAGCGAGCTGACTATATACGCTAAATGGCATGTCATTCATGTTTCTATGACTTATAGTTTTGTATTATTAAAGTAAGACAATATAGAGCAATCCGTTACAGTCTAGTTTACTAACCTGTATGTATTGGAGTGATTTTAAAGATCTTTCACGACAATAAAGGTATTCGATAACCGAATGATCTGCACCAATTTATCCGCATTATTCTTCTTATATCTTTGATAATATTTTTTTAGTTATAAAAAAAGTTATATTAACAATAATCCATCGTTTTTTTTATACCACTAAAGTGGCAAACAAGCATACTATGAACGCCTGTAACACCAGGGGCATCACAGGCGCGTTGCCGACCCTAAAGTCATCGTTCATTTAACTCTATAATCATGTTTATTGCACACAGTTAAAACTTATGACGCGCGGTACGCAACCCGCGACGCGCGTCGGCGTAAGCAAGCCAATCATAAGCACAGGGGTGGGCGCGAGCAACCTACTCACACGCTCGTGCTCGTGCTTGTGCAAATGCACCATTAAAGTTTGGTAATCGCTTTCGAAATACAAATACTTGTACGGAAACTATACAAAAGTTTACATGGCATTACAAAACTGTACAAAATACTAGTTTGAAATTAATGACGTACGTTTAAAAAACACAAGCTAATATCCAATTACCGACTAGTAAATATGCCAAGCGTGCTTTCAATAATATACAGTTAAAGGCACCACAACAGCAATGCATAATTTTATTGCTCTAATAAATAGTTACTCTTATACATATTATAAATGACAAAACGATGGCACACTGATAGAAATTAAAAAAAAAAGATCTATGTGTCAAATAGCAATGTTTCAATGAGGGTCTTTTGGCAGCACTGTAGCGTAGGGTCCAATCATTTGTCAATTCATAGCATCTTGTCAAATGTCTTGTTGACGTCTTGTGTTGTCTTGTCGTCTTAAAGTGTCACTGTCAAAAAATTCAGTAGATTTTGACAATCTGGACCCGACGCCTACCTAGCGACATCTAATGTCAGAAAAAAATATCAAACATCCCCATTTAATTGAGTGGAGCGAACGCTTATATACGCCGAAAAGTCATTCTTGGAAATTAATATGCTTCAAAATCGCATTTCGCACTCTCATGCGATTACCACGCTGCTGCAGTGCTTCAGAGATGTTCGCCGAGGCGAGAGTGCCAGACTTCTTCGCTGTTGTGAGAGCTCGCATAGCCTCTTTTTGGGAGAGGTTGTGTGGCTCTGATAATAGCATACTAAAGGCGGTGCGTAGTGGACTGAACAGCCCTATATTTAGGTACTGGATGGATGTTCATCGGTGCGAGAACCGAAAGTAACTCTTAGTAATTTCTACTAATAAGTATGAATGACATATTCGGTAATTTTTTATTATTTTAAGTGACTTTTTATTATTATTTTAATTTCTTTTTATATGATTTTATTTTGTATTTTATATGGCAATTTATGGCTGCGATAAAGATTATTATTATTTATCTCTTTTTAATCACGGGTCAAGCCCGGTCATTTGATAGGCATGCGCGGGGATATGGATCCAACGCGTAGAGGCCCCTTTGAGAAGTTTGATGTAATGTTGTACGCCCGCCGTGACCCGCTCCAGGATATATCAATGGAACGATATACCCATGAGCAGGTCTCAGCAGGCGTTGAGACTATTGCGAAGTGTGATGGAAAATAAATGGGCTATGGAGATAAGATCTGGGTGAACTTAATACCGGGCTATTACAGAAGAGGGACGGACGCCTGCCATAACTGCTTTTATTGCTAGTTATTTGCGGCAGGCGGTGGCTTGCCACTCACTAGATGGGCCTCCGAAATGCCAGGAAATCGGCCGAAGGCAACACCGGTGTGACTCAGGGGTGTCGAGAGGTGTGCTGCGCTTTCTCCGAAGTTACTCGCGGCGTGATGCCCTTTAACACTTCCACCCCTGGAGCATATAGCTCTAGCGGCTCCTCTCTGGACGGCCAATGAAGGCAAGCCAGAGCTGAGAGTCCTGCGGGCCTCCTTGATTATTATTATTAAAACCACTGGACCAATTTTGATCAACAAACTTGTCAAAATTAAAGACCTCGACATGGTTGGTGTCGAAAAAAATTGAGATCGATCATGTCCTTGAGGAATGATCATCAAATACATTTTCCATTGAAGTCAATGGAAAACATACAGTCAGCGCATCTACTCGCTCCACTCAAGCTTGATTTCGGCCCCGTGGGCTAGAATCCAGCCTAGTTTACGGAATAGTTTAATCTATGATCGCTTTTATTTTCAAATAAAACCATTCACTATCATTGCGACCAAAAAGAGTAGAAACGGCACTAAAGTTTATTAATGAATGAATGAATGAAACATTTATTTGTATCTCCAGCACACACATAATTAGTTATTTCCAGTCTTATAATAATTACTTATAAACTTGAATGAAATATAGTGTTAAAAAAACACAAAAAGAATCATATGTGTGCCGAAGTAACGCAAAATGGCTATAGCCCAGCTACATCCGCTGATAATTCTACTATGTTAGTAGTAGCAACATTGAATTTTTCTATACAAGTGTTCAAGGGTTACCATATGCAAACTGTAGTCACGAAGAAATTGGTAACCCTCCTTTTGTCTATTGGTTTAGGTCGCACTATACACACTCTGGGATAACCTGTCTCCCGACATTACGCGTTGTTACGCGTACGTTAAGTCTCAGATACATTAGAAGGCAAATGCAGCACCATGTTTTAGAATATGTTCCACTACAAGGATTGTCCCGAGACAAAGGTCGCTGTCCACTGCAGGCCATACTAGCCAGAGTTTAAAGAAATGTCGAGGAGGTAATAAGTGTAGCGTACATTACGACTGTCTGTCGTAGTAGGCTACTATCTGATTTGTCAATACCAGTTTTATCAGTAAATTTTGTACCTACTTGGTACATTTTGTTCTATGACTTTGGTTGACATTATCGCTAGAATGTTATGAGCCTTCAAGAACAGAGTCTTTATTTCCCTTAAAAGACTGGCACCGTATCGGCGACCCCTTGGTGTTGCTGAACTCCATGGATGGTGCTGATTGCTTTCCACCAAGTGACCCATATGCTCGTTTGCCCCCTCTCTAATATAAAACTCGCGCGGCATGGTCCGCGATAGGTTGTTCTATTTAATAATATATTTGATAATGTATCTGAGGCTTAAAGGACAAATATTGAGTAGATTTTCTAATGACAATTATATAAAACTAAGTGAAGTTCATAACGCTGATAAATTGTTACTGTATAAATTGGGAATTCATTCGTTTTTTGGCACTGACGCTTTTTTATTTCTGATATTAATGTGCTTACTTTTATATCGACACAGTAAAAGAATGTCGATTCCTCAGGTCTAAATAATGCGATTCAAAAATGTAAAGTGCATCGCTCACGAAGAGTCGAGGCGAGGTCGAGGTTCAAGCGCGTTTCTTATAGCTTAAAATCAAATTGGTCGTAAACTGCTAGAGTCGCGACGTATTCTAGAAGAGGCGAGTTGCGAGGACATGCGGTGCGATTTCGTCTTTATTTTGCCATTCCGCTTTGATTCTGCAGGTGCGTTTCGACGATATTGTTAAGCAGGATCTCCTGCAAGTGTTCTTCTTTCTTGATTTTATGATATGTCCACGCCTTTTTGTCTTGATGTTTTTGTAGAACGTTTCGTAAACACACTTGCAGAAGACCCGTCGCGAGACTATATCGAAACGATCTACATAACAAAAACAGCAAGTACTTCTTCATCTACTGACGAAACAGTATAAGCGATGCTAGGTGTTACTGCCTCGACTGTTACACCACGATCTCGCCTCGACTTTGTCTGTCGTAAGGCTGCTATCTGATTTGTCAATACCAGTTTATAAGTATAATTTCATAATTAATAATAATCATTTGTTTGTTCATGGGTAGAAATACATTGGTGTTAAATATGAATAAAACAGAAGGAACAACCATGATTCGCCTTATTGACATATGAACATTTGAATCTAATCATCATTCAAGATTTTATGTTTATTATTGAAGTGAAAACCTCTGTAGCGGCGTTGTCCCTTTTTGGGATGGGTAAAAAATGTTAAACTCGCGTTAGGACACGTGGCCTGATAGAAAATTCGTAAGACGGAGGGAGCGTTGACCGTCGGCGCTGCGTAGGAGAGGAAGTGATATCCCCTTCTCTTTCAACCGCGCGGCGAAAATGTATGCCTGGAGGTCCTGTAGGTTTTAATGTAATATAAATTGTCATGTTTGTGTACGATAGCGCAATAAATGAATATTGTATTTTAACACATAAATGATAGTACTTTTATACTGATAAATAAAGTAATTCGTGCGAAATTATTCCTTAACCATTCCAAAATATTCAAAAATGCACAACGTGCAATGTGCAAAAACTGAGTGCAGGCAGAAGTGAAAACTTGAACATTAGTTCAAGTTTTCACATCTGCCGGCACTCGGTCGGTCGGCCGGAGTGCAACCCGCTTTTTAATTAGGGTAATGATATACACGCCTCGGCTTAGTTCAGGCGCGAGTCCCTCTCTAATAAGATATTTGTAACTTCTATCTGTATGCACTGTATGAGAGAGAAAATAAACGGTTTTGAATTTAAAAAATAAAGTATCGACAAATCAGTTAGTGGCCTAAGAGTTACTTATCTTGCTTATGGTCGATTGGCACTCAATGAAACATTTGATTAAGACAACAGCAAGCATACATTTATGATTTAGAATTTAAATATCTTTAAGCTCAGGGGGCCATCCATAAATTAAGTCACACGTAAAGGTGGTGGGAGGGGGTCGACGAAGTGTGATATTGTGTGACAAGGAGTGGGACGGGTCCTAAATTTCGTGACGTGACATTTCATTAAAAAATAATTTAAATGGAAATAAAACTAATTTCTTAACTGCTGTTTTAATTCAGTAATTTCTAGGTGTAAAATTGCAAAATATGTGACGTCACACTGGGGAGGGGGGAGTCTCACAAATGTGACCAGCTGTGACAAGGACGGCCCTCCCCCGTAAAAAAATCATGAAATTCGTGTGACGTAATTTATGGATAGCCCCCTGCTACATGAAATTGTAAACTGAACAGGGGTCCTACCGCCGAAGCTGAAACCGATTATCACCAAATATATTTTGATTTGATAATGAACTCTTATATTTTAGGTATTGACCATCTATGTTCAGCTTAATCGGTGGAGCTCCAGGATTTCTACCAGCTAAACTAAAGACAGGTATCATAAAACCAAGCGAAAATTTGATATACGCAATCAAAAAGTCTGATCGGAATCGGCTTAGCCGGTACGGCCCCTGTTCATAATAATTCAGAATTTTAGATATATTCAACATTTAGCACGTAAAATAAATATCAAAAACCCACTCAAATCTCGTTAGGTTTCTTTTGACTATGGGCCTATGATACTTATCTATCATTCATTATAATTTTTCTGCTCCCGGAGGCCGTCGCTGTGGCGAGTTTTCCCCGCCATGTCGAGTATCGCCTTCGCTTCGGGATTTTGGTCTAGAATGCTCATATCACGCTCGTCCTGTGGATGGAAATATTTCATCTATACTATAAAATTACCAAATCGCATTTATGTGTAGTAGAGAACATTCTAATACTCTATCCACTGCTGGATATAAGGCCCCAATGCTTTCCACCAAATACGATCGATGAATCGCTGAATGTGTTGCTAAGCGCAAATCTCGAGAACAGCTAAACCGATTTCGCTAATTCTTATTTTAGAATATTTCTTGAAGTACGAGGATGGTTTTTACGCAGAGAGAAATAAAAAAAATACCATATAAAAGTCTAAAAACAATACTTTTCTATACTCCCATACAAACGATTCGCAGTAATACTTAAAAGTAAATTTGAACTTTAATACCATACCATAAAGTTCAAGTGTTAGTGGCGAGGTTCCGTGAAGACAAAACAATTGAGTGGCGTTAGTTACTCCTTACTTCCTACGTATGCAGCCACGGTCAGAGGGCGACTTTCAGAGGGACAATTCTCCTAATTAAAATATAGTCAAAATTCAGTTTCGATCCAGTCTCGATCTCACAAATGTCACATTTGGTATTCTCGTAACACAATATGTAACTTCAAAATTAAATTTAAGCGGGATTATATCGAAATATGAGTGAAAAATAAACAAACTAAGAATGTTACTTTGCCAACAACAAAAATTGATAATAAATAATTAATGAAATCAAGTATATAATTTTAATGAATTCAAGTCAATCTCGATTCGGTCAACTTTCCATCTGCGTTCGTAGAAAAATTACGAGACTTGGCCTTCTGCACTATAAGTTATGGTGTATAAGAACGCACTGGTTAAAGATTTTAGTATTCAATTATCTACTGAAGACAATTTGTAAAATGTTTCACGAGGTTTCATATTGTTAGTAATGTTTGATCACCTTTGACAATCTCAAAAAAGATAGATAGATTGCCAACAACAAAAATGGATGACATCTGTCAAATGGATAAGGTATGCAGGACGGCTCAAGCTTATATTTTTCTAACATTTATTTGAAATATCGAGGAACCAGGGAACAGAGAGCAAAACGTAACTCCATTTTTTTTAGAAAAGTAGAAGAAGAAGAAACATTTTATTGCAACATAACACAACACTATTACATAAATGACATGTTAGCTGTATAAGTAAGACAGAAAGATGAAACGAAAACAGTGCTGTATGATGCCACAAATTGGACCCAATTCACCATATGTCAGATCCCAGCGCTGATTTTCAGCTGGGGCCAGTTTGTAAGTAGAGCATACATTATGAGAAAACCAAGTGGAAGGTATTTTTTTATATATAATACGTCGGGTGGTAGACAAGCATACGGCCCGCCTGATGTGAAGTGAACCGTAGGCACATTATCGCTCGCGTGCCGCCACCCACTCGCAGGACAACACAACAATCCTCAAGGGAATTGTTATTTGGCTGCGGTATTCTGTGAGGTGGAGGTACATTCACCAGTCGGGTAGTTTACAATTGCGCTCCCTACCTCCCTTAAAACGCAAAAATTTTAATGTTAAAATTTAAAGGTTTAATATTTAAACGTCCCAGTTAGGTTCCGACGGTAGGACGGTAGGTTAGGGGGAATTATTTTTGTGAAAATTTAGAACAATATTTCAAGAAGAAATAAGTTACCTCGTCCTTAAGCGGAGCGGGTTTGTCTCCTACGCCCCAGACCTCTAAGCTTCTGATGTGGAAGGTGGGGTCCTTGCTGAGCCGCTTGTACCCTTTGAATGTGCTGCACGACTCCGCTGAGGAGCCCTCGCCGAAGGGGTTGGCGTTTACCCAGATTGCACCAAATTCGAACTGACCGCCCATGAGCTGTTGATAAATGTACATACATATAAAATCAGAGTGTCTGCACAATAGACTGAGAAGCAGTAGTTCGACTTAATACTAGCGCCCAAATCGATGTACACACACACAGCCAAGCGTCATTTACACGACCGCTAACATGTCTTCACTACGCGAAACTACGCACTGTCACGTCGCGTGTCGCACAGGTCGGATGCTGGACGAGCAGCGTCGCCCGCAACGTTATTCGTTCTAACAAGTAATTTCAAACTTGCCGTATTAGACGCATTTTTTTCTATTACTAACTAATAAATAAATCATTAAATTAACGTATGTTTTATTCCTAAACCTAAAACTACGCACATATAATAAAAGTCTACACGCGTTTGGTTTAGCTTTTGTAGATGCCAAACCTAGGGCTCCATCGAGTAGTAGGGATACGTTTCAAAAATACGGCGGAGTCAAACTACTGCTTCTCAGTCTATTGTGGTGTCTGCCTGTATATTGACATAAACGCCTTTTAATAAGATCATAGGGTTATTTCAATGTTACTGAATATTTCAAATTCATATTCTAATCAATATTCGAATTACTTACCAAACCGTTTGGCAGTGTCTTCGTATGAGAGTTCATATATTGATAATGATTATTGTAGGTAGTGGCCGGGTACATTCTCATCTTGGGGGCCACGGTGAAGAGGAAGGCGTCCTCGTTGCCCATGAAGTTGGGGCCCATGGACCACGACTCGGGAGCGTACCCTCCGAAGATGTACCCGCTGTTGTCTTCGATGATCAGTATCGAAGCTCCTTGCTCTTGAATACGGCCTTGGGATGTCATGGTTAATACGAGTATATTAATAATGATATTTTTTTTAAAGTGAAAACTTCTTTAGCGACGTTGTGCACTTTTAGGGATGGGTAAAAAATGTTAAACTCCCGTCAGGACACGTGACCTGATCGAAAATTCGAAATACGGAAAAGTTTATGAACACTGTTCTATACTATTCTTAATGGTATAAGTGGTTCATCAACATCTTTGAACCAAAGCTAACCTCACCTGCACGTGGTGCACCCTGGTGACTGACAAACAAGGCTCTGGCGAAAAGACAGGTAGGTCATAGCGTATTTTTTAAGCTGCCCGACTGGGGACGTACCTCCACGTCACAGAATACAGCAGCCAAATAACAATTCCTTGAGGGTTGTATTCCTGCGAGTGAGTGAGATCATCAGAAAGAAAGAAACGAAAGAACCACGAACGGTGAAACTGTGGAATCTACTTCTCTCAGCGCTATTTCCGTACAATTACGACATGGGAGCCTTCAAGAACAGAGTCTTTATTTCCCTCAAAAGATTGGCAACGGATCGACGAACCTTTGGTGATTGGGAAAGTACCTCCTCCTCACCGAATACCGCAGCCAAATAACAATTTCCTTGAGGGTCGTTGTGTTCCTGCGAGTGAGTGACGTCACCAGAAAGGAAGGAGTATACAACTCTGGCAACGGATCGGCGACCCCTTGATGTTGCTGATCTTCATAGGCGGTTATGATTGCTATCCATCAGATGACGCACATGCTCGTTTGCCCCCCCCCTCTCATATATAAAATCGGTTGTCTGTAAAGTCGGTTTACTGACGATAGTTGAACGTGACAACGTCATAAGAAAATACCGATGGAATGTTTGCATTTTTCAAAAGAAAATTTGAATGGAACGCCTCAGAGCGAGGTAACGCCGCATACGTCATGTTTTTTCGTGCGTGCAGCCGGCTCCATCAAATTATAAGACGTTGTCACGTCAAAAGGATAGAGTTTAGTTTACATACCAGCCATAGTAGAGAATGACTCTCCATGAATGTGCGAGGAGAACAGGAACCGCCACTTGTGCTGATGTTTCTGCGGTATGTGGCTGTTGATCCACACGATGTGAGACAGGTCGATGAAGGCTGGGTAGTCCGGCATCGAGTCTAGACCTGGGGACGATACACATTGACAATTGAACACTATTTATTTAAAACCGACCAAACTTTGCTTGGACCATTGGAATGATTCCAATCTTTTTGTAAATAAAGAGCAATCTCGTATCTGTTCTTGGGGTCTTACATCGGAATGGCGACTCTTAGCTCGGAACGTAATACTGAATTACTCTTGACCGATACAATTGTCTTAAATATCGCTCATTTTGATATAAGATTTATTTATTTAACTAATAGGTGAAAATAACTACTAGTTATCGACTTGTTTACACCTGCCAACCCAGTATTTAGGCAAGAAAAAAAAAATTAATAACCCAACGTTTGTATATTCAATGGACCACCGGTTGGGAACCCCTGATCTACAGAAAGCAAGGCTAATAGAAATCACTATTCGTACATAATACGTTTTACTGAAATTTCTATTGATAGACAGCACTCGTTCTTTGCACAGCGAATTCACCAGGAATTCGGCTGTTTTTTTTTTAATTTTTGTTACTTAATTACTCCGTGATATATATAAACCGATTTGAAAAAAGCTTTTTTTATTTGAAAGAGTATACTTCCAGATTGGTCCCATATTTTTTTCATCCTTATCATCATCATCATCAGCCTGTATCTACTCGTACACACATAATGTAGAGTAATGTTTGGAGTCTGTTTTTTTTTGTTACAATTATTACATTTTGATATATGAAGTAGGTAGTACCTTCAGGCAAGGGCAGTAGGGAGGGCGCGGTCGGCGGCAGCGGCGTGGGGCTCTCGTCGCCAGCCTTCTTGTTGATGCCGTACAGATTCACGAACACCAGCTCCGCCAGTTGCTTCAGGAGCGTACTCAACTGTAACCTACGAAAAAGAAAAAAAAATGAAGCATCAGGGAGGATAAATTGGTAGGTCGGGAAACTGCAGCAGAACCAAAGCAGCGAATCTTAGCTTAGCTTATTTTTGGGCAAGCACTTTTCTGTTGTATAGTAATTTAAAGTAAAAAGAATTTTATCGACAATGATGATCTTTTTAGAGGAAAGTCAACCTCCTCTATACGTGGTGCACCCTGAGGAAAAGCAAAAGGGGCTCTGGTAAAACAGAGGTAGAGTACAGCGTATTTGTAAGTTGCATTTGATTGTATTTGCAAGATACCTACACCTCACAGAATAACGTAGCCAAAATATCAATACCCTTGTAGAGTGTTGTATTCCCAGGAAGAATCCCAGAAGAAGGCCGCCAGAAAGAAATGACCCCCGCTGTGAATGCAGGTAGCATTGGCAGCGGGGGTGACTGCGCAGTAGCGGTATTTCGTGTTGCGAGTAAGTACTAATGTGGCTACGGTAACCGCTTCACATCATGCAGGCAGTATGCTTGTCTGCCACCCGACGGAGTTTAAAAAAGCCCTTTTCTGCTATGTAGTAATTTAAAGCAAAAATAATGTTATATACAATAATAATAATATTTTTAGAGAATCCATTGCCATTCCTGAAGTATTTTTTTTTAAATCCCTTGATTTTAACTAAGGACACAGTATAAATAGTAGTACATATACAGTATGGCCACTCCCTGCCGCTCTCTCGAGGTGAGGTAACCTCCGCTCTGAAACGAATCTAGAACAGTTTCTATTGCGCCGTACGCACACGCTCATTCACCCTCTGCACAGACACCATTATTTATGTAGTAGTAAACGACGCGACATTTGTATGGAGTGGCTGGGGTGTGATGATAGTGAGTCACGTTCACGCTCTGCACATGGAGTGAATGGGGTGTGCTATGGATTAAAGCGGAGAAAAACGTAGTCATGTCTCCATCAAAGGACCAAAGTGGATGATGCCACAATCTTACCATTTCGCCAGCTGCTCGGCAGTACAATGGTCGTGAGGTGAATCAGGGTCACCTCCCACCGTGGCAGCCACCGCCTCCCCTAACGCCTGAACGTGAGACGCTCTCCCCTTGAAGCCCTTCTCGATCCATATCCGAGCTCGTTTCGACGTCGAAGACTTTAAGATCTTTATGTATGTGGACGCAATGCTTTCACAATACTGAAACCAATATTAGGAAGAAAATAGTAAGTAAATTAGTAAACTTGTTCAACGTGACGACATATTTTGAAATGGGACGGTTTGAAAAATATTGGGTAACATTATAATAGGCTATTTGACTAACATTTTTTTCGGTTTGATATGTAGGGACGTCTCCATAATATAACCATAGGTAAAATAATTACTTCGATAGCACAAAAATCTCTCGAGATATAATTTGAAAATCACAATTTTTAAACTGTCCCGAAAAAGCTCCATACTAAAGACCACCGAAATATGACGTCACAGGTTTGTATTTTGTATGCATCAAATCAGAAATTTGTACGATAGCTATGTTAAATATTACGTTTATGTGATTAGTATCATAATAAAAGTTATAGCATTTTTTATAGCTTCTCCAATGGGAATATTATTTTTTAATAATTTCATACTTTTAAAATGGACTTTCCCGCTAAACTTTGATCGACGCTAAAAAAAGTCTGACTGAAGATATTAGAATGAAAGTTTGCAGATCTTTATAGTTTTGTGTATTTTACAATATTGTTAAATAATTTATAAAAATTTTAAAGATTGGAAAATAGCCTATTATACCTAGCCGTGTGGTTTCCGGCAGACTAGAATAGAATCACTCCGTCTTTTCCCGTGGATTTCGTACAAGGCGACTAAGGGAAATACATTATAAAACATCGATCAGGCCTCCCCAACCCGTCTGGTCAGCGTGGGGAGTGTAGGCCAAATCCTCCTCCTGTCTGGGACGAGAGAGGGTCATGCTCCTGTAGTGTAGACTAAAATGACCTGATGATGATGATGATAATTATACCTACTAGCTGACGCCAAAGAGTTTGTCTTGCCTTCTTAACAATGAACATTGAATTCGAATTAGTTTCGCGCAATCTGTCAAATGACTAACAGTTCTGTCAAACGAACTCTGTTAAATGTTACATTAGAAAAGTTAATAACGTTGTTAATTTTTCTAATTTTCCGCGCGACTTTGTAAATTTTTTCTTTCGAACGTTCTCCTGTCAATAACAAACACAACAAATAAAGAATTATCGATATCGATCCCGCCGTTCACGCGTGATGCCGTCACCAAGGGAAATAAGGGTTCATGTTTATATATATAATAATAATTTTATTTCATTTCCTTACAATTCTAATACATAGTTTCGTGGTGGGAGTCCTCCTTTGATATTCTTTATATCATTTCCTTTGATATTCATTATATATATTTCTTTATATCATTTTATTTATTTACATATCATGAGTGTTCACTATAAATAGATTACATTGAATTAAAACAAATATTAAAATGAAAGACAGAATTAAACTAAAATCATATATAGACGTAATACATTCGATACCTCCAAGGAACACTACGCCAACTAAAATTTCGATAGTTTTCTTTTATTATCTAAATCTATTCATTACTTAACTTTTTGCTACCTGAATTCTATTTATAAAAGACACAGACACAACAATATCGACAAATACAAACCGCTAAGTAAATGTATAACTCATATTAGCGGTGTGTATCTGGATGTGTATGTTTTGAGTTGACCTATTGTTCATTGGAGGCATCGAATATACATGGCATAGTAGTAGCACACCCCGGCCACTCCAAACAAATGTCGTGTCGTTTACTACTACATAAACAACGACGTCTGTGTAGAGCGTGAATGAGCGTGTGTGCGTGCGGCGCCAAACAAACTGTTCCCGATTTGTCTCGGGGGGGGGGTCGACACGAGAGAGGCCATACTGTACGAAGTACTATTACTTATACTGTGGTAGTAGTTTTATTCACCAAGGGGAGTAAGATACAAATTACAGCACGGCTGTATAGTTATGGGTCGAGCAGTAATGCGAGATCCATAAACAATCACGAGTGATGTATACCTACTACTTTATAGTACACTTGCAAAAAATAAAAAAGAATAGAACTGCACATACTATCGCGCGTATCTGTTTTTTGACTTCCCAGGATTGTTAAAATTTTTTAGGTGACTACTATTTTCAGTAGTAATTTGCACCACTATCTGAACAAACCATCACTTATGTCATTTACAATTAAATTAATTACTATCTTAATGCAATTTGTACGTTTTGTACGTGCGCGACATTTACTTTTTACCCGACTACGGCGAAGCAAAAAGGAGGGTTATGATTTTAACCTGTATGTATGTATGTATGTATGTGGCTATGGATGTTCATCTGTTCCCTCATAACTTCTAAAATAGTTATCATAATTAGACAAATGAGGTGTCGTTGGAAGCCTCTTGATCGTCCGCTGGTTATAGGCTACATGACGTCACGTTAAAATTGCTACAGCGCCCTCTAGGGGACATAAAGTAAAGAAGTAAAAAAATTTTTTTTCTTGACGGTGTCGTGTGGGGTATCAAATGAAAAAGCTTTGTTAGCACATTTCAAATATATAAATATTATTAGCTGTTGCTCACAGGTTTGCTTGCAATCACCTGATAATTGCAAGAATTTATAAATTCAGGCATCAAATGTAATAAAAACCATACATGTGTAACAACAACAACATAGGCTGGGAGTACGAGTACCTCCACGTTACAAGTTACACACGAATTCACATAACTCCAAAATAAGTTAAATAAGAATAAAGTTTAAAAAACTAAAACCCGACTACTAAAGACAGGTTCTAAAAAGTACGAAACAAGAAAATAGTCTCCGCTGAAATTATTATGTACATACTATAAAAGAATTACCTTTTAAATAAACAACTTACTTACACGTAGTATATTTTAACGTATTTTTTTATACTTCATACTGATAGAGATATGTTTAAAGGATAGCCGTGGAAAGTTAAAAAAAAATATTGACAATATGTGCAAATCTTATTAACTTTTTTTTTATATTTCACGTATAGTTAGTATAAAGTAGTATATAACACTCGGGTGTAAGTTCAAATTACATTATGGCATATGAAATGCACACGCGACATGTAATTTGTATCATATGACTTGTGAAACTAGCACATTGCACAGCATTGGGCAGCAAATTTAGTACATACTAGCAAAGTACCCGTGCTTCGCTACGGGAGCACTCCTGATATGCGTCTATTTTTGATAAGATTCCAGATATTTCATTTTTTCTCCATAAAGGACTGTTTCGTATTGACCATTATTACAAACATACACCATTTAGGTTAAGACGTCCCGGTAAACAATATTTTTGGCATTCGCACCAGGACCCCAAATTGCAAGGCTTCCAGGAGAACTCCTCAGCAAGCTACATACTATTGACCATGAGAGAAGCAGTCCTGTCTCAAGTCAACCCCAGCGACCTTTAGAGGCTGCCCCTGAGCTTTGTTAATGGTCATAGCAAAACACCTTTATGAGAAATTGAAGTCTCTTAAATTGAACGGGGTGGTCTGATCGAATAATGGGAATGCGGGTTATAAAGAGAGATTCCTCAACAGCGCATCCTTTACTGTCCTCACTCAACAACTCATCAGTTGTTTAATTCGTGAACAATGGTAGCGCGAACCTCCTGATGATACACCTCCGTTCCATGCAAGTGGTAGGAGATGAAAGCCAGGCCAGCTCCATCACCTTCCAAAGCTATGCGGCATCATCACACCTTCCACAAGTATAAATTTAGTGAATCTTGACGTCATTGTTTGAAAAATACGGAAATTCTTATTTTAAGTAGGTATACCCCATAAAATCGGTATTTAGAATAGGTCTTTCAATTAGTTTTCGGCATCAGATGTAGCTTCATTTGAAGGACGCAGTTTTTTTTACGCTCTACGCGCGCGATGGTCAACCTCCGGGGGTAACTACTGGGATGAGGTGAGCGATAAACCGTCATAGATAACCCCATGGTTTGAAATAATCTCTCGTAAGTATATACCCTTTCCCTAATAACGATGCGCGCTGTACAAATGCTAGGTATATATATTCTTTATTGCATAAATATTACAAAGTGTTTCGTGTTATACAGGTAAATACAAAGGTGAGCTTATCTCTACGAGAGATCTCTTCCAGCCAACCTCAATGGTTGTACTCGAGACATTACATTGTTGGACGGGTAGACCAAATAAAAACGTCAAATATAACAAAAATGAAACTGAAATACATGACAAAATAAATCTACTTCTAGTTACTACATTGATAAACAAATACATAGACATACATATATTAACATATCTTACTATTTACATATACTACACCATACTATTTACTTATATATCATACTATTTACTTATCTACATATACTACATCAATAAATACACATATACCTACATAAACATACATAAAATTCTTATATTATTTTATGTGAGTCAAATAGTGCTCCTTTAGTCTTTTCTTAAAAGTTTTTGCATATGTGCACTCTCTAAGTTCTTTTGGCAGTTTGTTCCAAAGTTGCGCTCCGCGAACAGTGAAAGAATTGAAAAAGAAATTTGTGTTCGAAGGGGGACAAGACAATGTTTTGATAATACAAGGACGCTGGGATCGGGTTGGAGGCGGTAATCGTTGAAAACGGGAACGAAGGTATTGGGGAGCATTTTGATTTTTCAATATTTTAAATAGAAGAGTTAACAGGTGCACATTTCTGCGAAGTCGAATAGGGAGCCACTTCAATCTTTCGCGAAATTCAGATACGTGATCATATTTACGAAGACCATAAATTATAGATAATTTAAAATTTGTATTATTATGATTAACTAAGTTAGAAAAAATGCAAATAAAAATTGTTTAGTCTTGTGTACAATAAGACTACCAATATTCATTTAAGTTTATTTTTGTAAATTATAGTCTAACTTATTTTTGGTATGGAAGAGCGGGGTCTTCTAATACAGGCATGTTCGCTTAAAAGAAGACCCCCACCACTTAAACTATGTAAAACAAATGTTAAAAAGAAAATAAATTATTATTATTATTATTATTATTCATTTATTTTATTTCATCTCTTATTAAATTACATTTTTAAATATATTCATATAAAAAAAATAAAAAAAATACATTTAAAAATATAAAAAAACAGGGGCACCCGCCGGTAGTGGAGCGAAGACCCAAACTACCGGTGGTCAGGGCTCCAGAGTAAGGAATCTCCTCACAATGCGGGCCGTGTCCAGAAGAACCGCCTTCTGTATCTGGCTCTTGATCCAACCACCAAGCGAGAGCCTCTCGAGGTGACGGTCGAGACTCTTCGCTATAAGACCGTTTACGGACACAACTATCGGAACAATAATCGTTGAGTCCACATGCCACATGGCGGTAACCTCGTGGGCCAAGTCCAAGTACTTAGAAAGTTTCTCTTTCTCGGCCTTAACGAGGTTCTCGTCATGGGGAATGGTGACATCAACGAGAATTGCACGCCTTCTCTCTCGGTCTATTACCACGATATCAGGTCTATTGGCAATAATAGTCCTGTCTGTGATAATAGACCGATCCCAGTAGAGCGTGACATTACCATTCTCGAGAACTGGTGCTGGTGCATACTTATAATATGGTACCTCGGAGCTGACGAGGCCATATCTAAGAGCAAGTTGCTGGTGTACAATCCTAGCTACTTGATTGTGTCTGTGCAAGTACTCGCCGTTAGCAAGATGAGAACAACCGGAAACTATATGCCTGAGTGACTCACCGGGACGGTGGCATGCTCGACATATGTCGACCGTACCGTCCTTCAGGATATATTTCCGGTAGTTATTCGTCTTGATAACTTCGTCCATAATTGCACAGACAAAACCTTCGGTTTCCCCAAAAAGGTCACCGAAGGGTCCCCAAAAAGGTCACCGAAGCGAGCGAGTCTACATCAGGCCCGTTAAGAGCCCGGTAGAAACGCCCGTGTAGCTCCTTGCTCTTCCATATGTCCTCGCGGCTCCGGGTAGTAAACACCACTGGTTTGCGCCAGTTCTCGTTCGCCAAGGACAACGGGGTAAGGCCTTTATCTACTGCTACGACGTCGCTATGCATCCCACTTTCACAGTGGAGGAAGTATTCCCTGAGACTGCACATCTCTCGGTTATGTAAGTTCTTGGCATTTAAGAAGCCTCGACCCCCACATTTCCGTGGGATGTACAGTCTCATTACTGATGATCGTGGATGATGCATGCGATACATCGTGAGCAGCTTTCTGACCTTTATGTCCAGGGTATCCAATTCGGCCTGAGTCCACCTTAGTATGCCGAAGGTGTAGATTAACAGGGGCATAACCCAACCGTTGAAAGCACGCACCTTGTTACCACCTGACAAAAGACTTTTCAGTACTTTTGTCAGTCGTCCAAAGAAACGTTCGGTCACCGATTGTTTTATGTCCCCGTTAGCTAAACCCAATGACTCCGCCATACCAAGGTATTTGTATGTCTCGACTTCTGAGAGGGATCTGAGGGACACTGTCTGTGAGAGTTGTAAACTATCAGAGTCTACAACTCTTCCCTGCTTCACATGCATGACCGCACATTTGTCAACACCAAACTCCATACTGATGGCATTACTGAAATTTTCAGTCACTTTCAGTTATGAGGTATGGAATTTGTCAATAATAAGATGTGTTCATTGCAACGGATTTATTACTACTCTCCTTTAATACATTGAAGTTTTGACTTATATACTAATATAAAATATAAAGGTGTTCACACACCACACCTCCACAGCGATTGAAAAAAAATATATATAATTACTTAGATTAATATTTTTTTTTCCTTTACTTACATAAGTACATAATTTTAAAAGGTAAACAAATTTTGATTACATTCATAATTAAGTATATATAAAAATAAAATAAAGTAAATTAATTATTATTAGGTTACATTTTATATGGTTTGGTCCTGTTTTTATGAACAATGTCAATTTTATTATTTTTTATTATTTTTACATTTGGTGACATATCTTCTAATACAACATACGGACCATTATATATTTCTTGCAATTTATTTCCAATTTCATTTTTTACTAAAATTAAATCATTAGGTCTATAGATACGTGTAGTTACATTTATATCATATTTTTCTTTCCTATTTTGTTTTGACAATAATAAATTCTCTCGTGCTTGTTGTTGTGTTTTTTGAAGTCTATATTTTAAACATGGTGCATAATCTTCACAGTTATACAATGGCTCGGCTTGTTTACATAAATTAGAAGGCAGATTACATTTCTTTCCAAATACAAGCTCGAATGGAGAAAATTTCGTAGATGTATGCACACTAGTATTATAGCTGAAACACCAGAATGGTAGCCACGTGCTCCACGTCCTGGGTTCATTATCTGTTTGTATACGCAAGTATGCATTTAAATGCTTATGTGTATTTTCTAAAGATCCTATCGATTCGTGGTGATAAGCGGTTGCTGTCAGGTGATCGATATTTAACAACTTACAGACGTCTTTCATAGTTGAAGATATGAACTCGGTACCTCTATCTGACGCTATAGCACGAGGTATGCCATACCTAAGTATAAAGTTTTCTACAAAAGCTTTTGCTACGCTAATACTACTCTTATCTTCTAATGGATACGCTTCTATATATTTTGTAAGTTCGCATTGTATTGTTAAGATATATGCCTTATTATAATAATCTCTATCTATGGGCCCAACTATATCTAAGTATAATTTATCAAAGGCCGATTGAGCCGTTGTCGTAACAGTCATCGGTTCCTTTAAGGCGGCAGAGTGTTTTTGTTTTTGACACTTGCTGCACTTCGATACAAAGTTATTTATATCCTTGTCCATTTTTGACCAAAAATAATAGCGCTTTATATTATTGGTCATTCGTCTTATGCCGGCATGGCCGCTAGTCGGCAAAATATGAAAGTCGTTTAAAATTACTTTTTTATCGTCATCATTCATTATTCTTTGTCTTCCATTTAATAAACAAACTCGTGGCCCGGACCACATTTTATTTTTATTTATTATATCATACAACCATTGTATGTATTTCATATTATTATTATCTTTCACGATATATATCTCTTCTATATTTTTTTCTTTACAAAAATCTGCCAGACCCCTCACGAAAACGTCTCGCGTTAAACATGATCGGGAATCGGGACTTGTATATATTATCAGATCCTTATCACATAAAGTAAACAAGGTATCACTTCTCTCATTACATTCATTCCTCACACTTTTCATTGCCTCCTTATCGATAAATACTAACTCGACTGATTTCTTTGGCTTACTTAACATTTCCACAATATTCGGGTGATCAGTCCGTATATCGCTAGAAACGCTAGTAGAAGAGTTATCTATTGGATTTTCACTATTTTTATACTGCTTTCTAGTCATAACATTCACAATAATTTCTCTCATTCCTTTCAACTCATCTGACGTAAGAATCACTCTGCCTTTTATATAATTTATTTCAAAGTCATATTCCTCCAATTTCAACCTAAACTTCGTCAAGCGGCTAGATGGGTTGCTCATATTAAAAAGATAAATCAATGGACGATGATCTGTAAATATTTTAAATTTTGTGCCATATAAGTAAAGTCGAAAATAATTAATTGACCATACTATTGCCAGTAACTCTTTTTCGATAGTAGGATAATTAACCTCAGCTTTATTTAAGCTACGACTCGCGTATGCAACGGGCCTATTGTCACTATTGCATAATATAGAACCGATTGATTTCCCAGACGCGTCCGTATAAAGTCGAAATTCCGATGAAAAATTGGGAAACTGCAATAAGGGCGGGGTCATGAGTGATTGCTTTAAGATTAAAAATGATTTTTGACATTCATCCGTCCATATAAATGGTACGTTTTTCCTACATAAATTATTCAATGCAATTACTTTCTCTGCAAAATTTGGTATGAAACGTCGATAATAATTTGAAAAAGCCACAAATCGCTTGACTTCGTCAGCAGATTTTGGGACTGGATATTCTTTAATTGCTTTTATTTTATCCGGATCCGGTTTAATACCATCAGCCGTAACCGTATGTCCTAAATATAAAATTTCTTTTTTCAGAAAATGGCATTTTCGCGGGTTAAGTTTTAAATTTACTTTTCTGAGCCTAGAAAATACGTCTATTAAGTTTTTATTGTGATTATCTAAGTTTCTGCCGAAAATTATTAGGTCGTCTAGGTATACGAAACACTTGTCGTAATTAAGACCTGAAAGTGCAACTGTCATTACTCTTGAAAAGGCACTCGGGCTAATTTTTAACCCCATAGGTAGGCGCTTCATTTGATATTGTTTATCAAATGTGAAAGCAGTACATTTTCTACTTTCTTCAGTTAATTTTACTTGATAATAGCTCGACTGAAGATCTAGGTGGCTAAAATAAACTGCGCCTGAAAGTGAATCAAGTATTTCAATAATATTCGGTAAGGGAAATCGGTCATCAGAAATTTTATTATTTAATTTCCTATAGTCTACCACAAGCCTAAACTGTTTTTCGCCTTTTCCAGATTTTTTGGGAACTAGAAGAATAGGGCTAGACCAGTCACTGATGGTCTCCTCAATGATATCGTCTTCAATCATTTTATTTATTTGCTTTTTAATTTCTCCTAATTGCGTTTTAGGTAAACGATATTGTTTGGTATAAGCGGGTGTCGAATTTGGTTTCAAATAAATATTTTGTTCGCAAATATTCGTGGTTGTCAGCCTATCACCCTCTAAATGAAATATATCACTAAATTTTGCACATATTTTTTCGATTTCTATTTGTTCTTCTTTATTTAGTTGACTCAAATCAAGTTCCGAAAAAAGTTTTCGTACTCGACTAGCGTTGTTAGTTTAAAATATTCAATGTCTCTAAATCCTTTGATTTGTAATTTTTAACATTACATATCCTTAATATCTTTTAATATACAATTAAATTCGTCATATATATTATTAGATTCTAAATATTTCTCTTGGCAAGCCTTCGACGAGCTTCGCCTGCTAGGACCAGCTTTAATTAAAGATTCTTTAATTTTATTTAATCGTTCATAAAAATCTTTTAAAATAGACTCCATTAATTGAAATAAACTTTATATCATTAAAGAAATAATCTTACTTATAACTTATAATTATCATATTTAATTTTTTTTTTTTTTGATAGGGTTTATTTATAATGTATACCCATTATTTAATTATCTTGATACATTTGTTATAGAAATTAATTAAAAATAAATAGGTAAACATAAGCGCTAGGGGCGCGCTGGCAGTAGGATTATAAAATAAGTATAATTGAAAATGTTCATAGTTCCGCAAATCGATTACCGGTTTCACACGCAAATTCACTGATTTAACAAATTTTTACTCACATTTTATGCACATGGTACACTATTGTGGTTACACATCACCTTTTCGCGATTCCTCCTCCACGAGACTTGCCGCAGGAACGCCTGGTTGACTTCTTTCCTTATCCATTGTTTATGGCACTTTTTGTACAAATACCATCCACCAAATATGAATAACGCCAAGGCGACGATGGTGAGGACCGCCAGTAAAATATTAGTAATGTCCAAGTGCGATTTTAACTGCTCGATTGACGCATTATTTGTACCTCCACCGGCACTATTTTGGGCAACAACGGTTTCCTCGACGGATTGTGACGAACCCATATTATTTATTTTATTTTTGATATATAAAAATTTGCACTGTATGAAAGTGTTCGTTTGCACCGCACTTCAAATTGTTCTATATCACACATTTCGAAGATGCACGCGCCGCATCTCAAATGGCAGCGGTCGCCATATGAGGTATGGAATTTGTCAATAATAAGATGTGTTCATTGCAACGGATTTATTACTACTCTCCTTTAATACATTGAAGTTTTGACTTATATACTAATATAAAATATAAAGGTGTTCACACACCACACAGTAATTCCACCAGGTCTGTTTTATTTGGTGCGAACAATTTGAGGTCATCCATGTATAGCAGATGACAAATGATCTCACCCCCTCTGCGAAGTCGGACTCCTAACCCTGAGTCCCTCAGTAAAGTGCTGAGTGGATTCAGAGCCAGGCAGAACCATAACGGACTCAGGCTGTCACCCTGGAAAATACCGCGTTCTATCCTTATGGGGTCCGTCGACCCAAGAGTAACTCCACCTCCTGGTTGACAAAGGACTGTGGTCCACTGCCCCATACATGAACCAAGGAAGGCGCATAGAGTTGCATCTACTTTATACAACTCTAACACCCGTCTCAGCCATGAATGAGGCACCGAATCATAGGCCTTTTTGTAGTCAATCCAAGCGGTGGAAAGGCTCTTCTTGTTTCGACGAACTTGTTGGCAAATGGTCATGTCTATGAGGAGAAGCTCTTTAGTACCACGGGACCCAGCCTTACATCCATTTTGAGCAGGCGCCAAAATATTATGGGCATTATTATAGGCATTATTATTATTATTATTATACCATTTATTCAATAACTTTCTCCAATTTTATTATTATTATTATTATAAATGAATCGAATAGCCAAATTTTGTAGACGTTCCAATTTATTGAGCAGCTCTTCCGTTGCATCTAAATAGCAGACATCAGCGTAATCGAGTATTGGAAGTAGGAGAGATTGAGCAATCATAATTTTAGTCTTAAAAGGTAAAATATTTTGAAGTCGTCTAAGAGAGTGATATGAGTAGTGCATACGTTTGCTGACATCGTTTATATGGGCTGTCCAAGACAAAGTACCATCCATAATAAGGCCTAGATTTTTGGTTTTGTCTACATAGGGGATTTGATCTTCTTTATAGGTAATCTGCGGTAAATCCTTAAAATTAAGCAAAGCTTTCATTCGGAAGCTTCCAACAATAAGTGCTTGAGACTTAGTGGGATTCACAAGTAAACCATAGGAATCAGCCCAGTTTTGAATAATAGAGAGTTGCCGGTTCATTGTAGCAATTGCATCCGAGGTTTCTGACAAATTAAAATGACTGTAGACCTGCAAATCATCTGCATATAGGTGGTAGGGAGAAGTAATAATTTTGGATAGTTCATTAAAAAAAATTGAGAATAGTAATGGAGATAATACGCCGCCTTGTGGCACACCGGCTACCAAGTCAATCCAATCTGATGATTGACTGTCGATTTTAATACGCTGCCTGCGACCACGAAGATATGAATCAAACCATGTTATCACTGGAAGGGATATATTAACTGAGCGAAGTATTCCCAGAAGAATGTCAAAATCAACGGAATTAAAAGCGTTGCTGAAGTCCAACAGAACGATAAGTGAGAGCTTTTTATTATCCATTGCATGACGTATATCATCTGTTACATTCAGCAACGCACTGACTGTGCTGTGATTTGGACGAAAGCCAGATTGAAAAGAGCTAAGGAGATTGTGAAGAGATAGATAAGCAAGAAGTTGTTTATGCACAGCATTTTCCAAGACTTTAGACAGTAGGGGGAGAATAGAGATCGGCCGATAGTGAGCGAAAGACGAAGGTTTGGATACCTTAGGAAGGGGAATGACTTGAGCCGACTTCCAAGCTGTAGGAAAAGTGTTAGCAGCGAGAGAATAATTTAAAATATGTGTAATAACTGGCGTAACACAGTCAAGAATCGGAATTAACATACTACGGCTCAAGCCATCATCACCAACAGCGTTAGTAGTTATAGCTAAAATACTCTTTTTAACTTCATCTTCCGTTATATCGCGAAATATGAAGGAGTCACAATTGGGTAAAGGGTGCTGAGAAAGAGAATGCAATGTTTTAGATTTTGTGAGTGTATTCATTACAACAGGTGGATTAGAAAAATGTTTATTTAAAGAATTTAGATTCAAGAACTCACTAACGTTCTCAAGGGGTTTACTCACACCCAGTGATCGAAGAAATTTCCATGTTTGATCAGGAGGCTTGTCTACAAGAGAAGAATGGATGTAGCGACGCTTAGCATCCCTACACATCCTATTGCAAATGTTACGGAGTTTTCTATATAGTACAAGGTTTTCATTAGTCGGAGATATTTTTAATTTAGACTTGGCCCTGTCCCGCTGGCGCATTGCCTTCTTAATATCTGAGGATAACCAGGGTGCTGGTAAATGTTTTATTTTTACCGGTCTCAAAGGGGCATGAGTATCATATATAGACGTTAGTTTAGCATTTAGAATGTCTACTTTATCGTCCACTGATGCAGCGTCATAAAGCACAGACCAATCAACAGAATACATATCATCTCTCAGACGACTCACATTCAGATCTCTAAAGTTACGTTGAAGGATTGTTTTGCTAATGCGTTTGGGGGGACGTACCTTGTATGAAAGAAATATTAAATCATGGAATGAAAAAGGTGCTGTAAGCTGTCCATGAGCGAAAATACATTCAGGATTAGATATGATCATCACATCTAAGAGAGATGGCCTGCAATTGGGGACATGATGTGTGGCAGAGAGAGGAAGAATGTGTAAGTCCATTGCAGTAGTCAAAGACTGAAGTTTGTGTGATCTGTTGTCATTTTTTAGTAGACAGGTGTTCAGATCACCCATAATGACAATGTGGTTATAAGGGGCGTAGGTGCTCAAGTGTTGATTCTAATGACTGGAAGTAATCAATTTTGTCATTAGGGCTGTAGACAACACCAAGTAAAATTCTAGAGTGGTGGAGTGTAATTTCCAGAAATAGATGTTCAAGCGAAGCAGTATACTCACTAGGTGATTGACTAATAATAGAGCAAGGAATATGCTCTCTAAGAAAAATACAAACACCTCCGGCCCCCGCGCCAGTTCTATCATTACGATAGAGTTTAAAACCGGGAAGAGAACAGAGTGTAGAGGGGAGGGAGGGCTTCAGCCAGGATTCGGAGACTAAAATACCGTCGACTTCGTTGCCGCTAAAAGATGCAAGAAGATCAGAATAGTGAGCTATTGTGCTCTGAGCATTAATGTGCACCAGTTTAAGAAAAGAATTTGCCAAGCGCAGACTTTAGTTGAGTTACGAGAGGGATCGAATCTGAAGATGACGATATATCGCTAAGAGCACTATCTACTCGTCAGATGAGCATGAATGAAAATAATCATCATTTAATTCCAAAAGCGATGACATAAAGGAATAATAAAAATATATAAATTATAAATAAATACAGATATTATACTAATATATATGTATATATATATAATTATGTATGTATATAAACAATTAAATACAAAAAATAAAAAGAAAAAAAACAAAATCTAATAACTACCTAATTTGCAACTTGAACTCATCTCAGGCGGACAGAGTTTAGACTATAGACTTGCTTTAAACTAAACCTAAATGCAGAAATTTTACATAACATTTAACAAAATCATATAAAAGAAACAATCTAACGGTCCATAAAATAAATTAAGATAACAAAACATTATTATGAAATCAAGGTTCTACTTGAACCTTGATTTCACAGCAATACCCTGTTTCACAATATGAATCGGAACGCAATGTGAATTGTCAACAGTGACAGCACTGACAGCCAAGTAGCAGTGACATGGCAATGACAAACAGTCACATGATTTGCTTTGTTTACGTTCTGTTGCTGTTTGATTGACTTCAAGTAAAAGTAAAATTAATTTGTCGGTATATAAATAATAAATTTAAATAGGGTATACATTATGTGAATAACCGGCAAAATATACAACAACCCTAACGTTGATAATGTATTACAATTATGAATAGTGCTATTGACAACTACAGTACAAGTTAATTACATGCGCATCTATTTTGTGCCGGCTGTATGTTTATTGCCGCTTACCACACGTCGAGATCTTTCCGGTGGCTGCGACACCGCATTCGGATGCTGTTCCTGTAGTTCGCGGAGGTCATTTAGTGAAGCAATTTTCTGCCGCGTATTGTCAGCTAGAAGCACGATTATGTTGCCATCCGAAGACCAGCAATTGCTCATTCCAAAATGTCGTCTTGCCGCCACGAAAACCTCTTGGCGAGTTTTTGTTAGGAACTCTGATATGGAGATTTTTGAGCCCTTCAGTTTCGCCTTGGCACTCCAAACAGAGGATCGTAGTCCTACACCAACAAAGCGCACCAACACAGGCCGTGGATTGTCCTTTTTGACACCCAGACGATGACACACTTCAAATGAAAAATCATCAACGTTTTCTATCTGCAACTGGTTGCACACAATTGTACAAATCTTGCTCGAGAGAATCTCGTCTTGCTCCTCAGGAATCCCGTGAAAGAGAAGAACCTTCTTACGTGAATGATTTTCTAGCCGATCCAAACCTGCACTGATTAGTTCTATCTGTTTCTTCAGAATAGAAATAGCTCCCATCACAAATGTCTTGAACTGAAGATAGTCTGCCGACAGTGTCTTCATAGTAGGATTGGTGCCGACAGAGGAATATTGCTGCTGCATGTTCCTTTCAAATTCATCCATACGCGTAGTGAATAATGATGCCAACTCATCCATACTTTTGTGTAGTGTCTCCGAGTCCATTGCGATAGTTTGAAATTTATATGCCAGAGAGTTCAAGTATCAGGTATCAAAACATTTACTGTCAAAATTACTTATGTAAGTATTCAAATATATTTTTAAATTAAAATTTACTAGGAGAGATATAAAAGTGGTCTTTATTCTTTTATAGCTACCCACCCAGGTATAGCGCCATCTAGTGATAAGTTGATTAAAATATAACTAATTTTTAGACATTTCTTGGCTGGTTGGCGCTGGTCAAAAGTTAATCAGTTATCCATAAACATTCCCTTTTTTTATGAACAACTATTCCACCAAGTCTCAAAATCGTAGGTGAATCTGTTTCCAAAAAGAGGGTTTTTTCAACCCCCTATTTTCAACCTCTTAGGGGTGAAATTTCGGAAAATTCCATCTTAGTGTGCGCTTACATTCTATAGGGAACACATATCCAAAGTTTCAGGTTTCTATCTTCAGTCGTCTGGGCTCTGCGTTAAATAGTGGTCAGTCAGTCAGTCAGTCAGTCAGTCAGTCAGTCAGTCAGTGAGGACAAAGTTTTTTACTATCTATCTTTTTCCCGCGCCTTCGCTTGCGTGAAGTTCGCGCATTTTAGATTATCCAAGTCAAGTCTAACACGCAACGCAACCACCTTCATGTGGCACCTTTAATTGTACTAAATACGGATGCAAGAACTTTCCAGAAAACTACTACACCCGTCCCACCCTCGCCGCGCCGCCTGCGATCGTATAAGCACTGATTGACGCCAAATACAAATTAAAAAACCTATTAGGAATAACACTTCAGTCAAAAATTATATGATGATGGTCATGTTAGCCACGTTGAATTTTAAAATCGTTGTTGTTTTCGATACGCAACGACCCGATAAAATATAAAAACATATCCTTGATGATATTCAGACATTTTGACCCCATTTTACTCCTTTTTATTTGGGTTGAATTTCAAAAAATCCTGAAACACATGTTCACTCATTTCTCTATAGTATTCGTGTAAAGTTTAGGATAAAATAGTCCTACTAATCTATAATATATAAAAACTAATCTCGTTTCCCTACACAAACTTTGGACCTCCGTTTCACCCTTTTCGGGGTAAAATTTGACAAATCCTTTTAAGTAATTTCGTGTCCACTATGTTATATTTTCAAATTGATGCCATTTTCGTAACTGACGTCCCAGAAAATCATAGAATCAACACCCATATTGATATTATGACATTTCAACCCCATCGCGCCCCCATACCCCTATGGGGGTGCGATGGGGTTGAAATTCACGATTTTATGTCACGTCGGCTATGTTGGATTACATTAAATTAGTTGTTGTTTTCGTAATCAGCGACCCGATAAACCATAAAAACAATACCCATGACGATTTTCAGACATTTTCACCCCATTTTACCCCTTTAGGGGGTAAATTTTAAAAAATCCTGAAACACGTGTTTACTCATTTATCTATAGAAGTACTTGTGTAAAGTTTCGTATAAAATAGTCCAACTAATCTTCTTTCCCCATACAAACTTTGGACCCCCATTTCACCCCCTTAGGGGATGAATATTGAAAAATCCTTTCATAATGCACCCCTAGACGTCATAAGGAACCTACGTGCCAAATTTGGAATCTCTAGACCCAGCGGTTTGGGCTGTGCGTTGATTAGTCAGTCAGTCAGTCAGTCAGTGAGGACAAAGCCTTTTATTATTATAGATAAACAAATAACCATGCCATTGCCAAATCAGATGTTTCCAATAGCAAGAGACGTTTGTTTTCGTGTACTGAACTTCTCTCAACGGAATGCTATAATAGTAGTTTATGAAACTGTTGCATAATAAGGGTTCTTAAAATACGAGTGTGAATTTATCACATGAGCCGAAGGCGAGTGTGAGTTTATCACATGAGCCGAAGGAGAGTGTGATAATAGGATCACACGAGTATTTTAAGACCAAATAGGCCTGTGAACCATTTTTTTTTTCGATTTGTTATTTAAAGACGTTACAATAATATAACTAAAGGTGAAAGAATTACTTCGATAGCATAAAAACTTCTCGAGATATGATAACTTGAAGATCACAATTTTGGACTATCCCGAAAACGCTCCATACAAAATGCATACAGTATTATGACGTCACGATACGCTATTTTATATGCATTAAATCAGAAATTTGTACGACAGCTATGTTAAATATTGCGTTTATGTAGCTAGTGCCGTAACAAAAGTTGTTGTATTTTTCATTGTTTCAATATTTATTTTTTATATTTTCATACTTTTAAAATGGACTTTTCCACCAAACTTTGATCGACCATAAAACACGTCGGACATAAGTTATTAAAATTTTGAGATCGCAGATCGTTCTATTTTTATGTATTTTACGTTACTGATAGAGAGTTTTTATAATTTTAGAACTTTGTTCACAGGCCTATTATGAGCAGTTTCATACACTACTTTATCTAATCTCATTATATAATAATATTTAAAATAAAATCATGAAGTTAATTTAACAGCTCCATTTCTTACTTATAAATCTATTTGCAGATCGAGCATGCGTGGTGCGCATGCGCGACGCCGTGTTTACAGAAAAATTTTGCAAAGTTCAAATGCATTTGCATTGCAACCTGCTTGCTGCTGTATCGAAATGGTAAAAAAGTTATTTTTCGATACAGCCCTCTCTACCACCAACTCTTATTGCGATTCAATAACTGAATAGAATGCTTATTCATACCAATGAATAAGCAACTTATTTCAAAATCAATAGAGTCGCTTGTTAATTGGTATGAATAAGAATTCTACTCAGTTATTGAATCGCAATAAGAGTTGGTGGTAAGGGGGCTGTTGTCCATGAAGAGCTGTATCCAAAAGTAACTTTTTAAATTTATTTTGATGGCTTGTGCGTAAAAGACTGACATTAAGATTCTCTAAATTTGAGTATGAGAGTAGATAAAATATTTTATAGCCTATTATTAATGCTATATATTATTATTAAAACAGTTTGAGCGTAGTTTTTTACAGTTGTGGGAAGTGTCCAATGACACAAAGTAATAAAAAAAACACCAAGAAGCTTTTGACATACTAGAGCAGAATCGTCGACAACCTTTATCCATCCCACTGCTGGGATACGGGTCTCCCCTTAATCGAAGGGGTTTAGAGCATACTTCACCAGGATGCTCAACTGCGGGTTGGCTGAGTAGAGGAGGATGAATTATAATATATTTATAAAGGCTAATGTTTAAAGTATTATAGTCTATCTATCGGCTGTAAGTTACAATATGTCATCGATGACACGAACCAAATACCATTTAAAAAAAAGTAATTATTATAGATTTAAAATATTTTAACTGCACAAGTGCATGTTGACAGGTTCTTGAAATAAGACATTATTTTTAGGATATCATCATATGAGCAACTGAAAATACTAAATGGGCAACTGGAATACTAGATTAGGTTCCGTTTGATAAGTTCAAATCGGCTTTAGTGGCACAGTTAGTAAAATAGTCCCTAATTTTTATAATTTTAGATGCTCAGACTATTATTATACGTATATATTATTTTATAGCAATTACTGGATAAGTTAGCACAACTAAATGTGATCGAGGAACTATTTATTTACATACGAATAAGAAACGTTAAGTGGCGGAATTTCTTATCGGAAGGCAAGACAAATTTTGGGTCGCATTGGAAATTTAAACAAAAACACAGAACAAAAATTATTATCCCTAGATTTATGAAACTTACTTCTTTCAACAACTGATACGGCAGCTCTACTGTCTCGTTGTAGTCTTTGCCCAAGCTGTTGTATATAACCAGCATTCGTTCATCCCCCGTGCCTTCAAATAATCGAAAAAAAAAACCACGTTAACATATGAAGCGTACAGGCAAAACATGCGGAATGTCATATTTTTCTTTCATTGTTAACGACACTCCCAAAGCGACACTCCTAGGGTGTCATTGACAAATAGCATTTGTTATTGATATCAGCGTAGTATTGGAATAACATAACGTTTAAGAATATTATATCGCGCAATTATACTTTCTATATAATAGATCAGGGCAACAACACTATTTATTAGTGATGTCGGTGATCTTATTGGGAAACTGAACCACTAGGGGGTATCATTTAGTGGTGTCGTTAACAATGAACGACATTCTCTCGGTTCTCATTCAGTTTCACGGTGTCTGTACTTAAATATTGCTACTACTACAACTTAAGTTAAATTTGATCACCTTCCCAGTGCCAGATTGAGTTGAAATTTGGCACATTCGTTTGGTTCTTGTTGCAATTGACGAATACCTAAATGCCGTTATTTTTATTTTAGGTAAAATGGCTATTTTTATTTTCCACATTTAACTCCTATAACATGGGTATCAAGTGGAAGGGCTTGATGAGCAAAACACAGCTAACTTTTTAGTTCTTTTCTTTATTAACCAAAGTAATTTTGTTAAAAATATGTTTTTGTTTATTCTTGTTTTATTATTACGGCTACGCGGCTTTTTAATCGATTCTTATAGTTTGTCTATAATAGGTTTTAATTACATACGTAGTCCAGGCAAAAAAAATTTGGGGTGTAAGTGGTTCATCAATCATCAATCATCAATCATCAATCATCTTTGAATCAAAGCCAACTTCACCTGCACGCGGTGCACCCTGCTGACTGACAAACGAAGCTCTGGCGAAAAGAGAGGTGGGGAGCGTAATTGTAAGCTACCCGACTGGTGAATGTACCTCCACCTCACAGAATACCGCAGCCAAATAACAATTCCCTTGAGGGTTGTTGTGTTCCTGCGAGTGAGTGAGGTCACCAGATAGGAAGGAGATGCTGCTTTGGCAGCGGGGGTGGCGGCGCGCAAGCGATATTTTATGTTGCGAGCGTTAATATGGCTACGGTAACCGCTTCACATCAGGCGGACCGTATGCTTGTCTGCCACCCGTCGTAGTATAAAAAAAAAAAAAAAAAAAAAAACATCTGAAAAGAAATGATTCTAAAATGTCCATAAGCATAAAAGCAGAACTTTTGTGTTTTGTAGTTGAATTGCTTTTTTCTAGAAATGAGTTCATTTGGACTATTCTTATTACTTACCTGTAACCTTTAAATAAAACCATATTTATCTATTAAAAGACAAATTTCTAATACTATGGCATAAATCAGTCGAATGGTATGACTGCCACCCAAGAGTAGTTCTGTAAATACATGATTAGTAAATTACTAAAACATTAATAAAATTAGCGAACGAACTAGCGAATTTTCATAACCGTTTTTTAAACTGTCCGAACAGAACTCTTTAAAACAAATTATAAAGATGTATATAAAAATGAGAAACAAACTTACCTCTTACATTATATACATATAATTCTGCGAATCTATTGAAATCTACTGTAGGTGATTTCTGTTGTCCAGAGCCGAATAGAAAGTTCGAGAGATACTGCGCCAGACGGGGATCAATTTGTGGACCCCAAAATTTCTGAAATCAATACAAAACAGAGAAATAATATATATATTACCGTGGGTTTACAATATAAAAGGGATCTTCATATAAAAATTGTCCTAAGTTACGTGCACTTTTTCCCCTCGAAATGATAACCGTTCCATCATATACCTACATCAGAACACAACTCCCCATTTCATAATTTTTGTGGTAGATAAAAATGCGTTAGGCTCATGTACTACAAAGTTTGGTTTTATAATCTATATATTTTTGGGAACTATAAATATAATACCAACCGATATTATATTTATAGTACTACTACTACTACTGTTGATCTCCAATGCGCCATATTTATTTAAAAAAACAGATATGTACAAAAAGTTACAGTGGCAAGCAAGTCTCACTTTTACCTCGCGAAAGTTGTCTGTGGTTTGTTTTCAATATTTTTTTTTTTTGTTATACTACTTCAGGTGGCAGACAAGCATACGGCCCGCCTGATGTGGAGCGATTACCGTAACCATATTAACGCTCGCAACACAAAATATCGCTCGCGCGCCGCCACCCCCGCAGCCAACGCAGCATCCCCTTCCTTTCTGGTGACCTCACTCACCCGCAGGAACACAACAACCCTCAAGGGAATTGTTATTTGGCTGCGGTATTCTGTAAGGTGGAGGTACATTCCCCAGTCGGGTAGCCTACAATTACGCTCTTTACTGCTCATAAATTGTGGATTGAGATATTTATTAGTTGTCAATTTGTACTTTTATATTTTTTTGTGTCTTAATAAAGTACTGAGCTTACTATTTACCCACTGCTGGAATACGGGTCTTCCCTCAACCGAAGGGGTTTAGAGCATACTCCATCGCTGCTCAGCTGCTCAACTGCGGGTTGGCGGAGGTCAGTGTTTTCAAGCCTGTCATCTAATGATACTAACAAGTGCCTTCCGAAGCACGAAGGAGCTCGAGCATGTAGCTTGTCCATGGATGGGCTTATATAATATAAACCCATCCATGGACAAGCTACGGTCGAGGTTGCTTAACTTGCGTGTTCAATTAGCCTGAAACGCGCAATGACGCCATCGAGCTTCTCTATTATTTTCTATTATTCATTGTTTTAATTCCATAAAATCATAAATTTAGTTCAGCTAATATGTACCACGACATTCATTGATTGTTAGGCGGTACGAAGTTCGCCGGGACAGCTAGTATTTTATAGTAAAAAATAGATAACAACCTATTCTCAGACCTCCTGATTATGTATACAAAATTTCATAAAAATCGGTCAAGCCGTTTCGGAGGAGTATGGTAACTAACATTGTGACACGAGAATTTTATATATAATAGGTATTATTAAGTTGATAGATGTATGTTTTGTCTTTATTTTCATGTTACATGTCTATAATACATAATTATTTATTTTCTTTGCCAATTCACAGTTTCCTTTCAGGGACTCAAAGGTTGAGATCCCTTATAGGGATATGTCCGCGCTGGTACACTATCTCTTATCACTACAATCTGTGTTATGTAATATGTAATTCAATAAAGATTTTACAAACAAACAGGCATACGGCCCGCCTGATGGAAAGGAGTTAACCATAGCCTATTAACGCCTGCAACACCAGGGGCATCCTGTAAAAACCACTTCACCCCCTTTTTGAAGAACCCCATGTTGTAGTCTCCTGAGAAAACCTCGACAGGCAGTACGCGGGAGAAAACTTCTCTGGAACCGCACAGTAATGTGTGTAAAATAAAAAAATCCGTTCCTTTTTATTTATCAAATAGCTTTACGACTCTGGAATCTATATCCTTTTGATTCCGTCTTTGTATTATTTCTTTATCGCTATTTATTCGCGCTCATAAAGTTCGCGCCAAAAATTCGTAGACCGTTCCGGACTCGTTAACCCTGGATAACCCACTGTAACAGAATAGTTGCAACAACAATTTACCTAAACAGTTTCTATTTTGTAATTAAAAATTTTTAATACCCCAGCCAAACAATAACTCAATCTTAGACGAGCAGTCATTGTAACATTAGTGTACCTATAAACCCGACTGTATACACGGTAACGCCTATATTTCACGCACTCGAAATAATTTTAACTGCTGCCCGAAGCGAGGCCGAACGCGTAGTTCGCAACAGAGTAATAAATTAATATTGTTTCTTTATTTCCCGACTTCAAAAGGTGGGTATGTGATTTGAGTGTAAAATGTTTACTACCAAACCTAGCTCGTTTAAATATGTGTAAGGAAATGGCGGCTAACCGACTGAGTGATGCATATACCCATAGCCCAAACCACAGTACGAAAAAGATGTAATTTGCCATTATTAGAACGGCTATTTTGACAAGGTGCTAGTGCTACCTCGCATGAAGTAATAGGCTATTTGACCAACATCTTTTTCGGTTTGATATGTAGGGACGTCTCAATAATATAACCATAGGTGAAAGAATTACTTCGATAGCACAAAAATCTCTCGAGATATGTAAATTTGAAAATCATAATTTTGAACTTTCCCGAAAACGCTCCATACAAAAGGCTACTAAGTTATGACGTCACAGGTTTGTATTTTGTATGCATCAAATCAAAAAATTGTACGACAGCTATGATAAATATTACGTTTATGTAATTAGTACCTATCGTAATAAAAGTTATAGTATTTTATTGCTCTCCAATGGAAATATTATTTTTTAATAATTTTAAAATAGGCTTTCCCGCCAAACTTTGATCGACCTTAAAATAAGTCGGACGGAAGATATTAGAATGAAAGTTTGCAGATCTTTATAGTTTTGTGTATTTTACGATATTGTTAAATAATTTATACAATTTTTGATCATTGTCAAATAGCCTATTCTATAATCTCGGTGCTGGGAGCACAACACAAGCACCAGAATAGAATAGAATAGAATAGAATCCTTTATTTGCTTAAATGCCAGCACTAGCACCTTGTGATTCGTACCTCCGTTAAGAGACGAACAAAAAAAGGCTATAGCTCAGATATATGTTTTGTTCTAATGAATAAAACGCTGAAAATTCTGCTACATGGTTATTGGGTTTTTCAAGAATTGCGTAAAGGGGTTAAAATCTATATATATAAAAGCGAAATACCACTCACTGATTAATCACGAAATCTCAGAAACTATAACACCTACAAACTTGAAATTTGGCAGGCAGGTTCCTTGACTTTTATAAAAAATAATTCAATACAGACAGACACTTTCAGTTATTTATATAGAAGGGGTCTAAATCTCGTTTGACCTTCGTAGCCCTTATTTTTATCCGTCGTTCGGCACAGTGAGCCGTAAACACCAATCGATCACGTTTTAGTAAAATTCCTGTAATATCGCACATGTCGGCCTTCAATATTTACTCTGGAAGCATGGTTTTCTTCAGCACTACTCCATAACAATAGACGTATGTGTATTGTACTCTGTTGGGGCCATTAAATGAGCGGGTTCGCAAACAAGCGTCAATTGAAAGCGGGAGCGAATTGGTTCTTTCTAAAACGATACGCACTAATTTTTTTGCGATTTGTAGATAATTTTAATGTTAAATAAAAGAAAATGGATAATAAATTTCTTAGTAACAGAAAACAAAATGGTAAAAAAATGGGATAAGGCTGTGTCATAGACACGGCCGTGTGTTGTACGTGAATACGTTATATGCACTAAAATTATCTCAAAATGGCAGCGCTTCCCACTCCCCCGCACGCGATGTTCCATAGTCCTTACTTGGCGTAATAAAATTCTTTGATCCTTCAGCTATCCAGTGGTGTGATTGAATTTTGGATGGAGATGATAGATTTGTAGCTGCAACACCAAACTGTATCGCCCGATTTTGTTGTAATTCGTTTTTTTTTAATGGCCTCCTTATGGAAGCAATTTTAAAGACGTATTCACGTCAAACATGTATTAAAATATTACAGCCTTGTCCAAATACAAAACTCTAAATAATTGATGTTAAAGTAAAGAATCAGATCGACGTCGTTTTTGCAAAGAAACAAATGGAAAAGAGCGGCATAGTTATAATTGATTAATTGTTAGTATTGACCATAAACATAGGATTACAGAGCGCGTATGCTAGGTCTATGGTATTGACTCAACCTCAGACAAAATAACAGTAAAATTAATAGTTACGTCGAATTTTTGTCATTACATATGTTGAAACTTCCATAATTTACTTTATTGAAATGCATACGTGTTCAGACTTGCATTATAGACGTTATTGTGTTTAAATAAGCACAGATTATATATTAGTTACCTATTTGTAAGGCATAACCGCAATATTTAGAAATAACTATGTAGAGTAAATATACATTTCCAATAAAAGTAGTCTGATCTTTGTTAGAATTCGAAGTTCATAAATTTAGCGTTTATTAGTAACATAATATTTCAATTTGTGATGGTACCACTGATTAAAAAAAAGATAAATCTAATAAACAACATATATTTCAAACGTTCATATGTATATCAGGCAAACGTGTTGTATGTATTTATATTTTTTATATTATATATATTTTTTTTAAATGGCTTTTCGCCTATAAATAAATATTTCTGGACAATTGACACAGCGCCATCTAGGCTCAAATTAAGCGTAAAGCTTGTGTTATGGGTACTAGACAACTGATAAATGTACTTAAATACATTTTTTTAAATACATACTTATAATACATAGAAAACACCCAGACCAAGACCAACAGACATGTTCATGCACACAAATGTTTGTCTTGTGCGGGAATCGAACCCACGACCTCGGAGTCAAAGTGGCCATTGCTAACCATTCGACCACCGAGCTTGTCATTTTTTTTTATTTTTAGTTTGTTGATTTTTGTCAATAAATGGTTTAAATTCTAATTGTTCGAAATGTAGGCGTATATTTTAAGATTGAATATACATTCAGTACAATAGGTACTATAACAAAGTCCACGAATCTGCAAATATTGCTATGAAGTCGACGATGCTTCTCTAAAGCATCGTCGACTTTATAGCCCGACATTCTCGCGAATTCCTGCCCAAGTTTTTAAGACAAATAAAATTAACCAGGCGCCGAGACTATAACCGTAAAACATATCCGCCTCTACTCTGTGTATGTCTATTAACTAATTTTACGGCAAACAAATTACGGATAGTTTTGTGAAATATATGAAACACTAGCTGGCCCGGCGAACTTCGTATCGCCTATAAATATTTTTACGTTAATTTTTCCGATGAGTTATAAAATATCCTATCTCTCAAGTTGAATCAAACTGATCACACTGTGCAAAATTTTATTAAAATTCAGTAGTTTAGGATTCCATCGCGGATAAACAACGTGACACGAATTTTTATATGTAAAGACTAGTCGATACCCGAGACTTCGCCTGTGTGGAAGTGAAATGTTTAATTTGCGCGAACCCCTAATTCTTTTACAAAAATAAAAGTAACCTAGGTTATTCCTAAATTTATCAGCCTTTTGTCATTGAAAGTACCGTCAAAATCGGTTTAGCCGTTTCAGAGATTAGCCAGACAGAAAAAAAAGTGATTTTTCTTGTTATAGAACCCTTATAAATTTTCATATGTATATTCTTTCATAAGCAGAAAGCTATTATTTGAACATTGCAGACACCTTAATTTTAATTATATGCAACTAGCTTCAGCTCGCGGCTTCGCCCATTTGGAGTTTGCCAGCGGATTTTTTCTGTTCCATGTTCTCCATTCCAGAACCAGCAGGGCTACCGCCGAAGCTGAAGCCGTTTACCATCGGATTTTTTGATTGCGTAAATCACACTTCAGCTCATATTTAAAGTACTTGCGTTTGGCTGGTCGAGAGCCCAGGAGCTGTACCGACTAAGCTAAAGATTTTTGTCAATAACTAAAACGTGACCTAAGACGTAAATTTCGATTCCGCCGCCGAAGCTAAAGCCAATTACCATCGAATATTTTGATTCCAAAAATAGATCTTAGATATTGACAAACATCTTCAGCTTTGTCGGTAAAGATTCAGGGTTGTTAGCAACTAAGATAAACAAAATTACAAGTAATCTAAGCAGAGGTTTTATTTCCGCAATCAAAAATTCCGATGGGAATCGTATTCAGCGTAGGCGGTAGGGCACTAGTTTGCACTACGAGTCAGTGGTTCTAGCTACGGTCCGTACCATAGAACCCTCCACCTCCCATGGCTCCACAGACCTCCACAGACCTCGCGGTCATATGAGCCGAATCGCAGGAGATGCGCGCGGCACTTTGCTCTAAGGCTCTTTCGTGCCGCGGGCAATTCTTAGATCCCTACAAATTATTTACTCTATGTCCCTTCTGCCTAGTTGGCCCACTCCCCCTTCTGGGGCGGCGACGAATACATTTTCGCCTACGCTGTCAACCGTTTGCGCACCACCTCCATTCTTCTCCAATCGTTCCTCGGTGCTTCTACGCGCGTGCCATGCATATGCGAACCTCCGCAAGGCTGCGAAGTTCGCCTCCGTGGAAACGAGATCTGAAAAGTACACCGGGCCCGGGCACTCCTCGCTACCTACTTACCTACGGTCCGGACCATTAAAGTTTTAGTTATGCGGTTTTCAATATTAAAGACGAGTCATTTCATAGTAAAGTCCCCAGGAAACCGGTGTAACGCGCTATCTACTGCTAGTTAGATCGCAAACAGTTTTGGTAACATCTTTTCAAACGGCTTTGGTAATCACTTTTCATCAGACAATCTGGGTGCTGATTTTTCATCCGACATGAAAAACAAAGGTATATGTAAAATGCAAAAAAAATCTCGACTGCCAATTCAAAAAAAGAGATTTTCTATCGAAAATCTAAATAGCTTTAAAATAAATCAATACATAATATTTTGTAGTAATAATACCCATCGAAATCGCTTAAAGCGTTACGGTGGAATCATAAAACGCTCCGGCATATTTCCTTTTTAAGTATCTTCACACACCGGCCACTGCATACAAATGTCGCTTCGTTTACTACTAAATAAATAATGACGTCTGCGCAGAGCGTCTATGAGCACGTGTGCGTGCGGCGCCATACAAACTGTTCCAGATTTGTCTCAGAGGGGAGGTGAGGTCGACACGAGAGCGGCAGGGAGTGGCCACACTGTACGTAACACTAATACTTATGCTGTGGTATCGCGTAAAAAGGGCATTTCAGTGCACCATAAGGGTGAATATTCTTCCAATAAAAAAAACAGTTATACGAGTAAATGGGTACAACCAAGTGCTAAAAATATCCTATCAATTTCCTAAAGATAAACAAACGTCTAATGAAGCAGATATTAGAGGCATTGTCAATCGGATTTCATCAATAATTACGACTGGGACACTACACGTAAACAATCCTGATTCTATGACGTCAGAGTCTGTGTTATGAACGCTTGATTGGATACACGACTAAAAATACAATGCAAACAGACTGCCGACTGCCGGTAATGCACTCTTCGGCGTTTAGTGACGCAAGTATATAATTGATTTCGACATCAACGCGTCTTTTATCTGTGCAGTCATTTTTCTGATTGTTGAATGAGGTAATATATTGTGCGACGGGATTTGTGGTTCCGTAAAAAACTGATGTACGGTTATTAAAAAAAAGTGGAACGTCCTGCCAAAATCGGGACATCTGGCAACGCTGGTGAAAATATACTCGTATAGCAAAAGAAACTTCCATCCAAAAAGTGTGTTACGACGTTTCTCGAATTTTTGGTACATTCTACTTGTAGTATTGATCCAGACCAACCCTTTATTTGACCATGCCGCCACTCTATTTACCAGGTGGACCCGCCTATTTACGGACGTGCGATGTATTTGCAATTGTTCTGATTAATTTGCCGTCTGTGTTTGGGCCTAATTGGCTGGTGTAACAAATTTCATCGAAATTGTGATCATACAAATTGAATTCCGGTGTTGTTAGTCAGCGTTTTGGTAATCCGGTCCGCGGTCCCCTAGAAAATCAAGCACAACTTCAAGGACCCCTTTAATAAAAAACACAGGAATAAATTTGGGACAATAGGCCACTTGACAACTTCGAAAATTGTAAAAAATATTTAACAATATCGTAAAATACACAAAACTATAAAGATCTGCAAACTTTCATTCTAATATCTTCCGTCAGATTTATTTTAGGGTCGATCAAAGTTTGGCGGGGAAGTCCATTTTAAAAGTGTGAAATTATTAAATAATATTTTTTCCATTGGAGAAGCAATAAAGAATAAATAACTTTTATTTATTTTATATAAGTTATTAATAAGTTTTCTAATCAGAACTTTAATCCAATGCACTTTCCAATACATATTCAAATTGATCAAATATTCATGTAAACTTGAATCGATTTATCGTAAGTATCGAGGACTGAGTCGTATGGTTACATCACTAATTACATCGCGAAGACAAATGTCAAAACGGGCCTATTATTTTGCGTCGAGTTTAGTAGGTATAATTTTAAGTACGTAACATAAAGATAATTTTATCTACTTGCGATGGCGATGTTAGTAATAAAAATGGAGAAAAATAATTTACAGCCCTAATTTCAGGCCATAAAACCGTTCAGGAACGCAATCGCGGTTTTGGACGGAATTTCGTTGATGCTCCATAAAATATGAATAACTTCATGAACATTCGTTGACCTCTCTCGAAATGCATTTCGAACAAGTAAGAAATTGTGTCGGCGGGTAATCCGCCTTATGATTTATTGATACGATACGTACTCGTAAAAAGAAATTTTCGCATTTATTATTGTATTATAACATTTATATAAACAAATTCTTGTTTTTATCCGACTACGCGAAAGGCAAAAGAGGGTTGTATTTTTAACGCGATCTGGGTCGTCGTCGTCAACTCAATAATCAAAAACAAAATTAAAATGCATTTATTGTGGAACACAGGTATTAAGGTACAATTGTAACAACTACTGTATCACTATGCTCTGTACTCGTGGATATACAATAATTTAATAAATGTTTACAAAAATAATAAACAATGTCCATATAATTCCGTCAAATTATCGTTTAAATATTATATTTTTAAATTTTTTAAAGATAGGTAGGGAGCGTAATTGTAAGCTAAGAGAGGTAGGGAGCGTAATTGTAAGCTAAGAGAGGTAGGGAGCGTAATTGTAAGCTAAGAGCAGTAGGGAGCGTAATTGTAAGCTACCCGACTGGGAAATGTTCCTCCACCTCACAGAATACCGCAGCCAAATAACAATTCCCTTGAGGGTTGTTGTGTTCCTGCGAGTGAGTGAGGTCACCAGAAAGGAAGGAGATGCTGCGTTATAAGCGGAGGTGGCGGCGCGCGAGCGATATTTTATGTTGCGAGCGTTAATATGGCTACGGTAACCGCTTTACATCAGGCGGGCCGTATACTAGTCTGCCACCCGACGTAGCATAAAAAAAAATTTTGTTCAAACTTCACTTCTGTTGGCACTCCCGGAGTGCAACCCGATTTTATTTTTTATTTTTTTAATTTATTGATTACAATAGTAATAATAATGTCTAATTTCTATTAATGTATATTAATAAATCGCATTGAATTGGAGATCATTTCACAAAAGTTATAATTATTATGTTATGTGTACACTGGTCGCCACAGGACAGGCATTAGCCTAGTGTGGGACCAAAGGTAGTTTTGTGTAATTTGCAAATACATATATATGTAAGTGACTGTACAATGTTTAACTGAAATGTATAATTAATTAAACTGTAAAATTGAAAATGTAAGTATTCATAAAGTATTCAAATTTTATATTATTTATAATATCATTTATTAGTCAAAATAGTAGTTTATGAAACTGTTGCATAATAAGAGTTATTAAAGTACGAGTGTGAGTTTATAACATGAGCCGAAGGCGAATGTTATAATAGACCACACGAGTATTTTAATACCTAATTATGTGCAGTTTCATACACTACTTTATCTAATCTCATGAAATATATGATAATAATATTTTAAATACAACCATGAAGTTAATTTAGCAGCTATAATTCTTACTTATAAATCCATTTGCAGATCGAGCATGCGTAGTGCGCATGCGCGACGCGCCGCGCGGCGCCGTGTTCACAGATTATGTAGAAAAATTTTGCAAAGTTGCAATTGATAAAGCCAAATTATAGGTATAGTGCCACAAACTTATCTGGCCCGGTGGCGGGGGCGGTACGATCGACTTAAGTGTTGCTATTAAACGAAATGCCGGCCGCTTTACAGGACATATAAAAATCAAAGAAATATATACACTATTAAAATAATAGCATTGATATACCTATTAATTGTGTTGTGTGGTGTTTCAATTAATTAACAATTGCCTTCTATTTATTGTTGATTAGTTTCAAAAATGCACCACGTTAAGTCGCGATCTATGCTATTATATTATATTAGAGAGTTATAATATTGCACAGAAACAACTCGTTGACGATTTTTTTATTGTAAGAATTGAAATATGTGTAGAAAAAGATAATATGTATTTTAAAAAATACACCTCAACGGAATGTGCATACGCGGTAAGTAAATTAATTGTACCTGGCAATACTACATTACAAGATGGCGGCGTTAGTTCTAAATTTGGCCACCGGGTCAGATAAGTTTGTAGCACTGTATGTCCCTGCTCTATAGATTATAAATACTCTCTGTTACCCCCTGTAGTCGATCCAATAACGAATCTGTGTCCGTTTGTTTGCATTGCAACCTGTTTAAAATACCTGTATCCAGGGCTGAAGCTGTATCGAAATGGTAAAATAGTACATTACGATATTAGTGCGTTATGATGGTTATAACATGCGAGGCGGAATTTCAGCCCGAGCCGAAGGCGAGGGCGTAATTGAGCCGAGCATGTTATAACCAATACGCACGTATATCGTACGACGTTTTTCAACACATTTGCAAGGAAACAGAAAAAAAAAATCATATTTTTCCACTTCAAGAAATTTTCATACGTGGGTATGTATCTGTCCTTGGATATTGACGGCAGCAAGCTGTCGCATGCGGTTCGCGCTTCTGTTAGTATATCCGGTGGAGTTGAAGTAATATATTGCTCTTCCTCATTATTGAAAGTTGTCATTTTTAGATATTCACAATACAAGTACAAAGAAAAGAAAATTTGAGAAAAATGGCGCGAGGATTATTTTCTGCCGTAGCTGCGTGAAAATGTTGGCAAAGACTTTAGAGCATGCAGCCAAGTTAATTACCGAATAAACTGATTTTTTTTATTTTAAATAAACTCAATCTGTGAATGCACACTGTTGCTTTCCCGCCATTGTAACAGCGCGCTAGCGCTGCCTACTGATTGGCGCCGTGCGGCGATTAGTTCGAAATTTGAATAGCAACAGCGCGCGAAATGGCAAATAATACTGTTATGGAATTTGTATGGACTATAACTTAACTATTTGCTTTGGTAACACACGCGTTTTTTATGACCCGCTTTACATATTTAAAACCGGTGGAATTACATCAGCTTTACGAGCAAAGGTGTTGAAAAGGTTATTTTACGATACAGTTGTCCCTCTAAGAGCTGTATCGAAAAATAACTTTTTAAATTTATTTTGATAGCTTGTGCGTAAAGACTGTCATTATGATACTGTGTTTAGTTTTTTAATGTGTAAATTTCAGTATGAGATTAGATAAATAATTTTATCTGCTGGGATACGCGTCAATCGAAAGGGTTTATAGCATACTCCGCCACGCTGCTCAACTGCGGGTTGGCGGAGGCCAGTGTTTTCAAACCGCCTAAAGACCACTGTACTGTACACTGTACAGTTACTCCGAACTATTACTTATACTGTGTCCGAACTGAACCGAAGCAAACAATGTTGCCATTCTGTCACCCTTGTGGCATGTGCCACTCTCCCTCTATACGACTTTTGGTCGAATCTGATTAAATCAACCTGACAAAGTGTTTTCATGATTACCACGGAAATATTAATCAATATCTTGTTATTCAAATTTCTACAGTTTAAAAACAAAAATCGTTCAGTCGCCAACTTTTTAAGGGAAATGAAAACTCTGTTCTTGAAGGCACCTATGTCGTAGTTGTTCGGAAATACCGCTGAGAGAAGTTGATTCCACAGTTTCACTGTTCGTGGTATAAAATGTCTTAGGAAACGTACTGTAGTAGATCGCCAATTATCAAGATGATATGGATGGAATTTTAATTTGTAGCGAGTTGTACGATAGTGAAATTCAGCGGCAGGTATCAAATCAAACTGCTCATCCGAGCACTCCTCGTGATATAATTTGTATAAAACGCAAAGATACGCTAAATCTCTGCGTGTAGAGAGAGAGTCCAATCGATCCGCGATCACTGGGTCACCGACGATTCGAACGGTCATATATACGCCTAATGTAGACGATTTCGTAGGGAAGTTTCCTAGATGCGTAGTCCCGTTGATTATTCGTAATTCCTAGTAAAATCGGTCCCCGTCGCCTGCACCGGTCGCCGGTTCTATTTCTGCCGAACAAACTTTACACCTACACGTCGATTCAGTAAGTAGTAAATCATTACGAGCGCACGAATTCACGCGGTTAAGATCCGTTACACGATTACATTTGCGTGAACTTCAGCAGTAATAGGGCTGTCGACTTTTAAAGCATTTGTAGTTTACCTGAATTACAAGTATCCTATATTATGTTAATTGTTTGTTTTAGTTTTATTTATTTGAAAAAAAATTGGTTGTTTATAAAGTCGGTTTATGGATGATAATTTTACGTGATAACGTCATAGGGAAACATCAGCCGATGGAGTAGAAGAGAGATAGATGCGTCACAACCGAACCGAACGCTTAGGCCGATCGTGCCTCTCCATAGTTTATTCCGCGCTCTCGCTTGCATGCTCGGCTCAGGGGGAACGTGACAATGACTCATGCTTTTCCGTGCGTACAGCTAGCATTCATCGATTTATAATACGTTATCACGTCAAAAAGTTACAAATATCTTTGTACAGAGTTTCAATAGTTTAAAGGCTAGAAAAGCCATGTAGTAGTTTAACGCAGCCAGTAGTTTGAGGGTTATTATCTCACAGTAAAGACGACGAATTGGGGATTTTTAAGACAGGAATCTGAATTAGTCTCAGTTAAATTGTAAAACATGATCATTGACTTAACTTTGACAGTTGCCGTCACACGAATGGTTAAAACTCTATTACAGAAAAAGAACATTACAGTATGTTACAGTCATACCCGATTAAGAAGAGATTTATTTTATAAGCATACAAGACAGGATTTGATCAACATTTTTGAAGTGAAAACTTCTTTAGCGGCGTTGTGCGTTGTGCATAATGGATGGGTAAAAAATGTTAAACTCGCGTCAGGACACGTGACCTGATCGAAAACTCGTAAGACGGAGGGAGAGTAGACCGCCGGCGCGGCGTAGAAGAGGAAGTAATATCCCCCACTCTTTCTACCGCGCGGCGAAAATGTATGCCTGGTCCTGCTGTTTATTTTTAATGTAATATAAATTGTTATGTTTGTGTACGATAGCCCAATAAATAAATATTGTATTTTACCACATAAATTAGTACTTTTATAATGATAAATAAAGCAATTCGTGCGAAATTATTCCCTAACCATTCCAAAATATTCAAAAATGTTAATGTTCTAGTTTTCATTTCTGCCGGCACTCACGGAGTGCAACCTTTTTTTTTTTATTAATATCTAAGCACACACTGAATGAACCTAGTTCTTTCTCATTCTCATTCAAACGGGAAAGTTATAATAGTTCTTATATATTTTTGAAAGGTGTAATTATGAAAAATCTTTTAAATTTATGCAATATATAATTCAAGTTACATATAAACTGATTATGTAGCAAATTTCATCCAAATCTTTCCACCCAAATATTAAATTCGCGCAACATACTTATACGCGTCCGTTTGACTGACTTCCTTTCCTTCCCTTATTGTGGCGAACATAAAGTGTGAGGCATGCTCTGAGACTACTCCTGCTTTGTGCAATATGATACTCAATATTGAATACCCCACAAGCAGGTGGATATTCTCAACTTTATGACCTGTTTGCTCAAATCACAGAGAACTCGAATGTTGCCCTTGGTGTGGCTAGCGTCCACTATACCATAGTCTACGGTGACCTCTTCCCATCAGGCGGGCCATATACTTGTTTGTTACCTTAGTGGTATAAAATAATGATTGTGTGTAAAGTCGGTTTACGGACGATAATTTTACGTGATAAAGTCATAAGAAAACATCGGCCGACGGAGTGGAAGATATAGATGCGTCACAAGCCGAATGCTTAGCCCGATCGTGTCTCTTTATCGCTTGTTTCGCGCTCTCGCTTGCACGCTCGGCTCAGGCGGAACGCGACAATGAGTCATACTTTTTCGTGCGTGCAACCAGCATTCATCAATTTATAAGACGTTATCACGTCATAAACTTGTAATAAATAGATTTTTGTACTACCAGAAAACATTATTGACGTGCGAAATCCAACACTGTGGGAAACTGTATCAATACTTCCATATCTGTAGCGTCATCTATAGCAATAGAATTTGACCGTTATTGTTGGTAAGCAGCCCCCTTACCACCATCTCTTATTGCGATTCAATAACTGAATAGAATGCTTATTCATACCAATAAATAAGCGACTCTATTTCAAATGGAATAGAGTCGCTTAGTCATTGGTATGAATAAGCAATCTTTTCAATAATTGAATCGCAATAAGTGATGGTGGTAAGGGGGCAGGTCCCCTCAGAAGATTCTAGCTCGTCCGCCACTCACTCTATGCTCCTACCTATGCCCAATTTTCCATTGGCCTCTCCGGGATCTCATATCGCCGATACATTGAACATATAAATCAAAGTAAAAATACCTCTTCATATTATCTAGTTTGACGTGAATAAGATTTTAAATACGGGGGCAATCCAAAAAAAATTATGATAACAAAATCGGGGGATACAATTTGGCGTTGTAGTTTCGAATATATACTCTACATCCAAAATTCAATCACACCACTGCATAGATGAAGGACCAAAGAATTTATTACTCTAAGTAAGAACTATTGAACATCGCGTGCAGGGGAACGGGAAGCTGCCATTTTAAGATAATTTTAGTGCATATAACGTATTCACGTACAACTCACGACCGTGTCCATGACAGCCACACCCCATTTTTGCTGGCTGCCTAGCTACACCACTGGTCCTAATATAAAGGTCGACTTAAAAAAGCCAATCTTAGCCCTGGATTACATCAGTTAAATTTCACAGATTGATGAGCGTAAACTGCGACATCTTGTGACGGTTATCAGATACCCAAAACACTATTATACTTATGGGGTGTAAGTGGTTCATCATGATCTTTGAACCAAAGCCAACTTCACCTGCACGCGGTGCACCCTGCTGACTGACAAACGAAGATCTGGCGAAAAGAGAGGTAGGGAGCGTAATTGTAAGCTACCCGACTGGGCTAGCCAAATAACAATTCCCTTGAGGGTTGTTGTGTTCCTGCGAGTGAGTGAGGTCACCAGAAAGGAAGGAGATGCTGCGTTGGCAGCGGAGTGGCGGCGCGCGAGCGATATTTTGTGTTGCGAGCGTTAATATGAGCGTTACGGTAACCGCTTCACATCAGGCGGGCCGTATGCTTGTCTGCCACCCGACGTAGTAAAAAAAACAAAAAAAAAACAACTTTTTTACAAGGTACTACCCGCTCCGCGGCCGCCCATAACATGCACCAAGCGGAAAATCTTCAATTTACTCAAACCAAATTGAAGGTTTGACACTTGGCCAGCATTCCTCGGACTTCGGGCACGTTCGAAACCAATCAGTACGTGACTATACGAACCATAAAGACGTATACCGTAGCTATTTAAGGCGACGTTAGCTGCGTTTCTTGTACACAAATAACTTGACGAGCTCGGTGGTCGAATGGTTAACAATGGCCACTTTGACTCCGAGCACGCGGGTTCGATCCCCGCACAAGGCAAACATTTGTGTGCATGAACATGTCTGTTTGTCTTAATGTGGGTGTTTTCTATGTATTATAAGTATGTATTTACAAAAAAAAAATGTATTTAACAAAAAAAAAAAGTACATTTATCAGTTGTCTAGTACCCATAACACAAGCTTTGCGCTTAATTTGAGACTAGATGGCGCTGTGTAAATTGACCAGAAATATTTATTTATTTATTTACAAATAATACTTCAACGCTGAATTCTTGGAGAATTAAATCGTATTTACTTTAATGATTTTCAATTTGTTAACCCAAAAAAATGGCTTTTGTTTGTATGTAAATTTTATTGTACTAAAATATACATATAAAAGATACAAAAGAAATGTCATATACAATGGCGGACTTATCCCATGCAGGGATTTCTTCCAGTCAACCACAGAACGCATGATGAGAAAGATTGACGTGAGTTTGGTAATTAGTAGAGTACCACATACAACTTTAACTAAAAATAATAATAATATTCAGCGAAATTTATTGAGCTTCGGATTCGTGTAGAGCATCAAAAAGTAGTAATGTAAAGTGACCTTGGTTTACCGATATCAATTCGGGAAAGTGGCCAAAATAAATAAATAAAATAAATAAATTTCGCTATGGTGGCGCATGCTGCGCGTCCGATGTTTTTTTCTGATTTCTTTTCTGGTTTTTAATATTCTTTTCTGATTTCCTAGTATAAAATATTGAGTTAAAAATATATTGCTCGAAAAGTAAGTCACAGCGAGATATTGAGAGTTCTACCACAGTATAAGTAATAGTACTATGTACAATATGGCCACTCCATACCGCTCTCTCGTGTCGACCTCACATCCCCTCTGAGATAAATCTGGAACTGTTTGTATGACGTCGCACGCACATACAAACGGTTTCATTCACGCTCTTTTTTTTTTTCACTTTTCATCATCACTTTTGATGCACCGTCTAATTTCGCCTTTATGTAGTAGTAAACGACGCGATATTTGTATGGAGTGGCCGTGGTGTGGACGTACTCTAGCATTACTGAAGGTGTGTAGGTGTGACTTTTAAATAATCATGTTTGATTTTGTCGAGGTAATTCTCTCGTAGGCCGAAAATTTTTTTGTATCCTTCATTTACGGGAGTCGACGCACTCGTACATAACATACGCTTCCACAGGCCGCACTAACAGCGTAGTGCGAGTTTTTTGTTCGTTTTCGATCATGTCAACGTAAACAAAGCAACCAAACAGAGAACAACTCTCATGTTGTGAATTTTTAAGACGCGAGTTACATATCAAAATTATGTGGCTTACTTATTCACATTTTGAAGGGAGCAACCCGGCTAATTTGGATATGTAAAACTCGTCTGGAAAATTCACAATGTGAAACTTTTTCTCAATTTGGACAGCTTGTAAACGTCAACACGTTCGAATGTGAGCAAAAAACTCGCAATAAGCACTCAGATTGCTTATAAACAGATAAGACTGTATGCTATATGTTTTGGCCTTAATAATATAAAAAAAAATTAGGCATTTACACTATGCAAACATATCAAACACATTACAAAGAACAAATAAAATACCTGAAAATAACACAAATTGTGCTGTAAAAAAAAGTGCATAAAAACATACGTAGGTAATCTAACACTAAACAAGTTAGGAACGTAAAAACCCACCACCTTATGTTTAGCATAAAAGTAAGTGCTCGCACAAATAGTAAGTGAAACAAAATTAAACACTAATGGGGTCTACTGACAAATGATCGTAAAACTTAACTAAAATTGACATTACATACAAGTAATTAGTTTACATTATGATCTAACACATTACGATATTCACAGGGTTTTATAATAACGCTCACTCGCACAAAATGTATCCCTAAATTATGACGAGCTCGGTGGTCGAATGGTTAGCAATGGCCACTTTGACTCTAAGGTCGCGGGTTCGATTCCCGCACAAGACAAATATTTGTGTGCATGAACATGTCTGTTTGTCTTGGTCTGGGTGTTTTCTATGTATTATATGTATGTATTTACAAAAAAAAATGTATTTAAGTATAATATCAGTTATCTAGTAACCATAGACAAGCTTTGCGCTTAATTTGGGACTAGATGGCGCTGTGTAAATTGTCCAGAAATATATATTTATTTATTATTTATTTTTAACCCCCGACTCAAAAACCACGAGGTGTTATAAGTTAGACGTATCTGAGTCTGTATGGCCGTGTGGTTTCCGGCAGACTAGAATAGAATCACTCCGTCTCATCCCGTGGATGTCGTACAAGGTGACTGAGGGAAATACATTATCAAATATCGATCAGGCCTCCCCAACCCGTCTGGCCAGCGTGTTGAGTGTAGGCCAAATCCTCCTTCCGTCTAGGACGGACGAGAGAGGGTCGTGCTCCTGTAGTGGAGACTAAAATGGACCTGATGATGATGATGTCTGTGTTGTTAGCTATGTTTGATGAAAATCGGTCCAATATGGCTGCAGCCACAAAATGACGGGTTACATATTTTTCACAACCCATTCAATCAAATGAAATCGGCTTGACTAGTAGAATACTATACACTATGATAAATTTCAATCCAAGATGGCCGCCTCCACAAAATGGCGAATTAAATATATTTTTTTCACAACTCCCTCAATATGGGTATCAAATGAGAGGGCTTGACTAGACTAGAAGGTCGCGGGATTTTTAAATTTTTAATTTAATTGTCTTGTTACACAATAATAAATTAATTGTATGTCCGACTTTTTATAGAGTAATTTTATAGGGTTTTAGTTTTTGAAGTTTTATTTACATTATTTCATGATTATATTTTCGTGATAAAATATTTGCAGATCCGCTTTATACATATTTATTTATGCATTTTGGGTACATTTTTAGAGTAAATCTGTTGGCTCACATCTGAGACATGTTTTTAGAAATTAATCAGAATTATCAGGTACATACAAGCAAAACCGCGAAAAAATAACTATCAATGCATTTTTAATATGCTAACTAAGGCCTTTCATTTGATACTCATCATTAAAAAAAATGTTTTGTCTAGCTCATGACTCTATGTCCTCTGGCAGGCGCCATATTCAATGTAAAGTAACGTCACCTAGCCTATAACCAGGGGAAGATTAAAACAAAACGCTTCCAACGATACCACATCTAACAATTTATAATAAGTCTAAATCAAAACCCTACTTTTTACTTCGCCTTAATAGAGTAAAAAATGTAGGGTCGCTTTTCTTTGGCACGCTTTTTAGAGGCGCGTAAACAAAGTTTTTGATATGTGCCCCAAATGTACATTTATTGAGCGGGAGACAATGCTTTTGCATTACGAAGGCTGTAAGGCCGCGGTCTGAGTGACACCATGGAGCGATCATCCCGCACGCCATGCAAATGCGTGGTATATCACCATCTTGTTCACTCTCACTCACTCAACACCAATAGCTATAAACAATACATGATACAGTAAAACAAGGTATTCACTTTCCGCATATTTCAAGACTACGTCAAGGTTACGTCAAGTCAAAAGTAGTCATTTTCCATACAAACTACAATTGATGACGTACGCTAGTTCAAATCCCGTGACCTATCTGTCACAGGAAGAAGATACCATGTTTCATTGTATCTACCAATTTCTGTACACTTCATAGTACCATGGTTAGTACTACCACAGTATAAATAATAGTTCTACGTATTGTATCGCCATTCCCTGCCGCTCTCTCGTGTCGACCTCACCTCCTCTCAGAGACGAATCTGGTTTGTATGGCGCCACACGCACACACGCTTATTCACGTTCACGAAGCGACATTTGTATGGAATGGCCGTGGTGTGGTACTACTTCGCGGCAGTCCTTAGTAGCACTGACGCATTTCAGGTGAACAGTTGTAACCATGATACAATACAAAAGAACAAGAAACTCTTAACCGCAACAAAATTCTATCATTTTGTTATTATCGTTACTATCTTGATGATTTTTTTTTATATATAGTCCATAGATCGTGCTAAAGAAACATACATACACTCGAAAACCATAACCCTCCTTTTTTCGTCAGTTGGGTAACAAAATATGTTCTTCCTGTGGCAAATAAGTCACGTGCTTTGGTGCCTTTCACCCACACTCATGTGGACTAGTCCCACTTGAACTAGATTTCGTCATGAGCTGTATCCTTATATGTAAAATAAAATATTTAGATAACCAAGCACGTGACACGGTCTTGGCAATATGTGGGAAGAGAATACCTTGTATTTTTGTGCCCTTATCCAATTTTTGTTTCGGATTCCGCGTACGCAATACGCTGTCACTCAGGCCGCGCACTAATACATACACAAACTCCGCCATTAAAGAAAAATATGCCTCATAAACGGCGTTGTTAGTAAATTATGCTGTTTATCATTCCTCAAGAACACAATAAAGTGTTTTTGGGTCACTCAGTCAACAGTTAAAATGTTATTGTTTAGTTAATTACGTCGCTCCTTTTTTTTTTTTGTTATGGGACGGGGGCCCACCAGACATACCCACCACAGTGTCTCGTGTGTAGCCAGGATTAACAGTGACGACCACTAAAAAAGGCAATGAACATGAAGTCCATTGCAGTCCGGGGATAAGACTACTGCTGCCTTGGAACTCACAACGAACTTAATCAGTAGAAATTTGTAGGAGTTTTTTCGCTACGTTTATTAACTGTTTTTTTATGTTTCTATTTAGATTTATTCATAACCCAACTGTTGGAGTGTAAAGCACCAGCACCATCTTTGAGTCAAATGCACCTGATGGCTGATTATCTGATTAACTTTGAGGAGCTCGGTGGTCGAATGGTTGGCAATGGCCACTTTGACTCCGAGGTCGCGGGTTCGATTCCCGCACAAGACTAACATTTGTGTGCATGAACATGTATGTTTGTATTGGTCTGGGTGTTTTCTATGTAATCTATTATAAGCATGTATTTACAAAAAAAAAATGTATTTAAGTACATTTATCAGTTGTCTAGTACCCATAACACAAGCTTTGCGCTTAATTTGGGACTAGATGGCGCTGTGTAAATTGTCCAGAAATATTTATTTATTATTTATTTATAGATAGAAATATTTATTTATTATTAACGAGGCTGGGCACAACGTAATTATAATGTTAAACTGTTCAACTGGGGTTGCCAGCTCGCCAAACCTAATAGCCAGATAGACCAGCAATTTTGGCTGGTCTTTTGGGTAAAAAAGCCGGACACCCTACATTATTGAGGACTTTGTGTCCCAGTATTAATAGGAGTATGTATGATGTATATAAAATCAACGCTCGACTCTCGTTTGCGTAATGTAAAAAACCTAACAAAAGCCGGACAAGCCGGACACCGTTAATTTTGACGGGACACGCAATCAAACAGCCTAACTATGTACGGCTTTATCCGGACGCCTGGCGGCAACCCTAGGCCGGACTGAGAAAGTACGTCCATCTCACAGAAGACCGCAGCTAAATATCAATACCTATGATGACTGTTGTGTTCCTGCGAGCGAATAATATTTTCAGAAAGGAATTGTCACTTCTGCACATGAGGCGGGTCGTAAGCTAATCTGCCAGCCGACGTAGTATATAAAATATTTCCTTTTAGTTATACATGCTTGTTTTAGTTGTTTTGTTGTATCATCATCAATAATCATTGTTGTTTATAATTTCAATAGTCTGATTTTCCTGTACATTTTGCAGATTTAAAAACTGCAAGATACTTTGCGCATACTATTAGTATAGTTATGCTCTTAGTGCGAAATGTAAATATCACTCATTTAACAATAACAATTTGAAGTTCAAATTCACTTTATTGGCAATTATAAGCTTAGTTTACAATGATTTTGTTATCTCCTCTGTTAAGTGGAGGATTCCACTCTTCTCCATGGCAATTTCAATCTTGTAATACAACAAATTAGAGGTTCCAATATTTTACAAAATTTATGGTCATACAGTATATTTTTAATCAGTTCTAAAGACAATAAAATAGTAGACCTATTTTGTATATATTTATATTGTTTTAAGTTCATACTTATATTGTAAATGTGATAGTTTGTCAGGATAGATGTCTCTAGACACATACAGAAGATTAGCCATTCGAAATCATGATTTTTGGCGTCCACTGCAAAAAGCGGGACAAAGCTAAAGTGTAATAGCCTAAAAAACGGGACATCCCGCCAAAATCGGGACATCTGGCAACGCGGCCTGTGTTGTATAAAAAAAAAGTTATCTATCCACTGTCTCGAAAATGTTTATAGTCAATTATTATAAGTATTTGAGATACACTCCTAAGATATAACTTCCCTTTTTTATATTGTACACAATGTGCGAGTGAGTGTTACTAAACGGTTCCCATCCATGTCATTATAATTGATTTATGAATGAAAATGACACAACAGATAATAAAAACTATTCTAATATGACTCTAAACTTACACGGCAATACTTGTATGTAATAGTTTGATCTGTGACAAGATGTACATAATACAATATGTGACAATATATAAATTAATCTTTGTTTTATTTGCTATTTAAAACAGTTCTCAAAATCTTAATACGGCAGTTGGACCCTGTTATCTATACTAATATTATAAAGCTGAAGAGTTTGTTTGTTTGTTTGTACGTTTGTTTGTTTGAACGCGCTAATCTCAGGAACTACTGGTTCGAATTGAAAAATTATTTTTGTGTTAGGTAGCCTATATTTCAACGAAGGCTATAGGCTATATAACATCACGCTACGACCAATAGGAGCGGAGCACCGGTGAAAAATAGAAAAAAAATATTTCTTTTGAGGGCTTATGTCGCGTGCGCTGCGTAAACGGTTGAAGTTACGCAAAAATCATGAATGACGGAATTGTTCGTCTTTAAAAGTTCTAAAAAAAAGTCCGCGACAGCATATGTCTATCTTTTAAGATTAACTCACTATAACCTTTTTTTACCTACTTTCTCCTATTGATTACCATAAAAAAACGTTATAGTAAGTCAATCTTAAAAGATAGACATATGCTGTCGCGGACTTTTTTTTAGAACTTTTAAAGAGGAACAATTCCATCATACATGATTTTTGCGTAACTTCAACCGTTTACGCAGCGCACGCAAAGTAAGCCCTCAAAAGGAATATTTTTTTCCGATTTTTCATTGGTGCTCTGCTTCTATTGGTCGTAGCGTGATATTATATAACCTATAGGTTATAGCTTTCCTTGAAGTATAGGCTAAGTTTCTAACACTAAAATATTTTTTCAATTCGGATGAGTAGTTCCTGAGATTAGCGCGTTCAACCAAACACACTCTTCAGCTTTATAATATTAGTATAGAATTAGATAGTATAGATTAATTTTATAAATAAAACTAGCTGTTACTTGCGGCTTCGCCCGCGTGGTCCAGCGGAGCTGCCATTGATTTGTGTATATTTTTCTTTTGTTGTATTTTTTTTTTACTTCGTGGGGTAAAAAGTCAGTATGTACAAATTTTAATGATGATTGGCTGCATAGTTAAGGCGTGAAGAAATAACAAACAAACGAAATCTTGACTCAAGAGAAAATAATTGTTCACCACATAAATGTTTGCCCTCTTTATTTTTCCTTCGAATAAAATATTTTTCCTGGATAAAAAGTAGCCTATGTCACTCTCCAGACCGGAAACTGTCCCCTGTTAAAACATCACGTCAGTACTTACGTTCCTTTTGACGTGATAAAAGGACAAATGATTACAAAGTTTATTTTTTTCCCATGGGATTAAAATGTTTTTCCCGGATAAAAAGTAGCTTATGTCACTCTCCAGACCGCAAACTATCCCTATTAAAATTTCATGTCTGTATTTAGGTTCCTTTTGACGTGAAAGAAGGACAAATGATTATAAACTTTATTTTTTAATGACATACGTTTATTGTATGGAGAGTGACATATGCTACTTTTTATCCAGGAAAAACATCTTATTTCCACGAGAGAAAATATACTTTGTAATCATTTGCCCTTCGTTTAAGTCGAAAAGAACCTAAGTACCGACATGATTTTGACGTGACAACGTCTTATAAATTGGTTAGCCGGGTGACACTTCAAGAAACTGGCTCACGTTATGCGCCTACAATGAGAGCGAGTGAAAGGCACGCGTCCCTTCTAAGAGCGAGAGAGACAGACATAAAAAGAAACAGACGAAAACATTTTACCACTCAAAGTCGTTGTCACGTAAAACTTTCGCCCGTATACCGACTTTACAGGCAACCAATTTTTTTTTAACGGGATAGTTACGTAGTAGAGTACGGACATGACTTTTTAAAATGGGGATAGTATACTGTCTGGAAAGTGATATAGGCTACTTTTCATCCCGCAAAAACATCTTAATCCCATGGGAAAAATTAAACTTTGTAATCATTTGGCATTCAATCACGTCGAAAAGAACGTAAGTACCGACATGATTTTTTTAACAGGGGATAGTATCCGGTCTGGAAAGTAACAAAGGCTACTTTTTATCCAGGAAAAACATGGAAAAAAATAATTCGATCCTCGCAGAGGGCAATCATTTACGTGGTGAACATTTTTTTTTGTCTTGATCCATACTATTACTATAAGTGTTAAAGTAAGTAGTAAGTAAATTCGTTTGTTTGTTATTTCTTAACGCTCTATGTAGCCGATCATCATTAAAATTTGTACCTATTGGTACTATTTATATCTCACGAAGTAAAAAAAAATACAACAAAAGAAAAATATACATAAATCAATGGCTGCTCCCCTGGACCACGCGGGCGAAGCCGCGGGTAACAGCTAGTACAGAATAGAATCTGAAAATCCTGTTATATAGAATATCATCCAACCGACATTTTATTACTTTTAAAGCTATTTAAAGTTTAATAGGAATAAAAATATCACGCAGTATAAGTTTTGTACCATAGATTATGTTACGAGCGTTATATAGCTCTAGTAGGCTTCACACCAAGAAGTCCATATGCTTGTCTGCCACCCGACGTAGTACAAATAAAATAAAAACGTAGTATAACCAACTTCAATGAATTTCAGGTGCTCAGATATTGCTCTATACATAGACATCTGTCCAGAACTATAGACAACTTGATAGTTTCCATATATTTACACAAAAAAAAAAGAGTAATTTATTCCATCATTGTGTAAGGCAATAAGACAAATTGGTTATGATTTTATTGTGTCCCATGGCAGTTTTATTTTCAAAGTACGTACATCGTTGTGGTACACTTTTATATGACAGGGCGATATATAATCTATGGCATTCTTTATACCAAACCGACGTCTATAAAGACCTATATTAATACTATATATTTATATATACTATACACAATCAAATTGTCTTTTCCGTTATGTCCTAATTTCAAATCATCGCAAAATCTTGTCATAGATCAAACAGGTATAAACGTAAAAGGAAACAAAAATGAACACACTTCTAGCAACACTGCGTCTACTGTGCCACTCACGATGAGATCCTCTTCACGTATCTTCTCCGAGTTCTTGCTCGCAGCACGGAATGTTGCCGCAACATACTTCTGCTCATCTTTAGTCAGTAATGTACACTTTGCTGCCAATTTCTTACTTGTGTTACCCATTCTGAAATAATAAAGATACTGTAATAAACTTGCATGATTTGCAGGGGAAAAATTTGTGGGTGTAAAAGAGAAAACTGCCTCAGCCATCAGATGAGTTTGTCTGATGGCTGGAAACCACCTAGGTTTTCCCTTCTTTGATTTTCTTTTAATTATATTCATCTATTATAATAATGATATTTTTTGATGTTTTTATATGATAATAAAGTATGTATTAGAATATACATTAGTATGGCTTGAAAATATTTTCTAGTAAACATTATGGTTTTGAAAAATAAATTAAAATACTTAGTATGTTTTGTGTTGTATGTTCAAAATAAATAAATCTTATAATAGTCATATGTATATCTTATAATAATAATTATGCTGGCCTCTACTTTGCCTAAAGAATTAGTTGGGATCCAAGGAGGCAATGGGGCCAGCATGTTGGGGTCCTTGCCTAAAGGCAGCAGTTTATTAGATTAGTTTTGCTTTTATTTTATTTATCATGTGTAATTTTTATTTTAGATAATATATTTATTTTATTTTATCTAATTTCAAGTTGTATTTACTGTATTCTTTTATAATAGCTAGTATGTGTGTTTTTGTAGTGACTGAATAAACCTGTTATCTGTCGAAAATATGGACAGATATTCAGCCTACAAGTAGGAAAGTGCCATATTCACTTTCTGCAAACTACTGATGATATTTAAAAACATTTGTTCCAAACAGGAAATAGTTTTCATTTTACAGTAGTAGCCTCTTGTGACTTTGTCTGCCTGGACTTCATTAAATAAACAATTATTATCGTCTCCACTTATAATGGGCACATCAAAACAAAACATACACCAAATTTTAAGTACAATTTTATATAATATATTTTTTTATATACTTTAAAATACATCCCTATTATGATAGTGAAATATGACCAGATGAAGCTGCAGTAGAATACATAGTTAGTAAATTACAATTCTAATATATCTAAGATGACTGCTTTCCAGCAGGTAGGTTGTACGCTTGTTTTCCAGTCTAGTGGAATAAAAAAAAGCCTATACTAATATTGTAAAGGTGTAGTTAGTTGAGGTGTCAGAGATAATTTACAAAATGCTTGTACATTTCAAAATTCTATCAATAATATTCAGAATAGACCATCAGCTCAATATAATATATATAATATAATATATTGTATATATTAAAATATGTATTATAAAACATGTAAACTTTAAAATTAATAAAGTGGAGGCATTTATGTGCTGATTTTTAGATCTAAACCACTGAACTTATTTATGAAAGGTAATACAACTTACAGCTTTCCAAATACAAGTTAAACTTAAGCAGTCACAGTCAACAGTTAGTAAACTTATAATTAAACGGTTTTTTTATATTTTCCTAACACATAAAAAAATAACTTGTGAGATTTTAATTAAAGTGGACTAACTTAAAAAGTTTTAAAACTTACAATAACTACATGTTACACATTTAAATGACTCTCTACCATATTTTTCCTCATTGAAATAACGCCGTCATTGTCATGGTCAGCCAGTGACCTCGTCATCTCACATGATTGTAAAAATATTGAACCTTTTCTGTTCAGATTCCAATTATCTCTTTCAAATTGCCTTCCTTAAAATAGGCACTACTCGACACACAATTTCATTACATTATAGTTGTCAAAACTTACATACCTTTGCTCTAATTAAAATTTTAAATACAATAACTATTCACCAAAAACAAAAAAAAAATATGTTATCAAAATATTTACTGCAGAGTTATCTATGATAACGTCTCGAATTTTTCACTAAACATAATCTCAAGCACTTCCACTCCATTTAATAATTTAACTTTAAACCTTATGCAACATATATACTCATAGCTTTAAAACTAAATATTATGTATTTAATCAAATCACACAAAATCAATATTTTTGCAAACTGCAAAAAATTTAATTACTATATGTTAGGTTATCTGTCAATGTCAAGTATATTTTTTTTTATTTGTATAGTGAATTAGTGGTGTCCATTCACTTACGTCTGAATTGTCAATATTATCTCACGAAAGCAATGTACACAACTACCGTCGGACGTCGCGTCACGGCGACTGCCTGCATGTCTCACATTGCCACGATCCATTGATGAGACCTTTTGCTCCTGGAAAAAACCAACAGACTGTTGTCGAAATAAATTTTACCGCACGAAGGTAATTAAATTATTATACTAAAAGAAAGTCTCGTGATAGGAACACTTTTCAAAATTTTATTAAAAATAAATAGCTATACATAGCAGTCATGTGGGCTTCATTCACATGCATCGATCCATTAGCGTAATCATTATGTAAATAAACGGGTTTATGGCCTTTTCAGCACACACAAATGAGTCTGAGTAATAGCTGTAGTGTTGTTAGCTTTTGCTAACAATTCCACGCAACGACAGTCACTTTCTTGCGATTTTTATTTAATTTTGACGTGACAACGTCTTATAATTCGATGGAACCAGCTGCACGCACGAAAAAACATGACGTATGCGGCGTTACTTCGCTCTGAGGCGTTCCATTAAAATTTTCTTTTGAAAAATGCAAACATTCCATCAGTATTTTCTTATGACGTTGTCACGTTCAAATATCGTCAGTAAACCGATTTTAAAGACAACCGATTTTTTTAATTTGAAAATAGGTAATCTGACCTTGCTTGAAAATATATTATTTTTCTTTGCAAATGAATAAGAAAACTTATATAAGTAAGTCCTATTTGTCCAAAACTGACATGCTGAAGACTCACGGACCACTTAAATGACCGTATATTTAGAGTAGGGAATTGCCAATATCAGGATCCGATGGAAGCCGATGGGTGTAAACGGCACAAAATTGATCATAGGGAAGTCTAATGCGGTGGCTTATGTTCAGCATGGTTGTCCTTTGGTTGAAATGATAATAATGAGGAATAATACATGCATTGTAAAATTTAAAAGGCATTAAGAACATTTATAGGGATTTATGTGTATTGCACAGGAAAGAGCAGTTCAACCTTGACATTTTGACCTTTGCACCATTTTTATGACGTACGCAATATGGGTAAGCCATTTAATAGCATTCAATTCAAGGGCGGATCCAGCCTTCCAGCAGCCAGGAGTGGGGGGAGACCTCATGTCCTCCCCCCCCCCTCCCCGGATCGTTCCTTAATCGCATTGTTCCAGTCAACTGTCAAGCATGATTTGCTACTGAACTATTTGCACTGTCTTTCCTCCTGTCGATCAGCTAAGCAATTCGGAGCAAGAACGATATTTATTATGTAACATGTTCAAAGATTACCTACACCAAAACAGGTCTTTTGATAATTTTAAAACCTACGTGAAACGATGATCCCTGGAATTGAATGGATATCAATAGTTACCTACACGTATTTCAAAACCGATATTACAGGACATGCTTATACGAGATACATAAAAATGTATGTCACAAATAAGTATATCTTTGGCTTAATTAACTCATACGTGACAGACAACGTGATGGTTGATACCTTTATCTAGCAAATAACAAGAGTCACAGAATATAAGTATGCCGGAACAAATTACACAATGCCATTCCGCACCTAATCCCAAATAAGCAAAGCATGTCATTTCGTGGAACTGACATTCTGTAAAGGTACTCCACCTTTTTTACAATCTACACGTAACTCGTTAACTTACTTTGTTTTGTTAATACTTTAAAGCCTTGTAATGCTCAGAAACAAGCAGACCAAGACTTGTATGTATGTTTACACACAATCACACAAATTATATTTATTTGCTTAAATCAGCACAGACACACTGTAAATGCACATGAGTCATGTGATACACTAAATTTTATGTCACCTAGGCCCTTCGTATAAGCGTAGAGTTACCTAACTAAAACTATCAAGCGACGCTTGAAAATTACCGCCAAATATATTCGGTAGCGTTTCGTTCATAACAATATGCGGCGCATGCGACTATATCATAATATAGAATTAATGCCGAATATCCGAATATCGCGGCGATCGAACAAAATAATCCTAATATATATAAAATTCTCATGTCGCAATGTTAGTTACCATACTTCTCCGAAACGGCTTTACCGATTTTTAAATGAAATTTTATATACATATTCAGTAGGTCTGGGAATAGGTTGTTATATATTTTTTATAGCAAAACAACATTTGCCGGGTCAGCTAGTTATCTATATATATAAAAGAGAAAATCACTGACTCACTCACTGATCACGAAATCTCAGAAACTACAAGTGCTAGGAGTCTCAAATTTTGCAAGAGGGTTCCTTTTAGGACGTAGGTGCTCACTAAGACGGGAATTTGGATAATTCAACCCGTACAACAACAAGATTAGTTGGACTATTTTATCCGAAACTTTACACGAGTGTTTCTTTAGCTAAATGAGTAAATACATGTTTCAGGATTTTTCAAAATTCAACCCCTAAAGGGGTGAAATGAGGTGCAAACGTCTCAAAATCGTCATTGGTATTGTTTTTATGGTTTATCGGGTCGCTTATTCCGAAAACAACAACTATTTTATAATCTAACATAACCGACGTGACACAAGAGCACTCCTGTGGAGGTGCGATGGGGTTGAAATATCATAATATCAATATGGGTGTTGATTCTATGGTTTTCTGAGACGTCAATTATGTACGAAAATGGCATCGATTTGAAAATGTGAACACGAAATTTCCATAGCGGTATAAAAAAAAAACAAGATTTGGAACACCTGATGCGGAACCATAATGGTTCCGGTTAACTATAGGAAATATTAAAATACCGCCTTAGCAAAAGCTGTTCAACCTGATGAGCATTTTTTGTTGAGGTATAAAAATCCAAGATTTGGAACACGTGATGCAGAACCATAATGGTTCAGCTAAACTATAAGAAATATAAAAATGACGCCTTAGCAAAAGTTGTTCAGCCTGATGAGCATTTTTGTTGAGATAAAAATCCAAGATTCAGAACACCTGATGCAGCACTAAACTAAATTTATTTGCTTAAACAACATAGTGTTTACGATAAATTATAGTTTAAAAAAATAACTAAAAAACACGCTATAATAGCAAATAGTAAAAAAGCTACCTAAAGTAACAATAAATAGTTTAACAAAATATTGATTGTATTATAAAAAAAGAATCGCGCAGTGCTACTTTTATTCTTACCTGCTACAAGTTAGACGCAATCGTTTTATTTATTTACAAAGGTAACGTAGTCTATTTAGTTAGTTTAACGTGTACGCTAAAATTGAAATGGAACGATTGGTATATATTCGCACAAACAGAAGAATGCGTGCATTTGCAAAGATTTTATGGTGCATATTTTATATCACGTTATGCCGAGAATTCCATACAACTTGGCCGGGGTAATTTCAACAAAGAGATCGACAGACGCATTCGACTGGGCTGGGCAGCTTTTGGAAAGCTTCGTCATATCTTCGCCGCGCAAATACCCCAGTGCTTGAAGACTAAAGTCTTCAACCAGTGCGTCCTCCCTGCAATGACATATGGTGCAGAGACTTGGACACTGACCATCGGACTGGTCCACAGGCTAAAGGTCGCGCAGCGAGCGATGGAGAGGGATATGCTCGGGGTTTCTCTGCGGGATGGAATCCGGAACGAAGAAATTCGACGGAGAACCAAAGTTGTTGACATAGCCTTCAGAGTTTGCAAGCTGAAGTGGCAATGGGCCGGTCACATCTGCCGAGTAACTGATGGCAGATGGGGGAGGAAGGTATTAGAGTGGAGGCCGCGCATAGGACGACGAAGTGTTGGACGCCCTCCTACTAGATGGTCTGATGACCTTAAGAAAGCGGCTGGGAGCGGCTGGATGCGGAAGGCGGAGGATCGTATCTGGTGGAAAGCATTGGGGAAGGCTTATATCCAGCAGTGGGTAGATACAGGCTGATGATGATGATGATGATGATGCCGAGAATGTCCATATCATTATCCGTGTGTCTGTTTTTTGCGGTAAACATCAAAAGAATACGCTTGTTGCAAATATTAATTGGCTCTGTGGAGACGCTTAATTGGAAACAAATAGAATCATGCCTGACACGTGGACGAATCAATCGAGTTGTTAATTTATTTATATCGTATACAAACCGTACTACTCAATCGTACTCAACTCTCAACTCAAGTGATGAAAATTAGACTTGCGCAAAACAGTTCACTGAACTGAAAAGAGTGATGCAGTTCATTTGACGCAAATGAAATATATCACTCATCTAGTTCATTTGGTTCAATTACTTCATTTAGTTCAATTACTTATGTAGTTCTTTTGACTCACTTAGTTCGTTTAATTCAATGTATCTTTGATTCAATCGACTCAGTAGTTCTATTGACTGATTCCTTCTACATTCTTCTCAGTTCTATTGCATCATTTTGATGACATTGTATTTTTGTATTAAATAAGTATATCTAATTAAATATTTTAAAAATTCCCTTACAAATATTGATTTTCGTTCAAAATTTTCACAGGCTTAGGACTGACAACCTTGAGTAAAAAGAAATTACTTAGTGGTTAAAGTAATAATTAATATAAAAAATCAGCTTATTTTCGCTAACAGCTTATGGTTCTTATGTCCTTAGCCTTCGAGTTCTAATTCGGTCAGTCAACCACGCACCAAACTACTGTACTGTTTATCTCGAACAATTTGAGAATCTTTTTTTAATACTACGTCGGGTGGCAGACAAGCATACGGCCCGCCTGATGTGAAGCGGTTGCCGTAGCCATATTAACGCTCGCAACATAAAATATCGCTCGCGCGCCGCCACCCCCGCTGCCAACGCAGCATCTCCTTCCTTTCTGGTGACCTCACTCACTCGCAGGAACACAACAACCCTCAAGGGAATTGTTATTTGGCTGCGTTATTCTGTAAGGTGGAGGTACATTCCCCAGTCGGGTAGCTTACAATTACGCTACCTACCACTCTTTTCGCCAGAGCTTCGTTTGTCAGTCAGCAGGGTGCACCGCGTGCAGGTGAAGTTGGCTTTGGTTCAAAGGTGTTGATGAACCACTTACACCCCAAAATCTTCCGCCCTTTTCGCTCTCTATCGCTAGCAATTTTGGAATGACAACGTATCTCTCTCATTCTAGCTCGTATGCTCTATGTATTTCCGTTCTTTTTACTCTTTGTCACTCGATTGAACTAAATGACGCAGTGAACTATATGGGACAAGAAAGAGTGAGTGACAAGAACCGGCTGGTATGGTGAACTGGTACAATTGAACTACTCACTCAGGAACTACACAAGTCTAATGAAAATTATAAATAATTTTTAAAATTTTTGGTCCAACGTGATTGAGCAGTCTTTCAAAATCTAAGTCAGTCTTACGATGAAAGTTTCTGACATGTGTATCACTAATGCGGCCTGCTAACAAATCAGCTTTTTTCAAAGCATTTAGTAATTCAATCCCCCCATGTAGGTACTTTTCTTCCTTTCAGGCTTGGTCGTACCCAATACTTATGCTGTCGTTTCTTTTTGTCTATATTACTTTATACTTCGGCAATAATGCAATCGTCGTTCGAAGACATTTTACCGTGGAGACAGGCTTGTTGTCAACAAAAATATTTTTCAAATTGTTGGCACCTCGGTGGTGGGCAAATGTTGGCGATTTTCTTGGCGACTTTGTAGTTAAATTAACCATTGCAAGCCATTTGACAACCGGACAATTATGTTGAATTTCGAATGATAATTATCATATTATAGCTTAGACCTTCGGCACAAGAGCGGATCCAAGGGTGGTATGGGGGCCAGGACCCTATTTATTGACCGAGCGAGCGTAGCGAGTGAAAGCTTTGTCTTATAAACGACCTCTTCTTCATGACTCAAAGGTTGGATCCGCCCTTGCTTTGGCACCTTTACCTCTGCTTAGTCCTTACCTTCAACAAGGAAGATAGTAAAATAAAAATGAAGAACAAATTTACTCGTATATTTTTCAAAAGAATTGACTGACATTAAGATGTAAACAATGAGACGAGAGTCCAAAAAGTGGACATCAGCGTTACCACAGAGTAACCAAAAATAACTTTTTTCACAGTCTCGTTATCCACCCTAGCACTAATATGTCTATGTAAAAGCATTAACATATGAAGTTGGGGTGGGAGACTCATTGCAGTTGCTATAAATTTGAGTCTTGGAAACAAAAATCCTGGAATAAATGCTCCGAAGATGATAAAAGTGAATATACTTCCAGTAATCATGAGAGAGTTACTGGAGTCTGTTGGAGACAAGCTTGATCCAATGATGTAACTCCAGTGCGCCACTGTTCCAATTCTTATAAACCATAATAAATTCAATAAAAGAAACAAGACCATTGTTGGTGTCAGCATGCACAAAACTTTATGTTAAAACAAATTATGATTAGGTACCTACATTTTTATATGATATATTCTGGTATTTAATTATAGTAAATAATTACATAATCTCTTTAATTATTATAAGCAATAGCAAAGCAAATTGAGATTGCGATCCTATTTTGCTGTATTAATTTCGATCTGGGTAGGTGCATATTTATTACACTTAATTTTATTTAATTATTTTAAACATAACTAAAATTGGCTTGCACATTACTTTACAACATTTGACACTTGACTAACACCATGTTGGAATGTTGACACATGGTTGACAAAGTTTGACCATGCCATTTTTTGTTTATAAAAATTTACCTAACCAAGTATACAAAGTTGATCAGAGCCACAAACACATAAGAATAATTCTTCAAAATATGCTTCAAAAAAGCACCAACAGTGATCGCTCTGGTGCTTTGGACTTTTTACATTGGGACGATATGTGCGAATACGTTGCATCTCTATCTTGGGGGCAACGCTGCTTTGAGAAGAAAAGATGTCATAGAGTGCATCGCTAATGAAATTTTCTTGGACTTGGAAATAATATTTGTTCGACAGTGGTCGTTAGCGGGGGGTAAATCCCTCCATGGTTCAATCATGAGACATTTGCTGCCAATACACATCTTGGCAAAATTCGAATCTAATAGTCATCGTGTGAACGCAGGCAACGACTAAGTCGCTACGACAGCGCAACGATTGGACATTATGGGAATCGAACCCCAGGCGATCAATCCCATGGCAATCAAAAAATGGATACCGCCAAAATGTTTAGCAATTTATTATTTACATTTAAAATAATATAGTTTATTGACATTATTACTTTGTTATTATTAATAAACTATAATAATGACTGAATATTTTCTCTATATTTTGCAAGGGTTAACATACAAAACTTTACAGAAACGTAACACATACCGAATTAAATAATAATTATTAATTTGTGATACATAATACAATTTTATTGTCTAAGTCTAAAGTAATCGATGTTGCCCGCGCCCGCTAAGCGATAGTGGCGCCCTCATTTAATTTCTACTCTTTTCGATCGCACAGTAATGGTAGAATTGGTAGATTGAATCCTTCCTACATATGGCAATTTTAATCGTGACTCGGAAATATTGCGTTGTCAAACGTTCCATTGCCGATTATATTTTCTTGTTCGTATTTGATAGTAATTTGTAAGTAGATGTGCAAGAATTATATCTAAAGATGACTGTAACATCGAAAATGGAGGTGGACCCTGTGAAGGGAGAGGGTTTTAGACCTTACTACATCACTAAGATTGAGGAGTTACAGCTGATTGTGGCCGAGAAATCACAAAATCTCCGCCGTCTGCAAGCCCAGAGGAATGAATTAAACGCTAAAGTACGCATGTTGCGTGAAGAACTGCAACTATTACAAGAACAGGGTTCTTATGTCGGCGAAGTAGTCAAGCCAATGGACAAGAAGAAAGTTCTCGTAAAAGTCCACCCAGAAGGTAAATTCGTAGTTGATTTGGACAAAAACGTCGACATAAATGATGTTACAGCCAATTGCCGTGTCGCTTTGCGAAATGAGAGTTACACACTTCACAAAATCCTTCCTAACAAAGTTGATCCTTTGGTGTCCCTTATGATGGTGGAAAAAGTACCAGACTCAACTTACGAGATGGTTGGAGGGTTAGATAAGCAGATCAAAGAAATCAAAGAGGTAATTGAGTTGCCTGTAAAACACCCTGAATTGTTTGATGCTTTGGGTATCGCTCAGCCTAAAGGTGTGTTGTTGTATGGGCCACCGGGGACAGGAAAGACATTGTTGGCGCGTGCAGTGGCCCATCACACCGAATGCACCTTTATCCGAGTCTCTGGTTCAGAGTTAGTGCAAAAATTCATTGGTGAAGGAAGTCGCATGGTTCGTGAATTGTTCGTAATGGCTAGGGAGCATGCCCCATCAATCATCTTCATGGACGAGATTGATTCTATAGGTTCGTCTCGTATTGAATCTGGCAGCGGTGGCGACTCTGAGGTACAGAGAACTATGTTGGAGTTGCTCAACCAGCTGGACGGTTTTGAAGCTACAAAGAATATTAAGGTAATCATGGCTACTAACAGAATTGATATCCTCGACCCAGCTTTACTGAGACCTGGCCGTATTGACAGAAAAATTGAGTTCCCACCTCCAAATGAGGAAGCCCGTTTGGATATCCTTAAAATCCACTCTCGGAAGATGAATTTGACTAGAGGTATCAATCTACGGAAGATTGCAGAGCTCATGCCTGGAGCATCTGGTGCTGAAGTTAAGGGTGTATGTACAGAGGCTGGCATGTACGCTCTCCGTGAACGTAGAGTACATGTAACCCAAGAGGACTTTGAGATGGCTGTAGCTAAGGTCATGCAGAAAGACTCCGAAAAGAATATGTCTATCAAGAAACTTTGGAAGTAAAATTATAATTGTGTATCTCATATTTTGTCTTTAAATTTTAGATTATTATAAGTAATTTTCTTTTAAATCCATGTTTTATTTCCCTCAGACCTGTGTTTCAATTCTGAATTATTATTTAATGAATTATGGCTGATTAAATAATAAACGTCTTAAAATTACAAAATTTATTAATTATACAAAATACATGCTAATGAAAATTTTCATTACAAAATATAAAAAGTCTTGCATTAAAAGAACACAACAGAAAATGGTGTTTGTGATGACAGTGCACAATTCAATACAACAGATATTCCATAAAAAAATACCTAATAACCTAACAAATAGCTTTGTTTTCTAAAAATACACACACAATTGGAAGCACTTTGAAATTATACAATATATTTTAACTATGCTTAACATAGTTCATGTATAAATACAAGAAAATTAAAATTATTCCATAATTATAATAAGATTGTTGATGTTAAAATAACAATGTTGATACTTGTAAAGTAATAATTTTATTAAGTGTATTGTTTTATTATACATAATAGTCAATTATGTATTATTATATTGAAAAGCATGTGTTTTGTAATTCTAATGTAAAATGCATACACAAGCGACAATAATACCACAGATTGTTCTACCAAACATAGTAAAATCAGCAAATGTCAGAATACTATAAAATTTATATACTTTTGATTGTATATTCTGTAATTTTGTATAATGGACGATAGAGTATAAAATTTACCATTGTAAATTTGTCGCACAGTTTTGCGACACCACTTACTCGCTTTTTAGCATATATTTCCAAGAAAGGAGCATCGACCCATGATTAACAATGAGTCACTATCACTACTCATTGTACACAGTATAAGTAATAGTAGTATGTAGTATAAGTAATGTATATGTACAGTATAAGTAATAATACAATACGGTCACACCCTGCCGCTCTCTCGTGTCGACCTCACCTCCCTTCTGAGACAAATCTGGAACAGTTTAGTTCCTAGCTTATTCACGCTCTGCAAAGACTTCATTGTTTATGTCAGTGTTCTGAAGTGTGCCGCGGCACACTGGTGGACCGTAGTCATTCGTTGGTGTGCCTCGGAAAAATAAGTGTATCTCATAAAGCTAAATAGACAGACAGAAGAAAACTTCATACACATATAAAATCTGATTTTTCATTTATGGTACCTCCAAAAATTTTCGTTTTCGTACCTTAAACACAAAGTTTGCGGAGGGTGTGACGGGGTGGATGACTAAACTAGGGGATAACTAAAATCTTAGATATATATTTATTCTATTGTACGGATAGCGTCCATATCACACAGCTCTGACTCTGTATCGGGGGAGGTATCCTTGTTGGAGTCTTCATCATCATCATCCATTGTGGGCACTCTGACATCCAATTTTTCTGTTCCCTGGTAGTGAAAAAAAAATACTAGAAGTTGTACATCATACATAATAACTAGAAAAAGTTTGTAAATCTTTATTGCACTTATACCACACCCCTGCCACTCCATACAAATGTCGCGTCCTTTACTACTACATAAATAATGACGTCTGTGCAGAGCGCGAATAGGCGTGTGTGCGTGCGGCGCCATACAAACTGCTCCCGATTTGTCTCGGAAGGGAGGGGAGAGCGGTAGGGAGTAGCCATACTGTACGTAATACTATTACTTATACTGTGCTTATACGTAATATTAACCACTAGTACAATGACGGACTTATCCCATCAGGGATCTCTTTCAATCAACCACAGAATACAGGAGACCGAAGTTTGGAAACCAGATAAACTGGAGAGATGATATACCGATATAAGTATAAATAAATATTTCTGGACAAATTACACACGGCCATCTAGTTCCAAACTAAGCAAAGCTTGTACTATATGTACTACTAAATAACTGATATAATAAATAAATAATAATGAATAAATATTGTCAGACAAATTACACAGCGCCATCTAGCCCCAAAGTAAGCGAAGCTTGTGTTATGGGTACTAGACAAATGATAAACATACGTAAATACATTTTTTTTTGTAAATACATACATAAAATACATAGAAAATACCCAGACCAAGACAGACATGTTCATGCACACAAATGTTTGTCTTGTGCGGGGATCGAACCCGCGACCTCGGAGTCAAAGTGGCCATTGCTAACCATTCGACCACCGAGCTCGTCAAATAATAAGTAAAATTGTCAAGCAACTTCTATCGTAACATTTCTATGGATGGGTTTATTTCCAGTTCCTCGGTGATTCGGAGGGCACGGAAAGTCGTTGGTCACGGCTGTTATCATTATGACAGTTAAAGCCAAGTCAGTGTCCTGTGGGCGTCTTGAATACCGCACTTCAACAGCGTGGTGGAGTACGCTCTGAATCTGTTCGACTGAGGGTTCCATAGGTTGGTGCAGAGAGAGTTGGGGTATAAGTACAGTATACGTAATAGTACTACGCACATATGGTCACTCCCTGCCGCTCTCTCGTGTCGACCTCACCTCCCCTCTGAGACGGATCTGGAACAGATTGTATGGCGGCGCACGCACACACGCTCATTCACGCTCTGCACAGACGTCATTGTTTAAGTACTTAGTAGTAAACGACGCGACATTTGATGGAGTGGCCGGGTAAAAGTGAGTCTCCACCGTCTTTAGAGCCAAGGTCTACCCCACTTGCACATAGTACACCCTGCTGATTAACAAATCTATGAAGGTTGCTGAGTAGATAGTTGTTTTTTTATTAGTATGCTCTAATTCCCTTCGATTGAGAGAATACCCGTCTCCCAGCAGTGGGATGAATGAGGGTTGACGATTACGACATTTAAAAAAAAAAAAATTGGTTGCCTGTAAAGTCGGTATACGGGCGAAAGTTTTACGTGACAACGACTTTGAGTGGTAAAATGTTTTCGAGTGGAAGGGACGCATGCCTTTCACTTTTTATGTCTGTCTCTCTCGCTCTTAGAAGGGACGCGTGCCTCTCACTCGCTCTCATTGTGAGCGCATAACGTGAGCCAGTTTCTTGAAGTGTCACCCGGCTAACCAATTTATAAGACGTTGTCACGTCAAAAACATTAACAATACATAGAAAACACCCTGACCAGGGGCTCCACGCCGACGCTGAAGCCGATTACCATCGGATGTTTTGAATGCGTAAATGACACTACTGCCACAGATTACATAATAGTTACTACGTAACAGATACTTCACTCAGTAGAAAATTTCCAAAACCTACTGCTATAATAGCCTACTCCGTCGCGTCAGCAACCGCTGCATGCTAAAATGTGCCTAAATGCTCAAGCGTACAGTGATTGCTTCGCACCGCGCGATCCCACAGCAATCACAGGGCCTGCATTTGGTCCGCAAACGGCCCGAGACCGCTCGGCCGGGCGGTAGGTAACTATAGCGCGCAAGTACATGGAGTGACGGAGGCCTGCTACTGCTTAGATAGTTGCTAATTATGTTTAGCTGAACTGGAAGAAACCCTAAAGCTCTACTGACTAAGATAAAGATGTTTGTCAATAACTTTAACCTAATATCAATTTTTGAAATCAAAAAATATCCTATGGTAATCGATATGATGGAAGCCGTTTACGGGTGTAAGTGGTTTATCAACATCTTTGAACCAAAGCCAACTTCACATGCACGTGGTGCACCCTGCTGACTGACAAACGAAGCTCTGGCGAAAAGAGGTAGGAAGCGTAATTGTAAGCTACCCGACTGGGGAATGTACCTCCACCTCACAGAATACCGCAGCCAAATAACAATTCCCTTGAGGGTTGTTGTGTTCCTGCGAGTGAGTGAGGTCACCAGAAATGAAGATGCTGCGTTGGCAGCGGGGGTGGTGGCGCGCAAGTGATATTATGTTGCAAGCGTTAATACGTTTACGGTAACCACTTCACACCAGTCTGCCACCCGACGTAGTATAAAAAAAAAACCATCGGAATTTTTGAATGTGAAAATGAAACTACTGAAATGTGAAAATGAAACTGCTTAGTTATTTGCTAATTATGTTTAGCTTAGCTTAGCCATTAGAAAGCCTACAGCTCTACCGACTAAGCTGAAGATATATGGCAATAATTTTCACCTGAGACCAATTTTTGTAATCAAAAATACACCAATGGTAATCGGCTTCAGCTTCGACGGTAGGTGAGGTGAACAAACAGACATGTTCATGCACATTCAAGCAAATGAAGGGTACAGGCAAACAACAGGTAATGTCCATATGTATAGATTTTGAGAAAAACATATCTAAAATAAACGGGTCACTCGCGTCTTTTTGTCGGGAAAGCAGACTAGTTTCGATCTCAAAAGGAGACCTTCATCAGGGCGAATGTCCAGACACGTCCACCCTTTTGAGATCGAAACTAGTCGGCTTTCCCGACAAAAAGACGTGAGTGACCCGTTTAATTTATTTAATTAATTTCGTATAATGTCTCACGTGAGTTTTAATAATACACAGCTAAAAATTCAGAAGTATTACAATTTAGATTGAGATCAGCGTATGTAGTAACTTATACATTGCCTTTTTGGCTACATCTGTTTACTTATTTAAAAAGTTGGTGATTGAAAATTAAAGTAAAAAGATAATAGTAGTTTATGAAACTGTTGCATAATAACAATAAGGTTTCCTAAAACATGAGTGTGAGCTTATCACATGAGCCGAAGGCGAATGTCATGATAGCACCACACACGAGTATTTTAAGACCTAATTAAGTGCATACACTACTTTATCTAATCTCATGAAAAAGATAATATTTTAAATAAAACCATGAAGTTAATTTTACAGCTTTATTTCTTACTTATAAATCTATTTTCAGATCGTGCACGCGTGACGCGTATGCGCGACGCGCCGCGTTACAGATTATGTAGAAATTTTTTGCCAAGTTGCAATGCATTTGCATTGCAATCTGCTTAATATAGCTGAACCCAGGGCTGAAGCTGTATCGAAATGGAAAAAAAAGTTATTTTGCGATACAGTTGTCCATAAAGAGCTGTATGGAAAAATAACTTTTTAAATTCATTTTAATGGCTTGTGCGTAAAAGACTGACTAAGATTCTGTGTTTAGTTTTTTAATCTCTAAATTTCAGTATGAGAGTAGGTAGATAAAGATTTAATTCCAATAGAATATAGATAATATAAAAAAAATGACATTCCCTGTTATTTGCCTGTACCCCTCAAATGTTTTCCATAAGCGCGGATCGAACCCTCGTAGTGAAAATAGTCTTTCTTCGACCACCGGGCCCGTATATAACCGATGTAAGAGTATATTCTGTGCAAGGGCGAATTCACCGTCGTGGGTACGGTGGGCATGCCCAGAACCCTTCGGAACAAAAATAATCAAATTCATAAGTATTTTTTTTTATATATATTAGCTCAGCATATGGGCCTTGCCTGATGGTAAGCGAAAAGAGGAGCCCCAATTGCATCGGCAACAGACAAGAGACCTTGATGTCTGGTCAGTTGACGCTGCTATGCTGGCCTATAAGATGCTTCTTCACGCTTCGCTTAAAGGGGATCCTTTAAGCGAAGCGTGAAGAAGCATATTGTATGAGTGAGCAAATACATTATGCCGGCAACGCGTTCCACTTTTTAATGGTGCGTCATAGATAGGAGTCCTTCATGAGTCATGATTGTTCATGAACAAGTTCGTACTCCGACTCGTCCTTGGCCGATTTTTGGGTGGCTGGGACCACAACCTTTACTGAGGGCTGGATCCGCGCCAGATTATGTGTAGGATTGGACAACTCACGATAGGCCGTTTTGTCCCGCGGCGAGAGCTCGAATACCTAAAAAACTCAAATGGATTGTAGTATTCGTGGGCAGCTACCTTGCTAGAACCGGTGGCTACGCCAGACCAAATTCTGAAACATTTTTCTCGAGTGAGTTTACTATGTATTGTATATTGAGGAGCTAGATATCGCAGTTGCGCGTGTCTGACTAATCGAACACGCAAGTTAAGCAACTGTCAATGGAAGAGTCAATTTTATCTCGAGCTCCTCCGTGTTTAGGAGGGCGCGTTAAAACGTGGGTCCCAGCAGTTGTCATTAGATGACAGTCGTTAAGCCAAGTCAGCGGCCTTTAGGCGACTTGAAAACACTGGCCTCCGCCAACCCGCAGTTGAGCAGCGTGGTGGATTATTCTCTAAACCACTTCAATTGAGGGGAGACCCGTATCCCAGCAGTGGGATGAATAAGGGTTGACAACGTATTTGCATTATGACGTGTTCAGACAGTATAGTATCATCTCGCTATAAATTTAAATTCCATCCATATCATCTTGATAATTGGCAATCTACCACAGTACGTTTCCTAAGACATTTGAACCCTGTTATGCAGCATAGATCCAACCGACATTTTGTTACTTTTAAGTTAAAGCTATTTACAGTTTACTTAATAGGAATAAAAATATCACACAGTATACGTTTTGGGACATACTCGTATGTCATCAAACTGCTCTAGCAGTTTGACACTGAAACAGATTCTAATCTGTTGCGAATATATAAAGCTCGATTTGAAGTTTCTCGCTGTGTATACTCTCAATTTGGCATAGCTTGGCGGCTGGATGCATTCTGCATAACATGGTCCATTTTATACAATGAGAGTGGATCTATTGTCTTTGATTTTATACCATGAACTGGGAAATTGTGGAATCAACATCCCTTCCAGAACAGCCTTCAAGCCTTCAAGAACAGAGTCTATATTTTCCTTAAAAGGCCGGCAACGGATTGTTGACCCCTTGGTTTGCCCCCCCCCCCCCCATATGAAAAGGTACACAGTGCCGTCTTACACCCCACTAGCAAATAGTCTGAAAAGGTCATAATGTATAATTTAAAGGCCTTTTAGTAACGTGTATCGCCTTGTCCTAGGTGTCCAGGGCTGGATTAAGTCAAGTAGAGGCCTGCCCCTTACCACCATCTCTTATTGCGATTCAATAACTGAATAGAATGCTTATTCATACCAATGAATAAGCGACTCTATTTAAAATGGAATAGAGTTGTTGACTATACAAAGTTTTAGGGCCCTTCACCTCATATGAAGTAGCCATTTGAATATTTTATTAGAATTTAAATAAAAAATTACAATATATCTTTAATTTGTTCTTCAGACCGTTAGGGGCTTAAGTGGCTTATCACCATCTTTGAGCCAAAGCCAACCTCACCTGCACGTGGTACACACTGCTGACTGATATTTTATGTTACGATTTGTGAGCGTTATGCTACGGTACCCATTTCACATCAGTACATCAGACGGGCTATATGATGCTTGTCTGTCCAGCCTGTACGATAAACCCCCCCCCCCCCCCCCCGCCAAGATTGCGCTGGTACCACTCATGCCTCAATACGGCTCTGTAGCGGTGGGCAACATGTTATGACCCAAATTCTTTGGAACCATCCATATGCTACGATAACCACTTTAAATCTGGCGGGCCGTATGCTCATCTGGCACCTGACGTGGTATAAAAAAGCAGATACAGGCAAGAAACTTACACGTTGGTAGGCGTTTCCATTGATGGCCCTGCGCTAGCAGTTCGAGATAAGGTTTTTACATATCCGACTCTGAAACAGAAAAGAACAATTTCTTATAACAAAATGTTCACAAAAATGGCAGTAAATTATGCTTACAGCCTTCTACAGCCCTACTGCTCGCCATCGGCAGGGCATTTCATCCGCACACATTGGAGCCAAGATGGTCGGCAACTGTTTGACGAACGCGCTGGTCGAATAGCTAGCAATGGACACTTTAACTCCGAGGTCAAACAAACAAGACAAACATTTGTGTGCATGAACATATCTGTTTGTCTTGGTCTGGGTATTTTCTATGTAATGTATGTATACATAAAAAAAATGTATTTAAGTGTTTATTGTTTATTGATGACTACCTTCCTCGGCTCTCTTAAGACCCTCACCTACGGCTCGGGTGACAATGACGCCGCAGCGGTAACCACCAACATTACACACTTGTACCATAATGTACTATTCTTAATCTGACTGTACCCTTCATTTATATTAAGTAATAAATAGATAAAGTAAATAACACTCACGATGGACAATTTCTGGTTTTGGTTCTGCGCTCCACGTACTTTTTGTAGACGTAGAATGCCATGAATATAGCGACCAGAAACAAAATAACCACTGTCACCGCTATAGTGACCTTCTTGACACGGGGATACGCTTCAGGTGTGTCATCGAATACGGCTATCTGTGAACAAATCTCAGTTATTTTTAAAATTCTTTAAGAGGCCAAGCTAACTTCACATTCACGTTTTGCCCCTTATTAATATCAAGCGAGGAACTGTCAAAAGAAAGATACGGCATTGTGATAAATGTATAAGTAAACTAGCTGTTACCCGCGGCTTCGCCCGCGTGGTCCAGGGGCGCTGCCATGCATTTGTGTATATTTTTTTCTTGTTGCAATTTTTTTACTTCATGGGATAAAACGTAGTACCAATATGTACAAATTTTTATCATCATCGTCTGCAGATGAATTTATTTACTGTAACACTTATAATATTAGCACCACATAAATGTTTGCCCTTTGCGGGGATCGAACCCGCGAATCTCAGACGCTGAAGGATCGAAAAATTACACAAAATTACACATTATTTATATATATATAAATAATGTCGATACTTAGGTTCCTTTCGACGTGATAGAAGGACAAATAATTACAAAGTTTATTTTTTATCCCATGGAAATAAGATGTTTTCCCGGGATAAAAAGTAGCTTATGTCACTGTTCAGACCGTAAACTATCCCCGTTAAAAAAATCATGTCGGTACTTTGATTCCTTTCGACGTGATAGAACAAATGATTACAAAGTTTATTTTTTATCCCATGGAAATAAGATGTTTTCCCGGGATAAAAAGTAGCTTATGTCACTCTCCCGACCGTAAACTATCCTCGTTAAAAAAATCATATCGGTACTTAGATTCTTTTCGACGTGATAGAAGGACAAATGATTACAAAGTTTATTTTTTATCCCATGGCAATAAGATGTTTTTCCGGGATAAAAAGTAGCTTATGTCACTGTGCAGACCGTAAACTATCCCCGTTAAAAAATCATGTCGGTACTTAGGTTCCTTTCGATGTGATAGAAGGACAAATGATTACAAAGTTTATTTTTTATCCCATGAAATAAGATGTTTTTCCGGGATAAAAAGTAGCTTATGTCACTGTCCAGACCGTAAACTATCCCCGTTAAAAAAAATCATGTAGGTACTTAGGTTCCTTTCGACGTGATAGAAGGACAAATGATTACAAAGTTTATTTTTTATACCATGGAAATAAGATGTTTTTCCGGGATAAAAAGTAGCTTATGTCACTGTTCAGACCGTAAACTATCCCCGTTAAAAAAATCATGTCGGTACTTAGATTCCTTTCGACGTGATAGAACAAATGATTACAAAGTTTATTTTTTATCCCATGGAAATTAGATGTTTTTCCGGGATAAAAAGTAGCTTATGTTACAGTCCAGACCGTAAACTATCCCCGTTAAAAAAATCATGTCCGTACGTAGATTCCTTTCGACGTAAAAGAAGGACAAATTATTATAAACTTTATTTTTTCCCGTGGGAAAAAGATGTTTTTCCGGGATAAAAGGTAGCCTATGTCACTCTCCAGGCCATAAACTATCTCCAAAAAAAAATCATGTCAATCCGTTCGTTACTTTCGACGTGAAAGAAGGACAAACAAACAAACAAACACACTTTCACATTTATAATATTAGTATATGGAAGTATGGATATGGATATTCCTATAGAGGAATAAAATAATAAGGGGTGTAAGTGGTTCATTAACATCTTTAAATCAAAGCCAACTTCACCTTCACGCAGTGCACCATGCTGACTGACAAACGAACCTCTGACGAAAAGAGAGGTAGGGAGCGTAATTGTGAGCTACCCGACTGGGGAATGTACCTCCACCTTACAGAATACCGCAGCCAAATAACAATTCCCTTGCAATAATAAAAAAATACATCGTATTCACTTGATTATTATAACTGTACCTATGCTTTTCAGTGTGCGTTGAAATTTATTTTATTATTAGCATACAAGACAAATTACAATCGACATAAATACCATTATAAAAGCCTATAAACAACATATACTTAAATAACTTGGGATGTACGTAGTTCATCAACATCTTTGAACCAAAGCCAACTTCACCTGCACGCGGTGCACCCTGCTTACTGACAAACGAAGCTCTGGCGAAAAGAGAGGTAGGGAGCGTATTTGTAAGCTACCCGACTGGGGAATGTACCTCCACCTCACAGAATACCGCAGCCAAATAACAATTCCCTTGAGGGTTGTTGTGTTCCTGCGAGTGAGTGAGGTCACAAGAAAGGAAAGAGATGATGCGTAGCAGCGGAGGTGGCGGCGCGATATTTCTAGTTGCGAGCGTTAATATGGTTACGTTAACCGCTTCACATCAGGTGGGCCGTATGCTTGTCTGCCACCCAAAATTATGTACCTATGTTTAGTGGCTTTTTATTTATTGGAACTAATAGCGTAAAATATGACTGACTTCAAAAATACAAAGGGTTTTTTTAAAGTAAGCAAGAGCGCATCCAAGGAAGCCATGGTGGTCTATATATTAATACTAGCGGCCCGCCCACGCTTTGCTGTGGCTCAATCTTCCCGTTCCCATTACTGCAGCGCCATCTGCCGGGCTGATTTGTGAATCTAAACCAACCATGGCGCCACTCAAACGCATACAAAGAAATCATTCATATCTGTCCAGCCGTTTAGGATGTGTTCAGTGACATACACACGTACAGTAGAATTATACTTATAAAGAAGAATATATTCCATATTATATCAAAACTCTAACGGCTGAACTGCGTCAAAAACTTTTACATTATAATATTAGGTGACTAGGTAGTCATCATCATCCGGTCATTTCAGTTTCCACTACAGGAGCACGACCCTCTCTCGTCCGTCCCAGACAGAAGGAGGATTTGGCCTACACTCCCCACGCTGGCCAGACGGGTTGGGGAGGCCTAATCGATGTTTTATAATGTATTTCCCTTAGTCGCCTTGTACGACATCCACGGGAAGAGACGGAGTGATTCTATTCTAGTCTGCCGGAAACCACACGGCTGACTAGGTAGTAGGATTCTTGAAATATAACAGTCAACTCGAGAAGCTCTCACTCTATTTCTGCGATTGATTGAGGTTATCAGCCCCTTACCACCAACTCTTATTGCGATTCAATAACTGAATAGAATGAATAATCTACTCCATTCAATTTGAAATAGAATAGAGAATGGAGTCGATTATTCATTGGTATGAATAAGCATTCTATTAAGGGGGCGGAAAGGAAGTTATTATTATTTAAATAGTTGTCTTGACCAATTTGCCAGAATATAATATTTTGAAAAATGGAATACTTCACCTCCTAACTACATAATTTAATTAGTTTGGTGTTATTAAAAAATGCCGATTTTCTCAACTGCAACGATGGACTGCTATGCCTTGTTTAGTAGTGTAATTACTTAATAGGTTGATGACGCCACACTGTGACTCACGCAGTAAAATTTAAGATGCAAAAAGAAGAGCACTCGACCGGTCATAGAGAGGTCGTGGGTTCAAATCCCACCTACGCGGGTGAGGTGAATTTTTCCATTTTTAAAAATATAATATTCAAGGAAGAAGTTGCTGCTATGTTAAATTGTCCAAAGGTTATGGTAGCATTGGTAACCGCTTCACATCAGGCCACCCGTATGCTTATCTGCCACTCAATTTACGTTAATAGTTAATATAACATAAAAAATAGTTCTCTGTCTCAAATCGCTCAAAAAACCTTACCAAATCTTCGTTTGGCGCATCCAAGCAGTTTCCATCCTGCGAAATCGATCCATCATAACACATGCACTGCGGACCAGCGTCGTCCAACACACAAATATTTGAACAAACATAGTCTGCACAAACATTGGTCAGATCAATCCTCTGGACACTTTGATGACGTATCACGAATGACTGAGCCTCAAACATATAATCGATGTATGCATGGCATGTCTTGGCGCCGTAGAGTCGACAGCGACTGACCTTCATGGTGTTAGCTACTAGGAAATAAACCCAGTCTTCGAATATGACCAGGTTATGTGGTGCGTTAAGATAGGGGAGACTAATTACGACTGTTTTGCTGAAAGAAACACATTTTATAGTAAAAGAAATATAAGTTGACTTTATTAAACTGATGTATAAGTGACGACATTTTTATACAATGTCTTGTGTCAAGAAAGTATTGATCGAGCGCTGGCACTTTCGCTACTTGGCTGCTAAACTTTCTTACTAAATAAACTTATCCATCATCATCATCATCAGGTCATTTTTAGTCTCCACTACAGGAGCACGACCCTCTATCGTCCGTCCAAGACAGAACGAGGATTTGGCCTACACTCCCCACGCTGACCAGACGGGTTGGGGAGGCCTGATCGATGTTTTTATAATGTATTTCCCATAGTCGCCTTGTACGACATCCACGGGAACAGACGGAGTGACTCTATTCTAGTCTGCCGGGAACCACACGACTGAAACTTATCCAACAGAATAGAAATTTTCTTTACGGTCGATTCTGTGTGGTGCTGCATATTCGAACTCATATAACCTAACTCTCATACCTCAGAGCATTGCTTTCTAATACGCAGTATGCACCAAGCTACAGAAACATTTTTATATGAGAGGGTGGCATACAAGCATGTGGGTTACCTGATGGAAAGCAATCACCACCGCCCATAGAGACCAGCAACACCAAGGGGTCACGGATCCGTTGCCTTCTTTTTTTTCTGGTGACCTCACTCTCTCGCAGAAACACAACAACTCTCTAGGGAATTGTTATTTAGCTGTGGTATTCTTTGAGGTGGAGGTACTTCCCCAGTCGGGCAGCTTAAAAAATACGTTATGCCCTACCTCTCTTTTCGTCAGAGCCTCGTTTAGCAGTCAGCAGTACCACGTGCAGGTGAGATTGGGTTGGGTCAAAGATGTTGACGAACCACTTACACACCAAATTTATTTAACATACAACTAACAGACGTTTATATTCTGACTTTTCTACAGTACCTTTCTATAAAAGGGTCCACAGCCAATTTATTCCCAAAAGGCAATGATTTATACAACATTAAACTACTCCATTAAAGACCTGAAGCACTTACTCCTTGTCTCCAAAAAAGTTCATCATGGTGATTTCCGCTGGTCCAATCTTAGCTACATATAGCCTCCTTCTGTAGGAATCCACAGCCAGACCAGTACAGTTTCCAACACTGGCCAAGTCTGTATGCCTACGCCCTGATAGTGATAACGAATAAACTATGGATTTGTCTTCGTGTATTGTGCAGTAGAACATGCGACGAGATGCAGGGTCTATTACTAAATCTACTATCTAAAAGAAACAAAAACCACAATATTAGTGATAGTACTGTCAGGCGCGGATCCAGTCTTCAAAAAAGTTGTGGTCCCAGCCACCCGAAAACCCGAAATTGTATGTTTTTTTTTATATTTTATTACGGCATAGCGGCATTTATTATTATCAGCATATCGATCTCAATAGACCAGTAGTTCCCAACCTTTTTTGGTTCGCGGACCAATACGAGGTTCTTGTTGCGTGTAGGGTTCCCAGCTGTCATTTAAATCCATTATTCTTTAAGTCGAGATTTGAGTATTTTGTATAATAGTGCTCAATCTCTTTTATTTTAAGTTTGTATCATGGGCCATAATTTACCACTCCTACAGACCACTGGTGGTCCGCAGACCACCGGTTGGGAACCTCTGCAATAGACCGTGAAAATGGGACGTTATAAGTAACTATATTAGGGTTGTGGGCATGCCCACCGTGCCCACAACGGTGGATTCACCCTTTAACAGTACTCCTTGTGTTAAAGATCACCACGCAAGCTGACGTACATGCCTGACGACGACTGCCGATCATTTTTATATCCTACGAGCAGTGTGGCTGCTCGTCGGATATAAAAACGATCGCTGAGGACCGATTCGCGGGGTGTACACAGCGACGGTAGGCAACCGCCTTGCGGAGGCCCCCTCGGGGACCCACGCCAGCCCGCTGCAGATTACACAACGTCTCCCCTTTACCTCTAGCATTTCGTTTTCGCTTTTTAAAGCCATCGTGGTTAAAAGTGAGGCAGGCGGTGTTTAGTCAGTTACAGCCCGATTCGACGATAAGACCAAGACCTTACCGCCGAAGCTGAACCCGATTACCATCAGTTTTTTTTATTCCAAAAATATTGATCTTAGGTTAAATTTATTGACAAACATCTTCAGCTTAGTAGGTAGAGCTCTAGGGTATCTACCAGCTGAGCTAAACATAATTAGGAACAATCTAAGCAGTAGTTTCACTTAAGCATTCAAAAATTCCGGTAGTAATCGCCTTCAGCTTCGGCGATAGGGCCGCAGGCTGATGAGGTGTCGAAGAGGATTTTCCGCCTCCCTCCCGCATATCCTGAAGGCGCCACCGCGCGTGTCGGGCGTTAAAAAAAAACGATTCGCGGACTGCCTCTTTAGATAGACGTCGTGCTGGTCGGACGTGCTACCTGCTCGCTAGTTTGTCTTTTTTTTTTAATTACTTGTGTGTGCGTGTATGAATAATCACTCTCTCTCTCTCGAGTCGGTCCCTCATATCTGAGGATCGTGGTCAGCATCAGGGTTGCATCTGTAGCGAATGATCTGCTTCCACCGGTTTCTGTCCAGCGCGTCTCTTACAGCCGTATAAAGTTTAGAACACGACGAGTCTTTTACTTGATCGGCCCATCTTGTTGGTGAACGTCCGCACGATATCTTCCCTTCGGTGTTCCCAATTGAATAATCACAGTAACAGTTAATTTTGCTATGCAATTATCAAATTGTGTGTGACCACCGCCGCGGAATGGAATGGAAGCGATTTTTTGCAACGAAATTGTTCATAGCATAACGAACTTTCTGACAATAACTTATAAACTTAAATTGAGCCAAAAAATCGCGCGTCTTCCGGGGAATCCTCGCGCATTCTCGAGAATTCCCCTAGCTACTGTCGTTACCGTATGTGGAATCCGCGGGAAGTGGCGCGAACGGGGAGTCAGTCGGGTCGGTAACAGCAATAGTATGCGAAGAATACTCAAGCATTCTACCGAATTCGTGAGACCTCTTGCGCCTTGAGGCGAAATTAACGCTTCCATTCTATTCGGGGCGGTATAAATAGAGCTTTAGTGCCAGTTATCGGTATGCTTCGACGAATGCTGCAACGATCTGCCAGCGGTAATCTCTTTAAAAATACCACTATAAGTAATTATGTATCTTTACCTGCGTTTATTTATCATCAATGGACAGGCTACGGTCACACAGGGTACCTTAAGCCATCAGTCTCGGGTGTCATCATTAAATGACAGTCGTTAAAAAAAAAAAAAAAAAAATCATAGAATTAAGCTAGCATATTGTTGCATGCCCGACAGGGTTTAACTGTGGAACTATCGTATATATAATTTACATTACCATTAGAATATGTATAGATAGAATAATGTTATAATAAAGCACTTGTACTGTTAAACGTTATTATATTTAATATTACCGACCGGTTTCGCCGCTAAGGTATTATCAAGGTAAACAGATGGTGAAAACAAGAAAAACGACTCGTTTTTGTAGAAATACAAACACCATACCTGTTTACCTTCCACTACAAGTGTTTTATTATAACATTACGATAATAATGTTCCACCAAGTGCTAACAATCAACAGTATCAACTTTATAAACATAGAATAGTTATTTGTTATGCAAGGCTGCAAAGTTAATTTTTGGCGCGAGTACCTTGTATTGAAACCTGAGCAAGCGAAGGATTCTAGGATTGAGCCACGAGCGAAGCGAGTGGTTCAAACATAGAATCCTGAGCGTAGTGAGGGTTTCAAAGGTACGAGACGCTAAATAACTTTGCTGCCGAGCGCAACACACAACTTTTCACCTCACTAAAGCGAGGAAAATGTTAGGTGCAAGAAAAACAGTTTTAATAAATAATCATCAATGGACTGGCTGCAGAGAATATAAACTATTACGAAACCAATGAGGTTCTATATATATGTAATTTATTGTACGAAACCTTTATTGAATAAAAATATTCGAATTTTAAAAACACTTTCCACGCTAGCGGATAAAGTGCGATTTTCCACGCAGATTTCGAATGATAAACAGAGCTTTTACGAGCTAGTGAGGTGAAAATAAAATTTATTCTATTCAACGGAATGTGTGAAAATTCTTTTGCTCTGACATACCATAAGAGCAATGCCACATAAAACTACGACCAATAAAATAATTAACGCAAGTATTACCTTTACCCCAACACCGAGAGCCGTCTGCGGCAACACAGCACACTTCTTATCCATATTACACACTCTTATACAGCTGCTCTTTGAGTTACTGCCGCTGTCGACGAAGTACACGTTTCCAGTCAACCAGTCCACTGCGACCTGGGATGACAAATGGAATTTGGTATAAATTTCGGCAACGTGCGTGTGATGCCCCTGGTGTTACAGGCGTTCATAGGCCACGTTAACTGATTTCCATCAGGCGGGCCGTATGCTTGTTTGCCACTTTAGTGGTATAAAAAAAATAACAATATAATATTTCTGGTCAGTTTACACAGCGCCATCTAGTCCCAAATTAGCGCAAAGCTTGTACTATGGGTACAAGGCAACTGATAAATGTACTTAAATTAAATACATTTTTTATTGTAAATACATATTAGGTAGGTCCTTACATAATGAAATTGGCGTTTTGTCGAACTGGCCACTTTAATCTCAAATATCCGGCGTTTGGTTATGAATTCCAAATTCAAATTTAAAAAAAAATGTTTTACTTTTTCCATATGGGTAAGGACCTATTACCTACTTATAATACATAGAAAACACCCAGATCAAGACACATAGACTTGATCTGAGTGTTTTCTATGTAATAATGTTTGTCTTGTGCGGGGATCGGACAATGCTAGACTAGACTTGAATTTGCTGTAACACCTATTACAATTCCCTGCCTATGAGGGCAGTGGGACTAAATATATGATTTTTTATGTGAGAGGGGAGCAAACGACCATGTGGGTCGCCTGATGGAAAGCAACCACTGCCCATGGATATCAGCTATACCAAGGGGACGCGGATCCGTTGCTCTACTCCTTCCTTTCTTTCTGGTGACTTCTCACTCAACATAACAACCCTCAAGGGAATTGTTATTTGGCTGCAGTATTCTGTGAGGTGAAGGTACTTCACCAATCGAGCATATAAAAAAATACCCTACCTCTCATTTCACCAGAGCCCCGTTTGTCAGCCAGCAGGGTGCACGACGTGCAGGTGAGGTTGGCATTGGTTCAAAGATGTTGATGTACCAGTTGCACCCCAGTTTTGACGTGACAACGTCTTATAAATTGGTTAGCCGGGTGACACTTCAAGAAACTGGCTCACGTTATGCGCTTACAATGAGAGCGAGTGAAAGGCACGCGTCCCTTCTAAGAGCGAGAGAGACAGACATAAAAAGTGAAAGGCATGCGTCCCTTCCACTCGAAAACATTTTACCACTCAAAGTCGTTGTCACGTAAAACTTTCGCCCGTATAGCGACTTTACAGGCAACCAATTTTTAACAATAATAACTATTTCAGATTAGACCAGAAAGGAAGAAGATGCGTTGGCAGCGAGGGTGGGGGCGCACGAGCGATATTTTATTTTTATTTATTTATTTAGCCAAACTTACAACTATTGGCGATCTACTACAGTACGTTTCCTAAGGCATTTTATACCACGAACGGTTAAATTGTGGAAGCAACTTCCCTCAGTATTTCCGAACAATTACGACATGGGAGCCTTCAAGAATAGAGTATTTAATTCCCTTAAAAGGCTGGCAACGGATCGGCGATCCTTTGGTGTTGCTGATCTCCATGGGCGGTGGTGATTGCTTTCCAGCAGGTGACCCACATGCTCGTTTGCCCCCCTATCAAATAAAAAAAAAAAAAAAAAAAAAAAAACTATCTTTACATGTGGGAACCTAATACGACAGTGTAGCAATATAAATGAATGAAAATAATTACATTTTATAACTTATAATAATAAGTAATATCCTTGAGTTCACTCATAGTACAACAGAATAGGTATGTTGCGGTTATGTTGCGAGCGCTAATATGGCTATGGTCTGCCACCCGACGTAGTGTAAAAAAACAACGGGTTGCACTCCGGGAGTGCCGTTAGAAGTGAAAACTTGAACATTAACGTTGTGCATTTTTAAATATTTTGGAATGGTTAGGGTTCCCTAACCATTCGAAATTATTCAATTTCGCACGAATTGCTTTATTTATCAGTATAACAGTACTATCATTTATGTGGTAAAATACAATATTCATTAATTGCGCTATCGTGCACAAGCAAACTATTCAAAGCAATCTCAATCCTATCGTCTTTGCTTAAAGTTGAATTTTGTAGTTTCGCAGCTTTGTCTTACGAACTATCATTTCGAAACTAAGTATTTCTAATCATTAAAATATTCAAAGAATTCTCAATAGTATCGTCTTTGCTTAAAGATAAATTTTGTAGTTTCGCAGCTTAGTCTTACTAATTTTCGGTCAGGCCATGTGTCCTGACGCGAGTTTATCATTTTTTACCCATCCTAAAACATACATAAAGCCGTTAAAGAAGTTTTCACTTCAAAAAATACTTACTTTGGTAGGCGTGCCAATGTTAGTAACTCCAATCTCGTTTATAGTAGCGTTCGGACCGGTGACTTGTATCAGTTTGCCAGCATCGGGTACGGTCACATATAGCTTTTGCTCCCTGAAACACCGTTCACCACTTCACTAACACATCTCTAAGTATGTATATGTTATAGTCAAAGTAATAAATTAGTTAATATTCATAGTGACCGATACTTGGGCAATGTAATAAAACATGTTTTGGTTAGATTTGTGTTGATTTTTGGTTAGGTTAGGGTTTTCAATAATATTTATAAGATTGTTTAAAATGAAAAATTACCTGATATTAGTATCAATAGCACCAATCCTTGCCGGAGATGTGTATTCGAGCTCAGTATTCCCTTCAACGGACAGCGAATGTACCTTATTCCCTGATACGTAAAGATATGACATGTTGCCTTGTACTACCTTACATGAGCGATGATCGGACCTGTGAAAAAAAATCATGTCTGTTAAGTATTACGGACGATAATTTTACCTGATAATGTCATAAGAAACATAGGCCGATCGTGCCTCTCTATCGATGTTGTCAAGTCACTTCAAGTTATAATTTAATTTTGATACTAATAGATACTGGTAAAAAGTAGGTATTTTATTAATGTAAGTACTGTACTTAATCTATATTGAGACAAAAAAATATATAAAAATATTAAGTTTAACAATTTTAATTAGTGGTTCATATAGGTCGTAGACCCAGCCCAGGGGGGTCATGACCCCCATGACCCTCCCCCTGGATCCGCCCTTACACGTGTCCACCGTAAAGTAAGATCGTTTGACACAGAAACCTGATAAAGATGATGATGATTACCTGAGGGTATATCCATGATGACACGAACAGAGGAAGGTGCCAGGAATATTGTGGCATTTCTGGGAGCACACTTCATAAACACACTCGTCGAGATCAACACACGTGCGGTGATCATTTAAGAGTTGGAGACCCGGAGGGCATGTGCAGCGAGGACCTTGAGGTGTAGGATGGCAGATGTGAGAGCATACTGTACCCTCGCACGCTGTCGCTAAAAATGAATATTTTTTTCCATTGAGTTCTGGTTTTATTTATATAATAATTGGGGTTATACTTAAGTACATTTCCTTTTCTTTTCAAGGACGATCTCGGTGGTCGAATGGTTAGCAATGGCCACTTTGACTCCGAGGTCGCGCATTCGATTCCCGCACAAGACAAACATTTGTGTGCATGAACATGTCTGTTTGTCTTGGGCTGGGTTTTTTCTATGTATATATATCTAAATATTAAAAGAAATGTATTTAAGTATAATATCAGTTATCTAGTAACCATAGTACAAGCTTTGCGCAAAATTTAAATAAATTGTCCAGAAATATTATATATGAAATATAAATAATAATGTATGGTAGTTAATTAAAAAAAACATGAACTAAAATTATCTCAAAATGGCAGCGTTTCGCCCTCCCCCGCACGCGATTTTCGATAGTCCTTACTTACTGTAATTCTTTGATCATCTATCTAGTGGTGTGATTGAATTTTGGACGTAGAGCATAGATTCGAAACTACAACGCCAAACTGTATCATCCCCTTTGATTTTGTAATCATTCAATCATCATCAATCATTTTGGATTGCCCATGTAGTTAATTTAAAGGAGTAAATACTTACAACAGATGCCTTTCTCGTCGCTCCAATCATGGCAGTCGATTATGTCGTCGCAGACTCGACTCCACCTGAGGCACATGTCTCCGGTTCCACAAAGGTACCCGTCGATACACTCCTGCATCAGGGACGTGGGCGAAATGTGGTGATGTGATGTCCTGTTCACTGAAATTATACAATGTCTGTCAGAGAAACCAACAAGTTTGACACACTTTCACTTTGTTGAATTTACAATCAATTAAATTATATATATTTTTATACCACTAGAGTGGCAAACAAGCATACGGCCCGCCTGATGGAGCAGTTACCGTAGCCTATGAACGCCTGTAACACCAGGGGCATCACGCGCGCGTTGCCGACCCTGTAAAAACACCTCTTCACGTCCTTTTTGAAGAGCCTCGTGCTATAGTCCTCTGAGAAAACCTCGATAAGCAGTTCATTCCACAACTTGACAGTACGCGGGAGAAAACTTCTCTGGAACCGCACAGTCCGCGACCACTTAGGCTCCAATGTGTGAGGATGAATTCCCTGTCGATGGCGAGCGGTACGACTGTAGAAGGAGACCGTTGGCATCATGTCAAACAACTCCTCTGAACACACTCCATTGTCCAGACGGTAGAACATACAAAGGGACACAAAATCTCTTCTCCGACTTAAAGGTTCTAAACCGTCTGTTTACATTTTTAATTAAATGTAATTTAATTCCAATGACATTTAAATGCTATTTTACAATAAAAAATTAATTAATAGACTAGTGATGTATGATTACTGACAATTTTAATGCCAATTTATCAATTTTAAATGTATTGAAACAAATATTTTTAATTAGGTCAAAATTTAATTCCATTTGCATGCTCTTTTAAAATGGCTAAATAGGCTGGTGATGAATTTTAATAAATAAATAAATATTTCTGAACAATTTACACAGCGCCATCTAGTCCCAAATTAAGCACATAACTTGTGTTATGGGTACTAGACAACTGATAAATGTACATAAATACATTTTTTTTTGTAAATACATACTTATAATACATAGAAAATACCCAGACCAAGACAAACAGACATGTTCATACACACAAATGCCTGTCTTGTGCGGGAATCGAACCCGTGACCTCGGAGTCAAAGTGGCCATTGCTAACCATTCAACCACCGAGCTCGTCATTTTCGTCGTATTTTACAATAACATCTGTTTAAATGTTACCCTATTTATTTTAAATAAATTATTTTGTATTTTGATACAAATTAAAAAATCCAAGTTAAAATAAGAACCTGTGGTGAAAAAAATGGCGTGTGGCTGTGTCGTGGACACGGCCGTGTGTTCTACGTGAATACGTTATGTTATATGCACTAAAATTATCTCAAAATTGCAGCGCTCTCCCTTCCCATGCACGCGATGTTCCATAGTCCTTACTTAACGTAATAAATTCTTTGATCCTTCATCTATCCAGTGGTGTGATTGAATTTTTAGATGGAGATGATAGATATGTAGCTGCAACACCAAACTGTATCCCCCGATTTTGTTATCATTCATTTTTTTAATTAAATATAAATAAATAAATATTGTCAGACAAATTACACAGCGCCATCTAGCCCCAAAGTAAGCGAAGCTTGTGTTATGGGTACTAGACAACTGATAAACATACGTAAATACATTTTTTTTTGTAAATACATACTTATGATACATAGAAAACACCCAGAATAAGACAAACAGACATGTTCATGCACACAAATGTTTGTCCTATGTGGGAATCGAACCCACGAGCGTTGGTGTCGAAGCCGCGTCATTGTCCGCTACGCCACCGAGCTCGTCAATTGCCTCCCTGTGGAAGTAATTATAAAGACGTATCCACGTAAAAAGGTAGGTCATGTGGAGACCTACTAAGGGAGTGCCTCCACAGAATATCGCAGCCAAATAACAATGCCCTTGAAGATTGTTCTGTTCCTGCGAGCGAGTAGGTACAGTGGACCAGATTAGCAGTGGGGGGTAACATCGCACAATCAATGTTCCTTGTACTGCGAGCGTCTATTCCACCGTAACGTGCCTATGGATGTGTTTATTTATCTCTACCTCCTCCGTGCTTCAAAGGGCACGTTAATTATAGCAGTCATTAAGCTAAGTCAGTAGCCTTTAGGCGGCTTGAAAACACTGATAACCCGCATTTACACTCTAAACACTCTATCGAAAGGATCCCAACAGTGGAATGAATATCGTTTGATGCAAAATGCGCTTTTCATTAGGCGGACCGTATACCTGATATGATTGACACAGCCGGCGTGATATAAACTATTAACTGTAATACTCTTTCGTGATGAAGTTGTATGTACAACAAACAAAAAATTGGTTGCCTGTAAAGTCGGTATACGGGCGAAAGTTTTACGTGACAACGACTTTGAGTGGTAAAATGTTTTCGTCTGTTTCTTTTTATGTCTGCCTCTCTCGCTCTTAGAAGGGACGCGTGCCTTTCACTCGCTCTCATTGTAGGCGCATAACGTGAGCCAGTTTCTTGAAGTGTCACCCGGCTAACCAATTTATAAGACGTTGTCACGTCAAAAAGGCAAAAGAGCGATAGGGCTATGATTAGGAATGTACCTCCACCTCACAGAATACCACAGCCAAATAATAATTCCCTTGAGGGTTGTTGTGTTCCTGCGAGAGAGTATGGTCACCAGGAAAGAGTTGCTGCATCTGCAGCGGTGGCTGGCGAGCGATATTTCATGTTGCGAACGTTAATATGGCTACGGTCACATAAGGCTGGCCGTATTCTTCCCCACCAAACGTAGTATAAAAAAAAAAACAAACCATATTGACAAGCTTCAGGGGATTCATCTGAGCCATCGCTGCATTCTTTTTTCCCGTCGCAGACATTAGTCATATGGATGCACTTGAAGTCCGCGCCACATCTGAACTTGCCCCGGGGGGCGCAGTGGTGGTCACAGCCCTCCTCGTCCGTACCTCCAGGACAATCTACCATCCAGTTGCATCTATTTTATGGAATAAAATCTGTTAGACCATCGGTTTCATCTAAAATTTCTCTAAAAAGTAATTTATATTCATTTGTTGAAGTGGAAACTTCTTTAGGCGCGTTGAGCATTTTTTGAGATGGAAAAAACCATTAAGGGCCCAGATTGTCTAGGCGCGACGTCAATTTCGAGCGACCGCAGCGCTACTGTTTACTGAAACAACCGACGGGGCGGGTGAATGACCTAAAGACAGCGCGATTTTCAAAATGTTTTGCGACAAACGTTCCACGTTGAGTTATATTGTTATTGAAGTTGAATATTTACAGCATAACAAAAATATTGAATAATTGGAAATAAACGACGAGTCTAAAATATTCTAAGACTAGTTTTTCGTTATAAAATGATCCTAATTACTAGATTAATAAGAGTAGTTGAGACACTATTTTTATGTTTTTCTATTTATAATAAACAATCAAGAGCAGGTCCGGACTGACCTTTTTGTATTCTACTTACAAAAAATTCCAACTATGTATTTATTTGTAATTTTACTACCAAAGTTTATTCTTATTTCGTAAAATATTCATTCAACAAAATAATTGCAAATTCAGTAGGAAGTACGGTCGAAATAACATCGAGCTTTCCTCGCTAGTGTATATCTCTACGCAAGGAAATGTGCCTATTGCGTAAACTCAAATAGGGTGGTGGCACCAATTATCGGCCATGTCAACTTTTTTTCAACTTTGCTTGCTTGTAATTTTTGAGTTAATAACTTTTGCTACGATAGTATACGAAAGTATAAAAATGATTCATATAATTAAAAGTAAGTAAACAATAATAAATATGAGTCGCCATCTAAAAAGCGTGCTAGGGTTGTACAAAAATAAATGAAACACAAGTTTATAAATTATTTATTAATATACTAATTAAAAGTAAGTAAACAATAACAAAATATGAGTTCAAAATTCTAATGTTTTTTCATTTTAACGATTACTGATCAAATTCTGATTTCTGCTAATTTGATGATAAAATCAATTGCTATTGCAAAACCTATCAGAATGAAAATGTTACCAGCTGCCCGATTCACGTAATAAAAACCGTAGCGTAGGGACTTAAAAATGTCACTTCGTTTTTTGCAAATTAAGCCCTTTTAACCGACATAAAAAAAGAAGAAGATACTCAATTCGCTGTATTTTTGAAACGATTTTGATGATTCCTTTACACCAGGTAACTCTTCAAAATCGTATAGGAATTGTATAGTAATTGAACTATTGAAAGATTTATGACAATCCAAGACTAGATAAGTAAGTGCGTTTAAAACAGAAAACCGAAAGGCGATTTCTAAGTTAAAACGACTTTTGAACTGGCGTGTTTACGTGAATCGACCGGCTGGATAGTTAAGTTACCTTAGTCTCTTTCAAAATCATTAGGTGTTCTTCTCTTTCAAAACACGTAAAGCTCTTTCTTTCCTCTCTTTCATAGCCTCTATGATACTGGACGCGTCACGAATGGGCATGCTTCGTGACTGCCGAGGATCAACTAATTCTGGAAGTAGACAATCGTAATAAAACCTAACTAATTTCATCTCCATTTTCTCCTTCCAAAATTTGTCGTCCTTTTCTATAATATAAACTTTCATAGGTACAGTAGCACCAAACCAGATGCCAAGCATGCAAACGTTTCTTTTAGTAATATGTACCTGTCCCTGAATTTGGAAATACCAGTTATGATTTTTATTTATGACATAACCCTTGGAAGCCTTGTCCTTAACCCAAAAGGTATGTTTGGCCATTGCTTCATCAAGAGTCATGCCAGCTAAAGAATGTGGGCACTTAATTTCAATTAAACCGTTTGCATAAATGCCATCTGGTGTATTACCAAGAAATTCATATTGATCGTCGACGAACAAACCGCAACGTTGTATACTAATATTCTCTTGAATTTCTAACTGTCTAATTGCGGTTTCTTCGTTTTCGATACCGTACCGTACAGCAGGCAAACTGGAGATATTACTACCATAAACGATTTTACCAACAAGAGCAGCACAACTTGTGCTCTCTCGTTTTTTACAAACTTCCCCGAATGATGATGAGGTTAGTAATTTTCTCCTTGTACTCATCCACTCAGCACTACTTCTTTGTAAATGGGTCGACCTTTCAAGCTCCTCTCTTTCAGCACAAGACAACTTTAAATCGGCTAAAAAAGCTGACTTGGCTTTCTCATATAATTCTGGACTCAGATCAGGTTTTTCGCAGTTTGGTTCATAGTGAGCGTCTTTCGATACAGTGTTGTGGCTTTTTTTCAATCTTAATTTAGGTTTAGCAATTAAACGGTTTCTACGATTACAATTTTCCACTTTCGCGATCAAAGGATTCGGACTACATTTAAATATGACTTCATGAGTTTTACTATGAATCGATCCCGTATTAAAAGACACAACAGCAGCTGCGCTCGGCCCGCATAAAAACCACGGGAAGAATAATTTACACGCTTACCCCCAACTAATTTGGCAATTACTCCGTTAAAACTTTCAACTATATTACTTGTGCAATTATGAATTAAACTTCTAGAATGATATGACAATCTTTTACTTAAAATTTCTACCGCGTCCATTAATCCGCATCCAACAATTGCTGGAAGTAATCCAACAAGTTCTATTCGACGAGTATCAGGTCTACAGAAATACTCCTTGCAATGTTGGTGATTACCAAATACGTGTTGTGGACCATTTAGGATATCTTCACTAAGATTTTTTATTTTTTCTTCGAGTGACTGATTTTGATCCGCCCAATATTTAATCGCGCATTTTACACCCGTTCTTAAACGCAAATACCTTTCTTTTAGGAATTTCCGCAATTCGCAAGGATACTTAGTGTCTTTCGACAGTTTCTCCAAGCTATTGCAGTAGTTTCGTAAAAGATGATTTTTGCATTCAATTTTCTCTACTATTAAATTATCGTACGGACGCGAATCTAATATTTTTTTATAAGTACTGGAATCGCCGTCTGCTACAAATTTATTATAAATTACACCGTAATCAACAATGGAACGTTTAAACCCCTCAACTATTATGGTCAATTCCATCCCGGTAGATGATCCTGAATAATTCTTGAAACAATGGTGTTCCGGGGGCTGACTGTTTTTCTTTGCGGCTCGTACACAGACTACGCAGTATTTATTGTTAACTCCAAAAAACAATACTTTATTAGTTTTAATGCCAATTATCGCAGCTGCGGATAAGGCGGAAAAATTCTTACCATAAGATCTCTTGCTCCAACAACCGTCAACAGCAACAGATATTAATGGTGTACCATTTTTATCAACACTACCTATAGACACTGCGTACTCTGCTTCTTCCTTGACAGCTTCTGCCATGGAATGTGCTGCTGTCTTTTCCCACCAATCGCAAACCGTATTATTAATTTCATTGTATAATGAAGGTGACATGATTGGTAGGGCTACTGCGGCAGTTAATGTTTTTAACTGAGAGTAGCTCCCACCAGACGATATGATACCAGATACAATTTGATGATTCACTTCCATGCTATCTTATTTCTTTTCAACCAAACACACAGTAAATTTCATACTACACATACTACATTTCATGATGAGTTTTGAGTCCAGATCAACTTTTACTTCACCTATTATACTGAGGTAACTTAACTTACAATCCATTGGACCGTGGTCCCCTATGGCCTGAAGAGCTTAAAAAAAAAAGAAATATCTATTACTCTACGCCCAACTTCAACTTCATCCACCTTTCCCTCTTGACTGTTTTCAATAACTAGTTCCTGTAAAGAAAGATAATGGCTTTATTTTTTTAATAAAAAATAATTAAAAAAGAATGGGCCAAATTTCTTCAAACATAGCTAAGAACTCCCTTAGAATACATCTTTGAAACACATAACACTAGATCAAAATCTTGAACGTTTTATATAAATAAACGTAATAAAAACTGGTTGTTTGTAAAGTTGGTTTAGGACAATAATTTTATGGGATAACGTCAGGATCTAGTGAACAAAAAAAGCTGTTGTTTCATTTTTAACCTTATTAATATTCCTGTTAACATAAAAAATAGCTAAACATGTTGTTTAGCGTTTTCATGCATTTTCCTAATGTCGGCCGGGTGGCCGATATTGGGATTTATCAATAAATAAAGATCCCTAACCTCGACCCTGCGATTATTTCATAAAAAAGACAAGTAAAAGTAAAAACGTGTGTTTTTCTTGAATAAAAAACAATATAAAATACCATAGGTATGTTTAATTCCATTGAAATACTAACTAACTCAATGCGTTCGCAACCGATATTTGACTCGCCACTGCCACTAAACGACACAAGTCGGTACCGGCGCGTGCTCTATTGCCAACTGAACGTTCAAATATTGAAGCACCCGCACCAAAATATGGATTATTCGTATATAGAGTCGCTTTTTGAATAAAAACTATTATAATTTTAGGGTTATTTTAATAGTTAGGGTAAGTGCTCCAGTGAATTAACACCCACCAGTGAATGAACAAAACACACATTTTTCAATATAATAAGAAATCTAAGCCTTTCTACTCAAGCCAGTATTTTTTTTCTCAATCGAAACATTATATTACGTCAACTACAGGTCACAGGCAAACAGGTGTTTGCCTGTGACCTATAGTTTCAAAATCGCGACCGCCTAAAATGAAAGTATTCTGTCGTATTTTTGATTGTATGGAGCAGAATTTAGGGCATTGCTGAGACTTCGTGTTTTGATATTCACTTTGTAGACACTATAAGTGTGATAGTGTTAACAAAATTTGGTAGTAGGATGTAAAAAGGACTGTTTTATCTTACAAAAAGCAGATTGCAAAAATTTTAATTATCATAAATAAATTATAGGGGTGTACGATAATTGGATCACGAAATTGAAGAAAATCTAGTCAATGAACACACGGTTCATTCATAGGAATTGACTTATTTTATAGTTTTAAGCATTTGGCATCTTAGCCTTAATGCAATTGGCTAATTTTTTGTACACAACTTTTATAAACGGTTGTCAATTTTTTGACCAATATTCGAACGAGGTGTTCTTTTATTATTACCAGTTTATCCTCCATACCTAGCCTGATATCTTCAGTAACTTTTAGAAGTGCAGTAATAGTACTGTGCCCAGGACGAAAACCAGACGGAGTGAACTGATTAAATAAAATAAATAAAGATCTCCACATAGAAGTGCCTTTCAGCTAAAACGACCATGGAAAGACAGCAAAATGCAAGCTAAAAAGAAATTAATAAATAATGATGACATATAGAACCAATCTTCTATTATAGAAATATAATAGTTTAGAAGAGAAAGGAGAATCTAACATAGAAGTGATGAATAACAATATTAAATATTTTATAATAATAATCCAGTATTAATATTATGTTTTAAGCATTTGGCATCTTAGCCTTACGGTCTGCCCGAGGGGCTATGCGAATGGGTTGCTAGCTTCTTGTCCAGCAGAAGCATTAGAGCCGTTGTAGATGGCAGTTGCTCCGATAGCATGGACATCAATACTGGCGTCCCGCAGGGTTCTGTATTGTCCCCGACGCTGTTTCTGCTGCATGTTAATGATATGTTGTATAATGACAGCATTCATTGTTATGCGGACGACAGCACCGGGGACACTTATTACACGGGCCGCGCAAATATCCCTCGTTCTTTGGTGGAGGAGAGCCGCGAACAACTTGTGTCGCAAATTGAGAGCACACTAAGTAGAGTGTCCGACTGGGGGCGACATAACTTAGTGCGATTTAACCCCTCTAAGACACAAGTCTGCGCGTTCACCGCTAAGAAAACCCCATTTGCTGTGGCTCCACACTTCGAAAACACACCCCTCACCATCGCCAATAGTATTGGTATTCTAGGAGTTGACATCTCCAGCGACGTCCAGTTTCGATGTCATCTGGAGGGGAAGGTCAAGCTGGCATCGAAGAAACTAGGTGTGCTCAACAGGGCGAAACATTACTTCAACCCGCGGCAAAGACTTATACAAAGCTCAAGTTCGGCCGCATATGGAGTACTGTTGCCATCTATGGGCGGGAGCGCCTAGATACCAGCTTGCACCCTGTGACTCGATTCAAAGGCGTGCTGTGAGGATTGTTGACGATCCCAAACTGACAGACGGTTTAGAACCTTTAAGTCTGAGAAGAGATTTTGCGTCCCTTTGTGTGTTCTACCGTTTGTACAATGGGGTGTGTTCAGAGGAGTTGTTTGACATGATGCCCACGGCTTCCTTCTACAGTCGCACCGCTCGCCATCGACAGGGAATTCATCCTCACACTTTAGAACCGAAATGGTCACGTACTGTGCGGTTCCAGAGAAGTTTTCTTCCACGTACTATCAAGCTGTGGAATGAATTGCCTGTTGAGGTTTTCCCAGGAGACTACAGCATGGGGTTCTTCAAAAAGGGCTTGAAGAGGTTTTTACAGGGTCGGCAACGCGCATGTGATGCCTCCGGTGTTACAGGCGTCCATAGGCTGCGGTAACTGCTTTCCATCAGGCGGACCGTATGCTTGTTTGCCACCTTAGTGGTATAAAAAAAAAATGTTAGATAGTTCTCTTTAGGTTATAAAATATCAAGTAACACGCAATTATAATAGTAATCATATCGTCTATTTAATATAATAAAAAAATATATATATTTACAATAACAATTACCCGAAATAAACTCTTACATAATAATTTATATATAGAACTGATATATAAAAGTGGTAGTTCATTCAATGGGTTTCAAAAGGTTTATTCACTGGATTTTTTGTTCATTCTCTGGTGATTTGTGTGTTCAATGCTGATAGTTATTGAGATAACCTGCATTTTATACAAATATACCCCATATTTGTATAAAATGCAGATTATCTCAATAACTATCAGCATTTTTGCTAAAATATGTATACTGTATCAATCATGAATAAATTGTGAACATAATAAAATAAAATATTTTTTGGTTAGGATCTCATAAGTAGCTGGCTGTAATTTTCAAAGTTTGGAATGCCCTTAAGGGTTCATTCAATGGAGCACTTACCCTATATTCCATTTTCTCGCAAAGGCCGATATTAGGAGGAGGCCGATACTAGAAGACTTCACCCTACTGAGATTTTGTCTTCGTCCATCACTAACTAGGTATTTTTTTTTTATACTACGTCGGGAAGCAGACAAGCATACGGCCCGCCTGATCTGAAGCGGTTACCGTAGCCATATTAACGCTCGCAACATAAAATATCGCTCGCGCGCCGCCATCCCCGCCACCCCCGCTCGCATCGCCATCGCAGCATCTCCTTCCTTTCTGGTGACCTCACTCACTCGCAGGAAGACAACAGCCCTCAAGGAAACCGTTATTTGGCTGCGGTATTCTGTGAGGTGGAGGTACATTCCCCAGTCGGGTAGCTTACAATTACGCTCCCTACCTCTCTTTTCGCCAGAGCTTCGTTTGTCAGTCAGCAGGGTGTACCGCATGCAGGTGAATTTGGCTTTGGTTTAAAGATCTTGATGAACCACTTACACCCCAAGGTAGTTTGTTTATTTATGTAATAAGTCTACAAGAATTACGTATAACCAAACCCCGGCCACTCCATACAAAAATGGCGCTTTTGCATGTAGTAACCAATTGACGTCTGTACACGTGCCTATGTTTGAGTGACGTTCTCTAGGGCTGACATTATACAATTATTAGTCGGACATGTAAGGGGGTGTAAGTGGTTCATCAACATCTTTGAACCAAAGTCAATCTTATCTGCACGGGGTACACCCTGCTGACTTACAGACGAGGCTCTGACGAAAAGAGAGGTAGGACATAGAGTATTTTTTAAGCAGCCCGACTGACGAAGTACCGAAGACGAAGCACCTCACAGAATACCGCAGTCAAATAACAATTTCCTTGAGGGTTGTTGTGTTCCTGCGAGTGAGTGAGGTCACCAGAGAGGATGGAGTTGCTGCGTTGGCAGTGGGGATGGCAGCGCGCGAGCGATATTTAATGTTGCGAGCGTTAACCGCTTAACTTTTTTTTCTTCACTACGCCCACCTGATGGGCGTAGTGAAGAAAAAAAAACGTGTGACACTCGGGGACTGCCGCGGTAAAGCTATTGCATAGGATTTTTTATCAACTAATGCTCGTTTGCTCGTTCATCCATCCATCCATCCATATCCATTCATCCATCCATACATCCATCCATCCATTCATCCACCCATCCACCCATCCATCCACCCATCCATCCATCCATCCATTCATCCACCCATCCACCCATCCATCCACCCATCCATCCATCCATCCATCCATCCATCCATCCATCCATCCATCCATCCATATATCCATCCATCCATTCATCCATCCACCCATCCACCCATCCATCCATCCATTCATCCATCCATCCACCCATCCATCCACCCAACCACCCATACATCCATCCATCAATCCATCAATCCATCCATCCATCCATCCATCCATCCATCCATCAATCCATCCATCCATCCATCAATCCATCCAACCATCCATCCATCCATCAATCCGTCCGTCCGTCCGTCCGTCCGTCCATCCATCCATCCATCCATCCATCCATGTTGAGACATCCATCCACTGCACAAATAACTCTCATCTTTTACATACTCGCATAATATTTTAAACTGAATGGAGAATAAAATACAAGCGACGTCAATTCGTACGTTGTGGCATTCCTTGCGAACGGTTCCAAATCGGTTCCATAGGGGAGGTGAGGTCGACTAGTGAGAGCGGCAGAGAGTGTCCATACTGTACGTTAGTACTATTACTTATACTGTGGTATAACAACTTACGTCTATAGTGCGTAGTCTAAGCATAGCAGTGTTGCTTGGAGTCTCGGCCTGAAGGTTTTCTTTATTTTCAATACTGGAAATATTATTCATCATTATTATCCACTTTATAATTATTTTGTAATTTTTGTACAACACCAGACCCTAGGCGCGTCGCGTCTCTTTGGCGGTAAGTATGTCGACAAAGCCGCGTGCCCGTGCTATTTCTGTTATGAAACATACCTACTTCCACAATCTGATATTTAGACAATAATGATGAACATGAAAACGAATACTAGGTAGAAATTGACTTTATTACTATATAATACAAACCAATATTTACATGCTATTGTATATGTCTGAATCAAGCGATCTAAATCATATGACATAGGTATTGTATTAGCTTTGTAATGTACCCTGTTCAAATGCAAATAAATTATATTATTATTACTACTTATACAGGATAAGCACACAAATAAAACTAGGATTTTTACATGACACTTTCACAGAAATCTCGTATTTTTTTTCTAGGTAGGTATTTAGGACAAGACGTAGTAAAGTAGGCAGATAAATAAATAAGTAGGAAGGAACTTACATTTTTTCCGAGATCTTTTGGCTTTCATATTTTTATAATGCGTACTAAACTTTCTTTTCCCTGGCAAATTCAAATTCAATCAGTCCTGCGAAAAAAACCCTCGATTACCGACTAGATACGTTTATGATATTGGCTATAGCATGTTGAAATCATGTTTCAAGCCTGAATTGATACATATTTTACAAGGTTCATAAAATAACCTACTCAACAAAGTATCTAATTCATTCTTTGTATTTTTTACGATTTATATACATTCATTATATTGGTAAATTAGTTATACTTACAGTTTTTCACAAAAAACACAAATTCACAACACGTAATTTTGCTGGAGCATCCGACGCGCGTGGTGTCACCTTGACATATAAAAACACACTGGCGATTTAGTGGCGACGCTGAGTACTAATTCGTAATATCGGAATGTGCGTCATTTTTCATACATTTTTCTATGGAGAATTTACGTAAAACATATGTAGATTTTAGGGCTTTAAAAGAGGAAGTCTTTGTTTGTAAAGGTACAAAAAAAAAGTATATGTTATATTTATTGGTTTCTTCAGTGTTCAAAAAGTGTTTCTTTTTATCAATTTGTGTTGATTTATTGGGTTAAATCTGAAAAATACGAAGGCATGTTTTTGCATTTTTTCTCAATTTTGTGCGTTTGTTGACCTTTATTATAAAACAACTATTAGATTTTAAGAGTTTAATATAATCATACCATAATTTTTGGTCTTTGATTGTAATATATACAAATTATCATTGATATCAATCATATCTAAATAGGTTAAATATGAAAAATCGTAACACTCTTTTCACAGTTTTCACGATCTGGCCCCTTAAACTTGCGACACTGTTCCCGTAACCGACACAGGTCTATTTAGTGCGGTATGATGCTCTATGTAATTCCTTTCCGTCACCAAACTACCAAATTTAAACCTAGTGGTAACACAGTGGCAGTAATAACACCCCGGCCACTCCATACAAATGTCGCTAACTACATAAACAATGATGTCTGTGTAGAGCGAGAATGAGCGTGTGTGCGTGCGGACGTATGGAGACATCCTGGCTTAGCTTCCACCAACAAAAACGTGTCAAAAGTGTTAGTATTCAGGGCGTTAGTATATTCTTTGGCCATACTTGCTCACGTTCTACTCTATTATTTTGTTTCCGTCACCAAACCACACGATCATGAGCAAAAACAGTATGTACTTATGTAAAATTGACCATGCAACATACATATACTTTATTACCGTCTGTCCAATTATATAACCAAAAAAAATCGGCTGGGTCTGTGTCGGTGCACACGGACGTTGGTTATCGTGAAAAGTCTATATCAACGAGTCGTAGATTACATTGACGCAATGCCCCTCCCCCGCTGCCTCTCCGGGCCCCGATGCAAACTTAAGGTCTTAACAGCGCGCTGACTATATATACGCTAAATAATGACATGCGATTCATGTTTCTATGACTTATTATTTTGTAATTATTAAGGTAAGACGATATAGACCAATTCGTTACAGTCAAGTTTTCTGACCTGGTAGTCGTATGTACTCGTATTAGAGTGATTTTAAAGACGTTTCACGTCAAAAGGCAGCTAACATAAAAAGATAATTATAGTATACCATAAGAGTATATCAAATCGTTACTGATATAGTATAAATACTTAGGTTTCGTTGCAATGGTGGAGGTATATTGTTCCAACATTTCGTGGCTAAATATCGACTGCCATTAAAAGGCGGCGCACGCCACGTTGTGCGTGTTTTGTTTATTTGACCGAGGAAATGTTAGTTTGGATACAATTATGGATGGTATAGGTAATCTGGTTGGTTTTACGTTTAATATCAGTTATATAAAAAAAAAAAAAAAAAAAAAAATATTTATTTCAGATCCATATTTTGTTAGTAAACAATTTCCTTAATATTATGTTAGTGCGTATCGTTCATTTCTATTGAGATGTAAGCCCACCCAGTGCTTAACAAAGCGACTGTCCAGGCTACACCCAATAGTAGACAGAATGGTGTTGGGGCTGGCGCGCAGCCTGGCAAGTGCCGATATATGTATAATACCCACAGTACAAGCTTAGCTTAGTTTGGGGTGACAGTTGTTCACCACGATTTAGAGCCAAAGCCAACCTCACCTGCACGTGGTGCACCCTGCTGACTATCGAAAGAGGCTCTGGCAAAAGAGAGGTAGGATACAGCGTTTTTGTAAGCTGCCTGACTGGGGAAGTACCTCTACCTCGCCGAATACCGTAGCCAAATAACAATTCCTTTTAGGGTTGTTGTGTTCGATCGAGAGGTAACCAGAAAGAAACGAGTAATATAGATAACAACGAGTAATATTTTTTTTTAAATCGTTTCTTCTAACAAAGAATTATCTTTTTTTTATTTTTTTTATTATATATATATTTTTATGCTACGTCAGCTGGCAGACAATCCCTCTCCCAACTCCCGCTCCGCCACCCCCACTGCCAATGCAGCAAGCATTGGCAGTGGGGGTGGCGGAGCGGGAGTTGGGAGAGGGATTGTCTGCCAGCTGACGTAGCATAAAAATATATATATAATAAAAAAAATAAAAAAAAGATAATTCTTTGTTAGAAGAAACGATTTAAAAAAAAATATTACTCGTTGTTATCTGTAACGATTATCTGTTACAGATAGCAGCGAGTGTTACCGTTCCGTTCCAAGTATAAAATGTTCCGCAGACCTGAGAACGCCGAATGCGATGCGTATATTATTTGGCTATTACTCAGTGACATATTATTGGAATGTTGAATATTATAATACGTATTTTAGTTCGTATATATTACCTATACCTGTTATGATTACATTATATCAGTCACACTTCTACTTTTAAGCTCGTGCACGATTCGAACGCTCCTTTAAATAAAACTTGAAGGAAAACTTGATAGTATTTATTCCTGATATTGATGAGATGCTGGTGAGACAGCTTTGGGTTTATGAGCACGCGTGATTCACTACTCAGAACGCGAACTACTCTGTACTTGTGAATTCATTTGTTTATGAGCACGCGTGGTTCACTGCTCAGAACGCGAACTGCTCTGTGTACTTGTGAATTCATTTAATATACTGACATACGCTTGTCTCTAATATGGTAGAACCGTACAGAGCGCCAGACTCGTAGTCAATTTAATGGTAAGTCAACGATTACTACTTTATTTCCTTTCTAGATGTTAATGAAGTTAATCTCTGAATACAGGCATGCCTGAATGTTATGAATTTGATTACATCAAACTGTAGTTTTATTGACTGAAATATAAAATATAAAACATATACAATACACACACAAACACAGATACACATAAACACATCACGTATATCACCATACATACAACAATTGTATACGAGTATATGTCAATTTATTGTATTCGCGCAAACACCAGTACATCTTTTAATATACGCAGGGACTAGAGAAATAATTCCTTACTCTATGATATAAGGGATTTAAGTATGTTGATTTTTGCACTGAGATGTGAGAACCTAGTGACCTGTAATACAGGCTTCTTAAAACCTACATCAGGCACCAGCTTCTCACACAATATTAATCTGTTAAATGACTATCTTACTTTGTAATACGAAGACTGTGTGAGATGAGAATAAATAAATTTATTACTAGGTATCTCTCTTGGATTCACGGGCTTAAACCCGGTCATTTGTAAGGCGTGCGCGGGGAAATGGATCCAACGCGTAGAGGCCTCTTTGAGAAGTTTGATGTAATGTTGTACGTCCGCCGTGACCAGATCCAGGATATGTCAATGGAACGACATACCCATGAGCATGATTATTTATTATTATTATTATTTCTGTCAACCAGCAACGCTACTCAGCGCGCTTGCGTATTCCTTGCCTATACTTTCCCATACTACTCCATGACCTTTCTTTCCACCACCAAACTACCAAATTCAAACCTAGCAGTAGCAGGTAAGCAAATGCTCTTGTTCCGCTCGCAAGCGTATTCCTCCTCAGCACAGTGGATCACGTCCTAGAGAGTCACAATATTATTACTAACATATTCAAAAAAAAACTTTCGTTGTCTGGAAAGTCGGTTTACGGACGAAAATTTTACGTGATAACGTCTTATGAAAACATCCGCCGATGGAATGGAAGAGAGATAGATGCGTCACAGGCCGCGCTCTCGCTTGTACGCTCGGCTCAGGCGGAACGTGACAGTGAGTTATGATTTTTCTTGCGTGCAGCCGGCGTTCATAGATTTATAAGACGTTATCACGTCAAAATGAAATGAGAGGCGCTATTTGTACCAAATTTTAATTTAATAAAGATTTACGTTACTGCTGCGTAAGCGTTTATTTGATTAGTAATTATACATTTTATTAACGATCTCCAGAGAAAGTTTTCGAAGTTTTACACTACCATTTTGGCCGTGCGGTTTCCGGCAGACTAGAATAGAATCACTCCGTTTCTTCCCGTGGATGTCGTACAAGGCGACTAAGGGAAATACATTATCAAATATAGATCAGACCTCAACCAACCCGTTTGGCCAGCGTGGGGAGTGTAGGCCAAATCCTCCTTCCGTCTAGGACGGACGAGATGCTCCTGTAGTGGAGATTAAAATGGACCTGATGATGATGATGATGACACTACCACTCCAATACCAACGTAAAATTTACGACAAATGTTTTAGTAATATACATGTTAGCTAACCCGGCAAACGTTGTTTTGTCATATAAGTTATTCCAAATATTATTTAGTAGAAAAAAATAGATCACAACCTATTCTCAGACCTACTGAATATACATATAAAATTTCATCAAAATCGGTCAAGCCGTTTCGGAGGAGTATGGTAACTAACATTGTGACACGAGAATTTTATATATTAGAGAAGATGTAACAACCAATCAAATAAAGAGCACATTGAGACAAACAACTTCGTTGAACAGTTCATATTCATGCTGATGATGATGATAACCGTTTACTGATTTATTTATTCTTATCGATTTATATATATTTGTTCAAAAAAGGTCAAGACGAAATATAAGAGTTTATTTAGTCAAAACAATAGGCACCAAAAGTCCTAGGTACGACATTGCTCTCGCCTCGTCCTGTTCAGAGTGCTTAATGCAATTTTTTTCAAAAACGACTTAGCCGATTTGCATGCAGTCTTTACTGATGTACCTACTATAGCAAACTTCCTGTAACATTCAGTCTTTGATTCAGTGAAGTAAAGTAGGATGTGATACAGGTCACATACCGAGCATGTCAAGATAGATCCCAACCAACATACTAGGTACTCAATGTTCTACATGGTGACAGCGACAGATTGTAGTAAAGAATAATGACAAAAAAAAATTTTTGTCTTTGATAGACATAGACAAAAAAGTTAACCTAAAATCTTCACGCAGACGGAGTCGCAGGTATAGCAAACGGGACAAGGGCCCATCACACATTCCCACCACTGTGTCTCCTGTGTAGCCAGGATTAACAGCGTCGACCCCCAAAAATGGCAATGAACAGTGAAGTCCATTGCAGTCCCGGGGTAAAACTATGGCTGCCTTGGAACTCACAACAAATTTAATCAGAAGAAATTATTAGGTATAGGAAGCTTTTGGAATTTGACTTCCCCTCTTAGCAATGTGAGAGACAGCAATATGGCAATAAGGCATTAAAAGATGGCTAGTCAAGTGAAGCTGCCGTGCGCCACGGATTTTACGTATCTAACACTATTGGGGACCTAAAACTTTGAGTTGTTACCTAACACATCGTTTCCAATAATATGAATTGCAAACTCGTCTGAACGCTTGGTAATTCTCCCTTGTTGTTACCAAATCATTTATATATTATTAATATTAGTAGGAGTAAGAAGTTTTTGGAATTTCACTAGCTAGCAGGGATAGCTAGTAAAATAACAGTGACTCACCTTGTCTTCCTCGTAGTAAGATTCCCCACAGTTATGTTCGTCAGAACTGTCAACACAGTCGTGCTGGCCGTCACACCGTTTGTACATCTCTACACATCTCCTGTTGTGGCACTGGAAGTATCCCACTGCGCAGGTCTTCTCACCTGTATAGGTACACCCTTATTACAATACAACACAACATAACACAACGCAACGCAAGCTAACGCAGCGCAACACAACACAATACTCTTTATTGCACCAAAACAGTAAAGTTTTTTGAAATAATAATCAGTTTCAATTCAATTCTGGGCAAATGATAAGTATTTAAATAAATAATAAAAATGTAGTCAAGTCAAAAAATACTTTTGTGCCAGTAACAGTTAGTCGCTTAGAACGTATGAGAGTAAACCTAACTATAGTAACTTACCTTTTTTAGATAATGACTTAGAACCTAACTTGATGTATAATTCATTTTTAATGCATTTCTTCACGAATTTAATTCAACATTTACTTCCAAGGAAATTACTTTTACTAATAGCCTCGTCTTTGGTGACTGGGCATCCGTAGGTATTTATAAGAGTAGGCAAACTTTGTACATGTTATACTATGAAAGACAATTCAATAATAGTGAGAAATTTAAAGAACATGTAAAATCATACTCGAAAATTTTCAAACGCGTTTGTCAAGTAGCAAAATCTATATTTATTAAATTAAAAATTAGAAATAGTAGTAATAAAATTAAAGCCACTTGGACGGTTATCAATGAAGGGCAGGACAAAGGATTCAGAGTTTAAATTAAGTATCGATGGCCATGTTACCAAGTCAGATTTAGAAGTTGCCAATGCTTTGAAAGATTTTTTTCTGCTTTCCCTGTCACTTTAACTAGTGCTTTGGGCTCTTCCACCTCCGTTGCAGAGTCATTAATTAAAGATAATGTGCCTGAATTTTATAACGATTTTCATTTCCGTCATGTTAATGGGTCTGATCTTAAAGTCGCATTTAAATCACTTAATATTAAGAAAACGGCTGATCTATGGGGCATTTCTGTACATATTATAAAATCTTTATTTGACATTGTTGCTCCCGCCTTAATTGTGATATTTAATAGATGTATTGATTGTGGTGTGTTTCCTGACTTGATGAAATTGAGCAAAATTATTCCTTTGTCTCAGTAGTACATTAGACCCCACAAACTTCAGACCAATATCAATACTACCTACATTTAGTAAAATTTTTGAAAAACTAATTCTCGCACAGTTATTTAAATACTTTAATGAAAATAATCTGCTGCACACTAAACAATTCGGTTTCAAACATGTGATGCTGGGGTAAAATTACTAGAATGTATTATGAGGCTTGGGAGGAGTCACGGGACGCCTTTGGGGTGTTTTGTGACTTATATTTGTGTGTATATATATTAATGATCTACCCCATCTTGCTCCAGAAACGAGCTATCCGTGCTATTTATATGATGAGTCCCAGGTAGACACTGAGAAATAAATTTAAAGAGATAAATATTATGACATTACATTCTCAATATATTTATGAAAATCTTATTTACGTTCATAAAAATCAAACCAAATTTAGGAAAAACAGTGATCTGCATCAATTAAATTTAAGAAATAAAAATAAACTCGCTGTGCATATTACTAGCAAACAGCGTATAATATAACGTTATCTCGACTACAGATCGCACTACATGTCACTTTACTACATGATTCTGGGAAAATCTAATCCACCCGATGTGGAATAAAAAAAGTGGGGTATATCAATTTGAAGAAGTACGTACACCCCTGACCCAAGACTGCAGCCACGTAATAATACTCTTGACGATTGTAATGTACTTGCATGCAAGTGAGTGAGGTGGGCAGTTGTAAAAGATGCGGGTGCCAGTACTGCCATTACCCGAGCAATACGCCCAAAACCGGGCAGAATAAGTGAAACTCGGCATTTAAATCTGACATCTGTATCACCTTATTTTTATGAATAAAGAAATTTTATCTTATACTACGTATTCTGAGCATGTATAGACTGCGGTAACCGTTTTACATCAGGAGGGCCGAGATCGATGGAGAAGGATTGCGAGAGCAGCAACCGTCATGGAGAGCGACAATAAGTGACCACGACCACTCTGTCAAGAGTGAACGACTAGGAAGAGAAGAGAACAAGAAGAATGTTTAGTACAATAAAGTTTACAAACAAACAAACGAACTTGCATAGAAAAGCAATCACTCAAAACAAAATATGTGTTCCGTTTACCGTGTAATTACAGACAATAATAACTCTTAAACTCTGATTTATAGGTATAGAAGGGGGGCAAGCGAGCATGTGGGTCACCTGATGGAAAGCAATCACCACCGCCCTTAGAAATCAGCAACACCAAGGGGTCGCCGATCCGTTGCCAGCCTAACAAAAATTAATTACCGCAGTTTTCTTCATCAGACCCATCCAGACAGTCCAACTCTCCGTCGCATGTGAACGAGCTCAATATGCAATGACCGGCCGTGCACCTGTTACAAACAAAAAATCTACAATAGCACCTTATCAATATGCGAGTGAGCTGGTGGAAGCAAGTTATTGGGGTGTAAGTGGTTCATCAACGGCTTTGAACCAAAGCCAACTTCACCTGCACGCGGTGCACCCTGCTGACTGACAAACGAAGCTCTGGCGAAAAGAGAGGTAGGGAGCGCAATTGTAAGCTACCCGGCTGGAGAATGTACCTCCACCTCACAGAATACCACAGCCAAATTACAATTCCCTTGAGGGTTGTTCTGTTCCTGCGAGTGAGTGAGGTCACCAGAAAGGAAGGAGATGCTGCGGTGGGGGTGGCGGCGCGCGAGCGATTATTTATGTTGCGAGCGTTAATATGGCCACGGTAACCGCTTCACATCAGGCGGGCCGTATGCTTGTCTGCCACCCGTCGTAGTATAAACAAAAAGGTATAATTATTGGGAACATGGGCGTAGCTACCGCCGTATCAGGTAGGGTTGCCACCCGTACTTTATAATAGAGTTTTGTACGTTATTTCAAGTTATTGTACTCTATACTTTATGAGAATAATAAAGTACACGAAAATACTTTATTTCGCATGATTTGATTTCATTGAGATTTTGAAAAGTTTAAATGAATTTAAATAAACTTATTTAGTTTAATTTAAATAAAGACTGTAAACTGTGCCTGAAGTGTTTAGTAGAACTAGAAATACACATTTGATACAAACTGCAAAAGGCAATAATAAAGATTTTATCCGATGTGGAAATACGTTTATTAAATAGGATAACCCTTAGTGGTCGTTTTGCGATTTTTTGATTATATTTTATACTAGCTGTGCCCGCGACTTCGTCCGCGTGGAATAGTGTCTTTGGGCAGCATTTTTAAATATTTCGGCTAATTATTTTACAAATAAGACACATACGTATTATACTTATATGAGTTGCAGTGTGCCATCTAGTGCTTATATAGCTCTTTTGTGGAACACTGTACATTCATCCCAACCAACAGCTTACACTGCTGCAACTTTCTTCCGCGCTCAATGCTTTTGCTAATGTTACATGCCGGCATGTCCTCATCAGCTAAGTTCAATATAAATAGAGAATTTATAACTATTTTTTGGACATTTATTGTAAACGCCCGGCATTTTGCCCATCTTTAGTACGGCGCGATGCTTGGCAAGTTTTTTACTCGCGTTAATTTCAGTTTCTCATTTTGTAATGACTGCGTAGATGTTATCTACATCAGGATAGCACTAATATTTTGTCTCTTGTCGCAAACTTATAAAACATTCACTTATATACCTTACATATTTCCATACAAACTTTCATCCCCTATTCCCTATTGTTATTTTACCCCCGTGTGGGTAAAACTTTTACAAACTTTGAATGTCATATTTATTTATATCGAATCAACAGCCTAAAAAATAAATTTCAAGCTTCTAGCTCTAAAAATATCGATACTTCCATACAACCTTTCACCCCCCCTTTTAACCCCTTACAACCCTTTTTTTGCATTAAAAAGTAGCCTATGTCCTTCCTCAGGCTCTAAACTATCTGTGTACCAAATTTCATTTAAATCGGTTCAGTAGTTTTGCCGTGAAAGCAGGACAGACAGACAGACAGACAGACAGACAGAGTTACTTTCGCATTTATAATATTAGTAAGGAAGTAAGGAAGTAAGGATTTTTTGAGAATATTTTTCATTTAATATACCTATTATTAATATTGTAAAGTGCAACTGATGCTATTTCATTTGCTACCCTAGTTGGGTATATTTGCTGACATTCGGATTTCCATCACCATTTTCTCCCCTCCCCCCCCCCCCCCACATATATTTGAAGACATTGGGTATTTTCCCCACTTTAACCCCTAGAGTTTTTCACAGCTCAAGCTCGCGATATTCATTGAACTTATGATTTTGTAATATGCACGTGATGCGCTTTCATTTGAGACCCCACTCGAGTATATTTGCAGACATTCGGTTATTCTTCCCCACTTTTAGACCCACAACTTTTAAACGGCTCAACCGATTTTCTTCAAACATGTCTAAGAACACTCGCACATAAGTCACCTTTTATACAAAAAAAACTAAATTGAAATCGCTTCATCCGTTCCGAAGCTATGATGCCACGAACAGACAGACAGACACAGACACGTCAAACTTATAACACCCCTCTTTTTGCGTCGGGGGTTAAAAAATATGTTTTTAAATATAATAATAAAGAAAAATAAATTGTACTTTATTTTGATACTATGTACTTTTTTTATCTTACCTATAATAGCCAATGTACTTTAATTACAATGAAAAAAGGTGGCAACCCTAGTATAAGCCGTATCGATGATACGGGGCCCCCGGGCTACAAGGACCCCCAGCATGTTCGAGCTCGGTGGCGTAGCGGTCAATGACGCGGCTTCGACACGCTCGTGGGTTCGATTCCCACACAGGACAAACATTTGTTTGCATGAACATGTCTGTTTGTCTTGGTCTGGGTGTTTTCTATGTATCATAAGTATGTATTTACAAAAAAAAAGTATTTACGTATGTTTATCAGTTGTCTAGTACCCATAACATGGCTAAATGGCGCTGTGTAATTTGTCTTGACAATATTAATTTATTTATGTTTGGTTCGAGTGGATAGAAGCCCCCCCCCCCCCCCCCCCCCCCCCCTCAGCCCTGAAGTGTTCGGGTAGAAGGGCCCACCATCAAGTTTTAATAGCCCGTCTAGCGTAAGTTACGCCACTGATTGGGAATCTACCGCCTAACACTATTGTTTTCACAATTACTAAAGCTTTACTACTAAAGATTATGGCTTTTTACTAAGGTGGCATACAAACATAGCGCTCACATGACGCAAGCAGTTACTGTAGCCTATAAACGCCTGCAACAACAGGAGCATCACATACCCCTGTAAAAAGTTCTTCACGCCCTTTTTCAAGAACTTTTTTTGACGTGACAACGTCTTATAAATTGGTTAGCCGGGTGACACTTCAAGAAACTGGCTCACGTTATGCGCTTACAATGAGAGCGAGTGAAAGGCACGCGTCCCTTCTAAGAGCGAGAGAGACAGACATAAAAAGTGAAAGGCATGCGTCCCTTCCACTCGAAAACATTTTACCACTCAAAGTCGTTGTCACGTAAAACTTTCGCCCGTATACCGACTTTACAGGCAACCAATTTTTTATATAAATAATTAAATATTCCTGGACAAAATACACACGGCCATCTAGTCCCAACCTAAGCAAAGCTTGTAATATGGGTACTAAATAACTGATATTATACTTAAATCCTTTTTTTTTTTGTAAATATAACATATATGTCTTGCGCGGGGATAGCCATTCGACCACCGAGCTCGTCAAAAAGAGTCATCATCATCAGGTCATTTTAGTTTCCACTAGGAGTACGACCCTCTCCCGTCCGTCACAGACAGAAGGCGGATTTGGCTTACACTCACCACGCTGGCCAGACGGGTTGGAGAGGCCTGATAGATGTTTTATAATGTATTTCCCTTAGTCGCCTTATACGACATCCACGGGAAGAGACGGAGTCATTCTATTCTACTCTGCCGGAAACCACACGGCCAAAAAGAAAAACGTCAAAAAGTGTACTTACATGAATTCAGTATCTAAGCACGTCAGAGTGTCGCAAATGGCGCTGTTCTCATCGCTGCCGTCCGGGCAGTCGGAGCGCCCGTTGCATACTTGGGACCTCTCCACGCACAAGGAGTCAGTCTCGCACGGCCACTCAGTTTCATCACATTGGGCTGGAAAGATGACAAATGGGATGTCAGTGGCTATCTCTAGAGACAAAGTCAAGTCCACCATCAAATAGTCCGCCCAGCTAAAGTAAAAGTTGGCAAACGGCGTAGCATTATTAAGAGAGGTAGGGCGTAACGTATTTTTTTAAGCTGCCCGACTGGGGAAGTACCTCCGCAGAATACCGCAGCCAAATAACAATTCCCTCGAGGATTGTTGTGTTCCTGTGGCAACGGGGGTGGCAGCGCGCGAGCGATTTTTCATGTTGCGAGTGTTAATATGGCTCTGGTAACCGCTTCACATCAGGTGGGCCGTGGCTTGTCTACCACCCGACGTAGTATAAAAAAAACCGGACAAGTGCGAGTCGGACTCGCCCATCGAGGGTTCCGTAGGTACGTAGTATCATTATTAAATTTGATATTTTTCACTATAAATAAGAAATAATGCGTCGAAAAAAATAAATAAAATATATTTTGCAATGTGTACATCAAGCCCTTTCATATGATACCCCATTTGAACTAGTAGTTTCAATTTGAAATTTCAACACCCTATAAAAAATACAGACCCCCTATTTTTTTAGATCTATTTACAAATGTATAGTTTTGAGATTTATTCCTGTACTTGTAGTCTATAACGATGTTACTTGCCAAATTTCATAGTTCTAGGTCAACGGTTTTGATTCCTTTGAGTGTGTCGAAATATGCGTTTTTTGCTGAATAAACGGCCGTAACTTTTTTCTACGTAAACTTAGCAGTTTGATTTTTTTTTAACTTCATGGGACCGTAGATCTGTGTATACAGTTCAAATTTCAGCTTGATACCTCCACGCATTCTCGACATAGAAATGTTTGACAGACAGACAGACAGACAGACAGACAGACAGACAGACAGACAGACAGACAGACAGACGGACAACAAAGTGATCTTATAAGGGTTCCGTTTTTCCTTTTGAGGTTCGGAACCCTAAAAAACCAACATGGGACAACGTACCCTATGCCTACAGCTAATGCGCCCCTGTGCACCAACCTTCTGCCCCCTTACCACCAACTCTTATTGCGATTCAATTACTGAATGGAAAGCTTATTCATACCGATGAATAAGCGACTCTATTTCAAATTAAATATTGTCGCTTATTCATTGGTATGAATAAGCATTCTATCCAGTTATTGAATCGCAATAAGAGTTGGTGGTAAGGGGGCTGGTTATATCACAGGATTGCGAGTCTCCCGTCTAGTAATCCAACCAGACGAGAGGACCTTTACTCGCACCGCTCTCGCTCTCGATAAACCAACCAAGCACTCAAGTAGATTGGTACCAGGTCTTACTCCCCTTTCACCTGCAAGCAGGCTACTTAGGCACTCTTAGACAACGGCATGGAACAGAAGACCGCCAAATAACCCTTGCGGATGCAAATGAGTGAGGTCACCAGACGAAAGAACATGATGCGTTAGCAACGGGGGCGCCAGCGCCTATAAGCGACGGTTATCGCTGTAAATTAAGCGTTCCGTATACTTGTTTCGAACCCGGCGTTTTATAAAATATACCCACACAAGTGCGCCACTTGCCAATTAGCAAATGACGCTCTGGCAATAGAGAAAAGTAGGTAGTGTTAAGCATTAAGCAGACTAGGAAAGCACGTAGAGCAGGCAAGCACAGTTTAAGCTGCGCTGCGCAACTCCGACCTCTCTAAAGTCGTTATGTCACATGGTATTGCAAGTCGTTCTGCTGCATTGGCAGTAGGGAGAGCACTTACTTCTTTTATTGCAAATGGTCATAGGCTAAGTTTACAACCGGGCCGTATAAAAGATGTTTCATCTACAGATACGTTCTGTCTCCATTGTCGCAATCAAAAAGCAAGGTAATTGCCCAGCATTCACTCAGACTCACGCCACTTACTGTCACGGCAAGACGTTAGCGTAATCAAAAATAATTATTGAAAAGTTGTAGATAAAATGTCTTCCAGTGCCACTCACGTTCTTTTCCTTTACTTTGCATACTCCGGAGTACTACACAAAACCATATATAACCTCTATGCAGAGAGTGTGTGCGTGCGGCGCCATACAAACTGTTCCAAATTCTTATAAATATTCAGCGACATTAATTGAGCATATGAAATCGTCCGGTTCTTCTGTCTGTCTGTTGCCATGAAACTCAAAATTTAGAAATTCTGACTTCGGATTCGTGTAGAGCATCAAAAAGTAGGAATGTAAAGTGACCTTAGTTTTCGGATATCAATTCGGGATTTCGAAAAAAAAAGAAAATAAATTTCGCTATGGTGGCGCATGCTGCGCGTCCGATGTTTTACAAATGTAAAAATTCACATCCCCGCTTAGGTGGAATTTGAACCCACGATCTTTCGATGACCGGTCGAGTGCTCTTCCAACTGAGATACCAGGAAGATTTGTGATGATTATATTTTACTGCTGTGAAGTCGCAGTGTGGCGCCATCTACCTATTAAGTATTATACTGCTAAACACTGCATTCCATGTTCCATATTCGTCTCAAAGGGGAGGTGAGGTCGACACGAGAGAGCGGCTGGGAGCGGCCATACTGTACATAGTACTATTACTAATAATGTGCTAGCACTATATGAAAATAGGTCTTACCAGTTTCATTTTCCTGTTTTTTGTGGTTACACGTTAACTTCTTGTCTATGCAGCTCCCGTCACAAGAGATCTCTTGAGGTCCACACGCATTAGGTTTCCCTGTGGCATTCTCCATTCTAGTTACATTTACTATTTCAGTCACATCAGTCACATTGATCGTGGTAGGTTCTGAAAAATAAATTTATTAGATACTAGCGACCCGCCCCGGCTTCGCACGGGTGCAATGCTGATACTAAATGTACTACAGAAGGTCTTTGCGCTTTGTCCTATCCAGTCCTTCCCCAGTTATAAGCACACGCCGCCGGCTCCGCGGCCGGTACCGCCACAGCCGTTATGTCCCTGCATTTTAAATGTGTAATATCTTCTAAACTATTCATTTAAATTACATGCTGTGAAGGGCCATATTGATCTATATTAAATGCGCAATGTATTTAAGGTACTTAATTGGATAAGGATTAATTCTGTATTTCTTAAAATCGCTTCGTAAATAAGGCATTATTTCTTGTAAAAAGCAAAGGATAAAATAACGGTTATTGTGTGTTACCACTAAGAGATAGACATATACCATCGCGAACTTTTTTGTAGACCATTTTAAGGTGAACAATACTGTACTACATTATTTTGATCTATCTCGTTGGGTTCAGCCAGCGTTTGCAATGAAAGAGCAAAAAAATGTGTTTATTTACGACATCACATTAGAAACCTCTAAATTATCAGTGTTTTTCTACTATGTTATGCATATATTATACATATAAACTTTCCAGTTGAATCACTCTATCTATTAAAAAAAACCGCATCATAATCCGTTGCGTAGTTTCAAAGATTTAAGCATACATGGGGACATAGGGACAGAGAAAGCGACTTTGTTTTATACTATGTAGTGATTTGGCTACAGGCCTGGGAAACGTAATACCACTGTATACAATACTATTGAGAATTACCATTAATAGAAATTAATGGTAATATATTTATAAATATATATGTTTATGCTTATTTATTTAAACTTTACTGACAATAGAATGAAGGTACATAAGGCGGACTTAATGCTAAGAGTATTTTCTACCAGGCAACCTTTGGGATAAGCAGATAAAACTCGAATGCGATTCACAAAATAACAGTAATGAACATACACAGAATATATACCTATGAAAACATAAAATTACATAATAATATTTAATTAAATTATTATTAACACCCAGATCTCATCTCCATAGCCCATTTATTTTCCATCTCACTTTGTAATAATCTCAACGCCTGCCGAGACCGGCTCATGGGTATATCATTCCATTGATATATCCTGGAGCGGGTCACGGCGGGCGTACAACATTACATCAAACTTCTCAAAGGGGCCTCTACGCATTGGATCCATATCCCCGCGCACGCCTATCACATGACCGGGCTTGACCCGTGAATTATGAGAGATACATAATAAAATTTCTTTTAAAAAAGAGGAGAGTGGGATTCAAGTAACTAGACTCACATTTTGTTAGGAATTATATATAGTTAATGTTATGTCTGCTACCCTTTATATATATCTATGGATATAGACTATGCTCTCATTCGCCAAGTACCGGGAGGATAATGCGATGCGAAAAGAAACTTCGTTCGTAAACCATATACATTCAGTTGTAAGTATAACTGCATCTACTTACTATCACAACCTTCCTCATCTTCTCCAAATTTGCAATCCATCTTCCCATCACATCGCATTGCTTTCAAAACACAGTCGTTACTCTTGTGGCAGTAGAGTTCATGTTGCCTGCACATAGCTAGCTTGACGCACTTGCCATCTTTCAGGAGAAGGGACACAGGGCAGAGGCATTTGTATCCAAATGTCAATTCTTTCGTTCTGTCCAGGTGAGAATGTGGCGTCTGGACGCATACGGCCGAGCATGGATCGCGTAAGCAGGGATGGTTCAATAGAACGTTGTTACGACTTGGTGGGGGGCGTGTTACTTGAATGTGTAAATGAGTACCATTGGGGAACATTGCTGAAAATTTTAACTACAAATTAAATCTTTCCTAAAATAGAAATTCTAAAAAATATGTACGCATCATGCGGGACTAAAGCGAGATAGATACATAAGAATTTGATATGGAAAAAAAAGCTTAGTCTTGAAAAAGAACATAGTTTTCATATGTTCACTCAATGTACGAGTGAAGTAATGGTTACGCTTTGTAAAGCGAACTGTCAATCTTTTTACTCAAGTGGCCTATGGTTGGACTGCACGCAGCGCGTCTACAATGCCCTGCCCCCTTACCACCATCTCTTATTGCGATTCAATAATTGAATAGATTGCTTATTAATACCAATGTATAAGCGACTCTATTCTCTTTGAAAAAGAGTCGCTTATTCATTGGTATGAATAAGCATTCTATTCAGTTATTGAATCGCAATAAGAGATGGTGGTAAGGGGGCAGCGCCTGCAATATAATCGCCGATTAAATATTACAGCCGATTACCATCGAATATTTTGATTAGAAAAATAGATCTTACGTTTAAGTTATTGATAATCTTTTCTACCAGCTAAACTAAACACAAGTATCATAAATCTAAGTTGAAATTCATCATCATCATCAGGTCCATTTTAGTCTGCACTACAGGAGCACGACCCTCTCCCGTCCGTCCTAGACGGGAGGAGGATTTGTACTACACTCCCCACGCTGGCCAGACGGATGGGGAGGCCTGATCGATGTTTTATAATGTATTTCCCTTAGTCGCCTTGTACGACATCCACAGGAAGAAACGGAGTGATTCTATTCTAGTCTGCCGGAAACCTCACGGCTTGGTTGTAGACGGAAGTTGAAGTTAGATTTTCGCAATCAAAAAAGCTTCGGTGGTGGGCCCCAGATGCCCTATCGGCCAAGCTCAAGACGATTACCACCGGATTTTTCTTGCAAAAATCAAATTTCAGCTTAACTTGGCGGTAATTGTGTTTAGCTGGTAGAAACGCTGGAGCTCTACAGACTAAGCTGAACATGTTTGTCATTAAGTTAATGTAAGACCTAATTTTGGAATCAAAAATTTTAATGGGAAACGGCTTCAATTTAGGCGGTAGGGCCTCTGATAAAGCTCAACTGCCCCCTTACACCAACTCTTATTGCGATTCAATAAGTGAATAGAATGCTTATTCATACCAATGAATAAGCGACTCTATTCACATAGCATAGAGTCGCTTATTCATTGGTATGAATAAGCATTCTATTCAGTTATTGAATCGCAATAAGAGTTGGTGGTAAGGGGGCTGTTATGCTGTTGTTGTGCGGCAGGTATCAACTCAAATAGCTCATCCGAACACTACCCGTGGTATAATATACATAGAACGCAAGAAGATGCAACATCTCTGCGTGTAGAGAGAGACTCCAGCCAATCAGAGATCATTGGGTCACCGACGATTCGAACAGCTCTTCGTTGTATGCGGTGAAATGGAGCAAGTAAGAACTTAGACGCCGACAGGCGTCTTTGTAATGTGATTAATGATTTTTTGAGGCACCGATGGGCGTCTTTGTAATGTGATAAATTATTTTTAGGACGCCGATGGGCGCCCTCGGCAATAAATGAGTTAATTGCCGTGATAGTACTCACAGAGTTCAATCTTCCTGGTCCTACGCATGGCATCGTATATGTCAGCCCAGTAAAGACTCGGTGTGCTTCTGTCTGTCCAGAACAAGTACGTTTCGGTAACTTCCAGACTTGTAGCCGAAGTTGCTATGCTGTTGAAGTTTTTACGATCATCGCCTGTATTTGAAACAAAAATATGTAAGTTTGTCTCTTGCTAGACTAATGCTTGTTTGACCAAATCAGTCTATGGGGCCGTCCATTAATCAGTGAGGCTCCAATGAGGGGGAAAGGGGTTCGGTAAAAATCACGATATATCAACAAGGCTTGGGGTGTAGTAAGACGTCACGTGTATTTATTTATTGTGGTTGTTCAGAGGAGTTATTTGACATAATGGCCTCCTTCTACTGTCTTCTTCTACTGTCGCACCAGCAGCAGTGTGTGACCGCAGTGGTCATGTAGGTACTGTGCGGTTCCAGAGATGTTTACATAGAATTATATAATTTATACCTGCATTTAATTTAAAATAATATTCCATTGCACCTCACCAAGTATCACCAAGGAGTGGGGGGGTGTATAAAAAATAAAAAATAAACATCATGTGATTAATGGACGACCCCGACGAAACCAGTGGACCGATAGTCAATAGACCAACAGTGGCCCGCGTGGACCAATTATACGGTGCTTATATAGGATTGCCATCCGTCCGGATTTGTCCTAGTTTGGAGGGCGTCCGGGGAGTGTCCGAGCGTAGTTTCATTTGTAGTCCAAGGTTAAAAGTTTTAAATCACTGGCGCCCGCTACACGCAGCGAATAACCGTCTTGTCACAGAATAAAAAATGGTACCGACCCCTCTTAAAAACACTGATGACGTGTCCGGGTTTTAAGATTGAAAATCCGGAGGTTTCACGCATCTTGTCCTGGTTGCTAGCGTTTAGAGGTAGCAACCCTATCCATATAATTAATTAACATAGTCATTTTGAACATTTACCAATTACTCACACACATGCTTGTAATATACATATCTAAAAATAAATCATTGCCGTCCCTGTAATAACCGCTTCACGCTTTTTTTTTAAGAACCGCATACTGTAGTCTCCTGTAAAACCCTTGTATTTCTAAGAGACATATTTATTAGTTATAATATAGTAACCATAGTACAAGCTTTCCTTAGTTTTTCTCTAGATGGCGCTGTGTAAATTTTCCTAATGGTCCGTGAGCCAGCAACAGATTTTCCTGAGCAATTTCCTCTCAAGCGATAACTCGGGAAGTAATTCAGAGAGTTGTATTATACCGTATGGTAAACGTCAGCTGCCGCTCCGTGGTTGGTTGGGCAACGACAGCAGCAGCATTCATCACGTAAAAAAAATGTTATCAGTAATTTCCCGACTGAAAATTTGTTAAAGAATAGTTAACGTAATTATTCGAAGATAAAAAAAAGTCAGCTGGCCGTACCGTGGTGGATTATACGTCAGCTGGTCACATGAACATTCAAAAAAATTATTTTCGTTCAGTGATTTCCTCTCACTTGAAAATTTGTCAGATGATAGCTTACATGCAACTTTGAATAAATAAAAACATCAGCTGCCTCTATGTTGGTGGAAAGGGCGTCAGCTGACGCCTCGACTGACCTCGCTGGATGGTTAAAAACTGATCCTTTGGACGAGAAATGTGCCAGATCTTGGAGCACCAGTTACGTCGACCAATCTTTTTCCTAATTCTCTTATAGTTTATGTTACTTAAAAAATACTGATTTCTATAAACATACCATCAGGGTTGATAAAGTCTATTATGCGGTTGCCTTCATCAGTAAAGTACACACTGTCTATGGAATAGGCGTAACGTAGACGTATAACCGGACCTGAAACATGATAAATCATTCCTCATCATGAGCCTGTATCCATGGACACGAGGGACCCTCTTGACGGAAACAAAAGACTGCAATCTGATCTGGAGCCATCTCAAGATGGGCAAAATGCCAGGAATTTACAATAAGTGCCCAGTAAGTACCTGTAAATGCCTAGTTTTGGGCATAAACAGGGAATTTTTAAGTACTATTTGGGCATTTATTGTAAATGCCTGGCATTTTGCCCATCTCTAGGATACATAAGCGCCGAAGCTCAAGACGATCGGTTTTTTTAATTGCAAAAATCTAAATTCACCTATTTATACTACTGTACTAGTACAGTACAGTAGTACAAATAGGTGAATTTAGATTTTTGCAAACTAGTTATTTATATTTGTGTTTAACTTTAACCTTAAATTAGTGCTAATAGTAAATAAGCTTAGCTATTAGCACAGTATAAGTAATAGTACTTAGCCTGACAGCCCAGGTAGCCTTTAGTAGTCATGCTCACTAAAGTGTTCAAACTGGTGGTGGTGTCGTGTGGCGGGTCGCCGCATTCCCAATAAAATGGTTGAATGCGGTGATGGCTGCCCCGTGCATCAACTCGTGAACGGGTGCTGCCAGAGGGGACTGGTCTGCCCTGGCTGTCATGGTTGCAAGGTAAACAATAGGAGCAATAGACAATAACATATAGTAGTAATAGACAATAATATAATTATTAGCATAATAGCGACGTGCAATTTATATTGTAAGAATATTGTAAGATAAAAAAAATATAACATTGTTAATAAAAGGTACGGACCCCGGGTCTGTAGATTGTGATATAAATCAATAAAAAAAAATAAGCTTAGCTGGTAGGGATAGAAGTTCTCTACCGGTTAACTGGAGATACTTTTTTTTATACGGGGGCCCACCACACATTCCCACCACTGTGTCTCCTGTGTAGCCAGGATTAACAGCGGCGACATCCAAAAAAGGCAATGAACAGTGAAGTTCATTGCAGTCCCGGGGGTAAAACTACGGCTGCTTTGGAACTCAACGAATTTTAACAGAAGAATTTAGTAGGAGTAAAAAGCTTTTGGAATTTCTCTTCCCCTATTAGCAATGCGAGAGACAGCAATATGGCAAATAAGGCATTAAAAGCCTAAAGAGATAGCTATTGAAGTACCGACCACCGATTTTTAGTATCTAACACTATTGAGGACCTAAAACATTGAGTTACCTAACACATCGATTACAATAATATGAATTGCAAAATCGTCTGAACGATTGGTAATGTTGTAACTCCCTTGTTGCTACCAAATCAGAATAGTATACTACCCCGGATGCGACTTGAAATGAATACAACATGTCATTCCGCTCCCGCAGCCAAAGATCACACTCCCAGAGAACATGGTGTGCTGTTTGTCGATCAAAAATTCATAATTTGCAGTAGACCATTCGCATAAGGGCGATGGCACTAATTTAAACGAAAAGAGCTTAAAATTGCCATACCCAGTTAAAAATTGCGCAACGGGGTGATCCACTTCTAACCACTTTTTCTTTAAAATGTCTCTTACCGATTGAAAGAACAGATACAAATGGCGTCCTTTGGTAGAAGTTTCCCACCTTTCCTGCCATTCAGACAGCAATGTTGGCCCTTTTGCTTTTAGGACGTTGTGCTCATAGGGTGTTTTACTTAAATGACCTTACGATACGAAAGGGTTTTCAAGTACCTCATTTATAACTAACTTTATACCTAAACAGTATTTTATTTTCTCACGATCACGCAATTTCAGAAAATCAGGGACCATATATTTTAGATGTATCACAGCCTTGACATTGAAGCGCGGCGTTGTACTTCTAAGTCTACTGGCAACACACCTGCTAGCACGGGTAGTGCCTCTGTGCTTACTGCAGTTCTATATGATTTACATGAAAATATCAGAGCAAGGCGCTGGCTGCTGAAAGATACATAGCACAAAGTTAAAGAGAAGTACGATTTTCGCAATCAGAAAACCCGATGGTAATCGGCTTTAGCTTAGGCGGTAGGGTCCCTGAATCCATCGACCATAAAGGTATCGATTGCGAACGCATTTGGTCCAATATTTTCTGATCTTGAAAATGCATAAGGACCAATTCTCATAAGGACCAAATTGTTTACTCTACAAATGCATTACGATCAATACCTAAAAGGACAGATGCTTGGCTTTCAGTAAATTATAAGAGGAACTACAATACATTTAACTTTAAGAAGACTTTATTAGTCAAATTAAGTAATATTTGTTTTATTAATTATAGTTATGAGCGAGTGGCTCTGTTTAGATTGCACAATTGTTAAGTTAAGGTACTTTAAGTTACCTTAAGATCACGTCTCTTTGTTTCGATGCTTATGTCTCTTTGATTCAATGGTTAAATGTTTACAAAACTTACTTGCAAGGAACCCAGCTTATAACAGCGGACAAGACAAGTAGTAGGTGGTAAAAGTGAATTACACGAACGAAGGCACAGAGTACTTATTGCGAGTTTTTTGATCGCGTTCGATCAAATCTCATGTTGTGAATTTATAATACACGTGTTACATATTTATTACATTAGGGGTGTAAGTGGTTCATCAACATCTTTGAACCAAAGCCAACTTCACCTGCACGCGGTGCACCCTGCTGACTGGCAAACGAAGCTCTGGCGAAAAGAGAGGTAGGGAGCGTAAATTGTAAGCTACCCGACTGGGGAATGTACCTCCACCTAACAGAATACCGCAGCCAAATAACAATTCCCTTGAGGATTGTTGTGTTCCTGCAAGTGAGTAAGGTCACCAGAAAGGTTGCGAGCGTTAATATGGCTACGGTAACCGCTTCACATCAGGCGGGCCGTATGCTTGTCTGCCCGACGTAGTTTAAAAAAAAATATTTATTATTATCAAACTTATATGGCTTACATGCTCACATTTTGAAGTGAGCAACCCGTCTAATCATCTGGTAAATTCACAATATGAAACTTTTTCTCAATTTGATCGTCTTTACACGTTAGCACGTTCGAATGTGACCAGAAAATTCAACCTAAGCAGTCAGATGTGTACCACGAATTTTAATTATTTGGAAAAGAAAAGAGAAAAAAAAAACAGAAAGGAAAAAGTAGTACCTGCCAGTTTGTTTGTAACGATATGTTTTCTGTCGCTGCCGTCCATACCCATGCTGTCTATATATATGTCGCCGTTACTGTCCCGAATGGCTACCAGCATTTTGCTGAAACAAAAAATAAGATAGCAGAAAATATATAGTAAATACTTAGATTATCAATTGGTCTCCGCTCCGGTGTGCCTTATTTCGGCACTGCCGAGGTCTCAGTACTTGATTTTAACTAGACAAAAAATTTGTCGTTAATTTGTCGAAATTTGTCGCCCAAAGCAAAAAATTTGTCGGTCTTCCATTAAAGAGTTATAAGGTTTTTTTTGTGGCAGTGCCGAAATAAGCTTATTTCGGCACTGCCCACTCGGGATCTATTAAACTACAAAACATAGCGAAGATATGATTTTCCCCAGAATTAGTCGTCAATTTGTCGGATTCAGACACCAAGTATCAGAATTAGTCGACCTCCCGTTAAAAAGTTATAAGTATTTTTTTGTGGCAGTGCCGAAATAAGCCTTATTTCGGCACTGCCCAAAAAAACTACACCACCTAGCGAAAATCTGATTTCACCCAGATGTTGCCTTGAATTTGTCGAAATTTGTCGGATATAAAATACAACTGGTCGATGCGTAATTAAAAAGTTACACGCATTTTAATAATTCACATTGTAGTCAGAGAGCCTAACGTAGGCAGAGTAGAATAACACCACCCCATTCACATATGGCTATCGTAAAAAGCAACTAATGTAGTGCTAAAGAACACCTAAAGCATTCGTAGATCAGAAAACAGTTGCATGCATTGACAAACTTTGCCAGACTCTGAAAAAGGAAGGAAATAAAACGGTTACTGTTGCATTTTGTGCATGATATAATTTTGATGCAAGATCTCGGACTATACTTATTATGAGAATTATTAAAATGCGTGTAACTTTTTAATTACTCATCGACCTGTTGTGTTTTATATCCGACAAATTTCGACAAATTCAAGGCATCTGGGTGAAATCAGATTTTCGCTAGGTGGTGTAGTTTTTTTGGGCAATGCCGAAATAAGGCTTATTTCGGCACTGCCACAAAAAAATACTTATAACTTTTTAACGGGAGGTCGACTAATTCTGATACTTGGTGTCTGAATTCGACAAATTGACGACTAATTCTGGGGAAAATCATATCTTCGCTATGTTTTGTAGTTTAATAGATCCCGAGTGGGCTGTGCCGAAATAAGCTTATTTCGGCACTGCCACAAAAAAAACCTTATAACTCTTTAACGGGAGACCGACAAATTTTTTGCTTTGGGCGACAAATTTCGACAAATTAACGACTAATTTTTTGTCTAGTTAAAATCAAGATCTGAGACCTGGGCAGTGCCGAAATAAGGCACACTCCGCTCCGCTTCGACTAGATGCCGCGGCGCACTTGTAAAATGCGGCAACAAATACTACGCCGAACTCGGCGTACCCGAGCCTGTTGCGATACAATTCTTCACGCACACTAGCGTCTCTGCACATCAGTTGCAATACAATTCTTCACGCACACTAGCGTCTCTGCACATTGTTTTACGCACACTACAATATTGAGTTGCCGCATTCACGGAGCTGTTGTTTTTAAGGTAGTGCGGCATCTAGTCGAAGCGGAGCGGCGACCAATTGTTAATCTATGAGTAAATCGACGGTCCCTACGTATAATAGCCCTGCCAATACACTCGTCGAGTGGCGAGGGAAGTAGCGAGGGAAGTAGGCAGGAACGTAGTGTGGCCACGTTACTCGTCATGCCGCTCGTCTTGCTCTTCGTCTTGCCCATCATTCCCTGTTTTGTCGGTTTTTTGGGCGCGAGTCAAAGGACCGGTAACGTGAGCGCGAGTGGCCGGCCACATAATAGCGTCGGATGCATTCCGCAGCGAGCGGTCAGGCACTAAACACGTCTCATTTTTAACCGACTTCAAAAAAGGAGGAGGTTCTCAATTCGACTGATTTTTTTTTGTATTCGATTTTCATAATTATTTTTTTATTTGAAAGGGTATGATTGCAAGGTGGTCCCATATTCAGCAAGTCATGATCTGATGATGGGATGCCAGGGAAATCAAGGGAAACCCTTGAATTTTATAAGCACGTTTGGTCAAATTTATTTCTTTTATTTGAAAGGGTAATTGCGAGGTGGTCCCATATTCACCAAGTCAGGGTCTGACGATGGGATCCCAGAAAGATCGAGAGAAACCCTTAAAGATGCCCTGTGGTTGCCAGCAGAATAGAATTGCGCCACTCCATTGCTCTGCGCTGGATGTCGTACAAGGCGACAAGGAATCTTTTGTCACGCGATAACTTTCTCCCGGAAGACGGGCAGCAGCGTCTGCCGGGGTATACCACCAATAAGCTGCGCTCGCCAACTGAAGTCAGTTTCATTTTTTTTTTTAATCAATAATCAATCAATAAACATTTATTTGCTCAAAATGTAGGTACATATATAGATGGCATTAGACAATTTACCATGTACATTTTGTTTTGTATAATATAATCTTTTATATAAATTACAACCATTTAAAATATTTGTGTCTATTAAAATATTAAAATAATTATTCTCAAATGTCATACTGGAATGTCAACAATATCAATACAAATAATTACAAAATAACAGATTATGCAATATTCATTATATTAATTATTATTTATATATAATATATCATTTTATTAATTATTTTTAAATCATTTTTTTTTAATCATATGTCAGTTTCAACATTTCCATAGAAGAGCTGAAAGCAAAAAATAAATGTTTGATGCATCTTTTAGACCGTTAGTCCATAGAAAAAGCTTCGTTTCGCTATACTAATGATTTTTAAGAACAAATAAAAACCGACTTCAGCTGGCAACAAGGCAAATTTAAGGGTTTCCATCGATTTTTCTGGGATCCCCTCACCAGACCCTGGCTTGGTGAATATGGGACCACCTCGCAATCATACCCTTTCAAATAAAAAAATAAGAATTTGACCATACGTGCTTATAAAAATTTAAGAGTTTCCCTTGATTTGCCTGGGATCCCATCATCAGATCCTGACTTAGTGAATATGTAACCATCTTGCAATCATGCCCTTTCAAATAAAAAAAGAATTATGAAAATCGGTTCACAATTCGCAAAGATATCGAATAACATACATACAAAAAAAAATTCAGTCTAATTGAGAACCTCCTCCTTTTTTGAAATCGGTTTAAAATGCATATCGCGCACGCTGCCACAGCTTCATCGTCCATTGTATAGCAAAGGCAAATGTCCAAGTGCAGAGCGTCGCGAATAATTGTGCGAGTAGAGCAGTGTGTGGACAGAGAGGGAAACATCGCGGCAGCGCGAGGAGCAGGGCGATGAGCAGCGCGAGGAGCATAGTGTGGCGGCGGGGTAAAGCGACATGTCAAAAATAGCAATTTTTTTTTATTGCATAAATTGCTATAGATTGCCCGTAAAAAACATTTTCTTTTTTATTTTATTGATTGTATATAATTAAAAAGTAAGAAATTAACTCATTTGTCCAATAATCATATTCTCTAATTACTATATCGTAGTATAAGCAGACATGTCTGAAATGACATGTCGCTTTATACGTAGGGGCCGTCGAAATACTAGCTGACCCGGCAAACGTTTTGCCATATAAATTTAGGGGTCGTTGGTAGAAGGGTGAAAATTTGAAGTTGTACGTATTTTTCAATGCCAAATTATCAATAAAATTAAAAAATATATTAAGAGGTGGGTCACCCTTATCATTTAGGGGTATGAAAAATAGATGTTGGCCGATTCCCAGACCTACCCGATATGCACACAAAATGTCATAAAAATCGGTCCAGCCGTTTCGGAAGAGTTTGGCAAGAAACACCGCGGCACGAGAATTTTATATATTAGAAGTAATTGTCCTAATAGATGCTACAATTTTATATATTAGAAGTAATTGTCCTAATAGATGCTACAATTTTAGATATTAGAAGTAATTGTCCTAATAGATGCTACAATTTTATATATTAGAAGTAATTGTCCTAATAGATGCTACAATCGCGTATTCGCGCGATGGCAAAAACTGGGTGTCCTAATAGAACGCGAATCATCATCGCGCGAATTGACGCCGTACGTGCTCCGCCGACCGTGCTCATCAGGCTGAACAACTTTTGCTAAGGCGTCATTTTTATATTTCTTATAATTTACCTGAACCATTATGGTTCTGCATCAGGTGTTCCAAATCTTGGATTTTTATACCTCAACAAAAAATGCTCATCAGATTGAACAACTTTTGCTAAGGCGTTATTTTTATATTTCTTATAGTTTACCTGAACCATTATGGTTCTGCATCAGGTGTTTCAAATCTTGGATTCTTATACCTCAATAGAAAATGCTCATCAGGTTGAATAACTTTTGCTAAGGCGTCATTTTCATATTTCTTATAGTTTACCTGAACCATTATGGTTCTGCATCAGGTGTTCCAAATCTTGGATTTTTATACCTCAACAAAAAATGCCCATCAGATTGAACAACTTTTGCTAAGGCGTCATTTTTATATTTCTTATAGTTTACCTGAACCATTATGGTTCTGCATCAGGTGTTTCAAATCTTGGATTCTTATACCTCAATAGAAAATGCTCATCAGGTTGAATAACTTTTGCTAAGGCGTCATTTTCATATTTCTTATAGTTTACCTGAACCATTATGGTTCTGCATCAGGTGTTCCAAATCTTGGATTTTTATACCTCAACAGAAAATGCTCATCAGGTTGAATAACTTTTGCTAAGGCGTCATTTTTATATTTCTTATAGTTTACCGGAACCATTATGGTTCTGCATCAGGTGTTCCAAATCTTGGATTTTTATACCTCAACAGAAAATGCTCATCAGGTTGAATAAGTTTTGCTAAGGCGTCATTTTCATATTTCTTATAGAACTGAACCATTATGGTTCTGCATCAGGTGTTCCAAATCCTGGATTTTTATACCTCAACAGAAAATGCTCATCAGGCTGAACAACTTTTGCTAAGGCGTCATTTTTATATTTCTTATAGTTTACCTGAACCATTACGGTGCTGCATCAGGTGTTCCACTTTCCAAAATCAATTATACCCTATATTTTGCCCAGGCTTAACAGCTATATAACAAAAAAGGTTTCATTCGAATCCGTCCAGTACTTCCAGAGATTAGCGTGTACAAACAGACATACAGACAAACAGACAAACAGACAGACATTTTTTTTAAATTCTTACTCTATTAATAAGTCTCCATCGCCTCCAATTGTTTTTTTGTAAATATATTCAATGTACAGACACATTATTTTTACTGTTTTATTACATGTATAGAAATGATTTTTTTTCACTGATTTTTTCAATATACATAAGAGTTCTTAGTGAAAAATAAAAATCTTAATTAATGAAAAAAGAAATAGAAAACATATATATATATATATATATATATATTTTTAGTCGATATTTTTTTATGTATTTTCACCCCCTTTCAGGGTTACACTTTATCCCGGAACTTCCTGTATAAAAGATTGCAAAAAAAAAGAGAGGCGTGCCCACATACCCGTAGTTTGGTATAACGCAGAAGCTGATGGGTATTTCATCATCCCGGAATCGGTACAGCAATGCACGCTCACGGGTTCTCAGAGACACCACCTCCATGAACCCTCTACCAGCGTCCAATATATACAGCGAATGTGTTGAATAATCTGCAAACCACTTGGAAAATTACATTACCATAACATCAATCTCCTTAAGTTTTAGAGTGGTAGAGCAATTATGAAATGGGCTTGCTCGACCGGGGAAGTACCACCCTCTCACAGAATATCGACGTGAAGCAGCAATGCGTTTCGTTAGGTGAGTGAGAGATCCGGAAGCCCAACTCCTTCTCCTTCCCTATCCCCTCCTTCCTTCCTTCCCTTACTCCAACTCCTTAGTGGACAACGCATTGGTAGCGCCCCTTGTGTTACTAATGTCTATAGGCGGCGGTGACCACTTTCCATCAGGTGGCCCGCTTGCTTGTTTGTCTACTGTATGACATAAAAAAAAAAAGTTTAATATTTCATAATTTATGATCAAGTAAAAGGTCCCTTAATATGTTAAAGACCAGGGGCCCTACCGCTGAAGCTGAAGCAGATTACCACCGAACATTTTGAGTAGAAAAAAAGGTCTTTAGGGTATTGATACTACCAGCGAAGCTAAACACAAGTAGCATAAATTTAAGTAGAAGTTTGATTTTGGCAATCAAAAAATCCTATGGTAATCGGCGTCAACTTCGGCGGTAGGGTTCCTGAGTGGTCCTTGTGAGCAAGAATTTAGTCAATCCAAAACCAGCGCTCCCTTGGGTCACAACTTACCCCCCTTACCCCCGTAGAATATGCTAGAAACACGGACCGCTTTCATTCACATACGCCATCACCAACACTAATATATCAAACAACTTAGAAGGTTACTTTCACCAGCATCTGCTGTAATAACTGACAGCAGCAAAAGCCTATCTAAACAGTTTTGTTTTTTATGTATGAGAGAGGTGCAACTGAGCATGTGGGTCACCTGATGGAATGCATTCACCACCTCCCATGGAGATCAGCAACACCAAGGGGTCACCCATCCATTGCCAGTCTATACTCATTCCTTTCTATCTTTCTGGTGACCTGACTCATTCGCAGGAACACAACAACCATCAACGGAATTGTTATTTGATTGTGGTATTCTGTGAGGTGGAGGTACTTCCCCAGTCGGGCAGCTTCAAAAGTATGCTATGCCCTACATCTCTTTTCGACAAAGCCACGTTTGTCAGTCAGCAGGGTGCAGTGTACTACGTGCAGGTGAGGTTGTCTTTGGTTCTAGGATGTTGATAAACCACTTACACCCCGTATGCCTTACACCCCGGTGCTACTCTATACCGGCAACCGCGCGGCAACCGTTAATTTCCTACTTAGATATAAAACTATTATAGAACTAAAACAGACAAATGAAAAAATCATAATACCGTAATCCATATCAACAACGTCGATGATGCCGCGATTCAATAAGTTTTCAGTAACGCCAAGTTTGAATTCGTTCATCCTGATACTGTCGATGGTCTTATAGATGCTGTCGTATATATACAACGTGTCTGAAATAAAGACAAGAAAGATTTAAAACTAACGGAAAATAAAAGAAATTATCAATATCCTACTGCAAGCTGTTAAGAGTACTGTAAGCTGAAATCTAAAATTAACCAAGACAAAGGTAGGAAAAAGAAAAAGAAATAATGAGAAGAAATATTAAATATTGACTAGGGGGAGAGTTCCATGGAAATGTGAATTTTAGACCAGAAATTGTTTATTAGTAGGTAATTTATTCATCATCCTCATCATCATGTCATTTTAAACTCCAATACAGGAGCACGACCCTCTCTCTTCAGTTTGTATTTTGTTATCATGTAGTTTGAACCATAAAATATTACAGTTAAATAAAACATCAAAGAGAATAAACAGAAACTCATAATAATTTATGGACCTTCATAGTAGTTTATAGACCTTGGTTACCCTGTTTTTGATCTATATCACATTTTAAGTCCAAACGAACACGCATTTAAAATCTTTCGAACAAAGCTTTGCTTATACACGTTTTGGGAATTTAAAATCATTTGTGCTTTGTATGCGGTGACAAAATTAATAACTAAATATTCCTGGACAAATTACACACCGCCATCTAGTCCCAAACTAAGCAAAGATTGTACTAGTGGTACTAGATAACTGATATTACAATTAAATATTTTTATTATTATTGTAAATACATATACTCGTAATACATAGAAAACACCCAGCCCAAGACATTTGATACCGATACTTTCATGCACTAATATTTGTCTTGTGCGCTCGTCAAAATTAAAAGAATCAATTTACTGCATTATAGTGAGTTCTCCGTGTAATAGTAAATTCTTTATAATTTTAGAAAACTAAATTGAACTTAAACTAATCTAAAAACCAATATATTTTATATATAAAGAAAAATAAACGCGATAAAAAGAAACAATTAAAATAAACACAAATTTACCCAGGTACAAATAAAAAATATCTCCAAGATATTTGCCTGTCGGCAGTATTCCCAGAAGACTGGCAGCATTACCTCGCAGCCCCCTTACCACCAGCTCTTATTGCGATTCAATAACTGATTAGAATGCTTATTCATATCAATGAATAAGCGACTCTATTTTAAATTAAATAGCATTTTATTCAGTTATTGCATCGCAATAAGAGTTGGTGGTAAGGAGGCTGGATAGCAATACTAATTCTTTGCCAGCCTGCTGACAGGATGTGTCGACCAATTTTGTGAGAAATTTTATTATTTTAACTGATATCAATATTTTTGAATGATTGGCCGATTGGCGTGGTTTCCGGCAGACTAGAATAGAATCACTCCGTCTCTTCCCGTGGATGTCGTATAAGGCGACTAAGGGAAATACATTATAAAACATCGATCAGACCTCCCCAACCTGTCTGGCCAGCAGCGTGGGGAGTGTAGGCCAAATCCTCCTTCCGTCTGGGACGGACGAGAGAGGGTCGTGCTCCTGCAGTGGATACTAAAATTACCTAATGATGAATATTTTTGACCAATTCATACCTCTGACATTGTCATATGCCATTGCCCCAACCCGTCCCATCTTTATGCGTGTGGTGTGCGCCTCCGGGTTGCCAAGAGTATTGTATTGCACTCGAGTGAAATCTGCTCCAGCGCCTATTATTAGGTAAGGCTGTACATTCTCCTGTATGTCTGAAACAATAATGTATTTTATCTACTCTCATACTGAAATTTAGATATTAAAAAACTAAACACAAAATCTTAATGTCATTCTTTTACGCATAATCCGTCAAAATCAATTTTTGTGTGCACCTGTACCATTTCCGGTGTTTTGAGAATCTGTCGTCTTGAGAATCTGTCCTTATGCAAAAAAAGGTACTTTTCGATACCGCTCTTTATCGACAACTGTATCGAAAAATAACTTTTTTTCCATTTCGATACAGACTAGCCCTGGATTCAGCTATATTAAGCAGGTTGCAATGCAAATGTATTGCAACTTTGCAAAAAAAATCTACATAATCAGTCGCGCGTCGCGCATGCGCACTACGCATGCTCGCTCTGCAAATGGATTTATAAGTAAGAAATAAAGCTGTTAAATTAACTATTATTATCATCTATTTCATCAGATTAGATAAAGTAGTGTATGAAACTGCACATAATTAGGTCTTAAAATACTCATGTGATGCTATTATCACATTCGCCTTCGACTCATGTGATAAACTCACACTCGTATTTTAAGAACCCTTAATATGCAACAGTTTCATGCACTACTATTATGTGCCATATATTTGTGAATAAGGCAGAAGTTAACACAAAATGCCTAAACTTCAGGAGAAACGGAAAAAGAAAAATTAAATTGAAATGAAATGAAATTATTTTTTCAGCCATTGGGCCCTTGCAGGCTTAGATACGTTTTACACTTTTTACAAATGATATTCTTCTTTCTTGTCAATTTTTAAATCTACTAGCATATTGGTATTGACCGTTGGCGAAGAAGAAATGCTCATAGTTAGGAGTATATTTATTAATAATCTGAAAATACAAGAATTTTAATTTAATTTGTATATATATTACAGTGAATGTGATAAATATTTATAATCGCTGGCCAAAGTAATAAATTGACAATTATCAATGATTATTAGGCTTACTTGCCGCCACATCATTCATCATCTAGGATGACGGCGTTCGCGGAAAAAAATCTAATCTTCTCGTATCCAAAACATGACCAAGTATTAGTCAGTATGAATAATAACTAATGTATCACGTTGACCATATCATATACATTTCGTATTTAAGATATAAAGTATTTCATTTAGATATCGTTTTTATTACATGTACTCGTATCTCTCTCGATTAATGGGTCTAGCCCGGTCATTTGACAGGCATGCGCGGGGATATGGATCCAACGCGCAGAGGCCCCTTTGAGCTGAAAAATCATTCTTGGAAATGGATAGGCTCCAAAACCACTGAACCAATTTTGATGAAACTTGTTGCAATTAAAGACTTCGACATGCTTAAGATTTGTGTCGAAAAAAAAAATTATGCGATCATGCCCTTGAGGAATGATCATCTAAATACATTGAAATCAATGGAAAACATACACTCAGCGAATCTACTCGCTCCACTCAACCTGGATTTCGGCCCCGTGGGCTAGAATCCGGCCCATATACCATAGCCCATAGACCATATAGTACCCATAACACAAGCTTCGCTTACTTTGGGGCTAGATGGCGCTGTGTAATTTGTCTGACAATATTTATTTAATATATTAATATTTAATAATATCTAGTAAATTATGATACAGTCACACAAATGTAAACAATTAGACATTCCTTTCATACACTGGTTTACGTATTTACTTACGAACGCAATCAGTTCCATTGAGTCGCATTCCCTCTGGGCAAGCACAGACACTGGTGACATTAGACGTGAGGAGACATAGATGCGAACATGACTTGTTCAAGCAAGGACTCGTGTGGTCTAATTGTCGAAGCAATATTGGATGGTAGATATGCATGTCTGAAATTTGAAACATTAATGTGACATACTATTATTGATTACTAAATCTTGCCGTTAGCAGTGTGGTTTCCGGTAGACTAGAATAGAATCACTCCGTCTCTTCCCGTGGATGTCGTACACGGCGACTAAGGGAAATACATTATAAAACATCGATCAGGCCTCCCCAACCCGTCTGGTCAGCGTGGGGAGTGTAGGCCAAATCCTCCTGTCTGTGACGGACGAGAGAGGGTCGTGCTCCCGTAGTGAGAGGGTAGAGGGTTGTTGTGTTCCTGCGAGTGAGTGTGGTCTCCGCCAACCCACAGTTAAGCAGCGTGGTGGAGCATGCTCTAAAGCCCTTCGATTGAGGGGAGACTCGTATGTCCAAAGCACAGGTATATATATGGGTATATAAAGTTATAATAATATTCTTGTAAAATAGTAAATTATACTAAATCTATGTAACTATATTACTAAACTTAATATTTACAAAGAGGTAAAAAAAAAGAAAGAAAAGAAACAAAACATAAAATTATAAGTAAAAAAGTATTGTCTGTATAACTAATATTTCCTTACCAAATATGCTCGAATTCAATTGCACTAGCAGACCTCTGCCTTCTCCGTTGCCGTTCATCTTATCAGTTGTTTTGATGGAGTGGGAAATTATATCACTCCAATACACAGTGTTCTCAAACACAGCGACGGCGTACGGATGATGAAATGGATCGCTGAATAAGCTCTGCAGAACAAAATTGTTAGAGATTAATTGAGAGAGCGAGCGGAGGGATTACATATGCCGAAAAGTCATTCTTCGAAATGAATAGGCTCCAAAACCACCGTAAACGTAATATAATTGTACATTACGTAAGCATAATTCTGACAATTCGCGACATAACGTTAATCTTTTGTCTCGGTCTTTGCTAGTGACTTATGGAGTGGCTAAGGGCTCAATTCTTGGACCACTTCAGTTCATTATATGCAGTTGAAATCTCAAGTATATTTCCTTATCTAACATGTCTTTATTACAGGAAGCAGCAATATTTAACTACTGCGATATAATTCTAGTCAACTTAAAATCTTATAAGAGTTAAACTTATTAAGTGGAGTAAGCGAAACGCTTATGTACGCCGAAAAGTCATTCTTGGAAATGAATAGGCTCCAAAACCGATTTTGCTGAAACTTGTCACAATTGAAGACCTCGACATACTTGAGGTGTGTGTCGAAATGAAATTGAGATCGATCATGTCCTTGAGGAATGATCATCAAATACATTTTCAATTGAAATCAATGGAAAACATACACTCAGCGAATGTACTCGCTCCACTCAACCTGGATTTCGGCTCCGTGGGCTAGAATCCGGCCTAGTTATGTAGTAGACAATCCTACTACAAATATTAAAAATATGAAAGTTAGTTTGTTTGTTACGCTTTCACGCCGAAACTACTCAACCGATCAGTATAAAACTTTGTAAGCATATTTTTAAAGGTATTGAGAAGGTCATAGAATACTTTTTATTTCAAAAAATAAACGCGGGCGAAGCTGCCTGCGGAAGCAAGTATACAATAAGTTAGAGTTGCATTTGTTATGTAAGTACGTAACAATAATGTAAGAATAAATGCAATATTTACATAGCTGTCGTACAACACGACAGATATAATATTGCATTTATGTAGCTAGTGCCGTAACAAAAGTTATAATATTTTCTATTGTTTTTAATGATAATATTTTTTATTAATTTCATACTTTTAAAATGGACTTTCCCAGCAAACTTTGATCGACCATAAAACACGTCGGCCATAAGTTATTAAAATTTTGAGATCGCAGATCGTTCTAGTTTTATGTATTTTACGTTACTGCGAGAGTTTTTATAATTTTAGAACTTTGTTCAGATGCCTATTGCCAATAATCTATTCTGAAGTTTGAAATTTGCAATAAAAAAAACCCGGTGGGAATTGGCTTCAGCTTTAGCGGTAGGGCCCCTGATATCTGTGTGAAAACTTGGACAAAATAACAATTACTTACATATGTCTGTCTATCATCAAGCTTGATGACTTTAATTGTACGGTCGACGTAGTAGAGCCGATTGTTGGGCACGTCTAGAGTCAGCCCAGTCGCGAAATTCCTCAAGTTACCAAGAAGGAGCTCGGAACCTGATCCATCCATTTGAGCTGTCATGATCACTGGTTTTTGGTGCCAATCTGCCCAATACATTTTCCTGGCGAATAAAGTCAAACCTTTTTATTATAAATAAATAATATAAATATTGTCAGACAAATTACACAGCGCCATCTAGCCCCAAAGTAAGCGAAGCTTATGTTATGGGTACTAGACAACTGATAAACATACGTAAATACATTTTATTTTTTGTAAATACATACTTATGATACATAGAAAACACCCAGACTAAGACAAACAGACATGTTCATGCACACAAATGTTTGTCCTATGTGGGAATCGAATCCACTAGCGTTGGTGTCGAAGCCGCGTCATTGAACGCTACGCCACCGAGCTCGTCAAATATAATTTACATAACTAATTAATTAACAACGAGAACAGTTAGGTAGCTTTTTTGCGCGTGTCAGTCTTATCGAACATGCAAGTTACGCAACTTCGACCGCAGCCTGTCTGTACTTCGGAGGGCATGTTAAGTCGTTGGTCCCGGCTGTTCTCATGAGATGACCCGCAGTTGAGCGGCGTGGTGGAGTATGCTCTACACCCCTTCGATAGAGGGAAGATCCGTATCCCAGCAGTGAGATGAATAAGAGTTCACGGAGAAAGAAAGAGAAACTAATAGATAGTACGGTAATGCGGACCCCTCTACCTGTACGATGCAGAAAGCAGACGTACAAGAGATAGGGGAAATATGCATAGTAGATGCGCATGCATGAACGCAAGACGTAAGTAACACCATTGTGGAATGTGCGTAGCACTGTAGTATCATGAACGTAGCACAAGAGTACAATGTAGCTAGAACATAGCTTATACAGTCGAACTCATTGAAAGCGACATTTCTAGGGGTTAGAAGCTTTAAGACTACTTCTCGATAAGACTAGATGCGTAATCTAGTATATAAAATGCTCCCGCATAAACACGAGATGTGGTAGTATCCGTATCACTATGCACCCTTTAATAACGCTCTACGAACGGTGAGTACACAAGTGTAGCACCAACGTAGCACAACCGTAGCATACGCGTAGCATGAAATTTGCATTGACAATTGGACCCTGTTATACAGAACGTCTAAACAACAAACAATACCAAATAAACATATACATATCGAGAAACTTCAAATCGAGTTTTATATAATAACAGATTCTAGCAGTTTGGTGACAACTGCTTCCCAAAACTTATACTGTGTGATGTTTTTATTCCTATTAAATTTTAACTATTAAACTTAAAAAATATCATTATGTCAGTTGGATCTATTCTGCATAATAGGGTTCAATTTGGACATAGCACACACAGTGACACATGCAATAATAGCCTGTGTAGCACAAGCGTAGCACAGCCGTAGCACCGACGCTGCAAAGCACGAGCTGAAGGCCAATTCTCGTAATTTTTCTACGAACGCAGATTGAAAGTTGACCGAATCGAGATTGAATTGTGAATTGACTAAAATTATATAGTTGATTTCATTAATTAATTATTATCAATGCTTGTTGTTGGCAATGTAACATTCTTAGTTTGTTTAATTTTCACTCATATTTCGATACAATCCCGCTTAAATTTAATTTTGAACTTACATATTGTGTTACGAGAATACCAAATGTGACATTTATGAGATCGAGACTGGATCGGAACTGAATTTTGACTATATTTTAATTACGAGAATTGCCCCTCTAGTGCAGGCGTAGCACGAGCATACTGCATTCATAGCAACGAAGTAGCATAAACGATGCATGAACGTTGAAAATTTATTATTACCTGGACATAGCACGAGAATAGCCTAACACACGCGTAGCATACCGCAACACAAGCGTAGTACGGACGTACGAGTAGCATGAAAGTGGTTCTACTCGTAGCGTGGTTCGAGCTTAATATCAAACAACAAGGTATCATAAGCGTCGCATAAAAGCAGTATGGACGCTATGGGAAGTATAAGTATGGCATGGTGAACCATGATTATCCAAGCACATGAAATGATTCATTATCATTATCAGCCTGTATCTACCCACTGCTGGATAAAGGCCTTTCCCAATGCTTTCCACCATATGCAATCCTCCGCTTTCCGCATCCAACCGCTACCAGCTACTTTTTTAAGGTCGTCGATCCATCTAGAGAACCATGAATGAACAAATGAATGAATGATGAATGAATTTACACTTACCCATATTTCACAGCTAAAGTGACATATTTTGGATTGTTAGCATTCACAGGCAACTTTGCACACATAGATCCATCAGTGCGACACACGACGATAATTCCTTTCTTCGCATCGCTGAAGTAAATGTGACCTCCCAACCAGTCTAACGCGACATTTCCAGGTTCTTCAAGACCGAGGCTTACTAAGACCTGTGTAGAGTTAATAGGATTAATTAAAAAGAACAAAACGAAGTGGTAACTGGAGCATGCATCGGTTGTGTCGTAAAAAAAATGCCATGCATTGTAACCAAGTGAATCTTTCGCAGTTCTTGGAAAGATTTCTTATATCTATTATATTTTTACACCAATATTATATATAAATCGCAAATTGCTGTGGAAAATTAAAAGTCAATCAATAGGGTTGAATATAAAGTCACTTAATTGACTTTTGGTGCCTAGCACGCAAGCCAACTGGCTTTGATGATAGCTGCGACGAGGTGGGGCGAAGTGGGGGCGAACAGATAAAAGCGGACAGAGCGCTACTACGTGGTCAGTCTTCGCTACGCGTGCACCTCGAGCGGACTCATCTGTTCTGAGCATTATTAGTAAATTGGAAATTATTAGTAAATAATTTTCAAATTTCGTAAATTGTCGTGTATTAATTACCTTTCGTTTATTTTATATTCTAAACATATCCTATATATTAATTCCTATATCGATTGTCTATTTATTCCTAAAGATATGAAATAATAGAAAGAATGAGGGAAACCTTTCACGTGTCTCTTCGATAGACTTTATATATTCAGCGAAATTTATTGAGCTTATAAAATCGTCCGGTCGTTCTGTCTATCCGTCCGTCGCCATGAAACTCAAAATTTGGAAATTCTGACTTCGGATTCGTGTAGAGCATCAAAAAGTAGTAATGTGACCTTGGTTTTCCGATATCAATTCGGGAAAGTGGCCAAAATAAATAAATAAAATAAATAAATTTCGCTATGGTAGCGCATGCTGCGCGTCCGATGTTTTAATATGGAAAAATTTCACCTCCCCGCCTAGGTGAGACTTGAATCCACGGCCTCTCAATTACCGGTCGAGTCCTCTTTCCAACTGAACTACTAGGAACGGTTTTGATGCTGATGAATATTTTCATGACTTTAATGCAGTATGTTGCATTAAAGTCATTTCTTCCTCTCTGTCTGTGATTTTGGACGTGAATACGCCTTTAAAATTGCATCCAGAGGGAGGCAATTCATACAAACGAATAAATTGGGGGATACAGTTTGGTATTGCAGCTACATACAAGTCTATCATCTCCATCCAAAATTCAATCACACCACTGGATAGATGAAGAATCAATGAATTTATTACGCTAAGTAAGGACTATGGAACATCGCGTGCGGGGGAGGGGGAAGCGCTGCCATGATAATTTTAGTGCATGTAACGTACTCACGTACAACACACGGCCTTGTCAGCCACGCCCCATTTTTTGTCACAGTCGAAATGTTCTAAGTAAGTAATTACCTGTAGGGTTCCTGGTACATCTGTCCTCTCAGCTCGCATGATAGCCTGATGTCCTTTTTCGGTATCCACCCAGTACACAAACTTGCCATCGTATATGACGCCGTGAGTCTAACAAAATTAAAAGTAAGGTAAAAGAAAATTTTGAGAAATATATTTAGAATTTATAGAAAGAAGGTCTAGTCTTGGCAGTTCTTGTCAAGAAGCCCAGTCGTCGCCGGAACTGGCACTTAATTCACTTTCACATTCGAGATAGTGTGATGAAAGTGAATCTAAACTCTGCGGATTTAGAGTAGTAATGATTTAGATACATGTTCTTATATTTAATTTGTATGACGTTTCTAAGTGCTTTATAAAGTCCAAGGAATAAAGATATTTTGATTTTGATTTTTGAAAAGTAAGAGTATTTCTAAGCGGAAAGTGTAAGAAAGAAGAAGCAATAGAAGTTAAAAGAGCCTAAGACCCGCTTATGGTAAGCTTTCTCAGTATAAGTTCTAGTACTAAAATTTTGAAGGTTAAATGTATAACAACTCCGATTATTAAACTGCATCTGGGCCAACCCATATTCTACTAGGGTTGCTATCTCTGAACGCTAGCAACCAGGTTTTGGGGTGTAAGTGGTTCATCAACATCTTTGAACCAAAGCCAACTTCACCTGCACGCGGTGCACCCTGCTGACTGACAAACAAAGCTCTTGCGAAAAGAGAGGTAAGGAGCGTAATTATAAGCTACCCTACTGGGGAATGTACCTCCACCTCAGAGAATACCGCAGCCAAATAACAATTCCCTTGAGGGTTGTTGTGTTCCTGCGAGTGAATGAGGTCACCAGAAAGGAAGGAGATGCTGCGTTTGCAATGGGGGTGGCGGCGCGCGAGTGATATTTTATGTTACGAGCGTCAATATGGCTACGGTAATCGCTTCCCATCAGGCGTGCTGTATACTTTTCTGCCACCCGAAGTAGTATAAAAAAAACTGATTGAGATCCTGAGTTGGATCCTTTCAATAGAAACCGAAAATAATTAAATACAAATTTATTAGGGTTTAGTTTATTGTGGCTCTGAAAAAAATAACAAACTTGGTCACATTATTCATCCTGAATAAATTTGTTTTTCCGTCGTGTTTTGGAGATTCCGAGGACGGCTACCTACCGATTCGCCACACACGTCATCGACACTGCGTGCCCGGTCATTTGATAGGCGTGCGCGGGGAAATAGATCCAACGCGTAGAAGCCCCTTTAAAAAGTTTGATGTAATGTTGTACGCCCGCCGTGACCCGCTCCAGGATATATCAATGATACCCTGCAGGTCTCGGCAGGCGTTGAGATTATTACAAAGTGGGATGGAAAATAAATGGACCTTGGAGATGAGATCTGGGTGAACTAAATACCGGACTATTACAGAAGAGGGACGGACGCCTGCCATAACTGCTTCTATTGCTAGTTATTTGCGACGGTGGCTAGCCACTCACTAGATGGGCCCCCGAAATGATGATTATTATTATTAAAAAGAGGTTGTAAATGCATCGACTGCATTCCCGCCGTAGCCGATTGTGATTAGGGTTTGGGAATTCCCGACAAGTTCAAAGTCCCGGGACACGAGACAGCCTACAGTTAAAGTCCCGGGAATTCCCGGTACTTCGAGACTTTTTGTTTTTTTTTAATAAGGCTTTCGTAAAATTGAAATTAAGTTAGTTTTTTTTTTTAATTGTACCTATTAAAAAAGCCAATTCTTTGTAAAAAATCAACATTTATTATACAGAAAATTAAATGTTTACTTAAAGTTATTAAACGAATTCCGTTAAAAGTGAGCTGTTTGAGTAGTAAGGCATCAACAGTTGTTTACTAGCTTAAAACTTATAAACGAAATTAATATTTACAATTTTATTCTTATTAATAATGCTAATTTATTTGTAAGAATTGAACAAATATTTCGAGTATTTTTATGGGAGTAAAAAATTTATAAAATAAGTAAATAATATTTTGGGGCTATAATCTATATTTGAGGTTATTAATTAGACAAATGTAAATGCTGAATTGAATATGTTTAGTAGTTTTTATCATAATGGAAATGTTTAATATGAGATAATATATAAAAGATTTATGATATTTACAGAGTCAAAAATGTAATTAAGAATAATGTGCCAGAGGACCAAACAGTTGACAAAGGGAAATGGCTAAATATCTTAAACACACCCAATGAAAGTTCAAATGTATTGCAGAGTCCAAAAGTCAATTATCCTAACATTCCTTTTTTTTTACACTTTTTCCAAAAAATAAATCGGTTTTAATTAATATTTTATTTTTTGATACGGGGAGCGGGTACTTTAGTATGATTGTTTACAAAAAACAGTACGAAAAAGATGACTGATGCTAACGCATGCGCATAAAAAAAGATTGTGATGAAAAGGCCTATTAGTTAACCGGTAGTTACTCAGCAGACCACGTAGTTATTCAATAAACTTACAGATGGCGCTATGCTCCTTCAATTATTTGAGAATAAAAATGAATTTCGATAATCTTGTCTCGTCTCGAGTCTCAAGTCCCGGGACTCGAGACAACTAAAATTACGAAAAGTCCCGGGACTTCGAGACCCGAGACGTCCCGGGACCCAAACCAACCCTAATTGTGATCCATACTGACCTCTTTTATTCCAGAAGCCAATGAAACATGCTCCTTGGTCTTCAGTCGAAAAAATCCTATTTCGTTTTTAGTGCTGTAAAATAGCTTTGCTTCTTCACCTGGAAATATATAACACAAACAAAATATTAAAGATATCAACATATCTATTCGCTGGGTGCACGACATCAGTGCCGCCTAGCGTCCGCAACTTTGTAGGCTCTGAGGCTTCGACGCTTTGAAATTTCATCGTGACATTCTGACAAAAATAAACCATTCACGTACTAATTTATAATATAAAATTACTGTGATACCGTGATTTGTGTGGACAAAGGGTTGTGAATTCATTTTTGGTCATTAAAATTAAATGAGGTAGGAGAAATTTATTAAAAAAGTGTGTTTAATTTTGGTTATGTCAAGGTTTGTTTACTTTGTTTAGTTCAACTTTATGGTAACACAAAGAGATAAATCGACTTTATTGGTTTATTTAAATAATAGTAAACATATATAATTGTTCTTGTATCGCTAGTAATAAATTAAATATCGTTTTCAGATCTCAATGAGTATCATTTTGAAGACCGGATTTTGGTAATCGGTAAAACTTGCATTTACTATTTCTGTCAGTATTCTTGCAGCTTATAGCTAACGTAACAAATTTTGTTTTTTGGTCAAATAATGAAATTACTAAAATTAAGTAGTGAAATCTAAACAAATTGCTTTGGTAATGATAGACGACAGAGCCTACTTTTTTTCCAATTTTGGCCGCTATGGGCGCTGCGATAGATGTCATTACCCCCACCTAGTACTTCGCACCCAGCGAATACATATACACTCCTAAACACATCTATCGGCGCACCCCTCAAAATTTCATACAAAAGAGAAATTAGTAGGTGTTAGCGACTGGATTTAAATTTCAATAAATTTAAATTTAAAGAGAGGTAGGGAGCGTAATTGTAAGCTATCCGACTGGGGAATGTACCTCCTCACCTCACTGAATACCGCAGCGAAATAACATTTCCCTTGAGGGCTGTTGTGTTCCTGCGAGTGAGTGAGGTCACCAGAAAGGAAGGAGATGCTGCGATGGCAGCGGGGGTAGCGGCGCGCGAGCGATATTTTATGTTGCGAGCGTTAATATGGCTACGGTAACCGCTTCACATCAGGCGGGCTGTATGCTTGTCTGCACCCGAGGTAGTATAATGAAAAATAAAATAATATATTTTTGAAGTGAAATCTTCTTTTCATTCAAAAAATCCGATGGTAATCGGATGGCTTCAGCTTCGGCGGTAGGGCCCCTGGTTGTAATTCGTAAGACGGAGAGAGAGTAGACCGCCGGTGCGGCGTAGGAGAGCAAGTAATATCCCCCTCTCTTTCTGCCGCGCGGCGCAAATGTATGCCTGCTCCTGCTATTTATTTTTAATGTAATATAAATTGTCATGTTTGTACGATTCCCTAATTATTCCAAAATATTCAAAAATGCACAACGTTAATGTTCAAGTTTTCACATAGAAAACACCCAGACCAAGACAAACAGACATGTTCATGCACACAAATGTTTGTCTTGTGCGGGGATCGAACCCGCGTCCCCGGAGTCAAAACATGGTTAGCCATTCGGCCACCGTGGTGTCACCTTTACCTTCTATTTTTCTTTTTTATTTATTTGGAAAACATAACAGTAATGTATATACACAACATTAGTTACTGGTTACAAAGCAATAGATACACATTTACAAAGTTTTCGCATTTAACATCTAATAAAACTTGTATGTTTTTGTGCCTACACAAAAACATTTTAGCAGAATGCATACCTACGTATTAATACAATGTAAATTCTATTATGTATTTCAGTGGGAGAGTTACTATTTAAGATAAATCGATCATAAAAAAAAACAAATCACAAGACATAGAACACACAACCAGCTATGGAATCGCATCAAACCACGCTTTAGTTAGAATATTTTTGAATTTAATTGGTTTGCTATTAAAAAGATCTAACTCGGAATCGTCAACCATTTCATTGTAGCTATTTGCAGATCTGGCAAAAAACGAATTGTATCGATAATTCGTGGAACAGAAAGGAATAAGGAAAGTAGTAGGTCGTCTAACGTGAAAACGGTTTGGAACTCGAAGATTTATTAACGAAAGAAGTTCAGGAGAATCTATTTTAGATTGTGCGATTTTTACTAAAAATTATATGTCGGCAATAGCATTTTACATCTCTTTCTTAAGAAGGAGAAGCAGTCGGCTGTATTGCCATAAGTTCGAAACTTTTTAAGGTACTTAAATTTTTCTTTAAGAGCTTTTTTTAGTGGAGTGGTATACCAAGGAGGATAGCTTGAGGAGCAAACAGTTTTGTGTGGTATATACTTCTCTCTTAAATTATATAGGCATTGGTAAAAGTAATCAATGGCGTCATCTAAAGGTTTGTTATTTAAATTATAATCCCAGTCGACATCATTTAAGGCTGCGTTAATTTTTTCATAATCTCCCGATTCATAAAAATATTTCCGTCTTGGTTTTGATAATAAGGGCTCGACTATATTACAACACAAATAAATATTCTGACAATAATTAAATTGATTTAAATTACATTCTAGTAACGTATCAAAAAAGTATATTTGAAATCCGTCATTGTGCCATGTTATATTACTCAGATTAAAATCTCCCATTATTAAGAAAGTATCATTCGGACAACTATTAATTATGGAAGATAATTTATCGAAAAAATTTTGCAACTGGACGTTTAACGAGTGACCATCTTTTTCATTGCAAAGATACAATGTACAAAGATGTACTCGGCTAAGTGAACGGTCCCTTGCCCTATAAGTTATCGTGACCCATATATCCTCAGCAGAAGAACGCCACTCCGGACGATGCAGCACAGTTAATTCACGTCGTATGGCCAGTAGTACACCACCGCCGTACTTTTCTTTGGTACGTAAATAATCCCTATCACGACGAAAAACTAGGTACCTATCGTCAAAGAGTTCGCTATTGCTGATACCATCGGTTAACCATGTTTCAGTAAGCGACACTATATCATATTGATTTAGAAGCAAATTACGTTTAAAAAGGTGTGTTTTAGTACGCATCCCTCGCGTATTTATTAATACTAGCCATTTAGATAATATAAATTAATACTAGCCTAAACTAAATTTTTTAAAATAATAATACTACACCTCAAGCGAAACTATTATATTATATTATATCACAATAAATTCTTAAAAATACCAAAATATCCACGATATAACTATGAACCCGGGCAGAATCAATAATATATTTTAATACAATTAAATTAAATATCGCTATAAATATTTTAGATTTACTAAAGCATTCCATTTGCATAATTATGATGTACAAATAATAAATAAATTTCATCTGTATATGATACCAATTATGCGAGTCTAATAATTCACAGTAATGTAAGGTACAAGCATAACATTTATTTAGTACGAGATGCATGCAGTTTAGGTAACTTGTAAGCGAACATAGCACTATATTGATACGATCTCGAACGAAATTAACCCGAATGCAGCCGACGATGAATGCGCGGACAAGCGATAACTGTATGAGCGAATAGTAACTTACGTGCATTAATTGGTTGACGACTTCGATGACTACAGAATATCCAATAGACAATAGGCAGGTGAATTGTTTGATGCGGATCCCAAACTGTACAATATACACTATGACTATAATTATATCTACTATCATATATATAAAAATAAGTCGGGTTTTCCTTCCTGACGCTATAACTCCAGAACGCACGAACCGATTTCCACGGTTTTGCATTCGTTGGAAAGGTCTCGGGCTCCGTGAGGTTTATAGCAAAGAAAATTCTGGAAAAATTTGAAAAGAAAAGCGGGAAAATCTTTTTTCACATACAGCGCCATTTCTAAGGAAATGGATGGAAACGAAAAGATTGAGCCACAGTGTAGCGTGGTCGGGCCGTTAGTTAAATAATAGAAACTTCCGACAAATAAATAAGTGATTTTTTTGTAAATCTTTCACGCACTTTATATAAAACATGGATGATGTTTCCGACTTCCTGGCCATAATATTCGAATGTTTGACCCAGATAAACTTGAATTTTTTTTCCTTAGCCAATAACCGTGCTTTATTTAGTAAGGATTTGTTAAACGGCGTCAGATGATCATTGACATAGAACGTCCCAGGTGAGGGGAAGCCCAAATTGGACAAACACATCCGGGTACTTTTTCTTGCCATTGCTACTAATTCTTCCTTCTTGTAACGGTTGTTGAAAGCTATTACTATTAGTTTGTCATCGGAGACACGGCTGGGAATACGTGCAATATAGTTTATCTCTTCTTTTCGGAAATGAAAGTCACATAAGATGCCAATTTTTTCAGCAACTTCATACAAATTTTCGTTTTTCTTTAATGGTATACCCCGACTTCCACGTTATTATTTCTAGCCCACTGATCTCGATCATTCAGCTGTTGGTTAAGTCTGGCAACCTCGTTTTGAAGAGCTGGAACTTCACCTGCTAGGATTTCCGCTTCAATGATTCGCGTTTCCAGCCTGTCAACCTTGTCCGACAAAGCTTCCACTGCCGCATGCGCCATTTCCAGTGAATCTTTAAGACCGCTGATTTCACTCCTAATTAATTTAACATCCTCCACTAGTGACGATAGGGGTGCAAGCTGGGACGTTATTTTCTCAAGCTGCTCCTGTATCCTGTCCAACTGACCGGGCTGCGGCGACACCGCAGCTGGAGACGGGCACGCACTTGTCTTACATGTTACATGGGGCAGCGCCATGAATTTTTTCGGTCACCTAATTTTCGGTAGCCAGCCTCAGTAATACCCTAACACGGGAAGTCATAGCGCTTTTTACAAGCGCTACAGATTGTTCCCTCGGAGTGTTGAACGCCGCAGCTCGCACAGTCAAACATGGTCAGGTAAAAGATTGAGAACCACTGAGATTAAGCAAAAAAACAAACAAGCGTCTAATCGATAATGTAGCCGAGCGGCAACTGACTATGTACATACCTTCAGCGTGACACAAAGATTTCTCCGCAGTATACCCCTTGTCACACAAACAATTGACCCCACTCTTATTAACGTGACATGTGTGCGAGCAGTATGGCCGTGCCAATTCACATTCATTGGTATGCTCGCATTGGTTAGTAGTGTAATTATATTGCTGGTTACTCCCTCCGTCGCAGATACAGAAGAAGCCATCACGCTCTGGTACGCATTTCGTGTTTTTGCCTTTGCAAGGGTTGCTTGAACACATTGAATGCCCTGGAATTCAAATAAATGAGTTATATATTATAGAGATATATATGCTTAGAAGGAAAGTCAAATTCCAAAAGCTTCTTACTCAACTTTTGGGGTGTAAGAGGATCTTTTTAACCAAAGTCAGCCTCACCTGCACGTGGTGCAACCTACTAACTGACAAACGAGACTCTGGCGAAAAGAAAGGTAGAGCATAGCATATTTTTCAAGCTGCCCGACTGAGGAAGTACCTCTACCTCACAAAATACCGCAGCCAAATAACAATTACCTTGAGGGTTGTTGTGTTCCTGCGAGTGATTAAGGTCACCTAAGAAAGAAAAAAAAGGAGAAGTATGGACTGGCAACGGATAGGCGACCTCTTGGTGTGGCTGATGTCTATGCGCGGTGGTGATTGCTTTCCACCCCATGCTCGTTTGCCCCCCTATAAAATAAACACTTTAAAGACTCAAGTCGCCAGACAGTACTTTGATTACAATTAGACTATTGTTGATGATTTGACGCTATTTTGATATTCTATTTTATTAATTTTAATTAGTTTTTGTTTTTCCGTTTTATTTTTGTTTGTATGTATAGTTAGTCATATTTAGTATTTATTTTAATTGTATATTTTAATTTAACTATAATAATTTTATTATAATGTTGTACATACATAAAGTATTTGAAAGATAAAAAAATAAATTCCACCTAAGTATAAATATTTCCATATAAATTACATAACATAATATAGCTTTCTGACTATCACTTATACTCACATTTGTTACAAAACGTCCCTTCGTCGGCGCCATCCCTGCAATCCACTATGCCATCGCACATCATCTCAGATGGAAGGCAGAACGATTGGTCCGGACACATATAGTTCTTGTACACGCCTGTAACGTTCTTCTTTACGCTATCACAGTTTTTCATATCCAACATATAGGCGTGCGTGTGGGTACGTTCTGAAAAATAAGTTAGCCTTTATTATAAATACTTTTGAAAATTTTAAAAATTCACCTCCCTGCCTAGGTGAGATTTAAACTGAGCTACCAGGAAGCTTTGTGTTGGAAGTTGGAAGAGCACGACCTCTCGATGACTGGTCGTCATCGAGAGGTCGTGGGTTCAAATCCCACCTAGGCGGGAGAGGTGAATTATTCCATTTTTCAAAATTATTTATAATATTCTGGCAAGTTGGCCAAGACAATAATTTAAATAATAATAAGTTAGCCTTTCCACGGTGCGTGCAGCCAGGGGTAGAAGGGGTATATCTAAAGTGACCAAACGTCCCGTTATGATCGAGACTGTCCCTTTTCTCGGTCACCAGTCCCGTTGTCCCGAAACAAAGCACCGGGACGCAAAATAGTTCCGTTTTCCGAAACCGCGTTAAAATTTCACAAAGCTCGTGAAAATTTGTTTTATTTAATTTAATAATTTACTGTCAGAGGAACTTTGCCTTAATAAATAGAGCTGGTGAACTGGTGATTGACTTTTATATTTTACAACTTGATAGAATAAAAATAATTAGAATTACCTTTTTTTATACCACTAGAATGACAAACAAGCCTACGGCCCGCCTGATGTAAAGCAGTTACCGTACCCTATGAACGCCTGTAACACCAGGGGCATCACACGCGCGTTGCCGAAATATGGAAGAAAATTTTCGAACCGAGTGGTTCAGACAATAGTCAATAATGTCAATATTATAGTAAACTAGCCGAGACGGTTATTTTGCCGTATAAACTATACTAATGTAACTATTAAAAAATAGAGGTTGATCGTAGAAGGGTGAAAATTTTAAGTTGTATGTATTTTTCAATGTTTAATAAAAATAAAAATAGATTGTCCATAGAATAAAATATTTAGGGGTGGGTCACCCTTATCATTTAGGGGTATGAAAAATAGATGTTGGCCGATTCTCAGACCTACCCGATATGCACACAAAATGTCTTAAAAATCGGTCCAGCCGTTTCGGAAGAGTTTGGCAACAAACACAGCGGCACGAGAATTTTATATATTAGAAGTAATTACTACATACCTACCTAATAGATACTACAATCGCATATTCGCGCGATGGCAAAAACTGGGTGTCCTAATAGAACGCGAATCATCATCGCGCGAATTGACGCCGTACGTGGTCCGATCGCGCGAATTTCACCTACTCGAGTTCAATATGTTTGAGCGCGCGTTCCTACGAACTAAGTTCGCGCAAATAGATTACAAACAATTGAGTCGCGCGAACGAGTCGTGCGATTACCAGTTAGGACACCTACTCGAGTTCAATATGTTTGATTGCGCGTTCGTACGAGTAAAATTCGCGAGAACCTAGGATGATCGCGCATTCGCATGACAATGCGTATACACACTTCAATTTGACATCGCGGAGACTTACTGCATGTATCCACTAACTCGTCTGTCTCGTCGGCACAGTCTATATGGCCATCGCACATCCATAATGCTGAGATACATTTGTTGCCGTCGCACGTGTACCCTTTGCAGCTAGCCTGAAAAATGAAACGAAATCAACATAATTTTAACAAAAAAAAACCGACTCCAAACATTATTCTACATTTATGTATGTAGATACAGGCTGATGATGATGATGAAAAAATTATGGACCAATCTGGAAGCTTTTTTTATTCGAAAGGGTTATCGAATAAAAAAAGTTTTTTTTGAAATCGGTTTATAAATCACGGAGTATTAATTTTAAGTAAAAAAAATAAAAAAAACAGCCGTATTGAGAAATTCCTCCTTTTTTGGAGTCGGTTTAAAATGAAACCAAAGCGACGTTGTTGGAAAAAGGTTATAGTCAAAAAAGGTTATTATTTCGTTTTCAAAAGAACAATTAATAAATAAATATTACACAGCGCCATCTAATCCCAAATTAAGCGCAAAGCTTAATAGGCCTGTGTACCATTTTTTTTTTCGATTTGTTATTTAAAGACGTTACAATAATATAACTAAAGGTGAAAGAATTACTTCGATAGCATAAAACTTCTCGAGATATGATAACTTGAAGATCACAATTTTGGACTATCCCGAAAACGCTCCATACAAAATGCATACAGTATTATGACGTCACGATACGCTATTTTATATGCATTAAATCAGAAATTTGTACGACAGCTATGTTAAATATTGCGTTTATGTAGCTAGTGCCGTAACAAAAGTAATAGTATTTTGTTATTGTTTCTACAATGGTAATATTTATTTTTTATAATTTCATACTTTTAAAATGGACTTTTCCACCAAACTTTGATCGACCATAAAACACGTCGGACATAAGTTATAAAAATTTTGAGATCGCAGATCGTTCTAGTTTTATGTATTTTACGTTACTGATAGAGAGTTTTTATAATTTTAGAACTTTGTTCACAGGCCTATTGTTTATCTGCGAGATTCATGTTTACTATGTAGGTAGGAGATACGTGGGCACAGTATTAAGAGTGTCATTAAGACTGTGACGTGGGGTTGTCCCGCATGCGCCCTCTGCGCGCTCGCTGCTTACGGGACGTGACGTCCCACTCGCACACTCGGCAACACGTAGCGGCGCGGTGGCGACTTGCGGCACTGGCGGCAGTGGCGGCTTCAATCCGACCGCGCAGGGGTTCCTTGCGGTGGGGAAGCAGCCGCTTGCGGTGGGACCTCCCCAGGGGAATCCGGCGCTGCTTGCAGTGCTGGAATCCCCACGGTCGGGAGGACCCTGCTGAACCATCGCGGGGGGCTCTCTGGCGTTTGCCCCTTCGGGCTGAGTGCACTCGGCATTCGCCCTCCCTCTCACCAGGTTAGTTTTCGCTTTAAAAGCCTTCGGACTAAAAGCATAGTTATCCATTTCGAAAAAAAAAAAAAAAAAAAAAACAGTGGCGGCGCGGTGACTTTGATTGACGCTTTGTTGTCAACATTACAGTACACGCTAAAATGACAGATACTACAAAAACTAAACTGATTTTGATAAATTTTTAAGGTATATTTTTTGACGTGATAACTTATTAATCGATGAACGCCGGCTGCACGCACGAAAAACCTGACTCATTGTCACGTTCGGCCTGAGCCAAACTTTCAAGCGAGAGCGCGGAACAAGCGATAGAGATCGGCCTAAGCGTTCGGCTTGTGACGCATCTATCTCTCTTCTACTCCATCGGCCGATGTTTTCTTATGCGTTATGACGTAAAATTGCAATTCGTAAACCAACTTTACAGACAACCATTTTTTTTAATTGTTTCCTGATCACTGACCAGTAACAGCTACATCGCCTCTATCAATTAGACCATTCTTTAAAATGATGCCCTGTATTTGTAAGCATGGGGTTAACAAGGTAATAAGTGGATCTCTGGTCATAGTATGGTCAGGACACGGTAACAGCTTTTCGTCTCAGCGGGTCGTTTTTAGGGTTGCGTACCCAAAGGGTAAAACGGACCCTATTACTAAGGCTCCGCTGTCCGATAGTTAGACAGTTGAAATTTTCACAGATGATGTATTTCAGTTGTCGCTATAACAACAAATACTGAAAAACAGAATAAAATAAATATTTAAGGGGGCTCCTATACCACAAACTTGATTTTTTTGCGCAATATTGGTAATGGCAACCGGTAGACGTTTGAAATATACACTGAATATTTATTTATATATTCTCTTTAAATAGACATAATTAAATTAAAATAAAACATATATTTAAAGGGGGCTCCCATGCAACAAAAGTGGAAGAGTACGGAACCCTTCGTGCGCGAGTCCGACTTGCACTTAGCCGGTTTTTACAAAATACTTACATTGGCGCTGATATCATGCGACTCCGTAAAACTGCAGTTCTTCTCATCACTCCCATCGCTACAGTCTGTCACGTTGTTACATACTAGGAAGTTCATTATGCACATTTTGCTATCTTCACAGAGGAAATTCAAGCTTCTGTTGCATGACTTTGGGTCTTCTAGGTGCACTGAAACATATGATATCATTAACGCATTTTTTTACTGGTCTTGACTTCGGGCGGCTGGCCAATATATCTAGGCCAAAATATTTCCATCGCTATACAGCGTGAAAATGTGGCCAGCCTTTTGGCCACAATCCCCGAAAATCGGGACAATTAATATAAGTAATGTAATTTTTTTTTTTTTTTTTTTTTGTGTATTTTATTATAATTTTAGTTTTTAATGTAGTTGTATTAATTTTATTTTAAATTTAATTTTAATATATATAAAAATAATTTTTGTTTTGTAACTTAATTAAACTTTATATTTAGCCATGCAAAATATTGTTGGTGCAATAATTTTAATGTAAAAGATATCATAGAGCACTTTATGTTATCGACCAACAGGCACTAAGATAAGCCCAGTGAGGCTTGTATGGTGCGATTTTAAATACTGTGTACCCAATGTTAAATAAATAAATTGTACGGTGCAATGCAACCGCACAATTCGATGTATCAGCACTTTACGCTATGTGCAACATTTATATATATTTTAAGTTAGTTCGTAATTCGCCAAGCAACGCGTCGTACGTGCTCCTATCAATTATCAATTACATCAATCAATTATCATCATCATCAATCACATAAATATAAGTTGAATAATAATACAGACAGTTTCCCACAAGTCCTGCAGCCTATCATTTATATCATATCAAATTATCAACTATCATTCAAAGGTGTGTATAGGCATCAATAGACCGTACATAAATATTATAACAAGTCTACACGTCTGCGCATTCACTTCTAAGAAAACCCCTTTTGCTCAATTCCAGAACATACCCCTTACCATCGCCAAAAATATTGGGATCTCCAGGAAATCGCCAGCGACGTCTTCAAAAAGGACGTGAAGAGATTTTTACATAGTCGGCACCGCGCGTGTGATGCGCCTGGTGTTACATGCGTTCATAAACTACGATAACTGCTTTCCGTCAGACGGGCCGTATGCTTGTTTGTTTGTACCACTTTAGTAGTATTAAAAAAAATAGCGTCACTCAAAGTGCGCTCCGTGGAGCCATGAGGCTTCGCATGGCCTCTGGGATGACACCGCCCGCAGTCATACTAAATATATTTCGTCAACGTCAACCCTTACTTATCCCACTACTGGGTTTAAGGTCTCCTTTCATTCGGAGGGATTTAAAGCATACTCCACCACGGTGCTCAACTGCGAGTTGGCGGAGGCAGTGTTTTCAAATCGCCTGAAGGTCAATGACTTGGCTTAACGACTGTAGTCTAATGACAATAGTCGAGACCGGCGGCTTAGCGTGCCCTCCGAACCACGGAGGAGCTAGAAATAAATAAACCCATCCATGGACAGGTTACCGTCGACGTTGCTTACATGTTAGATTCGACTTACACGCGCAGCGCAACGTCGTCGAGCTCCACATACTAAATATACTTCCACCCAGGCCACTCCATACAAATGTCGCGTCGTTTACAAGAACAGGGGTGTAAGTGATCCATCTTTGAACGAAAGCCAACCTCACCTGCACGTCGTGCACCCTGCTGACTGACAAACGAGGCTACTACTAAATATATACTACGTCGGGTGGCAGACAAGCATACGGCCCGTCTGATGTAAAGTGGTTACCGTAGCCATATTAACGCTCGCAACGTAAAATATCGCTCGCGCTCCGCCACACCTACTGCCAACATGCTCCTTCCTTTCTGGTGACCTCACTCACGCGCAGGAACACAACAATTCTCAAGGGTATTGTTATTTGGCTGCGGTATTCTGTGAGGTGGAGGTACATTCCCCAGTCGGGTAGCTTACAATTACGCTCCCTACCTCTCTTTTCGCCAGAGCTTCGTTTGTCAGTCAGCAGGGTGTACCGCGTGCAGGTGAAGTTGGCTTTGGTTCAAAGATGTTGATGAACCACTTACACCCCATCTGGCTCTGGCGAAAAGAGGGGTAGGGCATAGCGTATTTGTAAGCTGCCCGACTGGGGTAGTACATACCTCCACCTCGCAGAATACCGCAGCCAAATAACAATTCCCTTGAGGGTTGTTGTGTTCCTGCGATTGAGTGAGGTCACCAGAAAGGAAGGAGATGCTGAGTTGGCAGCGGGGGTGGCGGCGCGCGAACGATGTTTTATGTTGCGAGCGTTAATATGGCTACGGCAACCGCTTCAAATCAGGCGGGCCGTATGCTTGTCTGCCATCCAACGTAGTAAAAAAAAAAGACGTGTGGCACTCGGGGACTGCCGCGGTAAAGCTATTGCATAGCATTTTGTATCAACTTATGCAATTATAATTTTATTTATTTATTTTATTCATGCAGTATTGCTTTTTCTTTGATATTAATTCAAGTTACACTTTTTGAGCGTGGTGACCGATAAGAAAACAATTTTTTCTATTATTAAATAAATAAAACGAGTTTCGTAGAGTCGTACAATACGTCTAATCGCACGCACACAACGCCGTGTCGAAGACTGCCGAACTGAAACGACGTTAGACGAATGTGCACGGCCTTCAAGCCACACCTCCTTGCCCGGCGGAGTGGGGAGCGTGAGGTTTTTTCGTTACGGAATTTCTGGATTCGGTCCCCGCGCTCAAAGCCCGCGATAGAAGCTATGTATTGCATAGCTTCTATCGCGGGCTTAAAAAAAAAAGATAGTATATTTTGTTAGTCATTTCGTCTCGAGCGATAACTCGTGAAATACTTCAGAGAGTTGTATTATGCCGTATGGTAAACGTCAGCTGCCGCTCCGTGGGTGGGTTGGGCAGCGGCAGCATCTCAATCACGTAAAAAAAATTGTTTTCAGTCATTTCCTCCATTTTTATTTTCATTTACCCGACTGAAAATTTATTAAATGATAGTTAACGCATTAATTCGAAGATAAAAAAAAGTCAGCTAGCCGTACCGTGGTGGATTATACGTCACACGAACATGCAAAAAAAAATATTTCGTTCAGTGATTTCCTCCCAGAAAATTTGTCAGATGATAGCTTACATGCAACTTTGAATAAATAAAACATCAGCTGCCTCTATGTTGATACATATTTAAAATAAGCTACATATTTAAAATAAGCGACCGGCGCTCACGCCTGGTCCATGCGCCACCTTTCACTGCATCAGCTGACGAACTTTATATCATTAGCGTTATCTATCATTTAACAAATTTTCAGTCGGGAGGAAATGACTGAAAACTTTTTTTTTACGTGATTAAAAGGCTGCCGCTGCCCAACCCACCCACGGAGCGGCAGCTGACGTTTAGCATACGGCATAATACAACTCTCTGAAGTATTTCACGAGTTATCGCTTGAGAGGAAATTGGTCAGGAAAATCTTTTGCTGGCTCACGGACCAATACTACAGTTCTACACACATTCCGTATTCCGTTCACGTATTTCCGGGCCTACCAAAGAAATTTTCACTTTCATTTTCATGTAATGGGCAGATTATACTGTGCTTACGGCAGGAATTCTCGTCGGAACCGTCTTCGCAGTCTTCAAATCCATCACAATAATCGAGCCTCTCGATGCACGTCCCATCCAAGCATGCATAAACGTCTTCGCCGTGACAATATTGCTCGTAGGCTTGCATCTCGTCGTCGAACTGGGCTTGGCATGTTAACAGCCATAAGAGAATGAGAAGAACCGACATTCTACATAACAAACAAACAAACAGCCCCCTTACCACCATCTCTTTGCGATTCAATATCTGAATAAAATGCTTTTTCATACAAATGAATATGCGACTCTATTCGATTTGAAATAGAGTCGCTTATTCATTGGTATGAACAAGCTTTCTATTCAGTTATTGAATCGCAATAAGAGCTTCTGGTAAGGGGGCAGTTATATTTCGATGCCTCCAATGAACACTACGCCAACTCAAAACATACACATCCAGATACACACCGCTAATATGAGTTATACATTTACTTAGCAGTTTGTATTTGTCGATTTGTTGTGTTTGTGTGTTTTTATAAATAAAATTCAGGTAAATAATGTTACTGGAGTAATGAATCGATTTAGATAAAAAATTGGTTGCCTGTAAAGTCGGTATACGGGCGAAAGTTTTACGTGACAACGACTTTGAGTGGTAAAATGTTTTCGAGTGGAAGGGACGCATGCCTTTCACTTTTTATGTCTGTCTCTCTCGCTCTTAGAAGGGACGCGTGCCTTTCACTCGCTCTCATTGTAAGCGCATAACGTGAGCCAGTTTCTTGAAGTGTCACCCGGCTAACCAATTTATAAGACGTTGTCTTGTCACGTCAAAAAAAGAAAATAATCGAAACTTTAGTTGGCGTAGTGTTCGTTGGAGGCATCGATTTAAAACACGTGGAATGATTTGTAAAATTATATTTATACTAGTTGACCCGGCGAACGTTGGATTTGCCATTATCGTTTAGGGGTAGGTATGATCATTTTAACAAAAAAAAACCGACTCCAAACATTGAATGAAATGATGATGAAAACATATGGGACCAATCTGGAATTATACTTAGTCAAATAAAAAAAGTTTTTCAAATCGGTTTACAAATGAGATAGAAATGAAATAACAAACCTAACAGTGGGTAGATACAGGCTGATTATGATGATGAAAAAAATATGGGACCAATCTGGAAGTATACTCTTTCGAATAAAAAAAGGTTTTTCAAATCAGTTTATAAATCACGGAGTAATTAAGTAAATAAATAATAATAAATATTGTCAGACAAATTACACAGCGCCATCTAGCCCTAAAGTAAGCGAAGCTTGTGTTATGGGTACTGGACAACTGATAAACATACGTAAATACATTTTTGTTTTGTAAATACATACTTATGATACATAGAAAACACCCAGACTAAGACAAACAGACATGTTCATGCACACAAATGTTTGTCCTATGTGGGAATCGAAGCCACGAGCGTTGGTGTTGAAGTCGCGTCATTGCCCGCTACGCCACCGAGCTCGTCAAAAACATAACAGAAAAAGTAACGAACATTAAAAAAAATACAGCTGAATTGAGAACCTCCTCCTTTTTTGGAGTCGGTTAAAATACCTTTTTTTTCCCCTATTATCACGCACCTTGCAAATCTTTGTTTCTGGAAAGGTTAATTTCCATCCCTACTTAAAAAATCCATCATAACGCCGGTGTACAAGAGTGGAGACAGGGACGACATAAACAATTACCGCCCAATTTCGGTCTTGACCTCAATATCAAAAATTTTGGAGAAATTAATTAATAAAAGACTATTAAACTACCTCGATAAATTTAATATTACTGAATGAGTACTGAAGACGCTGTTGAGGCATTGACAACCTCTGTCACTGAACAACTTGATGATAAAGGCAAATGCCTCGCAGTGTTTTTAGACTTGAAAAAAGCCTTCGACACGGTCTCTGTCTCCATCCTTGTGCACAAATTGGAATCGGTGGGCATTAGAGGAATACCTCTGAAACTGTTTAAAAGCTATCTTTATGGTAGGACGCAGAGGGTTAGAGTAGGTCAGACTATTAGTGGTGAGACTGGTGTGACTTTTGGTGTGCCGCAAGGGAGCGTTTTAGGACCTACACTATTCTTAATCTACATAAACGACCTCTGTAATAAAAATATCAATAACGCCAAAATCCTCTCCTACGCGGATGAAACAGCGATAGTCTTTACTGGAAACACTTGGACTGCAGTTAAGGAGGCCGCTGAGCTTGGGTTAGTGGAGATTGCGGAATGGCTTAAGATAAATCTTCTCACCTTAAGTACATCCAAAACAAATTACATGTGTTTCTCGATTTACAATAGCAAACAGCCGGAGAGTAGCTTTGACTTAAAAATTCATGACTACCAGTGCCAAACTAAAAATATAACTTGCACCTGCCCCTCTATAACTAAAGTGAATTGCTATAAATACCTTGGCGTCATGATAGACCAGAGACTATCGTGGCAATCACATATGGATCTAGTGGCTGGCAGGATTCTTAAGCTAATGTGGATGTTTAAAACTTTAAGACATGTGACTTCTAAAAGACTACTGAACCGAATTTACGTGGCCCTTGCCCAATCAATACTGATCTATTGCATACCATTGTGGGGTGGTGCTCAGAAAACAAAATTTCTAGGATTAGAAAGAGCCCAAAGAGCGTTATTGAAAGTCATGTACTTTAAGAAACTGAGATTTTCCACTACGGCTCTCTACGAAATGGCAGAACTCCTATCCGTTAGAAAACTGTTTGTATTACACGTAATTTAAAAAAAACATAAACTCTTAGCTTACAACCCGGGCATTGCTCTAAAGCGACGACGAGACAGAGTTGCTACAATACACAGTGCTTATAGCTGTTTTGCCCAACATCATTTTCCTCGTATGTCATCGCACCTTTACAATAGAATAAATAGGATTATCGAGATCTATCCCTTAACCTACCGCGAATGTAAACGCAAACTATGTGTTTGGTTACAGCCTTTACCATATGATGATGTGGAACGGTTGCGCGCGCGCGCGCGCGCGCGCGCACGCATACACATACACACTACATACATATATATTTTGTGTTTTATTATTTCATATGCATTATTATTATCATTATTAAATTTATGTACTATTGTTTTCTGATATTTAAATGTAAAACTAGTGATTAAGTAAGTGTTCTTTGTCGATAAGGAGAAGCGGCTCCTTCTGACACAGGTGTGTTAAACACTTAAAAGAAGGAGTGAACCTCTGTTTTTGTATGATTTTAAATTTTACTGATAAACATTTTTGATTTTTTTTTTATTTTTTTTTTTTTTATACTACGACGGTTGGCAGACAAGCATACGGCCCACCTGATGAGAAGCGGTTACCGTAACCATATTAACGCTCGCAACATAAAATATCGCTCGCGCGCCGCCACCCCCGCTGCCCACGCAGCATCTCCTTCCTTTCTGGTGACCTCACTTACTCGCAGGAACACAACAACCCTCACGGGAATTGTTATTTCGCTGCGGTATTCTGTGAGGTGGAGGTACATTCCCCAGTCGGGTAGCTTACAATTAAGTTCCCTACCTCTCTTTTCGCCAGAGCTTCGTTTGTTAGTCAGCAGGGTGCACCGCGTGCAGGTGAAGTTGACTTTGGTTCAAAGATGTTAATGAATCACTTACACCCCAAAATGAATGAACCACCTACGTGAAATGATTTGTAAAATGATATAACTACCTGACCCTGCAAACGTTGTATTGCCATGATCATTTAGGGGTATGAAAAATAGATGTTGGCCGATTCTCAGACCTGCCCGATATACGAAATTTCATAAAAATCGGTCCAGCCGTTTCGCAGGAGTTTGGTAACAAACACCGCTACACGTGAATTTTATATATTAGATATAACACAACACAGACGTAGGCTTTCGCTAACTCTACCTTTCTCTTCTTATCTTTCATATTTATAGCCGAAATATAGCCCGGCTATATCCCAGGTTTAAACAGTTTCGGCTATATCCCAGGTTTATACAGTTTCGGCTATATCCTAGGTTTATACAGTTTCGGCTATATCCCAGGTTTATACAGTTTCGGCTATATCCCAGGTTTATACAGTTTCGGCTATATCCTAGGTTTATACAGTTTCGGCTATATCCCAGGTTTATACAGTTTCGGCTATATCCTAGGTTTATACAGTTTCGGCTATATCCCAGGTTTATACAGTTTCGGCTATATCCTAGGTTTATACAGTTTCGGCCATATCCCAGGTTTATACAGTTTCGGCTATATCCCAGGTTTATACAGTTTCGGCTATATCCCAGGTTTATACAGTTTCGGCTATATCCCAGGTTTATACAGTTTCGGCTATATCCCAGGTTTATACAGTTTCGGCTATATCCCAGGTTTATACAGTATGTATACATATAAGTAAATAATATAAAGTGAGGATTTCTCTGCGGGATCGAATCCGGAACGAAGAAATTCGACGGAGAACCAAAGTTGTCGACATAGCCTTCAGAGTTTGCAAGCTGAAGTGACAATGGGCCGGTCACATCTGCCGCGTAGAGGAAGGTATTTGAGTGGAGGCCGCGCGTAGGACGACGAAGTGTTGAGCGCCCTCCTACTAGATAGTCCGATGATTACGATTACGATATTACGATGACCTTAAGAAAGCAGCTGGGAGCGGCTGAATGCGAAAGGCGGAGGATCGTATCTGGTGGAAGGCATTGGGGAAGGCTTATATCCAGCAGTGGGTAGATACAGGCTGATGATGATGATGATAAAGTGAGGTTGGGGTATAAGAGGTTCATCAAGATCTTTGAACCAAAGCCAACTTCACCTGCACGTGGTGCACCCTGCTGACTGTCAAACGAATCTCTGGCGAAAAGAGAGGTAGGGAGCGTAATTGTAAGCTACCCGACTGGAGAATGTACCTCCACCTCACAGAATACCGCAGCCAAATAACAATTCCCTTGAGGGTTGTTGTGTTCCTGCGAGCGAGTGAGGTCACTAGAAAGAAAGGAAGGAGATGCTGCGTTGGCAGCGGGGGAGGCGGCGCGCGAGCGATATTTTATGTTGCGAGCGTTAATATGGCTACGGTAACCGCTTCATATCAGGCGGGCCGTATGCTTGTCACCCACCCGCGAAGTATAAAAAAAAAAAGAATTAAGCAACCGATTCGGTCACTGTTATTGACCTAAAACACTTTAGGCTCTATTTACACCGCAGCGGAATGGAATGGAAGCGACATTTTACAACGAAATTGTACATAGCATAATAAACTTTATGTCATTTGCATAACATATAAATTTAAATACGAACTAAAAAAGGTCGCGCGTCTTCCGGGGAATCCTCGCGCATTCTCGAGAATTCCCCTAGCTACTGTCGACGCTGCGTGTGGAATCCCCGGGGAGTGGCGCGAACGGGGAATCGATCGGATCGGTCACAGCAATGGAATAGGCGAGAATACTCGAGCATTCCAACGAATTCGACCGCCTTCTCGCGCCATGAAACTGACGCTTGCATTCCATTCTATTCCACGGCGATTTAAATTAAGCCTTATTGTCCTCTGAGCAACGTTAAAGAACATAATTTTATTTTACTACTGCGTTTATTAGCACATATTTACGACATACCCTCATATTTACCCTTCTATAGCAACAGGGGTACCGCCGAAGCTGAAGCAGTTTACCGCCGGGTTTTTTTGATTTAAAAAATTGGTCCTAGGTTCAAGTTATTGACAAATATCTTCAGCTAAGTCGGTAGGGCTCTAGGGTTTCTTTCAGCTAAGCTAAACATAGTTACCAACAATGTAATGTATGTAATTAAAAAAATCCGATGGTAATCGGCTTCAGCTTCGGCGGTAGGTCAGCAAAAATGAGCTTCAGTACGATTTATTATAATTGATAGCGTGTTCATGGAATGGTCTTTAATTTCTTAGCTATTAAGAACTATTACGCCTGAAACACAGGAATATTCCTAGTTCAGGCACATGGCAAATTACTCCAAGTTTTTGTTACTTCTGATTTTTCAATAAAAGATTTATTATTTTAAAATTGGAATATTTTATAGAAAGGATTAAAATGGGTATCGATATTTTTAAATAAACTCGTAGGGTGTCACTCACCCGACTGCCGAAGGAGGGTTATGTTTTTCGAGCGTATGTATGTATGTCTTATTATTAGGCACCCTCTACAGCCTAAACAGTTTGACAGATTTCAACCTATGAGGTGTCGTTAGATTCGTCCTAATCACGCGAATGACATAGGCTATATCAAATATAAAAAAATCAATATGGCGGCTGTAAGCCGCAAATTTGTCGTTCGAGTAATTTTATTTTTCTTCTAATTTTCGTTTATCTTATACGCAACCTAATACGTATTATATAAATAAGACGGGTTTATTTATTTTAATTTAAGTAGCCCATCGTACCTACTGACATAATCTACATCAGTGTTTCTCAAACGTTTTCATGGCGCGACCCCCTTAGTATGTAGAAATCTTTTGCGCCCCTTTACGCTCCAAGTTTCATACCCAGTATGTATTTCATTAAATTACTAATATCAAATCCGTACATTTTTATTTATTTTCATAGTTAGGTATCGGTTAATGTAATAAATAATGAAGTATCTATCACAGCCGTCGAAATGAACATTTTCTTTATAAAAATATCTTATTGAAACCTCTTACGTACAGCCTCGAGACCTTCCGGGACCCCCTTTTAAGGGACCCCTATGAGGTCCCAACCCACATTTTGAAAAACACTGGTCTACATCAAAGTCGTCGGAATACGAGAAAAATAAAATGTACTTACATATGAGTCGGTGCTGTTACAAATATCTACTTGTAGATATTTATATCAAGAATTTAAAACTAACTATGCGCCTAACTAATTACAAATTACCTATGTGGTTAAACGGCAAGCAAACGTATGAATAAAGTTCAAGTAAAATTACGAGCATGTAAGTACCAAATTATATTTAACGTACCTACCTACATAAATTATCGTTCTACCCTCTACCATGGTAAAAGGACACAAGGTATGTTCTTCCCGTCAGTTGTAAAGGCTACCTCACGAATGTTGTTGTCAAAATATGACATTTTCCATACAAAATACAGCTGATGACGTAGACTAGACAACTCGCGCGACTACATTTGTCCAAGAACATATCGTCTTTGTACCATGGCCTCTACGCTCCTCCTTTTTTTGTAGTAATTTGTTTAATAGAGTCACAGACATTCAATTATAGGCGCCCATTAGACGCTCATTCAAACGTCAGTCAATTCCATCAGTCATGAATTGCGTTTGCTCGACGGTGACTGATGAAATTTTATCGACATTAGACGGTCACTCTGACTGATCGTCAGTCAAACCCAAAATTTCACAGGGAATACACGTGTTCAGGCGAGAACAAATATTTATTCCTATAATATTTATTCCCTATGTACGCATTTTTTATTTATTTATATTCGTATGAAAGATGCGTGTTTTGATAACCTATTGATCAGCTCGAAAAGCTCGGAGCAACTTTGCGATATCTTGTTGCTAGTAGAAATATTGAAGACATGAAGTTTTCAGTATTTAATTATGTCATCTGCTGCTATTTGTGAAGCAATTTTAAATACCTACATGTCGGGCACTTATATACGTTTGACAATAGCTCGATGGCGTCGATGCGCGTGTCAGTCTATTCGATCACGCAGGTTAAGCAACATCTACCGTAGCCAGTCTATGGATGGGTTTATTTATTTCGAGCTCCTCTGTGCTTCAGAGCGCACGTTAAGCCGTCAATTCCGGCTGTTGTAATTAAATGACAGTCGTTAAGCCTGGTCGGTGGCCTTTGGGCGACTTGAAAACACTGGCGTCTGCCAACCTGTTGTTGTTGAACGCAAAAACAACATTACAAGTTATTTATCTAACACTTCAATTTTAATAATACTTATTTCGGGATATAATTGTAATAAGATAAAAAAGTAGGGTATTTATAATTTTAAAATTCAGGCATCAATTGAGAAATGTTTGATGCAAGATGATTATTATTATCTTGTTAATGTGATGGGGTAGGAATATTTGGGATGTGTAGTATGGATTCATTTGAATTTAAAGCAGGTCTTTCAGATGGATGATCGTAATGATAGTTAATACTTGAAATTATTTGGGAAGCCGTGCCTCTTTCTAAAGATGTAAAATTATTTGTACTTCTTATAAAGATGTAACTCCAATGCATTCCATGTCCGACTCCATCGCTGTCCGCGCGCTGACTGACACTTGACTGATGAATTGCCATTACACGTTCACTCAAAAGTCATGACTGATGGTTGAATGATGCAAAAATCAAAATATTCAGATAATCGTCAATCAACTTCATTCAACCATCAGTCACTGCATTAGACGATAGGTAATCCGTCAGTCATAGCTGTGACTGTGGTAATACTGACAGCAAAACCTATCGTGTAATGGGCGCCATAGAGTGCGACCGAAAAGAGAAGAAATTAAATGACGGCGGCGCCACTATCGTTTAGCGGGCAACATCGATTACTGTGACAATAAAATTTTGATACTTGTCCATTATATATGCATTTGTTGTATTATATAGCTTTGTTTGTTCTACAATATTATATTTCATTACGAGTGCGGAAAGCCTGTCATTGCCAAGAGTTCCGACAAGTGTCTACCCGAGCCGAGGCGCAGCCGAAGGTGAGGGTAGACACTTGTCCGACTGTCAAGTCGGAACAAGTTGCAATGACGGTTCCGCACGTGAACTGAACAACAATTTTAATACAGTTGCGAAAAAATGAAGCAATTTAATAAAATAATATCTTCTCTCCACGCAATAAATTCGTCGTATGTAGATATGTAGCGACTTTTTGACTTTTCCGGTAAAATGTTCTCCGAAGCATTTTGTGCAGTTATACTGAGTTCCAGTGATGTTAATACAAAAAAAAATATTGTCGAAATTACTAGTTTTGTGCAACGAACAACTAAACTCGCAAATATTTTTTTTGGAAAATGGCGCCAACCGTAAAATAATCAGATGCAGAGATTTTTTTTTGATTTCTTCACCCATTCTGGGTAGGCAAAGGGAACTGTGCCCATACAGCCAAGTCTTCAGTAGAATTTTTTTATTGATATGAAATGAAAATGAAATTCAATGAGATGAAATGAAATGAAACCTAACCTAATTCATTGAATCAATTCATTAAATCTGATATTGAAACACATTAGTAGCTTCTTTTTAGAAATATTTGCTTGAATCATAAAAACTTCTATGATTTTTTTTAGTAAAAACTTCGTGGTTGGTTTTTCTTTTTAATAGACATTATTTTGATAGTTGGGAAAGAGAACGCACGAGTTCGGAAAAGGTAAAGAAAAAGCTCGAGTATGTAATAGCCCACATCCCGAACGCTATACGTCCCTGCAATACGCCACTTTTTGAGCAACTGTATTAAAAAAACAGTTGCAGTACCTACACGGAATGATAAAAACGTTTACATACAATTTGTACAAAGGCAGACTTATCCCTTATAGGGATCTCTTCCAGCCAACCTTTGAGCATTTTAAATGACAGAGCAAAAATAAAAGAAGGAGTATCCGCAACTGTGCTATGACATATTCGTAAGTATGTAAGAGAATGCATACATGAACAAGTTAAGTTAATTAAAAAAATCAAAAAACTGCACTGCAAAAATTTACAGACTGCACCTACAACAAATTTATTAAATAATACGTAATATAATTCCACACAACCAAAGCCGCAGGCAAAAACTAATATATCAAATATATATATATTTGAAATCAGGTCATCGAGACCTTTATTTTGATACCCATATCGATATATTTAGAAGAAAAAATAATTTACTCCAACTACTGATTTGCAGCTCACAGCCGCCATATTGATTTTTTTAAATATTTGATATAGCTTAAGTCTGATTGCGTGATTAAGACGAATCTAACAACACCTCTTAGGTTGAAATCTGCCAAACGGTTTAGGCTGTAGAGCGTGCCAAATAATAAAACATACATAGGTACATACATACGCTCGAAAAACATAACCCTCCTTCAGTAAGCCTGTCACCAAATGTATACCTCAACATATACGTATATTTGTTCTGTAGTTAGTTTCTATGTAATAATAAAAAAACTAATAAAAAAAGACTCGCGCACGAAGGGTTCCGTACATCTATAAAAACGGCAAAAAAAAAAACACGTTTGTAGTATAGGAGCTCCCTTTGAATATTTGTTTTATTTATACTTAATTATTTATTTTTAAAGTGAATAAATAACTAAATAGTAGGTGAGTATTTTAAGCGTCTACCTATTACCGTTATCAATTGCGAGCAAAAACGAGCAAAAAAAATATCACGTTTGTTGTATGGGAGCACCCTTAAATATTTATTTTATTTTGTTTTTCAGTATTTGTTGTTATAGCGGCAACAGAAATACATCATCTGTGAAAATTTCAATTGTCTAAATATCACGATTCATGAGATACAGCCTGGTGACAGACGGACGGACTGACAGCGGAGTCTTAGTAATAGGGTTCCTTTTTACCCTTTGGGTACAGAACCCTAAAAAGGGCCTTGAATATGGCATCGGGATCATGATGAATGAGCGTTGCGTGTACTGCCGTTGGTTGTGGTGCAACCATCGGGGGCTGCGTTATACATATAATAAATATTTCTGGACAATTTACACAGCGCCATCTAGTTTCAAATTAAGCGCAAAGCTTGTGTTATGGGTACTAGACAACTGATAAATGTACTTAAATACATTTTTTTTTGTAAATACATACTTAGAATACATAGAAAACACCCAGACCATGACAAACAGACATGTTCATGCACACAAATTTTTGTCTTGTGCGGGAAACGAACCCGCGACCTCGGAGTCCAAGTGGCCATTGCTAACCATTCGACCACCGAGCTTGTTGGTCGTAGCCTGATTCATAGTTTCGATAAAGTTATTATCTAAAATATTATCTGATAAGTCTAAATTCCTAATGGAGTCTACGCACTATTCCTTGACTGTTTAGAAGAAACAACCTTGGACTTAATTTGTTTTTGGTGCAAAATCTTGGTCAAAAGACTTACAGGATTATCGAAGCACCAATAAGGATTATTCAGTGGTGTAATAGAGACACTGATTCAAGTATCTTTATGATATATATATAAGATTCGACCTCTGCAGATTCGGGCGGCGCCTACACGTGTCGCGGCGTCAGCGGTTTACTTCGCTACAAAAATATAATGTTAATTGTTCATTTGCGAATTCGCGGATCAGCATATTCCATACGGGCTGCGCACGTAACAACAATAATCTTAAGCCGGGTCTCCTGCTAATGTTTGTACCGATACTTCGTAATTAAGTTCGTAATACATCAAAACATTGAAACGTGACATGCCGTCCTAGATTATTCGATGTTTGTGCAAAATATTAAGAAAAAAACAATAGCATTTTAACATTTTTAAATTTAGTTTAGGCATTAAAATTTTTTGGCGGAAACTTGTTGTGCTTCTAAACAAAATTTCATAAAATGTAATATAAATTAATATTGATTCTTATTAGAGATAGTGTTTTATGGTGCAGTGCAAGTGATCATTAAAGTGCATAAAATTAGTAAGTCGACATAACTTGATAATAGCAAAAAATACAAAATTGTGGTTGCCAAAACGAAACAAAAAATATTTTATTCAAGTATTTGTAGGGATGTACATTATCGATTTGCAAATAATCGAGAATTGCGTTTTAATAATAGGCCTGTGAACAAAGTTCTAAAATTATAAAAACTCTATATCAGTAACGTAAAATACATAAAACTAGAACGATCTGCGATCTCAAAATTTTAATAACTTATGTCCCACGTGTTTTATGGTCGATCAAAGTTTGGTGGAAAAGTCCATTTTAAAAGTATGAAATTATAAAAAAATAATATTACTATTGTAGAAACAATAAAAAATACTATAACTTTTGTGACGGCACTAGCTACTTAAACGCAATATTTAACATAGCTGTCAGCTGTCGTACAAATTTCTGATTTAATGCATATAAAATAGCGTATCGTGACGTCATAATACTGTATGCATTTTGTATGGAGCGTTTTCGGGATAGTCCAAAATTGTGATCTTCAAGTTATCATATCTCGAGAAGTTTTTATGATATCGAAGTAATTCTTTCAGCTTTAGTTATATTATTGTATCGTCTTTAAATAACAAATCGAAATAAAAAATGGTTCACAGGCCTAAAAATGTACGGTATTTTTAAGAACAGAGAGAATTCGACAAAACGTACGGTATTTTTGATTGTGGGCGTCTAATCTTGACGGCTGTAGATTATATATCAAAGTTTGAAAATCCGAATTGCCTGCGTTCGTTTTTTCTATCATATTTATATAAATATGGTATTTGCTATCCTTCCTTCTTGTTTGATATTATGAACAATTTTTTTCACATCATCATAGCCAATATATAATTATATATTATACTAGCAAAGTACCCGTGCCCCGCTACGGGAACACTCCTGATTTGCGTCTATTTTTGTTTCGTATTGACCATTATCACAAACATACACCATTTAGGTTAAGACCAGCACCTTCGCACCAGGAGCCAAAATTGCAATGCTTCCAGGAGAACTTACTCCTGAGCAAACTACATACAACTGATCATGAGAGAAGCAGTCCTGTCTCAAGTCAACCCCAGCGACCTTTAGAGACTGCCCCTGAGCTTTGTTAATGGTCATAGCGAAACACCTTTATGGGAAATTGAAGTGAAATCTCTTAAATTGAACTGGGTGGTCTTATGGAATAATGGGAATGCGGGTTATCAAGAGAGATTCCTCAACAGCGCATCCTTTACTGTCCTCACTCAACAACTCATCGTTCCAGTTGTTTAATACGTAAACAATGGTGGCACGAACCTCCTGATGATACACCTCCATTCCATGCAAGTTTTATTTATTTTATTTTATTTATTCAGGATAATAAACAATTGTACAATCAGGTTTACTTATTTTCTAGAATTAACAATTTTTATCATTGTACAACCAACCACATTATCCACAAATTATTAAATTTTCTTAGAAAAAGCCCACACATTGCAAACACACAGGCGTATAAAAATAAAAGTTTAAACATTACAGCACTAATCTAATAAGACATCTGATATCCTCTCAATAACACGTTTTTTAAATACTGATGATGACAAAGCGAATATATCTATTTCAGTGAAGTAACTATTATAAGACGACATGATACGACGTAAGGGAGCACGTTCTCCTGCATTCGTTCGGCAAAATTTGGGAGCAAAAACGCACCGGACAATGGTATCTCGCATATGTACATTAGTAGGTATGCGTAGATAAATTTGATTGATCAACTGGTTGCAGTCGAACTTATTATGGCAAATCTTATACAAAAGTGTCTGATCCATTAGCAATCGTCTATGTGCAAGAGTCAGTAACGAAAATTTACTAAGGAGTATTTCATACGAAGATTTAGAACGATAGCATCGGTAGTTGACTGCTCGCAAGAACTTTTTTTGCACCGATTCAAGTTGAATACTATACTTTGAATAATATGGGTTCCAAATAGCTGTAGCATATTCGACTTGTGATCTAACCAAGGATCTGAAAAGATGCAGATAAGTAGCAGGCCGTCTAAACTGAGTAGATGTCCTCATAATAAAACCATACATTTGAAAGGCCTTATTTGTCACCTTGTCAATATGAAAATTAAAGTGAAGCTTCGAGTCGAAGAAAACACCTAGATCTTTTATAAGTGAAACCTTATCGAGAGCTTCACTGCACAAATAATATGTATAATCTACAACATTATGTTTTTTTGTAAAAGTAATGAACATCAGCGGCCCCAGGATTGATCCTTGGGGTACACCAGATGTCACTATTAACTCTGAAGATGTGAAACCATGCACTACAACTCTTTGAACTCTGTCTTCTACATAGGATGCAAACCAACGCAACAGATTTCCACGAATTCCGTTGAATGCAATTTTTCGTAATAAAATACTGTGATCCACCTTGTCGAAAGCCTTCCGAAAATCTGTATAAATAGAATCAACTTGCATGCAATTATCTAAGCTTTCAAACAAATAATTTGTATAAAGCGTTAGATTTGTAATTGTTGAACGGTTCTTTACAAATCCGTGTTGTTCGGTAATAATCTGATCATGAAGCAGAGGATAAAGAACATTATGAACTAATCTTTCGAAAACTTTCGACAAAGCAGGTAGCAGTGATATTGGACGGTAATTACTAACATCATTTTTACTACCGTTTTTGTAAACAGGAATTACGTTAGCCAATTTCCATTTTTCAGGAACTTTACCGTCCCGTAAGCTACGATTAAAAAGTATATGCAAAGGAACACTCAAAGATTCAGCCGTATGTTTAAGAAAAAAAGGTGAAATACAATCCGACCCTGGTCCTTTTGTAACATTTAAAGATTTAAGCTCTTTTATTATTGCGTCCCTAGAAATCATAATGTCACCTATTATATTACATTTATCTGAAGAAGGCAAAGAATCCAGATAAGGATTATCCTGCTCACATGTTTCATAAACTGATCCAAAATATTCAGAGAAGAGTTCGCAAATTGAAGCAGGGTCCTCAGACTCCTTGTCATTATATTTCATTTTATTAGGTATGCTATTGTTTTGTTTTTGTTTACTAATATAAGACCAGAAGACTTTAACATCAGTTTGTAATCCCTCTTCAACTGACTTTATATAAGAATCAAAACATTATTTACAGAGTAATTTAAATCTACGCCTCAAAATTGACTCCTCATAGTCCGATACATTTCCGTATCTCTTCCACTTAGCCCACATTTTTTGTTTATTTTTGAACAAGTGAATTAGGGGTTTAGAAAACCACGCTGGATAACTATTCGAGGTATAAGTACGTATAGGTATATGCTTTTTAATAATTTCGTAAATTTTTTCATAAAACAAATTGGCTGCAACGTCTACAGATAAATCATTTAAAATGTAAGTCCAGTCAATATTAGAAATATCTTTATTAATTTCAGTGTAGTGACCATCCTGAAAAGCATATTTTGGCAACGGACAATGGGACAAAGGCTTATACGACCGCTCAAAACTTATCAGAACATAGAACGATGGATGCAAAGGATCAATAGGTACCAGAGGGTTAGATATCGGTTCACATACACAAGTTTCATTATTAGATAAAAAGAGATCTAATATTCTATTCATGTTATTAGCAATAGTGTTATGCTGCTTACAGTTTATTAGAGACAAAAATCTCCTAAAATTATTATTATTAGCATTAATATTTACTAGATGATGTTGGTTCAGAAAATGAAGGCGCGCATTGTTGCCATTCCATATGAGGTAGGTTAAAATCCCCCGAAATGTATATTTTATCAGTATTCGTAACTAACAATTCACTATGCAACGCGTTTAAAAAAGACGAGTAAGTTGACAAAGTCTGCGAAGGCGGAATGTACACCCCGCAAACCACGTTATACTTACGTAATGAATGACTATAAAATTTAAGAAAAACATAGTCAATATTAGAAGATATTATTGTATTATTAACGGAATCTTTCAGTATACACCGAGTAGCTTCGAGCCCACGGCGAACTGCGATCAGAACACCTCCCCCGTCCGACCTGCCGCTCGCCACTCGATCCCTATCACAGCGAAATACTACGTACCTTGAATCAACAATTTCGTCGTCTAAAATATTAGGAGTCAGCCACGTTTCCGTTAAAATTATTATGTCATAACATTCGGACAGTATATTAGCATATATCGTATTTAACTTAGTTCTTAAACCTCTGCAATTTTGATAATAGACTGCTAGTTTATCAAACATTGTGAAAAGTAGTTAAATGTAAAGAAAGTTAACTGAAGCCGTGATATATTAACTAGATATAATATTAAATACCAATTAAAAAACTGAGTCATACGACAGTCACACCAACAATCGCGTGAGGTTACTCCTATGTTTATTTTTTTGTCGTATGACAAACACATAAAAATTATTAAAATTACCATAAATGATAAACTTATATATGATATTGTTAATCGCCCTTTGTAGGTTACGCATCCCTCAATCGTCATTATAATTGTTTGATAAAATTGGCAACTTAGATTAAAAACGTTATTATTACTTACTTTGAGGCAGGTAGTAATATAATAGTTAACTTGCACTGGCGGCGGTAACCGTGAATACACAGAGCAATAAGTGATTGAGAGGCTACAGATGCAAACAAAAAAATACAAAAACAACTGTAACACAAAACGTATAGATTCAATCATCACACCACAAATTGTCCAATTTTCATTTCTTACATATTTTTTGCAAGTCTGTCTGCTTTCGTATAGTAAGAACGGGCGACGTAACTCCAGCCCGGACAAATATAGTTCCATGCTTGAACCAGACAAACTTGTATTCATTTTCTTTGGCAATTTCGCGGGCTTGGCGAAACAACTTCTTGTTACTTAATGTTAGGTGTTCGTTCAGGTATATTTTATGAGGTGGTCCAGATATGTTTAGCTCGTCTGATGTAATTCCCTTCTTAAGGCGAGCAGCAGAGATAAAATTGTCGCGTGTAATCTGACTCGTGAACTTTACTACAACATTCCTAGGACGTTTGTTATTTGGGTCCATCTGTGGCACCCGATGTATTGCCACTATGTCCTGTCTACTTAACGGTTGATTAATGGTTGTAGCAATATTTTCCATTATGTTAATGAGATTTTCACCATGTTTATCCGGCAAATTGCTTATTTCTACATTGCAATGCCGTGCCCGCTGTTCAAAAGTATCCATTACGGTTTCAAGCTCAGCGACTCTCACTTCAGTAGACTGCATTAAAGATACTTCTTGTTCTAATGAGGACATACGTTTAGTCAAGGTCTCAGTTTGCTTATGCAGGTCATCATATTTGCTTGTAACATACTCGATTGATAATTTAATATTCTCGAAATCAGTAATTAATTCAGAAAATTTTTCATTCTGTCTCTCAAATACTGAGTCCAGCTTTGCCATCATTGTCTCCTGAAGCGATTGAAACTCACTGCGAAGGTCGAAATCTTCAGCTCTGGTCACACCCTTACGCAAGGTAACATGTTGAGGAGGTGAGTCATGAGACTCATAGAATTTATCCATTCTTCTGAGATGTCTCTGTACCACAGGTTAATCTATGTCCGATGTACTATGAACTCCCACCTAATACCACGGCGATGGGTAAACAAGACAAAAAATAATGAGCCTGTCTCTTTTCCCCAAGGTGGTGAAGAGCGGTCACCGCAATAATGTCTTCAACTAAACGGAACAACCACGCAAGTCACTCGATTAACTGCTATGCGAAACTAAACTTTATGACTGACACAATAGTAATAAAAATTTAATTGAAAACTTAGTGCATATTTTAAATAAATTTGCGATACGTCTGTTCTGTGTGAATATTACGATGGTATATGAGTAAGTTGTAGGAGATGGAGCGGAACAGGCCAGCTCCATCACCTTCCAAAGCTATAATGGTATGGGGCATCGTCACACCTTCCACAAATATAAATTTAGTGAATCTTGACTTCATTGTTTGAAAAATACGGAAATTCTTATATTAAGTAGGTAAAAACCTATTCTAAGTACCGACTTTATGGGAAAGTCGGTACTTAGAATAGGTTTATAGGCCTCCCCAACCCGTCTGGCCAGCGTGGGGAGTGTAGGCCAAAACCTCCTTCTGTCTTTTGGACGGACGAGAGAGGGTCGTGCTCCTGTAGTGGAGACTAAAATGACCTGATGATGATGATGATGATATACCCTTTCCATAATAACGAAACCATAGCGCACTGTACAAATGCTAGGTATAGCGCCATCTAGTGATAAGTTAATTCGAATATAAATATAACATTTTTTGACATTTCTTGGCTGTCAAAAGTTAATCAGTTACCCATAAACATCCCCTTTTTTTTATAAACAACTATTCTACTAAGTCTCAAAATCGTAGGTGAATCGGTTTCCAAGAGGGTTTTTTTTCAACCCCCTATTTTAACCTCTTAGAAGTGAAATTTCGGAAAATCCCGTCTTAGTGCGCGCTTACATTGTATAAGGAACACATATCCAAAGTTTCAGGTTTCTAGCTTCAGGGGTCTGGGCTGTGCGTTGATTAGTGAGTCAGTCAGTCAAGTCAGTGAGGACAAAGCCTTTTACTATCTAGCTTTTGCCTGCGGCTTCGCTCGCGTGAAGTTCGCGCTTTTTAGATTATCCAAGTCAAGTCTAACACGCAACGCAACCACCCTCATGTAGCACCTATAATTGTACTAAATACGGATGCAAGAACTTTCCAGATAACTACTACTACACCCGTCCCGTCCTCACCGCGCCGACCGCCCGCGATCGTATAAGCACTGATTTACGCCAAATACAAACTTAAAAACCTATTAGTATAACACTTCAGTCAACACACAAGTCTCATTCCATCAGCTTAAAAAGGTTAAATCAATGTTTAAAAAAATTACATGATGATGGTCACGTTAGCCACGTTGAATTTTAAAATCGTTGTTGTTTTCGTAATCAGCGACCCGATAAAATGTAAAAACAATAATATCCTTCATAATTTTCAGACTTTTTGACCCCATTTTATTCCTTTTTTTTGGGTTGAATTTCTAAAAATCCTGAAACACGTGTTCACTCATTTATCTATAGTCAAACTAATCTCGTTTCCCTACACAACCTTTGGACCTCCGTTTCACCCTTTTTGGGGAAAAATTTGAAAAATCCTTTTAAGTTATTTCGTGTCCACTGTGTTATATTTTCAAATCGATGCGATTTTCGTAATTGACGTCCCAGAAAACCATAGAATCAACACCCATATTGATATTATGACATTTCAACCCCATCGTACCCCCATAGGGGGATGATGATGATGAGGGGGGGGGGGGGGGGATTTTATGTCACGTCGGCTATGTTGGATTATAAAATAGTTGTCGTTTTCGTAATCAGCGACCCGATAAACCATAAAAACATGACGATTTTCAGACTTTTTCACTCCATTTTACCCATTTTACCCCTTGAATTTTGAAAAATCCTGGAACACGTGTTTTTTCATTTATCTATAGAAGTACTCGTGTAAAGTTTCGGATAAAATAGTCCAACTAATCTTGTTTCCCCATACAAACTTTGGACCCCCGTTTCACCCCCTTAGGGGATGAACCCCTAGACGTCATAAGGAACCTACTTGCCAAATTTGGAATCTCTAGACCCAGCGGTTTGGGCTGTGCGTTGATTAGTCAGTCAGTCAGTCAGTGAGGACAAAGCCTTTTATTATTATAGATACTTTGGTTGACACTCTTACGCTTGATCTTCGCCTTATATACTTATACGTTAATAACAAATAAGTTATTATTTGAAATAAGTACATATATTGACTAAGCAAGCAAGGTCTCTATATCCAGTTGGAGGAAATTTTTTTTGAAGTGAAAACTATTTTTACTTTTACTTTATTATGTGGCAAATGAATGAGACTGAACCGTCACGCTCGGGTATGTAACACGTCACGTTCTACTCAGTAACGCTCGTTCGGGTAAAGTGGGCAGGAGTGAGATAGAGATATATGAAATATTAAATAATTGACCGTTATTTGAAGCTTATTTGGTTTGAGAAAGGCCCTTCCGGTTTTTCGCCTATTTGCCTCCTTTGCTACCCGTATACAGCTGTCTCTTTCGCACATCCGGTTCACCCCCACTACCAACCAGTGGGCAGACGAAAGGAAGTGGGGACTTGCTCGACCGTCTTAGCTCATTGGCGTCCTGGTTTTCGCCGAGTGCAGTCGTCTAAGGACGCAAGTAATTTTTTAATAGTGTTTACTATAAAATGTCCGGTCTTGTAAGTAGCAATTTTCATTATTATTACAACTGCAGTTTGCCTCCATTTAAATAATGTCGATCGAGGTTTTACCAAAACCGTCTCAATTTATTAATCTGTTTAGTACACACACGTTTCAGTACAGTCCCCTTACCACCATCTCTTATTGCGATTCAATAATTGAGTAGATTGCTTATTCATACCAATGAATAAGCGACTCTATTTCAAATGGAATAGAGTCGCTAATTCATTGGTATGAATAAGCGTTCTATTCAGTTATTGAATCGCAATAAGAGTTGGTGGTAAGGGGGCAGGTGCTTGTTACAGTTACGTTTTAATTTGGATTACGTTAACGGTGTTACCGTTCGAATTTAATATTTTTTATTTGGTTATTGAAATATAAATTATTGCTATACCCGTTTGAATTTAGTTGGTTTTACCGCTAGATGTTATAAATTTGCTACACATACATTACGGAAGTAGCAGAATTTTATTACCCAGTTACGCTTTTATTTTAATTAACTGTGTTATCGTTTGAATTAAGATATAGTTATAAGACATTTGATCAGTGCGTTTCTTGTATTTATATAGAAAGTTTCATAGTTCATAATAGGATTTATATTTCCTAAGAGTATAGACATCCTACACACATAGATAAATAAAATGGTGATTATGGATCACAACAATGGCTTTTCACCGGAATCGCATTCCACCATAATTGACTATAATAATGACAGTGAAAATAAAAAACGCCGCGTTCTAGTAATAGCATGTTGTCTAGAAGTTCTTTTAAATGATTAAGCAGTGTAAACGACCCAAAAATAGGGGAGGGGGCGGCCAACGGAAACTTATGAGGATGCAAGTACTTTAATCTTTACCTTTTTAGCTGTTGTTGCAGATCGTACTGAACTTAGCTTCAGCTTAGACATATCATACCGTCAGTAATGATTTTATCTTTGTGTCTTATAAGATTTGATTACAGGGTTTCATCAGACCTTTTGCAATTAATCGAAGCATACATATATATCTATACATATATTCAATTAAAAATGACGGCTTTGCTTGCTTTCGTTGGAGATTCACAATTCATATGACACACACGTTGGAGATTCATATGTTAGGTTAGAGAGTCACAATGCAGAAACATTGGTTACCTCTCTGGGATTGGTGCAATATAGCCTGTCGTTAATAAATCTGCTCCGCAAGCAGAATTAAATAAGCCAATGTGTCATCCCTCACAGGGGTAGACTCATCATTGTCTTAAATACCCTCGCAAGGGTATGTTATGTGAAAATTGTGCTCAGTTGCACATCTCACATGCTAATAAACAACCCCCGCAGGGTTGGATTAATAGTCGGGTTCACCGAAGGAATGTCCACTACAGACGCAGGAATCGCGCTCGTGAAATACATATTTGAGGCTTGGGAGACGTCTCAGGACGCTATCGGTGTGTTTTGCGACCTCTCCAAGGCATTTGATTGTGTTGATCATCAGACACTGCTGCTCAAATTAAATCATTATGGTATTAAAAAGAAGGCTTTGCAAATGGTAGAATCATACCTTAGTAATAGAACTCAAACGGTGGATGTAAATGGCACAAAATCAAATGCATTTGAGGTAAAAATGGGCGTGCCCCAGGGTTCAATTTTGGGTCCTCTCTTATTCTTGGTATACATCAATGATTTGCCTGATTTGGTAGAAAAAATTGCCAACGTAGTACTGTTTGCCGACGATACCTCACTTATTTTTAAAGTTGCTAGGTGTAATAATTCGTTTGTCGTAAATTGCATCCGCTACTACAATAAGTTGCCGGAGTCGGTCCTGATTTTACCCGACACTAAATTCAAACAGCTTATTAAGACCACCTTATGCAAAAAGGCTTACTACAGGACCGACGATTACCTTAATGATAAAAATGTATGGCAAATTCTCGGCACAGGATGTGAAGCACAGGCGTCTTATCTTTACAAGTAGTATTGTGGATATACATATTTAGACTTTTATACAATATGTATATACACTCTATACTATGATTTTTTTATATTTTAATTTTTTTTTTACTATTTAATTTTACTTTAATTTTTTTTTTTCTTATTTTGGTTGAATACCATTTTTTTTATTGTATTATGTATAATGATAATATTGTATGGCTATTTAAAAAAGACCTATATTGACAGAGTTTCTTTCGGCATTTCTTCTCGTCAATGGTCATTCCGAAATGCTGGTAGATAAAAAAATATACCTAATTGTAAAAGACGTGTCTAAGTGCCCGCGAGGGCCCACAGAATAAAGAATTTTGACTTTGACTTTGACTTTGAGTCGTCCCCCGTAAGGACGCATCAGTATCTTAAATACCCTCGCAGGGTATGTTACGTGAATATTGTGCTCAGTTGTACATTTAACATGCTAATAAACAACCCTCGCAGGGTTGTATTAATAGTCGTCCCCCGCAAGGACGCATCACTATCTTAAATACCCTCGCAGGGTACGTTACGTGAATATTTTGCTCCGTTTGTACATTTGACATGCTAATAAACAACCATCGCAGGGTTGTATTAATAGTCGTCCCCCGCAAGGACGCATCACTATCTTAAATACCCTCGCAGGGTAGGTATGTTACGTGAACGTTGTGCCCCGACGCATATTTCTTATACCTATAATTAACCCGTTGTTTTAGTAGTAGTGTTGTTATAGTAGTAGTTCCGTGCAAGATGAATACCTTCGCAGGGTATGTTACGTGAATATTGTGCCCTGTAGCACATTACCTATGCTTATAATTAAACCCCGCAGGATTGTTATAATAGGCGTCCCCTGCAAGGACGCATCATTATCTAGTATACCCTCGCAGGGTATGTTACGTAAATGTCACGGACCTAATAATAAGAGGAATGTCATAGAACTAATAATTCGTTTTATTATTAATTCTGTGGTGAATGCTGTGCCCCGTCACACAATCCCTATGCTTATAATTAACTCCCGCAAGTTTGGTATAGTAGTCGTCCCCGCAAGGACACATCATTATCTTAAATACCCTCGCAGGGTATGTTACGTGGATGTTGTGCCACATCGCCATCGCACACTTCCCATGCTTATAATCAATCCTCGAAGGGTTGTTATAGAATTCTTTATTCACAATAGCGGACTTAAAGTACATCTAATCGTTCTTCTATTGGAAGCAATCTAACAGAATCCTTTAGTTTGATAAAAAGCTAGAAGCTAACAGAACTAAAGTGGTCAGTACAAATGAAAGGATGCAGACTGAAACATCTTCCAAGTTTAACTCCGGTAATAAAACAGTAAGTTTTAACAGTTAGAGTTCAGACCATGCTAAAAAAAATAAGTGCTCCTGGTTTTCTCCTGTTAATAATAAAATGGTATTGAATTGCCTTGAGATAAATACAATTAAGGGCAAATCATTTGCACGCTGGCACTGTTGCCTCAAAGGCAATGACGATGGTTATCTTAAATGTGAAATCAGACATTCATTTAGATGTGGTTATGTGTACCGAAATTAATTTGAACAATTTTTGTGATCTTTATAAAGCAACGGATCACATCATCCAATTTAAAAATTTTCAGCAGCAATTTCAGTACGAATATTATAAAATCCGGTTCCGATTGTTATTTATACATACATATATTCTAAAGATTCTACAAACCGCTGAATGCGGAAAATAAACCTTTGCTAATTTCATTATCTCACTAACGGTTTATAAGATTCGTTTACAAAGGTTAACTACTATAAATAGTGTTCTGTCCTTTGCCCCGTCAAAATATAGAAAGTCTTTGCCTCGGTAACTAACTGGGTAGCAAAGCAGTCACTCAAAATAGAAGGCTTGTACTTATATATAAACATAATGCGCTACGATGACGTATGTGATACGATCTCAAATGACTAGTGGTTCGATGACAAGGGTTACAATAAAGATATATAATGCTATCGGATAGCTATGCTTGTAAGCCACTACTAGAAAATAAAGGGCACTATGTTATTCCACATAGCGGTAGGTACTTTTGTACCGCAATGTCAAGCTGGTTCATCCAGGTTTTAAATCTTAAAATACTATCAGCAAGTGTTTCTTTAAAATTGTGACTAATTTTGGTGGATCACTAAAATCGCCAAGTAAAATAGTCAGAACAATATCCTGCATAGATGCAGTAGCTTGACAGGCAGGTCAATCCAACAAAGCCTGCATTAATACTACATTCACACTTTGTGGCCTTAGGCACTAAACATGACCCTCATAGCATTGTGGAATTGTTGGACTTGCAACCTCGGTTGTACCAAGACTCAGAACAGTCAGACTGTCTCACAAATGCTGCTTTGCGTATAGAAACATCTTATTAAATATGCCACATACCAGATGTTTTTACGTGAGACAATTAGAGAGAAGCTCAGTTGGTAATTACAAAATCATCACAAGGCATCAGATTCCTCTGCCACCTCATGCACGTCTCGTAATTACATACTAAGGCATCAAACTTTGGGGCCTGGAAACCGCAGGAACAACAGTCACATTACCATTAGAAGCTTTAAATTGATTATACTACTAAAAGTATGTCAGTTTCTAACACAATCTAGGGTACTAGCCAGAACGACAATCTGACAGCCTATTCCTCATTTTTTAAAGTGAAAAAATTCACCTGTCTTAGTTAGGTGGGGCTTGAACCTGCGACCTCTCGATGAGCGATCGAGTGTTTTTTCCTACTGTGCTACGAGGAAGGGTTGTACTAGTGACGAATTCTTCTACTTCTAATTTTATTAGTGTTATAAAGTCGTACGCTTAAGTAAGATATTGCTTATATTTGATGCGAGATGGAAATGAAATAGACGCTTCAAAGTAACATAATGTTCGAAATAATCCGAATGGTACAAATTTATAATTACTTATAAGTACACAGTAAATCATATCATCATAATCTTAACGTAGATTTGTTGCATTGAGAAATTCCTATGCCTTGTGAAGTATGCAATTGGGATTACATGCACTATGCATTCCCTATCATATGGTATAATCTAGGTGAGGGTATGACTTATCTTACTTATTATAAATTAACGGTTAGGTTAATATAAAATGAACAAAACTGCCTTATTACGTCCCAATGGTTCATTTTTTTTTTTTTTTATACTACGTCAGGTGGCAGACAAGCATACGGCCCGCCTGATGTGAAGCTGTTACCGTAGCCATATTAACGCTTGCAACATAAAATATCGCTCGCGCGCCGCCACCCCCGCTGCCATCGCAGCATCTCCTTCCTTTCTGGTGACCTCACTCACACGCAGGAACACAACAGCCCTCAAGAGCACCGTTATTTGGCTGCGGTATTCTGTGAGGTGGAGGTACATTCCCCAGTCGGGTAGCTTACAATTACGCTCCCTACCTCTCTTTTCGCCAGAGCTTCGTTTGTCAGTCAGCAGGGTGCACCGCGTGCAGGTGAAGTTGGCTTTGGTTCAAAGATGTTGATGAACCACTTACACCCCAAATTGATTCATTTTTGCCTTGTAACCTAGCAGACTTGTCTGGTCGAGATGCTTGCATGCCTCAATATAATGTTATATAAAATGGTAGTGTCTACTTCAGTGCTACATAGAAAAATACAGAGGTTTGGTTTTTTTTTTTTACGTTCATATGCTTTATTAAAAGAGCGCTTAAGATTTTTTTTTAAATCTATTTATTTAATACAATGGATAACACAGAAACGCGATTATTATATTGACTGATTAGTTTATTTACAAAGATACATTGACGATGAAACCAATGCTTTATGTTTATGCATACAGACACTCTCCTGCTATGACGGGAGACCTTTTTGCGATTTGAGGCTTCCATCATTTTGGCCTCATATCGACGAAGCATTACAAGGGAATTATGGACGAAGAGCTTGCAATTTGGTATTTGTTATTGTCAGTTATGAAACTTGTGAAAGGCTTTTCATATTTATTTATTAACATGAGGGGCTCGTGCAAGCTTGCATCCCGAACAGTGACTGTTGCTAATTGGTTAAAAACCTTATTGTCCGTAGCCGAAACAATGGTTGGTATTCCTGGGCAGCATCAAAACCACCGTGCCCTCCAAGATAAGGGCTAACAATATATATTACTTATTAGCTAGTGCAGTCTGGAGAGTTGACAAAACATCATTATATACTGGAAATAATGCTGTCTCTGATTTGTAAATTAATTCACAGCAATTTAGCAGTGATAGTTATTACTAGTCATTATTATGCATTTACGACTAGATCGTATCCTGATGTATTTACTACATGCATATATTATCGAATAATCGAATTGGAACCAAGTTCGATACCTAAGCTTTTATACCTCTGTGAGCATAATCTTATCTTTTACAACCGCTTCACATTGGCGTACCTACCGACCAGCCAGGCGATAACAAACATGTCTCAAACCAAATAAGCTTCAAATAACGGTCAATTATTTAATAGCAGCGTTTTACCTGAAAATAAAACGCTTATTAAATACTTACCTTATTTGAAGCTTAACTTTAATTTCTGCCTGGCGTTTTCGACTCAATGAGCTAAGACGGTCGAGCAAGTCCCCACTTCCTCTCGTATGCCCACTGGTTGGTAGTGGGGGTGAACCGGATGTGCGAAAGAGACAGCTGTATACGGGTAGCAAAGGAGGCAAATAGGCGAAAAACCGGAAGGGCCTTTCTCAAACCAAATAAGCTTCAAATAAGATTTCTTCAAAAAACTTCAATTAAGCGTTTTATTTTCAGGTAAAACACTGCTATTTTCACTTCTATCATTATATTCAAGCATAGGTTTTGAGATATGGAAACGGATCTCAATTGTGAGTGAGTGATAAATTGTGAGGTCTCAGTTCAGTTCATGACAAACGATTAGTTAGGAATTTAACTTTTTATTTATATATTATATTACCTCAACATAATGGCTCTGCTTCGCCTGATGGTAAGCGACAAGAGCAGCCCAAATGGCAGCGGCTAACTAAATTAAATTAACTAAACTTTAGTTTAATGAATAAATGAAGTACTGTTATTGAATAACAGTACTTCATTTATTCAATTCAATTGAAAATACGTTGGATGTCTGCGTTAGGAAACACTAAAAGGTTTTTTTATTATTCCTCTCTTTTTCTTGCGTCGTCGGTATATTTATATTGAAATAATATACCCTATGGCATGTCCATAGTTGAAACCTTAGAGCTTTGTAAACAATTAAATGTATAAAGTATTACATAAAGAAACTCGAGAAACATAATCCTACCTTCTTCTTATAAATAGACACTTATGGTAATCTTGGCGGCACAGTGTGACAACACCGAATCAATCTGTTCTGTTGGTTGAATTGAATTGAATCTGTCAAATAAAATTAAAAACAGGTCATAGTCCATGTTCAACTTTCCATTTATATTTTTTAATTGTATTAGTTCTGTATAAATTTATTTGATTGTTAACAACAAAGCAGCTATGGCTTCCCAAGTAGCGAAAACTTTTCTCAAGGCTCACGGCACTACCGCAAAGTTTGGTAAATTATCAATTTTTTCTATACATTAATACTTTTACTTGCTTATTTTATGATTTCCTTGTGTGAATAAGTTTAATTACAATAGTTAAAGTCAATAGATGTAGTTAAAAATTGTACTCGTTGTTATATATATTTGAAGGAAATTTCAAACTTTTATGAAGTAAACTTTGGACTCCTGTTGAGTTGGCAGTGATACAATTTTATACAATTTTGATGGATCCCTTCCAAAATTACTACTAAATTCCATATCAATCAGTATCTATGCAGTATAAAAATATCAATGTAATAACCTTAAATTAATTTATTGATATGGGGTGTAAGTTGCTGACCATTATTTTTAGAAGTAAAGCCAACCTCAACCCCACCATTAGGACACTAAGTCATGATGGAAGAAGGGTAGAATTATATTTAATTAGAAGCAACTCCATAATATAATTACATAGCAATAAGACTTTTACTTTAATATGCTACTCTGTCATTTCTAATATTTATATTGTTTGTGCAATAAGTTTGTTTGTTTGTATAAACTTTATTGCAATACAACAACAACAAATAGGTTACATGCAAAAAAAAATATGTTATTCAATGGTGGACTTATCCCATCAGGGATCTATTCCAGTCAACCATAGAATGTTTCCAGGAGTCTACAAATATTGCAAGGCAGATAGATAAAAGCACAATGTCCCTTTACAAATATTTTTGTTAGGTAATAATAATAATAAAATACGTTTATTAACATCACAACATGAAACAATAAATTCGCACAATACACAATAACAATAAACATTTCAAACAAACATGTACATAATTATGATGTTAATTGGCCATCGCTCGGCATTACTGCTGTGTAATACACACAGCGCCGGTATTCTGCGACAGCCAACAGGTGCCGACACGAACCTCATCGGCCGAGGTATACCTTTTTTTATATAAAAGAAAAACAAAAAATCAATCCTGGCATCCCTAACCGTCAGACTATCCAGCACGTATAATGGTACAACAACAAAAATATACAATACATAATTCTATCTATATATACCTATAAAAGAGAAAGTATGTATGTATGTTCCGTATAGACTCCGAAACGGCTAGACCGATTTCAACGAAATTTTCAGACAATCATTAGATTCACCCAGCAGATAATATACAATACAGTACATAAATAATATACAAGATACAATAGATACATAAATAAATACTAGTTCGATACAGATCTTTAGCTTGACATGCCTGAAGTTTCAGTCCAGAGCTTTTGCAATTTAGACTTGAAAGACTGAATAGATTGGGCTATCTTCACATCACCTGATAGGGGATTCGAAAGTATCGTTTTCAAATTTGACAAGCTTATGGTCGTTTGGCTTACAATAGGCACTTTGACTCCAAAGTTGCGGGTTCGATCCTCGCTCGAGGCAAATATTTGTGTGTATGAACATATCTGTTTGTCTTGGTCTGAGTGTTTTCTATGCATTATATGTATGTATTTTAAAAAAAAATTATTTAAGTAATTCATCAGTTATCTAGTACAAGGTTTGCTTAGTTGGAGAATAGATGGTGCTGTGAAATTTGTCCCGGAATATTGATTTATTGTATTGTATAATATGGCTAGAAATTAAAAACCACCTGTGTAAATTGGATCAGGAAATGGGATGAAAGAAGAAAATTATTTCATTTCTTCTGCACATAATATGCAAAACTGATCTATTTTCTTTTATTTATCCATGAACAGCATTATGCTAAGACAGTTAATTTTTATGCCATATAGGCATATGAATAAAATAAAAATTAACTGTCTTAGCATAATGCTGCCATTCTCTCAAATTTTTAAACGAAAAAATATTAGTTTTATTATATATTTTAATATTAAAATTAAAAATATAATAATTTATTATATTATTAATAATAAAAAATGTAATTAAAAAAAAGAGAAATTAACAACAATTATTAATATAAAATTAAATAATTTATCTTTTGATCAAATACCCTTATTTTCATATTTGTTTGATCAGTAGGTATTACTGCTCTTTTATTACTTCTTTGGTCAGTGGTTCCCAACCTTTTTTTGTTAGCGGACTACTACGGAGTTTTAGTTGGGATTAGGGTCCCCAAGTATCATATAAATCCATTATTCTAATACACAATTTGTTAGTATTTTGTATGATAGTGCTAATTTCTTTCGTAATAATTTTGTATCAAGGACCATATTTTTACCTCTAACGGACCACCGGTTGGGAACTTGGGAGCCCCTGCTCTAAGTCATGGTTTTGTTTTACAGAAATAAAAACTAAACCTATAGAATGAGTTGTCACCTTTCTTTACAATCCATATGTTTCTGCATGCTGGTTGACAGCTCAATTTTTGTAGTTAAATTGAATAAGAATAATCAGCAAGAATAATTTTGTCAAATTCATCAGGCGGACCCTATGCTTATAGGGTCGGCCTGATGGAAAGCATTTACCATAGCCTATGGACGCCTGTAACACCAGAGGCAGCACATGCGCATTGCTGACCATGGACAAACCTCTTTATGCTCTTAGAAAAACAATTTGACAAAATTAATTAAATCGAACGGGTCACTCACATATTTTTGTGGGGAAAGCAGACTAGATTCTATCTCATAAGAAAATCTTCATCAGGGCGAATGTCCAGACGCGTACTCCCTTTTTCTATCCCGATGAACACTATGTGTTAACACTCTCGCAGCTCATTCTTCAAGTGTTCTTTGGCCTGCAGATACAGCCCGACGAGCTCTCAGCGTAGGAGCTGCTCTTCAGCAAAAGAAGACCCTTCCAGACCGCACGGGCAAGAACATAGTGCTTGTCGATGGAGTCCGAACACCATTCCTGGTGTCTTTCACCGACTACGCCAAGATGATGCCCCATGAGCTGGCAAGACATGCTCTCTTGTAAGTTTATGTACAAAACTATTAAGAGATAAGTGGCTCACAAACACTTATCTCACCTGCACCTTTTTGCACCCTGCTGTTAAGTGCTGGTAAAAGAGAGGTAGGACATATGAAGCACGAATGGGGAAGTACCTACGTCAAGCCCGCAAGCAGGAAGGCATTGCTTGCGAACTTGCTACTTAGTATGCAGCAACTCGTCTGGGTATTCACTACAAAACAATAATAATACACACTCACAAAACAACAAAAGTCTAATTAGTTACTCATTATAAGTGGCCAGTATCAACACACAAGTACCTAAAGGTTGAGTATATTTATCACCTAATATAACTTTCGCTTACAAGAAGGTTGCATGCGATACAACACATTAGTAGGTACCTAATTGTACTACTTCTGTCAGACATTCTGAAAACAAAACGAACATGAAAAGGCGTATTATGAAAATCAGACATTATGGGAAAAGCTTTTTTTGAGATCTGAACAACATGTTAGCAGTACATTAAGCCTCTCAGACCAAATCAGACCGAAGGTAGGCTTCTGGGAATTGTAATTTGCCCGAGATTTTCTGTAAAGTCTATCTTCTAATGGGAATCCATGATGGGTTTCCCATTAGAAGATACATCCCCAGTCAGGCGCTGCCTCTCGCAGAAGCGTAGAATTGCAAGCATTAGTGGCTCTCCATCAACAGTACTGCCTAACTGTGATGGCATGAACATGTCTGTTTGTCTTGGTCTGGGTGTTTTCTATGTATTATAAGTATGTATTTAGGAAAAAAGATCTATCTAAGTACATTTATCAGTTGTCTAGTACCCATAACACAAGCTTAGCGCTTTATTTGGGACTAGATGGCGCTGTGTAAATTGTCCAGAAATATTTATTTATTTATTATTTTTAAAGGGCGTATTTTTTCTTCCATCGCCGCCTAAACCACCGCTCGCGCTTTATGCAAACACTCACTGATATATTCTTATACCTTTTGTCTCAGGGGTCTCCTGCAAAAGACAGGGGTGTCCAAAGATGTGATCGACTACATTGTATATGGCACCGTTATTCAAGAAGTGAAGACTTCAAACATAGGCCGTGAGGCAGCCCTAGCAGCTGGGTTTAGCGACCGCACGCCCGCACACACCGTCACCATGGCCTGTATCTCCTCGAACCAGGCGATTACTACAGGCAAGTACATACAAACTACTAACATAATGTTATAATAAAGCACTGGTACTGTTCCACGTTATTATATTTAATATTACCGACTGGTTTCGCCGCTAAGACATTATCAAGGTAAACAGACGGTGTTAGTTTTTACAAAAAAAAAAAAAAATTGTAGAAAGTACAATCAAACACCATCTGCCAATAATGATAATGATGTTCTACCATGTGCTAACAATCAACAGTATCAACTTCAAACTACTAACTTTTAAACTTTCGCGTTGCATGATTATAATTATAATAACCACGGGCATTAACGCGATCATGCATGACCAGGTTGCACCGGCCGTGGTCACAAGCTGACTTTATATTACACAATATCGATAAATATCAGTAATCAATACTCCCAGACACTGCCTGTCGGCAGTATTGCCTTACTGAGGCATTAAAGGTCTCAAAAAATTATTTGTTAGAGGTTGTTCAAAGTAATGAAACTCTTGACGTTGCTTGGTATTCACTTTATTCCTAGATCGTTTATTTCACACACGTGTTTTCGAGCGCTCGTACAGAAAACACGTGTGTGAAATAAATGATCTCAACTGTCAGTATTACAGTTAAGCTACTCCTAGGAATAAAGTGAATACCAAGCAACGTCAAGAGTTTCATTTCATTGAACAACCTCTAACAAATCAGAAGTGGGATAACTGTCCGAATTGATACTCATCACTTCGAATAAAACATTCGATTCTCAGTCGAAGTCAATTCATACGAGTCTCACTTATATTCGCGTGCAGCGACCTGTCAGCGTCGTACCAACGCTGTATCCAGCATGGGATCGCGGCACGCGAAAGCGTCTGTAAGGTACAACACTGGTGACTGATTTTTAACGATATTGTGTAACAATTAGCTATAATATCAAGCTTATTTAATACATATGTCAAATTATGTAATGATATCGAAATTGAATGAAATGTTAAGTCCTTCGTTCTAAAACAAGTATACCCCGGGTCGTGTAGGTATCGGCATGATCGCGGCGGGCGTGTACGACGTGATCGTGGCGGGCGGCGTGGAGTTCATGTCGGACGTGCCCATCCGGCACTCGCGCAAGATGCGCTCGCTGCTGCTGCGGCTCAACCGCGCCAAGACGCCCGCGCAGAGGCTCTCGCTCATCGCCACCATACGGCCGGACTTCTTCGCCCCGGAGGTATGTATCATACACATTCATTGTGATCCAAATTTATTAGGTAAGGTTTATGTGACATTTCAGTAAACCATTTTTTTTATATGACAGGAGTGGGGCAATCGAGCATGTGGGTCACATGATGGAAAGCAATCACCACCGCCCATTGAGATCAGCAACACCATGGAGACGCCGATCTGTTGCCAGCCTATACTTCTTCCTTTCTTTCTCGTAACCTCACACACGAACACAACAACCCTCAAGGGAATTGTTATTTAACTGCAGTATTCTGTGAGGTACTTCCCCAGTCGGGCAAAAAATACGCTATGCCCCCTACCTCTCTTTTCGCCGGAGCCTCGTTTGTCAGTCAGCAGGGTGCACAGGTGAGGGTTGGCTTTGGTTCAAAGATGTTAACGAACCCTTACACCCCAATGTGACAATTCAGTAAGCCATGTGGGTCACCTGATGGAAAGCAATCACCACCGTGCCATGCCCATGGAGATCAGCAACACCAAGTGGTCGCTGATTCGTTACCAGCATATACTCCTTCCTTTGTTTGTTTGTTGTGTTGGTGACATGTGGTGATGGTTTGTGGGTAGTTGCCGGCGGTGGCGGAGTTCTCGTCGGGGGAGACGATGGGCCACAGCGCCGACCGGCTGGCGGCGGCCTTCGGGGCTTCGCGCCAGGAGCAGGACGACTACGCGCTGCGCTCGCACAAGCTCGCCGCCGAGGCTCAGGAGAAGGGATACTTCACCGACTTGATACCGGTCAAGGGTGAGTATAGTACTCACTAATTAAACCCTGTCGCCACTTGCCCTCTTTTTATACTACGTCGTAGGTCGGATACGTAAGTCGGGTGCACGGCCCGCCTGATTTGAAGCGGTGACCGTAGCCATATTAACGCTCGCAACATAACCCCGCTGCCAACGCAGCATCTCTTTCCTTCCTTTCTGGTAACCTTACTCTCACAATTTGGCATAGTTTGTCGATTGGATCTATTCTGCATAACAGCGTCCAATTAATAGGACACTCAACAATTTTCGTAAGGGAACACTGAAGCAAGTCGCCTGTGTAAATTGGAAAAAATGTCTCATTCGTACCTATATTTTAGCGAATTAAAAAAATCTTTCTGAGGCTCACTAAATAATGGTTTATTAATTCTATTCTGCAACATTTGATGTTAAAAAAATGTAATAATTTACAAATCGCGTAGTTACAACTGGATTTGTGGTACTAATTAGACCTATCTTTAAATATTATTTTTAATTCATGAAACATTTCCAAATATTTCATAAAGTTTATATTTTTTTTTTCTGTAAACCATGATAAAGTAAAACATTACCATCCATCTAACGGGCTAATAAGTAATTGAACTTTAACATAAACTTCAAAATATTATAAATTACTAAAATAAAAATCATTTATTTCAGACCAACATGTTCACAATTATTAATAATAAACATGTGTGGCAAGCCACCGCCTGCCGCAAATAACTAGCAATAAAAGCAGTTATGGCAGGCGTCCGTCCCTCTTCTGTAATAGCCCGGTATTTAGTTCACCCAGATCTCATCTCCATAGCCCACTTATTTTCCATCACACTTCGCAATAGTCTCAACACCTGCCGAGACCTGCTCATGGGTATATCGTTCTATTGACATATCCTGGAGCGGGTCACGGCGGGCGTACAACATTACATTAAACTTCGCGCATGCCTATCAAATGACCAAGCTTGACCCGTGATTAAAAAGAGAAACGTAAGTCCTTATCTTAAAACTAACATACATATAAAATAATAATACTAAACTAATTTAATTACACGTTCAGTCGGCGACGTGTATGGGGTTGCATTCGACAACCGACTTTGGTACTTCCGAAATACGACGCCCTCCGGCCAAAATTCCTCTCTTAAAAAGGTTGATAGATGATGGGTTGGAATTCTCACCACAAATGAATTACAATTCACCTTATGGCGAGACTCCAACCGTTCAACCCTAAGGGTGAACTTTGTCTTCCCGCGCACGTATTCCACAAGATCTTCCACTTTTGTAGTCCAATGCAATCGTGACACATACAGCTGCGTCGATAGTGTTTATACACGCAGCTGACATGGTCCGGTCTGTGCGGTACCGCAAAGGTTGCGGCTGGCGGGCTTCTTCTTCTTTTTCTCTCCACCTTGTCTAAGTGTTAGTGTGTTATAGTCTATGGATAATACAATAAATTTAAATATAAAACAATAAAAATAATGTTCATTGACTTTTCTTAGTGTCTATTAAGGCGAAACACTTTCTTGTTGTGTTATATTTCATGCGTGTTATATCGGCATCCTTATGCAAGCGTCTATAACCCGCCTACCATGACGTGGGTTAGGTACTTGTTTGTAAAAATCTCTAAATTTGCCGATGTAATGTTAATTTTACTATTCTTATGTAAATTTTGACGGTAAAATGATATTCCAGTGGACGGTAAAGACAACCTGGTGGCAAAGGACAACGGTATCCGGGTGTCGACGCCAGAACAGCTCGCTAAATTGAAGCCAGCGTTCGTGAAGCCGCACGGCACCATCACCGCCGCTAATGCGTCCTTCCTGGTAAGGGAAATACAATCATACCCCGGCCACTTCATACAAATGTCGCGTCGTTTTCTACTACATAAACAATGACGTCTGTGCAGAGCGTGAAAGAGCGTGTGTGCGTGCGGCGCCATATAAACTGTTCCATATTTGTCTCAGAGGGGAGGTGAGGTCGACATGACAGAGCGGCAGGGAGTGGCCATACTCTACGTAGTACTATTACTTATACTGTACTTGTACTTCAGAGTACAGAAATATATTTCAACCATCTTAGTGGACCGTCTCCCCTCAATCGAAAGGGTTTAGAGCATACTCCACCACGCTCCTCAACTTCGTGTTGGCGGAGACCAGTGTCAGTAGAAGCTGCCTAAACGCCACTGACTTGGCTTAACGACTGTCAGCTAATGACGACAGCCGAGACCGATGGATTAACGTGCCCTCCCAAACACGGAGGAGCTCGAGATAAATAAAACACTGTGACTCACGCAAAAATATGAAATGGAAGAATTCGTCACCAACACAAACCTTCCTGGTAGCTCAGTTGGAAGAGCATTCGACCGGTCTTCGAGAGGTCGTGGGTTCAAATCCCACCTATGGGGAGCTGAATATTTCCATTTTATTAAATATTTATAAATAAACCCATCCATGAACAGGCTACGGCCGACGTATCTTAACTTGAGTGTTCGATTAAACTGACAAGCCCCTCAGTAAGATTACCTTACCTTGCTTTTATCCAGAAATTTATTTCATATTTATTTTTTGTTCACCAGACTGACGGCGCGTCTGCGTGCCTCGTGATGTCGGAGGCGAAGGCCAAGGAGCTGGGGCTGAAGCCGAAGGCCTACCTCCGAGACTTCACGTACGTCGCTCAGGTAATCTACACTCGCTTAGAGGCCCACGGAGCCCAGCTTATTCCGGTGGCAGAACACAAGAAAACCATAACCTAACTGAAAATGAACTCAAATATAATCAAAATACGATTTCTTAAAGGGTTGGTAATTACCAATTCATTTACATTACCCGTACCATGTATATTTAGAAGGAGAAAATGTTCTTTGAGCTTATGTATGTATAATTCCTTTTTATATATGAAGGAAAGTATGATGGAAGTGTTATATTTTTTTTTATATATATGACAGGGAGGGGGGGGGGGGGGGGGGGGGGGGGCAAACGAGTATGTGGGTCACCAGGAAAGCAATCACCACCGCCCATGGAGATCAGCAACACCATGGGGTCGCCGATCCGTTGCCAGTCTATATTTCCTTTCTTTCTGGTGACCTCACTCACTCGCAGGAACAGAAAACCCTCAAGGGAAATTCGTATTTGGCTGCAGTATTCTGTGAGGTGGAGGTACTTCCCCAGTCGAGCAGCTTAAAAAGAACGGTATACCCTACCGCCCTTTTCGTCAGAGCCTCGTTTGACAGTCAGCAGGGTGCACCACATGCATGCTATATTTAGCTTGGACGTTATATTTCTAAAAAGTTTGTGAAGTGTGTAAATTTATGTGTAGGATCCCGTGGACCAGTTACTGTTGGGGCCGGCGTACGGCATCCCCAAGATCTTGGACAAAGCGGGCCTGAAGGTCAGCGACATCGACACCTGGGAGATACACGAGGCCTTCGCTGTGAGTTCTTCTTTTACACCCCTAAGTGTCATGAGACTTGAGAAATTAAAACATGAAAACTAAAGTTATCTTAGTCAAAACTTTGGAATATTTAAGACTTTTGGGTTTGCAATTGCTAAAAATATTTACCTAATGAGTGTTGGAATAGTATTCCTCCACCTATAAATCATAACACGAAAGCTACATTAAATAAATAGATCGATAGTATATACTTTATTTGCAGTTTACATCACAAAGAAAACAAATAAAAATATTAATTTGTTACTAACATTTAAATGCAACAAGGCGACCTTATTGCTAAAAGAAATTTTTCCAAGATAATCTTTAGGTAACGGATATGTGTATGAACATAGGCAGGTTTCGCAAGATAAGGAAAGGAGCCATGCAAATTACTTTCATTAATTTAAAAATATTCGTGTTAGGGAAACAAAACTTGGTATTTCTAAACACCTACTTGTATAAATCAATTATTTTGAGTTCCTCATAAATATTGTTTATTCCACAGGGTCAAATCTTGAGCAACTTGAAAGCAATGGACTCTGATTGGTTCGGTCAGACCTATCTTGGACGCCAGACAAAGGTACGACACAAACCCAGATTCGAGAGACCTATAGATTACTTATTGGGAACCCCTATTGGGGACCAATAAAACTACAGTTACCTGTTGTAGACAGTTCAGAAATAAATGTTTATTATTTCCTAATTCCCAGGTGGGTGTACCAGATCTGAACAAGTGGAATAAGTGGGGCGGATCGCTCTCTATTGGACATCCCTTCGCAGCGACCGGGGTGAGTTTACATCTACTCATTATATATACAGCGTAGAAATGAATTAACAACAAAGTTGTTATCTTTCGTTTTCATTGTTTTGGCGAGCCCGGTGGTCTAATGGCCAGCAATGGCTACTTTGACTCCGAGGTCGCGGGTTCGATTCCCGCACAATAATAATAAATATTGTCAGACAAATTACACAGCGCCATCTAGCCCCAAAGTAAGCGAAGCTTGTGTTATGGGTACTAGACAACTGATAAACATATGTAAATACATTTTTTTTTTTTTTGTAAATACATACTTATGATACATAGAAATTACCCAGATCAAGACAAACAGACATGTTCATGCACACAAATGTTTTTTTTTTTTTTTATACAACTTCAAATGTTTGTCCTGTGTGGGAATCGAACCCACGAGCGTTGGTGTCGAAGCCGCGTCATTGACCGCTACGCCACTGAGCTCGTCGAACGTCGCACAAGATAAACATTTGTGTGCACAAGACAAACAAGTCTGGATGTATTATAAGTATGTATTTAGAAAAAAGATGTATTTAAGTACATTTATCATTTGTCTTAGTACTCATAGCACAAGCTTTGCACTTAATTTGGGACTAGATGGTACTGTTTAATTTGTCATGAAATATTTATTTATTTCAGGACAATTTAAACAGCACCAGTTAGGTTAGGTTCCATTCATACATAAAATTACATTACAAGTTAATCTTAATTTATAAAAATTTTGTTTGTCCGCGATGGAATCCTAAACTACTGAACCGATTTTAATAAAATTTTGCACAGTGTGTGCAGTTTGATCCAGCTTGAGAGATAGGATAGTTTATAACTCGGATAGTTTATACATCGGAAAAATTAACGTAAAAATATTTTAAGGCGATATGAAGTTCGCCGGGCAGCTAGTAAACATTTTGTTTTGTTTGGTTAGGTTCGCCTAGCGATGCACACGGCGCACCGGCTGGTCCGCGAGGACGGCCAGCTGGGGCTGATCTCTGCGTGCGCGGCGGGCGGCCAGGGCGTCGCCATGCTGCTCGAGAGGCACCCCGACGCCAAGGCCGAATAGACCACGCGTTGTGGACGTCATTTAGCAGACACCATATTTGGAAAGTGAGAATTGGATCCTATCAGATAAGGATCCAATTCCAAATGTTGGTTCCTTTGAGTAATTTTCATAAAAGGAAGGGTTCAATTTTGAAGACTGGTTCTTTTTAAATAAGGATAAATGTTTAATTCCTTTAAAGTTCCTTATAAAGATCCTATTTCTAAAATTATTTTCTTACAAATAGGGATAGGATTTCAAATACTAGTATTTTTTAAATTAGGATTTAATTTAAAAGATGAATTCATTTCAATAGAGAATATCTAATTGGTTCCGTTCTTGACAAAGAAAATAGTTCAAACATTTATTGCTTTTAGATTACGATCCAATCACTGACTGAATTGAATCTTTAGTACTTTTTAAATTAGGATTTAATTTAAAAGATTAATTCATTTCAATAGATAATATCTAATTGGTTCCTTTCTTGGCAAAGAATAATTTTAAACATTTATTGCTTTTAGATTAGGATCCAATCACTGACTGAATTGAATCTTTTCTGCTAAACTACGTCCAATGATGATTATCTTCCATATCGATCGACTTTTGTTCATTTTTATATAAATTAGTACAATCAGTAGCAAAAATAGTTAAGCATACAAATATTTAATATAATTATGGCAAAATTAATATAGGAATATAGGAATTTTAAATAATTTTATAATTCTTTATAATTATTTTATAATTATATATTTTATAATTATATGACCTATTTTTGACGCTGATTGTACTAGGTAAGAATTTTTTTGGCAAGTATAATGTGTCGAGCCAAAGTCGAAGTTCAGAACTAGTTGTATAGTTATTATTATTTGTTATTTATTCAGTGTCTAGCCCCTGTGAGTATCAGTGCAATGATCTATCGATTTGTAATAATTTTAGTTGTTTAACTAAATTTTTCTGTAAGTCATAAAAAACCTTTTGTATAAACATTGTAATAATTAAAGCATGAGTCCTATATTTGATAGTGTAAGCGTTTAACTGCGTGAGTGCGCAAATCAGATAAGAATTTATTTAAAATAAACGGAAATACTGAAAAAATACGGCCTTTTCTTAATCTACGAACATAACTTTTTAATAAGTTTTGCATTGTGGCTCTATGAAACGTCTAAATTTGTCACAAGTATTTGCTTATTTAAAAAAAAAATTGATAGCAAACCTGGCACAGACGCTTACGACCTTTCTGCTGGTAAGCAGTCATCGCATGGACTCAACAGGCACAAGGCACAGGCATCGCTGTCGTTGTCGATCCTGTAAAAAACCCTTCACGCCTTTCTTGAAGACTTTATTTTGTTGTATTTTTTATACCACTGAGGTGACAAACGAGCACACGGCCCGCCTGACGGTAAGCAGTTAATTCATCTTATGGACAAACGTCCAATACCAGGGTCATCACTCACGCGTGACCGATCCTTTAAAAAACCTCACATTATTTTTCAAGAACCCTATGCTGTACTCTTCTGGGACAACCCCGATAGGCAGTTTAATCTTGATTTGACTTGATAGTATGAAGGAGAAATCATCTCATGAAATCGAACAGTACGCGACCATTTCGGTTCTATTTGTGAGCAATAATCGCCTGCAGATAGCGAGCGGTACGATTGTAGCATCATGAAAAAAATGAACACAACCTACACAGTAAATAAAATACCTACACAGTAAATAAAATACAGAGGCAATCTCTCCTCAGAAGCCGATTACCATCGAATATTTAGATTCGAAAAATAGTCTTACGTTTTAGTTATTGATAAACATCTTCAGCTCAGTCGGCAGTGCTCCAGGGTTTCTACCAGCTAAGCTTAACACAAGTATCATAAATCTATTCTGAAGTTTAATATTCGCGTTTAAAAAATCCTATGGGAATTGGCTTCAGCTTAGCCGGTAGGGCCCCAGATTTGACGACTCAATGTTGTCTAAAGACCTGCGCATACAAGACACTTTTGGCCGAGGTCCCACGTGTGCGCGTTTCGATGAAGTTGTAAGCGATTTATTTTGCCGAACCAAAATCCATCGTCTGCCCACACCTTAAGCTTAACAACATCTACGACCCTCACAGCTCGTATCTGAATCGAAGGTGCAAAGTTAGTATTTCGCTGCTTCCTCCGAGAGATGACATGACCGAGTGCTCAGTAGTCGTGTGACGTTGCACTTGTGCATGGTAGTTTTTGCCACGAGCTGAAGAATGCTCTGTTGAGCACACCCAGTTTCTCTCCGATACTAGTTAAGACTTACTTTTCCAGGTGACTTCGAAGCTTCAACATTAAGAATCCCAATACTATTGGCGATATCCAAGCGAGATTTTGTTACTTTTAAGTAAAGTTTAATAGAAATAAAAATATCACGCAGTATACGTTTTGTGAAGCATTTGTTGCGAATATATAAAACTCGATTTGAAGTATCTCGCATAGTTTGTCGGTTGGATCGATTCTGCAAAACAGGGTACAATTAGGGACCCACAAAAATGGTTCGAGTTTGGACCACATCCATCAGCACGGAATGACATTTTTTCATTCTCTACCATTTATTGTCGCACAGGAACGTCATTTGTGATTCGCATCGCTGATGCTGCCGCACGCGATTCTACTGACGGTATTTTCACCGAACAAATAACGTTCCTGAACAACCTGTAGAATGAAGATGATGATAAAATGCGATTTCGCATTTACAGATGTGGTTCAAGTAGAGATGGGCAAAATGCTTTTTTGGGCATTTAAGATAAATGCCCAAAAAGTACGTATAAATCCATTATTTATGCCCAAAACTAGGCATTTATTGGGCATTTACAGGTACTTACTGGGCACTTATTGTAAATGCCTGGCATTTTGCCCATCTCTAGTTCCAACCCTTTTTTGCGATAAACGCACAGGCTTGCCATTGGTGTTGAATTAAGTTGGTCATAACGATAGGTAGGTAAAAGAAAAAATCCAGAATTTCAGGCAACCATTTATTATAAGTCGCCAACTTAGGGCAATATTCCATTACTCTACAATTAGCCTATGGGGTAGCCCTTAGAACGAGCGCTACACGAACATTTTTATTCATAATTTTTACACAAAAAAACATCGCACGCTCCAAGAGCAACCCGGAAATTAACTACGATAAAAATACAATTTTGAAGGAGATTATAAACAATAGACTAATGTCTAAATTAAAAGCTATGCTTTTGACTGTGAGTCATGGTCAACTGAAAATTTTAAATGTTCATTATGCTAATTTAGTTTTGGAGCGTTTCGTCACCAACAAATATCCCACTTCTGATTTTACTTTCTGATTTCGAGCTTATCCCTCTTCTGATTTCGTAGATAGTTCTCCTTTCAATAATCGTCCAAAAATATATTCTATAAGCATGATGTGCACAGTAAACCAATAGTTGAGAGTCAAATTTCTAGGCATAAATTTACCAAACAGGCACCACGTGTTAGCGTCCAATATCCGGATTAAAAACCTTCTAAATAACTTGAGAGATCATAATAATTTTCAGATATGTGTACTTTTTACACATTTTTGAAATGTTTTAAATTTAAAGAAAGATAAATCACCAAATTTTAAAATACATAATTTAAAAAAATATATGAGTTATTACAATCACAGCTACGTGAATTAGTAAAGGTTCCGTGGTCGTTGTCGTAGCCAATCGTTAAGCTAATTTTCGCTCCATCATGTAATTAAAGTATACAGTGGAACACAAAAGAGTAGAAAGGGAACTAAATTTATTAAGAATAGCAACATTGTCTTTTTTTACACAAAAGTGCTCGAGGGTTGCCATGTGAGAACTATTCTTACGAAGAAAGTGGCGCCCCTGTTTTTGACTACTTTTTTGTGTCGCACTGTACCTACCTACATACATCTTGTATTCATAATATACAAGCCTTAAAAAATAATATAATATGTAAATTAAACATTGCCACATAATTTTTATAACTATAATATTAAAGAAAACTTCAGCCCTACATTTATAGGTAAAACACAAATCAAATCACGGATAGTGATCGAAAGTAAAACTTGAATATAGGCACTGAGCGCTAGATCTATGTTAATATTTAAAAATATTTACAATATACTTAATTTGAAACTAACATTGTCAAATCGTATTTCATCGGTTTATGTAGTGATTGTTTATAAGTAAAACTTAGTACAGTACGAAGCAATAAAAAGAACGCATCAAAGAAATATTGATCAATTATAAAATAAAATAAAAAATGGAAAAATTCGCCTCTCACACCCAGGTGGGGAGGTGATTTTTTCCATTTTAAAAATATTTATAATATTCTGTCAAGTTGGCCGAAATCAATTATTTAAATAATAATTATATTGACCAATAATAGCTACGTTACTGTCTCGTATCGGAATAAACAAAGACAATAACTACACGAAGTCGATACTACACCTTCCTCTTTGTGCTGATTTTATTGCTACATATTGTACTCGGGACAATTTTAAAATAATGTTAAATTTGAACAAATAATATATATATAATTACGGTACTATATTTCATGATTTTATCAATCACATCAGCCTCAACCTCAACCAATACAACATAATAAGTTCAAAAAAGGAAAATCAAACTTCACACATAAAGTCACGCAAACAGAAAATAAGGTCGTGCAGTAATAGGCATATAAATTAACACATCGGAAAAACGCATCGCAACGTAAATGCCAAGACGCTTATATTTAACCTTTTTTTAATCAAAAATGGCTTCACAAAAACATGACATTTTGACGTGATAACGTCTTATAAATTGATGAACGCCGGCTGCACGCACGAAGAAGCATGACTCATTGTCACGTTCCATCTGAGCCGAGCGTGCAAGGGAGAGCGCGGAACAAGCGATAGAGACACAATCGGCCTATGTTTCTTATGACGTTATCACGAAAAATTATCGTCCGTAAACCGACTTTACAGACAACCATTTTTTTAATACTTATAGGCATGTTCGCACGAATACGAAATAAACATATTGGTTTGTGAAATAAGCGCCTTTGTCGTCGGTCTGATTTCCGATGGGTCATTTTAATTGCCTAGTCCTGTAAAATAAGTTACTTTTGTATCTAAAATTGGTAAAGTTTCAATAAATATTGGATTTCAGCCTCGTAATTACGTTGTACGTAATTGACAAGAAGGTTATTTAAAAATAATATGTATAAGCTAAAAATCAATATATTTTAAAGTGACTCTACAGCATCGAATTACCTTACACTAAGAAATATTGAGAACTATGGACACACGCCATTGAAATGTATAAAATGCATCGAACACGTCTACTAAGCCAAAGCAAGCCAAGTTAGTGGGAGCGGAGCAAATCAAACCATTGAATTCCAGCTCAAGTAAATTGAATCGACAGGAGTGAACTGCCGTTCTGTACATAGTAGTTGGAACGTTAATTTGTGTCTCTTATTAGATAATCTTTTGTAATAGATACCTTTTGTAAAATCTCTACCTCAGCTAGCTAGCTGAGTTAGCTGAGAAGCTGGATGGCGTCGTTGCGCTTGTCAGTCTAATCGACCACGCAAGTTAAGCAACGTCGACCGTAGCCTGTCCATGGATGGGTTTTTTATCGTGCTCCTCCGTGGTTTGAAGGACACGTTAAGCCGTCGGTCCCGGCTGTTGTCATTAGATGATAGTCGTTAATCAAAGTCATTGGCTTTTAGGTGGTTTAAAAACACTGGCCACCGCCAACCCGCAGTTGAGCAGCGTGGTGGAGTATGCTCTAAACCCCTTCGGTTGATGGGTGGCCCGTATCCCAGCAGTGGGATGAATAAAGCTTGTCGACTACCCTAGCTATAGTAACTAAAACCCATACTACAGTAACGTAAACTAAAGTAAGTGACAAGGTCACGTGGGCGTTCTCCAACACGATGGACCGATCTCATTAAATCTCTGACGCACTCCACTGTCAACGATTGCTCTAGTTCCGCTAAACATAGAACTGCATGGCGGCGAATCGCAAGAACAGTGGTTACACAAGAACCGACCGAGTTGTGACCACGACCACTCCGTCAAGAATGCACGACTAAGAAGAAGGTAACAAGTAATTATTATGCTGAAGAATCACCTAAAAATGTTAAGATTTGTTTAATTTCGCCTTACAATACCACTGCCTAATGAGTATAAAATGCAAACAATAATAACATAATATTATACATACTTGTACATATCCCCGACAAGTTATTCTTCTTATGTCAATAAAACAAGAAAAAAATGTACAGTCAAATGCAAAACTCCATAAAAAGCTTAGATAAAAAAAATCGCGTGCTCCCAATTGTAATAATAATAATATAAACCTTACGCACAACGTCATAAGGTTTAAAACAATTATTATAAATAAATAAATGTCCCTGGTCAAATTACAAACGACCATCTAGTCCCAAACTAAGCAAAGCTTGTAGTATGGGTACTAGGTAACTGAGATAATACTTATATACATTTTTTTTCACAGAAAACACCCAGACCAAGACAAACAGATATGTTCATGCACACAAATATTTGTCTTGTGCGGGGTCGAACCCGCAACCTCGGAGTCAAAGTGGCCATTACTAACCATTTGAGCACCGAACTCGTCAAAAATTAATAAAAAAATATAATTATTATTTAACAAGTGCAAGCCATTTTTTTCGCTAATTCTATACGCATTTTTGCAAGTGACTGCACTTGCAATATATTGGACTATTGTACTAAAAATTTACAGTAAGCGGCAACTAAATTGGCGCATCGGAAAATACTGTTTGTAAAGAGACGCTAGACGCAAATATAGTCGACATGAAGAACTGGTAATATCAAAAACAGGCCTTAACAGATTTTCAAAGGCAAAGAAATATATAAAAAATTCTGCATAATTTCCATTGCAAAAAATACGAAATTTCTACATAATTTCCATTGCAAAAAATATGAAATTTCTGCATAATTTCCTGGCAATTGTTGTCGTCATCGACATTATTTTCGAATTTCTACTTGTTTTCCCATTAAAAAGTTTTTCGTTGAACATTAACGAAAGAGCGCAGGTTTTCAATGTTTTATATTTAACATAGGATTTGCTAAATTCACATAATAAAAGCCATTTTACAAAATGCAATAAATAATTTCCCCAAGAGCCAACTTATTTACCCATGTGTTGTAAAAAAATCATTGTTGCTTCTTAAATAATTCCATAACCTTTTTGGGACGCAAATGACGCAATGGCCTAATCGAAGGAATCTTAAGTAGACAAATTAAATACGTTAGTATATAGAAATAATAGCTTTAAAGTTAAAAATAATAAGGTCTTGAAACTTAGAGTAATAGAAAAGTAGTGCTAGATAGAGATGGCCAAAAAGCCGGGCATTTACGATAAATGCCCAAAAAGTACTTATAAATTCCCTATTTATGTCCAAAACTTGGCATTTATTGGGCATTTACAGGTACTTACTGGGAACTTATTGTAAATGCCTGGAATTTTGCCCATCTCTACTCCTAGATAAACATTTGCACGTCACAACATTTGAAAAATAATTATTCAGACTAGGACGAAGCCTATCGAAATTAATAAAAAATAACATTTAAGAAAAATTGTTTCTAAAAAACATCTTTGTAGAGGCAGTATGAGTTATGAAAACGATAGCGGTTTTTCTATGCCATTGATGTGACAAACAAGTATACTGCCCGATGGTAGACCAAGATTATATGAGTGGTGAGAGAACCCCGCTTAGTAATATTATAAATATGATTGAGAATGTTTGTGGGAAGTATAGATATTTGGTAGACATGCGGCTGACCGGATTTCAATGAAATTTAGCATACATATAGATTACTAGCTGACCAGGCAAACGTTGTTTTGCCATATAAATTTAGGGGTTAATGGTAGAAGGGTAAAAAATATTTTTCAATGCTAAATACTAATAAAAAAAAATTGTCAATAAAATAAAATATTTAGAGGTTGGTCACCTTTATCATTTAGGAGTATGAAAAATAGATGTAGGTCGATTCTCAGACCTATCCGATATGCACACAAAATTTCATAAAAATCGGTCCAGCCGTTTCGGAGGAGTTTAGTAACAAACACCGCGACACGTGAATTTTATATATTAGATGATTTGGATTGACACATAGGATACTTTTTATCCCGGTACTTTGCTCACGCCGAAGACGATGGCGTAAGTTAGTAATAAAATCTTTTTTTCCAAGAAATTTACTAGTTCTAAATAAAAGACATTTTTAATTTATCATACGGAAAGCCTCTAATACCTTCAGATTCGTCGAAACTCGTCCACCTTACAGAAGACCGCAGAAGAATAACAATACCTTTGAAAACTGTCGTTGTGCGAAGTGAATGAAGTCAGTTAGCAACTGAGAGAGTGCTAGAGCGGGCGATACTCCACGTATTAGCATCTACGAGTATGCTTTACATTAATAGGGTCGTACAACACCCCTCGTTGGCACAAACGAAAATCTTCTACTAGGCCGGATTTCTAGCCCACGGGGCCGAAATCGAGGTTGAGTGGAGCGAGTAGATTCGCTGAAAAATATAGCGCCAAAAAAATTTGGCGCCTAAATAAATTTTTAACATTGATGTTAATGTAATGTCACGCCAACTTTTTGCGGCCAAAAATAGAATTCTCTCGTGTATATTTTCCATTGCATTCAATGGAAAATGTATTTGACGATCATTCCTCAAGGACATGATCGATCTCATTTTTTTTTCGACACAAACCACAAGCATGTCGATGTCTTTAATAGTGACAAGTGTCATCAAAATCTGTTCAGTGAGTATGGAGCCTATTCATTTCAAAGAGTGACTTTCAAGAGTTCCGCTCACTCCACTCAATAGTCAAGCATAGGTCTTTTGTCGTATATATTGAAACTAGCTGACCTGACAGCGTTCTCCTGTCTAAACCTCGCCCAGTATACCCAGAATATCCACCAAAGTTTCATTGCAATCGGATGAGCGGTAAACGAATGCATAAAGGACATACAGACAAACATTCATTTATATATATATAGATATCTTTGGGTATATAACAAAGGCGACATTTCATGATATTACGTTGACGAAAATCATCATTATTTGAACGTTGTTATGCAGAATCGATCCAACCGACAAACTATACCAAATTGAGAGATCTCGTATACATAGCGAGAAACTTCAAATCGAGTTTTATATATTCGCAACAGATTCTAGCACTTTGATGACATATGCTTCCTAAAACTTAAAATGCGTGATATTTTTATTTCTATTAAACTTTAAATAGCTTTATCTTAAAAGTAACAAACTGTCGGTTGGTCGGTCGGTTGTCGAATCTATTATGCATAACAGGATTCAATTTAAAAAGCTAATGTAAGCTAGTTTACAAAGATAAAAGTAAGCATTTTTTGTCATAATAAATTTTATTTGCAATGCAATTATCAGAGCCTATAACTTCCAATTGATATGAAACTGAAATTAATTCATATAAAAAAAAATAAGTAATTGGATTTGTGTCTTGAGAATTTTGATTATAATTTTTTGTATTTTGAACAAAAAATGATAATCAATATTCTGAAGTCACAAATCCAATTACTTATTTTTTTTATACGAAAGCAATCACCACCGCCTATGGAGATCAGCAACACCAAGGGGTCGCCGATCCGTTGCCAGCCTATACTCCTTCCTTTCTAATAATATTTGAAAAGTAATGCATCATAATTATCAACTCACTATATAATCAAGAACGACATTATTTTATATGATGAAGGGATCTCTTTTAAGTTGTTCGAATCGTAATTTGAGTAAAACCAATTGAGAGTTTAGGATACATACGTACATACATACATACGTGACCGTATTTATACACTATACAATCGACAGCCCTGTAAACTATTTTGTGACTAAGACCGATTGAAGAATAGCTCTCACTGTACATCTTTCTTTTTGCCAAGCGACTAAAAGTAAACTTGACGCCTAAAAGTAAACTCCACTAAAAGTGAATAGTGCAAATTAACGTCGTATGCGCGTCGTGATTAAATTTAAACTTGGTGTGTATAAGTGAACTCGTTTTAGTACAATAAAAAAACTTAACGTCTTATTAGTGTCGCGAATGAAAGAAAATTTCATTTCTAAAAGTAACCTTTTTAGTAAATTAAAAGTTAATTTTTAGTCACGAAAATAAATTTCGTGACTAAAAGTAAACTTCTAATAGTGTCACCACGAAAATTACATCCAGTGTCTAAAATTAAATTTCATTTTATGTTGCAACAAAAAAAGTAAACTCTACTATTACCGCGTCATTTCTGCTTTTCTGTCATTTTATCCATGCTCTACCCATAGTCTTATGGACACACCAAAACTATTATTGCTCTTTGATGGTATACCTCTGCGAAAATAAAATGCTAAACCAATAAGAAGAGTCAAAAACACTTTCCCGACTTTCCTATTCGGGATTGTAATACACTCAGGGTCAATTCACGGCACCTTTTGAAAGTACCCTTAGAACTGCATTTACATAAAAGTTATCTACAACTTCTGAGTAACATTTGAAAGATATTTTTGTTTAGGGTGTATTTTAAACAGGGATTTATCCTCTCGAGGGATCAGTTTCAATTCAATATTTTGTAAAATTGGCTGACATATATTTATTAATATAAAGATAAGAACAAGTGCCTATTAAGAATATTTACGGTCCGCTGGATTACCACTCGCGTGCCGCGACTTGTCAAGTCTGTACCAATCGTTGTACCAACGCTGTATCCACCATAGGATCGCGGCACGCAAAAGGTTAAAGGTGATTAGTGTAGCTTAAAGACAACAGTAAAGTGTCACTCGCTTGTTGTTAATTGTAACTTGACTGTTATAACGCAGCAGCTCTTAAGAACTTGTTTGTGGTTGTTATTTCTTGTTTGTGTCTTTAATCAGGTCATTAAAGGCAAAATTATTGCACTAGGTTTAAAAGGGGTTTGATAAAAATAATTTAAGTAGTGGCGCTCGTCGGGTATTTTACACCCGGGCACGAGTTTGAGCACGGGGATGCTCTCGCTAATGTCTGACATAATAGATACCTGCGGCGGGCCTGCCGCTGGTGCTCATCGGGTAGTATACACCCGGATACGAGGGTTGAGCACGAGGAAGCATTCGCTGATGATTGAGGAATCAGTTTGTTCCATACGTTCCTGTGTACCTTATAAATACTATGATTTAGGATTATTTTTTTATATTAGATTTGGGATTTCAAATAGCTCAGAGCATATAAGAGCCAATTGAAACCAAAACAATTAATGGCGTTAGGTAACCTATGCTGTGTATCGTCCCTCAAGAAGATAATAAAGTACTTTTAAAGTAGGTTTTTAAGTAGGTCACTTCGTCTACATACAAACTATTGCTGTTTAGTGGCATATTATTGGGCCATTATTAACAAAATACAAGAGGAATTATCTTTCAAATGATACAGCCAGTTTTAGCTACCCTTTTCTTTTGTTCTAAGGAACTTGCAATTTTTCTTACAAAATGCGATGTTCCTCCGAGTGTACGTGTTCTTCGGTAAAAGGTGGTGCTACTGGAAATCAGCGAGCGATTGCCGCCAGGTGGCGTGGAAGGGGATGCGCAGGAGTTTCAACTTGGTGTTCGGTAGCTGAGCTGAGAGAAGACGTTGGAGTGTTGGCAGCGGCAGGATCTCCACCTGTTGGTCGATAAAATGATAATTAGAATACCACGCCGAGTGCCAAGCAAGCATATGCTTCACCTGATGTAAGCGGTCATCATAGTTTATGAGGCGCTCGTTAGTTGGGTAGTTTATACCCGGCCGCGGTTTTACATAGGATGCACTAGGTTTAAACGGGGATCTGATATAATAATTTTCAGTAGTGGCGCTCGTCGGGTAGTTTACACCCGGGCACGGGTTTTAGCACGGGGATGCTCTCGCTAATGTCTGGCATAATAGATACCTGCGGCGGGCCTGCCACGTGGTGGTGCTCGTCGGGTAATTTACACCCGGGTACGGGTTTGAGCACTGGGATGCACTCGCCGACGTCTCGTTTCTTGGTGTCGCCGCCCTGCTCACACTGGTCGATGAACAGCTCGGTGACACGAAGTAGCTCAATGGTGACTCCCCACATCAAGTGCGTTAATGTGTCCTTCAGTCTCAAAACACCGCTCAGGACCTGCAAACAAAACAATATGATACTGATGCGTTTACATTGTCGTTGCGACAATGTAAACGCATCAGTATCAAACCCCGGATGCGATGCGATATATATAAAAATGAATCCCTATATCATACGCGAGAACGGCTGGAACGATTTCACAGATTCTTTTTCGCTGTCTTTGTTATTGCCAGGAGAAAGTTCTTATGAAGGAGAAAAATAAGAATGTTGCGCGGAAAATTACAAAATTTAAGAAAACTGAAAGACCATATTAACATTTCTAATGTAAGTTTATGTCGTTTAACAGAACTGTCAGTCATTTGACAGATAGCGCGACACCAATTCAATATTCATTGTTAAGATGACAGGACGGGTCAGCTATTTTAGTAACTTATATAATTTTCATAAAGAAGCCTATGTAACGTACCTGTTTGTTGGTGGTGGCCGATTGAGAAACATATGTTGGTATGATAAGCAGCCGCTGAATGTTCTTACATTCCGCGAGGGCATCGTCGAAGCCCACCTGCGAACAAGATTATTTTTTTTAACTAAAGCTTGATCTATTACTATAATGACTTGAATAGGACACATCATTAAAGTAATAGAGTAACAATAGAATTAGACCTTAGTTTCGGTACATAAACTCATATTTGTCACAGTGATACCAAGCACTAGACAAAATATATAGTCAAATCTCTTTAGTTCGTTTGTAATATCAGTGTTCTACATCAAAGAAATTACAAGACAATACAATAAATTAAAGGATTATGAAGGCGCGTTTGTCCACACCCCCGATCGTTTTCACCCAACAGTAGATAAATTGTTCACTGTTGTATTTCTTACATAAGAAGTAGAAGATCAGTTTATACCAGTGATATAAAGCTTCACCAGTAGCAAGCAGGTCATCGTCGATGTTGTCAAATGCCTCGGTGTGATCAGTATCAAATGTATGACCTTGACGTCGATGTTGACGAGCTCGAGCCTGGTGAGCAGCGGCAGGTGCGCCAGCGCGCGCAGGATGGCGGGCGCGGCGCAGTGCGCCGTGCCGCGCTCCAGCCGCAGCCGCCGCAGCCGCGACAGCCCGCGCAGCGTCGACGCGAACTCCGCGCGGAACGTGCACTCGCCCAGCTCCAGCGTCTCCAGCTGGGGCAGCTGCCCTATCACGTCGCATAAACACCAGCCCAGGTCCTAAGGAAACGAAACAATATTAACCAAATTAGCTCCTTACGAGGAGTCCTGTACCGTATTTGTAACAAATAATCTGTCAGTGTCAGAGTAACTCACCTTGATGGAGGTGAGCGAGAGGTGGTGCAGCGCGCGCAGCTCGGCCAGCGGGCTGAGGTCGCGCGCCAGCGAGAGGCCGGCCATGCTCTTGAGGCGCAGCTCCTGCAGGCGCGGCAGGCCGGCCACGGGCGCGGGGTCGAGGCGCGCGTCGCGGATGGCCAGCGCCGCCAGCGACACCAGCCCCGGCACGCCGCTCATCACCGCCTCCACGGCGCGCGCCGGACACCGGCACATCTCTATCCTGACAACGGAACACTACTCTCAGCCTCGGCGGTCGGCGACCACCCTCACATCGATGTCTTCCAGTAGATACTGTGTTCACTGACATGAGCGAAGCGTTTGATACGGTTGATCACTTAATAATGGTCAGAAAACTACCTTTCGTCCGTGTACATGGTGCTTTGCTGGAATGATGTAATTCTTATTTAACCGACAATCGCAGAAAGTTGTAATTTGCGACTAAGAACCGAGACCTTTTCATATCTCTTCGGGAGTCTCTCAAGGCTCTCATTCAAAATTCAAAATTCAAAATAATTTATTTGCAATAAATAGGGTAACATTTAAACAGATGTTATTTAAAACAAATCACCAGCCTATTTAGCCATTATAAATAGCATGCAATCATTTAGGCCCTATTTTCATTCTAGTAATAAACGACCTGATAATCTGACATAAGTTGTGCGAAACTCAAAATGTATATTGGTTGCAAACGATTTAAAAATATATACAATTACTCGTAGTTGTGGCGATGCATTGTTGTTGTAAAAGAACCTTTACCTAGTAGCCGCCTGGTCACAAAGAAATAAGTTTCTATTTAATTCAGATGAACGCAAAATTATTAAATTCACAACAAACAAGCCAAGATAATTTGAAATTATCGTAACAGTGCATATAATTTCTGAACGGAAAAAGTGCTAAAACAATGCTAGCATATCTTACTATGTAGGTATTATATCCGTTTGTCTATTATTGTTTTTACACAATACTTTCAGCCAAATTATGTAATGTTTCTTTATCATAAAGACATAAGTTATCGGTAGACACTGCCTTTCCTTATACGTAATCATATAAACAAGATGCCACGCATCAACATCCATTGCATGTAAACACATGGCACATAATTATCTAAAAATCTGCCATCGAGAAAAAATACTTCGACAAAATAGGAGTAGAAAACCTTTCGAATTTATGTTTTGGATTTTTTTTTGGCTTTGTCTCTATGAGCTGGTTAACTCAAATAATTGAATAAGTACTGGAACTACTGTCCACCTCAGTATGCAGTCTTTCGCACGCAATCTATGGCTCACATTTGTGTGTTCTGCTCTACATGTGTATAATATCGAGTTCTTTTTAAGAGGAATGAGAAGAGGCACTGACATGAAGTGCATGTAATTTCGTCGTTTCTATTCCTGAACACCAGTGTACTGCAACTTAATAGGTAGGCCCTGCTTGTTACATGTCGTGTCTTAATAAAAAAAATACGCACCTCTCTAATGATTCCACTTTGGATATGTGCTGTGCGAATTGTTCCCAAAATACGGCGTCGTTCTGCGGTAACAGCATCTTGCGTAGATCCAATCGCTTTGTGCCGTGTCGTTTTAGAGCGTCGCATAACCCTCCCCAATCACTCACCTGGAAATAACCCAATATTTATTGCAAACTAGCAGCACGCCCCGACTTTACCCGGACCGAACTACCTAAAGTTCAGTCGACAGTTGATTGAAAAATCAGGTCTTTAGAAGTTCTCATTTCTGATTGCGGCCTGCTTATTATTCTTATCGATAGACAATAAAAAATTAAACGCTCCAACGGCCTGCACTTGACAACAGCTGCGTGCCTCGTACCATAAAACACATCTAGCACACGGCGATTGCGACACACGTAACCTCTTGTCATACAGTATGCGAAACTTAAGCGACAATCGCTATTTCGAGACTTCTCGTAATATTTATTAACTCTCGGCGAACATAGTCGTACTTTATATATATAATAACCAAAGTACATACATAATAACCCATGTGGGATAATGTGCCATTCAATTGACGAAAGCATTTCAAATAGGTGCAAGAAACAATACTTTCTCTTATGGATGCGCGTGTTAGTCTAATCGATCACACAAGTTAAGCAACGGCGACCGTAGCCTATTATCTCGAACGCTTGCGAGCTTCGGAGGACACGTTAAGCTGTCGGTCCCGGCTGTTGTCAAAAGTTGACAGTCGTTAAGTCAAGTCAGTGGCCTTTTTGCGGCTAAAAAACACTGTCCTCCGCCAAGCCGCAGTTGAGCAGCGTGGTGGAGCATGCTCTAAACCTCTTCGATTGAAGGGAGACCCGTATCCCAACAGTGAGATGATTATGGGATGATGCCGTAAGTAACAATACTTACGTGTGAATTTTTCATCCGCACATGTCTCCACAAGGCGGGCGTGGACGCCAACTGCTTCCATAAGCGACACACCCGCGCGCAGTGTGCTAAATCTCGCATACCTAAATACTGGAAAATCTGAAATGAAATATTATACTAATTACCCATAAAGTCTTCTTATGAAATATAAATCTTCTGTTACTATAAAAAAAAGGCAGCTGTTACCGATTGATCTACCAACACACAGCTTAAACCAGTGGACGGATCGGGTGGATTCGGGTGCGCATATAAAAACAGGATTTTTGAAAAACGCGTCCAGGACCGACAATCTAAGCCTGTCCAGCTGCAACGGAGAGTACGTTGAGGGGATATCATGTACCCGAAACTATTTACCAGTGCTCTGGAAGACGTATTTAAAACGCTGAACTGGAAAAAATAGGGCATCAATGTGAATGGCGAGTACCTCTCACACCTTCGGTTTGGCGACAACATGGTCATAATGGCTGAATCGCTGGAGATCTCGGTTGTATGTTAACCGACCTCATTGCCGCATTTCGATCCGGCTGGGAAAGAATTTCGACAAGACGAAAGTCACGATTTTGTCATCCCTAGCCCGGTTATCGTAGAGAATGCAGCTATTGATGTTGTCTACCTCGGACATTCCATACAGCTTGGCCGGGGTAATTTTAACAAAGAGATCGATAAATCTATCTATAGTTCATGCAGCGAGCGATGGAGAGCTCTGATCGGGGTTTTTTGATGGATCGAATCTGGATCGAAGAAAGGATTCAAATTTGCCGACATAGTCTTCAGAGTGCAAGCTGAAGTGGCAATGGGCCGGTCACATCTGCTGACTAAGTGTTGGCAGATGGGGGAAAAGGTATTAGAGTGGATGCCGCGCGTAGGAAGACGAAGCGTTGGATGCCCTCCTTCTAGATGGTCCGAAGACATCAAATAAGCAGCTGGAAGCGACTGCGGAAGGCCGAGCATCGTATCTGGTGGAAAGCATTGGGGAAGGCCTATATCCAGCAGTGGGTAAATACGGGCTGATTATGATGATGCGATCCTATTTGCTAGTCGAGTATGTTTCTTATAGACACTGTATACAAATATAGAAAGACCCCTGACCTGTACAACAACGTTGTAGTTCTTCTCGTGCGCCTTGTTGTAGAAGTTAGTGAAGTAGTCTGTGTCGTCGAGGCGAGGCCGGCCCCGGCCGCGGCGGGGCGAGGCGGCGGCCGGCGCGGGGCTCGCGGCCGGGGGCGAGGCCGCGCCGTTCGCGACACGGCCGCGTTTCTTATCATCACTGTATAACATTTAAAAAAAAGATGAAGTCATATCTTCCCATATGTGACATAAGGCCTATTATTCAATGAATTGAGTAAAAAATATAAAAATACGTATTTGATAATAGCACCGACTCAATTTTTTATATTATAGTCCCTTCACACCTAAGTCGCTAGCAACTCGACAGTAGCAGCGCGACTGTCCAAACCATTATTTGGTATGTACAGTAGCGCTGAAATAAATCAAAAAGCGCCACGAATTAACCTAACCGAAATACAGCCGCCCTGCTTGCGACCTAATATGGAGACACCATTAATATTTTCTATGTAACCAACTTTAAAATCATGAAAAAATAAAACAATAATATGAATATGGCATCCATTTTGGACATCCATTTGGTTATTTTTTGTATGAAAGAGCTGTTTTATTTTGTTCATGATTTCAGAGTTCTGTAGCATTACCAACTAACATACATTAAAACTTACCTTACCTAATAAAAACTCGTTCGATCACCATATTATAAAAAATATAGTCAAAGTAAAATTATTTTATTAATTAATGAACACGTGCTTCGGTTTGATACATTTCCTTTACATAGTTCAACGGTATAACGTAATAAAATTTTACTACAAAACAGTATAATTGCAACATAACTATTAAAAGTATGTATAAACAGAAAATATACAGTAAAATGTACAATCAGCCACGGAAATAAGTAGCATTTGAATAAATACATCATAAACTAATTTACAAATTATTATGAAATTTTATCATAAGGATGGTGCCATAATGGAAACAAAACAATGAATTATGCTTGACTAATAACATAAAAAGGCCAAGATTGTCTTGAAAAGATTGCTCTCAGCAATACGAGAGCCATGTTGCATATATACAAGTCTTTAATAATTTATTGATTCACTGTACTTTAAATATGTATTACCTAACTATCTAGAAATCATTGAAAACGTAACTAGTCTAGCTTTTTACATTACAAATTGTAAATAAATAAAACATAAAAAAGGTAATTTGAATGGAGCAGACTAAAACTGACGCTATAAACAGTGTTTTATGCATTTTTCATTCAAAACCGCCATTTTTAACATATGATAAAAAGTAACTAATTTGACTGAGGTATCACCATCCACATTATACAGTACAATAGGCGAAATACCAAAATAAGTTTCATGCAATTACAAAATTTAAAATTCGAATTTTTAATCCGCCGCCGAAGATACTTATTTCCTTTGATGACTGTACGTACACACAAAGATACATCAAGTTAGACTCTATACAGACTATAATTAAGCTATATACTTAGTATATAATCGTCCGAATGGGGCAATGCAACGACAAGACAGGACAAAGTAAACGTCAAACAATAAGGATCGCGCGTGATGTCAGTATAAAATCAGAGACGCTGATTCCGTGGATGCTCGTGGGCACCAGTACCTAATAGAAATAATTAGTGGGTGCTCGGCACCCATGATCATAGACATTAACAAAGCGACTAAATTTCGAGTCATACGGAGAGTTCGATATCATCAATAAATCATACATTTCTTTTGAGGTGAATAAGTCTTTCAAATTTCTTCCATAGGGAGACAATTAAAAAAAACGAATGATAACAAAATCGGGGGATACAGTTTGGTGTTGCAGGTACATATCCATCATCTCCATCCAAAATTCAATCACACCACCGAATAGATGAATGATAAAAGAATTTATTACACTAAGTAAGGGCTATGGAACAACATATGGAACTTCGCCGTGCGGGAGGGTGGGAGCGCTGCCATTTTGAGATTATTTTAGTGCATAATACGTATTCACACACGGCCGTGTCCATTACACAGCCACACCTTATTTTTTTCGTCTGCAATATTTGCTGATAATGTTGCAAGACAAACTCAAAAGTAACTATTTTTTGCGCATACATGTGCGTGCGCTGGAGATTTCAGGAGTGGCGTAAAGTCCACAAAGACGGCGTACGGTAAAGCTACTAGACAGGCGCGTAGTAGCGATGCGGCACGCCAGCGCCCCTCCGACTGCATGTGCTTTAGTAAACGTCGCTATTATATACATTTTGTATGAACAAATTTTGAAGCAACACCGTACCTATCCCACGCCTACCTTCACCGTACGTCGTCTCTGTAGACTTTACGGAGACAGTATGAGCACCCACGAGGGTTTATAAAAGCCAGCGTCCTTTGCAAAATAACAACAACACACTGTATATATGTCATGGTCAATGTAATAAATTAGTAATTATTAATACTGACTGATACTTGGTCAATGTAATAAATCATGTTTTGGTTAGATTTGAGTTGATTTTTGGTTAGGTTAGGGTTTTCTTATGTCCTGTCATCGGAAATAGGACGCGTAGCTCCGTCAACTTAGATGATGAATGATGTGGTGCCAAGTAAGCTTAATTTTTAATAATTGACAATCTATTACATTGGCTGTATAATATACATATCAATATCCCATTCGTACGATTCGAAGCACTAAATTCTAATAGTTTAAAAACACAGTCCAAACATCGGAAATATACAAAAAATAAATCGCGGTAAATCCGGGTCTTACAACAGTAACTTTAATCTAATATAGAATATGTGTGGGTGTTACATAAAAATACGTTCAGAATTTGTTCTTTTCTTACACTTTTATGTTTTTTACAGTTTTATTACAAAACCTTGTTTAGCGAAGTTAAACAACAATGATGTGTCATTTTCACGCCTCCGTAGTTGGGAAGCTTGACTAAGCGAACACAGAAGTTAAGCAACATCGGTCGTAGCCTGAAACATCGATGGGTTTATTTATCTCGAGCTCCCCCGTGCCTCGGAGGGCACTTCTGCCAACCCGCGGATGAGCAGCGTGATAAATATAAATGGAGTATGCTCTAAACCCCTTCGATTGAGGGAAGTCCCATATCCCAGTAGTGGAATGAATAAGAGTGGACGAAGAATGACTGTAGTATTCGGCAAAATGTCTATATTTTAAGTTTCCCTCGACGACTACACGTTATGATAGCAATAAGATAGTATAAATAGCTAATAATTTAGGAATGAACCTCTCTCTGTTTATATACCACAATATATATGATAACTGTATTTTGGGATTTTACTCATCAACCACCAACCCGCAACATACTATATGGCGACCCTGCCAGGAAACAACAGATAAAACACAATTTCCTTTAGTCTCATAACATGCAAATTGCAAAATATGGTTGTAAAACGTTCAAATCTCATAAGATCCAAGTCTCGAAATCCAAGTTGCAAAATACCTACAGCTCAAAACATTTAAATTGTAGAATATTCAAGTCTCAAAACATCAATGTCTCATAATATTCAATTCTTACTAGTTAAACAAGGCTTTGTAATACAGCTGTTAATGCCTTCTTCTCTAAAGGAAACAAAAATCCATTCCATAAGGAATTTACGATACTATAACGTAATTGTAATTATTTTGTATGGAACTCTTTAGTATTAGATATCAACATCAAACAAATTAGTTATAATAACATTTAAACTTTCGCGTTGTATGATTTATGAAAAATAACAACGGGAATTAACTCGATCAGTCACTCTGTGAGCACGGCCGGTGCAACCTGGTCGAAACGTCAGGCAATAATAAAGGTATGTAAATACCCCTTATGCATGATCGCGTTAATTCCCGTTCATATTTTTCATAAACAAAATTATTTTTTTTACATTTGTTTTAGGCATTTGTTCAAGGCATTTCAATTATATATCATTGTTTTATTTATCCGATACTTATAATTAACTGTATACATCTGTTATCTATCAAGTATGATGATGCCTAAAGTATTCTACAATAGCATCCTTCCCCCAGTGATGTAGATTCCGGCAAGAAGTGCATGAAATTCATATATTAGTAAACAAGTCTATTTTAAAAACATAATATATGCAAAACCAATCTACCTGACAAATAAGCCAGTACCTCTGAATCGGATATATTGTTAGAATAAAAGATCTATCTTAATACATAAAAATTTCGTGTCATGTTGTTTGTCCGCAATGGAATCCTAAACTACTGGACCGATTTTAATAAAATTTTGCACAGTGTGTGCTGTTTGATCCAACTTGAGAGATAGGATAGTTTATAACTCATCGGAAAAAAATATTACGTAAAAATATTTAACGACGTGTAGGCGCGGATACACGAGGGGGGGGGGGGGGCTGCCTCGGTGAATCGGTACGTGTGAACCCAATATATCAGTATAAGTATTAGCACTGCGTGCAATATGGCTACTCCCTACCGCTCTCTCGTATCGACCTCACCTCCCCCTGAGACAAATCTGGAACAGTTTGTATGGCGCTGCACGCACACACGCTTATTCACGCTCTGCACAGACGCCATTGTTTATGTAGTAGTTAATGTCGCGACATAAGTATAGAGTGACCGAGGTGTGCCAATATTAAGGATGCCTTGACACTACAGTTTAGTAAAAACTTTATTGGACAATAAATAAACATAAATACACAATTACAATAATTAAAAAAGAAGAAACTTTATCATACAATGGCGGACTTATCCCATTAGGGATATATTCCAGTCAAACATAGAAAACCTGAAAGGATATTGGAATTTAAAAATTTGGAACCAAACCACAGTGTAAGTAATAGTACCAGTGCTGTATGGCCATCCCCTGCCGCTCTACCGTATCAACATCAACGCCGCTCTGAGACGAATCTGGAACAGTTTGTATGGGAAAGTCGATTTCAACAGTTTGGTTATTATTTTTAACACTTTATATCAATATAGGATAAGAACTTTTGCGGCATCGAAGCTTTTTCTATAAAAAAATGTTTGCTACACATAGTACGTAGTTCTACCCCGGGACTGTAATGGGCTTCACTGTTCATTGCCTTTTTTTTGGCGGCCGCCGCTGTTAATCCTGGCTACACAGGAGACACAGTGGTGGGAATATGTGGTGGGCCCACAATCCCGGTAAAAAAATGTTTGTTGTATCCTGTCAGATTTAAGTGTTTTCTTCTGAAGAAGATAAATATAAAATAAAAGTTTTGTTTTTCTACGAGCCAGATTGTTAGAATAGAAATGAAGAACGTCTCATTCAAGTATTGATGACATTTCTGAATTTTTAATTGGTCTGAACATTTGGACGCGACCAGTTATTTCTTGCATAGAAATAATTGCTATAATCGAAATACTACTTAATTTATATTACTAACTTTATTTAAAATTTAATTAATTAACTAACCACTCGCTATAGTTTTAATATTATCATTTAATTTTAAATGTACAACAATTTAAAATTCTGATTTGGTATCATGCATGTATGTGCAAGTGATTAATTCACTTGCACAATAATAATAATTTGTTATTTTAAATATCGTTCATTGACCAGGGCACCCTTAAAATGACACCACTTATGTCTCACTTATTACTTCTCAGTGTCATGGGTAATCACTATTGCCAACGGCATAATCCTACTGATGTCTCATTTATATAATAGCCAACATCTGTAGAAATTATAGATAGATAAGTAACTTCAGTATAATCCACGATCACGTTAAGGTGATTGTTCCTAGTATAAAATAATAATAATAAATATGCCTGGACTAATTTCACACCGCCATCTAGTTCCAAACTAAGCATAGCTTGTACAATAGGTACTAGATAACTGATATTACACTTCAATTCATTTTTTTAAAATGCATACAATACATAGAAAACACCCAGTCAAGACAAACAGACATGTTCATGCATACAAATATTTGTCTTGTGCGGGGATCGAAGCCGCAACCTCCGAGTCAAAATGGCCATTGCTAACCATTCGACCACCGAGCTCGTCATAACGTCGTCGTCGTCGAGTAACTTGCTCACACATTATGGTTGGAAGGATCTTTCATTCAATAAATATTTTAGCTTAGATCCCAATGAACTTATTTCTAAAGTATTAACGCAATTGTTCCTACTGATCTTTGTTTATTATTAATTACATAACTGTTAATTTGCAAGATCAATTCGAATATACGAAATTATATAATACTAGCTTCTCGAAGCTTCGCCAGCGTTATTTTTTTTAATACATTTTTGGACATTGGAGGATATCCTATGTCCTTTGAGAATATGTGTTTCATGACAATCGGTCGAGTAGTTTCGGCGTGAAAGCGTAACAAACAAAGTCACATTCACATTTATAATATTAAGTAGGGATAATAATTTCATTTCTAACTAAGCGAATAATGTTTTTTTATGAATTATCCTGCCAATGTATGAGCAAACTGCTAGGACCAATCAGCTTAAGCCAATAATAAAAGGTTTTGAGATGATTAGGGATGGTTTTGAGATGTGTTGGGCAGGGTTGTTCGGCAGTATAATAAATACAATGTCGTATGGTGGCTCGCTACATCACTAATACTCGGGTGTATCAAAGCAATAGCTATTACCCATGACACCCAGGTGGTGTCAAGACACCCAGGTGTTGTCATGACACCAAAGTGGTGTCATTTTCAGGGTGTCATAGACAATTAATGTTAAATATGTATACAAACCTATCTACTTACTTACATGCGCAATATATGTAAAGTTGCAAAAATAGAAACGCTAGGTTTTCAGAGCAATAGTACTATATTATATACAGTATGGCCACTTCCGGCTACGATCAATAAATAAATCAATACCGGCGAAATCAATCGACCAAAGATAAAGCTGTTGGCAAATATGACACTTGCCTTATCCACCATTAAGTTAAATAGTATCCTCCAGGTAATGGAAGTTTGACCGTACGTAACACAAAAAACGATCTACGCAATACCCTTAAGTCTTTTCCCTAATGTAGTTACAACCTGCTGATTGCTCAATTCCGAGGTGGCTACCCGAGACTGTACTTTTTATTGTTATTTTATAGGATAGATATTATTTATTATTACTTTTACGACTCTGGATACTAGTGATTTAGCGCCTGACATTTGTTTTTTTATATCTCGGCTTGAGAGTAATAATATTACTGAAGGCATCCCATTATTCAGTTTCTTGCAATAACACAACGGCAAAATAAGATATTGTAAGTTATTCTTGCTGTCAATGTCAGAATTTAACTAAAGATTCGAGTGCTGCCACCTGCCAAAGGTTTTCAGTTTAGTTCCTATACAACCAAGTAGGTACATTAGACTGGTGTACTATTATAACCTAACAACTATAGGTGTTTCATATTTATATCTACATATAGTGATGCTGTCGCGATTTTCCATCGCATTTGCTTGATGCTATCTGTAAAGAAGAAAAATAAATTTATACTGATATATTTAAAGTGACCAGAATCGAATCCGATGTAGGGTGCAGCTCCATTGAAGCGGAATTGGGTAACAATGAGCTATTTTCATACATTTCACACATAAATGTCATTGCTTGCATTGAAATGAAATGAAATGAATTACTCAGTCATTGGGCCCTTGTGGGCACTTAGACACGTCACACACTTTTATTATTTATTAGCATTTCGGAATTGACCATTGGCGAAGAAGAAATGCTTGAAAGAAACTTGACAATATGGGTCTTTTTTTTAAATTCAAGAATAATACAAGAATTACAACTTAGTTTGCATTATTGTTATAGCTTTTGGTTTAACATGCTCTTCTGTGTCTGTCTATAAATGGCAACTGTTACTAACTAATCTATCAACTCACAGCCGTAACCACTGGATTGATCGGGTTGAAAATGTTGAAATATAGCATCCGCTAAGAAACGATTTACGCTAAATACTAAGAAAATAGTGGAATACTGGGATATGCGCGTCCGAAGTTGTGAGAGCAAGCTAGTTATTTTATGAATGGCTTTGGTTGCAGACATTTAATGTCTCGAATGTGAATATAAAACATCGCAAATTATAAGAAATTTGAGATATTGACTTATTGAATCAATAGACAGAGAAAATAATAAGCCTGAACAACTTAAAGCTATAACAATCGTATCAATCGGTAAAGCCCCGGATCCGTTACAGTGGAACTGCATCTTTAATCTTCTAGAGTACATAAACCCCATATATTTATATTTATTCGTTTTTTTATTGGTTTTGTGACTTTACGACTCTTTTATAAAAGGCGCCAGTTCCACTATCACCATTACTCATTGTAGTGATAATTCTAAGACTACATTCCACTTGGTTCCCAAAATATTTCCACTATACCCATTTTTTTTTTACCATTTTAATTATAGCGTAACGGTTATAACGGGAATAGTACTGCCACTATTACCATTAATGATAATTCTCAATGGTAACTAATATCAAAATCTCTCCAAAAAAAATTTTATTTGACAAAGTTACTATTTCCATGTCCTAATGCTGTAATTTTCATAATCAAAACTTACTGCTGTGGTTGTACAATCGAACGAGGAACAACAATGAATCGTCTGCCGTTGAGAACCGCTAGCGACTGCGGCAGAGTGGCGCGCATGGCGAGGGCGCGGGGCGAGGCGGCCGGCGGGGGCCTGGCCGGCTGCTGCGGCAGCTGCGGTTGCGGCATCTGATGTAACTGCTGCTGCGACTGGTGAATTTGCGGTTGCGGTAGCTGCTGTTGCGGCTGCGGCAGTGGTTGCGGCTTTGCTACCGCCCACACGCGCTCCCCGTCTGGCCCGCCGCCCGCCACCTGCAGATAGGACGTATTACTAGATAATTTTCACGTATTCTTTTTTTGGATCTGTGACAAACCAAAAAAATGATTTGTATACTATCATCATCATCGTCAGCCTGTATCTGGCCACTGCTGGACATAGAGCTTCCACTATATGCGATCTTCCGCTTTCCACATCCAGCCACATCCGGCTGTTCCCTTGAGGTCATCGGTTCATCTAGAGGGGGGCTCCCGACGCTTCGTAGCCCCCTAGGAGGTCTCCACTCTAGCACTTTCCCCCCCTCATCGGCCATCACTGACTCGGCAGATGTCTACGGTTCACTACCACTTCAGCCTGCTAACTCTGAGAGCTATGTCGACAACTTTTTCAAGCCTTGAAACATCGCAAACTAGAATTTTGGAACTACCATCGTGGGAAGAGAAGTTTTTTTGAAGTAAAACTTCTTTACGCATGCTTGACTTGGGGAGTAAGCTGGTGAATGCGTGACGAGAGCGTTACGAAAAGTGTGATCGGGCGAACGGAAGTTGAGAGGGAGATATAAGTAGAAGTTTTACTTCAGCCGTGTGGTCTAAAAGCACATTTTTTTTTTCAGAAGCAATTTATATCCCGAAAACAAACAACATTTAAAACGTACCTTCATTCTTAACAGCACACGTTTATCGGACCGCGGCCCGCTTTTGGGCACCGGTACCGGTACCGGCACCGGCACCGGGACCGGCGCCGGCACGCGGCGCGGTACAGGCGCAGAAATCGAACTAGTTATACTTGTTGCGGTTACGCCGGATTTGTGAGTCAAAGGTGGCGGATCGAGAGGTGGTGACGATGATTTGCGACAATTCTGAAAAAGACAACATATTTTCGTTATAAAAGATGTGTGAAAACTTATACGTATATATATGAGTCGTGTGGCCGTGTGGTTTCCGACAGACTAGAATAGAATCACTCCGTCTCTTCCCGACTAAGGGAAATACATTATCAAACATCGATCAGGCCTCCCCAACCCGTCTGGCCAGCGTGGCGAGTGTAGGCCAAATCCTCCTTCTGTCTTTGGGACGGACGAGAGAGGGTCGTGCCCCTGTAGTGGAGACTAAAATGACCTGATGATGATGATATATAAGAGAATCCCTATTTACCAGGGGGTGTAAGTGGTTCATCAACAGCTTAGAACCCTTTGAATTGTAAGCTGGGGACTGGGGAATGTACCTCCACCTCACAGAATACCGTAGCCAAACAACAATTCCCTTGAGGGTTGTTGTGTTCCTGCGAGTGAGTGAGGTCACCAGAGGGGAAGGAGATGCTGCGCTGGCAGCGGGGGTGGCGGCGAGCCGTATGCTTGTCAGCCACCCGACGTTATATAAAAAATAAATAAAAAAAATCCCTTGGTCACGGCATCATGCGTGAACAGACCAATACGAGTATCGCTAATTTTCAGCGAAATTCATTGAGCTTATGAAATCGTCCGGTCGTTCTGTCTGTCCGTTGCCATGAAACTAAAATTTTGAAATTCAGACTTCGGATTCGTGTAGAGCATCAAAAAGTAGTAATGTAAAGTGTGAACCTTGGTTTTCGGATATAGATTCGGGATTTCGCAAAAAAAAAAAAAAAAATCGCTATGGTGGCGCATGCTGCGCGTCCGATATGAGAAAGTACTTATGAAAGAATTATCATGAGAAAGTACTTATGAAAGAAAAAATAAGAAAGTTGCAAGGAAAATTAAAGAAAACTGAAAGACTGTATTATTAACTTTTCTATTGTAACTTTATGTCGTTCGACAGGACTGTCAGTCAATTTGACAGAGTGCGCGAAACCAATTCCAATTCAATATTCAATGTTAAGAAGGCAGGACAACGTCTGTCGGACCAGCTAGTAAATAATAAATATTCCTGGACAAATTATGGGAGAGGGAAGCTTTGCCATTTTGAGAAAATTTTAGTGCATATAACGTATTCACGTACAGCCGTGTCTATGACACAGTCACAGCCTGTTTTTGCTATGTTATTTGGCAGTAATGATACCTTGCACAGTATGGGGCGGGGCGGGTGCGCGGGGTGGCCGACGCAGGCGGGGTGGTAGAGGCACAGGCAGGCCGCGCACGCCAGCGTGGGCAGCCCGCGCCGCACGACAGTAATGATACCTTGCACAGTATGGGGCGGGGCGGGTGCGCGGGGTGGCCGACGCAGGCGGGGTGGTAGAGGCACAGGCAGGCCGCGCACGCCAGCGTGGGCAGCCCGCGCCGCACGACAGTAATGATACCTTGCACAGTATGGGGCGGGGCGGGTGCGCGGGGTGGCCGACGCAGGCGGGGTGGTAGAGGCACAGGCAGGCCGCGCACGCCAGCGTGGGCAGCCCGCGCCCGCACGACAGCGAGCACGGCTGCACCAGCCGCCGCGGGGACTGGAACGACACACCACCGCCGCGCCGTCAGAAACCATGCTACGAAAACACTAGGGACCCACTACCGGTGAAGTTGATCGCCTTCAGCTATTACCATCGAAAAATAGGTCTTATGTTTTAGTAATTGACAAACGTCTTCAGCTCAGTCGGTAAAGCTCCAGAGTTTCTATCGGCTAAGCTAAACGCGTCGTCGACCTATATTCACCCCACTGCTGGGATACAGGTCTTCCGTCAATAGACGGAGTTTATAGCATACTCCACCACGCTGCTCGACTGCAGGTTGGCGGAGGACAGTGTTTTTAAGTCACCTAAAAGCCACTAATTTAGCTTAACGACTGTCGCTTAACCCTTGGAGTGCCTGGTGGGTAAAAATCTTGTGGCGTGCCTGGTGGGTCTGTCAAACCCGTAAACAAAACACTGGTTATTTTTGTTATTTGTTGTGTAATGATTTCAAATGGTAAGTTTTAAATTGTTTCGAACATTGTTTTATGTAACAAAAAAAACTAAATTTATTTGACAGTTTTATTAACAAAATTAAAACCTCTTATTTTAGGTAACGAAAATAAGCACTTTGTATTTAAATCATCAATGTTATTTTTTTTTTGTTATCGTGATCAAAATCGGACTTTACATTAATTTAAGGCGATATTCAATCAAATTATAGATTCACAAACGAATCAGTATTCATTTACATTACAGTTTTCACACATAAAATGTGTGTGTTCCATGCAAATGTAAGACCCGAGCACACATAAAGGGCCGGGTCTGTTAGACCCACCAGGCACCCCAAGGGTTAATGACAACAGCCGGGACCGACGGCTTAACGTACCCTCCAAAGCACGGACGAGCTCGAGATAAATTAACCCATCCATGGACAGGCTACGTTTGACATTGCTTAACTTGCGTAATCGATTAGACTGCCACGCGCAACGGCGCCATCGAGCTCCTCTATGTTTGGTACTTGGCGTGAAAAAAATGAACGGTAATCAAACCTGTACGTCCGGAGAAGGCGGCGGTCGGCTCTGCAATGGCGGCGGCGGCTGCGGCGGCGTGCACGCTCGCGGCGGCTGCTGTTGCGGCTGCTGCTGCTGCTGCGGTTGCAGCTGCGGTTGCGGCTGCGGCTGCGGCTGCAGCTGCGGCGACTGCGGCAGTTGCGCGGCCGGCGGCCTGGCCGCACACGCAACTACACTCGCGCCGGCTCAGTACCCGCAGTGGAGGGCTAATTGCGCAAGTCAATTAACCCTCCCTCTTGCGAAAACATTTCACTACTTACTAGTGCGATATTAACATCACTACAGTTACACGAGACGAGATATAACGGCTCGCCTGTACGATCTATGTCGTACGGAAACAGAAAATACAGTAAAAATATTACAGTCAGTCAGACAGACAGTCTTAAATATTAATAAATATACAGCTTACATCTAATTTTACGACATAATTATATCATACACATTAACAATTTTGACCATACTCATAATTACTTAAAAACCCTCAGGCTGAGAATGACAAATTCCTAAAAACGGCAACTTCCTAAACTGGCTACTTCCTAAAATGACAACTTTGTCATTCATACAAACAAAAACACTGATTCAAAGTTACAACACGGAACATCCAGTCAAATATTACTTGCTACTACAGAACCCTTCATGGTTGACCATTGTTGGTTAGTCATCATACCAGTGAATGTCTCAAAAGTATCTCAAAACCAGTTCTCAGCCTGATGGGTCCTTAATAAGTTGTCATTTTCAGAATCAGCCATTTTCGGAAATTGTCTTATTTGCAATAGACGTTATAGGAAATTGTCGTTCTCAACCTGAGGGACGTAAACGACTATAAATTACGTAATATATCTACTAAGAATGGTTCACGTTGACAGTTCCAATATAACCGTAAAAATGTATCAAACCGTTGTTCATTTAAACCAAAAAGTATCATATACACACTGTTATGAACAGAAATTCCTGTATATCAATCAAATACTTAAAATTTAACATTCTCATACACATATCATATTCATATTAGATGTATGCTAATAAAAATATAATAGATTAATAGATTCGATAATACGAATTTTCGCAAAGAAAAATAGCAAATCAAGTATATCATCACTTATATTTGTAGAAACAAGTAGGATAAAAAATTTAATTTTTTTTTTTTCGCAATTGACAAACAAAATTGCAAATGCGAAAAAAAGGATTATTTTGACTCCTTACACTAACCGCGGTGCATAGTTACGAAACAGCCTTAGGGACCTCCGCCGAAATAAAAGTCAGAGGTTTCGCCCGAAATTTTGGATTTTCTAAATCAATTTTGCAGTGTCTCCAAGACAACAAATGTTCTGAGTACTTAGTGCGAGTATTTTGGTCGTATTTGAACGTTTACAAACCGACCAAATTGAGAAAAAGTTTAATATATAATAATTTAACAGACGTGTGTTACATATCCAAATTAGCCGGGTTGCTCAGTTCAAAATGTGAGCAAGTAAGCCACATAAGTTTTATATGTAACACGGTTATAAATTCACAACATGAGAGTCCTTCTCTATTTCGTCGGTTTGTTTACGTTAACATTCGCACTAAGCACTCTGCTGGATGAAAAGTCCCACATCCATCAACTCAATCGAAGGAAAATCGTATGTGATAAATTCCGATCTTTAGCCCGAAAATTGAAATTTCCATTTCGGAATAGGTCCCAGGTAACATTAAAACATCAATGTACTTCAAGAGCATACCGTCGTGACAGCGTGTGTGACGACGCCTTTACATGTATGGCGATTATGTAACTCAACGACGAAAAAAATACATAGCATCTTGTATGAGATTCGTTTTGTTTTGTCATTCAACAAAGTAATCGATTTGGACAACTCTCGCTCTATAATAGCCAGAGTTGTGGAAGTCAATTGAACGAATGAACGAACACTATAAAGGGCATACATCACATAACGTCACACAAATTTCATGATTTTTGACCCCTTCCCCAACCTTGTCAAAGCTGGTCACATTTGTGAGACTCCCCTCCCTCCCTAGAGTAACGTCACATATTTTGCAATTTTACATCTAGAGTTGCAAATACTTTTGAGATTTTCGTTAATAATTCAAAGTTCGTGTGTTAACACTTAGATCATAATAGATTTTGAAATGTCACGTCACACAATATCACACTTCGTCGACCCCCCCCCCCCCCTTCCCCCCCAACGTGTGACGTAATTTATAAGGTCCGAGTGTTCGTTCATTCAGAGAGCAGAGTATCGTGAATATTTCAAACCAAATCGATCAAAAAAGTCAAAGTCATTCGACTCGTAAGCTCATGTAATCGCCATACTTTTTTTAAAAAAGATGGTGACTTACCTGGGCTTCTTCCAAGCGGCGGAGTTGTTGTTGTCAGTAGTAGAGGCGGGCGTTGCTGCTTTTTTCTGTTTGTTGTTAGCGGGTGTAGCTGGGGAGGACGTTTGACCGCTCGTACTTAGACGCGAGCCCACTGATTTAACCTAGCAAATAATAAATAAGAAATTTTATAACCAGAAAGTAATATAGGCGCCCTCGTTTCTACTTGTCCTACCATTACCTTGTTTCTTATTAAATAGCTTTATGGCTCTGGAAACAAAGCAAATTTGAGCCCGTTTTTGTATTATTTTCTTTATCTTATTCACAGTTTTAAGGGCATGCCGAATTATTTTTCTACATGTCCATGGCAATATTTTTTTAGAAATCTTTTTGTTTCTCAATTACTTATAACAAATCAAAAGTAAAACTGATACCTTATTAGAACAATTCGACAACGCGATTTAACACTTTTTATCAAAGATTCCACATACTTCAGAGACAGTCAGCAAAAAAAATCGTCAGGAATCTTCTTGTTCCTCCATTACTTCTAATAACTCAACAGTAAAACCGATAACATTTTTTCTGCTTTTTGCATGACTTCTTGGAATAACTCGCCAGTCCCAATACAAAAACTTTTAGTCGAAGATTCTATTAATTTTATGCAATCAATTGATTACTTGTACCATAATACACTATCTCTATTGTGAATATCATTGTACAATTAATTATGAAATTTGTTTAGAAGCACAACTGCACTCAACATGGGCCCATCAAAATGTCTCTTTCCAAGTAACAAATGGTTTCCTGGTGTGCAAAAGCATGAGTAGGGTTGCCACCTTTTTTCTTTGCAATTAAAGTACATTGGCTATTACAGGTGCGAAAAAAAAGTACATAGCATCAAAATAAAGTACAATTTATTTTTCTTTATTACTATGTTTAAAAACATATTTTTATTGCCTTTTGCAGTTTGTATCAAAATTGTATTTCTACTAAACAATTGCACACTATCTTTACAGTCTATATTTAAATTAAAGTAAGTAAATAATTAATTTAAATTTTTCAAAATCTCCAAAAAATCAAGTCATGCGAAATAAAGTATTTTCGTGTACTTTATTATTCTCTAAAGTATAGAGTACAATTACCTGAAATAACGTACAAAACTTTATTATAAAGTACGGGTGGCAACCCTAAGTATGAGTCCTACATAGTTACCTTAATCTTAGCGGGCGGCGATTTGACGGCGGGCGGTTCCGGCGTGACGCCCTTGGGCGGCTTGGGCTTGGGCGTGCGCTTGCCCTCCGCCAGCGCCGCGGGCGCCGCCACCGGGGACTCCACGCGACGCTGCATCTTCGCATCGCTGGACACAAACACGACCGCTTACTAATCGCCTTTACAAAGTGTGCCTAAGGCCTCTTGTACACGCTAAGAAATTTCACCGTGTCTACTGCAGACAGGACCAATTCATCATGTACACAACAAAAACTTTTGTCGTATCTAGGCACGAAAACCGCCGCACCGCAGCAAAACGTCGCGCGTCATTTCTAGCGAAGACAAGGTTTTTTTCTTGGTCAGCGCGGAAGCAGTGTACACAGTTCGTGTGTAGAAACGACACGAATTCTTGCATAGGCCCGGCGACTTTTCTTAGCGTGTACAAGAGGCCTTATGGTCACCGATCCTAATAGCTTGCTCATTCATTATTCTGAGGGATCTTTCATTAAACAAACATTTTTGTTAAGACAAAACGACAAAAATAATTTCATTAACCGATTTCAAAAAGGAGGAGGTTCTCGATTCGATTAAATGTTTTTGTGTTTCCATTTTGCGAAGATGTTCTTCAATATCTTCGCAAAATGGAAACCGATTTTCAAAATTCTTTTTTTATTTGAAAGGATATGATTGCAAGGTGGTCCCATATTCACCAGGTCAGGATCTGATGATGGGATCTCAGGGAAATAAAGGGAAACCCTTAAATTTTATAAGCACGTATGGTCAAATTCTATTTTTTTATTTGAAAGGATATGATTGCGAGGTGGGTCCATATTCACCAAGTCAGGGTCTGATGACGGGATCCCAGAAAAATTCGGGAAATTCTTAAATTTGCCCTGTGGTTGCCGGCAGAATAGAATTACGCAACTCCATTGCTCTGCGCTGGATGTCGTACGCCAACAGAAGTCGGTTATTTTTTCTAAACATCTTTTATTTATATCTAAGGATGTAATAGTAGATTATGTACCAAGGGGATAAAGCAGTGTCTTGCGTCACGGGCAGCATATTGCACTCCGAGCGTATCGAAGGATTCTGTTGTTCAAAATTGAAACTGAGAGTTTCATACAACATTATTTCCCTGTGCGGGAGGGAGACAGATGTTTTTTTATGTTTATAATAATCTATAATCTTTATTTAATACATAAACATACATTACAAAATCAAGAATACATTATATGTGCACTTAAATGTTGAAAATATTTGTTAAGTGCTATGCTTTACTTTGAGATTACATGTTACGTAATTGCACATTGTCGAACTGGTGGTATGAAAATGAAATTAATTCTTATGTCTACTACATAAGAATTAATTTCATTTTCATACCACCAATTGCTGTCACGCAAGGACGGAGTTTTACAAACGAAGAGAAAAGCTAGAACGGATGGGTTCATGTAGACAAACAAGTCGGGCGTGCCGCGCTTTGCGAATTAAAAAGCTCTTTATTGCGTGGCGTCTAGAGTCGCTATTTATTTATTGACCTTATTTAAGTGACGATTTTGTTAGTACTATTTCTTAATCTGTGGTATGAGCAAGCTACTAGCACAAATTACCTTCAAACAGCACTGTGTCAGTAGATGTCAAGGGGTGTCCATTAATTACGTAAGGCATTTCTGGTGATTTTTCACTATTTAGAATTAACCTCGACTCCTGCCCACTTTTTTTTTAACCGGACGGGCCCATCACACATTCCCGCCACTGTGTCTCCTGTGTAGCCAGGATTAACTGCGGCGACCACCAAAAAAAATTCAATGAACAGTGAAGTCCATTGCAGTCCCGGGGGTAAGACCTACACCTGCCTTGGAACTCACAACGAATTTAATCCGAAGAAGCTTTTGTAATGATTTGACATTTGCAATGCTAATAGGGGAAGTTAAAACTTTCCCTATTAAACTTCCCCTTATAAGCAATGTAACCCTTGCCTTTGCTAAACGCTCTCACATAAAGTGTTTCAAAGTTACAAGAGCGAACATTAAACAAACATGTAGTATTTTTTTAAATATGTAAATAATTACCGTATAATTTCCTTCTCAGGATCATCAAGTCCGAGCGGTTCCTTGAAGAACGAAAAGTTATCCAGTGTTAGTCCCGTACCCGAGAGGTGCTCGGCTACCTGTAACAATGTGTATTATTATTAATATCTAGTTGTCGGTAAACTAAGGTTTCTTCATGCATAGATAATTTAAAACAAATACGAAATGATGCAAATGCGGTTAGGCGCGAATACAATGCGACGCGGTTCGACACGATGTCCTGGAATTGTCCGCAGGCAACAAAATAATTGTGCATCACATCCACATCGTGTGAAATTAATTTCGCGTCAGTTTCCTTTCGCCTCGCACTGAGCTATATAATAATAATAATCATCATCAACATCATCATCAGCCTGTATCCAGCCAATGATGAATGTAAGTCTCTCCCAATGTTCATATCTTCTTACAAGTTACAATAACAAAGTACTTTAATTAAAACTTCGCTAATTTGTTTTATTTATCAAATGGAATTGGGGTGTAAGTGGTTCATCAACATCTTTGAACCAAAGCCAACTTCACCTGCTCGTGGTGCACCCTGCTGACTGACAAACGAAGCTCTGGCGAAAAGAGAGGTAGGGAGCGTAATTGTAAGCTCCCCGACTGGGGAATGTACCTCCACCTCACAGAATACCGCAGCCAAATAACAATTCCCTTGAGGGTTGTTGTGTTCCTGCGAGTGAGTGAGGTCACCAGAAAAGAAGGAGATGCTGCGTTGGCAGCGGGGGTGGCGGCGCGTAAGTGATATATTATGTTACGAGCGTTAATACGGTTACGGTAATCGCTTCACATCAGGCGGGCCGTATGCTTGCCTGCCTCCCGACGTAGTATAAAAAAAAAAAAAAAAAATTTACGGCTCTGGAACCAAAGTACTTTAGAGTCCTTAATAATATTTCTTTATCTTATGCTTCAGGGACAAGCCGAATCTTCTTGTTCCTCCATTACTTGTAATAAATAAAAAAAATAAAGTAAAACCGATAGTGCAAAATTACTGCTGTTTTGCACGACTTCTTGAAATAACTCGACAGCCCCGATTCCAAGACTTCTCACTTCTTAATCAAAGTTTCTACTAATCCGAAGCACGGATTAGTTCGAGGTAAATAAATCCATCCATGGACAGGCTACGTTCAACTTTGCTTAACTTGCGTTTTCAATTAGTACTGTACGGGCAACAACGCCATCGAGCTCCTTGTATGTCGCTGTAAATATATAGAATCTTCACCATTTGTGATGGAATTTAAGAACAAAGTAACCAAAGATGTTAGCCCATAGTTTCATAAAATATTTCGTTTAATCTGCAGCACCTACCACATTTACGTTATTTTTTTATATGATAAGGGGGTAAACGAACACGTGGGTCACCGGGTGGAAACCGCCCTTGGAAATTAGCAACAAAATGGGGTCGGCGATCGATTGCCAGCCTATACTTTCTTTCTGGTGACCTGAAATCCCCTTCGATTGCGGGGAAGCCCGTATCCCAGAGTGAATGAATGTGAATGAATGAATGAGTGAATGATATTTATTTCACATCAGTGGAATGAATGAGGGTGAGGAGTGAATTGGTAACCTCTGATTTGCCCGTTGATTTATGACCCGCGCCATCTGGCGGCGTAATAAACCATAAATCTTAAATGAAGGCGTGACTGACCTCCCTCGTGGACCTGAGTTTCTTCCCCTGCGGCGTGTAGTAGTAGATGTCTGCGTTCCGGCGCGAGTGCGCGTCGAGCGCGGCGCGGTACACCAGCTCCCTCTTCCAGCCGCGCTCCAGCGGCGCGCGCAGCAGCGGCGACGACATCTCCGTCGTGGCGCGGCGGCGCTGCGCCGGCGACGACGCGGCGCTCGTCGCCTGCGACCAACATATATTATATATTAACTGACCCGACAAACCTTATATTTGACGAGCTCGGTGTTCGAATGGCTACCAATGGCCACTTTGACTCCGAGGTCGCGGGTTCGATTCCCGCACAAGACAAACATTTGTGTGCATGAACATGTCTGTTTGTCTTGGTCTGGGTGTTATCTATGTATTACAAGTATGTATTTACAAAAAAAAACCGGACAAGTGCGAGTCGGACTCGCCCACCGAGGGTTCCGTAGGTACGTAGTAACATTATTAAATTTGATATTTTTCATTATAAATAAGAAATAATGCGTCGAAAAAAATAAATAAAATATATTTTGCAATGTGTACATCAAGCCCTTTCATATGATACCCCATTTGAACTAGTAGTTTCAATTTGAAATTTCGACACCCTATTAAAATATAGACCCCCTATTTTTTAAGATCTATTTACAAATGTATAGTTTTGAGATTTATTCCTGTACTTGTAGTCTATAACGATGTTACTTGCCAAATTTCATAGTTCTAGGTCAACGGGAAGTATCCTATAGGTTTTGATTCCCTTGAGTGTGTCGAAATATGCGTTTTTTGCTGAATAAACGGCCGTAACTTTTTTCTACGTAAACTTAGCAGTTTGATTTTTTTTTAACTTCATGGGACCGTAGACCTGAGTATACAGTTCAAATTTCAGCTTAATACCTTCACGCATTCTCGACGTAGAAATTCTTGACAGACAGACAGACAGACAGACAGACAGACAGACAGACAGACAGACAGACAGACAGACAGACAGACAGACAGACAGACAGACAGACAGACAGACAGACAGACAGACAGACAGACAGACAGACAGACAGACGGACAACAAAGTGATCTTATAAGGGTTCCGTTTTTCCTTTTGAGGTTCGGAACCCTAAAAATGAATTTAAGTACATTTACCAGTTGTCTAGTACCCATAACACAGGCTTTGCACTTAATTTGGGACTAGATGGCGTTGTGTAAATTGTCTAGAAATATTTATTATTTATTTATAGATAGAATATGCTTTATTTGCACTATACAAACTACAGAAACAATTTAGCATACAGAAAATATCCACTTAGCCATCCATAAATTACGTTACACGAATTTCATGATTTTTTTACCCCTCCCCCGTCCTTGTCACAGCTGATCACATTTGTGAGACTCCCCCCCTCCCTAGTGTGACGTCACATATTTTGCAAATTTACATCTAGAGTTGTAAATGTTTCTGAGTTTTCGTTAATAGTTCAAAATTCGTGTTAACACTTAGATTATAATAGATTTTGAAATGTGACGTCACGAAATTTACGACCCCTCCCACCCCCTTGTCACACTATGTCACACTTCATCGACCCCCTCCCCCCCCTTAACGTGTGACGTAATTTATGGATGGCCCCTTATAGAATAAATGAAATTAAATTATACCTGGACAAATTACACACTGCCATCTAGTCCCGAACTAATCAAAGCTTGTGCTATGGGTACTAGATAACTGATATTACATTTAAATGCATATGTATGTGCAAAACAATCTTCTGCTAGAGATGTGCAAAGTGTCCGGCATTTACAAGAAATTCCCAATAAGTACATGAAAATGTCACAAAAAGTGCACTTTATTGTGAATTTAGCCCATTTCTATGTTCTGCGATATAAATTATTTTAGCATTTCGAAATATACACAATAAAATTCTTATAAGTTTCGGAGGAGATCAAACACAAACACAGTGACACGAGACTATTATAGATAGACGTTGTCTGTTGTTGTTCGCGCAATCTGTCAAATGATAGACAGTTTTGTCACACGTCATAGAGTTTACATTTGTAGAATTTTATGTTTTTCACGAAAATAACCGTGCAAGTAATTCGTCATTATTGGAAAAGCTTTTTTTTAGATTTGAACAATATGTTAAGCAGTACATTAAGCCTCTCAGATCAAATCAGACGGAAGGGTCTGGCGGTGTTCAGTCCGGGGCATACTTTGTCAACGAAGGGGCATTCTCGCAAGCGCAGTGCGCATAGGCGGCACACGTTCACAATGAATCAGTAATTCAACCGTTGTAGTTCACCTACGTAATCAAGCCGCATGTAATTTGCCCACCATAAACAAATAATACTTACCACTTGATGACTGACTGCCTACACGCCGATCCAGTGGCAGATAAAAAATAATGAACTTTTAGAATCTCAATGGCCAAAATTAACCCTCCGTATCAGAAGATCAAATAAAAAAAAAGCAATATGACCATGATGCATTATCGTCATTAAAGTAAAACGACCTACTGGTAAAACGTCTGAAATCTAAAATAATCATACTAGGAGAAGGTCTGAAATGAAAAACGTCAAGTTATACAAAAGTACTTGGCAATGCGTTATTGCACATTCAAGTTCATTTTATAAATTACTCCATTGTTTTCGTTATTTTATAAGCGACTGGCTTCATAGTACTGGAAACTTGTAGAAGTTAATATACATATTATGAAACGTCGTTTTATATTTTAGACGTTTTACTACCAGCCAAGTGTAATTCGTAGCGTAATGAACGTTAGATAGATCACGTGACATTTGATAATTCGAACATTTTAGTATGAGAATTGACAAATGTCACGTGATCTATCTAACGTTCGTTACGCGACGAATTACACTTGGCTAGGGGGGCAGGTCGTTTTACTATTACGTTAATGCATCATGGTAATTTTGCTTATTTGATACGGAGGGAAAATTAATATATATTTTTTGTTAACATTAATTTGCTTACCAAATATGGAATTGGTATCTGTATCTATTGATCCATTAGCAGCAAAAAAAAATATATCTTTTAATTCAACAACGCATAAATAAAACAGTTATGATTATACGTAAGTTTCATCTCTAAACGCTAGCAACCAGGACAAGAAGCGTGAAAACTCTGGATATTGAATGTTAAAACCCAGACATGTCATCAGTGTTTTTAGTACTAGTACTTTTTTTTTATTCTGTGACAAGATGGTTATTCACAGCATGGAGCGGGCGGTAGTGATTTAAAACTTTTAAACCCGAACTACAAATGAAACCCCGCCCGGACGCTTCCCGGACGCCCTCCAAACTAGGACATATCCGGGGGAACCCAGACAGATGGCAACCCTAAGAATAGGCAATGCATGAATACTCAAACATGATATCGCTACATAACTACCAATTAGCCAGACTGTATGCTTAATTGCCAGTCATATTGTTTTTTTATATATGAGACCCCTTTCATACAAAAAAAAATATATAATAGGCAAACGAGCATGTGGGTCACCTGGTGGAAAGTAATCTCCACCGCCCATGGAGATCAGCAACACCAAGGGGTCGCCGATCCGTTGCCAGCCTTCACATCCGTAGAATAAAGCCTGATCTGTATTGTTGGTAGTTCGCTTTCGTGCGTTGTAATGGGGAGCTAATGTCAGATTGAATGTTATTTGATTCTAAATATCGAAAGATAAATGTGATAAGAAAATTCTAAAAATGTATGTCTGAAGAATTCATATTCCTTATCTAGTCTAGCTTAGCGTGTTAAGCTTAACACGTTTTTGTTCTATGATCAGATTGGACTCTGTTTTACAGATGACTCGAAATATGTGTCAATTTGCTCGAAAAGACAGAGGAATATGATACCACATCCCACTCTTGGAGGCACCTCTACCACAGCATTCTTAATGAAAGTTTTATTCAATTTTCGCTAATCTGTAGTTGAACAGCGTAGTGGAGTACACTATAAACCAGGGGTTCCTAACCGGTGGTCCGTGAAAGGTTTACCTCTCACGGACCACCGGTTAGGAACCCATGCATTATAATTATGCATCACGGACCTTGATTTATCAAGGTCCGTGATGCATAATTATAATGTAAGAGATTGAACAATACTAAAAGAAATATTGTAATCTCGAGATAAAGTGTTTGTTAGGACTTGTTTTATAGGACACTCTACATTGAACAGGGACCTGGAAAATGGTCCAAGAAAAAAAAAGTTGGGAACCACTGCTCTAAACCCTTGTAATTGAAATGAGACTCGTATTGCAGCAATGGCATGAACATATTTATACAGATGTATGTACTTAATCTGTGCTGTCTGGTTCAGGTACTAACTTCGTACGTGTTGTCTTGTATTGTTTTTGGTTACTCACTGGACCCTCGCTATAAGTATAATACCGATCAATAGACACATTTACGTGCCTTTCTCAACCTCGACATTGGCAAAATCATCGTCGAATAAAAAACGATGGAGCCATTTAATTAAAAAGTATTAGAAGAAGGGTTGAAGCAGATATTCAAATAGACAGCATAGACATCGAAAATAAGTTAATAAATACTCACATCAGTAGAGATGACACCATCCCCGTCAGACCTTGATGATAAGGCCGACGAAGGCCTCGATCCGTCTGCCAAACACAACAAAAATCTGTTTACAAAGACGTTAAAGAAAATTTCAAGAAAAAAATGAATTGAATTACAAACAAAAAATCTACAAGATTTTTTCATATCAATGGGAAAACAAATATTACACTAAACATAGTAATTACGAAATATATTATGGATGTTTGCAGTGGAAGATTTCTGACATTCGTATTTCTGATTTGATACATAAAAAAAAAACTTGTGACGTCATAACTCGGTATCCTTTTGTTTTGAGCGTTTTCGGGAAAGTCTAAAATTCAAATTCTCATATCTCGAGAGATTTTTGTGCTATCGAAGTAATTCTTTCACCTATGATTATTATTATTGACACGTCCCTACATATAAATATAAAACCGAGAAATATGTTGGTCAAATAGCCTATTGTTAATGATGCCTTCTCACCAGTATCGTGTCGTAGCCTTTTGGATGCTCTTCCGGGAGCCAAGGGAGTAGCCATCACAGTACGTAGTGGCGTGTGATCTTTGATGGCTGCTGTCACCTCTGCTTCCAGGCGGTCTACAAAAAAAACATTTTTCTATGAATGAAGGAATGAACTTTATTTGCTATCTAACATAATTATGCATGACGAGCTCGGTGGCGTGGCGGTCAATGACGCGGCTTCGACACCAACGCTCGTGGGTTCGATTCCCACATAGGACAAACATTTGTGTGCATGAACATGTCTGTTTGTCTTAGTCTGGGTGTTTTCTATGTATCATAAGTATGTATTTACAAAAAAAAATTATAAAAAAAAGTATTTGTGGTTGTTTTGACATCCAGACCGGACATTTTCCTTTTCTCCAGAGCTACAAAACGTATAGTACTTGTAGAGCTTACCGTACCGTGGGAAACTAACATACCCAAAGACCACGCGATAAAACAAAACAAATATTATGACCTCCTAAACGAATTAACAAAAAGCGGCTATGTAGTTAATCTATACGCTGTAGAAGTAGGAGCGAGAGGTATACCAGCAAAATCTCTCTATAACCTGCTGAAAGACCTTGGCTTGTCCAGAAGTGCAGTAAGTTCTATACTAGAACGAGTATCTAAAGCTGCATTAGCAGGTTCATACCAGATTTGGCAGGGCAGGGAGAGAAACACAAGTAGTGAAGGTGAGTGTTGATGTACGTCGGAAAGGGGCCCCTTAAACCTACACCCGTGTCACAAGTCTCGGGATCTGCTTGGGTTTCTCTCTCTGCCACACGATGGACCCGGCACCCGCACGGTGAATCCATGGAAGCTAAGAAGTTCGTCTCCCCCATAACACAAGCTTCGCTTACTTTGGGGCTAGATGGCGCTGTGTAATTTGTCTGACAATATTTATTATTATGTAATATTTTCCAGAAGTACCACAATTAGCTTTGCAAAAAAAACTTCAAAATTTCCATCATCAATTTTATTTTATTTTTTTAGTCTTTCCTATCCCACTGGACAGTTGTGTTATCAAGACAAATCAAACACAAAATTGTTTCACTCCTAACTTTGGGTTTTGCCGCAGTCATGGAAAAAAATATTTAAGAGAAACAGAATTCAATAAATATCAATGAGAACCAGTATTTTATGTGTCTACTAAGTACTAACCCTCACCAAGACCTTCAATAAGACTTGTCACTATAAGTGTGGTGTTGGATTTTTTTTTTATAGATTATCGACAAGCATTCATGCCAAATTCTACCATTAAGGTGAAGTGAGTCCAGGAAACACGCTTATTGAAAGAATAGTTCTATTAAACTATTTCAATTTGGTTCCTAGAAATTTAACTATGAAATCTTAAGTCCTTTCTGCAGGGCACAAAGCTATTGAAAACACAATTAATAATTTTTGGCTCGATAGAAAAAAATCGCGAACTTACTCTCTAAATTTGCACTAAGTAAAAATTATAACTATTTAATACAATTTTTTTATAAGGAAATTATACCAAAATTTTCATAATTTTAATTACGAGAGCACTATGCTATTACTTTTAAAAATAAAATAATTTAAATAAAATTATTAAAAGAATAACGATTTGCGGTCGCGCACCCTCCCCGATTCTCGATCGCTCTCAACGTCAGTGCTCTAGGAGCTGCGTTCGAGATAGGACCTGTGCTGCGCGTCCGTTCAACGCGTTGTCAATAAACACGTTGAAATAAACACAGTGTAGGAATATCAGTAAGACAACAAAACAACGATGATGATGATACATTTATTTTTTTACTGAGACCCGGTTTTTTTTTCTCATGCTAGATGTTTCTTTGGAAAACTTTATTATAAATCTTTCTTGGAATATCTGTAAACCCACATTGAAATTCGTTCAGTAGCGATTGAGTTTATCGCATACATGTAGGTACGCGATCATCGAAATCGGTTTGGCCGTTTAGGCGTCATAATTTTTATTTTTTATACTTCGTCGGGCCGTAAAAACATACGGCCCGCCTGATGTGAAATGGTTACCGTAGTTATAATAACGCTCGCAACTTAAAATATTGCTCGCGCACCGCCACTCCCGCTACCAACACAGCAACTCCTTCCTTTCTGGTGACCTCACTCACTCGCAGGAACACAACAACTCTCAAGGGAATTGTTATTTGGCTACGGTATTCTGTGAGGTGGAGGTAAATTCCCCAGTCGGGTAGCTTACAATTACGCTCCCTACCTCCCTTTGCCAGCGCTTCGTTTGTCAGTCAGCAGGGTGCACGGCGTGCAGGTAAAATTGGCTTTGGTTCAAAGATATTGATGAACCACTTACAGCCCAGATATAGTGATAACCCCAAAGATAGTGGAACAAACAGACATCCATACTTTCGCATTTATAATATTAGTAGGTAGACAGTTAATTGATTCAGGTGTTATTTTGCGGAAGTCAAATTTACAGGCAATTTGATCTACACTACTTTGCGTGCTTCCGCCACCAACGTTTTTGGTGTAGGACACGACTTACGCTTAATATTTTTTTGGTGTAGGAGCTAGGACGTTGGATCATTAATATTTTAGGGTGTAAGTGGTTCATCAACATCTTTAAACAAAAGCCAACTTCACCTGCGCGCTGTGTACCCTGCTGACTGACAAACGAAGCTCTGGCGAAAAGAGAGGTAGAGAGCGTAATTGTAAGCTACCCGACTGGGGAATTACGTACATCCACCTCACAGAATACCGCAGCCAAATAACAATTCTCTCAATCAATCATGAAATCAAATTAATATATTTTTTTGTAAATACATACATACTAACTGTTACCCGTGGCTTCGCCCGCGTGGTCCAGGGAAGCTGCCATTAATTTGTGTATATTTTTTTCTTGTTGTCATTTTTTTACTTGATGGGATAAAAAGTAGCTTATGACACTCTCCAGACCGTAAACTATCCCCGTTAACAAAAATCATGTCGGTACTTAGGTTACTTTCAATGTAAAAGAAGGACAAATGATTACAAAGTTTATTTTTCCCATTGGATTAAGATGTTTTTCCGTGATAAAAAGTAGCTTATGTCACTCTCCAGATCGTAAACTATCCCCATTAAAAAAATCACGTCCGTACTTAGGTTCGTGTTTGACGTGAAAGAAGGACAAATGATTAACTTTATTTTTTCCCGTGGGAATAAAATGTTTTTCCGGGATAAAGAGTAGCCTATGTCACTCTCCAGGCCTTAAACTATATAAAAAAAAAAACATGTAAATCCGTTTGGTAATTTTGACGTGAAAGAAGGACAAACAACCTTTTACCTATATTATGCTATAGTGATTTAATCTTAAAAGATAGGGATATGCGCAAATTTACGCAGCGCACGCAACGTAAGCCCTCAAAAGGAATATTTTTTTCCCGTTTTTTATCGGTGCTCCGCTACTATTGGTGTTAGCGTGATGTTATATAGCCTATATATAAGGTGTAATTGAATCAGACGCAAATATTTTAAGGGCCATTTCTAGTACTTAAATAAAGGTTATTGGTATATTTTATTTTTATTTCTACACGCTAGATTTCGAGAAAACCCTTAAAACAATACGACCTAAAAACCTGTAAATAATCACTCTGTAGCAGGGAACTCGATTACATTGCCCACGCACACACCGACAAAATATTAATTTATCAATGAAATCGACAAATGGCGCCCGAGTCTTTAAACTTTACCGAGAATTCGTGTCTAGCGCATGCGTAGAAAGGTCCTTTCTTGCACCGTTGATTGACTGTCCGCTCCCACCCGCTCTCAACGCGCCTGCGCAGTGGCGAGGCGTAGGTACCGCGCAGCGACGTATGCACTGTATGCACGCACGTTCGCCATTGTTTTACATATCTCGATAAGTGCGCATCGTTCTCGTGCCGTCCTGTGCTCACGCTACGATATCGGTAATCAATATGCCTTATGGTTTCACAAACCAGGAGTACCAGCAAATGGTACTATGTTACCACGATGCTGGAGAAGTCCTAACGAGGGCTCGAGATCTGTATGATGAGCGGTACAGAAGAGTATTGAACATACGGACAATACTCGGTGCGGTCCAGAGACACCGAGAGAGCGGCAGTTACCAGCCTCGTCCCGACGCGGGGAGGCCACGACACCCTGGGCGGCGCGAGGAAGAGGTGCTGGAGTTCTTTCGCCGCCATCCCGTGGCGAGCACCGCCGACGCTGCGCGTGTTTTCAACGTGTCGCGGTACTACGTTTGGAAAGTGCTGCGTCATGACGGGCTGCACCCGTATCATTACACACGGGCACAGGAACTTTTGCCAGCCGATCACGCGCCGCGCGTCGAGTTCTGTCGCTGGCTGCGCCGCAACCAGAATTGCAATGTGTTGTGGACCGATGAATGCACTTTCACACGCGTTGGAGTTTTCAACATCCACAACGCACATTACTGGTGTGATCATAACCCGTGCGTGATTCGGCCTGACCATTTTCAGCACCGTTTTAGTGTGAACGTGTGGGCAGGAGTGCTCAATGAAGTCGTTTTAGGCCCCGTGTTCCTGGATCGACTGAACTCGTACTTGAGGTTCTTGCAGCATGATCTCCCGGAGCTGCTGCTGGAAGTACCTGTGTGGGACCGTCGTTGGATGTATTTCCAGCACGACGGAGCACCGGCACATTACACCAGACGAGTGCGAGAATACTTAATTCAGGAGTTCCAGGGGCGTGTGATTGGGCGTGGCAATATCATCGCCTGGCCACCACGTTCACCTGATCTTACGCCGTTGGATTTTCACGTTTGGGGTAGGGCCAAGGACCTGGTTTATGGGAATGATGGTCATACTATCCGCACGGCGGAAGAACTACGTACGCGTATTATCAGGGCTTTTGATGTGATAGCCAGTGAAACTCAAATGCTCAGTTCAGTGCGCAGACACGGGATCGATCGTGCTGTACAGTGCATCCACCAAAGAGGAGGTCACATCCAACATTTGATGTAGTGAAGTGAAGTACGCAAGTGGCCATTGTAAATAATCTGTGTAAATAACAATGAATTTTAACTTTTAACCACGCCAAGTTAATACAACAAATTTTTTGTAAGTACGGGGTATAGCGGGATAAGTACCAAAGTATTATCTAAGGGGCATGGAGACATTTAAGTAACGAAATAACAATTACTACATACTTTAACCTACTAACACATTTTGTCACAGCATTTACTTATAAATTGACTAATAGTACCTATGTCTAGCTACAAAAATCAAGTTGTATTAATTTGACAGTCCACAGCCTGTAAAAGTGTGATGGGAAGTCAAAATTCTAAAAGTTAGATTTACATTCGAAATGAGAAATAAAAATCGAATCCAAACACGACATATCTGGTGTTATTTTTCCAAGAGTGTACTAGTGTGCTAGATATCCTGGCTACGGCGTCAGCTCATCATATTACCACCGTCGCATTGTAAGTAGAATCTAATACCGACAAAATGAATCCAAACACGACACATCTGCTATTATACCACCAACTACCGATAGTAGTTGCATACGACAGCTATGGCTGCTTCGGTCGTCTCTGCTCAAATTTCCTGTAAATTTGACTTTCGCAAAATAACACTTGAATCAATTAACTAGATAAAAATAAGCTTTTGTGTGCCACCATGATACTTTCCGTAGGTACCTACTAAGGAGTTTGCCTTGCGTTAGTTAGTTACACGTTTTTGTAGGTAAGTTAGTACTTACTGAACATATGTTGTATAGAAAGAAAAGTTAAAGGCTATTATTTATTACACTAAGATTTTTTTCAAAAAAATTCAAAAATAATACTAATAATAATAAATATTGTCAGACAAATTACACAGCGCCATCTAGCCCCAAAGTAAGCGAAGCTTGTGTTATGGGTACTAGACAACTGATAAACATACGTAAATACATTTTTTTTTGTAAATACATACATAAGATACATAGAAAATACCCCGACCAAGACAAACAGACATGTTCATGCACACAAATGTTTGTCCTGTGTGGGAATCGAACCCACGAGCGTTGGTGTCGAAGCCGCGTCATTGACCGCTACGCCACCGAGCTCGTCGAATTTTTGAGGTGTAAGTTCACAACAATCTTTAGACAAATCCAACCTCACCTGCACGTGGTGCACCCTGAGCCCAATAATGAGGTGACTATTTTTTATGAGGGGTGTGTGAGTTCACAACGATCTTTACAGATAGACGAGGTCGGTGGCGTAGCGGTCAATGACACGGCTTCGACACCAACGCTCGTGGGTTCGATTCCCACATAGGACAAACATTTGTGTGCATGAACATGTCTGTTTGTCTTGGTCGGGGTATTTTCTATGTATCTTATGTATGTATTTACAAAAAAAAAATGTATTTACGTATGTTTATCAGTTGTCTAGTAGGTATAACACAAGCTTCGCTTACTTTGGGGCTAGATTGCGCTGTGTAATTTGTGTGACAATATTTATTATTATTTATTATGGAGACAAAGCTAACCTCACCTGCACGTGGTGCACCCTCCGACTATTTTTTGAGGTGTAAGTGGCTCACAACGATCTTTAGAGACAAAACTAACCTCATCTGCACGTGGTGCACCCTGCCGACAATTTTTTGAAGAGTAAGTGGCTCACAACAATCTTTAGAGACAAAACCAATCTCACCGGCACGTGGTGCACCCTGCCGACTATTTTTTGAGGTATAAGTTTACACAACGATCTTTAGAGAGTTCCTGCGTTGAGAGCGCGAGTGGCGACGCGCGAGTTTTGATCTGCTGCTGTAACAGCTTCACATCAGGCGGGCCGTATGCTTGTCTGCCACCCGACGTAGAATAAAAAAAATGTTGTTAGATTAGTAGTAGTATCAATTACCTTGCCGCACCCGAACCGCCACCACCACATAAACTCATATTCATCCCACTATTAGGATACGGGTCTCCCTTTCAATCGAAGGCATTTAAAGCGTACTCCACCAAGCTGCTCAACTGCTGGTTGGCGGAGGCCAGCATCTTCAAGCCCCACATGCCACTTACTTGGCTTTACGACCATCATCTAATGACAACAGCCGGGAACGATGGCTTAACGTGCCCTCCGAAGCACGGAGAAGCTTGAGATAAATAAACAAATCCATAGACAGTCAACGTTGCTTAACTTACGTGTTCGATTAGACTGACACGCGCAACGACACCATCGAGCTCCTTCGCACCCGAACGCCACCGACAAACTAAGATTTGAATTCGTCCGATTCTTCGCGCGCTAAGCTACCATGGGGAGGGATTGGATTCTTAAATTATGAATGACTGTGTAGTAGGTGATAGTAGTGTGAGTGCGCGGCTAACTAGTGTGAGTGCACGGCTAAATACAGGCTGATTTTGAAAATAATATTATAACTTTGTTAGGAAATTCAAAAATAAAAACTAGCGTGTAGATTTTTATTAAACTTTGGTAATCGTGTTTCTCTATCATAATTATACCATCCCTAGAAATATTTGCGTCTGATTCAATTACACCTTATATAGCCTTCCTTGAAATATAGGCTAACACTAAAATATTTTTTCAATTCGAACAAAGAAACAAACAAACTCTTCAGCTTTATAATATAAGTATAGATAATACATAGAAAACACCCAGACCAAGATAAACAGACATGTTCATGCACACAAATATTTACTCGTATCTTGTGCGGGGATCGAACCCACGACCTCGGAATCAAACTGGACATGGTTAGCCATTGGACCACCGGGGTTGTCAAATATAAATACTGTTAATATCAATACCGCTGTATGCTCGGGCATAGTAGCTAGGGACAGACGCGTACTGTACGGCACATATCGATTCCTAGAAGGATGAAGAATAGTGTATGCTGGCGCGTGATAGTTAGTCTAAGTATGTACCTATTTTAGTTTGACCAATAATAAATATAATTGAATATAAAAGAATTATTGAATAGTTTTCTTTTTATTTTGAATTCTTTACTTTTTCATAATATACCAAAATATCACTTGTTTGCATGTTGAATATTATATACTTCATTAATAAAAAAAATTTATTTTTACATGTGGTTTATTTATTTTCATATAATTATATTTCCAGTAAGTACTTTTAACTATTGTATTGACGGGTGTAATACTACACGGGTGTAGATAGTCGCTTCGCTATACTGTGGCGTCTCGGCAGCGATCGCGCGCTTGTAAGCGAGTACCCCGCGCCGGCTCCTCTCAAGCCCCGCACCTCACCCCCTCGAAAACGGCCAAGCCCTGGACTCACGTCACCTTAAGGCCCTGCGTCCATTATTGGCACGGCTAGGCATCCCTCGGCATAACTACGTGCAGGCGCACACCAATGGTAATTATTGCCAAGGCATGCTTAGGCCTAACGAGACCAGTCTGTAGCGATTGCCTACGTGTTAATACATCATTAAGGCCAACTGTGTTATGCGCAAGGGTGCCACGGCAATGTGTTGTGTGCCTGTACATACAGTGCCTATGTAGGCATGCTGAAGGATCCCTTGCTGTTCTGTGCCATTAATGGGTCCAGGGTCTAAAAAAAGTAGTGCCTACTCAAAAGTTTCATTATGTCCAATGTCCAAAATGAGAGAAGACGCTAAATTAAAACGGGAAAAAGTTTGTACACATATGGTGCATATTGATATAAAAAATAACACTTGAGCGTAAAACTCAACTTACCCACAATACGATGATACACTTGACTGTACATCGAGTCCCATTCACTCTGAGTGACCGTCTCAAAGCCTTTGAAGTCTTCGCTGCCAGTATCACTGAATGCTGTGGAAGCTCTCCGCTTGAGACCTCGCTTCTCTTCCTCCTCGGGCTTTATCTCCTTGTTAAGTTCATCTCCCGCGACAGGGTTTGCGTCAGTAGGTTCAGGCTCTTGTGTGATCTCTGTGCCTTCTACATTCTCCTGTTTTTCCACTGGAACTTCTGTGAAAAAATATTTTATTTAAATCAATTGATTCAAACTCACGTTACAATTACAAGTATAAGAGAAATATTTGCTTTTATAGTACATATTATAAAGCAAATATTTCGCTTTACAGTATGTACTATAAAAATGGGATACGGGTCTCCTCTCAATCGAAGGGGTTTAGAGCATACAGTATAATCTAAACCCCTTTGATTGAGTGGAGAGTTGAGCAGATTGATGGAGTACATACTCCATCAATCTGCTCAACTGCGGTTTGGCAGAGGACAATGTTTTCAAGCCGCCTAAAGGCCACCGACTACTATCTTACTTAAAATCATATCTTAATATTATTCATCTTACTCATTAATAAAAATTTCAGAGTAATATTCATAAGAAATGCTCTTTTAAAAAGGAGGCGTTCTCATTATGAAGCATTTTTTCTGTTAGTTATGCCATAACACTGCTATTATTAAATTGTGTTTGAAATAGAAGTTCATATAAATTTCAATTCCATGAGTATTTTATCATGAAACATGGAGCTATAAACTAAAAATTGTTAAACAAACTCTTCTATATAACAAAACAGTATTAACCAGAATTAAAAATTGAATCGAATATTCAAACAATATTTTCTTATTTTTATTCTCCAACTTTTATTTCATAGATCCCAAAGCCTAAAGCGATGATTCTCACATCGCTTTAGGCTTTCCCTGTTTAGGCAGTAGACCTGCCAAATATACATACAATGAAAAAACCTAACCCTTCCTTCTTCGTCAGTCAGGTAAAAATTATGGAAATTGCCTTTGTTAAAATTTATGGACATAGACACATATTTATATCAACATTAACAGATAATTGAAGGCATAAAAGATATTACAATAAATTTCTAAAACATTATACAATTAGGATGTCCTAATGAAGCTTTGGGTGACTCACCTTCAAGGTTCATTGCTGGGACCACAAAGTTGTTTTTCAGTGCACTAGCAATATTTATACAAATTTAGGGCTCAAAAGAAAAAGTTTAACCTTTAATGCATTTGGTTAACTTTTTTTATTAAAAAGATTGTATTTAAATATGCTGGAACCAACTCAATGGCATGATATCCATGTGCCTATAAGATCGCTTTGCTTTTAGCCCATAAACTGTATGATTTTTTGGTCCTATACGTAGTTCCATCCATTTAAATTATCAAACACTATTTTACAATATAAATACATCAGTCAAACAGACAATAATACCTAGTATATTATGTGAAAAAACTGAATTTGTCCAAAGATATTGCATTCTTGAGCCTTTTTATTGAATAACATTTTAACTAGAAGAATGCCTTATGCTCTAGAAAGAGCATCACAAGATCATGAAGCCAAAGCCCACTTCACCTGCACGTGTTGCATTGTGCCAATTAGCAAATAAGGCCCTGACGAGAGCTAGGATACAGTATTGAATTTAGACTCACTCAGACTGAGGAAATCTCCACTTTACAAAAATAAATAAATAAATAATAATAATAAATAAATATTTCACACAATATTTTACACAGCACCATCTAGTCCCAAATTAAGCACAAAGCTTGTGTTATGGGTACTAGACAACTGATAAATATACTTAAATACATTTTTTTTTTGTAAATACATACTTATAATACATAGAAAACACCCAGACCAAGACATGTTCATGCACACAAATGTTTGTCTTGTGCGGGAATCGAACCCGCGAAATCGGAGTCAAAGTGGCCATTGCTAAACATTCGACCACAGAGCTCGTCAAAAAAAATGCATCTAAATAGCAATTCTCTAGACTAAAACTGCTCTATTATTTTTGAATGTAGGCCATAATTTCTTGTCAATTGTTGGGCCACCTTAAATGAATACTAGATTAAAATTACATCATAAAGTCGAAAACACCAATCACATGTCGATGGCCGGCTGGCATATTTGTATGCATCTATGGGCCAATCAGAGTCCCGCGTACTTGGGACTGCAAGTGTGAAAGGTTACTAGGAAGCTAGTGAATAAGTGCAGCTAGGACAGTTAGCATTGTGCGAGCAATTATTTTATTAGTGTCTATATATGACCTGATAACCAATTAACTCTAAACAGATAGTATGATTCCCAATCAACACATTATATTTCTTATTTATGTTGATAGGGGGCAAACGAGCATGTGGGCCACCTGGTGAATTACCATCACCCATGGAGATCAACAACACCAAGGGGTCGCCAATTCGTTGCTGGCCTTCAAACAAGGAACAAAAAGATTCTGTTCTTGAAGGCTTCCAGTAGTTCCAGTTTCGTCGTAATTATTCGAAAATACCACTGAGGGAAGTCGATTCCACAGTTTCACCGTTTGTGGTATAAAATGTATTAAGAAACATACTGTAGTAGATCGCCAATTATCAAGAAGATATAGATGCAATTCTCCTCGCAATTCTTTCATAAACACTTTATTCAGTTATTCTTGTAAAGTTGCAATTAAAAAAATATCAGTTCTGATCTATAATAATATGATTTACTAATACCGCTTCTTGCATAGTGAAGACAAATGAAAAAAAGACACTGCACCAATTGTTAGATGAGAAACATAAAAAGTAAGAATTGCAAAACAGTCTTAACTCGCTATGCACACCAACAAATTTCTACCATTGATAATGTTAATAACAAGTTTAAAAAATGCATTAATGCACATTTACCACATGTAAAACAATAATACCATGTTTGTGAAGTATATTGATATATTTTAATAAAATAAATCTGTTGAATGCATTTCCTGGCAATTACTATTTAACATTTATAGTTTTATCAATAAGTATACCAAATATGAAGTGCTAAAGGAGTCAAAGTGTGTCAATTACATTATCTAATAGGTTATGTGAAAGTTTTACCTTCTGCAGGTGCTGGCGTGTCCTCAGCTGGGGGTGCTTCAGGCTCGACCTGGGGCTCCGCAACAACTGCTTCCGCAGCCACGGCGCTCGCTGCCGCAGCCTCATCACCGTTCACCTTAGCTTCTTCAGTCGAAGCGTTATCACCAATCGCCATTTCATCCGACATTGTCAATTCATGTAAAATACGTCAAGCTATCACTGTCAAAGTGTAAATGAACACATATCAAGACGGCTTTGAAACTTTAGTAGCCTTCGAGATGAATTTATCAACGATTGTGAGCGTCCCGAAGGAGATTTCCCGCTTTATTGGTCAAGAAAAAACTTTGGTCTTTTTCGAGTACACTGTCCATTTATGCCACTTTTTCGCGTGTCTACCGATAACACAAGTATTTCACGTGATAAATGAATACAATTATTCAGTGTAGCAGTAAAAATAAAGGATGTTTGGCGTCATTTACGTACAATTTACAAATTTCCAAAAGAAAATGTCGATCATAAACAACATCCGCTCAAACGACGACGCCACACTTATTGTCTATGGTTCCACGATCAGTCATTAATTGTCTATAGTACATAAAAAAAAGGGCGAAATATCACAGACAGAGAGATAAAGAAAGAGTGCCGAAAAGAGTAGAATTAATTAAATATGAACTAATATCTTTCTAAATCTGATCAACAACGCAGCCAAAAGCGCAAAAGTCTACCCGTGATTTTTTTAACAATATTGAAATACCTTTAAATCGCAATATATAATTTCTTTCATGTTATATTAAAGCTTTTTTATTTTCTTCCATGGCATTTTAATATTGTCCTTATATATTTTACTTGGCTTAAGTGAGGTAATCGCAACTTTAAGTTATGTACATAAAAAAAAATTCATGCATCGTATTAAATAAATAATGGTCAATTATCAAACTTTTGTTGTTCTAGTAATCAGTGTTTAGGTAGTGGCACTTTTATTGTATTCTATTCTTTTCGGTCGCCCTATAGAATAATCATCGCATCGTCGCTATAGAGTTGTTACACAAAGTCGTGCGAACGAAACACAGTTTTGCACTATCCGTTAAGAGCCCTATCACACATTTGCACTATGCGAGATTCGGTATTGAAGCGTCCCGACGGTCACGTGGGTCACGAGTCCTCATAATTTCTATGTTGAAATTACGAATAAGCGATTTTGATACTTTCTCTCTAGTTTCGTATTTTTTTAGTATTTCTACTTAAGAAGTAATTTGTTATAGTTGTATCTACACATTTTTAGAGTGTCATGGATTTAGTATGGGAAGAAACAGATTATATGTACCATAAATGAGACAGATGATTTTTATTAAAAATAAAATTTATTTTATTACCTAATCCTTTATTTATCTAGGTACTTTTTGGTTTTAGATTAAAATTATGGATAAGAATAAAACTAGTAACAATTTACATGGGAGTGTAAAACAACTTTAATCAGAACTACTTATTTGCCAAATTTCTATCAAATCAATCCATGGTTTTGGTGTGAAAAAGCACCAAATGTTCCACCATGATCAAACAACTGTTTAAAAAAGAATGAAAATCAATTATTCTCCGTTCTTGAACTACGTAGTCTGTTACCTGAAACAATTATTATTATTAATAAAATCTGAAATTAATATAACAGCTTCAGCTTCTAAATGATTTTGTTCATACTTACAATCCCAGATTCTGTTTCTATTGTCCACGTATCTATCTCCTCAAGTGCTGGTATTGGTCGTTTCGTCTATATTAATGAAATTTTTCAAACAAAGAAGAACGTCGTGGCCTTTAGGTATCTAAAATAAAAATAAACTAAGTTAAATCACGCCAATTCACCAGTGATTTATGAATTTGACAGTTAGTATATATATACTTTCATATAAAGAGAGAGTTTGGCTGACTGACTTATCATCGTAGAGTCGAAACCTCAGAACCTCGAATGATAAAATCTTCTATTAACTAAAAAAAAGTATCTTTTATTAACTAGGTAAGTAAAAAGTCTTAAATTAAAATAATTAAAAATAACGTTAAGTCAAAAATGAAAATAATAAAAAAAACGTGATTCAGGGTTTTTCAAAATTTAAAACTGGCCTCGACTACACATGGTGCACCCTGCCAATAAGCTAATGAGGCTGCGGCAAAAGTTTTGGGGTGTAAGTGGTTCATCAACATCTTTGAACCAAAGCCAACTTCACCTGCACGTGGTGCACCCTGCTGAGTGACAAACGAAGCTCTGGCGAAAAGAGAGGTAGGGAGCGTAATTGTAAGCTACCCGACTGGGGAATGTACCTCCACCTCACAGAATACCGCAGCCAAATAACAATTCCCTTGAGGATTGTTGTGTTCCTGCGAGTGAGTGAGGTCACCAGAAAGAAAGGAAGGAGATGCTGCGTTGGCAGCGGGGGTGGCGGCGCGCGAGCAATATTTTATGTTGCAAGCGTTAATATGGCTACGGTAACCGCTTCACATCAGGCAGGCCGCATGCTTGTCTGCCACCCGACGTAGTATAAAAAAAAAAAAAAAAAAAAAAGTGGCACATCAGATTAGGTTAAGTGGCAATCGTACATCAAAACCCACCCCGGAGTTAAATCACACAAATCAATGAGATATGTGAATCCCAGACTCGAATGCCGAAGCCTGGGATGCAACCAGGATAACTATATAAAGAAAAAAAAAAATTCTGTTTTTCGTCGTGGGATCCCCGACGAAAACAAAGTTCCTTACGCTTTTTCATCAGTCAGAATGTTATTCGAACTATGTAGTGTGAATTAGCCACTATTGATTGTAGAAAATGATGATGAGATGAACAGATGTGTTCAAAATCTTGTCATCTCATTATCGATACGAATTGAGCTCATTCTCGTGATCTGCACCCCAAATTACCTCGAAAACGATTCCCATGTCGATAGATGGTAAGAGAAAAGAAAATCATACCGCACCTCAATCGATGATGTCGGAATATTTTCTTTATCCCTCGTAATGTTTTCTTGGCAGTGAAGTTATTAATTCTGAAACAGTTCCATTATTGTTATTAATGCCGAATAAAAATATAAATGAGTATTATATTAAATAGGTGTATTGAGGAAAGAAAATGGCTGAATCGCTGGAGGATCTTAGTCGAATGTTAAACGATCTCAATGCGGCTTCTCGATCCGTGGGGTTGAGGATGAATTTTGACAAAACTGTATTTACGTATGTATCAGTTGTCTAGTACCCATAACACAAGCTTCGCTTACTTTGGGGCTAGATGGCGCTGTGTAATTTGTCTGACAATATTTATTTATTATATAATCTTATATTATATTTAATATAATTTATATTAAATATAATATAAGAAGCATCACACGCGCGTTGCGTGTGATGCCTCTTATATTATCTCTGGTGTTACAGTCGTTCATAGGCTACGGTAACTGCTTTCCATCAGGCGGGCCTTATGCTTGTTTACCACGCTGGTGGTATAAAAAAAGCAAGCGAAGCTTGTGTTATGGGTGCTAGGCAACAGATATTCATACGGAAATACATTTTTTCTTTTTGTAAATATATACTTATGATACATAGAAAACACCCAGACTTAGACAATATGGTGGAAAGTATTGGGAAAGGCCTATATCCAACAGTGGGTTGATGCAGGCTGATGATGATGATGATTGAGGAAAGAAGTACCTTGCTTTATTTTATACACATTATGTACATCTTTACTTTCATGCACATTGATACCTACGAGCTTTTCGACCCATGCTGAAAATAATGAAATGAATATTAAGAATAATTCAACAATATGTTGTTGCTAAGCTATGTAGATTCCATAGAAAACAAACACTAGAAAGAATTGTACTTACGTGATCAAAACTTGGTAGTCGTACTATACTCTGACGCCCGGTCGATATTGGCGCGAAGAAATTCGACATAGGTCTCACGCTGACGAGCTCTCGCGCCGTACTAAATTTGAACGGCCGGTGCATCGCATTTTGTAGTAATTTTGAAGTTATATTTATCGTTTGTATATACATAAGATAATAAATTCATGCTCCAAATTTATACATCGTTTATTCCTCATGAAGTAACAATTATTCTGGTATAAATTTTGCTCAATAATTTTATCACGAATTCGATAAATTCACAGTTTACCTAAAGCGATTTTCGAAGTTTTTTGTGTTAAAGGAATGTTTTTTTTCTATATTAAATCAATGATATTTCAAAATTCCGAGGCCGCTATGTACTATACGACTATATAAGAAATAACATTCTATTTTTTTTATTTCATTTGTTTGGAACAGTAGTACAATCCAGGAGCTCAAAAAAGTGATTGCGCGCATTTTATGAAAATCTTTCTCTGCAATTTTGGGTTTATTTAAAAAGTTAAGCAAATTTTACAAAAAGCGAGGCCGCTATGTACTATGCCAATAGCTATTCTGTACTATTCAATAAGTCAACATTGTTAATGTATTTTTGTTTCCGAGATCGAGAACGCCAAAATTGGCCATTTTACGCAAAAATCACAGTCAAAATGTAATATGGCTCTTAAGAGCCATATTACATTTTGACAGTGATTTTTGCGTTTGTAGATTGCGTAAAATGGCCAATTTTGGCGTGTAAGGTGTAATTGAATCAGACGCAAATATTTCTAGGGATGGTATAATTATGATAGAGAAACACGATTATCAAAGTTTAATAAAAATCTACACGCTAGTTTTTATTTTTGAATTTCCTAACAAAGTTATAATATTATTTTCAAAATCAGCCTGTATTTAGCCGTGCACTCACACTAGTTAGCCGCGCACTCACACTACTATCACCTACTACACAGTCATTCATAATTTAAGAATCCAATCCCTCCCCATAGTAGCTTAGCGCGCGAAGAATCGGACGAATTCAAATGTTAGTTTGTCGGTGGCGTTCGGGTGCGGAGGAGCTCGATGGTGTCGTTGCGCGTGTCAGTCTAATCGAACACGTAAGTTAAGCAACGTTGACTGTCTATGGATTTGTTTGTTTATCTCGAGCTTCTCCGTGCTTCGGAGGGCTCGTTAAGCCATCGGTCCCGGCTGTTGTCATTAGATGATGGTGGTAAAGCCAAGTAAGTGGCATGTGGGGCTTGAAGATACTGGCCTCCGCCAACCCGCAGTTGAGCAGCTTGGTGAAGTACGCTTTAAACGCCTTCGATTGAAAGGGACACCCGTATCCTAACAGTGAGATGAATATGAGTTGATTTGGTGGTGGTGGTTCGGGTGCGGCAAGGTAATTGATACTACTACTAATCTAACAACATTTTTAATATTCTACGTCGGGTGGCAGACAAGCATACGGCCCGCCTGATGTGAAGCTGTTACAGCAGCAGATCAAAACACGATATATCACTCGCGCGTTGCCACTCGCGCTCTCAACGCAGGAACTCTCTAAAGATCGTTGTGTAAACTTATACCTCAAAAAATAGTCGGCACCACGTGCCGGTGAGATTGGTTTTGTCTCTAAAGATTGTTGTGAGCCACTTACTCTTCAAAAAATAGTCGGCAGGGTGCACAACGTGCAGATGAGGTTATTTTTGTCTCTAAAGATCGTTATGAGCCACTTACACCTCAAAAAATAGTCGGAGGGTGCACCGCGTGCAGGTGAGGTTAGCTTTGTCTCTATAATAAATAATAAACAAATATTGTCAGACAAATTACACAGCGCCATCTAGCCCCAAAGTAAGCGAAGCTTGTGTTATGGGTACTAGACAACTGATAAACATACGTAAATACATTTTTTTTGTAAATACATACCTACTTATGATACATAGAAAACACCCACCCACGAGCGTTGGTGTCGAAGCCGTGTCATTGACCGCTACGGCACCGACCTCGTCTATCGTTGTGAACTCACACCTCATAAAATAGTCACCTCATTAAATTTGGGCTCAGGGTGCACCACGTGCAGGTGAGGTTGGATTTGTCTAAAGATTGTTGTGAACTTACACCTCAAAAAATCTTAGTACAATGACCTTTAACTTTTCTTTCTATGAAACATATGTTCAGTAAGTACTAACTTACCTACAAAAACGTGTAACTAACGCAAGGCAAACTCCTTAGTAGGTACAGAAAGTATCATGGTGGCACACAAAAGCTTATTTTTAACTAGTTAACTGATTCAGGTGTTATTTTGCGAAAGTCAAATTTACAGGACATTTGAGCAGAATGAACCGAAGCAGCCATGGCTGTCGTATGCAACTACTATCGGTAGTGGGTGGTATAAAAGCAGATGTGTCGTGTTTGGATTCATTTTGTCGGTATTAGATTCTACTTACAATGCGACGGTGGTAACATGATGAGCTGACGCCGTAGCCAGGATATCTAGCACACTAGTACACTCTTGGAAAAATAACACCAGATATGTCGTGTTTGGATTCGATTTTTATTTCTCTAAAGATTGTTATTTCTCATTTCGAAACTTTTAGAATTTTAACTTCCTATCACACTTTTACAACTTGATTTTTGTAGCTAGACATAGGTACTATTATTCAATTTATAAGTAAATGCTGTGACAAAATGTGTTAGTAGGTTAGATAAGTATGTAGTAATTGTTATTTCGTTGCTTAAATGTCTCCATGCCCCTTAGATAATACTTTGGTACTTATCCCGCTATACCCCGTACTTACAAAAAAATAGTTGTATTAACTTGGCGTGGTTAAAAGTTAAAATTCATTGTTATTTACACAGATTATTTACAATGGACACTTGCGTACTTCACTTCACTACATCAAATGTTGGATGTGACCCCCTCTTTGGTGGAGGATGCACTGTACAGCACGATCGATCCCGTGTCTGCGCACTGAACTGAGCACTTGAGTTTCACTGGCTATCACATCAAAAGCCCTGATAATACGCGTACGTAGTTCTTCCGCCGTGCGGATAGTATGACCATCATTCCCATAAACCAGGTCCTTGGCTCTACCCCAAACGTGAAAATCCAACGGCGTAAGATCAGGTGAACGTGGTGGCCAGGCGATGATATTACCACGCCCCTGGAACTCCTGAATTAAGTATTCTCGCACTCGTCTGGTGTAATGTGCCGGTGCTCCGTCGTGCTGGAAATACATCCAGCGACGGTCCCACACAGGTACTTCCCGCAGCAGCTCCGGGAGATCATGCTGCAAGAACCTCAAGTATGAGTCCCCATTCAGTCGATCCAGGAACACGGGACCTAAAACGACTTCATTGAGCACTCCTGCCCACACGTTCACACTAAAACGGTGCTGAAAATGGTCAGGCCGAATCACGCGCGGGTTATGATCACGCCAGTAATGTGCATTGTGGATGTTGAAAACTCCAACGCGTGTGAAAGTGCATTCATCGGTCCATAACACATTGCAATTTTGGTTGCGGCGCAGCCAGCGACAGAACTCGACGCGCGGCGCGTGATCGGCTGGCAAAAGTTCCTGTGCGCGTGTGTAATGATACGGGTGCAGCCCGTCACGACGCAGCACTTTCCAAACGTAGTACCGCGACACGTTGAAAACACGCGCAGCGTCGGCGGTGCTCGCCACGGTGTGGCGGCGAAAGAACTCCGGCACTTCTTCCTCGCGCCGCCCAGGGTGTCGTGGCCTCCCCGCGTCGGGATGAGGCTGGTAACTGCCGCTCTCCCGGTGTCTCTGGACCGCACCAAGTATTGTCCGTATGTTCAATACTCTTCTGTACCGCTTAGCATACAGATCTCGAGCCCTTGTTAGGACTTCTCCAGCATCGTGGTAACATAGTACCATTTGCTGGTACTCCTGGTTTGTGAAACCATAAGGCATGTTGATTACCGATATCGTAGCGTGAGCACAGGACGGCACGAGAACGATGCGCACTTGACGAGATAAGTAAAACAATGGCGAACGTGCATACATACAGTGCACATGCCGCTGCTGCGCGGTAGGTACGCCTCGCCACTGCGCAGGCGCTAGCTAGTCGCGCGAGAGCGGGAGGGAGCGGACAGTCAATCAACGGTGCGAGAAAGGTTCTTACCTTTCTACGCATGCGCTAGACACGACTTCTCGGAAGTGTAGACTCGGGCATACTATTTTTATTATGACTCGGGCGCCATTTGTCGGTTTCATTGATAAATTAATATTTTGTCGTAGTGTGCGTGTGTGCGTGTGTGCGTGGGCAATGAAATCGAATTCCCTGCTACAGAGTGATTATTTACAGGTTTTTAGGTCGTATTGTTTTAAGGGTTTTCTCGAAATCTAGCGTGTAGAAATAAAAATAAAATATACCAATAACCTTTATTTATGTACTAGAAATGGCCCTTAAAATATTTGCGTCTGATTTAATTACACCTTATATATATATAAAATATTATATATATATATAAAATAAATAAAACTATTGCGTCTAACTTGTAGCACTCGATTTATATTTATTTATTTATATATATATATATATATATATATATATATATATATATATATATATATATATATATATATATATATATATATATATATATATATATATATATATATAAATAAATAGCTAGCGGCCGCCCGCGACTTCGTACGCGTGGAGTTAGTTATTTGCAAATAATTTTTAATTACATTCGAAAAAGCTAAATACCTAATGAAAGGAAAAAGATGAAAAAGTTAAAAACAATCAATATCTAGACGAATTTTTAGAATCAATGAATTCGACGGATATTATTTTTTAAAACCTCTTTGTAAAACCTAAAGTACTTTTTATTGTTATAATAATACATCCCTCCTTATAATAGTAAGTATGTAGTTGTTTTCAATATTTTTTATACTTAAATATCATTTAAAATCCTTCTGCCATAATTACTTTAACTCCAATAACATTGGATTTTCATACAAATTTCCAACCCCCGTTTTAACTCCATAAGGGGGTTGATTTCTAAAGATACATTATTAGTACACCTCCATACCATCTATAGAGCATAGATTTTAAATTTCAAGTCTCTTACTTCAAAAACATAGGACTTTCATACAAACTTCCAACCCCCGTTTTAACACCAAAAATAGGTTGATATCTAAAGTTACATTATTAGTACACCTCCACACCATCTACAGAGCATACATTTTAAATATTTCAAGTCTCTTGCGTCAAAAACATAGAACTTTCATACAAACTTCCAACCCCCTTTTTAACCCCAAAAGGGGGTTGATTTCTAAAGATACATTATTAGTACACCTCCACACCATCTATAGATGGTCTATAGAGCATGCATTTTAAATATCAAGTCTCTTACTTCAAAAACATAGAACTTTCATACAAACTTCCAACCCCCGTTTTAACCCCAAAATGGGGTTGATTTCCAAAGACACATTATTAGTACACCTCCACACCATCTATAGAGCATACATTTTAAATTTCAAGTCTCTTACTTCAAAAACGTAGAACTTTCATACAAACTTCCAACCCCCATTTTAACCCCAAAAAGGGGTTGATTTCCAAAGATACATTATTAGTACACCTCCACACCATCTATAGAGCATACATTTTAAATTTCAAGTCTCTTGCTTCAAAAACATAGGACTTTCATACAAACTTCCAACCCCCATTCTACCCCCTTAGGGGTAGAGTATCGTAAAATCCGTTCTTAGCGGATGTCTACACCCTATAGGGAACCTACCAGCCAAATTTTAAGTTTGTAGGTGTTATAGTTTCTGAGATTTCGTGATGAGTGAGTCAGTGATTTTCTCTTTTATATTTAGATATATATATATATATATAAAGTTAACGTGGTCTGTTTAGTCAGTTTTATATAGATGTGTACGCTAAAATTGAAATGGAACGATTGGTATATATTCGCACAAACCAGAAGAATGCGTGCATTTGCGGGACGCTAAGTAGCAAGATTTTGTGACTCAAAGTCTTTTAAACAACGAGGGCAAACTGTTTTTCTTAGATGCTTCAGTAGGGACTGGAAAAACATACCTGACGAGAGCAATCCTCGCTGAAATCAGGCGCCAAAATAATATCATACAGCAGCATCGCCAGGTATTGCAGCCATAATATTACCTCTAGGCGGAAGGACGCAAATACAATATTCAATATTCTACTCGATTTAAACAGAACGAAAACACCGACATGCTTTGTGACACGAAACTGTGACTAAGCGAAAATGTTTCAGGATTGCTGTCTAATCGTTTCAGATGAATGCGAAATGGCCAACAATGTGGCTTTATCGAGGATTAGTAACGCTTGAGGTCTTTTCATATTAGCTCCCGAAGGAAAGACTCCCTTCATTTATTTTTTATTTTTTTTTGAAACTATGGTGACTATCTTAAATAAAAATAATAATTTGTTGACTTTTAACGTATAATACTGCCCCAAATATTTTCTTATGTATCTACTTTAGTTCGTATTTGTATAAATATGCCGGAATCATAAAGTCCACGCGAACGAAGTCGCGGGCATCAGCTAGTATATATATACATATAATAAAACAGTAGGAAGCGCGTGTCTGTACATTTGATAAAATTAACAAAAAATAGGTGTGGGCGATAAAAAAAGAGTAACAGAACACAAAAAAGATTTTTTTGATTTTTTTGTCTGTCTGTCTGTCTGTCTGTATGTACTCGCTAATCTTTAAAACTACTGAACAGATTTTTACGCGGTTTTCACTAAAAGATTAAGCTCATCCCTGAGCAACATATAGGCTTTGTTTCATCGAAATCTGATGTCAGATTAAAAAGTTATCGTCATTTAAAATTTAAAGAACATTTTTCTATAGAGAAAATCACTGACTCAATCATCACGAAATCTCAGAAACTACAAGTGCTAGGAGTCTCAAATTTTGTATGGGGGTTCCTTTCAGGACGTAGATGCCTGCTAAGAAAGGAATTTGGAAAATTCAACCCTTATGGGGGTGAAACGGGGGTCCAAAGTTTGTATGGGGAACCAAGATTAGTCGGACTATTTTATACGAAACTTTACACGAGCACTGTAGATAAACGAGTAAACACGTGTTTCAGGATTTTTCCAAATTCAACCCCTAAAGGGGTGAAATGAGGTGCAAACGTCTGAAAATCGTCATGGGTATTGTTTTTATGGTTTATCGGGTTGCTGATTCCGAAAACAACAGCTATTTTATAATCTAACATAATCGACGTGACACAAGAGCACTCCTGTGGGGGTGCGATGGGGTTGAAATGTCATGTCATATGTCATATAAATATGGGTATTGATTCTATGGTTTTCTGAGACGTCAATTACGAAAATGGCATCGATTTGAAACGTGGACACGAAATTTCCATCTCGGTAATAAAATCCAAGATTTGGAACACCTGATGCGGAACAATAATGGTTCCGGTAAACTATAGAAAATATAAAAAATACCGCCTTAGCAAAAGCTGTTCAACCTGATGAGCATTTTTTGTTGAGGTATAAAAATCCAAGATTATATAACCATTATGGTTCTGCATCAGGTGTTCTAAACACCTGATGCAGAACCATAATGGTTCAGCTAAACTATAAGAAATATAAAAATGACGCCTTAGCAAAAGTTGTTCAGCCTGATGAGCATTTTTTGTTGAGGTATAAAAATCCAAAATTTGGAACACCTGATGCAGAACCATAATGGTTCAGCTAAACTATAAGAAATATAAAAATGACGCCTTAGCAAAAGTTGTTCAGCCTGATGAGCATAAATAGTGTAACAAAATATTAACCGTATTGTAAAAAAATAACCGCGCAGTGCTACTTTTATTCTTACCTGCTACAAGTTAGACGCAATAGTTTTATTTATTTACAAAGGTAACGTGGTCTGTTTAGTCAGTTTAATATAGACGTGTACGCTAAAATTGAAATGGAACGATTGGTATATATTCGCACAAACCAGAAGAATGCGTGCATTTGCGGGACGCTATGTCGCAAGATTTTGTGATGCAAAGTCTTTTAAACAACGAGGGGAAACTGTTGTTGTCATAAATTCCACGCGAACGAAGTCGCGGGCATCAGCTAGTAGTTAATATAATTATAATTTCTAATTTTAAATTTGAATTTTATTTTATTTGATGCAATTAAAAGTTTAAAATATAGTTTCACAATGCCTTGAAAAGGTAAATTTGTAACAAAATTGCTAACATCTAACTCAATTATGATTGTACCTGTTGTTGCAAATTCCAGTGAATAAATGAATATCAATATGAATATGCTGAGCTAGTACGTAAAATTAAAAACACACAAATTAAAAATAACTTTTATTACATAATACTATGTACATTATTTGTTTTTCTTCCGTCCACTCTGCTTAGGCGCTTGGGGTTTTCCGAACGCTTTGCTTTTCTTGCCTTTCGAGAATCCTTTACTTTTCTGACCTTTCTGGCCTTTATTCAGACCTTGGCCTTTCTTCTGAGGCGGACCTTTCCCCTTTTGGACTAGGTTAGCGTCATATCTCAGCCTTTTAGCGGCTTTAGCAGAAGTGTCTGTAAGATCATTCGCGAAGTTACTTTGTTTTTTCTTATTTTTGCTTGTTTGTTTGTGCGTTTGCGGGCGGTCTTCATCGTCGTCTACAGCGCGAATTCGACGTTGTTTCTTCTTGCGTTTCGCCATCCTTGATTGTAGGAGGGCCACCTAAAAATTACATTACAAGTTACATATTTTGGCCGTGTGGTTTCCGGCAGACTAGAATAGAATCACTCCGTCTCCTCCCGTGGATGTCGTATAAAGCGACTAAGGGAAATACATTATAAAACATCGATCAGGCCTCCCCAACCCGTCTGGCCAGCGTGGGGAGTGTAGGCCAAATCCTCCTTCTGTCAGGGACAGACGAGAGAGGGTCGTGCTCCTGTAGTGGAGACTAAAATGACCTGATGATGATGATGATGATTACATATTTTTATGAATGTTTTTGACGCAAATGCGTCTTTACAATTGCTTCCGTAGGGAGGCAATTCTAAAAAACGAATAATAACAATATCGGGGGATACAGTTTAGTGTTGCAGCTACAAATCATCTCCATCCAAAATCCAATCACACCACTGGATAGTTGAAGGAATAAAGAATTTATTACGCTATGTAAGGACTATGGAACATCACGTGCGGGGGGGTGGGAAACGCTGTCATTTTGAGATAATTTTAGTTCATATAACGTATTCACGTACAACACACGGCCGTGTTCATGACACAGCCACAAGCCATTTTTTTGAAGAGAAATCTTTTGGCTCACTTTATTTTGTGACTGGAGAATAAGACTGTGGTAAGCCGTGTGGTTTCCGGCAGACTAGAATAGAATCACTCCGTTTCTTCCCGTGGATGTCGTACAAGGCGACTAAGGGAAATACATTATCAAATATTTGACGAGCTCGGTGGCGTAGCGGTCAATGACGCGGCTTCGACACCAACGCTCGTGGGTTCGATTCCCACACAGGACAAACATTTGGGTGCATGAACATGTCTGTTTGTCTTAGTCTGGGTATTTTCTATGTATCATAAGTATGTATTTACAAAAAAATATGTATTTACGTATGTTTATCAGTTGTCTAGTACCCATAACACAAGCTTCGCTTACTTTGGGGCTAGATGGCACTGTGTAATTTGTGTGACAATATTTGACAATATTTAAATATCTATCAGGCCTCCCCAACCCGTCTGGCCAGCGTGGGGAGTGTAGGCCAAATCCTCTATAGTCTATACATAGTATAGGTAGTCTAGGACGGACGAGAGAGGGCCGTACTCCTGTAGTGGAGACTAAAATGGACCTGATGATGATGGTGAATAAAACTGAGCCGTCACGTTCGAGTATGTAACGCGTCATGCTCGGCTATGTAATCGGCTCTCGTTCGGGTAAAGGATACAGGCAGGTAGGGGGCGATGGACTTATAACTAAAAGCATTTTTTTTTACCTAATACCTATAGTACATAGCTTTGCTTAGTTTGGGACTAGATGGCAGTGTGTAATTTGTCCAGGAATATTTATTTATTTATATTGTTTGCTTTTTAGTAAAATATTGATGGGGTTATATATTCAGGACACTGACACATTTAGAAAATTCGCTATTGATAGGGTTAAATTGTATATTTGGACCCATTTTATATATGTTATGCAGAATAGATCCAATTAAGGCTATTTAAAGTTTAATAGGAATAAAAATATCACGCAGTATAAGTTTTGGGAAGCATACACTCTGTCAAGAAAGTACCGGGAAAAGACAAAATGTTAATTATTCATCCAAATTTATTTTATCACCTTCAAAATATGCTCCTTCAGAAACGATACACTTACGCCAACGAATAATCCAATGATCAAAACATTTTTTAAACGCTTTTTCCGGAATTGAGTACAGTTCTCGCAGCGAATTCTCCTTTATGTCTTCTATCGAATGGAAACGGGTACCACGAAGTGGTAATTTGAGTTTAGGAAAAAGAAAAATTTCGCATGGAGCCATATCTGGTGAATAAGGTGGTTGCTCGATTACATTTGTGGAGTTTTTGGTCAGAATTTCGTTCACAATAATAGCCTTGTGCGAAGGCGCATTATCGTGGTTCAAAATCCAAGATTTTTCTTCCCAGAAATCTGGTCTTTTTCGTCGAATTTGCTCCATTAAACGCCGCATAACGCTCAAATAATATTCTTTATTTATAGTTTCACCTTCCGGCAAGAACTCTGAGTGCACAACACCGCGATAGTCAAAGAAAATAGTCAACATGACTTTAACTTTTGATCGACTTTGGCGTGGTTTTTTCGGTTTCGGTTCAGTTGGAAGGTGCCACTCTGAAGCTTGTTGACTAGTTTGCATGTCAAACTCGTATACCCACGTCTCGTCACCAGTAACAATGCGTTTCATGAATGTTGGATCGGAATCGACTCGTTCTAGCATGTCCTCAGCTATGCTCTTTTGGGACTAGCCGAGCGGCAACATGTTTCATACCCAAGTGATTATTTAAGATGGTACGGATCGATTCGTGAGATACAGAAAGTTCGACGGCTATCTCTCTCAAAGTTGAATGAGGATTTTCAGTCACTATTTCCTTCACTTTTGCGATGTTAAGTCCAGTTGCAGACGTTGATGGCCTACCAGAGCGAGGCAAATCTTCCATCACATCTCGACCGCTTTTGAAAGCTTTGTACCACTCATAAACACGTGTTTTTGATATTGTCAATTCACGGTAAGCCTTCTGTAACATTTTTAGTGACTCCGAACACGAAATTCCATTGGCGATGCAAAATTTAAGACAAACTCTTTGTTCGATGTTTTTGTCCATTATGAAAATCGCAATATACACTAGATATGATACAATTAAAAACAGCACTGTATTAAATTTAAAGGACAGATACAACTCAAACTCCGCGCCAATCCAACAACAAAAAACAAAAAAATTGAATTTGGAACCATAAACAAATCATCCATTCCCGATACTTTTTTGACTGAATGTATGTCATCAAACTGCTAGCATCTGTTGCAAATAATATTGCCGCGGTCCTGTCTCGAACCATCTAGAATGAAACCTTCTAGTAACCTACCGAATAGCGCTGTATACTTCGCTGCAAGCTATAATGACCCGTATCCGTATGTCTACTGTCATAAGGTTCATAACACTATGACATGAAAATGTTCTATACACGTTACGATATGAAGTACATACATGTACATACGAAAACATCCGGGAACCCTTGACGGCGGATATAAATAGCGACCGCCGCGGCGCACAGGCAGTTTAGATCAGTTTGGACTTCGGAAGAGTAAACTTCGAGCGAATCTACCTGCGAGACAAGTGATAAACTACGACCTCAGCGATACTATTGGACTTCGATTTGACCTGCGATTTGGAATCTTCGTGTGAACTTCGTGTTGTGAAGACCTGCAGACCAGACCCTGCGTGAATAAATCCTTGGAAGTTGTCATTGGCGTTTTACATCCAAATCTAGAACCCTAGCTCGTAACAATATACTCGATTTGAAGTTTGTTGGTTGGACATATTCTGCATAACAGTATGTTAACAGTTAACAGTACATCTTTTATATATTGTATAAATTGTTATGTTAAAATTATCCTAACTACTTTGGCATCTTACTTTTTCCATTTCCCGTCTAACCCTTTCCTCAGGCGTGTCCTTCGGCTTGTGTTTGGTTTGCTTCTTCTTTTTCTTGTTGTCGCCGCCGTGGTCCGAATCATCATCATCATCATCACGTTTGCGTTTCTTTCCTTTGCTCTTCTGTTGTTTATCTACAACAAAAAAAAAAAGATTTGCAACTGACACGCGTACATCCCATCTCTACTATATCCCCCCCCCCCCCACCAAAACCTACAAACCTCATATTTCTTGACAAAAACTTGGTAGAAACTTCATTCGACAACTAGAGAGGTAAATAAATAAATAAATATTTCTGGACAAATTACACAGCGCCATCTAGTCCCAAATTAAGCGCAAAGCCTGTGTTATGGGTACTAGACAACTGATAAATGTACTTAAATACATTTTCTTTTGTAAATACATACTTATAATACATAGAAAACACCCAGACCAAGACAAACAGACATGTTCATGCACACAAATGTTTGTCTTGTGCGGGAATCGAACCCGCGACCTCGGAGTCAAAGTGGCCATTGCTAACCATTCGACCACCGAGCTCGTCATAAAAACTTTAAAACCATACCTTTCCCAGCATGCTGGGTCAACGCGAGCCTCTCTTTCTCCTCCCTCTTTTCCCTGGGCGTCTGGAACCAGTCGTGTTGCCTCTTCACCTCGTACTTTGGTCCCTCCTCCCCTTCCTTCTTCAACGTGCTCTCCAGCTTAGCGGTCTGCTTCTCCATTTTGTTTAGTTGCTTTTCCGCGTATTCTTCGTCGAGGATTGCAGCTATTGAGGAAGCAATTTAGTTTTAATACAATAGTCGTTCACGAGAGCTAAACCATGTGGTACTTATCAGTACCTTGTAATGAAATAGATTGTCTCCTCACGGATGTCACTACCTTTTAATGACATCATTTAAAATTTAAAGTAATAATAGTTTTTATTGCAGTATTAGTTCAGAGTTTTTCATAACCATCTTGGTGTTTCTATAAACATATTTTTTTATACAAACACGCATACGGCCCCCCTGTATGTATATGATTAGATACATCAAATTGTGTGTGGTTGTGTGTGTGTGTGTGTGTGGTTGTGTGTGTGTGTGTGTGTGTGTGTGTGGTTGTGTGGGTGTGGTTGTGGTTGTGTGCGTGTGTGGTTGTGTGTGTGTGTGTGTGGTTGTGTGAGTGTATGCGTGCGTGTGTATCGACAAAAAAAAATATCTTAAGTCAATCCCATACATTGTATGGCAAACATCAATTACGAGTAAATTCTATATATCGATGTTGATATCATAGTCTAGTATTGTTAGTCTTTGCATTTTTAAGTGCCCAAGTTATGCGTTTAACCCGACTACAAAGCATGAAAGGAACTCAAGATATAACAAAAAACTCGCAACAAGCTCTCAGGAGTATCTGAAAACCCACTCACCAATCTCCGGTTCAAGCTTGGCAAGTCGTTCCCTATACTTGGCGACAATGTCCGGGGGCACTTGCCGGGACTTCACGGGCCTCTTGGCGCGCTTCACTATCGCCTTCACCAGGTTGCGCTCGCCTTCACCCGCGAGTGACACTGATATCCCAGCACGGCCTGCTCTTGCTGTTCTTCCGACCTACAATTGTATAAATTAAAACATATTTTTTCAAACGGGTTATTATTAGTTGTTAATAGAAACAAGAATAATAAAGATATAAATAAAAAAAAAAAACACATTATCAAAATTTGATAATGACGGTCCCTACGTATAAAGCGACATGTCAAAAATGGCAATTTTTTTTTATTGCATAAATTGCTATAGATTGTCCGTAAAAAACATTTTCTTTTTTATTTTATTGATTGTATACAATCAAAAAGTAAGAAATTAACTCATTTGTCCGATAATAATATTCTTTAATTACTATATCGTAGTTTAAGCAGACATGTCTGAAATGACATGTCGCTTTATACGTAGGGACCGTCGTATATCGATCAGGCCTCCCCAACCCGTTTGGCCAGCGTCGGGCAGGACGGACGGGAGAGAGTCGTGCTCCTGTAGTGGAGACTAAAATGAACCTGATGATGATGATGATGATGAAATAAAAAAAGTATCTGTAAAGTCGGTTTACGGACGATAATTTTACGTGATAACAACGTCATAAGAAAACATCGGCCGATGGAGTGGAACAGAGATAGATGCGTCACAAGCCGAACGTGCCTCTCTACCGCTAGTTCCGCGGCTCAGGCGGAACGTGACAATGAGTCATGCTGTTTCGTGCGAGCAGCCGGCGTTCATGGATTTATACGACGTTAACAAGTCAAAAACACTTAAAAGTTTATTTGTTTCGTAATTGAGCAGCATGGTGGAGTACACTCAGTTTTGACAGTGTCCCGCTTTTGACGGGATATCGCGCTTTTAGCTGAAGCACAGTATAAGTAATAGTACTACGTACAGTATGGCCACTCCCTGCCGCTCTCTAGTATCGACCTCACCTCCCCTCTGTGACCAATCTGGAACAGTTTGTATGGCACCGCACGCACACACGCTCATTTCGCTCTGCACAGACGTCTTTCTTTATGTAGTAGTTAAGGATGCGATATTTGTATGGAGTGGCCGGGGTGTGGCTGAAGTGTAGTATAATATGACCCGCTTTTGGCCGGAACACCAAAAATTTTAATTCATGGACAGTCGCAATTTGTATTTTTTGGAGAAATATAAGCAATTTAAGAGTGTTGTATATTTTTACATATTTTACAGGCATTGAAAATGTCTGAATGAGTCCGCCTTTTTTTTAAATCCCATAGACTAAAGTACATCTAATCGACGTGATGTGAATACAGGAAAGATCTTCAAGGATTAGGACTAGACGGGAATCGGATCCCAGATCTCTGATGTCAGAAGCTGCCACAACAAGCTATCTTTAAAGCAATTGCTCACCCTATGAATATAATGTTCCAAGGTAGCCGGCAGTGTGAAGTTCACCACAGTCTTGACGCCGGGGATGTCCAACCCTCGAGCAGCAACGTCAGTAGCTACCAACACATCAGCTAGCTCATCTTTGAAACGTTTGAGGGAGTCCAGACGCTGGGGCTGGGTTAGCGCTCCGTGTAGCTCTGCTACCTACAGATACAAAAAGTTATTGTGATTTTTTTTAAATAGCTTGTCAGATTCCGAACAAGTAAATGGCCCGCCTGATGGGAAGCGGTTTTCGTAGTTCATAGATGCTTATAAGAGAAGTCGTCCATAGGCTATTATTATGGTGACTGCTTTGCATCCGTATGCTTCCGGTGCCGGATAAGCATATAGTCCGCCTGATGGAAAGCGGTTTTCGTAACTCATAGACGCTTATAAGAGAAGTCGTCCATAGGCTATATATAGTGACTGCTTTCCATCCGTATGCTTGTTTGACATCTTAGTGGTGAAAACGAGCGTGACATATAACTGAAGTAAAACTTCTTTAGCTCCATCTATATGTATGTATATGTCGCAGCCAATTCGTAGAACCCGCCGCATAACATAACGGCTAACTGTTTTATAAAATGGCCAAGCCATTATTCCAAACCGCCCTTTTATCATATTAGTGTGTTGTCACCAGACATGCGGCCAGCTATCTGGTGTCAATTCACTTGGGTATCCACCAAGTTTGTGGAACCTCGCATTTCTAATTAATCACAAGACAAACCTATCCAAAAGATTATTTAAAGACAATCCGCCTTAAGTTAGCCGTTATGTAATGCGGCGGGTTCTACGAATTGGCTGCGACATACATATATCTGTTTATATTAACGAAACGGCTATGAGAAAGAAAGAAAATGTGTGCTCGCACGTCTCTCTCTTGCCCCTATAGTAAATATAGTCATATAGAAAGAGAGAGAGTTACGTTACGAAACGTAACTCTCTCTCTTTCTATCTTTCCGTAACGCTCTTGTCACGCATTCACTAGCTTACTCCCCACGTCACGCGTGCGTAAAGAAGTTTTACTCCAAAAAGGGGATTATTGTTTACACGCTGGCATCTCAGATGACCTGACTCGTAGTATTATTATACGGTATTGTTATTTTCCGGATATATAAGGCCGACGTTCTTCTTCACTCGGTCCCTCATTGCTGAGGATCGTGGTTACAGGAACCTCGCGAACGGACAATCTGTCTTCATCGATTCTTGTCCGAAGTGGCCCTCACTGCCGGATAGAATTTAGAAAAGGATGCGGCCCCCTTCACCTGGTCAGACCATTCTGTTGGTAAACGGCCACATGCTCTCTTGCTTCGGTGTTGCAAACAATAAGAAGCTTTTCCAGGCTCCATTTCCTTTCCATCTCCTTTCCTCAAAAGGCCGGCCTAAAGTGAAAATATCTTTAGGCGCGCCATACACTTTATTTTGTGGCTAGTGAATAACACTGAGATGTTACGCTCGGGTATGTAGCGCTCGTTCGTGTAATGTCCGCAGCGAGGCAGCGAGACGGAGCGAGAGATGAAGTTTTCACTTCTGTCGTGTAGTCAAGCACACACTTTTTTTTATTAATAGATTTACGGCTCTGGATACAAGTATTTTAGAGTTATTAATAACTGCTATTCTATATGGCCACATTTTTTTTTAATTCAAAAGACCTTCAAAGACCTTTCGTCTCTGAAGTATTAGAGAACCCTGAAGTAAGGGCACACCACCATTTCTTCCTTCCTTCTATTCTGTAGGGCCACATATTTGTTTAAAGTCCGGCTGTGTAAGGCCGTCGTAAGCAATAAGCGTACCTTAATCCCGAGCAGGCCGAGCGCGACGTGCAGCCGGTGCGCCTGCTTCTTGGTCTGCACGAAGACCACGGCGCGGTCGCGGAACGTGCGGCACACCAGCGCCGCCAGCATCGCCTCGCGGTCACACTCGCGCTCCGCACGGATCCTGACGGAATATTTGAATTTCTGACTAAACACGAGCTCGATGGCGTCGTTGCCTGTGCAAGTCTAATCAATCACGCAAGTTAAGCTACGTCGACCGCAGCCTGATGGTGGGATGGATACTTTGACTACTTCCAGAAACTTTTTCTTTTTGTTCATTAATTATAAATGCTGACAAGCCTAGAGCCATCTTTCATTTGATAACCCATACATTATAAAAAGACCCCGTAAATTATCCCATGGGTCCATGATACCCCATACATATTTTTTTCTGTTCTGCAATCAGCAATAATTTGTGCCCATAGATTTATAAAATACCCGTACGGCACACCAGCGCCGCCAGCTTCGCCTCGCGGTCCACTCGCGCTCAGCACGAATCCTGATAGAATATTTGATATTCTAACTCAGGGTTGTCCAAGGCACGGCCCGCGGGCCGCATGCGGCCCTCGAGTTATATTTGTGCGGCACGTGACGTGTTTTTCATTTAATGGTTTTTATACAATTTTTTACCGATACAGGTTTTTTACAACAAATCTAACTGAATATTATATATTTTTAGAAAAGTTTAAGTTTTGTAATTAACTAAGCTTTATAACTAACTTAACTTTCAAAGTAGGTAGTAAAAATGACAATTTGTTCCTGCGGCCCGCTAATCTGTTTAGTAATTTGTAATGGCCCGGTATTGTATATCATTTGGACAGCCCTGTTCTAACTAAACACGACTTCTAATCGATCACGCAAGTTAAGCGACGTCGACCGCAGCCTGATGCTGGGATGGATGGGTAGAATCAGGGGCGGACTAAGGCCCAGGCCTAGGGCCCGTAATTTTTGGGGCCCGAAAATTATGTTTCTAATCTTTATTTTTGAAGTGAAATCTTCTTTAGTCGGCTCAGAGATACAATGTTGCCTAGCGCCCGCTAAAGCGAGCTGGGTAGAATAATAACGTAGTTTGATTATTTCCAGAACATTTTTCTTTTTATTGATATAAACGCTGGCAAGACTAGAGCCATCTTTCATTTGATAGCCCATAGATTGTACAAAGACCCCGTAAATTATCCCATAGGTTCATGATACCCCATACATATTTTTTACTGTTCTGCAATCAGCAATCAATCAGTTGGTTTACCGAGCGCAAGAGCGGAGCAGGTAAAGGTCCTTCCGTCTGATTGGTTTACTGGACGGTTGACTCGCAATCCCTGTGATATATAACCGGAAGGTTGGCACACGGGGCGAACTAGCTGTTAGGTATAGGGTACGTTGTTCTGCAATCAGCAATAATTTGTGCTTTAAGCAGCACATCTTATTGCTGATTGCAGATACCAACTCAAGAAAAAAAAAAATTGGTTGCCTGTAAAGTCGGTATACGGGCGAAAGTTTTACGTGACAACGACTTTGAGTGGTAAAATGTTTTCGAGTGGAAGGGACGCATGCCTTTCACTTTTTATGTCTGTCTCTCTCGCTCTTAGAAGGGACGCGTGCCTTTCACTCGCTCTCATTGTAAGCGCATAACGTGAGCCAGTTTCTTGAAGTGTCACCCGGCTAACCAATTTATAAGACGTTGTCACGTCAAAACATATTTTTTACATTACTCACCTAACAAATTCTTGTCTCAAATTAAAAGCCACATCCTTGTTTGAGTCAACGAACAATTTGACAGGTTTCTTGAGTGAGACCGCCGCGAGGTCTTTTACCTCGTCGCTCATGGTAGCCGAGAACAACATGGTCTGCCTCTTCGGGGAGCACTGCCGGATGATCTCCTTCATCTGTTCAGCGAAGTACTCGTCCAGCATCCTACACAAAGAACATTCTAAGAGTCTACTAAATAAGAAAATAAAAACATTTTATTTCGAATTTACCATCCATATAGTATCCGTCAAAAATAGAGAAACTTATACACTATGTTAGTTATTGAAATGAAATGAAATGAAATTATTTATTTGCAGTCATTTACATAAATATAAAGCCAGGGCTGGAATTTGTTTGGCAACTGTACATTGCCTTCAAAATGTAGGCATGCAAAATATACATTCATGCAAATACTTATTCAAGTACATACATTAAAATATGGTACAATAAATCTTAATATTTAAACAATAGAATTGATATAATTATCTAACCATACGATACCTACAATAAGATAAAATCAATAAAAATATTTGGTGATTGTTAATTATTAATTATAAATGTCAAGTTTACACGGTTAATATTTTATCTCTGGTCAAGTTAAACTAGATATACCCTACATAAATAAATTAAATAATAATAATGATGATGATAGAAGTCAAATTTTTTCAATGTCAATTATAAAACTAAAACATCGGAATCACCTTACATAAAACATTTCACATTTAGAAAAAAAAAAAGAAAATCATTAAAATATTGGCTGTGTGGTTTCCGGCAGACTAGAATAGAATCACTCCGTCCCTTCCTGTGGATGTCGTACAAGGCGACTAAGGGAAATACATTATAAAACATCGATCAGGCCTCCGCAACCCGTCTGGCCAGCGTGGGGAGTGTAGGCCAAATCTGTCTGTGACGGACGAGAGAGGGTCGTGCTCCTGTAGTGAAGAAAAACATGTACGAGTATGTTACTTATACACCAAGCCGGGATTCATTTAATTTCGACTAAGGACCGGCAGAAAATGCATTTTCAGCCGAAAACGAAAAAGAATCTTCGGCTTTAGTTTAATTAATTTTTGTCTGAAAACGAAAATTATTTAGACAATAATTTTTTTCTATGTACGCTGAAATCTCTTTTTTTACCCCTAGGTAGAGAAAGAACAAAAATAGCTTTTAAAACAAGTAAAATAACACAAATTATGTAAATACAAATCAAATACAAATTCAAAGTATTGATTGATTGTCGGCTTTTGTAGGCCTCTACTGATAGCCCAAGATTAAAATATGGCCGTATCATGATTTTTTTTTTCGCCACAAACGGCCAAAACCTAGCTTCAGACGGTCACTAATTCTGATCCTTATTACCAAAGCATTACCTGTCACCTTAGTCCAGTATCAACGCTACAAAGGAGAGCGGGACTGGCCTGTTCAGCGAAATTCATTGATCAGCGAAATTCATTGAGCTTATGAAATCATCCTGTCGTTCTGTCTGTCCGTTGCCATGAAACTCAAAATTTAGATATTCTGACTTCGGATTCGTGTAGGTAGAACATCAAAAAGTAGTAATGTAAAGTGACCTTGGTTTTATGATATCAATTCGGGATTTCGAAAAAAAAAAAATAATAATTTCGCTATGGCCACCATGCTGCGCGTCCGATGTTTTTCTGACAATATAGTCTTTATTACATATTTTTTTTTTATGTAAGAGGGGAGCAAAAGCTGCGGTATTCTGTGAGATGGAGGTACTTCCCCAGTCAGGTAGCTTAAAAAATACGCTATGCCCTACCTCTCTTTTCACCAGAGCCGCGTTTGTGTGTCAGCAGGTTCAAAGATGTTGATGAACTATTACACCCCAATGCAATCAATTCTAAACCTTAACACAAAAGCAATACCTGTCAGCTTCGTCCAGCACCAGCACTTCGATGGAGTGCAAGCCGAACGAAGGCGTGTTCCTAATGTGGTCGATGAGTCGGCCAGGAGTCGCGATGACCACGTCTGGGTTGCGACGTAACACGCTCTCCTACAACAAGACAATTAAATTAACAACGGGTTGCACTCCGGGAGTGCCGGCAGAAGTGAAAACTTGAACGTTGTGCATTTTTGAATATTTTGGAATGGTTAGGGAATAATTTCGCACGAATTGATTTATCTATCAGTACAAAAGTACTATCATTTATGTGGTAAAATACAATATTCATTTATTGCGCTATCGTACACAAACATGACAATTCATATTACATTAAAAATAAACCGCAGGAGCAGGCATACATTTGCGCCGCGCGGTAGAAAGAGATGGGAATATTACTTCCTCTCCTACGCCGCGCCGGCGGTCTACTCTCCCTCCGTGTTACGAATTTTCGATCAGGTCACATGTCCTGACGCGAGTTTAACATTTTTAATCCATCCCAAAAAGTGCACAACGCCGCTAAAGAACTTTTCACTTCAAAAAGACTAGTCAAGCCCTTTCATTTGATACACAGATTGAGGGAGTTGTGAAAAAAATATATTTAATTCGCCATTTTGTGGTGACGGTCATCTTGGATTTGAAATTTATCATAGTTTATAGTATTCTACTAGTCAAGGCCTTTCATTTGATACCCATATTGAAGGGGTTGAGAAAAAATATGTAATCCGTAATTTAGTGGCGGCGGCCATCTTGGACCGATTTTCATCAAACATAGCTAAGAACACTCCCAACAAATTCACCTTTCAAATAAAATAAATAAAATAAAAATCGGTTCATCCGTTCGAGAGGTACGATACCACTGACACACACACACAAAAAAAACACAGTTTAAAAAGTAAAAACTTCTTTAAAAAGAACCGTCGAAGTGAAGATGCCTGCCTGTTGTTCTATTTATATGTTTTGAATAATCTATATATTAACAGGTGAATCAAAAACTTTGTACCACTTTTAACGAAAATTGCTCAGACCGAGGAGTATGAAGTTTCGCACACTTATAGTTTATTTAGAGAAGGAGTACAGAATGTTATTATTTTTGTAACACTATGCATAACAAATACATTAAATAAATAACAAAAAAAAATTACACACACTACCCTGTATATGACACACACACACGCATATAATACTCTTTTATTTATTTACACGAGCTCGGTGCCGTAGCGGTCAATGACGCGGCTTCGACACAAACGCTCGTGGGTTCGATTGCCACATAGGACAAACATTTGTGTGCATGATGAACATGTCTTAGTCTGGGTGTTTTCTATGTATAATAAGTATGTATTTACAAAAAAAAATGTATTTACGTATGTTTATCAGTTGTCTAGTACCCATAACACAAGCCTCGCTTACTTTGAGGCTAGATGGCGCTGTGTAGTTTGTCTGACAATATTTATTTATTTATTGTTAATCTAAATGAATTGTGGTCGAATTTCGACCACTGGGCGACCATAGTTAAAATAACAACTCACTTGATATTTGACGTCGAGACCGCCCACAGACAACCCGACTGTTACCGCAGTATACTGTGCTAGCTGCCTCGTCACCGCGTGCACCTGAAATATACAACTATGTTACGGTCCAAGATTGCATCTAAATATGAGGGAAGCGAATATTAGGAAGTAATTATCATTTTGTATATTGGTACATAATACAAATTCGTATTATTTGTCTTTATATGTGTAAGGGGGGCAAACGGGCATATGGCTCTACTAATAGAAAGCAATCACCACCGCCCATGGAGATCAGCAACACCAAGGGGTCGCCGATCCGTTGCCAGCCTATACTCCTTCCTTTCTTTCTTTCTGGTGACCTCAGTCACTCGCAAGAACACAACAAACCTCAAGGGAATTGTTATTTGGTTGCGGCATTCTGTGAGATGGATGTACTTTCCCAGTCGAGCAGCTTACAAATATGCTGTACCCTACCTCTCTATTACCAGAGCCTCTTTCGCCAGTCGGCAGGGTGCACCACGTGCAGATGAGGTTGGAGAAAGAAGCAGGGACATCTTATTATTACACCCCCACTGCCCCCACCACATCACTGCGTGGCATACGTACCTACGCACCACACCTCACTGCCCCCACCCCATCACTGCGTGGGCATACGTACCTACGCACCACACCCCACTGTACACCTCACTGCCCGACTCTCTTAAGAGTACCTTACTAACTCTCTGACTCGACTTAAGAGTACCTAAGTAGCCTGCATGCAGGTGAAAGGGGTGTAAGACCTGTTAACGTTCCGCTTGCGTGCTCGGTTGGTTTACCGAGCGCAAGAGCGGTGCGGGTAAAGGTCCTCTTGTCTGGTTGGTTTACTAAACGAGAGACTCGCAATCCTGTGATATAACCGAAAGGTAGGTATAGGGTACGTGCCCCCACCTCATCACTGCGTGTGCATACGTACCTACTCACCACACCCCTCTGCACACCTCACTGCCCCCACCCCATCACTGCGTGTATACATACGTACCTGCGCACCAAGTTCCCTAGTAGGCACCAATACAAGGACCCTGGTGACGCGATCTCCGCCTACTGCCTTGTACAACAACCGCTCCAGGATCGGCAGCATGTAGGCAGCAGTTTTGCCAGTACCAGTGGCTGCGCAGGCGCAGATGTCTTTGCCTGTTGACAAGACGTTTATTTTTAAAAACCGTGTGGTTGGCTCTCAGCTATCGAGTGTAGAGATAATGAGAAATAATTATTATTTAAATAGTTGATTCCGGCCAATTTGCCAGAATATAATAAATATTATATAAATAAAAGAGAAAGTATGTATGTATGTTCCATATAGACTCCGAAACGGCTGGACCGATTTCTACGAAATTTTCAGACAATCTTTTGAGGTTTGGTAGCGATCGGAACATTTTTTTTTTTTTGAACTGTTAATGATATTTTCTATAAAACATCACTTTCTACCCGTGCGTAGCCGGGGCGGTCAGCTAGTATTATATAAATAGAAAAATTCACCTCTCCCACCTAGGTGGGATTTGAACCATGACCTCTCGATTACCGATCGAGTGCTCCTCCATCTGAGCTACCAGGTTTGTGATGGTGGCGAATTTTTGCATTACACTATTACTACAATATTTGGGGTGTAATTGGTTCATCAACATCTTTGAACCAAAGTCAACTTCACCTGCACGTGGTGCACCCTGCTGACTGACAGAAGAGGCTCTGGCGAAAAGAGAGGTAGGGCCTAGCGTATTTCTTAAGCTGCCCGACTGGGGAAGTACCTCCACCTCACAGAATACCACAGCCAAATAACAATTCCCTTGAGGGTTGTTGTGTTCCTGCGAGTGTGTGAGGTCACCAGAAAGGAAGGAGTTGCTGGTTGGCAGCGGGGGTGGCAGCGCGCGAGCGACATTCTATGTTGCGAGCGTTAATATGGCTACGGTAACCGCTTCACATCAGGTGGGCCGTATGCTTGTCTGCCATCCGACGTAGTATAAAAAAAAAAAAAAAAACTATTTGCGGCGAGGTGCACGCCGCAAAATTCTGCGTAGCGGCGCGAATGGCACTGCCGATTTTGGTGGTGCGGTGCCGCGACGTGGTTATGTGTTTCGGGCCTAAAAGGTTGGCTGAAGAAATCTCTAAAAGAGGTAATCCCACCTTTGTACATAACAAATCCCTATAATATTGCGGTTTTCTTAGTGTATAATAAAGAGAATACAACACAACAAATAACAAATCAATAAACAAATAATAAATATTTCTAAATAAATTACACGCGGCCATCGAGTCTGAAACTAAGCAAAGCTTGTACTATGGGTACTACATAACTGATAATGTACTTAAATACACATTTTTTTGTAAATAAATACTCATAATACATAGAAAACACACAGACCAAGACAAACAGACATGTTCATGCACACAAATATTTTATGTTAATATGGCTACGGTAACCGCTTCACATCAGGCGGGGCCGTATGCTTGTCTGTCACCCGACGTAGTATAAAAAAAAAAGACCAAACTGCACACAGTGCAAAATTTTATTAAAATCGGTTCAGTACACGTTCACACGAAACTTTTATATATTAACCCTAGAACCACAACATAGGGTCATGGGTGACCCCAACCACAAATGTTTTTAATTTAATTTAGCGAGTTTTGTACCTACAACACTGTGCGTCTAGGTACCTTCCATAATTGGTAAACAGTGGCCCCTGATGCATCGCGGGGTGCGCACGCTCATTAAGTGCGGAGATATTACAGTTTGGGGTCGCCCGCGACCCGTGTTGTGGTTATCGAAACATTTTTTTCGTAATTAACTGTTGTGTGATTTTACATTTATTTCACGAATAGTGTTTCATTATGGCCTCAACGTCACGTGCCCTTAGAAGTAATGAGATAGAGACACTTTTGGATGAATATGAAGATGAAACCTCCAGTTCTTCGGGCGACGATGGATCTGAATCTACAGAAGTTGAACATATATCCTGTTCATCCTGTTCCTCGATTCATCTTGCAAATGATTTATGCAATAATGGATTAACAATGATAGGCACGCTGCGAAAGAACAAACCCGAAATACATCCAAAGTTCTTAGCAAAGAAAAAAGATTTCCCTACATCGGTATTTGCGTTTGATAAAAACATCACATTAGTATCACATTTTCCGAAGAGAAACAAATGTGTTGTCCTGATTTCTACAATGCGGCTACAATATTAGATTATAACGCCACGAAGGGCGGTGTTGACACGTTTGACCAATTAAGTCATTCTAAGACAACAGCTAGAAAAACACGTAGGTGGCCGCTGAGATTTTTTACGGCATGCTTGATGCTGGACGTATTAATTCATACGTGATACTCAAGGCAAACGTTCGCAACAGTAAACTGAAAAGAAATAGCTTTCTAAGAAATTTAAGCCTTCAACTAGTACAGTCTTACGTGAAACGCCGCCTTGATGAAGTCAAAAATTTGCCCCAATCTCTTAGAGTAATAATGCTTCATGTTTTGGGGGTAGATGAAGAAAACAGTGCGCAGATAGCTCAAGCTCGATCAACTTCAAGTTCCCGCTGCTATTTATGCCCTAGAGCCAAAGATAGAAAGGGCAGAGAGAAATGTGTCAAGTGCTCCAAAAAATATGTGCACAATATAGGTTACCTATTTGTTCCCAATGTGTCTAGATTTTAAAATATTTACTACTTTTATTTTTAATTATTTCATTCTTTAACATCCAAAAAAACTTTCAATAAGTGTTAGAAGTTATTAAAGTTTGATATTTTGTAACTAATCATGTTTTTCTTTGGGGTCACCCATAACCCATGTTGTGGTTCATTGTACTAAATTTGGGTGTTGTAGTTGTAGGGTTAAGATAGTAGGATAGCTTACCAAGTAAAGCAACAGGTATGGTCGCTGCTTGTATAGGCGTTGGATGGACATAGTTCAAGCTGCCGATGGCTTTCAGCAGCGGCCTGGACAAGTTCATCATGTAAAATGTGGCGTTCTCATCATATGCAGGTGGCTCTTCGAAAAAGTCCGAGTCATACTCTATTCTTGTTCCTTGCTCGTCCTCCATCAGGTCCTATATTATAGAAACTTGAAATTATTGAAAGGAAAAAAAACTGACTAAAATGCAATAAATATTTTTTAATTATGTATCTCTCTTGGACTCACGGGCTTCAACCCGGTCATTTGGTAGATGTGCGCGGGGATATGGATCCAACGCGTAGAGGCCCCTTTGAGAAGTTTGATGTAGTGTTGTACTCCCGCCGTGACCCGCTCCAGGATAATATATGTCAATGGAACGACATACCCATGAGCAGGTCTCGGCAGGCGTTGAGACTATTGCGAAGTGTGATGGAAAATAAATGGGCTATGGAGATCAGATCTGGGTGAACTTAATATCGAGCTATTACAGAAGAGGGACGGACACTTGCCATAACTTTTATTATCCCTTTATTTTTTTAGCAAATGCTACTCGTATGTTGATACTATGTCACTTCCAAAATCGACACGAATATAATGACACTATGAATGAATGATCATTATGTTGATAACCATCTAGGAGTTTAGTCTGTAGAGAATATCAAAGTCATAGGCTCAATTTTTAACGCGCGGAATGGAATGGAAGCGTCCATTTCGCCTCATGACGCGAGAAGGCGCGGGAATTCGCTGAAATGCTCGAGTATTCTCGCGTATTCCATTGCTGTGACCGACCCGATCGACTCCCCTCCCACTTCGCACCACTCCCCGCGGATTCCACAGGCAGCGCCGACAGTAGCTAGGGGAATTTGCGAGAATGCACCAGGATTCCCCGAAAGATGCGCGACCTTTTTTTGGCTCGTATTTAAGTTTATATGTTATACAATTACAATTGTCATAAAGTTCATTATCCTATGTACAATTTCATTGCAAGAAGTTGCTTGCATTCCATTCCGCGCACATTCATAAATTATATGGTAAATAGAACCATATAATATATGAGTATATTATACTCTAGAAAAACATAATGCTTCCTTCTTGCTGAAGAAGGAAGCATTATGTCAGGTAAAGAGAATTCCTGAGCTTGGCTGGAACTCACTTCAAGTTAATTAGTTAACTTCTAGATAATCACAAAGAAAATAAATAACTCATACCTCTTTCAACTTTTGCTTTTTAGTGAGTTTCCTCTCCTTTGTTTTAATTTCATCTCTTTTGAGTTCATCGTCAGATATCTCCAACTCATTAACACCTTCATCTAAAAAGAAATAAATAGATATAAATTATTCTTATTTCTTATAATATGTACCTCCACCTCACAGAGTACCGCAGCCAAATAACAACTTCCTTGAGAGTTATTGTATTCCTGAGAGTGAGTGAGGTCACCAGAAAGAAAGGAAGGAGTATAGACTGGCAACGGATCGGCAAACGCTTGGTGTTGCTGATCTCCATGGGCGGTGGTGAATACTTTCCATCAGGTGACCAACATGCTTGTTTGGCCCCCTCTATTAACATAGTAATAAAAAAAACTAAAATATACTATAAGTGACTTCAGAATTAGATCAGAAGTCCCTCCAGAGCACTGATAGGAAACAATTATAACATATTATATTTTGGTAGAACATATAGCAAAAAGCGGATAGAACCAGAAGGCGAAGGATTGCTTTTTCACATGGCTGATGATGATGATAACAAATAGCATAGAACATCTCTGAAAATGTAACTTATCTAGCTTTTTACAATTATTACGAATTTTAAAGCAATAATATGAATAAAATATAAAGACATGTACATTATATGAGAAGAAAAAACGTCATACACATCTTGTATAGATATAGCAATTGCTGTTCTAATAAAAGCAGTTTAAATTTATTTCTGAAGCATACGTTAATATTGAGTAGTCGTAATGGCGGAGGTATGTTGTTCCAGCATATTGTGACTTGATGTCGACAGCTACGATTAAAACTTAAAAGTAAGTAAACATTTACATACAGTGAGTAACATTTGCTTAATGCGTTACCATTCCCATTAAACGGAGTCTTACGTCCGCCCTTGCCCTTCTTTCTTTTAAAAGTTCGGTGCAATGTACAGTCCCAACTGCCTTGATGTCGGAATACTTTGTCTATGACACAACACATTAAAACAAAAATTTTAATACATACTGACATACTACTGATACAAACCCTTTTCATCCAAGTCAGAATCTGTATCCACATCGGCACTTTTGTTGACTTTCACTTGCGCTCTTCGCCTCTCAATCTTTTCATCTAGTGTTTGTTTAACGTTTCTGCGCACATATTTGTGTAAATCATCCCATGTGTTCTGAAATTTACGGATATTAAAGTACAAAATAACCTGAGGGGTCTTCGGAGACAGATGTACAGATAGACAAAGTAATAGAATCATTTGATTAATTTCACGAAAATATAGTAATTAAGTAAATTATAAATTCGACAATGTCATAAGATAATAAAATAATTTAAATTAAAAGACTTTACCTTATTGTATTCATCAACAGAAGACACAAATTTAAAGCCAGGGTTCAGGTCTGCTTTTCTTTTAACCTTCTGTTTGGACGGTTGATACTGAAAATGTTGCATTATTTTATTAAGTAGTTGTTACCTAGCATAAAAAATGTAACTAATCAAACACGTAAGATTATGAAGAGGTTTGGATTCATTCCAATGCTGAAATATTGATGGCCCCTATGTAAAACATCGGAAGTAATTTTTAGATTAGGTACAGTGTAGCATTATAATACAGTATAACATTATTATTTAAATCACATCAGGCCCCAGGACATACTTAAATAAAAAAAATACCCCTGCTACATCTAATAATAATAATATTTTTTTTGTCCGCAGGGCAGCTTGTGGCGAGTTGTTGTGTGAGTAGCGACACCACGGACCCGAGTCTCCAGAGAGTCGGTCAGGGCCTTCGTCTCCGACGTGTCTTCATCGATCGGAGTGTAAACACAAGAAGGCCTGCAGGACTTTCAGCTCTGGCTTGCCTTCATTGGGCGTCCAGAGAGGAGCCGCTAGAGCTATATGCTCCAGGGGTGGAAGTGCCACCAAGCCACCGCCTGCCACAAATAACTAGCAATAAAAGCAGTTATGGCAGGCGTCTGTCCCTCTTCCTTAATAGCCCGGTATTAAGTTCACCCAGATCTCATCTCCATAGCCAATTTATTTTCCATCACAGTTCGCAATAGTCTCAACGCCTACCGAGACTTGCTCATAGGTATATTGTTTCATTGACATATCCTGGAGCGGGTCGCGGTGTACAACATTACATCAAACTTCTCAAAGGGGCCTCTACGCGTTGGATCCATATCCCCGTGCACGCCTATCAAATAACGGGGCTTGACCCGTGAGTTACTTAGGAGCGATTTCAAAATTTTGTAGCACCATAGGAAATGTTACCACATGTATAGTATGAGTAACAAAACTTGACATGTCAGGGTGACTCAAATATCGACTTTAGTTAGAAAACATGTTTTTTGATAGAAATTACAGACTTACAATAACAATGCCTGTGTTTTTTTAATTTCTATAGATTAAATCAAACATTTGCAATTCCATCACACTGGTAACATTCCAAAACATGACTTTAATCATAAATTTTTGTTACCAATATTATGGTGGGACAAGCGAAATTTAATGGACATGAAACATTTTAATAAAATTTTTAAAATAAGGATAAGTATATTATTATAACTTGTTATTTCTTTTTCTTTATTTATTTCTACAAACAGTTTTCACTGGGAGAGTTCTAAGTGTTTGCGTAAAAATTAATGGGATAAGTGGGACATGCCAAAATTGAGGGGTGCAAAAAATTTTGAAGTTGCCCTAAGAGAGATAATAATTTAAACACTGATTATGTTTAGAGATGCGCTGAATATGGGTTCAACCAAATGTAGGGTCCGAAATGTACCGAAACAAATATTCAGCAGAATAATTTGGTTGCACACCCTGCTGTTGCTGTGGTTGTGGTAGATCACCAATAATCAAGGTGGTATGGATGGATTTCAATACAACAACAAAACAATGAAATCCCTCCATACTAACTTGATGATTGGAGATCTACCACGGTACTTTTTTAGACAATTTCTACCACATGGTGAAATAGTGAAATCAACTTCCTTCAATAGTGTCACGATTAATTGACTTTGGGAGTCTTCAAGAAAAGAGCCTATAAATATATAGATACAACAATGAAAATTAGCTCCTAGCATTGTTATTTTTTTTACTCAATCACACATAATAAATAGCTAAACAGACTTGGATGAAATTTACGAAAATTCACACACTGTAGACTAACTTCCGGAGGTGACTTCGTATGCTCTTATGCCGGTATCTCATGGGGATTTTCAAAAATTCTTTCTTATGCCTGTGTAAGCCAAATTTCAATCAGACCAGTCGAGTGGGTTGGCCCGTGTGTTGATAAATCAGTAAATAATGGTTACCTTTTATAGATACAGATTATTTTTATTCCGGTAGCAACTATTACTTATACTGTGCCGGTAGTGAGTTCATACGAGCGACACGACGGATTCGGGTCCTTAGACGTTAACAATCGTTGTTGAGGAACAACGTAATATTGTTGAGGAATAGCTGAATGTGAACTTAAACACTGAAAACATTGATAAAAACACACCTCAACTTCTTCATCCGAATCTTCAGAAAAATTTTCAACAACTTCTCCATCATTGATTGTTCTAATAAAACCAGGGTGTCCTTCGAGTTCCATTGTAGTTTTACGTAACTATAATACCATTACCAATTATAGCCATTCGAAGAAAAATGTTTCAGAAAAAGTAAATAAAATAATATCCATGGGCATATTGAGGTTATCCTTCAAACTCACATGGTGAGAAGCTTCTTTTTCTTCGTTATGTTTTGGCAACCATTCTTCAGTCAGTCGAAGATTATTTTTGGCATTATCAAGTTAATTTCGTCATTCTTCAGGGATGTGCCGAAAAATAATATCGGCGGCAGAAGTTCATTAATTCCTCAATAACTCAACCAACAGCAAAACCGATAATGTAATTTTCCTATTGTTTTGCACGACTTTTTATAATGGTTACATTTTATTACATACTTTCAATTAAAGATTCCACTCACAGACATCTTAATATTGAAATTGAATGTCTGTGATTCCACTACATAATTTTATTCAATGTCACTTGCATCACAATGTACTGTCTCTATTATTTACACATTAGATTTAAAAAAAATGTTTAGAATCGCAATCGCGCCGCGTTTCAATTTAATTCAATTCAGTCCTTTTTTATGGCGATCCTCCTGACCGATGTTCTCACCCAGACCAATGACAATGCTTTTAATAATCCATAGCATGGATATCTGCGTTGCGTAAGTGATTATGCTCAGTATGTAACTCTGCGACGAATTGGCCGTTGACATACATACCTTATACAAGACAAACAAACATTTATAAAACATCTCAGGGTGTTACATATTGAAACAGACACATTAAAGTTTAATATTATATTTGTTATTATTAACGGAAACTTGTTAAAAGGGCGATTATATTTTATGTGATTTTATCACAGACATCCAATAAATATGGATTTTCACATCACATTATAATACATACAACCGCCGCGCCGCCGCCGCCGTCCAACTTTCTGCCAAAAGTGCAGCGCTCCAGCCTATCCCTGCCTGTGTGACAGCCACCATACTGCCATAATCATGATGACAGGTAGCTACGGACAGGACACTCTCTCTGTCTGTCAATCTGTCCGACACTCCGACGCTCCTGCTGTGCTGTCATGATATTTTTTTCGCAAAGGAGAGTGCTTTTGCAGTTTTACCACTTTTGCTGTATATAATTCAATTTATTTAAGTACCCGAATAACTAAAAAATGGCAGATCGATTGTTAATTCACGATGATATAAAATTGTAAGTATGATAAGATCGCCTTTTAGAACTACAGGTTGTTGATAAATTCGTCATTTTTGCCTTTTTGTACGCTATGTTGAACAGCTGTCTTTTTTTCCGATCATCCGATCGTATTTCTAATTTATTGTTGTTAGTGTCGAATCGAGTTTAATGCTCCCTTAATTCTGTGCACAATACATGTTATATAAGTAGCAATATACTTTTATTTTGAATAATTTTAATATTTTTAACACCCGGTTATTGTTTGTGGAAGACTACTTTTCTGTTAATCGTAGCGTTAATTTGATCTTGTTACACTTTGATTATAACTTTGCGTCATTGCCCTCAATATCAAATGGTAATGAAGCGTATCTTGAAGTATTTACAATTTAAATAGCTTTGAGAATTTGCGTAAGATATTTGAGGAAAAATGGTTTGAAATGATAGTTATTAATAGGTATACTTTGTTTAAACCTTAATTTCTTGTAATGTGAACCGTGTAGCTGGGCCGGATTCTATCCCACGGGGCCCAAATCAAGGTTTAGTGGAGCAAGTTGAGATTTGCTGAGTGTATGTTTTCTATTGATATCCATGGAAAATAGGGAATGCAATCTCGTTCTCGCGAGATATCGCGCGGCGGCGGCGGGCCCTGAGGTAGCGGTCGGGTGACGAGGTCTCGCTCAGATTCGCTTGTTGCGTCTACTTGCTGTGTTTGTTCATTTACTTTAGTAATAATTGTTGTCAACGAGTTGATTGCGTTCAAGTATTTTTGTGGTTATTTATACAAAAAAAATGAATGCAACAAGCGAATCTGAGCAAGACCGCGTCCCCCGACCGCTACCTCAGGCCCCGACCGCTACCTCAGGCCCCGACCGCTACCTCAGGCCCCGACCGCTACCTCAGACCCCGACCGCTAACTCAGGCCCCGACCGCTACCTCAGGCCCCGACCGCTACCTCAGGCCCCGACCGCTACCTCAGGCCCCGACCGCTACCTCAGGCCCCGACCGCTACCTCAGGCCCCGACCGCTACCTCAGGCCCCGACCGCTACCTCAGGCCCCGACCGCTACCTCAGGCCCCGACCGCTACCTCAGGCCACGACCGCTACCTCAGGCCCCGACCGCTACCTCAGGTCTCGACCGCTACCTCAGGCCCCGACCGCTACCTCAGGCCCCGACCGCTACCTCAGGCCCCGACCGCTACCTCAGGCCCCGACCGCTACCTCAGGCCCCGACCGCTACCTCAGGCCCCGACCGCTACCTCAGACCCCGCCGCGCCCTGCCATGCGAGATCTTGCGAGAACGAGATTGCATTCCTTAATGGAAAATGTATTTGATGATCATTCCTCTAGGACTTGATCAATCTCAATTTTTTTTAACACAAACCTCAAGCATGTCGAAGTCTTTAATTGTGACAAGTCTCATCAAAATTCGTTGAGTGGTTTTAGAGCCCATTAATTTCCAAGAGTGACTTTTTGGCATATACATATAAGTGTTCTGCTCGCTCAACTCAATAACTTTCTGTGTTTATTTTTTAATGTAGAACTAATTTATTTTTAGATATACAACCTCTGATAAGTTTTACCTCGAGCCTAACATCAGTCCTACAGAAATTATGGTCATAGACAGAGTAACAGGAGAGGCTTCAGTAAAAGGTATACAATTTTTAGTTTAATATATATATATATTCTTTGCCACAATAACTTCCAATGGATAGAAAAAATAAATGAAATGTTAATGTTATTCGAATTACAATTGAGCTTTATGTAGAGTTCAATGGAGTAACTCTAAAATCCAATTTTAGAAGTACAGTAGATTTTCCTAATGATCTATTTGGTTAAAATGATGTTTCATTTGTTTTACCTTTGTACCATAGATATGCAATTTAAGTATCTGTATTGTCTCCCGCCTATTGCCAGGACTATGTCACAAACTATTATTATTTCCAACGGGGACGCCGGCTGTCGGGCGGGTGATCAGCCTTACCTGAGGCCATTTCACCCATTTCCCCTGGTCCTCCCTTTTGGGGGAGGATGTGGGTTTATCCGGCAATCACGGCGTTCCGTCGAACCTACCTGTTTCCTTACAAAACCTTACAATCTGTTCCACCTTCAGGTCTTCCAGGTCTTCTTTGTCTAATTTGTCCACCCCCATGGTCTCCCATCTTATCCGTGAGTACATGGGGCACTCGGCAAGCAGGTGGAAGCTTGTTTCGTCGTCGTCCATGCACTCTGGGCATTTGGGGTTGGTTTTCACGCCTATTAGTGTCAGGTGCCTGTTCAGTCGGCAGTGTCCTGTTAACACTTCTATGACGAGCCTCATGTTGCTTCTGGAGAGTTTCATCAGTTGGCTGGTTCTTCTTTTGTCTAGGCCTTTGATGAAGATCTTCGACTGTCTCATGGTTGTCGAGGATTCCCATCTTTGGTTGGTCTCTACTACTGTTCTTCGGCTGATTACTCCCTTTGTTATTTTGTGGGCGATTGGTAGTCTTGGCTCAGGGCCCACCTGGTTTTCCTCAGCCCCTTTTTTGGCCAGTTCATCTGCTATTTCGTTACCCGTGTTACCCTCATGTCCAGGTACCCAGGCAATCGTCACATCAGCTGTTCTGGACAGCCTTTCTAGTGCATTTTTGCACTCTTTGACAATTGCTGATGTTGTTTCTGTTTTTGCAAGTGCCTTCAGCGCTGCCTGGCTGTCGCTGTAGATGGTGACTTTTCCTGCGTTGTTTAGGGAGCCTACCATTTCTGCGCATTCCATTATGGCGAAAATTTCTGCTTGGAAGACACTTGCATACTTTCCTAGGGGTATTGACCTATTTGTTTCTGTTCCGTCTTCACATTTTATGTGTACTCCGGAGCCAGAGAGCTTGTTTGTTTCCTTTCTGGAGCCGTCTGTGTAGCAGATGGTGCCACTGGTGTCCATCTTCCAGTCGTCTCTCGGTCCTATGTGTATTCTATATTTCTTATCAAAGATCCTTTCCTTTCTTATCAAATCGTTGTTTGAAAGGATCATTGAGAGCTTTCCTTCGTAGTCTTGGCTAATCTTTGCATGGCCCTCATCCATGGTGTTGCCAGTCCAGAGACCCGTGCTTCTTAATTTGAACCATTGTTCGGTGGCTCTCTTTTTAACTTCTAAGTCCAAGGGGTTCAGACCCAGTATGGTCTCCAGCGCGGCCGTGGGTGTGGTTCTCATCGCGCCGGTGGTTATCAGGGCCGCCAGTCTTTGAACTTTATCTAGTTCTTGTTTGTTCCTCTGTATGTCACTGGCTTTATGCCACCATACCAGGGCACCATGTAGGATTCTCGGCATAATGATTGCCTTGTAGATCCATAGTGCTGTGGCTGGCTTCATACCCCAGCTTCTTCCTATTGCTCTTTTGCATTGCATCATGGCTATTTTTGCTTTTGAGCATGCATTACTTATATGAGTCTTGAAGGTCAATTTGCTGTCCAGTGTAACTCCCAGATATTTGACTTCCTTTACTACTTCCAAGTCATAGTTATCTAGTCGTACCGGTTCAGTCCGTCCTATTTTTCTTTTCTTAGTAAAAAGAACTAGTTTGGTTTTTTCAGGATTCAGGTTAAGGCCTTTGTTCCTGCACCATTCTAGTGCTACTTTCAGTCCCCTGTTCATGATGTTACACATGACACTGAGGACTTTGCCTGTGATCAGAAGCACCCCATCATCAGAGTATACCTGTGTGTATATGTGCATTCTGTTGATCTTGTTAACTAGTTCGTCTATTAGCAGGCACCATAGTAGTGGAGATAGACATCCTCCTTGTGGGAAGCCTCTTCTTGCTATCACCGTATGCTTTGTCCCTGCTATTTCTGCCTGTATCAGCCGGTGTTTTAGCATACATTTCACCCATTCTGATATGTCTTTGTCTATTCCTTCACGATTTAGGGTTTCCTCTATCGAGGCCGGAGTTGCTTTGTCGATGGCGCCCTCGACGTCAAAGAAGCAACCCAGTGCGTACTCTGTGTTACTTATTGATCTCTGCACTCTGTTAACCAAGTTATGGAGTGCTGTCTCTGTAGACTTGCCGTCCATGTATGCATGTTGGTTGTTATGGAGTGGAGATCCGCTGCTAGCTATTTGTTCTCTTATTATTCTATCTAAGATTTTCTCTAGGGTCTTGAGTAGAAACGAAGACAGGCTGATACATCGGAAGCTTTTAGCCTCTTGGTATGTTGCCTTGCCTGGTTTCGGTATGAAGACCGCTCTTATTTTCCTCCACTTCTTTGGGATGTATTTCTTCCTGATGCTGCTGTTGTACAGGATCAAGAGATCATCGCTTATGTAATTGATAGCTATTTGTAACATTTTCGGGAAGATCTCGTCTGGTCCTGCTGCCTTGTATGGCTGGAATGACCTGACGCTCCATATTAAATGCTCTTTTGTGATTAGTGCCTTCTCCTCCGTGTCCGCTGTGGGATTCGTATCGATTGGCATTTCGTTACCTTTGTATACTTCGCATTCTGGGAAGTGTGTGTCCAGCATCACTTCCAGTATCTTTCCCGGGTCCGTTATTAATTCGTCTCCGTTCTTAATACTTCCTAGTTTGCAGGTGTTCGTTTTGGAGAACATTTTCACTAGCCGTGCTGCGTCGGGATATTTTTCAACTCCTTCGCAGAATGCTTTCCAGCTGTTGTTGTTCTCCCTTCTGCATTCTTTCTTGAATGTGTTTCTTTCTTTCTTGTATATTAGCCAGCTTTCAGCGTCGCCCTTTTTCTGGGCCGTCCTGAGAGCTTGTCTGGTCTTTTTCCTTTTCTTTTCTAGTGCTTTTGTCCACCAGGGTTGTCCCTTTCCTAGTCTGATCTCCTTGAGTGGGCATGCCTTGTGGTATGCCTCCCTCATGGCCTCCTCTAGTCGGTTGGCTTCTCTTTCGATGTCTGTGGTATCTTTTATCGAGTTATGGTCGACTGGACTCCACTTTTTGATGTGCTGTTCATATACCGTCCAGTCGGTTTTCCTCGCGTTTCTAAATAGGGTTTTCTCGATTTTGGCTTCCAGACTGAAGGTTATTCGTCTGTGATCCGACTTGGAGTCTCTTTCGTCTACTTTCCAGTCTGTGATGTGCCGGCTTATATTGTCTGTTGCAATAGTGATGTCCAGCACTTCTCTTCTGGCTTCGGTTACGAATGTAGGTGTATTTCCTACATTCAGTATGTCTAGGCCTGTTGCGCTGATAAAATCTAGTAGTAAGTCACCTTTTTTATTGCAGTTAGTGCTGCCCCACACCACGTGGTGGGCGTTGGCGTCACAACCTAGAATAATAGGAATGTTCTTACCTTGATATTTCCTTATTATTTCTTCCATTTCTGGCGTTGGTGGTCTGTAGTCTTTTTCACTTGGTAAGTACGCGGAGACCAGAATCACCCTCTCTTTTTTGCCTGTGTTGAGCTGTATTGTTGCTGTGGCGCTGGCAAGGTCACTGTAACAATCTGCTTTAATTATTCCTAACGATCTTGCCCTACTGCTGGCATATATGCATGCCCTAGGAGTTGACTCACCCGTTTCGTGGTAGATGATCTCTCCTCCTAGGGAGCCCAGCCCTGAGATTCGTCCTTTTACGACGTATGGCTCTTGCAGTAGTGCGATATCTATTTTTTCATCTACCACGTGTCTGCAGAACTCAATCATGGCATCGCGGCAGTGATGAAGGTTAACTTGAACTATTCTTATTTTTTGTGTGTGTGTTTGTGGTGTGTTTCTGTTTGTGTTCATGTGTTGGTGTGTGTGTGCTTGTGTGTTTGTGAGTGTTTATGCTCTCTCCCTATCTACGCGTCGCGTTGCTCTGGACTCTTTCCCATCCAAGACGGTTGCAGTAATGCAACGCTTGGTGGGGGAGTCAGGTCGCTCCGTGTTGTAGAGAGAGGGTGTGTTGTGCCTTGTTCTGGGCGTACCTGTCGGTGGGGTGTTTGGCTTGCGGTCGTCCCCCCCTTCGGGGTTTCCGCCCGGTGGCCGGTGGCTCCACCTTCAGGCCCAGAGTTTTTTGTTTCGAGCGCTTGTTGTGTGCTGCTTGGGGTGGAGCTCTGTGGGTACGGCCTGCCTTCGTCAGTTGTGCCCTCCTTTGGGGCAACGGTCGCGTTACTACCGCTTTCTACAAGCTCACTTCCCCGTGTCCTTTTGTGTGGGTGGATTGGGCATGTGCACTTTTCTGTTTTCTCTGCTGCTGGATTTGCTTTTCCCATGACTTTGGCGTATACCTGTGTGGCTTGGTAGTTGAGCCACACGTGATCTTTCGCTGCTTCCTCGGGGACTCCCACCACAAGTCGTGTTCCCGCTGGCAGGACCTCCTTGCGGATGAGGGTCCACTCAGATATTTTGATCTCCGCCCTGTGACTATTCTGGATCCGGATTAGTTCCAGGGGGTCGATGCGCCGACCTCCGCAGTTGCCCGGGAGCCAGATGGACATCTTGTGTATGTCAAGCTTTTTTGGTCTTAATGGGATGCCGTTCCATTCGCCGAAGTCGCAGCTAAGCAACCATGTCCTCGCCTCCTCGGTGCTTGGGCTCACAAGGAAATATCCCTCGGCTACAAGCCCCGAGGCCGCGAATGACAAGGTAGGGCCGCTCGCGCCGTTAAGTGCGGCTTCTTCGATATGGTCCACCAGCCGTTCTCTAATTACAGCGGCCATAGCATCATCCACTTCACCCCCGTCCCCCCTTTGTATTATTACGGAGAGATCACTTTGACCCGTGGTAGGTCTCCGCGGTCCCTCGTTTCTTGGGGTCTGTTGTTGTTTCGGGCGTTTCGGTGGACGCTGCTGTGTTCGCTCTTCCGGATCTGTGCCCTGTCGCTTTAATTTTGTTGCCCTAGGGCCCGCCTCGCTCCTCGGTATCGTCGTCGCAGTGTAGGTCAACGTACCGGGTGCGGTTTGCTCCAGCTTCCTTCTAGTTCTCAGCCTCCTGCGTTTGGATTTGGTAATCCATCCGCTTTCTCCCTGCTGAGAACTTGAACTTGGCTGAGTTTGGGCCTCGCCAATCCTCATGTGCGTCAGGTCGTCCCCGAGAGTCTCCGAGATGGATCTTACGGGACGTGTCCTTTCGCATGGTTTCTTTTCCGTTATTACGGTGCTTTCATTGTTTGTTTTTGGCGCCGATGTGCCCCCCCCAGAGTACGAAGAGCAGCCTGGACCACTAGGTGGTCCAGGGAGGGATTCTCCGGCTTGGCCGGTACCCTCCTGGGGTATAATTACATTTTCATTTGCGCTCATTTTTTTTTTTTTGACGGTTCCGGGGTTGCCGGACAGAATTGGACATGGGTGAAGGAGGGGAGGAAGGAATGCCTTGTACCTGTGCCTCACTCGTGAGCGGCGCACAGGTACAAAACTTGTGGATGGGGTGGGGAGGGGGGGGATAGAATTGTCGGCTAGGGGTTTTTGTTATATCTGTTTCTTAGGGAACCAGACCGATAACAGGCAGCAACCACGTGAAGGAAACGCTCTAGCCTTGCCCTGGGGATCAACACGACTGTTGCGCTCTCCCCCAGAGCCTTTAGCCAGACTCAGCACTGGATGGATGCTGAGAATAGGGCTTCACCAACTCTGACGCAATATCCCATGACTTGGATCCGCCCCGCCCATGTCACAAACTATGTTCTTATTATATTTTATTTATTCTAAATCCCAAATTTCTATGTCTATATCATTATACTCGTAAATATATACATAGGGATATAGGTATATATCTCTATGTCTATATGAGACTAGCAACAGATTGGCAACCCCTTGGTTCTGGTGTCTCCATGGGTGGTGGTGGTTCCTTTCCATCAGGTGACCCACATGCTTGTTTGCCCCCTCTCATATAAAAAAATATATTACCTACCGCAGTGTATTAATTCATAATATTGTAATTTGTATTGTATTCCTACAAAATAACTTTGAATGTCCTTTAGTAAAAATTTTTAATCCTTTGGCATCCCGTATACATCTAATAGGTCTTTATTATAGGTGTTATATGTGATAGATGTTGCCTTAATTATCCTTTCAATGTTTTTATAACTGATTTCATGAAAATTTGTTCCAGAATATGGTTCGGTGAAGATTCCTATACCACCCAGTGCATACAGGCCTGTTTGTGGTTTCCTCGGATCCATCAAATTGATATCTGGATTATATCTTGTAGTAGCGAAATATAGGGTATTGGTAAGTTTCATAGCCGATATAACAGAAATAAGAATAATAAAGAACTGAAAAGTTCACGTATAACATTTTGCTCATCAAGCCCTTTCATTTGATACACATGATAGAGGTTAATATCGAAATTTTTATTCGCCATTTTGGAGCGGCTGGTAATTAAAATGTATGGCATTGTCACGAGAACCAAAGAAACGTGCCAAATTTCAGGTCAATTAGACACTGGGAGTGTTTGCTGTGGTGGAAATAAAAAAAAACTTTAAAAAAAAGATGTAATAACAAGTAAAACGTTGCTAACCTAACCTATTTTGAACATCAAAATATACTTATTGCACATCAAATGCAGGATTTGATGTGTTATCAGATTAATTTTAAACATAAGGTAATTTATTTTGCGCATTGTTTGTTTAGACTTATTTCTCAATAGGTTGGGAGATTAAACGGCCACGATGTGTACGAGCTGGCCGGCACCGACATCATACCGTACTCGCGGTCAGTCACACATCTCACCAATAAGCAGGTATCCAGCCTTTCATTTTATTACTAGGTGACCCGGCGAACTTCGTACCGCCTACGACACTAACGTCACTCAATTGTTTTGCCTTCCCGGAACCTCTACACTAACACTTGAACTTTATGGTATGGTATTAAAGTTCAAATAGACTTTTAAGTATTATTACGAGTCGTTTGTATGAGAGTATAGAAAATATTTTAGACTTTTTCAGACATTTTTAAAAAATTTTCTCTGCGATAGAATCATCCTCGTACTTCAAGGAATGTTCTAAAAAAAGAATTAGCGAAATCGGTTCAGCTGTTCTTGAGATTTGCGCCTAGCAACACATTCAGCGATTCATTTTTATATTAAAGATACGTCTTCTTTGACTAGGGTTGCCATCCGTCCGGGTTTCCCTGGATTCGTCCTAGTTTGGAGGACGTCCGGGCGGGGTTTCATTTGTAGTCCAGGGTAAAAACTTTTAAATCACGACCGCCCGCTTCATGCTGCGAATAACCATCTTGTCACAGAATAAAAAATGGTACTAGTGATAAAAACACTGATGACATGTCCGGGTTTTAAGATTTAGAATCCGGAGTTTTCACGTATCTTGTCCTGGTTGCTAGCGTTTAGAGATGGCAACCCTACTTTTGACCATGTCATTGCATTACCACATTCGCCATTATCATGATGCCGAGGTAGCATGCGCCTGTCTATTTTACGCCGAGGCAACATTTATACCACCAGTCTTTGGATTCGGCATGCGGCATCAACCCGTAACCATCCCACTGTTGGAATACGGGTCTCCCAAGCTCAGCCGAGATAAATAAACACATCGATAGACAGGCTACACTCAACGTTGCTTAACTTGCGCGATCGATTAGACTGGCACGCGCAACAAATCTGACCGTGCGACATTTTTTAAATTGTCGCATGCGACCCTGTGGCATGCCACAATGTCGCACGAGATTGCTTTGGCGTAAAGTGGAGACTAGAGATGCCACGAATATTCAGCTACTATTCGGTATTCGGCCACATTTTTTGGTATTCGGTATTCGGCCGAATAATGCGCACTATTCAGCCGAATAAAAATTTAAGAGAAAATTTAAGAGAGGTAGGGAATAGCATATTTTTTAAGCTGCCCGACTGGGGAAGTACCTCCACCTCATAGAATACCGTGTTCCTGCGAGTGAGTGAGGTCACCAGAAAGAAGGAAAGGAAGGAGAATTAGGCTGGCAACGGATCGGCGACCCCTTAGTGTTGCTGAACTCCATGGGCGGTGGTGATTGCTTTCCATAAGGTGACCCACATGCTCGTTTGCCACCCTCTCATATAAAAAAAAAATACCGAATACCCAATCATGAAAAAAAGACACGTCATATTGCTCAAGATTATACATATGTATTCATTACCAAATTACAATACTTTAGTAAATAAAATTTATCAGTGGTAAGCTGTGATGGACAAAAACAAGCTATTCAGCATTTGTTGGAAGCAAACGATTACGCTTTTCGTCGTAAATGATACCAGTTTCAGAAAATAATCTCTCACTATGACTTAATGCCTATGTGAATTACTTGCAATTGAATGAAATTTACAGTCAAATACCCGCACGCACTCCCGTATGCACCGCAACATGGGTAGACAGTTTGCGACTTGTCTTATTCTTGTTTACGCGCTCGACAAGCATGTATTTCGTGCCGAATATTCGGCGCTTCGGCCGACAGCGTTGCCGAATATTCGGTATTCGGCCAAATCACTATTCGTGGCAACTCTAGTGGGACCTATATCCCAGCAATAGGATGAATTTATGTAAGGGTCTAAAAATTGCAGATTGAAGATAACAACACATATGAGCGGATGCTCCGGGCAGCGCTGGAGACCACCGGAATCTACTTCTCATACGGATATGATATGACGCACACGTTACAGAGGTTGCATTCCGTTTCAGCCGACTTCCACAAGGTAAACCTACTAATATACTAGCTTGCACCAGCAGCTTCGCCCGCGTTTACTTTTTTTAAATAAAAAGTATCCTATGTCCTTCCTAATACCTTTGAGAATATGTGTACAAAGTTTCATGATGATCGGTTGAATAGTTTCGGCGTGATAGCGTAACAAACAAACTCACATTCACTTTTTAAGAATCAAAGAAGGCCGAACGCACACGCTTGTGCATGAAAGAGAACGGGACGGGGGCCCACCACACATTCCCACCACTGTATCTCCTGTGTAGCCAGGATTAACAGCAGCGACCGCCAAAACCGTCAATGAACAATGAAGTCCATTGTAGTCCCGGGGGTAAAACTACGACTGCTTTGGAACGCACCGAATTTAATCACAAGAAATTAGTAGGAATAGGAAGCTTTTGGAATTTCACTTCCCGTCTTAGCAATGTGAAAGACAGCAATAGGGCAAATAAGGTACTAAAGCCCTTAAGAGATGGCTAGTCAAGGGAAGCTCAACTGCTTTTTTGTGGATTTTAAGTGTCTAACACTATTTAAAGAGCGGGAGAACTCAGGTACTGCGGCACTGGCGAGCGCGAGGACGGTGCTCCACATGCTCTGCCTGTTCAGTTTTACTATTATTTAAATAGTTGTCTTGGCCAACTTGCCAAAATATAGGAGGTGAATTTTTCCATTTTTTGAAATATAATATTCTGACAAGTTCGCCAAATAATAATTTAATTAGTTTGGTGTTATCAAAAATAGCCGAATTTCATCTGCAACGATTCACTGCTATGCCTCGTTTAGTAGTGTAATTACTTAATAGGTTGATGACGCCACACTGTGACTCACGCAGTATGTAGATGCAAAAATTCATCACCAACACAAAACTTCCTGGTACCTCAGTTGGAAGAGCACTCGACCGGTCATCGAGAGGTCGTGGGTTCAAATCCCACCTAGGGAGACATGAATTTTTCCATTTTTTTAAATATTTATAACTGTTCAGTTTTGTATGAGAGGCACCGCATATTCGCTTAATTTTATGTCAAATACATTTTTATAGGATTCAGCAAGACAATCCACGCCTACGCGCGGCAGCATGGTTCTTTCTCATGGTGGTTTCTGCGCTGTACACCTAACCGTTTACGAACGGTCGCCCATACATGCAATATCATTGTGTTATGTCCACCAGATGTCGCTGGCCAGCCGCGCAGACCCCAGGTTCCTGTGGAACGGTTACCTGCTGAGAGACTACTCACACGAACAGTTCGCTAGATTCACACTACCTTTAATACAAGGATGTATCCTTTTTAACCGACTTACTAAAAGAAGGAGCTTTTCTTACTCGACCGCCGAAATAGGGATGTAATATTTTTCCATTATATGTATACGAGTATATATCTAATTGTTTTGCTTTGAATTGTACGCCGAATGGTAACTAAAGTCCAGTTGGAATGCCGCGTGTAATCTTCTATATATATAAAAGCGAAATACCACTCACTGATTAATCACGAAATCTCAGAAACTATAACACCTACAAATTTGAGATTTGGCAGATAGGTTCCTTATAGACAGACATCCGTTAAGTACGGATTTTACGAAACTCCACCCCTAAGGGGGTAAAACTGGGGTTGGAAGTTTGTACGGCGAAAAATATTAAATAGATATTTCGGCTTGGAAAGTTGGAACTTTGTAAATGTAGTTCTAGAACGGATATTCAACCCCTTAGTGGTTGAATAGGGGTATGAATGAAATTCATATATCTACGCGTACGAAGTCGCGGGTAAAAGCATGTTGATAATATTAAAAAAAAAAATGAAATGAATGGTTTTAATGCCATGAATGGTATTTAAGAAGCTATTGTTCATACTTAAAACGGTAACCAAATTGAGAACAAATATACTATTAAAATGTATTGTTATGTATACTATTGAAAAGTAGTAATAAACTAATGAAATAACATTAATAATCGCTCCCTTAACTGCGGTACAGTTGTGTCAATAAACAATGTTTCCATAAACGGTCACCCGCTGACGTGGGCGCTGGTGTCGCGGCGCTGCGTGTACCGCGCGGGGACCAGGCTCTACATGAGGGGCGTCGACGGACAGGTACGCCTTCATTTCATAAGACACTTTAATCACACTATCACATCACACTAATATTATAAAGGCGAAAGGTTGTGAGTGAGTGTGTGTGTATGTTTGTTACTTCTTTACGTCTAAACGGCTGGAGAGATTTTAATAAAATTTGGTATGGAGTTAGCTGACACCCTGGATTAACACATAGGCTACGTTTTACTGAAAATGTCTTATTCCCGTGGGAAATCACAGTAAAGTTTGTATGGGGAAACAAGATTAGTTGGACTATTTTATTCGAAACTTTACACGAGTACTTCTATAGATAGATGAGTCAACACGTGTTTCAGGATTTTTCCAAATTCATTCCCTAAAGGCGTAAAATGGGATGAAAAAGTCTAAAAATCGTCATGCGTATTGTTTTTATAATCACACTATCATCACACTAATATTATAAAGGCGAAAGTTTGTGAGTGAGTATGTTTGTTACTTAAACGGCTGGAGAGATTTTAATAAAATTTGGTATGGAGTTTCGCTTGTCAGTCAGCAGGGTGTACCGCGTGCAGGTGAAGTTGGCTTTGGTTCAAAGATGTTGATGAACCACTTACACCCCAATGTTACACACTTGTTAAAAAAAAATCGGTTGTCTGTAAAGTCGGTTTACTGACGATAGTTGAATGTGACAACGTCATAAGAAAATACTGAATGATCGGATTTTTTCAATACATTTTCTAGTGTCTTCCATAAAACAAATATAAAAATAAAATAAATATTGTCAGACAAATTACACAGCGCTATCTAGCCCCAAAGTAAGCGAAGCTTGTGTTATAGGTACAAGACAACTGATAAACATACGTAAATACATACTTATGATACATAGAAAACACCCAGACTAAGACAAACAGACATGTTCATGCACACAAATTTTAATGTTTGTCCTATGTGGGAATCGAACCCACGAGCGTTGGTGTCGAAGCCGCTTCATTGACCGCTACGTCACCTAGCTCGTCAAACAATTGTAAATATTTCACTATTATTGTGTCACTACTAGAATGAGCTCCACCACCCCACAGTGGAGTTGGTGGAGTATTCTTTAACCCCTTTGTTTGAACCGAGATTCGTATCCAAGTAGTGGGACGAGAAAGGTTGACGTCGACTGAGATACGGGTCTCCCTTTCATTCGAATGGGTTTAGAGCGTACTCCACTACTCTTCAAGCCGCCCATAGGCTTGGCTTAACGACTATCTTAATGTAATGACAACAGCGGGAACTGACGAAGCACCAAATTAACGAAGCAAGATTTTTGGGGTGTAAGTGGTTCAACAACATCTTTGAACCAAAGCCAACTTCACGCGGTGCACCCTGCTGACTGACAAACGAAGCTCTGGCGAAAAGAGAGGTAGGGAGCGTAATTGTAAGCTACCCGACTGGGGAATGTACCTCCACCTCACAGGATACCGCAGCCAAATAACAATTCCCTTGAGGGCTGTTGTGTTCCTGCGAGTGAGTGAGGTCACCAGAAATGATGATGATGATGGAGATGCGGGGGTGGCGGCGCGCGAGCGATATTTTATGTTGCGAGCGTTAATATGGCTACGGTAACCGCTTCACATAGGCGGGCCGTATGCTTGTCTTCCACCCGACGTAGTATAAAAAAAAAAGAAAAAAGCACAGATAATAACAAACATTTGACTTTTTATTGTTGACGACGATGCATATAACTAAAATCACCATCTATTCACAGGGCAACGTAGCAAACTATGTAGAAACGGAACAGATAATAGAGAGAGGCGGAGAGAAGTCCTCCTTCGTCCAAACCAGAGGGTCCATACCTCTGTATTGGAGCCAATACCCAGACCTGAAGTACAAGCCGCTGATGATCCTCGCTCACGAAGACCACGTGGCCGCGTACACCAAACACCTTAGGGATCAGCAGCAGAGATATGGAAACCAGGTGTTGGTTAATTTGGTAAGTGTTACCAATATAGAAAAATGAATATTTTGATATCCCGAAACAGACACTATATCTATCTGTATGTATATAACATACAGATAAATAAAATTGGAGTTTCAGCCCCCTTACCAACAACTCTTATTGCGATTCTATAACTGAATAGAATGCTTATTCATACCAATGAATAAGCGACTCTATCCAATTTGAAATAGAGTCGCTTATTCATTGGTATGAATAAGCATTCTATTTAGTTATTGAATCGCAATAAGAGTTGGTGTTGGCTGTTTGTAATATTAAAATAACCGGTTTTTATTATACCAATGAATAAGCGTCTCTATTTCAAATTGGATAGAGTCGCTTATTCATTGGTATGAATAAGCATTCTATTCAGATATTGAATCGCAATAAGAGTTGGTGGTAGGGGGGCTGTTTGTAATCTATAATAATAAAAGGCTTTGTCCTCACTGACTGACTGACTGACTGACTAATCAACGCACAGCCCAAACCGCTAGGTCTAGAGATTCCAAATTTGGCAAGTAGGTTCCTTATGATGTCTAGGGGTGCACTAAGAAAGGACTTTTCAAAATTCATCCCCTAAGGGGGTGAAACGGGGGTCCAAAGTTTGTATGGGGAAACTAGATTAGTTGGACTATTTTATCCGAAACTTTCCACGAGTACTTCTAAAGAAAAATGAGTAGACACGTGTTTCAGGATTTTTCAAAATTCAACCTCTAAAGGGGTAAAATGGGTAAAATGGAGTGAAAAAGTCTGAAAATCGTCATGGGTATTGTTTTTATGGTTTATCGGGTCGCTGATTACGAAAACAACAACTATTTTATAATCCAACATAGCCGACGTAACATAAAATCCCCCCCTCATCATCATCATCCCCCTATGGGGGTGCGATGGGGTTGAAATGTCATAATATCAATATGGGTGTTGATTCTATGGTTTTCTGGGACGTCAATTACGAAAATCGCATCGATTTCAAAATATAACACAATGGACACGAAATAACTTAAAAGGATTTTTCAAATTTTTCCCCTAAAAGGGTGAAACGGAGGTCCAAAGTTTGTGTAGGGAAACGAGATTAGTTTGACTATAGATAAATGAGTGAACATGTGTTTCAGGATTTTTAGAAATTCAACCCAAAAAAAAGGAGTAAAATGGGGTCAAAAAGTCTGAAAATTATGAAGGATATTATTGTTTTTATATTTTATCGGGTCGCTGATTACGAAAACAACAACTATTTTAAAATTCAACGTGGCTAACGTGACAATCATCATGTAATTTTTTTAAACATTGATTTAACCTTTTTAAGCTGATGGAATGAGACTTGTGTGTTGACTGAAGTGTTATACTAATATGTTTTTAAGTTTGTATTTGGCGTAAAACAGTGCTTATACGATCGCGGGCGGTCGGCGCGGTGAGGACGGGACGGGTGTAGTAGTAGTTATCTGGAAAGTTCTTGCATCCGTATTTAGTACAATTATAGGTGCTACATGAGGGTGGTTGCGTTGCGTGTTAGACTTGACTTGGATAATCTAAAAAGCGCGAACTTCACGCGAGCGAAGCCGCAGGCAAAAGCTAGATAGTAAAAGGCTTTGTCCTCACTGACTTAATTGACTGACTCACTAATCAACGCACAGCCCAGACCCCTGAAGAACCTAGAAACCTGAAACTTTGGATATGTGTTCCTTATACAATGTAAGCGCGCACTAAGACGGGATTTTCCGAAATTTCACTTCTAAGAGGTTAAAATAGGGGGTTGAAAAAATGGAGGTGTATCATCAGGAGGTTCGTGCCACCATTGTTCACGTATTAAACAACTGGAACGATGAGTTGTTGAGTGAGGACAGTAAAGGATGCGCTGTTGAGGAATCTCTCTTGATAACCCGCATTCCCATTATTCCATAAGACCACCCAGTTCAATTCAAGAGATTTCACTTCAATTTCCCATAAAGGTGTTTCGCTATGACCATTAACAAAGCTCAGGGGCAGTCTCTAAAGGTCGCTGGGGTTTACTTGAGACAGGACTGCTTCTCTCATGATCAGTTGTATGTAGTTTGCTCAGGAGTAAGTTCTCCTGGAAGCATTGCAATTTTGGCTCCTGGTGCGAAGGTGCTGGTCTTAACCTAAATGGTGTATGTTTGTGATAATGGTCAATACGAAACAAAAATAGACGCAAATCAGGAGTGTTCCCGTAGCGGAGCACGGGTACTTTGCTAGTATTAAAATAACCGGCTCTTACTAAATGCATATGGATGTATACACAGTACATAATACCAAAAATGTCAGTCTGTTTGTTCTGGCTAATCTCTGAAATGGCTGGACCGATTTTGACGCGACTCTCACTGGCAGATAGCTGATGTAATAAGGAGTAACTTAGGCCACTTTTATTTTAGAAATTTTATTTATTTTTATCAATATAAATAAATAAAAAAAAATAACTATTCTGCGCGGTTGAAGTCGCTTGCACAACTAGTCTAAATATATATTTATGGCACGCGCACGTGGCTGGACCGATTTCGCTTATTCTTTTTATTGTCGACGAGTTCGGTGGTCGAATGGTTAGCAATGGCCACTTTGACTTCGAGCTCGCGGGTTCGATCCCCGCACAAGGCAAACATTTGTGTGCATGAACATGTCTGTTTGTGTTGGTCTGGGTGTTTTCTATGTATTATAAGTATGTATTTACAAAAAAAAAGTAATTAAGTACATTTATCAGATGTCTAGTACCCATAACACAAGCTTTGTGCTTAATTTGGGACTAGATGGCGCTGTGTAAATTGTCCAGAAATATTTATTTATTTATTTATAATACAAACATGGGGATTAATTTATAGTATGTAAGATATGATTCTATATATCCAATAGCAGAGCTCGACGGCGTTGCGCGTGACAGTCTAATCGATCACGCAAATCAAGCAATGTTGACCTCACCCTGTCCATGGATGGGTTTATTTATCTGTAGCTCTTCCGTGCTTCGAAGGGCACGTTAAGCTGTCGGTCCCGGCTGTTGTCGTTAAGGCAAGTCAGTGGCCTTTAGGCGGCTTGAAAACACTACTCCTCCTCTACAGTTGAGCAGCGTGGTGGAGTATGCTCTAAACTCTTTCGATTGAGGGGGATCCGTTTCCCAGCAGTAAGATGAATAAGGGTTGACGACGATATCAGATCTCGGATATAATTATGATAGTGTGATATGCAGCTTAGCTCCTGACAAGAATCAGCTACGAATGTGATGCTATTGATAACTTTATGTTGTAGATCGACCACCACGGCAAGGAGGAAGCTCTGGAGCGAGGTTACCGTGCTGCAGTGGCGGCGGCGGCGCTTCCCGGCGTGCGGTATGAGCCGTTCGACTTCCACGCGGAGTGCCGCGGCATGCGCTACCACCGCCTCAACGTGCTCGTGGACCGCATCGCGCACGAACAGGTCACATACACACACATTATACTAAAACATTACTACACACAATAACTACAATACACATACACACACACTATACTGCAGGCTTTCCCAACCTTTATTTCGTTTTATTTTTATTAAAAATACAATTTTCCTGCCCTCCTTAAAGGCTTCCTGTGAACATTCCATGGTTGACTGGAAGAGATCTCTGATGGGATAAGTCCGCCATTGTACAACATGTTTTTTGCATATACTTATTTGTTATTGCTGTATTACAATAAAGTTTTTACAAACAAACAAAGGGGACCCGCCTTTGTTTGTTTGTAAAAACTTTATTGCAGTTCCAATTTTCTAACAAAACACGCTATCAAAACAAGTTAGCAAAACCGCCCGTCCGCTGCGCCTATCGTTATTGTATTTGTTTTAATCAATTCAACACACAATCTTCGTGCAAAACGACGTCTTCCTCTAGTGCGCGCGAACACAAAATGCGATATTTCCCCTCCCCGCAGGCGACCGCGGGGGATGTTATCCATTCGTCTCGTAAAACCTGTTATTGTGCTTTTGCTAACAAAACTGTTGGGACACGCCCCTATTCGGGTAACTAACGATGTTGAATGAGGAAGAGGGTTCGTTAGCAGATTATTAGCGATTTATATGCGTAAGCACCTCAGCTGACTATTAGAAGGGAGGATTAATAATGATTTGTCTTAATGAAAAAGCTTTAGTGATCGGTAATCGAAATATCTACCATTGATAAAAATATTTAATAACTAGTGACAGTAAATATTTAATAACTAGAGAATGTAACATATAAATAATAAATGAAAATCTCACAGACAGAATTCGGATACTTCCTGTCCCGCGGCGGCACGGTCCTCCTGCGGCAGAGCGGTGTGTTCCGCACCAACTGCGTGGACTGTCTCGACCGCACCAACGTGGTGCAGAGCCTGCTGGCGCGCCTGCAGCTGGCCGCCGCGCTGCAGCTGCTGGCCGTCACCACCAGCGACGCGCCGCATCCACAGTTCGACCAGCTCTTCAATAATGTGAGTCTTCTTTTATATAAGGGGAGGGGGGGGGGTGCTAGCCATGTGGGTCGCCAGGTAGAGATCAGCAACTCGTAATTGTTCGGAAATACCACTGAGGGAAGTTGATTCCACAGTTTCAACGTTCGTTGTATAAATATCTTAGGAAACGTACTGTGGTAGATCGCCAATTATCAAGATGATAGAGATGAAATTTTAATTTATGGCGATTTGTACGATTGTGGTACTCAGCCGCAAGTACCAAATCAGACAGTTCATCCGAGCACTCCCCGTGATATAATTATAAGTCGACTCATCCGTAGAACAGAGTCCCATGTGTTCGTGAAACAAGAACGTGATGCGTTAGCTAGACTAGATAGGATGGACGGATAGATAAGGCGGCAGCGCACTGCTGGAACTACTGACCGCCCCCCAGAAATCAGGCTGCTGTTTTTTTTAAGTCGTCTTACAATCTATAGTATTTTTAAATGTCGCATAGTAGATATAGTAGTTTTTAAATGGCAAATTGGCAACGACTCCTGTGACTATAAAAAAAACTGGTTGTCTGTAAAGTCGGTTTACAGACGATAATTTTCCGTGATAACGCCATAAGAAAGAAACCTAGGCTGATTATGCCTCTCTATCGCTTGTTCCGCTCGGCTCAGATAGAACGTGACAATGAGTCATGCTTTTTCGTGCGTGCAACCGGCCTTCATCGATTTATAAGACAACAATCTAACAGAGTTCGTGTTTGAAAGACATTTTTTTATGTTTCATCAGGTATGGGCAGACCACGCCGACATGATTTCGACGCAGTACTCTGGCACGGGCGCGCTGAAGACTGACTTCACTCGCACCGGCAAGCGCACCCACTTGGGCGCCCTCAAGGACGGTGTCAACAGTCTCACCAGATATTATAAGAACAATTTCAGCGATGGATTCAGACAGGTACTTTCAGCACTTTTTATATATATATACGAGGGGGGGGGGGGGGGGGGAGCATGTGATAACAATCGGCAACATCAAGAGGTCGCAGTTCCGTTGCCAATGTTTTTTTGGTTCCCCCTTTTTTATGTAAACAAATAATGACAATTTGTTTTACTGAGATACACAGTGTAATAAATAACAATAAATTGTACCATTACCACCGTTCACCACAGATTGCTTTACAAATTAAAGAGAAAATTATAGATGGTAACACATTAACATATACCGATGGAGAAAATTATACAAAGACTTTGTTTCCAGAGCCGTAAAGTTATTTAAAAGTATATTGGCAATCACCACTAATTCGAGTTATTTTTTTTTCAGGACTCAATAGATTTATTCCTGGGCAAATACATTGTGTCAGAGGGAGAAGGAAACACGACACCGTGCCCACTGCGGCGAGACAGAGACTGGAAGTATCTTACAGTATGTATTATCATGTATCTTCTTTTTATCACGGGTCAAGCCCACTCATTTGATAGGCGTGCGTATGGATCCAACTCGTAGAGGCCCTTTGGGAAGTTTGATGTAATACTTGTTTGCATGAACATGTCTGTTTGTCTTAGTGTGTGTATTTATTTTATATGTATTTACAAAAAAATATGTATTTAAGTTCATTGGCCAGTTATCCAGTACCCATAATAGGTACAAGCTTTACTTAGTTTCGGACTAGATGGCGCTGCGTAATTAGTCCAGGAATATTTAAATTTATTATTTTATAATCATAAGGTGTCAATTGGCGTTGAACTGCTGATAATGTAGTCATTAGACGAGCCCGGTGGTCGAATGGCTAGCAATGGTTACTTTGACTCCATGGTCGCGGGTTCGATCCCCGCACAAGACAAATATTTGTGTGCATGAACATGTGTGTTTGTGTTTGTCTTTGTGTTTTCTATGTATTTATTTACAAAAGAAATAATGTATATAAGTAGGTATATATATTATCTAGTTACCATATTACAAACTTTGCTTAGTCTGCGACTAGATGGCGCTGTGTAATTTGTCTAGTTATATTTATTTATTTATTGGGTCTTGGTCTGGGTGTTTTCTATGTATTTTATATAGGTATGTATGTACAAAAAAAAATGTATTTAAGTATAATATCAGTTATCTGTAGTACGAGCTTTGCTTAGTCTGGGACTAGATGGCAGTGTGTAATTTGTCCAGGAATATTTATTTATTTAAAGTAAATTTTGATATAAATATAATGTATATACGAGCTCGATTGCCTTCTTATATAAATTAGAAGCCAATCGAGCATGTTGGTCACGTGTAAAGTACATTTATCAGTTGTCTAGTACCTATAGTACAAGCTTTGCGCTTAAATTTGGGACTAGATGGCGCTGTGTAAATTGTATTAAAAATATATTGTGTGTGTGGTACAGTTCCCGTCGGTGCTGCTGGTGGCCATGTCGATGTTCTGCGCGAGCGCCACGCTGCCCTCCAAGTACACGAGCGAGGTGCTGCTCTACCTCATGTTCTGGGGCGCCGCCGTCGGGGCCACGCTCTCCTTTATATTCAAGTGAGTGTCTAATTCCGTGGTTCCGAACCTAGGGGTAATTCCCCCGCAGGGGTAAAATAGGAATTCTGTAGGGGTAATTAAGCTGACAAAAGATAACATAATTAGTTCAGTCCAATAAGACCTAATCTAAGGACGAGGGTAAAATCAGTTTCCTTTATTGGTCATAGGGGTAACAACATTGAAAAGGTTAGGAAACGCTGGTCTAATTGAACACGCAGGTTAAGCAATGCCGACCGTAGCCAGGCCATGGATAGGTTAATTTATCTCGAGCTCCTCCGTGCTTCGGAGGGCACGTTAAGTCTTCAATCCTGGCTGTCGTCGTCATCTAATGATGACAGTCGTTAAGTCAGTGGTCTTTGGGCGGCTTGAAAACACTGTCGTACGCCAACCCGCAGTAAAGCAGCGCGGTGGAGTATGCTCTGAACCCCTTCGATTGAGGGGTGACCCGTATCCCAGTAGTGGGATGGATAAGGGTTGACGACAACGAGTATATTTGTTTTTGAAGTGAAAACTTCTTTAGGCGCGCTGTGAACTTTATTTTGTACAGACATTTGTGTGCATGAACATGTCTGTTTGTGTTTTTCTGGGTATTTTCTATGTTATGTATATATTTTTTTATTTTACAAATATATATATTTTATCTAGTTACCATAATACAAGCTTTGCTTAGTTTGTGACTAGATGGCGCTGTGTAATTTGCCCAGGGAAATTTATTCATCTATTCCATTGCAGGCACGGCAAAGAGTTCGTGGACTGGCCGCGCCTCGACGCAGGCGGCCTGGCGGCGGCCCGCGCGCTGCCGCCGTCTTTATGATCCAAGACCTGCCGCTCGTAGTCGTCGTCTAGTCCCGCTCACTCACAACAAACACCAGGACGGAAACAATAGCCTCATACACAGGATACGTACTACTATTATTTTATATATCGCTCATTTGCTGCAATGTGGTCGCATTTATGTCGTTATTGAACTTGGTCTAAGTTCAGTAACTTATGATTGCCCAACTAACTAAAATTTATTAATTGCAACGACAATAAATAAAAAGGAAAAAAAATTGTATTTCTAAAATTTTTTGTGCTAAACTCAACGCAAAATAAAAGGCCCGTTTTGACAGTTCACGCCCATGAAGTTCTCTATTTTTTAGCGATCGAAATGTTCTGAAGGTAATTACATTTTTCATTGATGGGTACCGCTCACTCGGCTAAGTGCTGTGCATAACGATTTTTTAATATTGTCCACAGACTATTAATGATCGGTTATGGAAAAAAATAAATCGATCAAGATATTTTTGAAAATAAAATAATTTATAAATACAGGTGACAATAGCTCAACTGACCATTTTTTGGTCATCATCTGAAAAAAATGATTGACTTAAGGTTGAATTTTTCTCAATTTTTTTTTTGTGACTGAGTAAATGTTATTATAACAAAAATATTAAAGGATAGAAAATTTACCTTTTGTAACATTGTATCATTTCAAAATACCTACAATATTAAAGTTTCAGTTAAATTGTCTAATCAGAACTTTAATCCAATGCACTCTAATATACATGTTCAAATTGATCAAATACTCATGCAAGCTTGAATCGATTTATCGTAAGTATCGAGTACCTAGTCGTATGGTTACATCACTAGTTACGTCGCGAAGATGTCAAAACGGGCCTTTTATTTTGCGTTGACTTTAGTGAAGATTTAGAAAGTATAATTACCATATTAAAATAAATAATAAGACGACGTTCGAAATATGCGTGTCGACTTTAGTTATGCAGTTGTTGCATCAAATGAGCGATATGATGAATATTGACGGAAATAACACTTACCAATAATAACTAGATGAGGCAAAAACTGAATGTACATTTGAAACGTACTACATATTTTGAAGTAAAACTTTTTTTACGCATGCTTGACTCTGGGAGTAAGCTGGTGAATGTGTGACGAGACCGTTACGTATACGACGAACGGAAGTTAAGAAGGAGATATAAGTTGGTAGAGCTAAAGAAGTTTTACTTCAGTCGTGTGGTACACTATACATATATACTATACACTCGGTTTTTTTTTATGAGAATTTTTGACGCAATTAATTTTTATGAATAATAATTTGATGCAGTTAAAAAAACACAAATATTTGTTATTATATGCGGGGCGATTTATACCGGTTCATTGATTATGAATAGGTAGTGCTGGCGAACGCGAGCGGATCAATCGATTTAAAAAATCGATATTTATAAAACGATGCATTGGTGTGCAAACTGACAATCGATTCATTCTACTATCGATGGTTGGTTCGACAAACCACTCGAGACAGCAAGTCAACATAATATTTTTCATATAAACCGTCCGGTGAAACGGCGAAGCGCGTTGCCTATTGTTATAGGCGGAGATTTGCTTCCATATGATTTTTTATTATAGTAAATTTTATTATCTTGAACTTACTTGCAGTAATATTTTGTATACTATTTCAATCATAAAAAGCACAACGATATTAGCGCCTCTAGCGGTGAAAATTGGTAACCGTGTTCCTCGTTGGATGGAGTTGTATTTGATTGCGAAGTGTTGCAGTTCGAGGTGACTCAGTCAATCTAGTAATCGATTTAAGTGAATTATACCCAATAGAAAAAAATAATTCCAATTGTACAAAATACGAAAAGTCATTCCAATATGAACTAATTGTGAAGGTACAATAATTGTGAAAGTACAATAATTGTGAAAGTACGCGCAAAATTTAAACAGTCTGCAGTTCAAACTCACTGTACATCCAACTTGAATGTTGAGGTCGTAGACAGAGAAAGTTATAGACCGGGGATGTTACGGAGCTTCGACTCCGGCTCCGTTAAGTCGGAGCTTCCGATATTATTACACCTTCGGTTTCGACTTCGGCTCCGACACTTTTAAATCGGAGGTTTTAATCGGAGGTCGAAGCATAGCATAGCAGCGGCGGCCTGCGTCGACTGTTATGAACGGTCTCAACGGGTTCATTACATGTCGCGCGGGGAATCCCCCCGACTCCCGCTACATGCACTCTATCGTCAATTTTTTTTTCACTTGTTGTTAGGCACACGACACGCTCATAGGTTATAGATATTTGTTTTGATTTTTGCGGTTCCGACTCCGGTTCCGACTCCGATAAATCAAATTTAAAAACTCCGACTCCGCCTTCGTTTCCGATAAAATTACCTCCGTTACATCCCTGTTATAGACATATAGATAGTTTCCATCGCATTCACACTATTAATCTTTTGACCGCCCGGTTTCATATCAGTTGTGTCCCTAGCGCCCGGCTTATAAATTAATAAATACCTCTGATAAACAAGGATGTTGATGCATGCTTCTCACTATATTAAGTCGTTTTTAAATATCGCAAACGTTTGTTGTTTAGTCTCTATTATATTTACTGTACTAATGTAGTTGGCAGCTGTATAAACGAAAAAACATAAACAAACGAACACAAGTTCGCTGTCGGATAAATACAACAGAGGCATTTCGGGCCCGAAAATATTTGTCGGCTAAATCAGACTGGGCTGTCAAAAGGTTAAAAGAATAACTTACGTTATCATCATGTAAAAATTAATGAGACAGATTGACACAATATTTTTGTTAAAAATTGAAAGCGCAATGCTCGATATTGTCACACGACAGTTCTATATTAAATCTGACATATTATTTATCTCAGGTTTTCCACACCTGACAGATATCTATATTTAATACGTCTATGTCACTTGTCTTCGCAATGAATAAAGTAATAGTTCAAAATTGTGATTTCTTCACCACTGGGTATTGCTGGCATTTATTGAATCCAGAGTGCTTAGTGCGAGTTGTTTTGGTCACATTCGAACATATTAACGTTTACAAGCTGACCAAATTGAGAAAAAGTTTCATATTGTGAATTTACCAGACGCGTGTTACATATCAACGTAAACGTGTGAGCAAGTAAGCCACATAATTTTGATATGTAACACGCATCTTATAAATTCACAACATGAGAGTTCTTCTCTATTTGGTCGGTTTTTTTATGTTGATCGAATGCGAATAAGAAACTCGTACTTAGCACTCTGATCGACTAATGTCACTTTTACATTAGAGTCGACCATTTTGAACCTTCTTATTTTTAGTTGTGGCAATCTGTCTATTGTTTTTCTTATATTTGATTATCTCATATGACTCTACGGACGGGAAACTGGTATTTTAATACTGCTCTCCCTACTCCCTCCCGCTCCTAATGAAATCTGTAGAATTAAAATTTACGCGTACTGTACATTGCTGTGTTTTTCATGAAATTGTTAGCTGATTGTCAGAACAAATCATTATTATGTACAAAAATAATTATCTATGTCCCGGGCGATTTATACTCTGTACAATGTTTAAGGGTAAATTAATTTTAGACTTCATGCATACAAACACTGAAGTTATTTTTCCGCCCTAATTAAACCTCATTTCGAACAAAAAGTTCTTATGTAAAATAACTCTGTAAGTGATTTACTAATATTTTCGAAGGTTTTTGTATATTTTGTTATTCTACTTTTTTGTTTGAAATGCGGTAAAAGAATTGCTAAAGTTTATTGTCTAAGTGTTACCTTCAAAAAAGTTTACTATGCTAAAATGTTAAATTTTCTTTTGCGTGGTATTCAAAAATATGCCGTAACTATTACCAGTATAGATAGGTAATGCAGCGAGACGAACATAGTATCACACAGATGCATTCCTATGTATGTACAAGGACCCTATCTACACAGCTAATGCTCCAATGTGCACCGACCTTCCGGTCATATCATAGGCTTGCGAGTTGCTCGCCCAGTAAACCAACCAGCCAAGAGGACCTTTATCCGCTTCGCTATCGCGATCCGTAAACAAACCAGGCTTCAGCGGATTGGTAGCAGATGTTACTCCCCTTTCGCCTCCAAGCAGACTACTTAAGTCGATTAGCTCGTGGCGACGAACGCTCGGTTTCCGAAACATCAGAGCCTTACCACCACTCCCTAATCTCCATGACGGGTACCGGAGCTGTAAGGCGCGCTCCTTAAAATAGTGGCTCGCTAACTTCCCGAACGCACTTGTAAGCTTAGTGTAATTGTACCCACAGTTGGGCGCCAAATAGCTGGCTACCTTGATGTACATTACCTGTGCATGCATAAGTGAGAGCATCTCACTTGCGCACATTGAAATGTATCTGAATTGCATCTGTGTTGTGTTCGCCTCAACTCTGTTGCGTAATCTGTATAACATACATATGATGCCTAAAGTAAACTTAATAAAAAAAAACTGGTGGTGTCAAGGGATGCTCCACAGAAGAGAAGTTTCTACAGTGTGATATAAAGGAGTAGATAAAAATAGGGTTGCCATCTTTGTAAGATATATTTTCACATGGTAACATGAGCACTATTGTATTGAAAATAGTCAATGTTGCTATTACTAATAAATGTACTTTTTTTTGTACACACTGTACGCACTGTAAATAGTCCGCGCACTAATGGAGCGGCATTCCATTTGTAATGGCAATGTTTTTGACGTGAAACGTCTTTAAAATCACTCCAATACATACGGGTACCAGGTCAGAAAACTGAACTGTAAAGAATTGGACTATATCGTCTTACCTTACATAATTACAACACTATAAGTCATAGAAACATGCATCGCATTTCATTATTTACCGTATATAGTCAGCGCGCTGCTAAGACCTTAAGTTTGTATATTTTCTTCCAGTCTTTGATACTAAAAGCGACTGTTATAGACGTTTCACGTTAACCAACGGCCGTGTGCACTGACACATTCCCACCCGATTATTTTTACCTACTCCAACTAATACGGTATAGAAGTTTCACTTCATATTGTGAAAGAAGATAAAGTATTTGTGGAAAACTAACTGAATGTGAGATGGCTAACGACGAAAATGGGAGGCTTGTATTTTTATGTAGAAATGACATTGCGATAGAATATTGTAGTACATAATTCAATGGCAACACTCGCCTTAATAAGGGCGTATTTGAGACCGCCTTTGAGGGCCGCTGTAAGCGCTGGATTAAAATAGTTTCAGCACTTTAATTCCAGCATGCAAAATCGACAAACTCAAAGCTTGTGTCTGTGTGTGTTGATTTTAGAGATATTATACTGGTCTGTTGCTGTCTTGAAACTAGACGACCTTCTCGGGTTTTTACCTCGACTCTGAAAATTTGATTCTTTGTCCAATTTATGCTAGTGGTTAAAAATAATCAACCATTCGAAATGACTATAATATATAATGTTATGTTTTCAGTCATTTACAATAGCATGAATTGCTATTTCACAGCTTTATCAAAGCTGAAATTAAATAGCATTCAATTGCTCATTACACCCAGTTCTACCAAAATAACTACCAAGGCAAAGTGCACACAATAATTATTCTTATTCGCGTGTGATTACGTTCCAATTTTCTTTAACGTTTAAGTCGTATACGTCGCAGTGTTGCCATCACATCCTTGTAAATACTTCTATATTGTTGAATCTGCGGTGTTATTTCTACTATTGTAATGTTGTTATTATAACTTATTTTTTTCTTTGTGATTGTAATTTAATTGATAATTTTATGTAATTATAGGTTTTATGGTGAAGATTATTCAACTTCAATAAAGAGCCAATCGATTATTTACTATTTCGCCGTTTTCTTTATTTTATATCCTTTTTTTTTTTACTTAAAAGTAATGATGAATCTGCCGTAAGAGAATCCCTCCTTATGATAACAAAAGCCAGTCACAGTAATTTCCGATAGTGATACCAACATAAAAAAATACTTAAGTGTATGAATCGGCAAGAAGATATGGCATTGTAGCAAGTCGCTATGGCAGCTAAGTGATGTCCTGTTTTCTCTTGTGGGGAGATTCAGCCGTGGATTTCATTCCGTGATTTCAATTTTTTTTCGAAACGAATGCGGAAGGCTGAGGATTGCATATGGTGGAATGCATATAGGAAGCCTTTATGCAGCAATAATTACGTGAATACAGGCTGATAATGAATAACACGTTTACTTCCATTCTACTTAAATAAAAGCCCTTCGGAGCATGTACATAACACAAAATGAGCACCACGCCTTCAAGAACAGAGTCTATATTTTTCTTCAAAGCGACCATTTGGTGTTGCTGATCTCCATGGGCGATGGTCATTGCTTTTCACTAGGTGACCTAGAAACTCGTTTGTCCCCCTTCTCATATAAAAAAAAACATTCCAAATGTACAAATCGCAAAATGTACAAAGAGGCCGAAGGCCTTATTCACAGAGACGATGCTACTTTTATAATAGGTATTTTCGCGTAAATAGTGATAAGAAATTACATACTTAATCAATGAACGTCAAGCGTTCATTGATTAAATAGGTATCTATGTATTTTCATATCACAATCAATGAATCAGTGCAAATTTTTTATGAAACAGAAACTGCGGTTAATATTTTTTCGAATGAAAATTAAGCCAAAATATTATAAGGGCAAGAACAATTAACTAAGGAAAATACGATTTAAGCATTTAGAAGTATTAAATCATACTATAAAATTTTCTGTTATTTTTAAACAAGAAAGCAATCGATTTTATGAACACTAACGTGTAAGCTGGCGGCTTCGGTATTGTTTTGACATTTTTCTAATCAGTTTGTCCCTATTAATATATGCACTTGATGTAAAATTACCATATTATTTATATATAAGTTGATATCCACATTTTTTTTAAATTAGTGTGTTTTATAATTTGCACACATCTGCCGTTCTGAATTACGGTACTACATTTATTACTGAATTTAGATAGGTACCTAAAACCTGATGAGACCAATGAGGTTAGTTGGAAGAGCAGGATTAACTATGACTTATTCAACCATAATGTCACCCAATTTATAATAATTGATGTCCAAAATAAAAATAAAAAAAATCTGAGTATTTTGTATTGCCCATTTAATTTAAAAACGATAATTTTGATAGTTTAGTATGGCGCAATATACGATTTTGATCGCGGTCTTTCGATATTTAGTTATATCCGCGCATCTCCCATATCGATTAATATCGATTTTATTGCGTTGCCGATTTACGTCTGTTATTCGGTATATTGTCATCCCTAGTCAGAATCAGTCAGTCAATTTCAGTGTTGCCAAACGTACGAGTTTCCTCCTACAAATACGAGATTTGTGGGCTGCTGTACGAGGTACGATGACATGATTTATCAATTACATACTAAGTTTTCATTTAGGAAAATTTATTACATTTTTGGCGTAAATGGGTATTTACACTATGGCTACCTACATTAGGTAAAGTGTGTCCGTGTACTAAATTTAAATGAAATGTAGAGACATTGGGTAGAGCTAGCGGTTTTTTTTTTCATTACAATATTGACGCAGCCGCTGGCATATTATATACTTCTACTTTGCGTGGAAATAGTACATATTAGGTTGGGGAAAAAGTCTTTTCGTATTTTATATGAAAATTCAAAACATTTTTTAATAAAGTTTATTTACATTTAACTAAAGTATGTAGGTGCCATTATGTTCGATAACTTTTTGTCATCTTGTAGGTAGAGACATGATCCCATTACTATAGAAATTTTGGGACTTCTGTTCAAAAAACCGCGACAAGTGGTTTTGGCAGTCTTCTCGTGATGTTAACCTGACATTGCCTAAAGAATTCTTAAGAGACCGAAACAGGTGGAAATCAGAAGGTGCAAGGTCAGGACTATACGGCGGATGCATTAACACCTCCCAGTCAAACTCTCTTAATTTTTGCTGAGTGGCTAAAGATGTGTGAGGTCTAACGTTATCATGATGAAAAATCACACCCCTTCTATTAATTAATTCCGGCCGCTTTCTCTCAACTTTTTGCTTTAATCTCATCAGTTGTTCACAGTAGAGTTCAGAATCGATAGTCCTGCCTGGCGGTAACAGCTCATAATGAATATCTTCCCTTCCAATCCCACCATACACACAGCATCACCTTGTTGCGGGTTAACCCGGGTTTCGCCAGAGTCTGTGAAGCCTGGCCGGCCTTTGACCACGACCTTTTTATGCGTCAAAACTGTTATGTGGTCAATTCCTAGTTCTTCAGCTACGTCGTAACTACTGATATGCCGATCTTGCTCCACTTTTTCAGAAATGGCATCCATTTTATCCGTAACAGGGCGACCAGAGCGACGTGCATCTTTGACATCAAAATTTCCGGATTGAAAACGCTTATACCAAATTTGTGCTACTCTCACAGACACTGCACTAGGTCCATAAACGTCACAAATTTTTTTCGCAGCTTGCGTTGAGTTTTTACCTTTTTTGTAGTAAAATTTTAAAATGTATCGAATTTCTTCATTAGATTCACTCATCTTGACAGTAAAAAAAACAAATGAAAATCACACATTTACCTAATTTGAATTTGGAATTATCTTTTTTTAAATTTAAACTTTTTAAAGATATCAAAACCTGCTAGATACAAATGGTAAAACCAAAGAGATTTTATTACAAGTTCATACATACTATAATGCGAAAAGACTTTTTCCCCTACCTATTACATGCGCTACAGATCGTTACTCAGCAATTCAAAATCTATCCAATTACTTTACTTTTTACTTTACTTAGTTTTTTATTTTACTAGATCTATTTTTCATAGTATTTTTTCTTAATTCGTATAAAAGCTAAATATGGTACATTGTTTTCTTAAATTTGCGCTTGTTTAGAACATATGTACCGACTTCATAATTTTTAAAATCAGGTTTCCTTTTTGTTTTAATTATATCGACATTTTATTCAATTAAACTGACAAATAAAAAAAAATACAAATGTCTGCTACATCTACACTCATCTAATATGTCTTATTTTTGTTTTTACGTTAATACGAAGTTTTTAGGAAATTAAGTTCTATGGTAAGCAACCCTGGGTCATTAAGTCCAGTCCAGTGTTGCCAGAATGTTATTTTTATCACATTTATGTAACTTTAAGCATTTTCTTATTACTTCCATGTTACACAACTTAAAATGTTATTTTTCGAGACTTTTAGGATTTTCGTAAATATTATCCAGCAAAAAAAATTGTCGTAAACATTGTATGCGAAAGTTTTTTTGGTGACATTGGCGTACTTGATTTTGTATCGTCTTATATCGCGTTTTCACGCACTAGCGTGTATTTCGAAATGTTCTATCCAGCGATACACACAAAGAATATTATATTAAGAAATAACCCCGTGAGGGGACTATTTGTGGCGTCGTCGGTTCGAACGAATCAAAAACATTCGGCAACGAATCGCAAATCAAAAAGCCATACACGTGCCTACTGATAACACTCCTTTTGACCTTTCACTCGTTAGTTCATTTTGGTTTAACGCGAACTTGCGCCTGGGACGCGTGTGCGGTGTGAAAGTGTGAAAAGTTACGTACTACAAAAGTTAAAAATAAGAGGCGCTGTGCACGATTATGCATCGCCAAAGAATGTATACATTATGTACAATATCTTCCAGTTATGAAGTTAAGTTTATTACATTTTTCATATATTGACGGCGTATGTACATTAAGTACCTAAAGGTCTGCTTAGCTGCTTTGTCAACTCGCATAATCTTTTTGTTTTTATTTGAAGTTAATTTAGTATTTACTTGTGTATTTACAATTAGTGGCATAATATTTTATCATAACAGTAATCAGCAATGCGTGAGGGCAATAAATAATCTTGCCTGCGGCGCGTGAGCGTTTCAACTAGAGGGTATATTCTGCGCTATCACATAGGTTATTATGTAAACCTCTCAAATCTTTTTACGTAAAAAAAATATCTGGAATTTTCTACGACTTTTAAAATATAATCATCACATTATTTATGCCCGGTGCGATTTTCTACAACCATCGCACCGGGCATAAATAATGAGATGATTATATTTTAAAAGTCGTAGAAAAATTCACTGTTGATATGTACAATTCCCATATATTTAGTCGCCTGCAATATTTGAGGGTAACGTAGGGCTAGTTGTGTTATAAGTTAAAAAAAATGGCGATAGCATTATATCTCGAAAACGCATTGTTTACCAATTATTGTTTACAAAATACTAAATATGAATGCCTTTCAGGAGAATACACGTTTATGCTGTTTGGAGTCATGGAGCCCCATGCAGTCATGATCTGCATGGGGCTCATCTGCGAAAAACTTTCTTTCAGTTAGGCATCAATATCATCCCACTGTTGGGATACGGGTCTCCCCCCAATCGAAGGGGTTTAGAGCATACTCCACCACGCTGCTCAACTGCGGGTTGGCGGAAGTCAGTGTTTACAAGCCGCTTAAAGGCCACTGACTTGACATAACGACTGTCATTAACAGACAACAGCCGGAACGGCTTAACATTAACGACTTAACGGCTTAACGGAGCGCACGTTAAGCCGTCGGATGCACGTGAGGATTTGAATCCTCCATTTATAAAAGAAAAAATATTCTTGACATGATAACGTCTTATAAATCGATGAACGCCAGCTGCAAGCACGAAAAACAGCATGACTCATTGTTACGTTCCGCCTGAGCCGAGCGTGCAAGCGAGAGCGTGCAACAAGCGATAGAGGCACGATAGGCCTAAGCATTATAATGAAAAATAAGTGATCAATTTTAAAAGTGATGAACAAAATGCTTTCAAAAAGTTTCTAAGTAGATGGAATTAGTACATAAGCATTTTGAACATCTCCTTTACTGAGTAATAAAAGTGCCAAATTTGTTAAATTAATGTCGTTTTTGCACCAAAACAAGATGCTGTGAAAATTACATACGTAAACGTACATTTCTCGTGAAAATGTTACTTTTTGAGCTTTTTCATGTTACATTTGACAGTCTGCCACTGGCAACACGTACAGTACAGGTATAGTTTTAGTCTGACGTCTGTCTGTCACTCCGTCAGTCGAGTCGATCTGTCATGCTCATGGAGTATTAAGAAAATAATTGTGATTTTATTGCGAATTTGCAAATATTTTTTCCAATTTATTAACTTCATATAAAGTCGTTCGTAAATGAAAAAATACGTGGCGCTGTGATACAACACCATTGTATTTGCTTTGCAGTTGTTTGCGCGTGTTTTTGTGCCAATTTGTTATCGATAATATGTGCTCAGTGGAGTGAGAAGATTAGCGAGTTTAGAAAAACAGTAGGCGCCAGAATGTCTGATGAACTTGAAGCCAGGATGTGGGATGAAGGTTCCAGATACGAGTCCAGAAGTCGAGGGGCGTATTTTGAATCGGCGTTCGCATCGTCTGAACACCTGGATCGGGCTCCTTTATTGTCTGAAGTGAGTATCCCATATATTTTTGGACGAGCTCGGTGGTCGAATGGGTAGGAATGGCTACTTTGACTCCGAGGGCGCGGGTAGATCCCCGCAGAAGACAAATATTTGTGTGCATGAACATATCTGTTTGTATTGGTCTGGGTGTCTATGTATTACCCATATGTATTTACGAAAAAAAAAATGTATTTAAGGTCATTTATCAGTTGCCTAATACCCATAATACAAGCTTTGCTTAGTTTTGGAATAGATGGCGCTGTGTATTTGTGCAGAAATATTTATTTATATGCTAAATATTTATCGATTCAACATATTGGTAATAGAGATGGGCAAAATGCCAGCCATTTACAATAAGTGCCCAGTAAGTACCTGTAATTGCCCAATAAATGTTTAGTTTTGGGCATACATAGGGAATTTATGAGTAATTTTTGGGTATTTATTGTAAATGCCCGGCACTTTGCCCATCTCTAATTGGCAATATTTTGATTTGCTAGACTAGTTTTTGATTTAGAAAACCTAACAAATATTCAAGATGAAGTTTAAATAACTTTATTAGCACTATGTCCAGGTACTCTAATTTTATAATGTTTTACTAGCATGGGGTAAACATTAAGACCTTTTAAATTTGCTCTTTTTAAGTTACTACAGTAATATAATGAAATAAAATGCATTAAGTAGTATATTGTTATTTATTCATAAATCACAAATTTATAGTATGGCTTTTTAGATTTAACTTATATATATAATAATCTATAATATAATAATCACTATATGCGTAATTTGTACATATGTCCTGGGAGATGTTGCCTGATAGAGCCGTGTCGCATTGAAATGACAATATCTCCTAATTCTTGTATGACAGATATAGTATAAAATTTACATTGTCAAATTTTATATTATTCTAGCTGACCCAGCAAACACTTTTTTACTATAAAAAATAGATAAGAACCTATTCTCAGACAGAGAATATACCTACATATAAAATTTCATCAAAATCGGTCTAGCTGTTTCGGAAGAGTGTGGTAACTAACACTGTGACACGAGAATTTTATATATTAGATAAGCTGCCAGAATAATATAATTTAGTACCCTTTTAACTTGTAATTATTAATTGATGGTGTTTGTAGGCTGAGTATTACCCCATAGCCATCCTCACCTGCTTGTGGTGCACCCTGCCGACTACATGAAAGAGGCTCTGGCGAAAGACATGTAGGATACACCGTATTTGTAAACTGCCTGACTGGGAAAGTACCTCCACCTCACAGAATACAGCAGCCGAATAACAATTAGAAACGAAAGAGTTGCTGTGTCATGTTGTAAGCGTTAATATAACTACAGTAACCACTTTACATCAGGCAGTCCAAATGCTTGTCTGCCATCCGACGTGCTATATAAAAAAAAACAATGAGCAACAATTAATGTAGTCGCCATGAAAATCATTTCCTTATTATATCAAAACTATATTGATAAATAATCTTTATTGGAACTAAATTTTGTTATTAATGTCAATGTATATTAATATACCTAATATGATAGGAGTAATTAGGTGATCCATTATTATCACACAATATTGATAACATCATTTGCTTGCTAAGAAATGGAACTTATATTAGAGCAAGTATAAATAACAAACTAGATAGATAAAATTTCAAATATCAAGCATGGAGTAGTCTATTGAAAATGTTAGGTTTGGGGTGGCAAAACTCACAGTACCTATCCAATTTTATTTCTAACCAACACCAAAAAATGAAAAGGTTCTCAATTCGGCTGTTTTTTTTTTAATGTTTGTTACTTAATTACTCAGTGATTTATAAACCTATTTGAAAAAAACTTTTTTTATTTCAAAGAGTATACTACCAGATTGGTCCCATATTTTTTTCGTCATCATCATCATCATCATCATTAGCCTGTATCTACATACATAAATGTAGAGTACTGTTTAGTTGGTTTTTTTTTGGTTAAAATTATTTGGATGTCAAGAGAGAAGTTTGTACAGCGAATTGATGACTGAAATATTCCATACTTATTATATGTCGCTACTGATTTATTCCTCACAAATAAAAATACTATGACCTATTTAAAAATAAAAAAATAAAGAAGCTTGTGAAAGTTTGTTTCATTCACAATTTAATAATTATTGTCAGAGGAACTTTGCTTTATAGCTGGTGAAATAGTGATTGATTTTTATTTTTCACAACTTGTTATAATGAAAATAATTAAAATTACATATGAATATAATAATAGTGAATACTAATTGCATTATATTATATAATAGGCATTTTGTAGTAATTAATCTGTCCCGTATGCTTATAAAGTACAAATAAATAAATATTTCTTAGCAATTTACACAGTGCCATCTAGTCCCAAATTAAGCGCAAAGCTTGTGTTATTATGGGTACTAGAGAAACTGATAAATATACTTAAATACATTTTTTTTTGTAAATACGTACTTATAATACATAGAAAACACCCAGACCAGGACAAATAGAACATGTTCATGCACACAAATGTTTGTCTTGTGCGGGAATCGAACTTGCGACCTCGGAGTCAAAGTGGCAATTGCTAACCATTCCACCACCGAGCTTGTCAAATCTAATGTAAAAAGGTTACTTTATGTTACAATTTTTTTTCTTAACAAAGTAGTCTGTCATTTTGCATAGCATTGTCGCTGCTAGTGGTGTAGTATATCGCTTAATTTTTTTTTATATGAGAGGGATACTAACAACAAGGTCACCTGATGGAAAGCAATGACCAAGGAGGTCTCCCAAGCAGGGTTCGAAATTATCAAGATAATAACGCTTCTTGCTAATTATCGGATAATTATCATCAGTGTAAGAAATTCATTTGTTATATTCTTTTGTAACAAACGCATTGCATTATAATTTGAGTAATTCTAACAACAAAAAATAAAAACAAAAGAATTTTTATAATTTTTATTAAATCCAATACAAATTAATATAATTAAAGGTAGTTTGAGAAAAAATCAGTGTCGTTAGATTCGACATTATAAATAAATTAAATTGGATTGACCAAAGAAACCAATGATCGAACTGAATTTTTCCCCTTGGCCGTTGATACGTGCGTTCGGATAGACGTAAGTGCGGTCATACACGTTCGAATACAGTTCACTTTCACGTGCGCAATGTTTTGTTATTATCAATCGATAATTATCAATCTGTTATTATCACGATAATTATCATTGATAATTATCCTTTCGAACCCTGCTCCCAAGGAGATCAGAAACACAAAGGGGTCGCCGATCGGTTGCCAGCCTCAGATCGGTTCCTTCATTTGTTTCTTTCTCGTGACCTCACTCACTCGCAGGAACACAACAACCCTCAAGGGAATTGTTATTTGGCTGCGGTATTCTGTGAGGTGCAGGTACTTCCCCAGGCGGGTAGCTTAAAAAATATGCTATGCCCTACCTCTCTTTTCCTCAAAGCCTCGTTTGTCAGTCAGCAGGCTGCACTACGTGCAGGTGAGGTTGGTTTTGGTTCAAAGATGTTGATGAATCACTTACACCAATTTAAATATATTCTTCTATTTGTAAATTTTATGAAATAAATTACTCAAATTTTAGTTATTTATTTCATCAAATTTACAAATAAAAGTAATGATGTTTGAAACAAAGCATCATTGTATAGTATATACATAGTAAGTATCTAATTCAGTACAAAATTTCCGGTTTATGATGTTTAGGTTTTTTTATCACAAAAACGCGTAACTTTTATGGTTCGATATCGCGTTTTATTATTTTAAACAAATTTCCACATATACAATTATAGATAAGGATATATGAATCACAATAATTAGTATATTAGCACACCCCGGCGACTCCATACGAATGTCGCGTTGTGAACTACTACATAAACTAAGACGTCTGTGCAGAGCATGAATGAGCGTGTGTGCGTGCGGCGTCATACAAACTATTCCAGATTCGTCTCAGAGGGGAGGTGAGGTCGATACGAGAGATCGGCAGGGAGTGGCCATATGTGCGTAGTACTATTACTTATACTGTGCTTATACCCCAACTCTCTCTGCACCAACTTATGGAACCCTCAGTCGAACGGGATCAGAGCCACAGAATAATATACTCTAACAGAAGATCCACTTCCGACACAATTGGAATAAAAATTAATAAAATATCAACCTTCGTTAGGCGCTACTATGGTCCAAAATAATTCTGCAGCTGTACTCGTACCTAAGTCTTTCAGCGGCAGGGACAATCGAAAGTAACCCCTATATCTAACGCGTTACGAGCGACCGCCGCTGCTTTTTCAAAATGGTTTATCACGGCCTTGATGCTGTCGCTCTGCGTGTCGCTCATAGCCCATAGGCAGGCCTCCGTAACTCCATGTACTTGCGCGCTATAGTTACCTACCGCCCGGCCGAGAGGTCTCGGGTCGTTTGCGGACCAAATTCAGGCCCTGCGATTGCTGTGGGATAGCGCGGTGCGAAGCAATCACAACTGTACTCTTGAGCATTTAGGCATAAATGCAGCGGTTGCTGACGCGACTGTGTAGGCTATTATAGCAGTAGGTATTGGAATTTTTCTCTGAGTGAAGTATCTGTTACTTAATAATAATTATGTAATCGGTACCCCCTATGGTACCGACCTATGAACCACGTTGAACATGAAGCGCTCGCGGTCGAGCCGCGTAGATAGATATAAATACATACGCTTGTTTAATGATCAATAAAATACATATACTTAAACTACCAAAAATTGTAGTAGGTTTACGTATGTGTACGTTTATTACTCTGCTGTACTTACTTATGTTACTATAGCATACTCTGTGATTATTAAGTACATAGGTAGACTTAGTAACAATAATGTTGACACTGATAGAATGTAAATCTATTCATGCGTGATAGTTGACAAATTGAGTAGGTAAATTGACTTTTTATATGTAGTACTTGTTCAGAGCGTACTCTACCATGCTGTTGAACTGCGGGATTTATGACGCCCAAAAGCCACTAACTTATATATATATATTATTTAGATAAACTATGTAACACAGCTTTTTTTTGATTCCTTGTATAATAGAAGAAGAATAGAAAGTTTTTATAGATACGCCAATATGCGTCATAAACGTACACCCAAAACGTGAGACAATTGTCTTACCTCGCAACTGATTGAAATAGGTCAAAATGTCGTCTTCTGTATTTCGAAAATGCAAAATTTATGTTGATTAAATAATTAAAGCCCAAAAGACTACATATCACACGAAAGTACACAATAATAATTGATTTTAATACGTAATTTAGTTAATTTGTAATTCCCTTGAGGGTTGTTGTGTTGCTGCATGTGTCACCAGAAAAGAAGGAGATGCTGCGTTGGCAGCGGGGGTAGCGGCGCGCAAGTGATATATTATGTTACGAGCGTTAATACGGTTACAGTAGCCGCTTCACATCAGGCGGGCCGTATGCTTGTCTGCCACCCGACGTAGTATAAAAAAAGATATTTTTGCAAGAAAAATTACCGCCATTTTCGCTCGGTGTGGAAAAGAGATAGCAAGTATATCAAATCGCTGATATGATAAGGATGGCAATATACTATGTACCGAACTCAGCACGAGCGCAATTTAGCACAATTTAGTATGGGTATGCCATATATTCAGAGAAATACATCATTGGAAGAATCATTTACCTGCTTAACATAGGATTTTCTGATTTTCTGGTGAAAGTAAGCAATCACCATCCACGGAGATCAGCAATATCAAGGGGTTGCCAATCCGTTGCCAGCCTATACTTCTTCCTTCCTTTCTTTCTGGTGACCTCACTCACTCGCAAGAACACAACGACCCTCAAGAGAATTGTTATTTGGTTGCGGTATTCTGTGAGGTGGACTTCCCCAGTCGGGCAGCTTAAAAAAATACGCCCTAGCTCTCTTAAACTCGAGATTAACAATCCTTTGTAGGTATAATCTCAATTTCAAATATAGACTTTTTGCATGGTTGGTCGTTCTGATATCTAATCTTTATTATGTTTAGGTCAATTTGTAGACTAATTCATTATGATACTAACCCATCTATAGAACACACAAAGGGAGACAAAGTCTGATTAGACTTAAATATTCAATACGTGAAATATAATGAAGATGAAGCCACTCAACAAATGGAGACAAAACAAACTTTACTGAACTAACAATCCTGACTGTCCTGACTAATAACGGTGCTGCGCGTACTTGAGTGTACAAAGTGACACAATAAACTTTATGGTTTGCCATAACTCTCGGCGGGGACGCAGCACAAAAATGGGACGCCATTACGCTGGGATAAACGACATCTTTATTGAAACTGTTTGTGTTTATGGATGTGGATGGATAGATATAACTTTATTTTGCAACTATGAAAGATATGAAGATGTGAACTATGAAGATTGAAGAGCTCGCTGGTCGAATGGTTAGCAATGGCCACTTTGACTCCAAGGTCGCGGGTTCAATCCCGAACAAGACATAAATTTCTGTGCATGAACATATGTGTTTGTCTTCGTCTGGGTGTTTTGTATGTCTTATATGTATGTATTTACAAAAAAAAAAAGACGTGTGGCATTCGGCGACTGCCGCGGTAAAGCTATTTTTATTTATTTATTTTATTCATGCAGTATTGCTTTTTCTTTGATATTAATTCAAGTTACACTTTTTGAGCGTGGTGACCGATAAGAAAACAAATTTTTCTATTATTAAATAAATAAAACGAGTTTCGTAGAGTCGTACAATACGTCTAATCGCACGCACACAACGCTGTGTCGAAGACAGCCGAACTGAAACGACGTTAGACGATGCACGGCCTTCAAGCCACACCTCCTTGCCCGTCGGAGTGGGGAGCGTGAGGTTTTTTCACTTTTTTCGTTACGGAATTTCTGGATTCGGTCCCCGCGCTCAAGGCCCGCGATAGAAGCTATGCAATAGCTTAAAAATGTATTTAAGTGTAATGTCAGTTATCTAGTACTTATAGTACGAGCTTTGCCGTGTGTAATTTGTCCAGGAATATTTATTTTTTTCTTTCGCACGCTACAGCTACAGCCTAAACATTTTGACTCCGAGTCAAAGTGGCCATTGCTAACCATTCGACCACCAAGATCGTCAACGTCAATAGCCAAGTGAAATAATAAACAATGTCGTACGTCACTCTCACAGCTGAGAGGAATCTAATGACGTCATATGAGATCTGTCAAGGAGTTTAGGGTTTAGGGCGAAAGAAATCTATGTACATACTCGTAAAACATAAACTTTCCTTTTTCGTCAGTCGGGTAAATATAGGGCAATCTGAAACCTTAACTTTGTCAATCAAATCCGTTGTAGAAAAATGATTACAGGGCGGACGAGCTGCCGCAGCAGCCTTATAATTAGGGCTTGAAACTTGGACAACTTATCAGCTCTTCCAGTGTTGGCTTTCAATCAGCCATCGCCAGATTTAATTTAGATCAAAGAGGGATTTTAAAGTTTTGTTTGTAAAAAGAAATATAAGAAATTGAGTTACATAAACAGTACAGTTTTATAGAATGTTTTCGGATTAGTGTCTTACATACGAGCCAGAAAAGGTCGCGCGTCTTCCGCGGAATCCTCGCGCCTTCCCTAGAATTCCCCTATTTTTAGCACGTACATATTTAAGTTTATATATTATGCAATTGATATAAAGTTAATAGGCTATTTTACTATGTTCAAAAAATATATAAATTACTAGCGGCCCGGTACGTGCTTCGCTACGTATAAAGTGAAATAATTTGTACTGTCAACACTGAAAAAAGTTTCAATTTGACAGCACAATCCCCATCTGAAAAAAGTTTAAATTTGACAGCGAAATCCATATTAACAAAATGATCCGCCATTTATTTAATTCATTTGTTACAAAAAATGTGATAAATGAAAAACCGCTCTACCGATTTTGTGCAAACTTCACATAAACCATCTACTAAATAGTCCGAACAAAGCCTAAATATTTGGTTTGGATAGGTGAGCCCGTTCTTAAGTTATAAAATTACAACGAAAAGTGGCATTGATTTTTATATATATAGATTTAACAATATCGTAAAATACACAAAACTATAAAGATCTGCAAACTTTCATTCTAATATCTTCCGTCCGACTTATTTTAGGATCGTTCAAAGTTTGGCGGGAAAGTTCATTTTAAAAGTATGAAATTAATAAAAAAATAGATTTCCATTGGAGAAGCAATAAAAAATACTATAACTTTTATTATGATATCAATTACATAAACGTAATATTTAACATAGCTGTCGTACAAATTTCTAATTTGATGCATACAAAATACAAACCTGTGACATCGTAACTCAGTAGCCTTTTGTATGGAGCGTTTTCGGCAAAGTACAAAATTGTGATATTCAAATTAACGTATCTTGAGAGATTTTTGATTTTTGTGCTATCAAAGTAATTCTTTCACCTATGGTTATATTATAATAACGACCTTACATAACAAATCGATAGAAAAAAATGTCACCTAGCCTATTGATGTAAAGTTAATTAATTATGCTCTGTACAATTTCGTTAAAAAAGTAGTGTAAATTGAGCCTAATTGTTTTTTCTTTTCTTTAGTTCCAGTTTCAATTTTGCATGCATGTTTAGTTCTAGTTCTATTTTTGCATGAAAAATTAGGGTTTTCTGACGCATGTTAGTATGGGTATGGCCTTATCTATAGAAATATGTATTTTTTAATACAAGTATTGAAACAATTCGCAAACCTCTTCCTTCCTTCCGAGGTAGTGAATCCTCATGGATCTTATCTTATCTTAGAGTGGGTCCAGTGCTGAAGCACCGGTGATACGTCGACCCTCATGGATCTTTTGTGCTCTCCCTAATCCTTTAGTCACTCTCCCCTGACTGTATGGAGACATGTTCCATGTACTTCAGTATGCTGCTTATTGGGAAGAGTCTGTAGTCCTCCAGGTCCGAGTATGCCTTTCCTAGGATTTCCATTCGTTTGCCAGCTACGGCATTACATTGACACATCAAGTGTTTCATGGACTCGTTAGACCCTTTGCATGTTCTGCACTCTGGGCTATCAACACGTCTCATTTTGTATAGGTGTCCTTGCCAGGCATAATGGCCCGTTAGTGCCCCAAGCATGAGACGCATCCGTTTTCTGTCATATTTATGTACATATCTGTACCAATTCATTGTACCTTCGCCAATGGTTTCTTTGGAGTGTAGCATTCCACTCATTTCCTTCCTTCATCCTCATGGATACCAACGTAGCATAAGGCTACGTTTATTATGTCGGACTCTTACCGACTAAACACCACCTAGGGACTGCTTTTAGCCTTGCGGTAGAGTATATTATTCTGTGCTTGCGGGGCCTTAAAAGCTTCATCTAAGCGATCGCTCGTAGGGAACGGGCGACGCAAACGCCGCTCCCGAATGAGCGTGCGTTACGCGAAAATGGCAGCCCCATGAAGTGGAGTGAGCCATAAGAGATGTAAGGGACTAGAGGTAGTCGACTGCGACTACCTGGACTTTAAGTTTTGCCTCGGAGTTACCTATCTATAGGCGAAAAACATTGCGTCCGGTTTTATAATTGTAGGTGCTTGGTTTCTTCTTCTTTGTCGCTTCACTCTTGCCAGGTCGTGGTTATCATGATGAGGCAGCAGACAGGACTGGCCTCTCGACGTCTCGCCACCTCTCGGTTATTTTACCAGCGCTCGCAGAGGCCATGGTCGCCCTAGGCCCTATAATATCCGCCGCCCCCCCTCTCAGCCAATCATTCACGCTATATCCGATATTTGTTCACATCCATTGAAATCAGTTTCAATGATGCAACTAGTTTCAATGGATGGACGCAATGATGAAGGAAACAATCGTAAAAAAAATACATTATATATTAAACTAGCTGTTGCTCGCGACTTCATCCGCGTGAATATCAGTTATCGTGGTAAGACTATAGGAAATCAAGTACATAACATAACCATATAATTAAGAAAAAAAACTTATGGTGAATAATTTATGTAGTTACTTACTAATTTTATACCTGCTTTCAAATTTGTTTGCAAATAATGCATTAATTACAAACAAATTTGATTACCATAAAAAAGGTTATAGTGAGTTAATATTAAAAGATAGACATATGCTGTCGCGGATTTTTTTTAGATCTTTTAAAGAGGAACAATTCCATCATACATGATTTTTGAGTAACTTCAACCGTTTACGCAGCGCACGCAACGTAAGCCCTCAAAAGGAATATTTTTTTTAATTTTTCATAGGTGCTCCGCTTCTATTGGTGGTAGCGTGATGTTATATAACCTATAGGCCTATAGCCTTCCTTGAAATTAAGGCTATCTAACACTAAAATATTTTTTCAATTCGAACCAGTAGTTCCTGAGATTAGCGCGTTCAAACAAACATACAAACAAACTATTCAGCTTTATAATATTAGTATAGCTGATAATGGTGCAAGCCGGCATGCTTTTAGTATGCAAAGTATATTTTTTTGGCAATATTGGCCAGTCGCCCCTAATATCTGGCCGCCCTTAGATCGATATCTTATGATCGGGTCTTATGGGAAATCCGCCTCTGGGTGCTCGGATATTTTACCTTTAAAAAATCAAAATGGTCGAAAGCTCAATTCATTTCGCATTAGGCCCCAGGTTTATGAATTGCTTTTCTTCTCGAATTTTCTAAAAAAAACACGGCGGTCACTCACCCGGCCCAGAAACCTTCTAATTAATACCACTCTGATCTTTTGCATCGGTGACTTTTAACACCCGATTAGACGATCAAAAGGAGCGTGAGAGCTTTAATTTTTTTATATTATTACCCATCTACGAAGGCAAATAGAAGGGGTTTGAATTTAAAATAATAAATAAATAAATATTCCAGGACAAAAACACGGCCATCTAGTCCCAAACTAAGCAAAGCTTGAACTGTGGGTACTAGATAACTGATATAATACTTAAAATTATATATTTTTTTTGTATATACATACATATAATACTTAGAAAACACCCAGACCAAGACAAAAATACATGTTCATGCACACAAATATTTGTCTTGTGCGGGGATCGAACCCGCGACCTCGGAATCAAAGTGGTTTTTGCTAACCATTCGACCACCGGGCTCGTCAACACGTATGAACAGTATGTATGTTTGTATTTACGTATCTCCGTAGCGCCTAAATTGGTCAACCGATTTTGATGAATAAGGTGTCAATCGATTGGTTATTATTGTCCGGTAACGTAGGCTACATAATACCGGTATGGGTCAAAATCAGAGAGGTGAGCATTATGCTTCTGACAAAGATTTCTTAATAAAATACCACGATATTCCTACAATATTTATTTCAGAATATACGTACTATGCATAATTACAAGGCACTTAGCATATTTATTTTTTATAATAGTGTTTTACGTGATTTTAAACAAAAACAGGCCTAAATAGTCATTCCAAGAACGCGTCCTTATATCATATTTTGTAGTTCATACAAGTCAAAAATGTTTAAAATTACGAATTAAAAATTTCATATTTGAGTATAAGCTTGGAAAATCATTAAATTAATAATATATCTATAAAACCAATCCACATCATTCTAATTTCTTGAGATTTTGGCTATTCAAATGATGTCTGACGTTTATCAAATCATTCCGAGAACGTGGTTGATATTTGTCGATGTAATTAAAACTACATACACTAAGTAGCGTTAGGGAGCAACAGTGTGAAGTTCGCTAGACAAAGCAAACGTCGCGGTTCGATTTAACGGAAAAAAAATGCTACTTTTGTTGGTATGTACCATTTAATATGATATGTGTGTAGCGTACTTTAATTTCCTGTCACTACGGGAACGTCGTTTAGTAATTCGTTTTTTGGAAATTAACATACTTTTTGCAAAATACCGATAAATACTTCAGCTCACTTGTTCATAACCCTTAAAACCAATATCTAACATGGCGGCGTCAAGCGTGACATGAGGATATTTTTCAGATAGTCATTTCAGGAACGGCCATTTCGAGAACGTTCCCAGCCATGGTAAACGTTCCCGAAATGACAATCTATGAACAAAATGATACTGTAATTTGTTTAAAAAGCATAGCGATGCTAAATTTTGGTGTTAGGTACCCATTTAGAAATGACTAATATGTAAAACGATAAAAATGAAGAGGAAAAGAAGTCGAAATAATGATTAAAACAGGACAGTGTAGCTTATAAAAGGCATCGTGAAAAGGCTAATGCAAGGAAGCGCAAGTTTTTAGATAACATGACACCTGAACAAAAGGAGATGAAGAGACTGAAATATAGGGAAAATTACAAAAAAAAAAAGAAAGTTAAAACTATTAGTGACACGACTGAAAGAGAGAAGAGAAAACAACGAAAGTTGTTGACGAAAAATTCTCAAAAGCACAGACAGAAAAAAAAATATTGTCAATAATTTTAGCTAACAGCCCAATAGATTTTGAAAATGATATGGAAAATACGATTTGAGGAAGAAATCAGGGAAAATACAGGTTAAAAAAGATAAAGCGCAGGCTTACAGAACTGTTAAAAACAAAAACTACATGTACAAAAAATTCAAAGAACTATAGATAAGATAATAACTTTTAAACTTTCGCGAAATATAATAACGGGAATTAACGCGATCATGCATAAGATAAGTTGCGCAAAAAAGTAGAAAGAAGCAGAAGACTTCGTTTTCCGCAAAAGTAAAAACAATGACAACATTTTAATATCGAATTGGAGGCATCCTACGTTTCATCACTAAACAGATTCGTGATGATATTCATAAGTTTTTTGAGTGAAGTGACGTCAGCAGAATGTCTTCTGGAATAAAAGATTACCCCAAGGGGTATGCAACGCTCTTATGCAACGCTTTTGAGAGAGAAGCCTTATTGGGTAATGCATCCTAAAAAAGGATCGTGATACTTGTCTTTGTGTAAATTTTTGAATATAAATTAAACAAATTACATCGACTAGGAACGACTGAGTTGATAAAACCGTATAGCTGTGATATTAATTCTTACAATTGTATGTTTGGTTTGTGTGGCAATTGCAAGGAGATCAAAATGGATTCGGGGAGCAATGAACATACCGTTGAATACAAGCAAAAAAGTGGCAAAAAAGAAAAGAAGATCGAATTATAAAAGGAGAGAAGAAAATAAGCAAACTTACTAAAAAAGTTACTGTTACAAACACAGTTAAGAAGTTGAAAATGTCTTTAGCTGCGAATATTACTCCAATGAAAAAAACATCTTTATGAAATTAGTAAAAATTTGAAGGCAAAAAGAAACAAGTTAATGATAGTGAGAGAATTTTTCCTAATAACTAATGTTTGTTGATTGAAACTACCAAGTTTATTATTATTTAGTAAGTTTAACGTTTGATACTCATATTGCGTCATTTCTTAGTACAAATAAAGTTATAATAATGTAAATGTGTATTATTTTCACGTAAAAATACGTAGCAAACTGAGTGTTGCACTCATTTAGGGAACGTGAACGTCATTTAGGGAACTTCAGCATCATTTCGGGAATACGCGAATCATTTTCGGGAACGACACATAAACAGCAAATAATACACTAATTAGTAAAGTTATAGTGTATCTATATATATAAAAGAAAGTCGGGTTTGTTACAACACTTATAACTCGAGAACGGCTGGACCGATTGCCATGGTTTTTGATTTGTTGGATTTGTTTCCGTCCCGAATAGCAGAATAACTCTTAAAAACATTGGAAAATTCTCGAAAAAATAAAATAAAAGAAAAAACATTTTCCCATACAAATGAAAGTGTCAGTTGAAAAAGGGATTACGATATTTATTGGTTGTCAAATATCAAAACGTCAAATCGATTGATGTCACTTTTATGTCGCGAAAGTTGTCTGTGATTTGTTATGAAAATTTAAAAATGTCAAATCGATAGGGGTGAAAACGCTTTTCCCATGGGGTTCGAGCGCAAGAATCAAATCAGAGTAAACATCAAAAGAAATGACAAATTTCAAAACTAAAAAAAATAAAACAAAACTTTTTTTTTTTTTAAATTAACAATAAGGAAATCTTTATTTTTATGAAATCTTCAGTTTTTATGGATACGGGTCTTCCCTCAACCGAAGGGGTTTAGAGCGTACTCCAACACGCTGCTCAACTGCGGGTTGGCGGAGGCCAGTGTTTTCGAACCGCCTAAAGGCCACTGACTTAACTTAACGACTGTCATTAAATGATAACAACCGGGACCGACAGCTTAACGTGCCTTCCGAAGCACGGAGGAACTCAAGATGAGCTAATGATAACAACCGGGACCGACGGCTTAACGTGCCTTCCGAAGCACGGAGGAGCTCAAGATGAGCTAATGATAACAACCGGGACCGACGGCTTAACGTGCCTTCCGAAGCACGGAGGAGCTCAAGATGAGCTAATGATAACAACCGGGACCGACGGCTTAACGTGCCTTCCGAAGCACGGAGGAGCTCAAGATGAGCTAATGATAACAACCGGGACCGACGGCTTAACGTGCCTTCCGAAGCACGGAGGAGCTCAAGATGAGCTAATGATAACAACCGGGACCGACGGCTTAACGTGCCTTCCGAAGCACGGAGGAGCTCAAGATGAGCTAATGATAACAATCGGGACCGACGGCTTAACGTGCCTTCCGAAGCACGGAGGAGCTCAAGATGAGCTAATGATAACAACCGGCACCGACGGCTTAACGTGTCTTTCGAATCACGGAGGAGCTCGAGGTAATATAAACCCATCCGTGTACAGGCTACGGTCGACGTTGCCTAACTTGCGTGTTCAATTAGACTGACACGCGCAATGACGCCATCGAGCTTCTCTATTATTTTCTATTATTCATTGTTTTAATTCCATAAAATCATAAATTTAGTTCAGCTAATATGTACCACGACATTCATTGATTGTTAGGCGGTACGAAGTTCGCCGGGACAGCTAGTATCTATATATATAAAAGAAAGTCGTGTTTGTTACAACACTTATAACTCGAGATCGGCTGGACCGATTGCCATGGTTTTTGATTTGTTGGATTTGTTTCCGTCCCGAATAGCAGAATAACTCTTAAAAACATTGGAAAATTCTCGAAAAAATTAAATAAAAGAAAAAACATTTTCCCATACAAAATGTTCGTGGTTGTCGTAGCTGTCAAATGTGACGTTGTCGTACGTGCGTACGCCAAATGTATGCGTGCGTTCAGAAATGTATATTAAGCTCAATATAGAACAAATGTCATAGATTAAAAACAAATGTTAACTCTATTGGTCTCATTTTTACGTCTTGAAAGTTGGCTGTGATTTGTTTTGAAAACAGTTTTGTGGATTTAAATATTTATTGCAAAGAGAATGTAACCACTACGTTTTAAGAGACGGATGTGCCATACAAATAGCGTAATTCTAATATGTATGAAATGGAAGCGAAAACAATCAGAATTTGTAACAAATTCGCTTCCGATTCATAGAGTCGTTTTTTTTACTTTGAGTTGCGCCAGGCTGATTTATTGGTTCTAAAATATTTATGCGTGCGTTCGGAAATTTAAATCAAGCTCCATAAATCTATTTAATATATAAAATAATGTCGTGTCTTGGTCGGGAAAGTATTAAAAACATTGAAAAATTGACGAAAGAATTAAATAAAAGAAAAAACGTTTTCCCATACAAATAGTGCCAGTTAAAAAGGATTGGAATATTTATTGATTGTTATATAAATGTCAAATCGATTGGTCTCACTTTTACGTCGCGAATGTTGTCTGTGATTTGTTTTGTGGATTGAAATATTTATTGTTGTCAATTGGTACTTTTTTTGTGACTTTGTAAAGTACTGAACTTATTATTTACCCACTGCTGGGATACGGGTCTTCCCTCAACCGAAGATGTTTAGAGCATACTCCAACACGCTGCTCAACTACGGGGCACGCGGGTTGGGCCCCTAACTTGGCTTAAGGACTGCCATCTAATGATAAACACCAGGACCGACGGGTTAACGTGCCTTCCGAAGCACGGACGAGCTCGAGATAACATAAACTCATCCATGAACAGGCTACGGTTGACGTTGCTTAACTTGCGTGTACAATTAGACTGACACGTGCCTCACGCCATCGTGCTTCTCTATTATTTTCTATTATTCATTGTATTAATTTCAAGAAATCATAAATTTTGTTCATATATATATGTACATTACGACATTCATTGACTGTTAGGCGGTACGAAGTTCGCCGGGACAGCTAGTCTTGAATATAACAGATGAATTGACCTCTGAACCTTTGTATTTACATTATTAATATACCACATAGTGCAAAAAAATACGAAATAAATTGAAGTTTTGGAACAGAATTTACACTGAATGAAAATTTATGGAGAATTATTTGAAAAATAAGGGTTTTGATTATAAAAATATACAATATACCAACATTTTCCGATTTAGAAACAGGTCAATTAGAATTTATTAAATGTGATTTTTAAAAAGAGTTGTTACATTATTATTTACAATTAAATTAAAAGTGTTCCCGAAATGACTCACTACTCTGGCATAATTCTTATTAGCAGGTAGAATTTCTAAAATAAATATTTTTGTGCGTGCCCCTTCACAGAAAATATTCATGATGACTGATACAAAATACTCTTCTAGTTAGTTTTCCTTAAAAGGTAACTTAATTTTTTAGATATTTGAAAACCGAATATGCTCACCTCTCTGATTTTGACCCGTATATATTATAGTATATAGACTCAACCAGATATTCAATATTTTTGACGTAAATACGTCTTTAAAATTGTTACGTTACGTACGTGAATACGTTATTCGCTGGGCGTAGTAGGAGGTGGGAGAACCACGATTCGATCGCAGCGCGCGCCGTGGCCAAAAAAGAAACTTTCGACAAATCAACTGATGTTTTACTAGCGAAATGTACGTTTAAACTAAAAATAATTAAAGATGCGTCACGACCTGCTGCGTAGTTAAATGGAAAAACAGTTATCACAAATTATATTTAATTGATATATTCATTAATATCCAATATTCTATTTCATTAATATACAACAGTGATCATAAATTCGGCAAAGGATCACATCTAATTTTCTTTGTCGGTGGATACATTTCTTCAAAGTATTTCCCTATTGAGTACTTTTCATTGGCGAGCTGACTGGCACTAGGTCTGCCCCACTGCTGCTCTTCACTGGTTTTCGAAAAGCTTTCTTCGTGGTTGATCTAGTATATCAGAGCCGCAATATGTTTACACTTGCCACTCTGATTGTACACAATCGTATTTTCCACTTTGAACATAACAACTAGAATCAATCTGTAAAAAAAATATTATTTCATTCTTTTCTATTACATTGAAATGAATCCCAGTATGTACATACTATGTCAAACATTGCAAATACTTACAGAAAAAATACCTACTGTTTACAGTCAAGGATGTTTTGTATGTCACGAATTACCCGGGCTTCAATGGTGTGGCTCATTTGATCTTCATATTAGATTTTTTTTACATCTTGCACATGTTGAGCCAAAACTAATTGTTTTCCTTTTATTGTTGCATATAGTTGGAAAGCGATGTGTTGTGTGATTGCTCGGTTCTCGGTGCTCTAGTTTTTATAATTAACTAGCTGTTACCCGCGGCTTAGCCCGCGTAGTCCAGGGGTTCATGATTATCCGCTGGGTCAATCTAAAGATTGTCTGAAAGTTTCGTTGAAATCGGTCCAGCCGTTTCGGAGTCGTATCTACTCCGAAACGGCTGGACATACATACTTTCTCTTTTATAGGTATAGATAGATAGATCTGGCCATGTTTAACTGTAAATACAAAAATGTTTGCATTATTAACGACACTACAGTCATAAACGATCGTCTGCAATATGCATGAAATGCGTTATTCGATTAAATTTGTTTATTTTGTAATTTACTTTTCGTGAAGACGGCAATGAAATCCGTGTGTACTACCTGAAATGTATTAATTTTATCATTTTAGACGGGAAATAAAAAAGGTCAACATTTTTATCGACACTATAGATTTACATAATCGAATAAAATAAATGATTTTGATTGATTGAATTTTGGATGGAGATGATAGATTTGTAGCTGTAACACCAAACTGTATCCCCCGATTTTGTTATCAGTCGTTATTTTGAATTGCCTCCCTATGGAAGCAATTTTAAAAACAGGTGGCTTTATCATGGTAAGAAGACACAAGGTATGTGGTTCCCGTATGTTATCAAGAGTACGTCACGAATTTGTTGTCAAAATCTGTCGTTTTCTATACAAAATAAAGCTGACTACGTAGGCGAGTTTAAATCACGTGCCCACATTTATAGCTGAAGAACATACCATATGTCTTTGTACTATGGTTCTCTTGATCTCTTTTCTGCTTATACCCTCATATACTTTTACATGTATTATTTATTACGCATGCAAATGTCCAGTTTCGTTTTGCAAGTGACCTAATATTGTCGTCAATCTGTTGTAATTCAGTGATATTACTATTATACCAGTTTTATACGTCGACAAGATGAAAGTCAAGTTGGTGAGTACTGTTTTGTCAAACGTGTTATGTAACATCTTTATTGGTGAAGATATTTATAGCAAGTTTAAGTTTTTTTGGTTATCGATTTCTAGACATCGTTGCTCGTACTGTACGTATAGGAGATATCTACACTAGGGTTGCCATTTGTCCTGTTTTCCTAGAACATGTTCTGGCTTTTGCAATGTTCAGGATGTGGTTCAGGAGTATCCTGGAAAGTTTTTAAGCGGCGTATTGGGGTTTTAAATAGAGCTGCCACTTCTCAAAGAGAGCAGACCCGGAGATTTTCGAAACAATGTTATTTTTTCGTGATAATAAAATTAAACATATTTTTATGGAGGTATAATTTATTAAAGTCAAATAATTAGGCGTATTACCTACATGAAATAAATCAACTCAAACTCTGCTATTGCTAGGGCCACCTTGATTTGATTCATTATAAAGTTGTTTTTTTTTTTTTTTTAAAAACCGACTTCAGTTGGCGAGCGCAGCTTATTGGTAGAATACCCCGGGAGACGCTGCTGTCCGTCTTCCGGGAGAAAAGCTATTGCGTCACACAAGATTCCTTTGTACGACATCCAGCACAGAGCAATATAGTGGCGCAATTCTATTCTGCCGGCAACCACAGGGCAAATTTAAGTGTTTCCCTTCGATTTTTCTGGGATCCCATCATCAGACCCTGACTTGGTGAATATGGGATAACCTCGCAATCATACCCTTTCAAATAAAAAAATAGAATTTGACCATACGTGCTTATAAAATTTAAGGGTTTCCCTTGATTTCCCTGGGATCCCATCATCAGATCCTGACTTGGTGAATATGGGACCACCTTGCAATCATACCCTTTCAAATAAAAAAAGAATTTTGAAAATGGGTTCACAATTCGCGAAGATATCGAATAGCATACATACAAAAAAAAAATTCAGTCGAATTGAGAACCTCCTCCTTTTTTGAAGTCGGTTAAAAATTACTTATATTTTTTACTGGTAAGAGTTTGTTGCAGCATGTTTGCTTTGATTTGATATACGGTTGCCTTTCGCTCGCCACCCGGACATAACGATGCAAATCCTGTAGCCCGGATATGCTATTCAAACCCGTATATTCCGGGTCAAACCCGGAGAGATAGTAGCTCTAGTTTTAAAGCGTTCTGATTGATGAAATTTAATATGTAGGTACATTTCACAGCTACGTAATTAGGTACAGTAATTTTTTAACGACAAATTGCTAAATGAACTACTAAGATAATTTTTGTTTTTAAAAACAAACTGACATTACTTGGATAGTCAATTAACAATTTAATAAAAAAAATTGAAGATAATCAATAAAAACGTTAAAATTGAAATCAAATAATAATTATTATATAAGATATTTCACTACTGCTACTCTATTACTTCGTCCTGCCCCCTTTATAAAATATTGTGTTAGCAACACTAATCTATACATATATGCAGTGGGTACCTACTAGTCCTTGTCCGTTAAATTCCTTTCCTTACCTAAAAATATGTTTAAGAGCCATTTTACATATCGACTGTGATTTTTGCGTAAAATGGCCAATTTTGGCGTTCTTGATCTCGGAAACAAAAATACATTAACAATGTTGACTTATTGAATAGTACAAAATAGCTATTGGCTTAGAGTACATAGTGGCCTCGCTTTTTGTAAATTTTGCTTAACTTTTTAATTAAACCCAAAATTGCAGAGAAAGATTTTCATAAAATGCGCATATTCACTTTTTTGAGCTCCTGGATTGTACTACTCAATACTCAAACAAATGAAATAAAAAAAAATTTAATGTTATTTCTTATATAGTCGTATTTTCAGTTCATAGCGGCCTCAGAATTTTGAAATATCTTTGATTTAATATAGAAAAAAAACATTCTTTTAACTAAAAAAACTTCGGAAATCGCTTTAAGTAAACTGTTAATTTCTCGAATAAACGATAATATTATTGAGCAAAATTTATACGAGAATAATTGTTACTTCATGATGAATAAACTTTGTAGCATGAATTTATTATCTTATTTCAATAAAAACGATAAATATAACTACAAAAAACGATGCACCGGCGGCCCTCGCGGATTTAGTACTGCGCGAGAGGACGTCAGCGTGCAAATGTAATAAGGCTCTTATGAACCATACCAAAAAGACTAATAAAAGGACTTACTATAGAATTTATGAATACCTAAGTGTTAACGATGTATGGAATTAGCAAAGACATGTGATAAATAACAATATCTAAATCAAATACTTGATATCTTAATTACGGAATGTACTATACAAATTAAAGTAGTTGTATTATCTGATTATTTAATAATTTTCAACAAAAAAAACCGATTCCAAACATTTACTCTACATGTGTGTAGTGTAGATACAGGCTGATGATGATGATTGTAAAAAAATATAAATAGAAAAAATATGGGACCAATCTGGAAGTAGTCTTTTTTCAAATCGGTTTATAAATCACGGAGTAACTATGTAACAAACATTAAAAAAAAATACAGCCGAACTGAGAACCTCTTACTTTTTTTTAGTCTGTAAAAAAAGATCCATATTAGCAAGTTTCTTTGAGCATTTCTTCTAATAAATAGTTTTGACTAAGGACGTTAGTCAAAACCTTTTAACTGACTTAAGCAGTCAAAAGTTTATTTGACCGAGGATGTTGGTTAGGTTAGGTTAAGCTTGTGACCAGCAATAACCGAACGAGCGAAGCGAGCGAGGCTCGACTTGCTTTTGGAAAGGGAGGTGAGGTACCCGTGGTTTACCTATTTAAACCTAGGAGCGCCTAGGTTCGGGCAATATAAAACAAAGTCGGTTTCTGTCTTATGGCGACCAAACGGCCCGTCTGATTTGAAGCGGTTATCGTTGCCAGTATAAAGCTGACAACGTGAAAAATCCGCCGGCGCGTCTCCGTCCTCGCTACAAACGCAACAGCTTCTTCCTTCTTGGTGACTTCACTCACTCGTAAGAACACAAGAACAGAATTGTTATTTGATAACTAAAATTTTACAATCGCCCGTGTGTAGTTACCGCAGGAAGTGCGAAACAATATACAAACAAAAAAACAAATGTTTGCTCCACAGCGCCAACGTTGTGAAATAATAATTATCTGGTGTTTGTCGACACTCGTAACGCGAGAAATAACAATGTTTACTTCATTCACACCTTACGTTATACCTAGGGTTGCCATTTTTTTGCAACTAAAGCACATTGGTTATTATAGGTAGGAAAAATAAGTACATAGTATCAAAATAAAGTACAATTTATTTTTCTTTATTATTATGTTTAACAGCATATTTTTATTGCTTTTTACAGTTCTTGTGTCGCAAATATATATAATTAAATAAGTAGGTAATTCATTTTTTATAAAATTCAGAAATGCTGTTTCTTTCGTCGCGCCATACGCCTAAAATTTTCAAAATCTCGAAAAGAAATCAAATCATGCGAAATAAAATATTTTCGTGAGCTATATTATTCTCATAAAGTATAGAGTAAAATTCCCTAAACTAACGTACAATACTTTATTATGATGTACGGGTGGCAACCCTAGTTAAACGTACACAATATACAAAATATTTTTTACCCTACTGCCGGACAAAGGCAGGTAATGTGTGTTTATCGCCGTTGAAGTAGGAAAATCAGCTAAGTAATCGCGTATATCGCCGTTGAAGTAGGAAAATCAGCTAGTAACCACAAAATTATTTTACAGCTTTGGCGAGTTCGATGGTCGAATAGCTAGCAATGGCTACTTTCATTACGAGGTCGCGGTTTCGATCCCCGCACAAGACAAATATTTGTGTGCAATGTGTGCATGAACATGTCTGTTTCTCTTGGTCTGGGTGTTTTCTATGTATTATATGTATGTATTTACAAAAAAATAAATACAATATTAGTTATCTAGTACCCATAGTACAAGTTTTGCTTAGTTTGGGACTAGATGGCAGTGTGTAATTCGTCCGAGAATATTTATTTATTTATATATTTTACTATAAATTGGCTGCTTTTCTTTATTCATACTGTATAAAGGATCTTCACATACGAAAGAAGGCGAGAAATTATAAGGTTTTTTTTATTGATAAGTAATTTTAGTTAAAAATAAGAGTTAATTGACTTTCCCAGTATAGCGAGGATATGTCTAATTTTTTCGCTGCTGTATCGTTTGACGCACTTCAACATTAGATATGAGGTGTTAATATGGAAGAGAACTGCTGCTTTTATATCTCAAAATATAGTATGATCGCGCAATCTGTGACGTGTCGCCAATGACATATGCAAACCTCTTTTCCGGAAACTCAAAATATTGACTGTGCCTTATATGTACATTCTAGAGTGGTGTATATTTGTAAAATCACATGCACTTATTAACTCGAAGAGATCAAAACGCAGTGAAAGCAAAAAGACATCCGGGTAGAAAAATGTTTCCTCTATATTTATATTTTATAAATAAATAAATAAATATTGTCAGACAAATTACTCAGCGCCATCTAACCCCAAAGTAAGCGAAAGCTTGTGTTATGGGTACTAGACAACTGATAAACATACGTAAATACATTTTTTTTTTGTAAATACATACTTATGATACATAGAAAACACCCAGACCAAGACAAACAGACATGTTCATGCACACAAATGTTTGTCATGTGTGGGAATCGAACCTACGAGCGTTGGTGTCGAATCCGCGTCATTGACCGCTACGCCACCGAGCTCGTCAAATTTTATGCTACGACGGATGGCAGACAAGCATACGGCCCGCCTAATGTAAAGCAGTTACCGTAGCCATATTAACGCTCGCAACATAAAATATCGCACGCGCGAGTTAATATTAGCATTAACTGCTTAGACGAGCTCGGTGGCGTAGCGGTCAATGACGCGGCTTCGACACCAACGCTCGTGGGGTGTGCCTTATTTCGGCACTGCCCAGGTCTCAGATCTTGATTTTAACTAGACAAAAAATTAGTCGTTAATTTGTCGAAATTTGTCGCCCAAAGCAAAAAATTTGTCGGGGTCCCGTTAAAGAGTTATAAGGTTTTTTTTGTGGCAGTGCCGAAATAAGCTTATTTCGGCACTGCCCACTCGGGATCTATTAAACTACAAAACATAGCGAACATATGATTTTCCCCAGAATTAGTCGTCAATTTGTCGAATTCAGACACCAAGTATCAGAATTAGTCGACCTCCCGTTAAAAAGTTATAAGTATTTCTTTGTGGCAGTGCCGAAATAAGCCTTATTTCGGCACTGCCCAAAAAAACTACACCACCTAGCTAAAATCTGATTTCACCCAGATGTTGCCTTGAATTTGTCGAAATTTGTCGGATATAAAACACAACTGGTCGATGTGTAATTAAAAAGTTACACGCATTTTAATAATTCTCATAGTAAATATAGTCCGAGATCTTACATCAAAATTATATCATGCACAAAATGCAACAGTAAACGTTTCATTTCCTTCCTTTTTCAGAGTCTGGCAAAGTTTGTCAATGCATGCAACTGTTTTCTGATCTACGAATGCTTTAGGTGTTCTTTAGCACTACATTAGTTGCTTTTTACGATAGCCATATGTGTATGGGGTGGTGTTATTCTACTCTGCCTACGTTAGGCTCTCTGACTACAACGCGAATTATTAAAATGCGTGTAACTTTCTAATTACGCGTCGACCAGTTGTGTTTTATATCCGACAAATTTCGACAAATTCAAGGCAACATCTGGGTGAAATCAGATTTTCGCTAGGTGGTGTAGTTTTTTTGGGCAGTGCCGAAATAAGGCTTATTTCGGCACTGCCACAAAGAAATACTTATAACTTTTTAACGGGAGGTCGACTAATTCTGATACTTGGTGTCTGAATTCGACAAATTGACGACTAATTCTGGGGAAAATCATATGTTCGCTATGTTTTGTAGTTTAATAGATCCCGAGTGGGCAGTGCCGAAATAAGCTTATTTCGGCACTGCCACAAAAAAAACCTTATAACTCTTTAACGGGACCCCGACAAATTTTTTGCTTTGGGCGACAAATTTCGACAAATTAACGACTAATTTTTTGTCTAGTTAAAATCAAGATCTGAGACCTGGGCAGTGCCGAAATAAGGCACACGCTCGTGGGTTCGATTCCCACACGTGACAAACATTTGTGTGCATGAACATGTCTGTTTGTCTTGGTCTGGGTGTTTTCTATGTATCATAAGTATGTATTTACAAAAAAAAAGCGTATTTACGCATGTTTATCAGTTGTCTTCAGTTGTCTAGTACCCATAACACAAGCTTCGCTTACTTTGGGGCTAGATGGCGCTGTGTAATTTGTGTGACAATATTTTTTATTTTTATATATTTTTAAAGGTATATATCTAGGTATATAGTTAATGGAAAGGTGCTATCTAATGTATGTTACCATTAACGGAGAATGTAGATTCAGAAACGATCTTGTTAATTACAATTTAATGATATCAATATCAAACTCATTGTTCGATAAACTTGCTAATTGATGTTTAATGGAATTGAACAGTATAAATAGCCTAAACACAAATTGTAAACCGTGTCCACTATTATCACTACTCATAGAGTTATACGTATATAATTTTAAGGTTTTATCTTATATATAAAATTCTCGTGTCACAGTTTTCGTTGCCATACTCCTCCGAAACGGGTGGACCGATTTTTATGAAATTTTGTGTGCATATCGGGTAGGTCTGAGAATCGGCCAACATCTATTTTTTATACCCCTAAACGATTAATGTATATGGCAAAACAACGTTTGCCGGGTCAGCTAGTTATAAATAAATTCCTTTTTTTAAAGTAGCCAAATTCGATATTTTAATTCGCGCTGATTATGAACATTTGCATGCCATTATAGGCTGGATGTAATCGTGTGGCAGACAAGGATACGGCCCGCCTGATGTGAAGCGGTTACCGTACCCGTATGAACGCTCGCAACATAAAATATCGTTAGCGCGGCGCCACCCCCGCTGCCATCGCAGCATCTCCTTCCTTTCTGGTGACCTCACTCACTCACAGGAACACAACAACCCTCAAGGAAATTGTTATTTGGCTGCGGTATTCTGTGAGGTGGAGGTACATTCCCCAGACGGGTAGCTTACAATTACGCTCCCTACCTCTCTTTTCGCCAGAGCTTCGTTTGTCAGTCAGCAGGGTGTACCGCGTGCAGGTGAAGTTGGCTGTGGTTCAAAGATATTGATGAACCACTTACACCCCCTAAATAATAATATAACTTATATCTGTATTTAACCACAGTCATAGCAAATAAATAAGTTAATCAAGTTATACATAGACCATTGAGGAAAATAATGAAAAATATTGTAATCGGGGTTTTTGTGTTTGAGTAAATAATTTCTTGTTTTTGACGTGACAACATAAATCGATGAACGCCGGCTGCACTCAAAAACAAGTATGACTCATTGTCACGTTCCGCCTGAGCCGAGCGTGCAAGCGAGAGGGTGTAACAAGCGATAGAGAGGCACGATCGGCCTAAGCGTTCAGCTTGTGACGCATTTATCTCTATTCCACTCCGTCGGCCGATGTTTTCTTATGACGTTATCACATAAAATCATAGTCCGTAAGCCGACTTTACGTCTGTAAACCAATTATTTTTTAAAATTCTAAAACTCGTCCAATTTTTAGGGTTCCGTTCCCAAAGGGTAAAAAGGAATCCTATTACTAAGGCTCCGCTGTCCGTCCGTCCGACCGTCCGTCTGTCACCAGGCTGTATCCCAAGAACCGTGATAGGTAGAAGGTTGAAATTTTCACAGATGATGTATTTCTGTTGCCTCTATAACAACAAATACTAAAAAACAGAACAAAATGAATATTTAAAGAGGCTTCCATACAATAAACGTGATTTTTTTGCTCGTTTTATATTCACTTTTAAAATAAATAATAAAATAAAAATAAAACAAATAATTAAGGGGGGCTCCCATATAACAAACGTGATTTTTTTTGCCGTTTTTATAGATAATGGTACAGAACCTTTCGTGCGCGAGTCCGACTCTCACTTGACCGGTTTTTTTTAATTTCATATCACGCCAGGTGCCTAACAAGGATACGGCCCATAGCTTGTAGATACTATTACAAGTAGTATTGCTCGCAGCACCCCCGCTGCTGATGCAGCATATCCGTAGGTCAGGTGATCTGCTGGAACGGAACAAACCGCAAGGCAAGACAGGGGGATGGACCGACGACCTCAAAAAAGTAGCTGGTAGCGGTTGGATGCGGAAAGCGGAGGATCGCATATGGTGGAAAGCATTGGGAAAGGCCTGTATCCAGCAGTGGGTCTGTCTGTTCGCGATATACACAAAAACTACTGCACCAATTTTCAAGCGGGTTTCACCACTCGATAGCGTAATTCTCTAGAAAGGTTTTAGTATATAATTTGTTAAGGGTTTGTATTTTTTTCTGTGTACGATATTTGTTGAAGATTATACTTATTTATTGCGGTACGAAGTTCGCCGGGTCAGCTAGTTTTACATATAATAACATTATGAGATCATCATTGTATCTATGTATCATATTATTCCGTGACCCTGTGATTATTTATTTGCCTTGCATCAGTGCCAATGTTAATGGCGATTCTAGTACTGTACATTAGAATTCTATGTGAATGTTACAGAAAATATTTGAAGGGCACGGGCAAAGATCAGGGAATGTCCAAATGAATAGATTTTGAGAAAAACACAGTTAAAAGTTGAGAAGTATTACAATTTACATTGAGATCAGCGTATGTAGTAACTTTTACTTTGCCCTTTTGGCGCCATTTGTTTACTTTTTAAAAAAAGTTAGGGATTGGAGATTAAACTGCCATAGAAAATTTACATTCAATAAAAAAAAAAAAAATTGTGACATTCCCTGTTGTTTGCCTGTACATTTTAAGCAAAATACGCATATCCCGGTATTCCGTAGAAATTTTCAGAAATCCTTAACGGATACTTACTTCTTAATGTCTACCTGTATGTATATCAAATTTCAACTTGATAGAAATAACTTAAACTTTTGGGGTGTAGTGGTTCATCAACATCTTTTGAACCAAAGCCAACTTCACCTGCACGCGGTGCACCCTGCTGACTGACAAACGAAGCTCTGGCGAAAAGAGAGGTAGGGAGCGCAATTGTAAGCTACCCGACTGGTGAATGTACCTCCACCTCACAGAATACCGCAGCCAAATGACGGTTCCCTTGAGGGCTGTTGTGTTCCTGCTAGTGAGTGAGGTCACCAGAAAGGAAGGAGATGCTGCGGTGGCAGCGGGGGTGGCGGCGCGCGAGCGATATTTTATGTTGCGAGCGTTAATATGGCTACGGTAACCGCTTCATATCAGGCGGGCCGTATGCTTGTCTGCCACCCGACGTAGTATAAAAAAAAAAAAAAAAAACATATTCTATATGTTTCTTCTAGCGGGCCGTCCACGCTTTGCTGTAGCTCAATCTTACCGTTCCCATCCCATTGCAATGAATTTCCCCATACTTACCACATTTTATCGTCGACTGCGGAAGGAGTTTTGGTATCAAAATATAGAGCTTGATGAGGCCATTCCTAAAATATACTACACATATAGTAAAATGTTTAACCATGAGTCTGACTCTGAAATAATAATGATTTTTAAGAAAAAATAAAAAGCGACTTAAGCTGGCAAGCGCAGCTTATTGGTGGAATACCCCGGGAGACGCTGCTGCCCGTCTTCCGGGAGAAAAGTTATTGCGTCACTCAAGATTCCATTATACGACATCCAGCGCAGAGCAATAGCCGTCTATTCTGCCGGCAACCATCCATATTTCCATCGATTTTTCTGAGATGTCCTCACCAGATCCTGACTTGGTGAATATGGGACCACCTCGCAATCATACCCTTTCAAACAAAAAAAGAATTTTGAAAATCGGTTCACAATTCGCGAAGATATCAAATAACATACATACAAAAAAAAAATTCAGTCGAATTGAGAACCTCCTCCTTTTTTGAAGTCAGTTAAAAAGACATTCATACCCCTGTTCACCCACTTAGGGGTTGAATATCGAAAAAATCGTGAAATACGTGTTTACTTATTTTCTTTTAGGACTACATTTAAAAAGTTCCAAGTTCCTAGCCGAAATGCCCATTTAATATTTTTTCTCCATACAAAGTTTAATACAAGGGGTATTAAACTTTGTATGGAGAAAAAATTTACCCCTTAAGAATTAAAAAAAATATTGGATTGGAGTTTAATTAAATTATGTCAAAGAGCAATTATCACGAAATCTTAAACAGACACAAACAAAAAATTTACATAAACGTTGATAGTGCTTTTTACCCCTTTAGGGAGTGAATTTCGCAAAATCCCTTCTTAGTGGACCTTTACGTCTCAAAAGGAAGCCACGGTCCAAATATTACGTTTCTAGCTTCAGTGGTTTTGCTTCGGCGTTGATGAATCAGTCAGTCAGGTCATTTTACTTTATATATAATAATAAATAAATATTTCTGGACAATTTATACAGCGCCATCTAGTCCCAAATTAAGCACAAAGCTTGTGTTATGGGTACTAGACAACTGATAAACATACGTAAATACATTTTTTTTTGTAAATACATACGATACATAGAAAACACCCAGACTAAGACAAACAGACATGTTCATGCATACAAATGTTTGTCCTATGTGGGAATCGAACCCACGAGCGTTGGTATCGAAGCCGCGTCATTGACCGCTACGCCACCGAGTTCGTTGATATATATATATAATAGATTATTTTTTTTCCGTCTTCGGTGAGCACTTTAAAAGGCCTATTATTACATTGTGATGATTTCAGTCCTCTTGATACTGTCTGAAAACGTCATAACCTATTACGCTGCTAAGAAGTCGGTTCCAGTTGATCCTCCGTACTTCGAAGGGCACGTTAAGCCGTCCGTCCCGGCTGTTATCATTAGATGACAAGCAGCGTGGTGGAGTATGCTCTAAAATCAGCTGTGGGATAAGTATAGCGTGATGCCCACGACTTACGATGGATTCAGTAGCTATAATAATAATAAATAAAGTCCGCAGGGCAGCTTGTGCCGAGCTGTTGTGTGAGTAGCGACACCACGGACCCGAGTCTCCAGGGAGTCGGTCAGGGCCTTTGTCTCCGGCGTATCTTCATCGGTCGGAGTGTAAAGACAAGAAGGCCCGCAGGACTCTCAGCTCTGGCTTGCCTTCATTGGCCGTCCAGAGAGGAGCCGCTAGAGCTATATGCTCCAGGGTTGGAAGTGTTAAAGGGCATCACGCCGCGAGTAACTTCGGAGAAAGCGCAGCACACCTCACGACATCCCTGAGTCACTCACACCGGTGTTGCCCCCGGCCGTTTTCCTGGCATTTCGGGGGCCCATCTAGTGAGTGGCAAGCCACCGCCTGCCGCAAATAACTAGCAATAAAAGCAGTTATGGCAGGCGTCCGTCCCTCTTCTGTAATAGCCCGGTATTATGTTCACCCAGATCTCATCTCCATAACCCATTTATTTTCCATCACACTTCGCAATAGTCTCAACGCCTGCCGAGACCTGCTCATGGGTCTGTCGTTCCATTGACATATCCTGGAGCGGATCACGCCGGGCGTACAACATTACATCAAACTTCTCAAAGGGGCCTCTACGCGTTGGATCCATATCCCCGCGCACGCCTATCAGATGACCGGGCTTGACCCGGGATTAAACTTCATAATAATAAATCCTTACTAATATTATAAATGCGAAAGTAACTCTGTCTGTCTGTCTGTCTGTCTGTCTGTCTGTCTGTCTGTCCTGCTTTCACGGCAAAACTACTGAACCGATTTAAATGAAATTTGGTACACAGATAGTTTAGAGCCTGAGGAAGGACATAGGCTACTTTTTAATGCAAAAAAAGGGTTGTAAGGGGTTAAAAGGGGGGGTGAAAGATTGTATGGAAATATCGTTATTTTTAGAGCTAGAAGCTTGAAACTTATTTTTTGGGCTGTTGATTCGATATCCTTACTAATATTATAAATGCGAAAGTAACTCTGTCTGTCTGTCTGTCTGTCTGTCCTGCATTCACGGCAAAACTACTGAACCGATTTAAATGAAATTTGGTACACAGATAGTTTAGAGCCTGAGGAAGGACATAGGCTACTTTTTAATGCAAAAAAAGGGTTGTAAGGGGTTAAAAGGGGGGGTGAAAGATTGTATGGAAATATCGTTATTTTTAGAGCTAGAAGCTTGAAACTTATTTTTTAGGCTGTTGATTCGATATCCTTACTCCTTACTTAATATTATAAATGCGAAAGTAACTCTGTCTGTCTGTCTGTCTGTCTGTCCTGCATTCACGGCAAAACTACTGAACCGATTTAAATGAAATTTGGTACACAGATAGTTTAGAGCCTGAGGAAGGACATAGGCTACTTTTTAATGCAAAAAAAGGGTTGTAAGGGGTTAAAAGGGGGGGTGAAAGATTGTATGGAAATATCGTTATTTTTAGAGCTAGAAGCTTGAAACTTATTTTTTAGGCTGTTGATTCGATATAAATAAATATGACATTCAAAGTTTGTAAAAGTTTTACCCACACGGGGGTAAAATAACAATAGGGAATAGGGGATGAAAGTTTGTATGGAAATATGTAAGGTATAAATGAATGTTTTATAAGTTTGTTTGCCAAGAGACAAAATATTAGTGCTATCCTGATGTAGATAACATTTACGCAGTCATTACAAAATGAGAAACTGAAATTAACGCGAGTAAAAGACTTGCCAAGCATCGCGCCGTACTAGAGATGGGCAAAATGCCGGGCATTTACAATAAATGTCCAAAAAATAGTTATAAATTCCCTATTTATGCCCAAAACTAGGCATTTATTGGGCATTTACAGGTTCTTACTGGGCACTTATTGTAAATGCCAGGCATTTTGCCTATCTCAACGCCGTACACCACCCGTACACATTGAAAGCTGCCACGCGGGGGTCAGGGAGCGGGCCGGGGGTCGTTACGCGGCGTGGTACCACATGAGTAAAAAACGGTGGTACGGCACAGAAAAAATATGCCCAAGTGGGCTTGCCCAAACGTGCAGACACGTGACAATTATTATTTTTTCCGCTACAAATGCATTATTATTCACTGCACATTGTTTACAATTCGATTTGCTTACTTTAGTAGATAAGTTATTAAATATTTTTTTCTTTAGTTGGGTCATTGTTTTATTTATTTCATTCGTTAAAAGTAGATTACTTTCGAGTTTAATTAGATGTTATTACGTCATTTTTTTTTGTTGCACATTTGTATGCTAGGCAGGTACCTAAGAACGGTAAGTTAATTGCCCTCACCAAATAAACAGTACTTTTTTGAGCATTGTACAAACAAAGCATTTGACCATCTGTGAATGTAAACAAAAGATAAGAAAGCTTAATAGTTTTATGAATGAGTCTTTATGCCTTTGCATGCCGACTCAGTCAGAAGTCGCAATATCCGAAAGGGATTTCTAGGAATCGGTTACAAATGGTTCATAAAAACAAGTTCTTAAGTACAAGTGTAAAAAGTTATACTTAGTATAGAGATTTTGTTTATTTGGGTCAATAAAATTAGTTAAATATAATTCATTTGGGTTTATAATTTTTTTTAAATAGGTTTTTATACAATTAAATAAAATACTTAAATAAGTTATTTTCATAATAAGAAGTTTTGTTTTCTGTGTTTACGGTTAAAAGCAAAATAAAGTGTAAATAGTTATAGGGGTATAGCGCACTCGGTTCTAAAACTACCATTGAACTTAGCTGATGAGGACATGCCGGTATGTAACATTAGCAAAAGCAGTGAGCGCGGAAGAAAGTTGCAGCTGTGTAAGCTGTTGGTTGGGATGAATGTTCAATGTTCCACAAAAGAGCTATATAAGCACTAGATGGCACACTGCAACTCATATAAGTATTAATACGTATGTGTCTTATTTGTAAAATAATTAGCCGAAATATTTAAAAATGCTGCCCAAAGACACTATTCCACGCGGACGAAGTCGCGGGCACAGCTAGTACTTAAATAAATATTTTTGGACAATTTACACAGCGCCATCTAGTCCCAAATTAAGCTCAAAGCTTGTACTATGTGTACGTATAATACATAGAAAACACCCAGACCAAGGCAAACAGACATGTTCTTGCACACAAATGTTTGTCTTGTGCGATGATCGAACCCGCAACCTCGGAGTCAATGTAGCCATTCGATCACCGCGCTCGTCATAGCTTTTGAGATATTTCTGATAATGTGAAAATAAATATTGCGCTGGAACTCGTAAACCGCTAATATGATGAACCTTAATAGATAACGAGGTCAGTAACATACAGCATGTTCTTGAGGCATGTGATCGGTCAAGTACCTAGTTTTTGAAATATCGAAAGGCGACGGTAGCTTGACATTTTCTAGTATTTATGTTATACTAGCTGTTACCCGCGGTTTCGCTCGTTTTTTAGGGTTCCGTACCCAAAGGGTAAAAAGGAACCCTATTACTAAGGCTCCGCTGTCCGTCCGTCCGTCCGTCCATCCGTCCGTCCGTCCGTCTGTCTAAGTTGAAATTTTCACAGACGATGTATTTCTGTAGCGGCTGTAACAATAAATACTAAAAATCAGAATAAAATAAATATTTAAGAGGGCTCCCATACAACAAACGTGATTTTTTTGCTCGTTTTTGCTCGCAATTGATAACGGCAATAGGTTTTTATACTACAAGACAAGCATATGGCCCGCCTAATATGAAGCGGTTGCCGTCGCCATATTAACGCGCGCAACATAAAATATCGCTCGCGCGACACCAACCCCGCTGCCAACTTACGCTAACGGGTTGCTTACAAATTACACTCCCTACCTCAGTTTTCGCCAGAGCTTCGTTTGTAAGTCAGCAGGGTGTACCGCGTGCAGGTGAAGTTGGTTTTGGTTCAAAGATGTTGATGAACCACTTACACCCCTGTATATTATGCTGTATGATATGTTCGCAAATATATATGTTAGATTTCAACCTGATGGTCGGTAACGGCTGCTAGTACGGGCGTATTATCTGTATCTTCATATTATTTTGGTTTGAAAAATACTATTTTTTCAGAATAAGTAAATGTACATAAGCAAACGCGTCATAATCCACTGTACAAATACGGTAATGTTTGTCGTAAAGATAAACGTCTTTATCAAATATTTTCGTTACATCACTAGATAATATATATAATATATTAAAAGATATATATAATGTTTATGTTTATTCACAATCAGCTTACATATTTAGAAACATGTGATTGGCGCTTCCTTTTAGGTGATATAACACCTGTGCCAGGAGGCACCGCTCTTCCATAACACGTTTTACATTGACTATATTTAAATAAAATTAGGTAACTTAATTATACATTATTATAGTGACAAAAAGATTGTAGTTTGTGCGGATATTGTGTGTGTGTGTGTATGTGTGTGTGTGTGTGTGTATGTGTGTATACTGTGGGTGTGTGGGTGTGTATCTGTGGGTGTGTGTGTGTGTGTGTATCTGTGGGTGGGTGGGTGTGTGTGTGGGTGTGGTGGGGTGTGTGTGGGTGTGGGTGCGTGTTTGATGGATATAATAGATAAGTATGATAATAAATTGAGATAATGTTTTGTGAGATCTAATTTATACAAGAAATTGTTTAGCAGTTCGTCGTAAGACTATATAAAAACCTGAAAAAAATTAAAAACGGGACGTAAGCCCAACCAACATCGTCTTTAGAGTTAATAGACAGTCGCAACTGCACGTGATGCACCTTTTGTGACAGAACTAAAATAACCTTGATGGTTAACCAGTTTTTTTATTGATGATAATTACTATCTACAGACCCCGGGGTCCGTCCGTACCTTTCGTTAACAATGTTCTATTTTTATGTATGCTAATAATAATACTATGGTTAACCTTTTTGAACAATAGAGGTTTTGAGGTGTAAGTGGTTCACCACGATCTTTAGAGCCAAAGGCAACCTCAAGTTATATTATTGTGACGACATGACCAATCGAAAAAACGATTGTCATGTAGAGTATTTTAACAGATTATGAACATCTTCAACAGATACAAGTAACACCGCTTGAATGCTAACTTTCCTCCAAGAGTTCCGAGTGATCGATCCTTCTCAGAATAGGCTTGTGAACAACTTTTTATTTTCGATTTGTGATGTAAGCACTTCAAAATAATGTAATATAGTTACAAACTTCTCCAGATAATGATATCTCCATATAATCTCCAATGCGTCCAAAATTGTGACTTTCAAGTGATGACACTTGAAAATCACAATTTTGGACTATCCAGAAAACGCGCCATACAAAAGGCCACCACGTTCTCACGGTATGCCTTGCTATTTTATATGCATTAAATCAGAAATTTGTACGTCAGCTATGTTAAATATTGCGTTTATGTAGCTAGTGTCGTAACAAAAGTTATAGTATTTTTTATTGTTTCTACAATGGTAATATTTATCTACACTACTATTATAAAGAGGAAAGATTTGTATTTTTGTGTGTGTGTATGTTTGTAATGAATTAACTTTTAGCGCTTAAATTGGGACTAGATGGCGCTGTGTAAATTTGATTGATATTTATTAAGAAGTACTTATTATACTATATAGTATACAAGCTTTGATACATAGTATTCAACCACAAATTATATTAATATCAAACCGAAATAAATGACCATACGAACAGGAAAACGTGCTAGCCAGGCTACCTGGGATCCGATTCCTGTAAGCGATGGAACCTTAGGGGAATTTGGAACACTTTTCCTTTTTGGAATTTCTAAATGTGTGACGCGGATAATTCTGAGAAGGATCGATCACTCTCAACTGAAAATCAGTGCCGAATCTGTTGCAGATTTCGGTCTTTTTGCTGTTTGCGTGACGAGCTCGGTGGCATAGCGGTCAATGACGCGGCTTCGACACCAACGCTCGTGGGTTCGATTCCCACACAGACAAACATTTGTGTGCATGAATATGTCTGTTTGTCTTAGTCTGGGTCTATGTAAATTGTACAGAAATATTTTTTATTTATTTCCATTGGTCCACGTCGGTCCTACTCTATTTCTAACCGGTTCTTCAATTGTTTCAGGAGACATACACAGACGTGCCGGTGACGCCGGCCGCGGAGCCCGAGGAACATTGCCACTGGACGCAGGCGGAGCCCCCCAGCGCCATCCCTCAGCTGCTCATTGCACTCGTGTTATGTGGCTTCTTCATGGTGAGTAGATTATTACGGACAGTCTTCGAAACAATTCAAACTCGTCCCAAATGTTTCTCATAACCACAGCGGCCAGTTGTCATGTAAGTTGTCATTTTCATATACATACGTATTTATGTTCATATTATTAAAATATAGTTAACTAGCTGCCCGCCCCGGCTTCGCACGGGTAGAAAGTGTTGTTTTCTTTTCCTCGCAATTTTTATGTACATGAGAACCTTCCTTATACCTTAACGAAAATATTAAAATAAAAATTAGCAGAATTGGTCGAGCCGTTCTCGAGTTATGCGCTTAGCAACATTCATTTTAATATGGGACCACCTGGAGAGTGTACCCTCTCAAACGAATAAGAATTATTAAAATTGCTGTACAATTGACGGAGAAATCATTGAATTTAAAAAAATACATACAGTCGAACATAGAACCGCCCTATAGGTACAATAAACAACAATAATAGGTAATTTCTGGGACAAAAACTATTCCCATAGTCGCCTTGTACGACATCCACGGGAAGAGACGGAGTGATTCTATTCTAGTCTGCCGGAAACCACACGGCCGTAAGAAGGAAGAGTGGTATACGCGGAATAAATACAGTTTCATCGGCACCACTCCCAGTGAGAATCTCAGCGTCAATTATACATATTTCGCTGCTAAACATTGACTTTACTTCAGGAAGGAGATCTTCCCCAAATTTTAATAATATTTTTGAAAACTCTTGGGCACGTAAAGTTCTATCTACAGCTTATACTGCCTTATTGTTTTTTTTTCGTATTCATCTGAAACGATTAGACAGCAATCCTGAAACATTTTCGTTTTGTCACAGTTTCGTGTCACAAAGCATGTCGGTGTTTCCGTTCTGTATAAATCGAGTATAATATTGAACATTGTATTTGCGTCATTCCGCCTAGAAGTAATATATGGCTGCAATACCTGGCGATGCTGCTGTGAGATATTATTTTGGCGCCTGATTTCAGCGATGATTGCTCTCGTCAGGTATGTTTTTCCAGTCCTTCCTGAAGCATCTAAGAAAAACAGTTTCCCCTCGTTGTTTAAAAGACTTTGCATCACAAAATCTTGCTACATAGCATCCCACAAATGCACGCATTCTTCTGGTTTGTGCGAATATTATGATTTTGCATATACCAATCGTTCCATTTCAATTTTACCGTACACGTCTATAATAAACTGACTAAATAGACCACGTTACCTTTGTAAATAAATGAAACGATTGCGTCTAACTTGTAGCAGGTAAGCATAAAAGTAGCACTGCGCGGTTATTTTTTTACAATACAATCAATATTTTGTTAAACTATTTATTGTTTTTTTAAGTAACTTTTTTAGTTCTATTTGCTATTATAGCGTGTTTTTTTAGTTATTTTTTTAACTATACTATAACTATAATTTATTGTATACACCATGTTGTTTATGCAAATAAATTTAGCTTTGTTCTGCATCAGGTGTTCCAAATATTGGATTTTTGTACCTCAATAAAAAATACTCATCAGGCTGAACAACTTTTGCTAAGGCGTCATTTTTATATTTCTTATAGTTTAGCTGAACCATTATGGTTCTGCATCAGGTGTTCCAAATCTAGGATTTTTATACCTCAACAAAAAATACTCATCAAGTTGAACAACTTTTGCAAAGGCGTCAATTTTATATTTCTTATAGTTTACCGTAACCATTATGGTCCTGCATCAGGTGTTCCAAATCTTGGATTTATATACCTCACCAAAAAATTCTCATCAGGCTTTACGAAACTTTTGCTAAGGCGTCATTTTTATATTTTTTATAGTTTAGCTGAACCATTATGATTTTGCATCACGTGTTCCAAATCTTGGATTTTTATACCTCAACAAAAAACTTATCAGGCTGAACAACTTTTGCTAAGGCGTCATTTTTATATTTCTTATAGTTTAGCTGAACCTTTATGGTTCTGCATCAGGTGTTCCAAATCTTGGATTTTTATACCTCAACAAAAAATACTCATCAGGCTGAACAACTTTTGCTAAGGCGTCATTTTTATATTTCTTATAGTTTAGCTGAACCTTTATGGTTCTGCATCACGTGTTCCAAATCTTGGATTTTTATACCTCAACAAAAAATGCTGATCAAGTTGAACAACTTTTGCTAAGGCGTCATTTTTATATTTCTTATAGTTTAGCTGAACCATTATGGATCTGCATCAGGTGTTCCAAATCTTGGATTTTTATACCTCAACAAAAAATACTCATCAGGCTGAACAACTTTTGCTAAGGCGTCATTTTTATATTTCTTATAGTTTAGCTGAACCATTATGGATCTGCATCAGGTGTTCCAAATATTGGATTTTTATACCTCAATAAAAAATACTCATCAGGCTGAACAACTTTTGCTAAGGCGTCATTTTTATATTTCTTATAGTTTAGCTGAACCTTTATGGTTCTGCATCAGGGTGTTCCAAATCTTGGATTTTTATACCGAGATGGAAATTTCGTGTCAACGTTTTCAAATCGATGCCATTTTCGTAATTGACGTCTCAGAAAACCATAGAATCAACACCCATATTGATATTATGACATTTCAACCCCATCGAACCCCTACAGGAATGCTCTTGTGTCACGTCGTTTATGTTAGATTATAAAATAGCTGTTGTTTTCGGAATCAGCGACCCGATAAACCATAAAAACAATACCCATAACGATTTTCAGACGTTTGCACCTCCTTTCGCCCCTTTAGGGGTTGAATTTTAAAAAATCCTGAATCACGTGTTTACTCTTTTATCTACAGAAGTGCTCATGTAAAGTTTCGTATAAAATAGTCCAACTAATCTTGGTTCCCCATACAAACTTTGGATCCCCGTTTCACCCCCTTAGGGGTTGAATTTTCCAAATTCCCGTCTTAGTGAGCGCCTACATCCTAAAAGGAACCCCCTTGAAAAATTTGACACTCCTAGCACTTGTAGTTTCTGAGATTTCGTGATGAGTGAGTGATTTACTCTTTTATATATATAGATAATATGAACATAAATACGTATGTATATATACCTAGTTGTACTAAGTATAAGGGGCCATCCATAAATTACGTCACACGTTAAGGGGGAGGGAGGGGGTCGATGAAGTGTGACATAGTGTGACAAGGGGGTGAGAGGGGGTCCTAAATTTCGTGACGTCACATTTCAAAATCTATTATAATCTAAGTGTTAACTCGAACTTTGAACTATTAACGAAAAACTCAGAAACATTTGCAACTCTAGATGTAAATTTGCAAAATATGTGACGTCACACTTGGGAGGTGAGGGAGTCTCACAAATGTGTGACCAGCTGTGACAAGGACGGGGGGAGGGGTAAAAAAATCATGAAATTTGTGAGACGTAATTTATGGATGGCCCCTAAGGTGTGTTTCACTGTAAACAGACAGTACCTGAGGACGTACTACAAAGGAAGAGCGGAGTCTCCTAATACAGGCATCTTGTTTGCCTAAAAGGGAACTCCAACATTATTTACAATTACTGTCCATCTAAACTGAAATAAACTTTTGATTTGATTTTTTTGATTTTCGGAATTTGTCATTTTGGGAATTGACATTTTTGGAAGTTATCATTTTCGGAATTTGTCATTTTCGGAAATTTACTTTTTTAGAAGAGACGTTTTGTGAAGTTGTCGTTTTAGGAAGTTGTCGTTCTCAGCCTGAGGGTTCATCCCACATACATGGGTTTCCCCTCAATTGAAGGGTTTTTTTTTACATGAAGCCAATCGCAATACACTCAGCGGTGTAGAGTGCCGCTGAGTGTGCGCAGATCGGCGTACTTAGTAAATAACGCACACCCTTGCCGTGGACAACGCCTTTGCGTATCTATAATAAAATCGAAGGGGTTTAGTGCATACTGTGGAGTATGCACTAAACCCCTTCGCTGCTCAAGTGAGGGTTGGCGGAGGCCAGTGTTTTCAAGCTGCCTAAAGTCCACTGACGTGGCGACTATCATCTAATGACATCCGAGACCGTGATAGACGGCTTAACGTGCCCTCCGAAGCACTGAGGAACTCGAGATAAATAAACCCATCCGTGCTCCCTGCCCCCTTTGGCGACGCCCTTGGGTCGCGTATTTTTACGAGTACACATGTGGCGCCATCATAGCGGTTTTTTATTATTTTATAAATCGTGCCCGTACCTTGAAACAAAACGTCGTAAACCTTATTTATGTGTATTTAAATTTTAATGAATTTATGCATACTGTTGCCATATTAGATTCGGTTACGACTTGTGGCGCTTACTAATGTAACAGTTTCTTTGTTTCACTCAAAGAATAATTAAATTTGACAAAAGTGAATAGTGACATGATTTGTTTACTTTTATTTATTTATTATGAGAAGCTAATGTTAACAAAGTTCACACTAAACTAAAGTAAATAAAAATAAAGTAAATCTTAAATTTACTTAAAAATAAAACGAATAAAAAAAAAACAGTTGGGTAACTATGTTTACTTTACATTATTTGATCATTGTTAGGATTTAGGATTAAATAAATAAATATTTTCTGACCAAATTACACACTGCCATCTAGTCGCAAACTAAGCAAAGCTTGTACTGTGGGTACTAAATGATTATAATGCTCAATACATTTTTTTGTGTAAATATATACATTATGCATAATACAGAGAAAATATCCAGGCCAAGACAAATAGATATGTTCATGGACACGAATATTTGTCTTGTGCTGGGATCGAACCCTCGACCTCGGAGCCAAAGTGGCCATTGCTAGTCATCGACCACCGGGCTCGTATATAATATAAAAGGTAACCGTTACTGATCGATCGCACATCTCAAACCAGTGGACGGATCGAGTTGAAATTTGTTATACAGAAAGCTATTATGACGTAGGAATCCATCCGCTAAGAAAGGATGTTTGAAAATTCGCAGGGGATTGGGACGGGGGACCACGACACATTCCCACCACTGTATCTCCTGTGTAGCCAGGACTAACAGCGTTGACTACCAAAAAACAATAGAGTCCATTGCAATCCCGGTGGTAAGACTACGGATGCCGTGGAACTCACAAGGAATTTAATCAGAAGAAATTAGTAGGAGTAGGAAGCTTTTGGAATTTGACTTCCCCTATTAGCAATGTGAGAGACAGCAATATGGCAAATAAGGTATTAAAGCCCTTAAGAGATGGCTAGTCAAGTGTAGCTCAACTGCCGTGCACCACGGATTTTAAGTATCTGACACTATTGGATTCCCAGGGGATATCGGCATACGCGAGTACGAAGTCGCGGGTGCAAGCTAGTTTACAATAAACGTTATTTTTCTTGTCAGATATGCGAGCTGATCGGCGGGTACTTAGCGGGCAGCCTGTCGGTGATGTGCGACGCGGCGCACATGCTCAGCGACTGCGGCGGGTTCGCGCTCGCCCTGCTGGCGTTCCACTGCGCGAAGAGGCCGCCCAACGTGCACATGTCATATGGATACAAGCGAGCTGGTGAGTCTGGAAAAATCATGACATTTAGCTAAGGCTAAATTAAGCCACTTATTATTCTGAACTAAACTGCAAAGGCATACAGGATACGTAATTGATGTCGATCTGCACCGATCAAGTAACCGAATGAAATGTGTTTTTTATAAAAGAAAATATGTTAAGGAATGTAACTCATTCCATTACTATACTCATTCCATTATTTTGCATGCCTACATTCTAAAGGCAATTTACAGTTGCCTAACTAAGTGACATTGGCCTAATATACATAAACAATAACGACTGTAAATGAGCAAATAAAGAATTTCATTTCAAGGGGTGTAAGTGGTTCATCACCGTCTTTGAACTAAAGTCAACCTCACCTGCACGTGGTGTTGCTGACTGAAAATACTTATAAATTTCCTATGTATGCCTATAACTAGGCATTTCTTGGGCATTTACAGGTACTTACTGGGCACTTATTGTAAATGCCTGGCATTTTGCCCATCTCTACGCACTGATGTCATTGTTGTTGTTAATTGTCCCAGAGGTGTTGGGTGCGATGGTGTCGGTGCTGCTGATTTGGATCCTGACGGGCGTGTTCGTGTACGTGGCGGCCGTGCGGCTGTACACGCTCGAGTACACCATCGAGCCCGACATGATGATGATCGTGTCCGGCTGCGGCGTCGCCTTCAACGTCGTGCTGGCGCTCGTGCTGCACGGCTGTGCTTCCGACATAGGTAAAATTAAGCCGGCTCTTCTGTGACTCTTTTTTGTGATAAGGCCGGGCTTAAACAACCGGAATCAGTCACGGAATTCAGCCAAACTAATCGCCTAAAAAAGAAAACGCCAGCTAGTCCCAAACTATGCAAAGCTTGTACTATGGGTACTTAGATAATTGATACGTATATAATGTAGGAAAATAATTTTTTTTTTTGTATATATTATAGATACATAGATTGATTGTTGGTGTGGGTGTTTTTTATGTATTATACATTTATATATACACACAGACATATTCATGCACACAAATATTTGTCTTGTGCGGGGATCGAACCCGTGATTTTAACCGAATTGAACTGAATTTAAGAATCTGAATTCCGGTGTGTGTGAGTCGCTCCTTAGAAATATATATATATATATATATATATATATATATATATATATGAGATATAATTAAATAAATAAAAATAAATATTTCTGAACAATTTACACAGCGCCATCTAGTCCCAAATTAAGCGCAAAGCTTGTGTTATGGGTACTAGACAACTATGTAAATACATTTTTTTTGTAAATACATACTTATAATACATAGAAAACACCCAGACCAAGACAAACAGGCATGTTCATGCACACAAATGTTTGTCTTGTGCGGGAATCGAACCCGCGACCTCGGACTCGAAAGTGGTCATTGCTAACCATTCGACAACCTAGCTCGTCATTTCAATTCTTCATATTCGTCAGTATTTTTTGGCACATAAACCTAAAAAAAATCAGCATGGTGGTAAATAGACACCTGTTCACGTGTACGGAATTGTTAATTGGCTACGGTGAGGTGAAGATACTTCACCATTTGAAGGGGTACTGGCAGAGAACAGGGAATGTCACAATTTTTATTTTTTTATTTTTTTTATTGAAAGTAAATCTTTATCTATGGTAATTTAATTTCCAATCACTGACTTTAAAAAAAGTAAACAGATGGCGCCAAAAAGACAAAGTAATAGTTACTACATACGCTGATCACAATGTAAATTGTAATACTTATGAACTTTTAACTGTGTTTTTCTCAAAATCTAATCATTAGGACATTCCCTGATCTTTTCCTGTATCCTTCATTTGGACTGCTCCCGGGGTATTATAATCTGAAAGTTGGTCATAGGTGGCAGCACTAGACTGTACCTAAACTCCATCATTGGGTGCAATACAAAAAACTGCCCTACCTGGTTTTGTGCTATTGGTTGTTGACTTAATTCAAATTGAGGGACGGGATGACTAAGACTAAAATCAGGTTGGAAAACGGGCTCCGGCTTTACAGTATTAAACATGCATATTCTCACAATTATTATTATCTATTAGTATTATCAAGTCAAGTTTCTACAGTCAAGATCATCAAAATCCCCTCGCATGCAGCAATTTTAGTACTGTACCGAGCGCCGTACCAACGCAGTACCCACCATAGGACCGTGGCACATCATCATCAGGTCCATTTTAGTCTCCACTACAGGAGCACGACCCTCTCTCGTCCGTCCTAGACGGAAGGAGGATTTGGCCTACACTCCCCACGCTGGCCAGACGGGTTGGGGAGGCCCGATCGATATTTGATAATGTATTTCCCTTAGTCGCCTTGTATGTACGACATCCACGGGAAGAAACGGATTGCTTCTATTCTGGTCATGAGGTGTTAATCAGAAGTATCGTCTATACATACATAAAGAAGTTTTCTATCTCAAATCTCGGGTTGTGGAATGAACTCGCTGCCAAGGTTTTCCCTAGAGACTATATAAAATACAGTATGGGGTTTTCAAGAAAGGCGTAAAGGTGTTAGTAAAGGATCGAAAATGCGTGAGTGATGCCTCTGGTGTCGCAAGCGTGCATAGGCTGTTATGACTGCTTACCATAAATCAGGTCGTACGTTGTTTGTCATCGTAATAGTATTTAAAAAAAACGTGAGTAACGATGCGTTTCTTACAGCTCACCATCACACGCACGGCGGCGCGACGTGTCCCCACCACGTTCACTCGCACAACGACGAGCCGCGAATGAAGTTAAAACTGTTCCGGAGATCACGTGACCAGAAACAGACGAACGGCTCGCTCGTCAATGGAGACTATAGCATGAAGGATTTGTCCAGCGCCGAGGCCAACGTCGTTGGGGCGAACGCAAGGTAATAATAAATAAATAAATATTTCTAGACAATTTACACAGCGCCATCTAGTCCCAAATTAAGCGCAATGCTTGGGTTATGGGTACTAGACAACTGATATATGTACTTAAATACATTTTTTTTTTGTAAATACATACATATAATACATAGAAAACACCCAAACCAAGACAAACTGACATATTCATGCACACAAATGTTTGTCTTGTGCGGGAATCGAACCCGCGACCTCGGAGTCAAAGTGGCTATTGCTAACCATTCGACCACCTAGCTCGTCAATAATCAATTGAGATTAATCTATTTATCCGATGCGTTGGGGCTCCTCTTTTCGCTTACCATCAAGCGAAGCAGAGCCAATATGCTGAGCTAAAATATAAAAAAAAAAATTGGGGTATTTTAAGCCAAGGGTCTAGTACAGGTCATCTAGTACAGGTCGCGCGGTGGTTTAAGATCGCTCGGTAAAAATAGTGGGGGCAATTGGCGCATGTGTACAATCGCACACAAAATTACTAAGAAAAAATTGTTTTATTTTCTTATTTTAATTTTTTGATCCTTAGTAACTTAACATAATTATAATAACACTAGTTTTTGCTTGTGATTTATTGCTAGTATATTAAGAAAAATAAAAACAAAAGTAAGTTTTAGTTAATAATATACGTAGGTCACACTAAAAGTTTTGCGTAACTTAAAAAAACAACATATTTTAACCAAAATATTATGTTTATTGCTTTTCAAAATACTCTCCTTTACATTTTAAACATTTTTTCAGGCGATCGAACCATTTTTTTAAAACAGGAGGACCACCGATCTGAAGGCATGTTTTCGTTTCCTTTTTAATATAACAATTCACGTCGTAAACCATTTTCTTGGCTTGCCGTGTTAAAACTTTATTTTTAGGCATTTTTTTCACTACGATGTACTAAATACGAAAAACAATTTGTACGCAACAGTACCCTGAGACACGAGACGCGCGGACGCAGGGTGGGGAGGTAAAGTGCGACTGATCAACCAATTACGCATCGGTATTGTCGCGCCGGCCCCCCTCACTCCTCTGTTCCGCCAAATAGACCTAGGAACTGAATACTGCGCATACCTCTTCTACTTTTGCCGAGCGATCTTAAACCACCGCGCGACCTGTAAACCAATCAATAGTCAAACAGGCCTTCAAAAAATCCTTGGGCATGAACCCTATTCCTTAGATCTAAAGGTACATAAGGGTTTTTTTTATACCACGTCGGGTGGCAGACATGTATACGGCCCGCCTGATGTGAAGCTGTTACCGTTGCCATTTTAACGCTCGTTATATGAAATATCACTTGCGCGCCGCCTCCCGCAGCCAACGCAGGAACTTTTTTCTTTCTGGTGACCTCACTCACATAGCAACCCTCAAGGGAATTGTTATTTGGCTGCGGTATACTGTGAGGTAGAGGTACTTCTCCAGTCGAGTAGCTTATAAATACGTTACCTACCTCTCTTAATGAGGGTTACAGTCTCTCGACCTATAAGGGTCCGTTCAAACAAACCGGCTCGGAGAGAAGAGCAGATTTTGAATGCGTTTAAAATAGAGCTTTGTGTCATTGGCATAAGGTTTACTTTAAAAATTCACATCGGCTCTCGTGCATTCTCATATAACAAAAGTAGTGAATTTAAAAAATTAACCTTATACCAATGACCCAAAACTCAGTTTTAGACCCCACCAAAATCTGCTCTCCTCTCCGAGCCGGTCTGTCTGAACAGACCCTAAACCAATCAAGCGAACCTTTGCGCTCTCTGATATCTTGCCCAAAATGCTACCCAGACGAGAACCAGGTTGAAATACACAGGTAGCTTGTTTCCAGGAGAAAATCCTTGGTTAATATATTTTTAATAATAATAATAATAATGAGACCTGTTCATGGATATGTCGTTCCATTGACATATCCTGGAGCGGGTCACGGCGGGCGTACAACATTACATCAAACTTCTCTCAAGGGGCCTCTACGCGTTGGATCCATATCCCCGCGCACGCCTATCAAATGACCGGGCTTGACTCGTGATGAAAGAGAGATACATATAATAATAATAAATATTTCTGGACAATTTACACAGCGCCATCTAGTCCCAAATTAAGCGCACAACTTGTGTTATGGGTACTAGACAACTGATAAATGTAGGTACTTAAATACATGTTTTTATATATATATATATATATATAATATGGCGCCCAATAGAAGGCGTGACATAATGGTTTCCACTAAAACGAACCTCGTCTTCCACATCTAGCAGCAGGTCGGACCATCGGACCATCTACTAGCTAGAAGGATGCGTCCAATGCTTAGCCGTTCCACGCTTGCCTTCCACTCTAATCTTCCTTCCATCCCATCTGCCGTCACTGACTCGGCGGATGTGACCAGCCCATTGCCACTTCAGCTTGCTAACTTTGAAGACTATGCCGACAACTTAGTTCTCTATCGACAGAATGAAAGTCGAATTTAAACTCCCGCGGATATATCTGATTAAGTAGGTCTGTGTGCGTTAATTCTTCTTCTTCTCTTCTACTTAGCCGTTTTCTACCAACAGTCTGGTGTATGCCTCCTTCAGATTTTTCCATTTTTGACGTCGTCCTTTCACCTCATCTGTGGTCTCCCTCTGGGCCATTTTTCCCCCCCATGGCCTGCTTCAAGGGCGATCTTGGAGTGGAGGCCCTCGGGTGCAGGCATTAATTATTTTGGTTTGGAGTAAAGAGAAATTTTGGACAAATTGGTGTGGTGACTTATATGTTTGTTAGTGAATGCTTGAAACTATGTTACTAACTTATTTGTAGGAGAGATTTAGTCTCAGACAGCATTTTGCCAATCAGTGGACAATCCCCACTTTCGGCTATCGCTTTCAGCACGCTGTCGTGCACTCTGCGTACTAGTGCAGGTTTTTTTGCGTATATAGCCTATATATATTATATATATATATATATATATATATATATATATATATAGCATCTAAGAAAAACAGTTTCCCCTCGTTGTTTAAAAGACTTTGAGTCACAAAATCTTGCTACATAGCGTCCCGCAAATGCACGCATTCTTCTGGTTTGTGCGAATATATACCAATCGTTCCATTTCAATTTTAGCGTACACGTCTATATAAAACTGACTAAACAGACCAAGCAAGAGACTTGAAATTTAAAATGTATGCTCTATAGATGGTGTGGAGGTGTACTTATAATGTATCTTTGGAAATCAACCCCTTTTTGGGGTTAAAACGGGGGTTGGAAGTTTGTATAAAAGTTCTACGTTTTTGAAGTAAGAGACTTGAAATTTAAAATGTATACTCTATAGATGGCGTGGAGGTGTACTAATAATATATCTTTGGAAATCAACCCCTTTTTGGGGTTAAAACGGGGGTTGGAAGTTTGTATGAAAATTCTATGTTTTTGAAGTAAGAGACTTGAAATTTAAAATGCATGCTCTATAGATGGTGTGGAGGTGTACTAATAATGTATCTTTAGAAATCAACCCCTTTTTGGGGTTAAAACGGGGGTTGGAAGTTTGTATGAAAGTTCTATGTTTTTTGACGCAAGAGACTTGAAATTTAAAATGTAAGCTCTATAGATGGTGTGGAAGTGTACTAATAATGTATCTTTAGAAATCAACCCTTTTTTGGGGTTAAAACGGGGGTTGGAAGTTTGTATGAAAGTTCTATGTTTTTAAAATAAGTAACTTGAAATTTAAAATGTATGCTCTATAGATGGTGTGGAGGTATACTAATAATTTATCTTTAGAAATCAACCCCTTTTTGGGGTTAAAACGGGGGTTGGAAATTTGTATCAAAGTTCTATGTTTTTGAAGTAAGAGACTTGAATTTTAAAATGTATGCTCTATAGATGGTGTGGAGGTGTACTAATAATGTATCTTTGGAAATCAACCCCTTTTTGGGGTTAAAACGGGGGTTGGAAGTTTGTATGAAAGTTCTATGTTTTTGAAGTAAGAAACTTGAATTTTAAAATGTATGCTCTATTAATAGTGTGGAGGTGTACTAATAATGTATCTTTAGATATTCACCCCTTTTTGGGGTTAAAATGGGGGTTGGAAGTTTGTATGAAAGTTCTATGTTTTTAAAGTAAGAAACTTCAAATTTAAAATGTATGCTCTATAGATGGTATGGAGGTGTACTAATAATGTATCTTTAGAAATCAACACCTTTTTGGGGTTAAAACGAGGATTGGAAGTTTGTATGAAAGTTCTATATTTTTGAAGTAAGAAACTTGAATTTTAAAATGTATAGATAGTGTGGAGGTGTACTTATAATGTATCTTTAGAAATCAACCCATTTTAGGTGTTAAAACGGGGGTTGGACATTTATATGAAAATCCAATGTTATTGAAGTTAAAGTAATTATGGCAGAAGGATTTTAAATGATATTTAAATATAAAAAATATTGAAAACAACTACATACTTACTATTATAAGGAGGGATGTTTTATTATAACAATAAAAAGTACTTTAGGTTTTACAAAGAGGTTTTAAAAAATAATATCCGTCGACTTCATTGATTCTAAAAATTCGTCTAAATATTGATTGTTATTAACTTTTTTCCTTTCATTAGGTATTTAGCTTTTTCGAATGTAATTGAAAATTATTTGCAAATAACTAACTCCACGCGAACGAAGTCGCGGGCGGCCGCTAGTGTATATATATATATATATATATATATATATAATAGCCTCAAAGCTATCTACGTCGCCAACGCAAACAGCACGTCAGCCGCATCAGCGCCCTAAACGCGTTATTGAATTAAACACGTAGGACACTGTAGGACATTTTGTTGCTATTAGCCCATAAACCACTGGAGTAGATAGTAGATAGTGGGTAGGAGTAGATAGATGCAGTATGCTTTAAAAAGAGTATTTTTTTTTTTGGGGTGTAAATGGTTCATCGACATCTTTGAACCAAAGCCAACTTCGCCTGCACGCGGTGCACCCTGCTGACTGACAAACGAAGCTCTGGCGAAAAGAGAGGTAGGGAGCGTAATTGTAAGCTGCCCGACTGGGGAATGTACCTTCACCTCACAGAATTCCGCGGCCAAATAGCAATTCCCTTGAGGGTTGTTGTGTTCCTGCGAGTGAGTGAGGTCACCAGAAAGGAAGGAGATGCTATGCTCAGGCGGGCCGTATGCTTGTCTGCCACCCGTCGTAGTATAAAAAAAAAACTGCATCTGAACAGCGTCCAAATCTATGGGCCAACATGTTTTATATGAGCCAACACATAACATCCTGTATTACACAGTTTTGAACAATAAAATTTATCTTATCTTATCCTACACTTTGTCCAGGAACATCAATTTACGTGCCGCGTTCATTCACGTGATCGGCGATCTCATACAAAGTTGCGGCGTGTTGCTGGCTTCAGTGCTTATCAAACTATACGTGAGTATACCGCTTTATTGTCTACAAAATTTTATAGTTATTATTTAAATAGTTGCTTTCGCCAACGGCCTATTAAGTATTACACTACAGTAGGTAGATGGCGCCACACTGTGACTTCACAGCAGTAAAATATAAAGTGCAAAAATTCGTCACCATCACAACCCACCTTCCCATCGCCACCTTCCTGATTCAGCTCAGTTGGAAGAGCACTCGACCGGTCATCGAGAGGTCGTAGGTTCAAATTCAAATCTTTCACCTAGGCGGGCAGGTGAATTTTTCAAAAATATCTATATAAATAAAAATCGAATCCCCAAATGTGTTGCTCAGCACAAAACTCGAGAACAGCTCGACTAATTTGGCTAATGTTTGTTTTCATATTTTCATAAAGGCATAAGGAGGAACCTTCCTTGGATTCTATGGAGAGAAATATCATAAAAATTGCGAGGAAAGCGATTTTTGTGGATTTTGTTCTTCTACCTGTACGAAGCCGGGGCGGGCCGCTAGTTTATAATATCTATAACTTTCCAGCCGAAAGCCAAGATAGTGGATCCAATCTGCACTTTCGTGTTCAGCGTATTGGTGCTGCTAACGTCGGCGCGCGTCGTTCGTGACGCTCTCTCCATGCTCATGCAATCCACACCCAAAGGATTCAGGTAAGGGTGACATATTTATTTGACGAACCCGGTGGTCGAATGGCTACTTAGACTGCGAGGTCGCGGGTACGATCCCATTACAAGACAAATATTTGCATGCATGAACAATGAACATGTCTGTTTGTCTTGGTATGGGTGTTTTATTTGTATTGAATGTATGTATTTCCAAAAAAAATGTATTTAAGTATAATATCAGTTATCTAGTACCCATAGTACAAGCTTTGCCTAGTTTGTGCACACCCCGGCCACTTCATACAAATGTCGCGTCGTGAACTACTACATAAACTATGACGTCTGTGCAGAGCGTGAACGAGCGTGTGTGCGTGCGGCACCATACAAACTGTTCCAGATTCGTCTCAGAGGGGAGGTGAGGTCGATGCGAAAGAGCGGCAGGGAGTGGCCATATTGAACGTAGTTCTATTACTTATACTTTGGTTTGGGACTAGATGGCCGTGTGTAATTTGTCCAGGAATATTTATTTATATTTATGTACGAGTATCTCTACTTGAAGCATGGCCTACAAGGTCGTGTATATTATAATTTCCGTGACATGTTGTGGTGCAGGTACCGCGAGTGCGTGGCGGCGTTCTCGTCGCTGGCGGGCGTGCGCCACGTGCACTCGCTGCACGTGTGGGCGCTGTCCACGCACCACGCCGTGCTCACCGCGCACGTCGCTATCGGTAACTTACATACGTCACACTTACATTACACTCGCTGCACGTGTGGGCGCTGTCCACGCACCACGCCGTGCTCACCGCGCACGTCGCTATCGGTAACTTACATACGTCACACTTACATTACACTCGCTGCACGTGTGGGCGCTGTCCACGCACCACGCCGTGCTCACCGCGCACGTCGCTATCGGTAACTTACATACGTCACACTTACATTACACTCGCTGCACGTGTGGGCGCTGTCCACGCACCACGCCGTGCTCACCGCGCACGTCGCTATCGGTAACTTACATACGTCACACTTACATTACACTCGCTGCACGTGTGGGCGCTGTCCACGCACCACGCCGTGCTCACCGCGCACGTCGCTATCGGTAACTTACATACGTCACACTTACATTACACTCGCTGCACGTGTGGGCGCTGTCCACGCACCACGCCGTGCTCACCGCGCACGTCGCTATCGGTAACTTACATACGTCACACTTACATTACACTCGCTGCACGTGTGGGCGCTGTCCACGCACCACGCCGTGCTCACCGCGCACGTCGCTATCGGTAACTTACATACGTCACACTTACATTACACTCGCTGCACGTGTGGGCGCTGTCCACGCACCACGCCGTGCTCACCGCGCACGTCGCTATCGGTAACTTACATACGTCACACTTACATTACACTCGCTGCACGTGTGGGCGCTGTCCACGCACCACGCCGTGCTCACCGCGCACGTCGCTATCGGTAACTTACATACGTCACACTTACATTACACTCGCTGCACGTGTGGGCGCTGTCCACGCACCACGCCGTGCTCACCGCGCACGTCGCTATCGGTAACTTACATACGTCACACTTACATTACACTCGCTGCACGTGTGGGCGCTGTCCACGCACCACGCCGTGCTCACCGCGCACGTCGCTATCGGTAACTTACATACGTCACACTTACATTACACTCGCTGCACGTGTGGGCGCTGTCCACGCACCACGCCGTGCTCACCGCGCACGTCGCTATCGGTAACTTACATACGTCACACTTACATTACACTCGCTGCACGTGTGGGCGCTGTCCACGCACCACGCCGTGCTCACCGCGCACGTCGCTATCGGTAACTTACATACGTCACACTTACATTACACTCGCTGCACGTGTGGGCGCTGTCCACGCACCACGCCGTGCTCACCGCGCACGTCGCTATCGGTAACTTACATACGTCACACTTACATTGACATTGACGAGCTCGGTGGCGTAGCGGTCAATGACGTGGCTTCGACATCAATGCTCGTGGGTTCGATTCCCACATAGGACAAACATTTGTGTGCATGAACATGTCTGTTTGTCTTAGTTTGGGTGTTTTCTATGTATAATAAGTATGTATTTACAAAAAAAATATATGTATTTACGTATGTTTATTACTTGTCTAGTACCCATAACACAAGCTTCGCTTACTTTGGGGCTAGATGGCGCTGTGTAATTTGTGTGACAATATTTATTTATTTATTACATTACACTCGCTGCACGTGTGGGCGCTGTCCACGCACCACGCCCCCAACAGTATTCCTAAATAAATACGACAAGGGATCGTTCAAGAGCAAAGTCAATTTTTCCCTTAAAACGCTGGCAACAGATCGGCTCCCCATGGTGTTGCTGATTTCTATGGGATGTGGAGATTCTTTTCCATCAGGTGACCCACATGCTGGCGTGTCCCCCTCCCCCTCGTATACGAGAAAAAAAACGGGTGGGGCTGTGTCGGTGCACACGGCCAAATTCACAATCAAATTGAGTCATTTCCTTGGAGCGGCTCAATTTCATTACATAATCAAATGAATCATTTCATTCAGTTGAGTGAAATTAATCAACATCTTCATTGTGTCAATGAGATGTATAAATACAATAATTTCTTTCGGTTCATAAATGATCTCAATCTCTTTCTTAGAATTCCCTTGAAGAAGAAGAATTTGAACGGGATACACATTCCCACCACTGTCTCTTATGCCAGGATTACCAGCGGCGACCACCAAAAGTGAACAGAGTGGTTTAAGGGACTTGAGTCCTGGGGGTAAAACGGCTGGAGGTAAAACGGCAACGGATGCCTTGGTACTCACAACGAATTTAAAAAGATGGCGCCACCAGTAAATAGAAATGGAAAAATTCGTCCCGTTCCTAACTCTATTGAATAACTCGAGAAATACGCGAGTTATTAATGATTTTGTAATGTTTCAGATGAGTTGACCGATCCCGAGCAAGTCCTGGTCGCGTGCCAGCAGCTGGCCCGCAAGGAGTTCGGCGTGCAGTCGGCCACGGTGCAGGTGGAGCGGTACTCGGCGGCCATGGCGGGGTGCGCCACGTGCCGCGCACAGCCCGCGCACCTGCCATGACACCTCACCACGCTCTCGCACTAGTGGCCAGCGCCGACTGACACTGGCTTGCCGAGCACGAGAGGGATTCATATGTGAGACCTTAATATGCAATTTGTTATCAATATTGCTTGAATACTACTAAGACGAGCTTGGTGGTCGAGGTCGCGGGTTCCATTCCCGCACAAGACAAATTTTTGTGTGCATGAACATGTCTGTTTGTCTTCGTCTGGGTGTTTTCTGACAGAGTTTCTTTCGGCATTTCTTCTCGTCAATGGTCATTCCGAAATGCTGGTAGATAAAAAAAATATACCTAATTGTAAAAGACGTGTCTAAGTGCCCGCGAGGGCCCACAGAATAAAGAATTTTGACTTTGACTTTGACTCTATGTACCTATTATAAGTATATATTTACAATAAAAAATGTATTTAAGGCGGGGTGGTACTACAAAATCCACAATTAAGAATTCATATTTGAAGTAATAAACAGTGAATTAAAATCTAGGAAAATTATATTGATATTGTTGAGGATATATACTAGGGAATATATCCGATGGAAACATGATTTGATGAAGTTGACTCGATAAAATAAATTCACAAAGTTATAGTGCGCCCAACTTATCTGTTCAGTAACTGGTGGCGCTAGTGGCGAAGAAACTGTAAATTCTAACTGTCACTTTAGTAATAATTGATTTAGTTCTTATTTTGTCCAAATGAATAGATAAGGTGGGCGCACTATACCTCTTTTTTCATGTCATTTATATCTTCTACGAGTATTTACGGTTTTATTATTAAAATAAATAATTTGACATTATAAGTCATTTACTAAAAAAAAAGGTCATAAATAACTTGAGGTATTATACCCGATAGATTTTTTTTTTATCTTTAAAATTTTTAATCGATTATTCAATTGATTTTCGATCAGTAGGGCGCTCGCCAGAGTCGCCAGTGTCTCGCGGAATTGTCAAATTGTTTCTAGCGCTAGCTCACTTCGCCTTAAGTACATTTATCAGTTGTCTAGTATCCACCACAATATTACGAATATAATTTTCCTAACAAGAAACCCTTGGATATGAGCGAAACACAGTAAGTTTTTTAGTGGAGCTAGAGGATCGAGCGGAACGTTCATACTTATACGCTGAAAAGTCATTCTTGGAAATGAATAGGCTCCAATACTACTAAAGCTATTTTGATAAAACTTGTCACAATTAAAGACCTCGACATGCCTGAGGTTTGTGTCGAGAAATTGACATCGATCATGTCCTAATGTATTTTATGATCTGATATTTTACAAACACGTACTGTGCGGTTCCAGAGAAGTTTTCTCCCGCGTACTGTCAAGCTGTGGAATGAACTATCGAGGTTTTCTCAGGGGACTACAGCATGGGGTTCTTCAAAAAGGGCGTGAAGAAGTTTTCTAGGGTCGGCAACGCGCGTGTGATGCCCCTGGTGTTACAGGCGTTCATAGGGTACGGTAACTGCTTCCACCAGGCGGGCCGTATGCTTGTTTGCCACACTGGTGGTATAAAAAAAATGATCAGAAATGATCTACTGATTTCAATGAATGATCTACTGATTAAAATAAATTACCAAAAGATGTTAAAAACTTGCCGAATAGCAAATTTAAGAAAGAGCTACAAAAATGGCTAATCAATCGGTGTTTTTATACTGTCCAGGACTATTTAGCATATCGCCGATAATAATTGAAATATTTAAGGTACTTTAATAATATAAATTAATTAATTGTAATTACACTAATTGTTTAAATTGATCAATATTAATGACATAATGATATTATATATTCTATTGCATGTCAGTTATGCTGACTAAATGTGTGAAACAATTAATCACTGCTATGTATGTACATCTGTATACCACATTTAAGGCAATAAATAAATTCATTCATTCATTCATTCATTCATTCAATGGAAAACATACACTCAGCGAATCTACTCGCTTCACTCAACATCGATTTCGGGCCTGTGGGCTAGAATCCGTCCTAGTTATACCTTTTTTCTTTCAACTAAAAAAATATATTCTTGTTACAGATGAGTTAGCTCCAGAACAAAAGGTACCATCGGCGTGGAGCAGGCAAGTGACTTGAAAGTATATTTGTTTGAATAAAACTATTTGTGGTGTACATAAAAAATACAATGGAAAAAGTTAGAGGAATATTTTTGAACGACCCACCGCGTATTGTTGACATATTATTGGATTACAGTACAGCTTAATAGCTTTAAAGCTTTGTGTGAAAAATGATTTTGTTATAGCAAAATGTGTTTTGTGAGTTTTTAATAGAAAATATTTTATATAATTTGCAATTCAGCGATAATTAACTCTATTTACACCGCCGCGTGTTTATAAAATTTGAATTAATGAACCAAACATTATTAAATTATTTATGATATAGTTATTTATGATTAATTGTTCCGTGTAGATTGAGAAGTTTAGAGTGACTATGTGATCTAATAGCTAATTCATGACTACATATTTGCAAATTATATATTATTATGGATACTATTTAACGTAACATCAAGTAAAACATTGCTAACCTAACCTATTTGCACATCAAATGCAGGATTGGATAAATAAATAAATATTTCTGGACAATACACAGCGCCATCTAGTCAAATTAAGCGCAAAGCTTGTACTATGGGTACTAGATAACTGATAGACATTCTGATATAAAGTAATTTAAAAAATCAGTCATTTTGGGAAAAGGTGTTTTTGAGATTAGTGCAGTTAGAGCACAGTACAATTAAGAAATCGGACCTAACCGACCGGAAGGTGATATTATATTTAAATACATTTTTTTTTTTGTAAATACATACATATAATACATAGAAAACATCCAGACCAAGACAAACAGCCATGTTCATGCACACAAATATTTGTCTTGTGCGGTAATCGAACCCGCGACCTCAGAGTCAAAGTGGCCATTGCTAACCATTCAACCATCGAGCTCGTCAATCGTCAAAGTGAAGTGCTATCAGATTAATTTGATGTGCAAGTCAGGTTATTTTTGTGGATCAATTTAATATTTTCCATTATATTATATATTATATTTTCTATTCAAAAATTACACATATTATAGCTGTTGAGCTTAAAGTTACATGTATAAGTGCTTCACATTACAAGCATAATATATGATCTCATATTATGTATAGTCAAAAATATAATTTGACGTCAAGCGATACAGTATTCAATAACATTCCATTAATATAAGAAATTATTTGTTTATGCCTGATTTAAAATTTATTTTAACAGGGTTTTTAATTTAATATAGGTATTTAATTTCATAATAAATTCAATTTAAAATTGTAATAAATAAAAGTTAACTGTCTTTGTCCGAACACCTATGTTATACAAATAAATGATATTCTATTCTATTCTATTCTATTCTATTCTTTGATCTAATTGTGCCACGTAGTTAGGAATGGTAAAATGTACATACTAAAGGAGAATATTATGTCTAAACTTTTAAAACTCCTTAAAAGTATTTAAAAAAAAATATGCTGAAAATCTTATTGTTTATAGTATTCATATTTCAAATTAAGTGCATCAAAAAAATCTTTTTAGTGGCAATACTAAATTAGGTTTTTTTTATTTTGGCAACCCTGTTAACTTATTTTATATTTAGAAAATGCCAATTTTGATTAATATTCGTGAAATTTGTTATTTATTGGACATATATAATTATAAAACGTATGTAAAATGTATTGGACAAATAAAAAAATAAGTATTTACGTTAGGTTAAGTATAAGTAAATATGCCAAAAAAAAAATACAAAGTATTAATGATTGACTGAAATTGAGAAGCACAATGTTAAAACAGAATGATTATGATGTATTTAGGATTTTTTTTTAGTTCTCGGCTTCTGTAAGCTAGAGATTTACATCAAAAGGTTATGTTAAAATGAGCAGGGATATATAAAAAAAAATATATTAAAAAGGTGTGGTTTATGAATGAAATTAAGAGTACTTTATTGTCGTGTTGAGGATCGATTCACAGCGTAAGTAAAAAAAATATGTGTATATTAATTTTCTTATAAATTATGATGCCGTTCGAACGCCTGTTTCCCATGACGGCCCCCCCTCGGGGAGACATCAGCCCCCCTAGCCAAGTGTAATTCGTAGCGTAACGAACGTTAGATAGATCACGTGACATTTGTCAATTCTCATTCTAAAATGTTCGATTTTGACAAATGTCACGTGATCTATCTAACGTTCGTTACGCTACGAATTACACTTGGCTAGGGGGGCTGGACTTCTACAGAACTGGCGTCTCACTAATGCTGGAGGGAGAGAAACTTAACATAATTTTAAAAGTAAGTTCAGATGTCTCTCTGTTCTGCTTAGATTTAGGTATGGTTCTACCCAAAACTTCTTGTTCTTAAATTTATGGTTTCCGAAAGCTGGCGATATCTCCCCAGCTTTGGGGAACTGAAATGAAAATCTGAACTTACTTTTAAAATTATATTAAGTTTCTCACTCTCCAGCCTTAGTGAGACGCCGTCAGGCGAGACAGGAGTTCGAAGGGGTATGATAGCCTTTTTAACATAACCTTTGATTAAAAACTCTGACAGTAGTCACAAATGTGACAAAATATAAATAATATATATAAAAAAATGTTGTTTAGAAGTTATAATATAAGGCGTATTTAAGGGATTCTATGATTTAAACAGGGTTTCACCGTTGTTCGCGTCAATTGTATAAATGTGTGTTAATACATACAAAATAAAATAGTTATTCCAAACACAATTTACATCTTGTAATGTTCATTACTGTGATAGCATTCGATACCATTAAAAAAAACAAGATTATTGATATATTTAGAACGAATGCATTCAACTACAATTCCGTATGCTTGTTTATAAAACAAAAAAAGAAAGTTCTCCTGCGCTTTATGACTATTGGTTCACAAATCACATGCGCATGCAGAGTAAACGTTTATAATTATCGGTCTGTTATTCATATTGAAATAGTTAGCAGCGCTACGGGCGGGATTTTCACTGTCAAACCATTTTAATATTTATCTCCATTAGCAAATCCATACTATCGCTTGGAAGATTCTGCGTGGGCGCGTGACCACGAGGTCACAAGAGGTCATAAATTTTCCTTGATGATGATCTTCGGCGCAAGTTATGTTCATCAGATATCGAAGGTATTCCTGGAATATTCCTGGAGACATCACAGTCATTCAGTTCCAAAATAAGCAAAACTTGTACAATGGATACTTGATAACGGATAATATACTTAAATACGTTTTTGTAAATACATAATATTAATATACAATACATAAAAAACACCGAGACCAAACAAACAGACAGGTTCATGCACACAAATATTTGTCTTGTGCGATGTTCGAACCTGCGTCTAAGGTTAGCCCCGGTGTCTAAGGTGAACATTGCTATTAAACCACCGTACTCGTCAATAAAAATGATTGGTCTTTTGGCAAAAAGAAATGAGTATCGAATGTTTCAACAGTAATGAAAATCAACGCATCACAAGTAATAACACCGCAAAACAATGTAGATAGTAAGTGATTATTGTAGTTAGTGTGAAATTCTCCAAAAATATATTAAGCTTAGATCGTTAATTCGTTATTCATATACGCCCTTTATTTTTCCGGTTATTTTGTTATTTATTGAAAATTACGTTATATTACACTTATTTAAGTTAACTAGAAGGAGCTAGCGAAAACAATCAAGTAATAAGAATTTAATTTGGCCGTGTGGTTTCCGGCAGACTAGAATAGAATCACTCCGTCTCTTCTCCGTTCTCTTCAAATACATTATCAAACATCGATCAGGCCTCCCCAACCCGTCTGGCCAGCGTGGGGAGTGTAAGCCAAAACCTCCTTCTGTCTTTTGGACGGATGAGAGAGGGTCGTGATCCTGTAGTGGAGACTATAATGACCTGATGATAATGATACGGAGGTTTGGGTTGTTACTCGTTCGTTTTCGCTAGCTTTTCATGGATCCTTTGTAAATAATTAATATATTTCACTGAAGCGTGATCATACAAAAATTTGATATAAAATAGGTTTTTTAAATAAATATTAAGTAATTGTTAAAGTCGTCGAGAAAAGGCGTTTTTAAATCGCATCATCCTCCAAACTAGACAGGAGATTTGTCATTTTTATAAATAAAAAAATTGGCACATTAAAAATTTTAAATGGCATGCGTGGCACGTCTCTAAAGGGGCATATCCACTAGCTATTACCTCGATCTGAGGCATGCCGCAATGCTAGGCAATGTTCGGAATAATTAAATAATACCTATATTAATATAGTCGAAATGAATTTTAATACAGCTCTATTCACCGTTCATATCCGTATTAAAGGCGTCGTGTCTTAAATATTTGTTAAGCGGCTTCAATTCAATATTAAAAGTATTATTTTTCAGTACCAAAGTATTTAAAACATATGCCCTTAAAATGTATTAAATTTAATTATTTCTTAAAAGGTTTATTTTATTTATTTTTTTCCGAGGCTCTGACTCGCTCCAAACGGGCGGTGCGAGCAGGACGGAGATATTTATAATTAGTATTCACGTTATCTTCGCCAATCCGCAGTTGAGCAGCGTGGTGGAGTATGCTCTAAAGCCCTTTCGATTGAAGGGAGACCCGTATCCCAACAGTGGGATGATTATGGGTTGATGTCGTATACATGCCATTTGATCACATCAGGAGCAATCGCGCGACGTGTTTTATTTCGTTTTTAATTTAAAATGCACATTTGCCGTACCGTCAGTTTGCAGCGAGCCTAAAAAAGACTTCAAGTCTCACTTTAGTTATAAAAATCTACAGCCTTTATGAAATGACACATAAAAGATTTATTAGTGTAACACTTAATAGGTAGATGGCGTCACACTGCGACTTCACAGCAGTAAAATGTAAATGATGTAAAAATTCGCCTCCATCATAAACCTTCCTGGTAGCTCAGTTGGAAGACCACTCGACCGGTAATCGAGAAGTCGTGGGTTCAAATCACACCTAGGCGGGGGAGGAGAATTTTTCTATTTTAAAAATATTTATGATATGTAAAAGATTTTTCATATAAAAATATGTATATGTTATGGCCAATGTAATAAATTAAATAAATAAATAAATATTGCCAGACAAATTACACAGCGCCATCTAGCCCCAAAGTAAGCGAAGCTTGTGTTATGGGTACGAGACAACTGATAAACACACGTAAATACATACTTATGATACATAGATATCACCCAGACTAACTCAAACTGACATGTTCGTGCACAGAAATCTTTGTCCTATATGGGAATCGAATCGAACCCACGAGCGTTGGTGTCGAAGCCGCGTCATTGACCGCTACGCCACCGAGCTCGTCAATAATTAGTTATTATTCATACTGACTAATACTTTGTCAATGTGATAAATCATGTTTTGGTTAGATTTGAGTTGATTTTTGGTTAGGTCAGGGTTTTCTTGTGTCCTGTCATCGGAAATAGGAGCTCTGCGAAACGGAGCTCCGTCAACCTAGATGATGAATGATGTGGTGTCAAGTAAGCTTAATTATTAATTGTCAATTTATTACATTGGCCAGCCATTATAAATAATGACCGATTTATTATATTGACTGTAACATATAGATATTTGAGTTTTTGTTTATTTATTGTTGCGGATTCGTTTTAATTTTTGTTACATTAGTTGTTATTATTTTAAATTGTGAATGGTCACGCTTCAATGAATAAAAGTGATTGTAAATATTTTTGTACTTAATATATACTTTTTTCATGTTTTGTACAATAAAGTAGTTTAAATTATTCTAATAATGTTTTGTGCTCAAATTGTAAATTTAATGTGATAGCTGTTTCAATGATATTCGTAAAATATTTAATGGACACCATGTTTATATAACATATATTGCCGGTTGCCTCTGGGCGAGACGAGGCTGGCATGAGACAGTAACGAAAGTTATGAAAAAGTTAACAGGTGTTCGTGCTACCTGCCTCGGCCTCGATATGAGGATTTTGAGGCACTCAAGTGGGTTTACACCTTTAATTAATATTGGTCATATAATATGCATTTAAAAGAAAACATTCCTTATTTTAAGATAAATACGAAATATTAAATAATTATACTCGTACATATTAAGAAAACATTCCCGACTAAATGCAGTCGTGGTTCTTACTGTTGAGTGTTTAAAAAAAAATGCAATTTATTGTCATACATAATACATAAGTACTACATTTGTGATAGAAAAAAGTAGAACTTGAAAAATATGTTTTTGTGTTGACTGAATATTTATTATTTTGATTTTAATGAATTAATATTGTGATATAAAAGTTACATATATATAATGTGCATTTGGTTTTTTTTAAAAGGTTATCTCAGTAAGAGCACAGTATAAGTAATAGTACTACGTACAGTATGGCCACTCCATTCCACTCTCTCGTGTCGACCTCACCTCCCCTCTGAGACGAATCTGGAATGACGAATTGAGCTTAACGTGGAAATTAAATGGCGGTAAGTCCAGGGTGATCTGAAGCCGATTTCAATCGGATTTTTTTAATGCGACTATTAATCTTCAGCTCAGATTTATGGGACCTGTGTTTAGCTTAGCTGCTAGAAACCCTGGAGTGCTACCGACCGAGCTGAAGATGTCTGTCAATCACTAGAACATAAGACCTTATTTTTCGAATCAATCCGAAAATATCCGATGGTAATAGGCTTCGACTGTAGGGCCCCACTTTGTGCCATAGATGTAATACAATATAGTGGGAAGATAAACTAAAACTAACATTTTTATTTACTAAAATCACACCCCAGCCACTCCTTACAAGTGTCAAGTCGCTTACTACTACATAAACAAAGGCGTCTATGCACAGCGGAAATGAGCGTGTGTGCGTGCGGCGCCATACAAACTGTTCCAGGTTGGTCTCAGAGGGGAGGTGAGGTCGATACGAGAGAGCGGCAGGGAGAGGCCATACTGTACGTAGTACTATTATTTCTACTGTGGTAAAATGAAATTAATATTTAAACCTTATTATTTTTCGCCTTCCTTCGTCTGCGAATACTCTCTTAAGCTTTGGTTTCCTCCAAAAGCGGTGGCGTCATAAAGCGGACGCAATACGATGGCCGTAAAAAGACGGCCGTAGACCTGTGGAATGTTCGAGACTTCGACGGCCGTCTAATTACGGAGAACAGACCACAAAGTAAATGTCAACGGTTGCAAATGGACGACATTGATATAGCGTTACTCGTATATTTGGAAGATGAGCAATCATCAGAAGACGAAAATATTCGTATGGAGGAAAGTGATTTATACAATAAATATTTTTTACTTCATCTGCGTTTGTCTGTAGTCTTACATTATTATAATATCTCATGAATCTGCACAAATTCAATTAAAATTTCGTCGTCCTAATAAAAAAAAAAAGTTAGGGATTGGAAATTAAACTACCATAGATAAGGATTTACTTTCAATAAAATATTTAAAAAATAAAAATTGTGACATTCCCTGTTCTTTGCCTGTATCCTTCAAATATTATTGAGTATAGTGCCACAAACTTATCTGGCCCGGTGGCGGGGGCGGTACGATCGACTCAAGTGCTGCTATTAAACGAAATGCCGCCCGTTTTAGAGGAAACATAAAAATCTAAGAAATATATACACTATTAAAATAATAGCATTGATCTATTTATTAATTGTGTTGTGTGGTGTTTCAATTAAATATCAATTGCTTTCTATTTTTTGTTGATTAGTTTTAAACATGCACCACGTTAAGTCGCGATCATAGCTATTATATAATATTAGAGAGTTATAATATTGCGCAGAAACAACTCGTTGACGATTTTTTTATTGTAAGAAATTAAATATGTGTAGAAAAAGATAATATGTATTTAAAAAAATACACCTCAATGGAATGTGCATACGCGGTAAGTAAATTAATTGTATCTGGCAATACTACATTACAAGATGGCGGCTTTAGTTCTAAATTTGGCCACCGGGTCAGATAAGTTTGTAGCACTGTAATTTAGAAGCTGTGATGGACACAAACGTCTTGTTTAAGTTGTGAGATCGACATTTTGTTATTTTTGCTTCAAAATTAAAGTAGTTTGTAGTTAAGTCACTAGTGAAATATGCAATTTAGTCATTAGAATATTTAAGTACAATTTACCTATTGGAACAGTTATTAATTGTATGTATTTATTAATGTAAATTCAGATAATTATGAACGATTTATTTACATATGAAATTCTGAACAGTATTTCAGATGTGGATATAAAGTTGATGGCGTGGAGGTTCAGGTCTACCGAGTTGGAATTCTGTAACGAAATGTTTTTATATATTTAAAACAATATATTTAGATAAAAACATTTATATATATTGTACGTAAAAACATTTATATAAAAACAATACACGTTTTTACTATATATAAAAAAAACTCTATCGGTAACAAGAGACGAGAAAAAGCTCCTCGTATTTTAAAACGAGGAGCTTGATAGCGTCGATGCGTGTGTCAGTCTAATCGAACACGCAAGTTAAGCAACGTCGACCGTAGCCTGTCCATGGATGGGTTTATTAATCTTAATCTTCTCTGTGTTTCGGAGGAGATAAGCCGTCGGTCCCGGTGGTTGTCATTAGATGATAGTCGTAACGCCAAGTCAGTAGTCTTTAGGCGTGTGCCTTATTTCGGCACAGCCCAGGTCTCGGATCTTGATTTTAACTAGACAAAAATTTTGTCGTTAATTTGTCGCCCAAAGGAAAAAAATTGTCGCTCTCCCGTTAAAGAGCTGTAAGGTTTTTTTTGTGGCAGTGCCGAAATAAGCTTATTTCGGCACAGCCCACTGGGATCTATAAGACCTATAAGGGTTTTTTTTCGAAATAAGGCACACCCTTTAGGCGACTTGGAAACGCTGACCTCTGCCAACACGCAGTTTAACAGCGTGGTAGAGTATGCACATGTATGAGTATTGGTATGAATAAGGGTTAACTACGACGAAATTTAAAATGAAGAACTTTGTCTGTATTTGTTGTAAATAATCAGTTAGTATTGAACTACGTACGTACGAACCGGCAAGCGCAGCGTAGGACGTCCACCCACAAGGTGGACAGACGACCTCATTAAGACCGTAGGATCGCGCTGGATGCAAGCCGCTTCCAACCGGTCTTATTGGAGATCTAGAGGGGAGGCCTATGTCCAGCAGTGGACTTCCAATGGCTGAGATGATGATGATTGAACTACGCCATTATGTAAATGCGGCGCAGCGCTGTTTCAAACTGACACTGACATCTTCATCGTTATCAGCCTGTATCTACCCACTGAAGGATTTAGGGCGTTCCCAATGCTTTCCTTATCCCAATGTATGTGATCCTCCGTTTTTCTGCGACTTTTTTGAGGTCATCTGAGAGCAATTCTCGTAATTAAAATGTAGTCAAAATTCAGTTCCGTTCAGTCTCGATCTCACAAATGTCAAATTTGGTATTCTCGTATCACATTATGTAAGTTCAAAGTTTAATTTATGTGGGATTATATCGGAATATGACTGAGAATTAAACAAAGTAAGGATGTTACTTTGCCAACTATAATAATATATAAAAAAATATAATATATAAATATAAGAATATAATATAATAAAAAAAAATATAATATATAAATATAAGAATTGATAACAATTAATTAATGAAATCAAGTATATATAATTTTAGTCAATTCACAATTCAATCTCGATTCGGTCAACTTTCAATCTGTGATCGTAGAAAAATTACGAGAATTGGCCCTCTGGACCCTGTTATGCAGAATAGATCCAACGGTGAAACTATGTCAAATTGAGAGATATACATAGAGAGAAACTTCAAATCCAGTTTTATACATTTGCATCAGATTCTAGTAGATTGTTGACATAAGTATGCTTCCCGAAACTTATACTGCGTGATATTTTTATTCCTATTAAAGTTTAAATAGCTTTAATTTAAAAGTAACCAAATGTCGGTTGGATCTATTCAGTATAACAGGGTCCATCTGTCCATCTAGACAGAGCGCCAGAAGCTTTGCCGAACCATACACAGTCTACGATCTACGAGTACGACGTTCCTCCCGCATCTGCCATCGCTCACTCTGCGGATATGACCAGCTCGCTGCCATTTAAGATTGTTGATTTTGAGAGCTATGTCGATAACTCTAGTTCTCCGTCGAATTTCCTCGTTCTGAGTGCTTCGTGCGAGATTTTTGTTCGCGTTCTATCATGTCAACGTAAACAAACCGACCAAATAGAGAAGAACTCTAATATTGTGAATTTATAAAACACGTGTTACATATCAAAATTATGTGGCTTGCTTGCTCACATTTTGAAGTGAGAAACCCGGCTAATTTGGATATGTACAAACTCGTCCCAAAAGTATCTCATAACCACAGCGGCCAGTTGTCGTATAAGTTGTCATTTTCGGAATTTGTCATTTTACGAATTTGTCATTTCTGGAAATTGACTTTTTTGGAAGAGACGTTTTGGGAAGTTGTCGTTTTAGGAAGTTGACCTTCTAGGTAGTTGTCGTTCTCAGCTTGAGGGATGACACGCGTCTGGTAAATTCACAGTATGAATTTTTTTCTCAATTTGGTCGGCTTGTAAACGTTAACACGTTCGAATGTGAGCAAATAACTCACATTAAGCCCTCTGTTCCTTACCACTAACAGCGGGTGTCAATTTCCAGCATACAATACTTGCTCAGACAAAATAATACAAATACAAATGTTTTATTTGCAATAAATAGGGCGGGTGCAATAAATGTGGTTGGATCTTAAAAGTAAAGTAGCTTATACCTATTTAGCCATATTATATGTTAGCATGCAAATATTTATAGTCACAATTTTAGGGAATTACTCCATGCACCGACAAGCCTGAGCTAACTATTTTTTTTTAATAATTTAAAAATTCGTCAACTGTATAGAACGTTTTTTCCAGTAACCATTTACTGAATTTTTTTTACATACATAAAGAACCTATTGAAAAAAAATCTATATAACCGAAATTTAACAAATACCGTTTTTAACTTTTTATATAAATATTCCACTCGTGTAGGGCTGAACTTCCAGCGTTAGTTGCCAAAAGCGTAACCAAAAAAAGAAAATGTATTTTTGTAATGATTTCTGTATAAATGCTCCACAATTATTTATTTACTGCATTGCGTTTCTTTAGCCGATTCCACACCTATGCACAATGTGTTTGCAAAGGTTTTATAAGTCCTATCAAAGGTTGCATTTCTAGAGCAACTGGTGAAGTGTATTAACTATATCCTTGTTTCAAACTAAATTTTAGCATCCGTGTAATTGGAGATTTGGTAGGTAGGTACCTACCCTTTTTTTAGATTTGCACATTTGCGCATATGTGTGGGAGCGTGGTTAGAATAATGTGTTTTCCGTCCCTATTTGTATGTTTTATTGTAACCATTGTACTGAAAATAAAAAACATAAATTATTTATTTGATTTTTTTTTTTCACCATCTGAAAACGAATCATTAAGGCTCAATTTACACCGCTGCGGAATGTAATGGAAGCGTCAATTTCGCCTTATGACGCGAGAAAGCGCGCCAATTCGCTGGAATGCTCCAGTATTCTCGCGTATGCCATTGAAACGGGGATTGCTGTGACCAACCCGACCGACTCCCCGTCCGCGCCACTTCCCGCGAATTCCAGAAGCAGCGCCGACAGTAGCTAGGGGAATTCTCGAGAATGCGAGGATTCCCCGGAAGACGCGCGACGTTTTATGACTCGTTTTTAAGTTTATATGTTATACAATTGACATAAAGTTCATTATGCTTTGAACAATTTCGATTCAAAAAGTCCCTTCCATTCCATTCCGCGGCGGTAATAGAGCCTAAGGGTCCGTTCGCACAGACCGGCTCCGAGGATAGCAGATTTTGGTGGCGTTTAAAACAGAGCTTTAGCTCATTGGTATAAGGTTTATTTTTTAAATTCACTTCGTTATATGAGAATGGTCGAGAGCCGATGCGGATTTTTAAAGTAAACCTTAATATAATTAACATAAACCTCTATTTTAAACGCGTCTAGAATCTGCTCTCCTCTCCGAGCCGGTTTGTTTGAACGGACTCTAAGGCCTTACCAAACTGGCGCCACTTTGAGTAAAAAAATAATTTCTTAGCAGAGATAGATGCAATTAGGGTATTTGAAATTCCTACGTACCGATTATTATCAAAATAATATTTTGAAGTTATCAAAATAACAATCATTACGAGGCTGAACGTCGATCGTCGCCTGTCCCTGAATCGGTTTATGTATCTCCAGCTCCTCTGTGCTTCGGAGAGCACGTTAAGCTATTGCTCCCGGCTGTTGTCATTAGATGACAGTCGTTACGCCAAGTTAGTGGCCTTTAGGCACTTGAAAACACTGAACTCCGCCAACCCGCAGTTGAGAAGCGTGGTGGAGTATGCTCTGGACCCCTTCGATTGAGGGGAGCCCTATATCCCAGTAGAGAGATGATAATAAGCCGCTGGTCTCGGCTGTTCTTATTAGATGACAGTCCATAAGCCGAGTCAGTGCTCTTGAGGCTGCTTGAAAACACTACCCCCCGCCAATCTGCAGTTGACTATTGTGGTGGAGGTCTTAGCCCCTTCGATTGAGGAGAGGCCCGTATCCCAGCAGTAGGATGGATGAGGGCAGACGACGATGACGACGTGTGGGAGACAAGCATACGGCCCGCCTGATGTGAAGCGGTTACCGTAGCCATATTAACGCTCGCACATAAAATATCGCCGCGCGCTGCCAACGCAACATCTACGTACTTTCTGGTGACCTCACTCACTCGCAGGAACACAACAACCCTCAAGGGAATTATTATTTGACTGCGGTATTCTGTGAGGTGGAGGTACATTCCCCAGTCAGGTAGCTTATAATTACGCTCTCTACCTCTTTTCGCCAGAGCTTCGTTTGCCAGTCAGCAGGGTGCACCGCGTGCAGGTGAAGTTGGCTTTGGTTCAAAGATGTTGATGAAACACTTACACCCCAAAGATTTCTATTTCTATTCTTTCTAGATTTAAGCAAGCGGGCAGCTCGTGGCCCACGAGCTGTAGATTGAGTATGGCTGGGTTAGTGGTTTTCTGTGACATAACAAAGTATCTACATGTAAATAAAAGGCACAAATAACTACTTAATGATATTTATTATTCATCTGAAGGCAAGATCAACACACACTATGTACACGTACCGTAAGCCTACCTTACGCCTACATGTATGGCTAACGTTTGTACAGTAGTATCACAACAGCGAAAATAATATCGTGTTAAAGCTGCATTGTAATCTATCACTGCGGGCGACCTCGGCGTCGAGTTCAGCACAGGCTGCACCGGGAACTAAGTGACATGAGCGTGTTTAGCTTCGCTCATGTTGTAAGTGCGGATGTCTCCCCAGCCTTGGGGAGACGCCACGCCAGTACTGTAGAAGTCCTGATATCTCCCGGAGGGGGGCCGTAAGTGGAGACAGGAATCCGATGGGGTTTTTTACCGGGTCTTTTCATACATCGGTTCACTCAGTTCAGAAGACCAATTCTCGTAATTATTTTACATCACAGAATGAAAGTTGATCGAGATCACAGTATAAGTAATATTACTACGTACAGTATGGCCTCTCCCTGCCGTTCTCTGGTGTCGACCTCACCTCCCCTCTGAGACAAATCTGGAACAGTTTGTACGGAGCCGCACGCACACACGCTCATTTTCGCTCTGCACAGACGTCGTTGTTTATGTAGTAGTTCTCGACGCGACATTTGTGTGGAGTGGCCGGGGTGTATAGAGAATAATGAATTGACTGAAAATTGTATAGTTGATTTCTTTCATGAATTCATATCAATTCTCATTGCGACCGGCATAACAATCTTAGTTATTTACTTCTCAATCATAAATAGATGTAATCACATTTTAATAACACTTTGAAATTTCATATTGTGATATTATCATACGAGAATACCAAATGCGACGTGGCTTAGATCGAGCCTGGATCGAAACTGAATTGAATAGATTCAACTTTAATTACGAGAATTGCCGCTCTGTAGTTCTTGGTGTGAACCGACGTATGAAAAGACCCCTGTAACGACAGGAGGGAAGCTAAACGAACTGACTATGTTTCGCTTCGTTCTTGGTGTGGCCTGCTCTTTATATCCTATTTCAGGGTTTACGTGTATAGCCCCTTTAAATTTTCCTGACATTTGTAGACCAAATGTAAAAAAAAAACTAGCTACAGTGCTTAATGTTAGCTTGTAACAAATTCGAAATAATCGATATCAGCCTTATTTTTTATGCAATCACAATGCCATCTACCGACAAAAAGTTGAAGTAGAATGAATTCCATAATTCTATGCAAAATCAACGTTGTTTAACATGAAAATAAGTCAACGTTGGCGTGATTGATTATATTAGGAACCTAACACTAAAAAGTATTAAAGTTTTTATTATATTATTTCGAATAAAACACTTATTATTTTATTAATGTTTCTTGGGGGCCATTCATTTATTACGTAAGACTATTTAGGGGGGGGGGGGGGGGGAGTCGGCCATGCCTTATTTTTTCTTACAAGGGGGTGGTAGGGAGTCTTGATAGTTCTTACGTAAGATCACAAATGCGTAATGTTAAAATTATAGATGAATGATTTAAACCAAAGTTTATTACTTGTAAGTACAAATAAACCTATTCCTATTCCTAGGCCTATTCTTATTTTTTTTAGGGGGGAGGGAAGGGGTCAAAAACTAGCGAAAATAGTCTTACGTAATAAATGAATGGCCCCTTGTCAAAAATGGGCAGTTTAATAGGTCTACAATATTATGTCAACGAGCTTGTTTGTTTTAAGTCAGACAATAGTACAGGAAAATATAAGGACCTTTTTGTATAAAACAATCGTGAGACCTGAACCCACCATTTTATCGACTAAACTCAACATCCTGAGGCGCAATTTTATCTAATATTATGCTAAAAAGATTACGTTAAAACATTAAACTTTCACAATATTGTGTGACATTGTGAGATCCATGTTTTTTTTTATTATTTGATACAGTATCTAAGTTCATGAGCAACATTATTGACTAAACGTTCCAGGGAGAATTACCTTTCCATAGGGTCCAAAATGCCTCTTTATTTACTTTTGTTTTATACTAAATTATTTATAAAAAAAAATGTATAGTGAACAAATCTCAAGTACACGAGTTATTTTTATGAATTTTTTACCAAACTTACGATATATTCAGAATGAAGAAATGTCTTAAAAATAAATTTCAAAATCACTTGGCTTCTATTAAAGTTCTTCGTCGCTTATGAACTAAGATACTTACATATTTAATTGTTTATAATATTAAATGTTGAACGTATAATTAGCTAAAGAGTATAAAAAGTAATAAAATAAAAAAATCAAAACGAAATAAAACATCCAAATAAACACAAAAATAATTAAATATCAACACGAGTATACTTTTGTTGTCATTTCAGAAAATCTTAACTAAAAATATATATTTAATTTTAACATTATATTATCTAATGCAATAGATTTATATAAACATTTCCAATGTGGAAGCTGTTGAACAGCACTTTACAAATTAAAACCAAACACATTTTAAAGGTTAATGTGTTTATAACGGAAGAAAGTATCATTCTGATGGTTGAATCGTAAATTTTGAGATTTAGAGCCCCGCGCATTAGGTGGACTAGTCACGCAGCCATGGCTGCAAGTTGCAACTAATATTGGACAGCTGCCATAAGTATATCTTTATACATAAGTAGCTATAACAAATGCAATCTAACTTTTTTTTATATATTTCTCAATTTGAGAAAGGGTCATTACGAGAAAAGAAATATTGAGAACAGAACATTTTGCGAAATGGACACGTTAAGATAAAGACACTTGGAGAAAAGGACATCATGCACAAGTTGACTTGATCAAACGTAAAAAACTACTACTCGCACTAAGTACTTTGCACTTACAATACAATATTCTTTATTGCACCAAATGACAGATTTTACAGAGGTATTAGGATAATAAAAGTACAAAAGGCGGTCTTATCGCTAAGCGAGCTCTTCCAGACAACCATATCCACTTAAGTCCACTTAATGCGCAAGTGCTCTAAGATATACAATAGCAATTTTCATTAGACGCCATGTTCTCGCTGACTACCCTATGCGCGCGCTTGTTAATATCGAGGAAGAATACACAGCCGTGGCGACCAAGCCTCTGCCTGCCTGGGGGATCTTAAAATAACCCAATTTGACTCTTTATGTGTTCTACAGAGACTCATGTCAAATTAATATTAGGCTATGCAGGTAGTAGAGCTACTTACTGTCAATTAATTGTAACAGTTTGTACATAATTCTCCAAGATTTCGGGTATGTAAGAGTGAATGTAATTTACTATAATTAATTAGAAGAAATCACATTGCATTAGTATTACCAATGAAGGTCTAAAGTCTACTTAAATATCTAGCAACAACCAGACGGCAGTCACTATTATACTAGAAACACATTTCTCAACAGAGATTCTGACTTCGAGAAAAACCAACTAGTAAAAACGGCTTTAGTTTAGGGCCCAACCAGACGTGGTATTTTAAGCATCAGTGATCGACGATAGCTGGTTTTCGGAAGCGAGTTTCTGCGACCCAACGCTCCGCAGGGCACACGTAAACACGCTGATAGCGGTAACAACACCAGTCGTATATATTTATTGACTCAATGTAATGAATGGCGTGACCAAATATTGTTTATTATGTAATCATACTATTATGAGATATGCCGCACTACACGGCAGGCGACGTGACACTACACGACAGGCGACGTGACACTACGCCGCACGCGATTTGCTAAACACAGCGACTGATCGCTACCAGCATTCAAACGTGTGGGGGATCCACACGTTTGAATGCCGGTTTGACAATACTGCGATCGAGCGCAACGAGTAGTCAAAACGCGATGCAGCTTCGATAGTCTTTACACCGCCCCAGTCTGATGTATTCGGCAAATATTTTCGGTCCCGAACCGCCTCTGTCGCATCTGATATGAAGTCGGGCGGTCAAAGGGTTAAATAAAATTTCTCTTTGGTCCATAGCGACCATTTTGGGAAATGCATTTCTAGTTACAACACTATCGAGTATCGATATTTGTGACGTCATTACATCACGGATTGTGCGATAATAATAACATGAATAAGCGTATTCATTGACAAAAAGCATTTTTCTAATATCAGTAATATCGTTTCATTACAATCTAATTGCCTGACCAACTATGTAAATTGGACCCTTATGCAGAATAGATACAACCGACGAACTATGTCAAATTAAGAGATATACATAGCGAGAAACTTCAAACCGACTTTTATATATTCGCAACAGATTCTACTTAGCAGTTTGATGACATATGCTTCCCAAAACTTATACTGTGTGATATTTTTATCCCTATTAAACTTTAAATAGCTTTAACTTAAAAGTAACATAATTAATGTCGATTGAATCTATTCTGCAGGGTCCAATTTAAAACTTAAACTTTACATGATACCGCGTAAGATTATGGGGAAATTGTGCTATTGGTTCGAGAATGAATAGTAATAAAAAAAACCTAGTGATAAGCAATAAGTGACTATGATATCATAACAAATATTTTTTACACATATCTTAATATGTATTGAAATACCTTTTACGTATTTTTGTGCGGAAAAAATATATTTTTTATAAAAGAGGGGGCCAAACGAGCATGTGGGTCATCTGATGGAAAGCAATCAACGCCACCGTAAGGCGTACCCAGACCTGGAAAACTACAGCCTCGTCCCAATTAAAGGCTTGCTGAAGTACATGGAACATGTCTCTAGACAGTCACTAAAGAATAGGGAGTGCACAAAAGATCCAAGACGACATGTCACCGGTGCTGCAGCACTGGACCTATTTCAAGATAAGATAAGATACACCGCCCACTTATTTCAAACAAAAAGTATAAAATACTATTCAGTTTTCTTTCTCCATATTCTTTTTTTTATATATTGGGCAATCCTAGATATATATTGTCAGTGTGTTATATTACCTAGTTGTGCAATATAAAGCGCGATACAAAAGAAATATTTTAGAATTAATGTCATAGTGGTCAGGTATTATTCTGAAGAGCTGGCAAATAAAAGCATACTTGTCTAGAATCATAACTTAGAATTAATTACATCGGGTGGCAAACAATTAAGTAGGGGACATAAATATATTCCTATATTTCTAGAGATGTTACACAGCGCCATCTAGTCCAAACTGAAGCAAAACGCGTACTATAGTTATTAAATAAGTGATAGATAATATCCAGGCCAGTACAAACCAACATGTTCATGCATACAAATGTTTGTCATATGGGGTATAGAACTCGCGACCGTTGGTAAAAATAATTAATAATACTACAGAACTTATCAAAGACGAGAATTAAACTTAAAATAGATAAAGAAGGGAAATAATTTCTGACACTCCAAAAACTAGGCAGAGACAAAGCGTGCTTTTATTCACCACCCCCTCATTATTAACAATTCTAAATTTAGAAATAATATAAATATATACGATTAATTTTATAATTAATGTCCATGAATCTATTGCACCAGCCGTACATATTTATTGACTCAATGTAATGAATGGCGTGACCACATATTGTTTATTATGTAAACACGGCCGGCGACGTGACACTACACGGCCGGCGACATGACACTACACGGGCGACGTGGCACTGCACGGCCGGCAACGTGACACTATACACCAGGCGAAGTGGCACTACGCGGTACGCGACGTCAATAGTCAAAATAGATAGATTCTTGCGCGATAATTGAGTTCAAAAAGTATGTACCGTAATAAGGAGTGTATAACAATTGCGGGGTGAGTAGCATCATTTCAGCTGCACGCTGCCAACCTGTAGTTGAGCAGCGTGGTTGAGTATACTCTAAACCCTTTCATATGAGGGAAGACCCAATCTTAACAGTGGGATGAACTTGACGTACATGGGTAGAGTAAAATCGGGCGAGTATATTGCAGAGCTACTATCATGCCAAGAATAGGAACAATGATACCAATTGTCTATGTATCGCCATTCGTCCAATGTTGTTACTCTATCCGTGTACGATGGGCTTAATATAGAAAGAAGACACTACATTCTCTGTCTTAAGTATGTATTTAGAAAGAGAGAGTCCGATCACAGCGCGGTCTTCAAGTAGGTATTTAAAGTGTTCTCTCTACCTTTACCTATATTGTCGTAGTTGCTACTCACCCTGCAGTTGTTATATGCCACAGATTACCGGTATATGGAAGACAGAAAACAAAACATGGTAGTACGAGTGCGAGGGTCACTTATAAAAATTAATTGTCTGTAAAGTCGGTATACGGACGATAATTTTACGTGATAACGTCATAAGAAAACATCGGCCGACGGAGTGGAAGAGAGATAGATGCGTCACAAGCCGAACGCTTAGGCCGATCTTACCTCTCTATCATTTGTTCCGCGCTCTCGCTTGCACGCTCGGCTCAGGCGGAACGTGATAATCAGCCATGGTTTTTCGTGAGTGCAGTCGGCGTTATTTATTTATAAGACGTTATCACGTCAAAAAAAGTTGAACATTACACCGTTTTAACAATTCGCACGTCAATTATTAAAATGTAATATTTGGTCGTTTGGTATAAATTGTGTTTAAAATGTAAACAAAAGGTATGGTATGGTATATATACCTTGGGGTTCATAGATTGTAATTTTAAATACTGAAACCATCGAACTATTCTACATTTTTTTTACAAGTTTCGCTCGCATCGTGTACGCTTGTCCCTTATATATCTATTTCACAATATTGAAGACTTACATAATAAATAAATCGAGTCATCCGTAGAATAAAGCCCGATCTGTATTTTTTGTTATCGAGTGAACTGTATATCTAAAGAAAAACGGTTTATCCTTGGAAAATGAGTTATATTTTATATCACGTTTACTATGTAATTTTGTATAAAAATAACATAGACAATAAAGAAAGGAATATAACAATCTTACGGGCAGTCCGTAACATTGTTGATAGTTCACTTCGTGCGTTATTATGGGGAGCTAATTTAAGATTGAACCTATTCGTAGTATATAGTAGTCTATAGTAAGTATCTAAACACACTATACCGAAGATACGCGACCGAAGTTCGGCGCCATTACGCCTGCATTACTTTTTCAATGACTATCGACACATTTGACCAAAATTACGTTGCGTTTTAGGGTTCCGTACCCAAAGGGTAAAAAGGAACGCTATTACTAAGGCTCGGCTGTCCGTCCGTCCGTCCGTCCGTCTGTCACCAGGCTGTATCCCATGAACCGTGATAGTTAGACAGTTGAAATTTTCACAGATGATGTATTTATGTTGCCGCTATAACAACAAATACTGAAAAACAAAATAAAATAAATATTTAAAGGGGTTCCCATACAACGTGATTTTTTGCTCGTTTTTGCTCGCAATTGATAACGGTAATAGGTAGACGCTTGAAATTATCTAACAATATTTAATCATATATTCACTTTAAAAATAAATAATTTAATAAAAATAAAACAAATATTTAAGGGGGGGGGGGGGGGGGAGCTCCCATACAACAAACGTGATTTTTTGCCGTTTTTTGTGTGATAATGGTACCCTTCGTGCGCGAACGAAGGGTACCATACCCTTGGTGCGCGAGTGTGACTCGCACTTGGCCAGTTGTTTACATACCAATCTTAATCACGCGGAATTTCGGCTTAGTGTGGTTTGACACTAAATATTGGAAGATAAAATGAGATTAGAAAATTCTATAGAATTCATATTCCTTATATTGTCTACCTACTTAACTAGTTTTCGTTCCGCGATCACATCGGTCTTTGTTCTACGGACGAGTCGTAATATAACTTAAATGTTACTAAATAGTTACCATAGCATTAAAAGCTGCGTGTGCAAATTTCTTTACCTACTTATTTGCTATCTATATTGGCGGGAAATACAATTAATGGCTCTTAAGTCTTAATTTAAGAAAAGTTAGGATTCATAATTAATACTGAGTTACGAAATCAATTAGAAATACTTCAACAAATTGCCAAAATTTCATCTAACCATTTGCCTATTTCTTACTATTTCAAATAAATTATAGGCAAGTTTTAGGCATTTCCCTTACGCACAAATAATAATTTATTAATGAATTATTATCATTTTACTTATTGCATAAAATGGTTTTCTCTATTATTCTAAGGCGATAGGGATTTCCCTAATTATTATCATACTTCCTTTTGTTATAATCTATAATTACAATAATGAAATTCTCACTAAGAAATGCATTGATAAAAGCACAGTAAAGGGCCATCCATAAATTGTCACACGAATTTCATGACTTTTTGACTTCCCCTGTGTGACGTCACATATTTTGCAATTTTACATCTAGAGTCGCAAATGTTTTCGAGTTTTTAGTTAATAGTTCAAAGTTTGTGTTTTAACACTTAGATTACAATAGAAATGTCACGTCACGAAATTTAGGACCTCTCCCACCCCCATCACACATTGTCACACAACATCACACTTCATCGATCCCCTCCGTCCCCCTTAACGTGTGACGTAATTTATGGATGACCCCTAAGACAATTTAAAGAGGAACAAATTTACTCAAGTATTGCTTTTGAGAATAACTTTTTTATATGTATATCATCATATAGACGTTTACGTATTTTTTTAGCCCGTTATTAACCAGTTCACCGCCCCAGTCTGATTTATCCGACAAATATTTCGGGCCCGAATCGCCTCTGTCGTATTTATACGACAGCAAACCTATGTTCGTTTGTTTATGTTTTTTTCTTTTAAACATCTGCCAACTACATTAAAAAAGTAAATATAATAGAGACTGAACATACAACAAACGTTTGCAATATTTTAAAACGACTTAATATAGTGCGAAGCGTGCATCGACATCCTTGTCGGAGGTATTTATTTGTTGATTTATTAGTCGGGCGCTCAGGACACGAATACTGATAAACTGATATGAAGCCGGGGGCGGTCAAAAGGTTAAAACAACGAAGTGGCAAAACCACTTTTTTAAATAGTAGCGTTCATAAAAATTAAATTAATACCTCAACACTTCACCGAAGAAAATGGGAGATACTGCATATCGAATCGACACTCCGATCGTGATTTGCTCCTGCTGTTTATTTTTAATGTAATATAAATTGTCATGTTTGTGTACGATAGCGCAATAAATGAATATAGTATTTTACCACATAAATAAACTTTTATACTGATGTTTTTTTTTTCTCTCAGTTGAATAGTAATTACATATGTCTATTTTCTAGACACTGTCTACTTTCTAGACACTATATAGTTGTATATAGTTAGCATTCTTGTATTTTTGGGAGTAGCATTCCCAAAGGTTGACTGGTAGAGCATGCTTTTTGCGTTAGTCCGCCTTTTGTACCCTTATGTAATTTTGTGGTCAAACTTTAAATAAATAAATGTCATCATCCGGCATGCTGACTAACGATTACCTAGCATACATCCCATAAGTATGCGCATCACAGGTTTAAACACATTTTCAACAAATGATGAAAAGAACCTACAATATTTTAAATTTATTACCAATATTATCTTTTTCAAAGCGTCAATATACAGCTTTGTTTATTATATTTGTTTATCATGATACATATCGACACCTGCAACGACAATATTGTAACTCAGTTTTAAGCAATTTTGAGTTACAATGAAATAAAATCATATGTCCTTTGTGGAAATACTATGTAAGTATAAATGGTGGTATACCACGGCTTTGCAGCAAAAACATAATATGTATACAAAAATTAATTTATAAAAAAATATTTTATGATACTTTGTGTTTGTGTTTGATGTTAGTTTGGGTATCAATTTTATTAATTATTTCTATTGTTTCTCAATTTAAATATTAATACGTGTAGTTCTATTTCCAAAACCGCCAGCTACAAGTTGAATTTGGTTACTCCAAAATAGTGTTTTTCAATGTTTTTGCTTGTTATCTTAACGCCATAATTGGATCCACTTGACTGGCAATCTTGAGGACTTGGATTAGATTCCCGCCTAGGCAGAAAAGAAGATTTTGTCCACTATATTATAAATGTTATTGTAACTTAAAATTGCTAAAAGCTGAGATTCAATGTTATGGTTTGAGAGTATCGACATGAATACTTAATATATTGTTCATTCATATTTTATAAAGTTTATTTAAAATATATATTTGTTGATATGTTAGCAAAATATCATTTTATTCAGATACGGTCATCGTATGGCTTTAAAAAGGTAGAAATTGTATTTTTTTTTAATACTTTACGCTTATATGTAGAGTTTGAGCGTTTGCTCACTACATCTGTCACGAATCCGGCATTTCAACGGACCGAAGAAGCGGCCTATACAGGGTGGCGATTTAGTCACCTGCAATATTTGAGGGTAACGTAGGGCACGTCGTGTTATAAGTAAAAAATATGGTGATAGCATTTATCTTGATAAAATGAATAAACTAATGTAATTATCATTTATACGCATCGTTTACTAAACTCATTGTCCTCCTAACGACCCTATGCAGCGGCAAGTGGAGAGCGAGCGCCGGGGTGCGCTCGTCTCGTGCGCGCTGAGTGTATACTAGTGTTCGCTATCCTTAGAAATAATAGGACAATTCGAAAAATAAACTTGGTATTTTTCTATTGTATTTGAGTAGTAAATCACTTATAGATACAGTTCCTTAAATATTGCAGGTGAATAAATCGCCACCCTGTATAGACAACGAAGCCAAAAGGAAAGGATACGATTAGGGTTATAGTCTGTGCATGTACGTTAGTATTGGAATGGCCCTTATACTATTCTTGTATCGAAATATAAATAAATAAATATTCCTGGACAAATTACCCACTGCCATCTAGTCCTAAACTATGCAAAGCTTGTACTATAGGTACTAGGTAACTGTTATAATACTTAAATTCATTTTGAGATAATATTATTGCATTCGGATTTTTGACGTATCAACATATAATATATAGGCTGCTTCTTCGATTCATCATAACGCCGGATACGGGACGGATGCGACGTAGTGACGCTCTTATATTTAGAGAGCGGAAAAATATAAGTACTAAATTGTTTATAAAAATAAAATTGAGTATTAAGTCTATTTTGATAGTTAGGTTATTTATTTGACAAAGGCAGTCAAATCTTGATTTATTGTACGTATACAGTCCTCCCCAACCAGTTTTGCCAGCGTGGGGAGTGTAGGCGAAATCCTCCTTCCGTCTAGGACGGACGAGAGAGGGTCGTGCTCCTGTAGTGGAGACTAAAATGGACCTGATGATGAATACAGTACAATTCTATGCGGTTTTTTAATAGTGCAGTTTTTAACTAAAACGAATTTATTATGAACAAGGATTTTTAACGGTTTTCGTTTTCATATTTTACATATTATGCTCTCAATTTTTAAGACTATTTTTATAGTAATTATTATTATATTTTGTGTATCTACTGATAATTGATTACATCAATAAAATACGTAAAAAGGCATTGAAGTGTTGCAATACGTTCTAAGTGTTGCCATATATGTTAAATGCAAAACTACTATAACTTTAAACTAATATAATTTTAACGAATTTGTTTTAAACGCATTTTGTTTCACAGTAAAATTATATAATATATATACATAAATTTACTCGATTTTTATACAATTAGGTTATTGCAATTAGTTTATTATACAATTATACGTATAATTTGTAAAATTATATGATTTTATGCCCCTTTACGCATTTTTTATGTAGATGTAATGCGTTTTTACATCAATAATGTAAATTTAATGATATACCTATTGAATTAAATGAACATTTAATTCAATAGGTATATCATTTAATACATTGTTATTACTAAATGGAATGTATTTTCTATTATTTATTATGTTATCATCAATTACATTATTCGTTATAGCTTTCAATTCTTTATCTTGGCAAAAATATTGTGTTCTTTGACACGCTAAATTGTACCACATTCCCTTGTTATAGAGTTCCATTAACCATAGCTTTAAACATAATAAAGTCATATTTCAACTTAGCATTTTGTATGTACAAAATAATAAAACAGCATAAATTAATGTAAGAAACTAAAGTACATTAAAAAAAAATTGAGTTATTTTGCTTTTACTCCCGGCTCCCAGATGCCAGGCGATTTCATTTTAGTATCGGATGAGAGGTATGAATTGAAATTAACACCTTCGGATTTATAGTTAAGGTTCATTTTCAATTGACCTTTCTTTATACCTATTATCACATTATTGATAGGTAGTCTAACGTGCTGGTTCATAATATTTTTACTTCTTCGCCACTATTGTGCTGAAGATCTAAATTCAACCTTTTGGGGTTGGATCCTACCTTTTGACCTTAAGTTAAGGTTCAGAATCGTTATGTAAAGCTTCAAAAAGATTCACAACTTTTTCTATTTCTTCAGTGCTGTTATAACGAATGAGAACCTTCCGACCGCGTGTTAAGGTTTAGAATCGTACGACAAGAGTCTAAGGTTCAATATTTTCTCCATCATCACGTGCTGATGCAGCGAACGAGATCCTACCTTGTGACCTTGTGTTAAGGTTCAAAATCGTGCTTCGGGCGATTGAGGCGACCGAGGCTGCCGGACCGCTACGCCGGCCAGCCGCTCGCAGACAGCTTCTAATTGAGCATCCAACATTAACGATGCTATTTGGTCGTCTGTTAGCATTTCCATGCTGAAAAAAAATCAAGATTGGAATAGGTTTGGTATATTTAAATTATCTTGCAGTCAGTTTAATCAGATTATGCGTGACGTGCCTACCCATCGGAAAGGCATCTCGTAGTCGTCTGTTGGTATTGCTTAGTTTGGTGCTGTTTAAGAGGGGAAGTCAAATTCCAAAGCTTCTTTCTCCTACTTATTTCTTCTGTTTAAATTCGTTGTGAGTTCGGTAGCCGTAGTTTTATCCCCGGGACTGCAATGGAGCTCATTGTTCATTGTCATTTTTGGTGGTTGCCGCTGTTGAACCTAGCTACACAGGAGACAGTGTCGGAATGTGTGATGTACTCGCGTCTGTTAGTATTGCTTACGAGCTAAAAGACATTCTAAGCACTATTGATATAATGTGAAATCTATTTATATATAATAGATTTCACATACATTTCTTATTCTTTAAATATTAAAATTTTTATACTAAAATTTATATGTAAAATAAATTAATAAATATAAATCTTAATTTATAAATTTTAAAATATAAATATTAATATTATTTATTCACTTTTGTATGGGAAAAGTCAATTATGGGTGTATTAAGTATTAGTTTCCACCCACCGCTTCGCCCAAGTTTACTTTTTTTTTAAATGAAAAGTAACCTATGTCCTTTCTATTACCTTTGAGCATATGTGTACAAAGTTTCATGATGATTGGTTGTGTAGTTTCGTCGTGAAAGGGTAACAAAGATACTCACATTCACATTTATAATATTAGTAGCTGACCTGACAGACGTCCTGTCAAAACCTCAATCAGTATACCCAGAATATCCCACCAAAGTTTCATTGCAATCGGATGAGCGGTAAACGAATGCATAAAGGACATACAGACAAACATTTTATTTATATATATATAATATTATATAGTAGGGATGGGCTAGGTTGTCGGTAGAAAAGTTGAAAGGCTTGCACTGCTTCTAATCAGTAAACAGATGGAGTATTTTATCAAGATGACTGCCACCGATTTAGCGTGTAGTATGACTGACCTGGCGAGGCTGTCGCTGTCAGAGCAGCGTTCGTCCGAAGCGGAGGACTCGGCGTGTGGCGACCGGCGGGCGCGTGGCGACGCGGCGCGACGAGGGCTGCGCGGAGCCGACGCCGAGCCGCGCCGCTCGCCGAACAGAGACAACCCTGCGCCATACGACATCGTACAACACATACACTCTTTGCCGTGAAATTTTTAACCTAATCGGCGTCCCAAAAAATCATTAATTATGTACATGCCAAAACCGCCTACCGGCGTATAGAGTATGCTTTAAACCCGTTCGATTGAGGGGAGATTCGTATCTCAGCAGTGGGTTGAATAAGGGTTGACGACGATGTAATAATAAGTAAAATTAAACTTTCATGACTTTTATTTTATCGTCTTAAATATTTCTTTAAAGATGTTGTCTATTTACGGCATCTCAGCTCCATCGACCAGTTACACGTGAATGAATATACAGGGCGTAATTTTATAGACTGGTCAAATTGATAGAGGCGATTGTGTAGCTGTTACTGATCACGACACAATAAAAAAAAGAATATACCTTAAAAAATATCTAAATCAGTTTAGTTTTTGTAGTGTCGTCATTTTAGCATATACTGTAATGTCGATAACCGCCGAAAGCGGTCACAGATAGCGCGCAGAGGGCGTATGCGCGACAACCCCACGTGTCGCCTATCTACATAGTAAACTTGAATCTCGGAGATAAACAAGAAATCATTCGATAGCCATACCGCATTTATTGTTGATAAATTTTTACTTTTTTTTAGTAATTCTTGATTAATACTAATAGCATAATCTTCTCCTTGACTTTGACCAGCCTTTAAAAATACACCCTGTATATACTCATAGTACAGTGTAAGTACCTCATGAATAAATAAATAAATGAAATAGTTTAATTAATTAATCCATCCATTATTAAATACACCATGTATATATGTTATGCGTTCGCAAAAGAAAAGAAAGTAGTACGTGTGTTTGTTATGAAATTTGTTGCATTAATGATCTTACCTTGAAACATTTCCTTGACCTTCTCCCCGGTATCGTGCAGCAAGGCATCCAGGCTCTGCCTGCGACCCATCTCCAATTCGGCGCGCAGACAAGCACTGCGGTCCACGGAGCGAATGATTCGCCGCGGGGACGCCGCTGACACCTTCGACTCTAGAGGACTTGGCGGCGATAATTTCTCTGGCGTCGACCGGGGACGGAGCGAACACTTCTCGAAACTCACCTGGTGATAGAGATTTTAAATAATTTAGCAAACTGAAGTGATACGTTTATAAACGTGTATAAACGTTGACCGTGTGGTTTCCGGCAGACTAGAATAAAATCACTTCGTCTCTTCTCGTGGATGTCGTACAAGGCGACTAAGGGAAATACATTATAAAACATCGATCAGGCCTCCCCAACCCGTCTGGCCAGCGTGGGGAGTGTAGGCCAAATCCTCCTTCTGTCTGGGACGGACGAGAGAGGGTCGTGCTCCTGTAGTGGAGACTATAATGACGTGATGATGATGATGATGAAGTAATACGGGACGGTCGGGATTGTTCATTGTCTTTTTTGGTGGTCGCCGCTGTTAATCCTGGCTACACGGGAGACACAGTGGTGGAAAGGTGTGGTTTTTTTTGAGCTGCCCGACTAGGGAAGTACCTCTACCTCAGAGAATACCGCAGCCAAATAACAATTCCCTTGAGCGGTGGTGATTGCTTTCTATCAGGTTATTCACATGCTCGTTTGCCGCCCTCTCAAATAAAAATGGGATGTGGCTGTATCATGGAATCGACCGTGTTGTACGTGAATACGTTAAAAAATTATCTCAAAATGGCAACGCTTCCCCCTCCCCCGCACGCAATGTTCCATAGTCCTTACTTAGCGTAATAAATTCTTTGATCCTTCATCTATCCAGTGGTGTGATTGAATTTAGGATGGAGATGATAGATTTGTAGCTGCAACACCAAACTGTATCCCCCGATTTTGTTATCATTCGTTTTTTTTTTTAATTGCTTCCCTGTAGAAGCAAAAGACACATTCACATTAAAAAAACAAGATTCTTAAATTCTTCATACTAGTAAGTACTTTTTTATGAGATCGACCTGACAAAATCTGCATGTGGCGAATAGGTGTATTTGTTTGGAATTCAGTGCGTCCGGACTTTATTAAAATACATTCTGCGACGGATACCGACTGTTTAAGGCCGGTTTAAACGCTTGTAATCACACTATTATCACACTAATTGCGTAATCATTAAGGTCTACTCTGGCTCACAACTTAAGGACTGGAATAATTCAAGTCTATTTCGGTCCAAGTGTTAACGGCCTCGGTCTAGAGTCAACTCTTCGCTTTAATCACTCGCACACGCTTGCGTCAACTCTATTGTCACTCTAAATATGTTATACTCTATTGTCAGTCTAATTTGGCTTACCTCTTCAGGACTGGAATAGTCCAAATCTATTTCGGACCAAGTGTCAGCGTTGTTCAAACATCTCGGTCTAGAGCCAGCTGTTCGACTTAACTACTCACACCTGCTTGCGTTAACACTATTATCAAACGAAACATCCAAACATTAAAGTCTAATTTGGCTTACCCCTTCAGGACTGGAATAGTCCAAATCAATTTCGGTCCAAGTGTCAGCGTCGTTCAAACATTTCGGTTTAGAGTCAGCTGTTTGCGTACGCTTGCGTCAGCACTATGGTCACACGAAACATCCCAGCATTAAAGTCTAATTTGGCTTACCTCTTCAGGGCTGGAGTAGTCCAAATCAATTTCGGTCCAAGTGTCAGCGTCGTTCAAACATCTCGGTCTGGAGTCAGCTGTTCGCCTCAGCCACTCGCGCACGTTTGCATCAGTACTATGGTCACACAGCTCATCAAGCTTATCACTCGTGGTGGTATTAGTATCACTAGCTGTGTCTGTTATCGTCGACCGATCTATGTCTGTAGAAGTACCTAGTGAAATTAATAATAATAATAAATATTCCTGAACAAATTACACACTGCCATCTAGTTCCGAACTACGCAAAACTTGTGCTATGGGTATTAGATAACTGATAAAATACATTTTTTTTTTGTAAATACATACATATAATATATAGAAAACACTCAGACCAAGACAAACAGACGTGTTCATGCACACAAATATTTGTCTTGTGTGGGGATCGAAGCTGCGACCTCGGAGTCAAAGTGACCATTGCTAGCCACTCGACCACCGAGCTCGTAAAATTACTATAAAAATTACAGATGCGATGGATATGATTTATGCAAGGAACTTAAACCGAATGGGGCACTAGGTGCATTTACATTTAAATATACGCAGTGGCTCAGATAGGCACAAAAGGAATATACATAATAAGTAGTTGACTGATTGATTAGTTAATTATTCAATTGGTCAATAATACCCATTACTTACCCTATTCCACATTAATAAGAATATGGAATAGAGTAAGTACCGGCCCAAATCTCACCATTCCTCGCAGACTGTCTTCTCGATCGATGTTTGTGTATTTCGTCTGATATTCTTTCTAAATTTCTTAAAGCTGATGAGTATTGTTGTTTGGCTTCTGTGACCTGCACCTCCAAAGTCTGGATCCTGGCCTTTTGGCCTTCTAGAGCCGCGTTGATTCGCGCTTTCTCCTCGAAGTAGGGCCTAGAATATATATACAATACATCTATTTCGAAGAACCAATAACATCACCCATTTGTACCCTTAATCCATCGAACAATATCAGCCTGTATCTACCTACTGTTGGATATAAGTTTTCCTCAATGCTTTCCATCAAATATGATCCTCCGACTTCGACATCCAGCCGCTTTCTTGAGAAAGATTTCTTGGCTGGCCGTCTAGCTGGCTGAAGTCCATTCATACTAATCGGTATAGTAAATGTAAAGTGCATGTGTCTGTCTGTCCGTTTGTTACCATTAAAAGCCATTTAATCATGAAAAGGTATTTCACGATTAAATGGCTGAATTAATAAAATTTAGGATGGGTATAGATTATATCTCGAGGAATAATATTGGCTACTTTTTAATTTCCACTTCATCAATATAATTTTACAGCGTAGATAGATAGACATATATGAACAAATTATTTGGAAACATTAAACACCAGATCTTCCATACATTCTACAAAACAAAATCGAGTAACGATAAATAGTCGTAACATGCTGAAATTTAAAACAGACACAAAGAACTTTCCAGTTATCAAATTTGCCTATACATATTTGCATTAACCAAATAATCGGTAAGCAACAAAAGACCTCTTGACTACCACAAATCAAGTAATAATCCTAAAATGATAATATATTTTTAATGTAGTACATACAATACGGTAAGACGATATAGACTAATTCGTTACAGTCCAGTTTTCTGGACCAGCCCTACCGCCGAAACTGTAGCCGATTACCATCGGATTTTTTGAATGCGAAATTGAAACTAATGCTTAGATCTACTATATAAAAATAAGTCGGGTTTTCCTTCCTGACGCTATAACTCCAGAACGCACGAACCGATTTCCACGGTTTTGCATTCGTTGGAAAGGTCTCGGGCTCCGTGAGGTTTATAGCAAAGAAAATTCTGGAAAAATTTGAAAAGAAAAGCGGGAAAATCTTTTTTCACATACAGCGCCATCTGGTGGCGAAACGGAGTTCGCCGGGTTTGCTAGTTATTGATAATTATGTTTAGCTCAGCTGGTAGAAATCCTAGGGCTATACCGACTAAGCTGAAGACATTTGTCAATAACTTTAAGCTAAGACCAATTTATGGAATCAAAACATCCGATGGTCATCGGCTTCAGCTTCGGCGGTAGGGCTCCTGCCCCTCTAGCCAAGTGTAATTCGTAGCGTAACGAACGTTAGATAGATGACATTTGTCAAAATCGAACATTTTAGTATGAGAAATGACAAATGTCACGTGACCTATATAACGTTCGTTATATAGATCACGTGACATTTGTCAATTGTCATACTAAAACGCTATGAATTACACTTGGCTAGGGGGGCAGGTCAGAAATTTGGACTGTAACGAATTGGTCTATATCGTCGTACCTTAATAAGGTGGTACCCGTATGTGTTGGAGTGATTTCAAAGATGTTTCACGTCAAAAAGGATTTTAACGAACTAAAAATTATTTGAACTATTACAAGACTAAATAATAAGCATGCAACAGCAAAAGATCATGCATAGAACTACGAATAATAAACAGCTGTAGAAATGTCGTCCCTGGACGTCACCACGGTGGGCGGGGCGACTCATAACGGGAACGCGTATATTGGCTGACATGGAATACGATTTTGAAGCGACCAATGATGGATGCGGCTTTTTAGTGTGTTTCGTTGCGTTAGGTTTGAGTATGTGCGCGTTATGAGGACTTCAGGGGTCCGATTCCCGTTACGATATCGTAACGACTTAGTCGTTGACGCCTTTATTTATTTATTTATTAGCATACAAGACAGATTACAATCGATATATAATTATAAACACCACTATAACAACTTATAATTAGTACAGAGCTAGATTATAATCCATTGTTTATTATTCGTAGACATAGATAAAACGAAAAAATAAAATAAGTACCAAACATGAGATAGGTGTCGCTGGCGTCGTGCGGCCTGTGGACAGTGCTACTAACAAAGCTGCCGCGTGTGGCGCTGCCTTATCTTGTACAGTCAAATTGTTAACTGTTAAAATGATTTATGAATTTTAATGGTTAAATAATATATTAGCGCATTAACTGGCACCGTTAAGTTTGTATACATTTTTAAATATTTGATAGGAGGAGAAATATTGATAAAAATAATAATAAATAGCGGGTGGAAAGGTATGGGCAATACAGCGAGTAATAATAATAAATAAATAAATATTCATAGACAATTAACAAAACGCCATTTGGCTGGCCAACATCCCAAATTAAGCGCAAAGCTTGTACCTACTATGGGTACTAGACAACTGATAAATGTAATTAAATATATATATTTTTGTAAATACATATAAAACACCCAGATCAAGACAAACAGACATGTTCATGCACACAAATGTTTGTCTTGTGCGGGGATCGAACTCGAGACCTCGGAGTAAAAGTAGCCATTGCTAGCCAGCGGGCTCGTCAAATGACAATTGTGATGGAAATGACAGATAGTACATACCGTACACAACATTTTTCCTGAAGGAACTGTGATATTACATAATTAACCGGTCGGTGAGGTCGGCGGAGCCATGGGGAGGAGGAAGGCTTGTTCCAGTTAATACGCTAGTATACGTTATTATGAAAACATTTGACCATACACGTGAAAAAAGATATAGTTAACGTTAGTGATATTGTGAAAATTATACAAAGCATACACTCTACTGATTACTGAAAATAATTATAATTGCAGGAATAAGCACTTGTTTACATATTTTCTTTCATGAAAAATTTCTGAAGATGCTCATGCCGATTATAGTTTTGTACAAATGTACTACAATTGTTACTTCACCATTCAACGTTGTGCATCTAATATTTTCAAAGTTAAAACATATCATTTAAGAAATTGTAAATTTCGAGAAATCCATTTTAACACCAATATTTGCAACGTTTATTCACAATTTTGAACGTAACGTATAAATATGAAAACTTCAACGTAATCTATATACCTATATAATAATTTGCTTTACGTATAATGCAATATTAAAATTTTCAGGCAGAGCTAAACACATTTAAGACAATCTCTGTAGTTTCTCTCGTTCAAAAATACAAGTGATTATTCCTGCCATATCTAGAATTTAGAAAAATACTTTATACAGTCAATGCAAAGTTTTAAAATCTGTCAAAACATTTTTTCTTCATTCTCGCTACTGAATACTGCTGTGGAGTAACACGTGTACAAAAGAAATAATTGAATTATATTAAACCCGCAGTTTCTGCGTTTTGTACTACCATCTCTCGCATATATTCTACTTATAGTTGAAAACTCATCACCAAGATCTTCTTATTAGTTTTAAAATTTAATGATATACCTACCTTCAACTAACAAAACTATTGGACAATCATCATATCAGTTACATGTGAGGAAGGTCATTAATATAGATTAGAAAGAGAAAGGGTCCCAAGATCAAACCTTGAGGTACGCCCATCTTTTGGTAATCGAATCACAAGATACAGTTTTATTAAAGCTGAAGTATAATGGTCAAGGGGTAATTCAATTATTTTTAGATCGCTTAACTAACATGTAAAATGTTCTTTATTTAATGTGCGTATGAAAGTGGCTGATTTTCACAAAATTATATATACAGGTCGCGCAGTGTGAGTTGATGGAACACAATACTCACAAAGACGCATTTCAGGTAACTTGTAATGTGCGCAAGTGAGATGGAAACTACTTTCTATCTCACTTGTACACATTGAATTTGCCTCTGTGTGTACACAGCGTTCTCTTCAACTCTCGCTGCACGATCTGTAACAACAATTCTTTGTCTTGCCCATGACCTAAACGCATATTGTTTTTAGAGACGCTAATAAACGATATTGTATATTTTTATGCTCATCCTGTCAGGAGTCATACCGCAATGCTTTAAAAAAAATGTTTTGACAAAGGACTATGGGCGTTTTTGGCCAAGACCAAAATAGCGGCCACTTCAGAAATGTTACTAGGACGATAGTTTATAATTCGTCAATTCTTCTTTATAATACGTCAGTTCTAGATTTTTTTTGTCAAAAATACTGTTTTTTACAAAGTTTACGACGTTTTTGTTTCCTTGACTCGACTATACAAAAAAAAATATATATCTACATACTGGTATTACTTTGTGAAGTGGCCGTTAACTTTTTTTTTTTTGGTCCAAACTCCATACTAAAACGCACATTGTCCTTTCATTGGACTGTATCTACTGTAAGTTTATGAACAAGCTCAGATATCAATAAGAAGCAGTTTTGAAGTATTTAATATTAACGTTCGTATAGGCCAGTTTCTTACAGCGCATTTAAGCAGTTCACTAGCCGCCATTGAAAAAAATCGTAGCTCGGAAACAAGGTTAAGATTGTTAATTTTTCTCTGTATCTTTCCTGGAGAATACTATAATCTACTTTGGTCACTTGGTCACTTCTATATAATGTTTTTTTTTTATATTGGGGGGGGGGGGGGAGGGGGAAAACGACCAAGTGTTAATCTGATGGAAAGCAATCACCACCACCCATGGAGATCAACAACCATCAAGGGAATTGTTATTTGGCAGAGGTATTCTGTGAGGTGAAGGTACTTCCCCAGTCGGGCAGCTTAAAAAATACGCTATGCCCTACCTCTCTTTTCGCCAGAGTCTCGTTTGTCAGAAAGGTGCACAACGTGCAGGTGAGGTTGGCTTTGGTTCAAAGATGTTCATAAACAACTTACACCTAAAATTGGATGATGATGATGTCTAAACAAAAATGTTTGAAGTGTTATATACCTGACCTAAAAATACTTTACTGTAAAAAAATGTTTAGGTAGTAGAAACACAAACACCATCTGCTTACCTTGATAACGCTTTAGCGGCGAAACCGGTCGGTAAAAATAAAAATAAATGTAATTACGTGGAACAGTACAAGTGCCTTATTGTAACATTATGATAATAATGTTCCACCAAGTGCAACAATCAACATAGAACCCTCCACCTCCCATGGCTCCACAGACCTCGCGGTCATATGAGCCGAATCGCGGGAGATGCGCGTGGCACTTTGCTCTAAGGCTCTTTCGTGCCGCGGGCAATTCTTGACTTAATTATAGAAAAGCAACAATCAACAGTATCAACTTTACTCTATTCTCAAGAAGTTACAGAGAAAAATATAAAATAACTCTAGCAACGACTTACGCAATTTATTTCACTGGCGGCGCTAGTGTGCTGCGTAAAGCGTGTCAAATATAGTCTTGTACAATATTTTGCCAAATTAGCATGCTGCATCTTTAGTATCTAAAATACATTATGCCGAAAATAGGCGTAGGAAATTCGGCGTGATTATATCCGCCATTATTTTTTAATTCATAGCAACGTATTTGGTGAAACTTACGTCACGTTTTTTACATAATCATGCCGAACTTCGGCCGCGTAATTTAGGCAAAGAGTGCGTTCTTTAAAAGAGGATGTAGTGAGCTATTTAACAACAGTTCGTTAATTAATATCACTACAGTATAGACCAGGGGTTCTCAAACTCTGCTACGTAAAAAGCTAATTTCAACTGGATAGTTAAGGCCGAGACATAAAATTAGATCTGTAAGTGCGCCGCGAACTGAAAAAGTTTAGGAACCTCTGGTCAAGAGGTTTTAGTTTTATAAATTTAGTGCAAAAATGCTTCTGTATATTAAAAATTTTGTGACTGCAAAACTAAATTCTAGCAGATTAGGGCATTATCACACGGCGACTTAACAGATCTGATTACACTTCCGCACAATTGTGTAACATGAAGTTACATCTTTACACTACGACGGGTGTCAAACAACCGAACGGTTCACATGATGCAAAATGGCTACCGTAACCTAACATTAAGAAGGTCGGACTAAGGCCTAGGCAACATAGGCATGTGTCTAGGGCCCGTAATTTTTGGGGCCCGAAAGTTAAGTTTTTAATTTTTATTTTTGAAGTGAAAACTTCTTTAGTAGGCCCGGAAATACAATGTTGCCTACGTCCGCCTTAGCCCGCCACTGATAAAGAAGTATCATATTATAAAATACAACTGGAAACCAGGTGGTATTGGTTACCTAGCTGCAAATGAATAATGAACGCATGTGGTATAGTGGCTCTCCATTATCTTTAGAAAAACCAAAACCTGCACATGCATGTGAAGCACCCTGCCGATAAGAAAACGGGGCTTTGACGAAAGAGGTAAGGCATGGGACGGGGGCCCACCACTGTGGCTCCTGTGTAGCCAGGATTATCGGCAACCGCCAAAAAAGGCAATCAACAATGAAGTCCATTGCAGTCCCGGGGGCAAAACTACGGAAACTAAACTACTGCCTTGGAACTCACAACGAATTCAATCCCAAGAAATTAGTAGGAGTAGGAAGCTTTTGGAATTTGACTTCCCCTCTTGGCAATGAGAGTGACAGCAATCGAGAACGATTAGGGAAAATCCTCACAGAGCACTACATACAAACCAGATTTGGACGAAAATATCTACCATTAAATTTCCTAGTTCGCGTCTTTGATATAATGTGGTGTTGCGTCACCATGGGATATGCCAGTTTAAGTCTAAATTCAAATTTAAATAAAAAAAAATGAAAACATACCTGGACTTAGCTATATGTCTTTTAAGACCGTTCTGCAGTTGTTGAACGAGGGCGGTGGCGGCTCTGTGTGCCGCGGCTTTAGTCCGTTGCGTCACCGTCGAGTGCGCGCGGTCTGACTCCGCCTTTACGAAACATATTTATTAGGGTTGTCATCTATAAATTCATCAGGCCGAGAAAACTCTTTAGAAATGTTTTTTTTTTATCGATTTTAAAGTCCAAATATCATTGTCTAATTTCAAAGGAATTGGATGACTTTATAAAATGTACGACCAACCCAGTTATTTATTTGATCAAAGATTGTGTAGAACGCAAGGGTTAAAAATATTGACAATTATGTAAAGAAATCTTGGATAAAGATATTGGATGAGTGGCAAACCTACTTTATTAAAAATATTCACAATTACGTAAAGAAATCTTGGATACTGGATGAGGCCATACCTTCTTTAAATATGATAATTTTCAACAATTTTCTGGTTTCTTTTTTTAATATTTTAAATTCTATTAAGTTTTACTAAAGTGTCTGGCAATGGATAACGTGATTTCTATAGTTATCCTGAAGTAAATATATAAAAAAATAACTTCATACTTTAAGTAATTTAAGGTACTATTTTATACACCTTTAATGCCTGTTACCTGCCCAAGTAACTACAATCCAAACTCTATACTTAGTCGCAGGTAGTTTTCACATGTGTTGGAGACAAGGAGAAACTTTCAGCTTTTATAAAATAACGAAGGTCTGGCCATCGTGGGTTCTTGCTCTACTACACTAGATAAGGAATATGAATTCTTCAGAGATACACTTTTAGAAGTTTCTTATCTCATTTATCTTCCCATATTTAAATTAAAATAATGTTCAACCTGACATTAACCAATATTCTATGGATGAGTCGATTGTTATTAGTTTAGTTGTCTAAATAAATAATATAATAATAATATAATAAATAATAAACATTTCTGGACAATTTACACAGCGCCATCTAGTCCCAAATTAAGCGCAAAGCTTGTGTTATGGGTACTAGACAACTGATACATATACGTAAATACGTTTTTTTTGTAACATGACAAACATTTGTGTGCATGAACATGTCTGTTTGTCTTGGTCTGGGTGTTTTCTATGTATTATAAGTTACATACTTACATGTCTGTTTGTCTTGGTCTGGGTGTTTTCTATGTATCATAATAAGTATGTAACTTATAATACATTGAAAACACCCAGACCAAGACAAACAGACATGTTCATGCACACAACTGTTTGTCTTGTGCGGGAATCGAACCCGCGACCTCGGAGTCAAAGTGGCCATTGCTAACCATTCGACCACCGAACTCGTCAAAGATTGCAGGTTCATAGCAAAACTTTCTAACCTGATTAACCCTATGTGTAGCGTGGTTGAGCATCTCCTGCCACGCTGGATCGAGGGTGACGCCGCCCTCTGACCCCTCAGCGAGCCTCGCCAAGCCTTGCTCAGCGAGGAACACCATCTCCCTCGCCGCCGCGTGTGCACTGTTTGCTTTGTCGTATGCGAGAGTCGCCGTTTGCAATTCTTGGGATGTCTGTAATATTTTTTTTATAGTATGTCATTGTAAGAAACGCTGTGAAAGTTTTTTTTTTCTTTCAAATGCAATCTATTCCATTGGGAACATTCAGCATAAGGTTATGTATTTATCTAATCGTCTTGGAGGGCAGGCAGTCAATTGACGTGCGCCCTATATGTATATTTTCAGTGTGTGCTGTGAAAGTGGTTCAATTTTTTTTAAACTACGTCGGGTGACAGACAAACATACGGTCCGCCTGATGTGAAGCGGTTACCGTAGCCATATTAACGCTCGCAACAAAATATCGATCACGCGCCGCCACCCCCACTGCCAACGCAGCATCGCCTTCCTTTCTGGTGACCTCACTCACTCGCAAGAACACAACAAGCCTCAAGGGAATTGCTATTTAGCTGTGGTATTCTGTGAGTTGGAGGTACATTCCCCAGTAGAGGTAGGGAGCGTAATTGTAAGCTAACGAACTTACAATACGCTCCCGATTTCTCTTTTCGCCAGAGTTTCGCTTGTCAGTCAGCAGGGTGCACCGCGTGCAGGTGAAGTTGGCTTAGGTTCAAAGATGTTGATGAACCACATACACACCAAATAAGCGTTCAAATGTATGAGCGTGTCTTTTTTTTAATAATACGTCAAGAAGGGAAGTAAACGGCCCGCCTGATGTAAAGCGGTTACCATAGCCATATGAATGCACGGGAGATGAAACATCGCTCGCGCGCCAATATCGCTGCCAACGCTGCAACTCCTCCCTAACTGGCGATCTCAGTCACTTGCAGGAACACAACTCTCAAGGGAATTGTTATTTGGCTGCAGCATTCTGTGATGTCTACTCCGCAGTTGGTAGCATAGTGGACATACTAATTCATATGAAGTTACATGTTAACAGTAACTATCCATATAGATTTAAATAAATATTTCTTTATTCTTCTATTTATTTTTAATATGTTTAGTTATATTAGTTAATAGTGTAATTTGTATGCAATAAGTAATTGTATGTATATCAAATAATAGTAATCACCATGGGGAGTGGCGCCGTGTGCTGATATACAGGTTTTAAACCTAGTTCGGCTACGGATGCTGTATTGCTACTGCTGTATAATACATGGCTAGATAAGTTAGACTTAAGCATAAAATTTGTGTATTTTTTTCTGGAAATAAACTATTATTATTATTATGTATCTCTTTTTAATCACGGGTCAAGCCCGGTCATTTGATAGGCATGCGCGGGGATATGGATCCAACGCGTAGAGGCCTCTTTGAGAAGTTTGATGTAATGTTGTACGCCCGCCGTGACCCGCTCCAGGATATGTCAATGGAACGACATACCCATGAGCAGGTCTCGGCAGGCGTTGTGACTATTGCGAAGTGTGATGGAAAATAAATGGGCTATGGAGATGAGGTCTGGGTGAACTTAATACCGGGCTATTACAGAAGAGGGACGGACGCCTGCCATAACTGCTTTTATTGCTAGTTATTTGCGGCAGGCGGTGGCTTGCCACTCACTAGATGGGCCCCCGAAATGCCAGGAAAACGGCCGGGGGCAACACCGGTGTGAGTGACTCAGGGATGTCGAGAGGTGTGCTGCGCTTTCTCCGAAGTTACTCGCGGCGTGATGCCCTTTAACACTTCCACCCCTGGAGCATATAGCTCTAGCGGCTCCTCTCTGGACGGCCAATGAAGGCAAGCCAGAGCTGAGAGTCCTGCGGGCCTTCTTGTGTTTACACTCCGACCGATGAAGACACGCCGGAGACGAAGGCCCTGACCGACTCTCTGGAGACTCGGGTCCGTGGTGTCGCTACTCACACAACAGCTCGCCACACAAGCTGCCCTGCGGACGCCACACAAGCTGCCCTGCGGACTTATTATTATTATTATTATAGGGTATACAAGTCAATTGTTGATGTCATAACATAGAATTCTGTTATGCTAATAGTCAACTTTTTTGAAATATGATACCTTTTAAAAAGTTGATACTATTGATTGTTGCCACTTGGTGGAACATTATTATCATAATGTTATAATAAAGCACTTGTACTGTTCCACGTAATTATATTTAATTTTACCGACCGGTTTCGCCGCTAAGGCATTATCAAGGTAAATGGTATTTGTGTTAGTACCATATCACAAATATCATCTGTTTACGTTGATAATGCCTTAGAGGCGAAATAGGTCGGTAAAATTTAATATAGTTACGTGGAACAGTACAAGTGTTTTATTATAACATTATGTTGCCTGTTGCATTTTATAGCATACTTCAAGCAAATTTTTCACAAAAAAAAAAAATATAAGCCACAGTCACAGCTCATCATCTCATCTATTACTATTTGTAATAATACAATACAATACATTATTAATCATTACTTTTCATTGCACCATAAATAATAATTATAAAGTACAATAGACGGCGCTATACTCTTCCAGGCACTCTTTGGGTATAGCAGCAAAAAAAACGGGTTGCACTGCCGGAGTACCGGCAGAAGTGAAAACTTGAACATTAACGTTGTGAATTTTTGAATATTTTGGAATGGTTAGGGAATAATTTCGCACGAATTGCTTTATTTATCAGTATAAAAGTACTATCATTTATGTACACAATATTCATTTATTGCGCTATCATACACAAACATGACAATTTATATTACATTAAAAATAAACAGCAGGAGCAGGTATACATTTTCGTCGCACGGTAGAAAGAGAGGCAGATATCACTTCCTCTCCTACGCCGCGCCGGCGGTCTACGCTTACTCCGTCTTACGAATTTTCGATTAGGCTACGTGTCCTGACGCGAGTTTAACATTTTTTACCCATCCCAAAAAGTGCACAACGCCGCAAGAAGTTTTCACTTCAAAAATACATAATAAGAAGGAATGTGGCTCAGTAAACAAAGTAAAGACAAAATGAGAAACAAAAAACATACACATTTGTACACATAGGGCTGAAACACATAACCGCATCGCGGCGACGCGACGCAACGCACCGAGCGTCGCGTTGCGGCGCCGCGAAACGAAGCGTTCTGCTGTCATACTGTACACAACCATTTTCTTGTGATTTTTCAATGTTTATGGTGTATGTAAAAAATAGCAAAAATTTTACATTTCATTAACGTTAAAGTTTGATTTATGTTATTTATTTATGTATTTTATGTAACTTTTTGCACACTATGTGTGGCGCAGTGCTCACCGCAAAATTCTTCGTAGCGGCGGGCGGCACTGCCGACTTTGGCGGTGTGGTGCCGCATTGCGGTTATGTGTTTCGGCCCATAAACACCACGGCTTAGATGCAATATGAGGAAATAATAAAATAAACTATGCATTATACACATGGATGGGAGAATTTATCCAAGCAATAATCATCATTTTCCTATTTACTGTTATATTTATTTCTGTATATGATTATGTATATATGTATGGTTGTGTATATGTGTATATGTGTATAACTATGTATATGTATATAACTATGTATATGTATATGATTTTGTATCTGTGTATAATTAGCATATTATGTCTATGTATCATATATAATTTTACTTTTCATCGGTATTAATTCTGTGTATGTTCATTACTGTTATTTTGTGGACCACATTCTAGTTTTATCTGATTTCCCCAAAGACTGTGTACTTGACTGGTAGAGAATGCTCTTAGCATTAAGTCCGCCTTTTGTACCCTTATTCTATGGTCAATAAAGTTTAAATAAATAAAAATAATTTTAAATGAATTACATGTATGTAAAATATTAAAAATAACTCACAATATTAGCTCTAAATCTAGCTTCATAATATGGCCGTGCTTTATGTACGCTGGTTCCCAGTTTCTTCGTAAGTTGCTGTATGCGGAGATGCCCTTCAGCGAGCAGCCGTCTGAATGCCAAACGAGCCTCATCCAGTTCAACCTCGAGTCTATTTATTTCATCAGTTGCTGTGTTCAATCTCTCCAACTCAATCTGAAGATAAATAGAATAAAAACTATGAAAATAATACCTAAAAATGTGTAAAGTTCCTAAACCAGTTGCATTTAAACATAAGAGCAGCTCAGCCTGTGCGTAACCCACTTGTTACTACTGATTATTATTCAGCTACGAATCAAGTGTTGGAAGTCCTCGCGAATTATGAATTTTTATAGTTATAAAAAACTATCACTGACAATAGAAAACTGTGTTACATGCACCTAGAGAAATATGTCAAATATTTAGACTTTGTGTAAATAAAAAGTTTCAGTAATAAGTGGGTTATCTGACAATCATGTTTTTTTTATTTATACTACATCAGGTGGCAAATAAGCATATGGTCTACCTGATGTAAAGCGGTTACCGTAGCCATATTAACACTTGCAACATGAAATATCACTCGTGCGTCGCCACCCCCGCTGTCAACGCAGCAACTCCTTCTTTTCTGGTAACCTCACTCACTTGCAGGAAAAAAAAATTAAAGTCAAGGGGACTTTACAAAAAAGTTTGGGAAGCTCTGATTGATACCAATAGTAAATAAACACTATTTTATGTTATTTATTGAATTAATGTAGACTATTTGTTGGACTTTTCAAGTACATTATCAGAAAAAAAAAATATTTGCAAGTACGCGAAAAATTTTTGCAGCTTTGAATTTACATAACAATAACAAAATTAAGAAATTTGGAACCGAATGATTTTCTAAGAAGAAATATACAACTTTATGTCAGTTACATTCATATTATTGCTAAAGAACATTGCCTACAGCTGGATAATGTCATTAATAAGTACCGTATCATCATAACCATCAAAATTATTGATTTTATTCACCTGGACTCTAGGATCAAGGGCCTCTGAACTTTCCGCTCCGCTATCGTTCATTGTTCTCTCAGAACCAATGCATTGTAGTGGTTATTAATTTTATACAGACTTTTTTTGTACTTATTTTATTTTCGGGTCTGGCACCGTGGTCTTCTTTCGAAGTTGCCTTATGTTATTTATTGAATTAATGTAGACTATTTGTTGGACTTTTCAAGTACATTATCAGAAAAAAAAAATATTTGCAAGTACGCGAAAAATTTTTGCAGCTTTGAATTTACATAACAATAACAAAATTAAGAAATTTGGAACCGAATGATTTTCTAAGAAGAAATATACAACTTTATGTCAGTTACATTCATATTATTGCTAAAGAACATTGCCTACAGCTGGATAATGTCATTAATAAGTACCGTATCATCATAACCATCAAAATTATTGATTTTATTCACCTGGACTCTAGGATCAAGGGCCTCTGAACTTTCCGCTCCGCTATCGTTCATTGTTCTCTCAGAACCAATGCATTGTAGTGGTTATTAATTTTATACAGACTTTTTTTGTACTTATTTTATTTTCGGGTCTGGCACCGTGGTCTTCTTTCGAAGTTGCCTGCATACGGTCTACCAGAGGGTTTATGCGAATGGGTCGCTAGTTTCTTGTCCTGCAGAAGCATTAGAGCCGTTGTGGATGGCAGTTGCTCCGACAGCATGGACATTAATGCTGGCGTCCCGCAAGGCTCGGTGTTGTCCCCGACGCTGTTTTTGCTGCATATCAATGATATGTTGTCCATTGACAGCATTCATTGCTATGCTGACGACAGCACCGGGGATGCTTATTATACGGGCCGCGCTAATATTCCCCGCTCTCTGGTGGAGGAGAGCCGCGAACAGCTTGTGTCGAAGATCGAGAGCACACTGGATAGTGTGTCCGATTGGGGGCGAAAGAACCTGGTTCATTTCAATCCCACTAAGACACAAGTCTGCGCGTTCACCGCTAAGAAAACCCCTTTTGCTGTGGCTCCTCAATTCCTAAACACACCCCTTACCATCGCCAAAAACATTGGGATTCTTGGAGTTGAAATCTCCAGCGACGTCCAGTTTCGTTGTCACCTGGAGGGGAAGGTCAAGCTGGCGTCGAAGAAACTAGGTGTGCTCAACAGGGCGAAGCAGTACTTCACTCCGCGGCAGAGACTTATGCTTTACAAAGCTCAAGTACGGCCGCATATGGAGTACTGTTGCCATCTATGGGCGGGAGCGCCTAGATACCAGCTTGCACCTTGTGACTCGATTCAAAGGCGCGCTGTGAGGATTGTCGACGATCCCAAACTAACAGACGGTTTAGAACCTTTAAGTCTGAGAAGAGATTTTGCGTCCCTTTGTGTATTCTACCGTCTGTACAATGGGGTGTGTTCAGAGGAGTTGTTTGATATGATGCCAACGGCCTCCTTCTACAGTCGCACCGCTCGCCATCGACAGGGAATTCATCCTCACACATTGGAGCCTAAGTGGTCACGTACCGTGCGGTTCCAGAGAAGTTTTCTCCCGCGTACTGTCAAGCTGTGGAATGAACTGCCTGTCGAGGTTTTCTCAGGGGACTACAGCATGGGGTTCTTCAAAAAGGGCGTGAAGAGGTTTTTACAGGGTCGGCAACGCGCGTGTGATGCCTCTGGTGTTACAGGCGTTCATAGGCTACGGTAACTGCTTTCCATCAGGCGGGCCGTATGCTTGTTTGCCACACTAGTGGTATAAAAAAAAAAAAAAAAAAAAAAAAAAAAAAAAAAAAAATTTTTGTAGTAGAACTCATCCTTTCATCGCGTTTGAGTGAGTTTATTTTAGTTGTTCAACAAACCAAATGAAGCAGCCAATACAGACAGAGCCGCCGCTTGTCGCTTCCGCCACCGCCCACTCCTCCGCCTTGTCAAACATCAAAAACACTACTTTCTTTCTTTCGTTTGGCAATCATTAATAAAAAAATTATTTATATATAGTACTTAGTAGACGAATATATAATTTTGATATTGGTCTTTCAAAATATATACTAATATACGGTTTAGTATGTATGCTGGAAGACGAAGGGAAAAAAACGATTTTATTTACAAAATCGGGCCAATTTCATACAGACTCTTAACCTTCCTATACCCGCGCGTTGGTCTGTGAAACCGGCAGAACACTTTTATGAAGTTATTTCTTTTCCCTGGAGCAATTCGGCAGTTAGCTGCCGAATTAGTTGCTAGCTTCATTTTAATGCCTGTAGCGTGGTCGTAGGCGACCTACGTCTAGTCGTATTTAGCGTCAATTGCTCGTTATGGCATGATCTGATTGCTATTGTGATGCTCATTCATAAGAAAACGAATGTCATTGACTTTACTCAAAGGTCATTGATATTTTTTAAAGTATTTTTTCATATTTTAGAAACGTATTTTTGTTTCATTAAAGAAAAAATATAATTTATGTTCTGTTTTGTCATGTAAAAATCATAAGAAGGCTGTTTCAAGTCTGATTACTGATACAGTAATAAATAAATATGTTACAAATGGTATTTTCTATTTGTGTATACCTTGTATTTAAATTAATTAGATAAACTAAACGGGTCACTCACGTCTTTTTGTCGGGAAAGCCGACTAGTTTCGATCTCAAAAGGAGACCTTCTTCAGGGCGAATGTCCAGACACGTCCACCCTTTGTCTCTCGCGCCGGACACTGCGCGCCAATGCGCGCGCCGCACGACTGGAAAGGGTGGTGGGGGATTGGTGCGTTGATTGGTGGAGCGCTGCCTTCGACGATGACGTAGTGGCAGCCGGTGGATCCAATTCTTCTATCTCTCCGGGCGCGTGATCATCTAGTGCGCTTACCATGTGGTGGTAAAAACTGACAGTATCAGCATTGGCGACTGTATCGTGACTCTCTTTAGAATCACACTGGAGCACTGGTTTCCAGGCCGTTGGCAATACCCATCCGGTATCACGGTTGAAATTCGGACGTCGACTAATTTCGATAGCTTCGCGGATTTTACGTGGAACAAAGAACTTTTCCTTTGCAACCACCTTAGCCTTATCGAAACGGATGTAATGAGAGACGCCCGAATCCAGTACGTGTTCCGTGATCGCCGAACCATTTCTGTCCAGGTTTTGCTCCTAATATGTTCTGAGAGTCTTGTCGCTACATTGCGTCCTGTTTCCCCCACGTAGCTGCTGCCACAGTCACAAGGTATCACGTAAACACCTGGTGTCCCCAGCGGGTCACTATCCTTCGGAGACCGCACCCATTGTCTCAAGCGTGTCACAGGCCGAAATCTGGTTAAGATAAGAAATTTTCGGCGTATCATTTTTGCTATTTTATCTGTGACACCCTTCACAAAAGGTAGAAACATGGGCGCTCTCTCCACCGAGGCTGGTCTGGGTTTTGCGTTTGTGCTCACCCGTACACACTGTCTCCATCGGTAGCCGTTATGTTCCAGTACTTGTCTCACATGTCTCAGCTCTGCGTCCACATACTGTGGATCACATATGCATAGGGCTCTGTCAATCAGTGCACGTGGAACCGCCGCTAACTGATGTGGGTGATGATGTGAGTCACCCCTCAAATACCTATCAGTGTGTGTCGGTTTTCGATACACCGTATGTGTCAAACGACCACCTGGTTCCCGCCGTACCAATACATCCAAGAAAGGGAGGGACTTCTCTTTCTCGTGCTCCACGGTGAATGATATTTTTGGATGTATAGTATTTATATGTTAAAGGAAAATGGTCACGTGATCCCTGTGTACAATTGCGAACCTTGTGACTGTGGCAGCAGCTACGTGGGGGAAACAGGACGCAATGTAGCGACAAGACTCTCAGAACATATTAGGAGCTTAAAAAACCTGGACAGAAATGGTTCGGCGATCACGGAACACGTACTGGATTCGGGCGTCTCTCATTACATCCGTTTCGATAAGGCTAAGGTGGTTGCAAAGGAAAAGTTCTTTGTTCCACGTAAAATCCGCGAAGCTATCGAAATTAGTCGACGTCCGAATTTCAACCGTGATACCGGATGGGTATTGCCAACGGCCTGGAAACCAGTGCTCCAGTGTGATTCTAAAGAGAGTCACGATACAGTCGCCAATGCTGATACTGTCAGTGTTTACCACCACATGGTAAGCGCACTAGATGATCACGCGCCCGGAGAGATAGAAGAATTGGATCCACCGGCTGCCACTACGTCATCGTCGAAGGCAGCGCTCCACCAATCAACGCACCAACCCCCCACCACCCTTTCCAGTCGTGCGGCGCGCGCATTGGCGCGCAGTGTCCGGCGCGAGAGACAAAGGGTGGACGTGTCTGGACATTCGCCCTGAAGAAGGTCTCCTTTTGAGATCGAAACTAGTCGGCTTTACCGACAAAACGACGTGAGTGACCCGTTTAGTTTATCTAATTAATTTAGTATAATGTCTCACGTGAGTTTTAATAATATTACCTTGTATTTAATATATAATATATTACAAATATAGCTTTTCCCTAATAAACTTTCACAAAACAAGGTTCGGAAATCTCGGTCTGTGAGACCGTGCGCGGGTATAAGGTCGATTTATACTCAAAGGTATAAGGTACAGGAAGGATGCTAACGTGAAGTCGTGAATGTCGTGATTCTGGTCAAGGGGCGGAAACATCAAGTACAGAATTTTTGTTTTTGCCTAAATTAAACGAAGGACATCAGAGATAAAAATAATAATTGTTGACATGTATTTCATCTTTTCTTTCCTTTACAACTTCATTACACTTTTCATCGTGTATTGCATTTATAATTTCGTATATTTTAAAATTTCGTTGAACCAGGATCCTTTATTATATTCTAAATAAAACTAATATATGAACTGATATTTGTAGGGGTCGACATAGGCGACAAATTTTGAATATCTCACTGGCATGGCGGCGCGGCATTGGTACTCAAGTCTGGTCGCAGACGTATTTAAAATTGTGTGAATCCCATCCATCTGCGTATAATGTGATAGATTCATCCTAAATGTGCTGCTAAAATAGGATGTCTTCTTGCGCGGACCACGACTTTCATTTGGATACATCATCAGTCTGAACCAAGGACTTTATAAAGTCCTTGGTCTGAACAATATCGCTAGCATATTCAATATAATTCTTTACATATTGAATATATATAATATAATGGTAACACTGACTGTCTGTCAGGCAGCCAGTTCATTCATGACGTTCATGATCAAGGACTTTAAAGTCCTTGTTCATGATAGTTGTGACTTCACTTCACTCACTCACTGTCTGTCAGTCATCTCCGTTTACATTTCTCTGAAAGTGTAGTCATCTCATATTCGTACTGGTTCTTCAATCGTCGGTGGATAATTAAAAATGGTTATTATAGATACATTTCAGTGGTTTTGTGTATAATAACGTAAAAAGAATGTTGTAAAATAGTTATTACTTTCATTCCAGGCGACAGAAGTAGAAGACACTATCAAGCGAATTCAGGCACATAAAGGTGTTATGGGCGTTGTAATTGTGAATCACGAAGGTTTGGTCGATTTTTTCGTAATACCATGGTGATTTCTATTGATTTTCTGCATAATTACTGTTATGCATCCTTTGAAAGTGTTGTGATTAATGAACATACCTTGAGTCATAATGTAACATCAGTTACTTTCCTTTTTTAGGCATTCCAATCAAAAGTTCTTTGGATAATGCAACTTCTGTACTGTACGCTGGTTTGATTGGTCAACTGACAGAGAAAGCAAGGAATGTTGTCAGAGAAATGGTAAAAATATTTTAATTATTTATATTAAAAACCTTTCACTCTTTAGTGACATTTCACAATTGAATGAGAGAAATGCTAGGTGGCACCAATATTTATCTATTGTGGGCGCCAACCTTCTCAACCGGTCTGTGATACATACATATAATACATAGAAAATACCCAGATCAAGGCAAACACATATTCATGCACACAAATATTCATCCTGTGGGGGGTCAAATCCGCGATCTCTGACATTGCTAACAATTCAACCACTAAGCTCCACAAATGAATGTTACTGTTCATTGCTTTTTCGGTGATCAAATAAAAGCAGTAATTTAAAAAACTAAAAAACCCGACTGCTTTTCTGTTATTAATTTGGAAATGAAAAACCCCTAAAACAAGAAAACATTGTAGCAGTCGAGACCCATTCTAGAAATGAGCACATGTAGGGTCCCGACTGCTACATGTTTTCACGTTTTCTTATTTTGTTTTTTAGTTTTATTTATTTTGATTAAGCAATGTCACTTTCACAGTAAATACATATCTAATGACACCCCTCAAGCTAAAAAAAAGCCTGGTGGTTCAATAGCTAGTCATAGCTACTTGCACAGCATAGGCTGCGGATTTAATCCGCACAAAGACAAACATTTGTGTGCATAAACCAGAGAGATAGAAGCATTATGTTCATAAGTTATATCATAGACAAAGAAAGCTATAAACAAATTGATAGTTTCCATTGCATTCACACAAGGAAAAGAGTAACTTACACCAACATCATAATGTAAGGAACTATCATGGCCTGATACCATTTTTTGTTTCACATTACATGCTGCCTTGGTTAAAGGAAAGCACAATAATGTACGAGATAGTTGTACAACTGCAGTAGATAAAATAACAATATTCTGTATCACATGTTTGCCACGTCAACCACACATCTCTAAAACATTGTATATTATAAGTTTATGAATTAATACCCATATAAAATATTTCTGAACAAAGCTTGTACAGCTTTGTTCAGAAATATTTTTTATTTTACTTCTATTTGGAAAACCAACAGTTATAAATAAATAAATATTCCTAGACAAATTACACACTGACATCTAGTCCCAAACTAAGCAAAGCTTGTACTATGGGTAATAGATATTATACTTGAATAATTTTTTTTTTGTAAATACATACATATAATACATAGAAAACATTCAGACCAAGCCAAACACAAATGTTCATGTACACAAATTTTTGCATTGTGCGGAGATCTCGAACCTGCGACCCCGGAGTCAAAGTGGACATGGTTAGCCGAATGGCTGAATTTGGTTTGTTGAATGACAACCAGAGAGCAAGCTATATTTAACATCAACTTACTAGTCTTACAAGCCAGTTACAGATTTTCACTTATAACATCAGATTGACATCATGAGTAATAAGTTAATAATATTTATTATTAACTTATATTTTCGACGTCAATACGTCTTTAAATTTGATACCATAGAGGGGCAATCCAAAAAATCTAATGATAGCAAAATCGGGGTATACTGTTTGGCGTTGTAGTTTCGAATCTATGCTTTACATCCAAAATTCAATCACACCGCTGGATAGATGAAGGATCAAATAATTTATTATACTAAGTAAGGACTATTGAGCATAGCGTTAGGCGGAGGGGGAAGCGCTGTCATTTTCAGATAATTTTAGTGCATATAACGTATCCACGTATAACACACGGCCGTGTCTATGCCACACCCCGTTTTTTTTTAAATTTTATTCACCTTGTGTGTAATGTACACATTGTAAGAATCATGTTATATTTAAGATAAAAATTGTTTTTATTTCAGGATTCCACGAATGAGCTGACATTCCTCCGTGTGAGGAGTAGAAGACATGAGATACTTATTGCTCCGGATCGTGAATTTATACTTATTGTCATACAAAACACATCAGATTAGTCCGTACACATAATGTGAAGACACTGACTCTTCACTACTTCATGTAGCCATACGTAACCCATTCAATGCAGAGGCCCCCATCGGCGTCCCAAAAATTATGAATCCCATGCTAAAGCCGCCCATCGGCGTCTCGGTTTTTTGTTTACATAAGCCGGCAATGAATGGGTTAACCCATTACACACTGACATGGGTTAACCCATTCATTCTTACGTATTATGAACTTTATCAACGTGCCGTCATAAATACTATTTATTTAGCTTAGACATTGAATATTAAACCTAGACTTCGATAGGCGTCTTTATAATTTGATCTATGTGTATTGGGACGCCAATGGGCGGCACTGAATGGGTTAAGCAGTTGGGGTCAGCAGCATCACAGCTACATACAACATGCTGTTTTTGGAATAACAAATTTTTTCTGTCCAGTATATTGAAAAAAAAACGAGAATTGGATGTTGATGTTTACAGCTCTGAGCAATGAAAGTGTGAAGTTGCTGGACCCAAGCTGCTCACATGTGGCCTAATAATTTTATTCAGTGTTTTACATTTTTTTTTATACATGAGTGGTAAATCAGCATAAGACCCGCCTGATGTGGAGTGATCTCGGTAGCCATATTAACGTTTGCAACATGAAATATCGCTCGCGCGCCTCCATCCCCCGCTGCCAACGCAGCAACTCCATTATGATGACCTCCTCACTTATTAAATCCGGAAGAAGAGAAATGTGCCTTGCAAGCAATATTTATATGGTATATCCTAAAAGTAAATACTGACGATGCGTAAGAATGTTCAAACCCATACTATTTTCTAAATCACGTCCTAGGACTTCCACGGACGCCAGTGTGACCATGTCAAAATCTCCAATCCTGCTATTAGTTTGGCCAGAAACTGCCAAACCGGCCAGTCTAACTTGAAAACTCAAAATGTTGCCAACTACATTAAGTATCCAAAGAATTGCACTAAATTATCACGAGTAATTTACTAGATATTAATTTTGTTTAAAAAAAAAGCACTTATATGATTTATGAAATGCACTAAGTTTGGTACTCAAATACACTAAGTTGGCAACACTGGCCGCGCCTCTGACGCATGCTATGGCTTCATAGTAACGTCTTAAAAATTGGACGTCTTCCTTGAAGACATTCGTTTGGATATAATTATCAGTGTGGACCTGAAGAGTCACTATACATCTATCTTGATATAACCACCCATGTCATATACATAAGTCGGACTTACCGCTAGGAACTCAAATGAAGTACATGGCTCAGTATAAATTATTGTCTTTATCTGTTGGAAGCCACGACCTCTCGATGACCGGTCGAGTGCTCTTCCACTTGAGCTACCAGGAAGGTTTGTGATGGCGTGACAAATAAGTTTATATTTACGTTACGTACCTATATGGTTAATTTATATCGCTCTGTGAAAAAAGTTGATTTTTGTCGCTAATACTTTGTTTTGTTAAGCTATGATTTTTGCAGTGATGGAGATTGTGTTTAACATGCATTCAAATTCCACTTAAATGTAATCTGAGTTATATTTAATATATGTACAGTAAAAAAAAAATCTGAAAATTTTAGTTGTAGAGCTTTACTTATTTAACTAAGTGTAATTTAATTTTGTGGCATAAATTTATATTTTTTAGTACGTAACAGAAAAAACAATTTAACGCGAGTTAATTGATACTCCCATATCTACACACGTCTTATTTAATTTCTACCTAATATTTTTATGTAATATTTTTAGAATCATTAATATAAATAAAGTATTACATAGAACTTGTTTGTCTATCACTTAGGTGTCACCTCCACGAGAGATTAACACGATAATTTTAAGTATTGCTCTATCAGTTATATATATCCCTATTGGTCCGCACTGGTATATTTGCATTTTTGACGTGATACATAAATCGATGAACGCCAGCTGCATGCACGAAAAAGCATGACTTATTATCACGTTCCGCCTGAGCCGAGCGTGTAAGCGAGAGCGCAGCTTGCGACGCATCTATACCTCTTCCACTCCATCGGCCGATGTTTTCTAATGACGTTATAATGTAAAAAATATCGTCCGTGAACAGACTTTACAGGCAACCTTTTTTTTTTCCAATTATCGCTAAGTACCAGCAATAATATTTTTTTTTAAGTTTCTTTACCACAATACCTGTTCGAAAAACGAAATAGTAGTGCGAAATTAGGTCGAAACATCAACAACACACGCTGGGCGATGCAGCAGGACAACCATTGGAATGCAGTGAGTCTGGGATTCCAATGATTCCCGTGGTATGAGAATGTATGCTGTAGGATACTGCTCATTTTCACATGTGGTGGTCCACTAAGGCTAAGCAACTCCTTCGATTTAGGGCAGAGGTTCCCAACCGGTGATCCGTGAAAGGTAAATTATGGTCCGAGATACAAACTTAAAATGTAAGAGATTGAGCACTATTATAATCTCGAGTTCGAATAATGGATTTATATGACAGTTGGGACCCTTCACGCAACAAAATCCTCGTAGTGATCGGCGAACAAAAAAAAAAGGTTGGGAACCAATGATTTAGGGGGTCAGCCGTTTCACATTGGGATGGATATGCGTTGATAGTGAATTTATCCCTTCCGACCCATGGTTACACTGGTGTAACCTATGGCACAAATATACGTTCGTAGACGCTGGTTGTGAAGTAACATGCGTGTGATCCCAGGTTTACATTAGATTTCGATTTATTTTTGTTTGAAAGGTAAGGTGATCCAGTTATGTAACTAAGTATGAGTCAATAAAATCTATTCAGTCGTTTGAAGATTATTAGTTTTGTCGTTTATGAAGGCATGAGAGGAACTTCCTCAGATTCCTTCAACTTACTTCCCGAGCCACTGGAATAAGTTGAGGAAGGAATCTGCTATATGTATAGTGTGATCACTACTAGATATAGCTGTTTCGTTGTTACTGATCGATAAGCTGGCAATATTTATTAAACGGTAGAACCTGATGTTGCAGCATCACCTGGAAGATTTCGCAGATGCGTATACTAAATACAGCAGAAGTATTCGTGTTGGGCTCATTGGAATAGTATCAATGAAGAGAATATAGATAGATACGTTATCTTTTTGATTTCAGGCTACATTTTGTTACTAAATGCATGTGCCCACAGTCATCTAGGGATGGGAAATTCTTGAGAATATTCATATTCATACAGGGAAACTATTATTTGAAAATATACATGCAGGAAAATTGTTCTTGATGTAAGAATATGAAGATTTCTCAACATTAGATAGGTATCCCTACCTATCTAATGATGAGAAATCTTCATATTCTTACGAATTTCCCATCAATCTAATGTAAAAATTGGGTAGAAATGTAAAGAAATAAAATGACCATTTTCATTAAAATTGTTTATTAAGAACACTAGAAAGCCTGTGAAGTAAGTGGTAATGACTTAAAATTATAATTAGTTTCAGTTCGCACAGAGTTCGGTGTGGGTAAGTAGCTTTTCAACAAAATCAATTCAGTAGTTCCAAATAACCTTGTAGTGTTGTAAATATAATTTTGCCGCGCTTCAATCTGAATTTATAGTCAAACGCGTTAGTCAGTGTAATCGAAAACATAAAACATAATTGAAAAAACTCACCGTCGTGTTCAGAGTTACGATAAAGTTTACCTCATCTGCACGTGGTGGACAGAACCGTTTAGCAAATAAGGCTCTCTGATAAGGAATCAGGGCGATTTAGTAGGAGGGCTGGGGGATATCTCTATAAAGTTCGTGGCAAAACAACAATTCGCCAGAGGATTGCAGTAAGATTTTTAATCAATTGTTGGATATGTACTAACAAGGATCTTGATCTTTGACAAACAAATGCTCAAGTGGCGTAGATAGAAGCAGATAGCGTTTTTTAGTGTCGGAGGTTCTTCTTTGGGTCGTTGAGCCAGAAGTACATTATGTTAAGTGTCGCATTTTAGTTTTCATTTACTTTGTTGTACCGCAGTGGGCGGGTAAGGCGAAAATTTTAAGACTTGTAATTGGTGGTTACTAGAAACTGGGGTTTGTACTCAAGTGCCTCCCATTATTACAATTGAACAAAGAATCAATAATCAGTCAATAAATTCCTACGTCAGTATACATAAAAAAATACACATTATTGGATAAAGAGGAAAAACGTTAACTTTTGAATTGATTGGATTTCTATTCAGATGGAATAGTGGGAAAGCACTGTGCATATAGCGTGTGGTTCTGTATCAAACTGGATGTTTTGTAGTAAATGTATCAACGTTTAGTTGGAACAGGTATTTCACATCGCTTATGTCCTGCGTAGTTAGGTGGGTTTAGAGTCAGTATCAGCCAATGTGGAGGCGAGAGACAAAGGACATAGTTAACATAAATTTAGCAACTTATTGTCCGTTAATTTCGAATTAAATTGGGAATCAGTCAGAAAAAATCTTATACTCGTCTCCCCTTTGGCAGATTATTTAATGCAGTATTTTTGATCAATTTTGCACTTGAACGTTAAAATTTTTGATAATGTATGAAATTAGACACAACATTTTAAAATATCTTATTTCTTGCAAGAAATTTTGATGTCAGTTTTGCCCATTAGTGTAAATATTTTGAGCAAATTATTTTTAATGTTGTAGTTGAGACATGCATTTTGTGGTTTGTGATTAAAAATTGGCAGTGTGCCTTGAAATATTCTGCTTTTTAGAGATGACTAAATTATCCATTTATTAATTAATCTAATTTATCATCTAAAATACTTGGACCAACTCCATTTTAAAAGATAAAGCTTTTAGTCATAAAATTTTAACGTTTTATTTCCTATAGGTAGTCTGTCTTTTGACAATATTAAATCCATACTTACCTGTCCTGTTCTATTTCGGCCTTTTAATTTAATCTTCGTTTTATTCGTCCAGCTGGTACATTAATTCTCGTTCAATAGGTATTGTGATGTTATGATCCAAAAAGTTGGATCAAATTTTAAGAAAATAAAATTTTCCATCAATTAAACCTAAAATTACTCTCATATAATTGTCTTACGAATAATTTTGTGACCTGTTTTTAACAATTTAGTCACTGATATATTGAGTAAGTTTGACTTTACACAAATTTACACCCCTCCGTATACAAGGTTAGGTATTCCCAATCCAACCAAATAATCATATTTTTGTTACATACGTCTGCTCTACGATTGTGTTAACGAGTAGCTGGAATTTCGATAATACCAGGGCGACGAGTAATTGCTTCGAATGAATGCAGTACGAACGCTTCAATGTAGTTATTTCACAATATTTGATTTATATTTTGTAGCTATTCGTTTAATTAATTGTTTTATTTACATAGAAAATCATCGAATTTACAAAGGTCTTATTTTCCTTCAGTTTTAAATTAAAAATATTAATAAATTAAACACATGATTATCTATTTTGTTCTATTATTGAGTTAAAATTGTACTTTTAGTAATGCATTGTCATTAATTTTGAAAATGTTTGACATTTTCATTATAAGTTGATCACTTTTTTATAAAAAGTAATCAAGCTATAATTTAAGATACATATGGACATTTACAATAATAATAATGATTCATACCTAGAGTTTTTAATTAATGACACTAATTTTGACCATGTCACGCGTGCCTATATTTTTCACTTAGTATACGGAGGGCTTAATACATAATATGTAAGTAGCTACAAGGCATACATACTAATATTTCTTGTTATAATAATATTAAGTTAAACTACCCTTTGTAATAGAACACTAGGATAGTACGTTTAGCACTTTACTTTTCTCTATGCCTAATAATTATTTCAGTATCATGCAATTGTATTTTCCAAAATTTATAAGCGACTGCAACGCTTAATAGTTAATTTTAGCTATCCTTAGGTGTTTGTTGGTTGAGCTGCTCTATTGGCATCATTGATATCTTGATAAAAAAAAAGTATTTAAGAATACTTGGGTAATTTTTGTCGTTGAACCCATTAGATAGTGATGGGAAATTCTCGAGAATATTCTTGAAGGGAAAAATATTTTCCCTACAAGAATATGCTAAAGAAATTATGCTTCCAATGTAAATAATGCACTCTTTGTGAGTGTTCATTATTTTTATGATAATACCTACTGTATTTAATGTCTTGATAGCATTTCCATTGTAAAATTATGATGATTTGTAAAAATTTGGAAAAAGGCAGCAGAGCGATGATTAGTAATCAGGGCTCTGAGAGAATGTGAGCTTTCATTCTTGTGTTGTTTATTTCTTGATATTTATAAATTTTCAGCCTTGTCAATTATTGGTGGAGAAACATATTTGACAGAATATATCAAATAAATAACATTTAATTATTACTAAATTTCTGTGCAGTCGGTCTTCTTTACAAAATTCACATAAAGCTGAACAGCAAATAAAAATCACAGTACAAAATTTAGAATCAATTTGTTTAAATCAAAATCATGTTTTTATTTTTAATATTATTTATTCCATAGTCATCACACAGGATACAATTATATTTTTATTATTAATTATAATCAACATGTTTCTAATAAGTGTTTGTTGTTGGAAACTGGAAGCCTTGAAAACATTTTTAGCAAATATTTTTTAAGATATTTTGTGCTTCGTTTCCCGTTTTACATGATGCAAGTGCTTTTTATACTACAAAACATGTTGAAATTACATTTAAAATCTAAACCTAATTGTAAAGAACATGAATGAATATTTAATAGACATACCTATACATTTTTTAAAAAGGAACCTTTTGTTCAGTGTTACCAATTTACACAAGGTATTGCCATGATCAAATTTGATATGAGTGTTAACATTTATATGCAAATTGCATGTCTACTTGAGTTTTCTTTCTAAATACATTTAGAAACTTGATTTGGACTTGTAAAATTTGATTTTGCTGCTGCAATTGCATCCGAGTTAGGAGGATTGGTCCATGAAAATAATTATAGTCATAAAATGTTAGTTTTTAAACCTATTTTTTATGTACTTCATATAATTATATTTTAGGTGAGTCTTCTTCTGGAATATTTTTACGCATTGTCTCCGATTATTGTTTTTTTTTATGTGAAATTCCAGTTTTATTATACTCACCCAGGTCTTACTGAGACCGCTTCTTCGGCGCTGGCCTGTAAAATACCATACAGTTAGTATAAGGAAAAGTAATAATTGCAGTTGAAAATAAAAATAGAAAAGCAAAAAAATATATTTCTTTGTCAAATGAGTTAAAAAAAAATAACGATAAAAAGCTAAATCAATCATAACGTGCAGAGGCGCGAGCTCATCAATTAATATTATTGTTAAAATTTGACAAATGAAATTTATTACGCCGCAATTACACAAGTGACAAGACTAAATAAAAGAGGGTAACTGGTCTCTAAAATATCGCCCATTTACGTGTGGCATCTCAAGATTATCTTTACCGAGACTAATTGCAGGTTTATAGGGCATGCCTATTTATCGTTTGGATTATGACGTTTTAATTCTGTTTTATAGGATTAAATTTGAAAAAATTAAGATAAGTAACTCTAGGATTTGTCCTACGTTCTAAAAATGAATTAGTATTTTTTTGATTACATATTACGTTTATCTTAAATTATATTAAGCCTTATATAGTATGTTCAACTATATTTTGTTAACTTTGAAGACAAAAATCAAACATACAGTATATAATAAAATACGTCACAGCAACTATATTTTGCCAAAATTCTCGACCAAAATCAAACATACCGTTTAATACTGAAACTATCTTAAAGTCTATAAAAAAATAACTGGAACATTCTGATCGACAAAAAAATCTGCCTGATTATCTCGGACATAGTAAAATTAATACGTAGGGTATAACTAAAAGAGACCAGCGTATAAAAGTGTGAGTATAGTTTAGCCTTGTCACGTGTGAAGCGGCAAGCGGTATGAGCACGTGCGTTGCGTGTGTTGTCCGACCGGGTTACTACTTGGGCGGGCGTCCGTAGGGCGAGGCGCGCGCCATGCGGCGCTGCGCCTGCGGGTGCGGCGCGTTGCGCGCGTGCGGCGGGCCCTGCGGCGCGGCGGGCCGGCGCGTGCCCACGTCGCGCGCGCTGGCCTTGAACTCGCGCGCCTCCTCCTTGTAGTACGGCTCCTCCTCGTAGTAGCGCTCGTAGTAGAAGTCCGGCTCGGGCGCGCCGCGCGGCGGGCCGCGCACCTGCAACACGCACATCTCACACCATACAAAACGGCCCAATATTATAATAGGCTTGTGAACCATTTAATTTTTTCGATTTGTTATTAAAAGACGTCACAATAATATTACTGTGAAAGAATTACTTCGATAGCATAAAATACTTGGGGTGTAAGTGGTTCATAAACATCTTTTAACCAAAGCCAACTTCACCTGCACGCGGTGCACCCTGCTGACTGACAAACGAAGCTCTGGCGAAAAGAGAGGTAGGGAGTGTAATTGTAAGTTACCCGACTGCTAAATTTACCTCCACCTTACAGAATACCGCAGCCAAATAACGGTTCCCTTGAGGACTGTTGTGTTCCTGCGAGTGAGTGAGGTCACAAAGGAAGGAGATGCTGCGATGGCAGCGGGGGTGGCGGCTCGCGATTGATATTTTATGTTGCGAGCGTTAATAGATTATGGTAACCGCTTCACATCAGGCGGGCCGTATGCTTGTCTGCCACCCAACGTAGTATAAAAAAAAAACTTCCCGAGATATGATAACTTGAAGATCGTAATTTTGGACTATCCCGAAAACTCTCCATACAAAAGGCACATAAAATTAGGTTCGTTCGGCGCATTCAACATAAATCTTCTGGCCAAATTGTAGGATAGTCTAAGTAAATTGGGCCAGCCGGTAGTTACCTAAGAATATAATAATAACATAAAAATATTTAGATATAGGTACAAGAAGGTGTCTCACCGGCGGCTCGGGCGACATGGCGTAGGAGTCGTCGTACGAGTAGCTGGACTCCATGGCGGAGCGCGCGCGGTCCAGTATGCTGATGACCTTGTTCTTGTTGGGCATGAGGCGGGGCGGCGGCGGGCGCGGCGCGGGCCCGCGCGGGGCCAGCAGCGGCGCGCGCCCGCCGTGCGGGGGCGCCGGCCGGCCGCGACCCGCGCCGCCCATCGGACCTGCGGGACGAGGACGATGCTCGTCATCATCATCATCAGGTCATTTTAGTCTCCACTACAGGAGCACGACCCTCTCTCGTCCGTCCCAGACAGACAGAGGATTTGGCAGACACTCGCCACGCTGGCCTGGGTTGGGGAGGCCTGATAGAACACATGGTCAAAAGGGAAATGATTTTATAATGTATTTCCCTTTTGACTATGTGTTATGTAAAACAAATTATTTGAAATAAAGTTATATTTTCATTTCCCTTAGTCGCCTTGTACGACATCCACGGGAAGAGATGAAGTGATTCCATTCTAGTATGCCGGAAACCACACGGCCAAGGACGATGCTCGCTCACCATTTATACCAGAGGCACGACAAGTCTGCTTGTATACTCGACACCAAGAAAAACAAAATTAAAACTTTTGAAAAAAATCCCACAATTGTTAACACGTAGTTGAAAAAGGATAAAATAATTTATAATTTTGTTTTTATTTCAAACTTTTTAGAGAGCAAGCAGCATCTAGGTATTACAACATAGAGCAATAGGTATTACAAACGAAAACCGCATCAGAATCAGACTAGTAGTTTTGGTTTTGCACAAACAAAATTTCCCACTGCAACACCTATCTAAGAACATGCACCAATCAAACCCGAACCCATCACTGAAAACCGCATAAAAATCGGAATCATAGTTTTGGAGATAAATAGAAACATGGATTTGCACAAACATCCTAGTCTCCATACGGTCTCCGTTCCGTCGTGAGTAAAAAGTAGTAGTTGATGATACATGATTCAAGGTAGATGATGTACAAGTTTCAAAATTTATAATGAATAAAAATTATAAATTTTGAAAAAAAAAAAACTGATATGGCTACGGCAACTGTTTCACACAAGGCATGCCGTATGCTTGATTTCCAGTCAACATAGTATAAAAAAAAGGTATATTAAAAAAAAATAAGATGGAGGATTTTCCCAATTGGACTTGAAACACTATTTCTTTTTCTTCATACCCAGTTTGGAAAACAGCCCCCTGTTCCACCATCTCTTATTGCGATTCAATAACTGAATAGAATGCTTATTCATACCAATGAATAAGCGACTATATTTCAAATGGAATAGAGTCGCTTATTCATTGGTATGTTCATGTTGGTTGGCTCAGTGCACCAGATGCAGGCGAGATTGTTCTCTTTGTCTGTAATGGTGTGAATAATGCTGCCAGACGGGACTGGTCTGTCGTGGCTGTCATGGTTGCCAGGTAAACAATAGCAGGATTTAGATAAGTAGTATTAGACAATACTATAATTATTAGCACAACAGCGATTAATAAATTGTAAAAAGATTGTGACAAATAAATAATAGACGAGGTAGGACCCCCAGGATCTGTAGATTGTAATGATTAACAAATAAAAAATAAAAATGGTGCAAGTAAGCATAAACACACCTCTGCTTCAACAAATAAATACTAACCTCTCTCCATCATATCTCTCATGGGAGGCTGTCCCATCATATCACCCTGGTCTGGCATCAGGTGCTTCTTCACTTCGGCGAGGGCATATGCAATTCTGGCGTGTGCTTCAGCGGGTGGCGCAAAAGCTGAGATCTCGACGTGAAGTTCATCTGTCAAGTGACTGTATTTCGGATCCAATGAATTGCGGAGTTTTTCTTCATTATTTCTGCGGAAGAGATTAATAATCACCAACACATACTTATTACACTGACATCCAGCACATGGCTTGTAAGGACGTTTACATTTGATGAGCTTGGTGGTCAAATGGTCAGCAATAGCCACTTTAACACCCGAGGTTGCAGGTTTGATTCCTGCACAATACAAACATGTGTGTGCATGAACATGTCTGTTTATCTTGGTCTGGGGTGTTTTCTATGTATTATAAGTATGTAGTTCTATGTGCTTAATTTGGGACTAGATGGCGCTGTGTAAATTGTCCAGAAATATTTATTTATTTATTATAGTGAGATGGGGGGTGGGGAGGTGGTTTTGTCAAGCTGTCAATTGCACAATGTCTGTAGAGTTGTGTCTGTGCCATGCGGTGCCGTCTGTCTGTTCAGTATGTGTTGTGGGGAACTGTCCCCATTATAAGTGCTGGATAGCCCGATGGCCTTGGATGCATCGATTTTTTCAAAAGGTACATATATACCTCGGCCGACGAGGTTCGTGTCGGCACCCGTTGGCTGTCGCAGAATACCAGCGCTGTGTGACACATTACACAGCACTAATACCAAGCAATGGCTAAATTAACATAATCATGTATGAACATGTGTTTGAAATGTTATAATGTTATTGTGTATCAATTTTTATTGTCTGATGTTGTGATGTTAATAAATATATTTTCTTTATATCGCCGCCGTAGCACCGTTGCACTAGCCTCAGTTGCAGTAATTCAATTCTTCTTTATGGCGATCGTGATGTTCTCGTCAATGACAATGCTACGAGTCTTCATATTGAAATTATAATAAACACGGGAATTAACGCGATCTGACTGAGTCAGCCTGTGACCACGGCCGGTGCATCCTGGTCGAAACGTCAGGCAATAATAAAGGTATATAAAACTACCTTACATGCATTATCGCGTTAATTCCAGTGTTTATTATAATTTTAATCATGCAATGCGAAAGTTTGTCTCCATATTACAGTAGTTCCACGGTGGCGAAACACGCTGCAGCCGGTTTGTACGAACGGTCTAACATAATCAAAACTCTCATATACCATCACCAACTGATTTCTCAAAACGTAAGGTGTGTGCAGCAGCGCAGGTATAGTGCCATTTCAAAAGTTGTTCATACAAAGTGTATAAATGCACCTTCAAGTTAAAGAATGCATGGTGAGGCAGTCATGATGCATCGCTGCTGCGTACCTTCACCAGAGAGATGGTGCAATCTCTGTTCTTAATGCTTAAAGGATTGAAAACGGAGCATGAAACTTGAGAACCAGAGTTTAACAGCTGAAGATGCAGTGGACCAGCCAGTGGACATCGGCTAAGCTAGGGTAGATACTAGATAATCTATAATCCTATTATGTTCACAAGTTTTATTATGCTTTCAAAACAGAGGGAGCCTATGGGACCAAGCTGTATTCATTTTACATATTGAGAAATATGTAAAATGAACAGCCGGTAAATATTGCTTCAACCAAATGACATTGCAGGCACCACCACCCCCGCTGCCAACGCAGCATTTCCATTCTGGTGACCTCACTCACATGCAGGAACACAACAATTCTCAAGGGAATTGTTATTTCGCTGCGGTATTCTGGGAGGTGGAGATACATTCCCAAGTCGGGTAGCTTACAAATACCTCTCTTTTCGCCAGAGCTTCGTTTGACAGTCAGCAGGGAGCACCGCGTGCAGGTGAAGTTGGTTTTGGTTCAAAGATGTTGATGAACCACTTACACCCCAAAAGCATACTTTACCTGTCTCTCATTGATCCTCGTCCCAGTACTGCCATTTTGCACATGGTCTCGTCTTGCATTTGCTTCATGGTATTGCCCTTAGGTCCAAGTAGCTGACCCACAAAGTTGTACTGCAATAGAAAAAAAAACAAAATGGAATCAGCTAATGCACAATTTCTTAACCTGGGGTCCACTAACCAATTTAGTGACTGCTAGTCTGTCAAAGTTGCCCACTGTTCTTCCAACTTCATACTTTTGTTATTTTACAAAAGCATGAAGTTGGAAGAGTACTCGACCCGTCATCGAGAGGTCGTGGGTTCAAATCCCACCGAGGCAGGGAAGGTGAATTTTTCCATTAAAATAAAAAAAATATAACAAAAGCATGGATGAGAAACCAACGAGGATCTCTTACGGACCATTAAAGAGTTGGGATAGGCTGTGCTACTGAATAGCACCTGCACTCTAGAATAGCAATAAAATTCTTTAAAAATAAAAAAGAATCAGATATGATAGAAGTCATATTTTTAAGTTTATACCTACATGTATGTATGTGATAACTTCAACAAATTCAGTATCTCATGTAAAAAAAAAAATAGTTTACAATTTTTAGTATGTAATCAAGGTCGATCAAGGGCGGATCCACAGTTTTTGGGCAAGGTGGACATGACCACAACCTTCGGGAAAAAGGAAATAATCAAATTCAAAAGTCCTACATAAATCTATATATATAAAAATCAATGCCACTTTTCGTTGTAATTTTATAACTCAAGAAGGGGCTCACCTATCCAAACCAAATGTTTAGGCTTTGTTCGGACTATTTATTAGATGGTTTATGTGAAGTTTGCACAAAATCATTTATCACATTTTTTGTAACAAATGAATTCAATAAATGGCGAATCATTTTGTGAATGGGGATTTTGCTGTCAAATTGAAACTTTTTTCAGATGGTGATTGTGCTGTCAAATTGAAACTTTTATCAGTGTTGACAGTACAAGCATGTTGTTATGTCATTCATGCGGTCATTTCATTTTGGACGTACTTCGACTTTATGTTGCCTGTTCAAGAGTCGGTACCCCCCAGACGTTTGTTTATTCATGCTCAAAAAAAGAATTGTATAATCCAAATGTTTTGGATTAAGTTTTAAAATAGCTAGCTTTTAATAATTTTTTTTTTTGTTTGAATAAATGAATTTGATGTTCCAATAATTTTTTTTTATTATTTCACTTTATACGTAGCGAAGCACGTACCGGGCCGCTAGTAAATAATAAATATTCCTGGACAAATTACACACAGCTATCTAGTCCCAAACTAAGCAAAGCTTGTACTACATGTACTAGATGACTGATACTATACTTAAATACATTTTATTTGGAACTTTTACTGGCAGATACATAGGCTTACTTTATTTTAGATTTCATTTATTTTTATTAATATATTCATTTATTTTTATAAATATAGACATTGATTATGTTCTGAAATCAACATTTTCTTAGTAATAATATTTTTTTGAATGTTGTTTTATTTTCAGCATCGTGACCTTCTGCAACCTCCTTGTAGAGGCTTGGCCCCAAGAGGCCACAACCCACACTTTGAACTGGAGAAATATACTAGAACCTAGCTGACCTGGCAAACATTGTTTTGCCATAAAAAATAGATAACAACCTATTTTCAGACCTACTGAATTTACATATAAAATTTCATCAAAATCGGTCAAGCCGTTTCTGAGGATGGTATGAGTATGGTAACTAAAATTGTGACATGAGAATTTCATATATTAGATTACAGTATAAATATTACCTTTGGGTGTTCTTTGATTGGCACCAAAACTTTAACGACGACTTTGACAGGCTTCTCACGGTACACATCAACATATTTGAAGTCCTTTGCTGGCAACCTGCCCGATGCTTGCACTTTTGTCACTTCTAAAAACACCATAGGGTTAGTCACTTGATGATTAGTTAACCTTTCGCATGAAGCGAATTTTAGCACTACTAATCGCCTACCCGCTATGGGACCCTGGCATACGAGGGGTTAATAGGCAGTGGTGACTGGTTCATGTCAGGCAGGTTGTAAATAGGCTTGTTTCCACTCAATTATGGGTCATATTAAACCCTAGAGGTCCAAAACATAGCAGATTTAAACAAACTGCATAATGTCCTCGCTGGAAGACACATTGTATTCCTAAATGTTACAGGATTGACTGTAGACATGAAAACAAGTTTTCTGGGTGGGCATAAGTTATGTTGATCACAGTATCTTATCCTAAGTGCTGGTTCACTGACATCAGAATATTAGTAAATAGTTGTCGGTTAAAACATCTCACAAAAGTTGCAAATCACATTGCATTCCGCAACGAAGTGCGATTCACTTAGAAAAAAATTACACGTGAAACGAAGTTTTATGTTAACGAAATTGTATAGTTACCTTGGTCAATTAGTTTTACTGATAGTGGAAACTTCTGATTGTTCAGTTTAATTTTCTCACTGAGTAATTCACGCATGTATTCTCCGGCTTTTTCACCAATTTTCGCTCCATCTTCGCCATCTTGTTCATTTTCACCACCGGGTGCATTGCGTTTAAAATCGCTGCTATTATATCCATTTTTATCGTACTGTGCCATTTTCACAGTATTAACACTATTAAATAATTATAAAATATAATTTGCAAAATATGTTGCAAAAAGTCAGGTAGGTACGCTCGTACAGAGAAGAGACGCCAAGCGGCAACGACAACTATTTCAATATGGCGGCGGCGGATATGGCGGCTAAAGCTTTCGTTCTGTATTATTTATTAATAGTTTTATGACCCAGGATACGAGTCCTTTAGTTACTCGAAAAAATTTTCGCTCTAGTTCCTATTTTTTACCCGACTGGCGAAAAAGGGAGCAGAAACTAGAGGCGTAAAATAAACGACTCATGGCTCAAATAAATACCGATACAATAGAATCAATAGGTAACCAAAATATGTTAATATCCCGATATACTTCATTCAATAACTGTACACCCATAACGATTACCGAATGAAATATATCGGTATTTTTCATCATTAGCGCAATTGAGAAAGAAAAAGAATTCCAAAATCGTCGCTTGTTTAAGTGTATTTAACTAGTCGGAATGTGTGACTAGGTACCTAAATTTACCCATTATATTTAGTGATGATATACAAAATGGCGAATTTTTTCCAAAGTAAAAGAGATAGGAATACCTACGTACAACGTTTTCTACGTTTTCTACCAACAACAACGCTGTGTCAACGCTATATCACATTCATTCGTGTCATAATTTCAATATTGTTGCTTGTTTTATTATTCAAAACGGCTACGCGGCTTAGTAAGTTTATTGATAGTAATTGTCTTTATGATTTATTTTACTGACCATTTGGTTGTTAGTTAACCCATACCGGAATGTACCTCCTCTAATCTACCTCCCTGGAGGTACAAATTACAAAAAAGTCAGATTCTTAGAAACTTGTATCCTGGGCTATTTAATTATTACTAATAAAAGAGGATATCAGGGTAGCCAACATTGGGTTTATTAAACCTTTTTACCGACTGACGAAGAAGGGAGGGTAATGTTTTCGTTTGTTTGCACAAAACCTTAATAAAAAATTGCTAAGCCGGGTTTCCAGCAAGTCTAAATTTTCAAAAATCTTTATTCAAAAGCAGAAACATCGAGACAAAGAGGCGTGGTCAAAATTTATTAGGTATAATAGTATGCTCACGACACAGGCTCACGCCTTATTTTTGGGATGTATGTGCAAAATGTAACAAAAAAAAAACCTTCCAGGTGACCTAGCTTTACAAATTTCAGGCGGTTTTTTTGTATCGGTTAATAATTTACGTTTTCACAGCCGGAATACGTGTCTTTCAGAGCCAGAGCACGACTTATGTCAGGAATATTTCTCAATTTTTATATTTTAGAAACAAGCATACGATCCGCCTGTTGGTAAGATGTAAACGCATTCTGTAGATGCTTGCTATACCAGTGGTAGCACTCATGCGTTGCCCTAAAAACCCCTTTACCCCTTTAATAAGTAAAAACAAATACGTCGAAACAAATGTTGATATTTCATTTTTATTAGCTCATTTAGATAATAATAATTTGGGCCGTGCAGAATTAAAAAATATGCACTCTATGGTCCACCATAATTTCCGCTTTTCGCATCTTGTCATTTTCGGCTGCTGCTTCCCCTAGATACAATACAATACAATACAATAACGCTTTATTGCACCAAATAAAATACAGACACAAAAAAAAAAACAAAAGATAATACAATAGGCGGTCTTATCGCTCTAAGCAATCTCTTCCAGACAGATATATAGTGCCACAAACTTATCTGGCCCGGTGGCGGGGGCGGTACGATCGACTTAAGTGTTGCCATTAAACGAAATGCCGCCAGATTTAGGGGAAACATAAAAATCAAAGAAATATATACACTGTTAAAATAATAGCATTGCTATACTTATTAGTTGTGTTGTGTGGTGTTTCAATTAAATATCAATTGCCTTCTATTTTTTGTTGATTAGTTTTAAAAATGCACCATGTTAAGTCGCGATCCTAGCTATTATATAATATTAGAGAGTTATAATATTGCACAGAAATAACTCGTTGACGATTTTTTTATTGTAAGAAATGAAATATGTGTAGAAAAAGATAATATGTATTTAAAAAAATACACCTCAATGGAATGTGCATACGCGGTAAGTAAATTAATTGTACCTGGCAATACTACATTTCAAGATGGCGGCTTTAGTTCTAAATTTGGCCACCGGGTCAGATAAGTTTGTAGCACTGTAGCACTGTAGGAACATCCACGCCTTGATGCTCCTTTACAAGGTTCTTTTTAGTTCAAGTGCTCCATCGTACCTTCACGAGAGGCTGCAACTTCGGGAAACCGATAACCGGCTGCGGTCATGCGGGAACCTTCGACTGGACTTACCCTATCATAATTCAAACGCATACTTTAAATCGTTTACCGTTAGGGCAGCAATGCTCTGGAATTCGCTCCCCACCTATGTGCGCCTGGCACCGTCAGTGGATTCATTCAAGGCTCGTCTACTCAAATCCTTTAACGAGTTGTCTTGAGCGATTCGAAATCAGTGTATTTTATTTATATATGTTATTGTGTATGTATATTTATATATAGCTGTATTATATATGTACTATTGTGTAGTGTATGTATGAGTATATATGTATAATTATAATTATTGTAGTATTTGCAAATTGCTTTCGACTTTTCGACGCCCTTGCCACTATTAATTCTCTTAACCAACACTTGAAGGTTGGCTGGTAGAGATCTCTTATAGAGATAAGCCCGCCTTTGTACATGTTCGTGATAGTTATATTGTGTATAAATAGATATATGTTCTTTGTGTACAATAAAGATACTACAAACAAACAAACAAACTGTACATAAGCGCGTTGCTCACTTGTAGGTCGGGGCGGTGTCGCAGTGGAGTCGCGGCGCGATCGTGTTTAGCTCTTTCATCATCATCATTTTGCACAAAGGATGTCCATTGCTGAACATAGGCCTTACACATAAACTTCCAGCTTTCCAACGTTGATTTAAAAAATCGTCTCTCATTTTGAAATAATACGTCTAAACGCATCTATGCTTGAAACGAAGTGACAAAATATTTGGCTACCATGGTACAAAAACTAAAGGTATGTTTCTATCTTTATCGACAAATGTGGTCACACACAATAAAATTTATCTTATCATAACTAATTATCTTATCATGATTTGAACTTCCCACACCGTCAGCTGTATTTGTATGGAAAATGATAGATTTTGACAACCATGTTCGTGACGTAGTTTTGGCAACACGGGACGAACATTTCTACCATGGGGGCTACAACGCCTCCATTTTGCCGTGGTGAGGCGACGCTTTTGACGTGGCGGGTACGAAGAGCCAGTGATGCGTCCCTACCCGCCGCGCCTCTATGTGAGCGCACTGCCATTTGTGAAAGAAAATCTAGATGCAGCGCGTCGCCTGTGCTTCAACGCCGCCGCCTTCGTGTGAATGACGGGATTTCTACTCTACTCCACAAACTAAATAGAAATGAAATGAAATGAAACGAAATGAACTGAAACGAAAAGAAACGTAACGAAATGAAATTATATTATTCATTCTGCCGATGGGCCCTTGTGGGCACTTACACAGGTCTTACACATTTTTTATTATCACTACATAGTATAAAACAAAGTCGCTTTCTCTGTCCCTATGTCCCTTTGTATGCTTAAATCTTTGAAACTACGCAACGGATTATGATGCGGTTTTTTTTAATAGATAGAGTGATTCAACTGGAAAGTTTATATGTATAATATATGCATAACATAGTAGAAAAACACTGATAATTTAGAGGTTTCTAATGTGATGTCGTAAATAAACACATTTTTTTGCTCTTTCATTGCAAACGCTGGCTGAACCCAACGAGATAGATCAAAATAATGTAGTACAGTATTGTTCACCTTAAAATGGTCTACAAAAAAGTTCGCGATGGTATATGTCTATCTCTTAGTGGTAACACACAATAACCGTTATTTTATCCTTTGCTTTTTACAAGAAATAATGCCTTATTTACGAAGCGATTTTAAGCAATACAGAATTAATCCTTATCCAATTAAGTACCTTAAATACATTGCGCATTTAATATAGATCAATATGGCCCTTCACAGCATGTAATTTAAATGAATAGTTTAGAAGATATTACACATTTAAAATGCAGGGACATAACGGCTGTGGCGGTACCGGCCGCGGAGCCGGCGGCGTGTGCCTATAACGGGGGAGGACTGGATAGGACAAAGCGCAAAGACCTTCTGTAGTACATTTAGTATCAGCATTGCACCCGTGCGAAGCCGGGGCGGGTCGCTAGTTATACTATATTAATATAATGATTTTTGAAAAAAAAAAAAACCGACTTCAGTTGGCAAGTGCAGCTTATTGGTGGAATACCTCGGGAGTCACTGCTGCCCGTCTTCGGGGAGAAAAGTTAATGCGTTATACAAGATTCCTTAGTCGCCTTGTCCAGCGCAGAGCAATAGAGTGGCGCAATTCTATTCTGCCGGCATCAGACCCTGACTTGGTGAATATGGAACCACCTCGCAATCATACCCTTTCAAATAAAGAAAAGAGAATTTGACCATACGTGCTTATAAAATTCAAGGGTTTCCCTTGATTTCTCTAGGATCCCATCATCAGATCCTGACTTGGTGAATGTGGAACTACCTTGCAAGCATACCCTTTCAAATAAAAAAGAATTTTGAAAATCGGTTCACAATTCGCGAAGATCTCGAATAACATACATACAAAAAAAAACCAGTCGAATTGATAACCTCCTCCTTTTGAAGTCGGTTAAAAAATGTGACCTGTGTTATGTGCCCACATAACTTGACAATAAGGGTATGGGTAGAGATACTCTGTATCTACACTTTGGGTTGCTCTTAACATCTTATGAGTCCATCGGTCCATGTAGTCTAGAGGGATAAATTGTTAAAAAAAGTACCGAATTTAAATTATTAATTTATTATTATGAATGGTTTAGTTCTTTAATAATAATTAATAATAATTTATACCTACTAAACATTTTATTTTCATAAAAATGTCGTTTAGTCTTCTATTACTTTGCGTCTGGCGTGTTGGATCACTATAATGCTAAATTCAAGATGCGGTGCCACCATCATTTCTATCTTTTTTGTATTTATTCTCATTACTAATACTTCATCAAATGGATCCTATCAATAAAAACAAGAAGTACATATGTAATCTATAAATTAAAAAAGCCGAAAAAGTATGTAGGTACATAATGTAAATAAAGTACATAATATTTAAGAATTTTTAAGTGGCAACATTTTTTATTTTATAATGAATTAAAATAAAAAACTTTATTGACCATAGAATATGGGTACAAAGGCGGACTTAATGCTAAGAGCAATATCTACCTACCAGTCAATCTTTTGTAAATTGTAATAGATTCATGCATTATCATTTCTAGAGCCAAAGCGTCTTAGACCTATACAGATATTTTAAATTGAGATAAATGTCTGCTGCTTTTCGTTAGACAAGGTCTGATTAAAATCTACAAATTATCCTACCAGTGTTCGGCGCATTTAAATAATTTGTACGCTAGTTGAGTCCGTTGTGTTTTTGATTTTGTCTGTATAGTGATTTTGGTCACTATTTTGTATTTTCTGTACCTGCACGTAGTGCACTCTGCCGACTAGGAATTCAAGGATTTGTTAACTTCGAACGAAAATCGAAAGTTTCGGCCTAAGTTCGGATACATTTTGGAGATACCTCGAGAAAAGAAAATATGAATGTTCATATGTATCGTATGATATAGACAATAAACTAGGCCCTGCTGGTTGAAAAACTCACCGACCCAATCGAATGAAATTCGAATCTGAAAAATTCAGAATTTTCGCCCAAAATTTCAGATTGCACTTCGGAGTAGGCCCCCAGGCTCTGGCGAAACCGAGGTATTTCTTTTTTTTCATAAAACGAAGGTCGCGTCACCAAGCATACTTTCTGCCGGTAAGCAGTCATCTATCTGATGTAAGCAGGCATCGCATCCTATGGACGCTCGCAACATCAGAAGTAGCCGTTGTAAAATCCTCTTCACGCAAGTAGGTGAATATTGGGAATCCTAAAACATATATATCTATAATATATGTAAAATATGATAGATATGATAGATACACTCTGATCTAGCTGTCGCTCGATCATTGTCGTGTTAGTATTTTTGGTTGCATGAAAAATGAAAATACGAGGCTGTATATTTTACAAATATTATAGATATATATGCTTTAGGATTCCCAATAATCACCTACTCACGCATTTCTTGAAGAACCTCATACTGCAGTTTCTTGGGAAGGTACCTTAGGGGCCATTCATTTATTACGTAAGACTATTTTCGCTAGTTTTTGACCCCTTCCTCCCCCTATTATAAGAAAAAATAAGAATATGCCGACCCCCTCCCCCCTGTTAAATATTTATTATGTAAGAATCTAAAGGAAAAAATTAGCGATGTAACGACTCGACTTTTTAAACCGATTTGAGCATAAACCGAGTTGCGTCGATTAGCGCGTCTACTAAACCGATTTGGCCGAGTCGAAAGCGATGTAACGACTCGACTTTTTAAACCGATTCAAACCGAGTTGCATCGATTAGCGCGTCTACTAAACCGATTTGGCCGTGTCGAAAGCGATGTAACGACTCGACTTTTTAAACCGATTCAAACCGAGTTGCGTCGATTAGCGCGTCTACTAAACCGATTTGGCCGACTCGAAAGCGATGTAACGACTCGACTTTTTAAACCGATTCAAACCGAGTTGCGTCGATTAGCGCGTATACTAAACCGATTTGGCCGACTCGACTTTTTAAACCGATTCAAACCGATTTGAGCATAAACCGAGTTGCGTCGATTAGCGCGTCTACTAAACCGATTTGGCCGAGTTGAAAGCGATGTAACGACTCGACTTTTTAAACTGTTTCAAACTGATTTACCGAGTTGCGTCGATTAGCGTGTCAGCACGTCTTGCGTCTACTAAACCGATTTGGCTGAGTCGAACTTACTTACGCATCTCGTTCGCGTCGCTCTGCGCGCATTCATGCTCGTTTGGCCGTTTGACCGTTTGCATGTTTGGCCGTTTGCCCGTTTGGCCGTTTGCTCGTTTGGCTGTTTGCCCGTTTGGTCGTTTGCTCGTTTGGCCGTTTACTCGTTTGGCCGTTTGCTCGTTTGGCCGTTTACTCGTTTGGCCGTTTGACCATTTGCTTGTTTGGCCGTTTGCTCGTTTGCCCATTTGGTCGTTTGGCTGTTTGCCCGTTTGGCCGTTTGCTCGTTTGGCCGTTTGCCCGTTTGGCTGTTTGCTCGTTTGGCCGTTTGGCCGTTTGCTCGTTAGCCGTTTGGCCGTTTGCTCGTTTGGTCGTTTGCCCGTTTGCTCGTTTGGCTGTTTGCTTGTTTGCTCATTTGGCCGTTTGCCCGTTTGGCCGTTTGGCTGTTTCCTCGTTTGGCCGTTTGCCCGTTTGGCCGTTTGACCGTTTGGCCGGTTGGCCGTTTGCCCGTTTGGCCGTTTGACCGTTTGGCCGTTTGCTTGTTTGCCGTCCGTCCGTCCATCCATCCATTCATTCAAAGCGGTCACTTCTGAGAAAGTCATATTTTAGCGCCGCCACCGCCGCTGCCAACACAGCATCTCCTTCCTTTCTGGTGACCTCACTCACTCGCAGGAACACAACAACCCTCAATGGAATTGTTATTTGGATGCGGTATTCTGTGAGGTTGAGGTACATACACCAGTCGGGCAGCTTACAATTACGCTCCCTACCTCTCTTTTCGCCAGAGCTTCGTTTGTCAGTCAGCAGGGTGCACCGCGTGCAGGTGAAGTTGACTTTGGTTCAAATACGTTGATGAACCACTTACACCCCAAAATGGGGTTGAATTGAACCAATGATTGGTAGTTTAGTTTAGTTATGTACCTACCTCCTACCTAACCTACCTACGCACGCGGTCCAGAAAAACAATTACGTATATAGATTAATTATTTATTACCATGCTTGTCTTATATTTTTTTTATAATACGTCTGATGGCAGACAATTATACGGCCCGGCTGATGTGAAGCGGCTACTTCACTTCGATTCAGTCGGACTTACGGACGGACGAGTGACGACGCGAAATAACCGTAACCGCTACTCCAGTCGGGCACCGGCTTTTCTGATTGTTCAGCATGCGGGACGGTATAAACTCGTACCGACAGGCGCGCGCATGCGCGCAGAGCGACGCGAGCGAAATGCGTAAGTAAGTTCGACTCAGCCAAATCGGTTTAGTAGAGTAGACGCGCTGACGCGCTAATCGACGCAACTCGGTTTATGTTCAAATCGGTTTAAAAAGTCGAGTCGTTACATCGCTTTCGACTCGGCCAAATCGGTTTAGTAAAGGCGCTAATCGACGCAACTCGGTTTATGCTCAAATCGGTTTGAATCGGTTTAAAAAGTCGAGTAACGACTCGACTTTTTAATCGGTTTAAAAAGTCGAGCAACGACTCGACTTTTTAATCGGTTTAAAAAGTCGAGTAACGACTCGACTTTTTAATCGGTTTAAAAAGTCGAGTAACGACTCGACTTTTTAAACCGATCATCGCTATCAAACCGATTCAAATCGGTTCAAACCGATTCAAATCGCGATTTCGTCGATTCGGTTTGGAATCGACTTGCATGAATTGTCTAACCGATTCAACTCGGTTTGACAAAATTCCAGATCGTAACATCACTAGAAAAAATCATTTTTTCTAAGTAACAATTTTTAGAAATGTTAATTTGTACTTACAAAGGTGCTAAGAATTTTTATTTTTTGGTAATAATAATCGCTTTTTAAAAGTATAATTTTAACATTGCGCATTTTTGATCTTGGCTCCTCTTCACAATGGGACGTGATGGCCCATCAAATGATCGTCCATAATCGCCGCCATGATCGGGCAGCTCTCCACACAATCGTGTCTATTCATTTACTGACTGTCTACTGTTATGATAAGACGTCTATCGATGATGGATATCAAAGTGATCACGGCTGCGGCAATATTTCTACTTAGCTCTTATAATCATTTACTTAATGTGCGCAGAAACAGAATTGTGAATTGTAAAATCCAATTCTGATTTTGATATAGTTCTTTTTTTTTTTATACTACGTCGACTGGCAGACAAGCATACGGCCCATATTAACGCTCGCAACATATAATATCGCTCGCGCACCGCCACCCCCGCTGCCAACGCAGCTTTTTCTTCCTTTCTGGTGACCTCACTCACTCGCAGGAACACAACAGCCCTCAAGGGAATTGTTATTTGACTGCGGTATTCTGTGAGGTGGAGGTACATTCCCCAGTCTGGTAGCTTACAATTACGCTTCCTACGTAATGGCTCCTCTTCACAATGGGACGTGTTGGCCCATCAAATGATCGTCCATAATCGCCGCCATGATCGGGCAGCTCTCCACACAATCATGTCTATTCATTTACTGACTGTCTACTGTTATGATAAGACGTCTATCGATGATGGATATTAAAGTGATCACGGCTGCGGCAATATTTCTACTTAGCTCTTATAATCATTTACTTAATGTGCGCAAAAACAGAATTGTGAATTGTAAAATCCAATTCTCATTTTGATATAGTTCTTTTTTTTTTATATATATACTACGTCGGGTGGCAGACAAGCAAACGGCCCATATTAACGCTCGCAACATATAATATCGCTCGCGCGCCGCCACCCCCGCTGCCAACGCAGCTTTTTCTTCCTTTCTGGTGACCTCACTCACTCGCAGGAACACAACATCCCTCAAGGGAATTGTTATTTGACTGCGGTATTCTGTGAGGTGGAGGTTGTACTTCGGGGAATGTATTCCCCAGTCTGGTAGCTTACAATTACGCTTCCTACCTCTCTTTTGGCCAGAGCTTCGTTTGTCAGTCAGCAGGGTGCACCGCGTGCAGGTGAAGTTGGCTTTGGTTCAAAGATCTTGATGAACCACTTACACCCCAAATTTTTGATATAGTTCTATGAACCGAAAAGGTTTTTCAGTCGTTCACGTCACCATATTGTGTTTGTAAATCGACAGAAAGAACTAACTAGATACATAAGTACAGAACACTAAGAATATGTCCCTCTTTATTTTTTTACCGAGACGTCTACACGTCTACACTGTACCCGAGACAACTACGTACTGACTAATCGGCGATGTGTGGACGCGCACACAATCATGGGCCAACATTCCTTTGATGTACCGACAACTTACCGATTATCGGCGATGACGCCCGATCACAGACAAACACTCACGATCACGCCCTCTACACAATCGTGCTTGTCTGTAATCGTCCATCATGGGCCATTGTGAAGAGGGGCCATAAGAACTATCAAGACTCCCTCCCACCCCCTTGTAAGAAAAAAATAAGACATGGTCGACCCCCCTCCCCCCTGAAATCGTCTTACGTAATAAATGAATGGCCCCTTAGCAGGTAATTCATTCCACAATCTGAGAGTTCGTGTAAGAAAACTTCTCTAGAACCATACAGAACGCGACCTTATATCCAACGTGTGGAAAACGTGGTCTCTGGGACCGTACAGAAAGCGACCATCTTGTCTCCAACATATGATGACGAGTTCCCTGCCTAGTGTTGTCTTACGAAGCGTATGGTTACTAACCACTTCTTTTATGTATATCTGGGCTAAATTCCCTAAGCGTTGCAACGATAATCCGAAGTTTGTAGCTCGTATTAGACTTAAATTTGTCAATATTGGTGCACCTGTAATAAAAATAAAAAAATATTTAAAAACAAATTCGAATTAAAACATCAATGATTCGGCATCAACATATATTCATTCATATAGAGTATAGAGCAGTGGTTTCCAACCTTATTTTGTTCGCGTTTAGGAGGTTTTTTTGGGAGTAGGGTCTCAAGTGTCATATAAATACATTATTCTATAACTGGACTTGTTAGTATTTTGTATGTTAGTGCTAATCTCTTTCATTAGAAGTTTGTATCACGGGCCATATTTTTACCTCTCACGGACCACCGGTTGGGACCTCTGGTATAGAGCGTACTCGTAACGTATACGTACCTATGAAAAGTCTCAAAGTTAATAAATTATAGAAATTATATCATCAGGATGGTTTGTACCTTCATTATTGGTCATAACAACTCCTTCCACTGATTCGTCGTCCATTATTCGATCTACCATCGGATTAACACTGTTTATGGTTGCTGTCTGAAATATTTACATTGAACTATAATTAGACTAGGTGACCCGACAGACGCCCTGCGTAAACGGTTCAAGTTACGCAATAATTATATACGAAGGAATAGAAGTTCTAAAAAAACATAAAAAGTTCTAAAAAAACAAAAAAAAAAAAAGAAAATTTTCTGTAAAAAATTTTTCGGTCGAAAAAAATCGTTTTTTTTCGATTTCCATAAAAGTTATTGACTTTTCCAAATTTTGTACATCTTCTTAAAGTCCTGCAAATTCCGCGTCTTTTGAGCCCTCATACGTCCTCGTGGCCCTAAACCTCAGGGTATCACGGGCGAGTCGCACTTTTAGCGAAAATGGGGGCCTACTGGAGCGAACGAAAAAACATAATCAATGTTAAAAACGGGTTGCACTCCGGAAGTGCCGGTAGAAGTGAAAACTTGAACATTAAACGTTGTGCATTTTTGAATTTACCTGAAGATGTTTGTCATTAACTTAATCCTAGGACCTATTTTTGGAATCAAAATAATCGATCAACCCCTTACCACCAACTCATATAGCGATTCAATAACTGAATAGAATGCTTATTCATACCAATGAATAAGCGACTCTATTTCAAATTCAATTGAGTCGCTTATTCTTAAGCATTCTATTCAGTTATTGAATCGCAATAAGAGTTGGTGGTAAGGGGGCTGAATTGGCTGCAGCTTAGGTGGTCGGTAGGGTGCCAGGGGCCCTACCGCCGAAGCTGAAGCCGATTACCGTTGAATAATTTGATTCGAAAAATATGACTTACGTTTTAGTTATTGACAAACATCTTCAGCTCAGTTGGTAGAGCTCTAGGGTTTCTACCAGATAAGCTAAACACAATTACCTTCAATCTAAGCTGAAGTTTAATATTTGTAATAAAAAAATCGAATGGTTATCGGTTTCAGCTTCGGTCGTCGGTAGGGCGCCAGGTTGAATCGTCAGGCAAGATTATAGGTATGGGGCCATTCATAAATTACGTCACACGAGTTTCATGATTTTTTGACCCTCCCCCCGTCCTTGTCACAGCTGGTCACATTTGTGAGACTCGCCCCCTCCCTAGTGTGACGTCACATATTTTGCAAATTTACATGTAGAGTTGCAAATGGTTTTTTTTTCGTTAATAGTTCAAAGTTCAGTGTTAACACTTAGATTATAATATATTTTGAAATGTCCCGTCACGAAATTTAGGACCCCTCCCACCCCCTTGTCACACAATGCCACACTTCATCGACCCCCTCTCTCCCCCTTAACGTGTGACGGAATTTATGGATGGCCCCGATGTAAAAATACCTTACATGCATGATCGCGTTAATTCCCGTCGTTATTATAATTTTTACCGAGTGAGTATACTGAGGATGACTTTCCTACCGGTAGAATTAATAATAATAGAGTACTTTATTATTTTATACTTACCGTTTGTACTAGCCATTCATCTCGAGAGTCTTTTAATAAGTTTTGTATAACCTTCATAGTATTCCGAAGTATGGAGACTATGGAGGTTTAGGAAAACGTCAGTCTGAAACACAAGAGATTTTTTCATAAGCTCCTGCGGTGACACGTTAGCAGTGGTGGCGGTAACGTGTACTTTCTTTAAACCTAACCTTTCGCGTGCCGCGGTTCCACTATGGTAGGGCAAACCATACATGGTGGGTACAGCGTTTTGGTGCAGCACTTGGTATATAATTAACAGGCCGCGGCACGTGAGGGATTAATCTATTGTTGCCATCTCTAAATGCTAGCAACCAGGACAAGATGCGTGAAAATGGATTTTCAATCTTAAAACGATGACATGTCATTAGTGTTTTTAGTACTAGCAGGCCTCCTCCGTCACTCAATGTACTAGCGCGCTATAGTTACCTACCGCCCGGCCGAGCGGTCTCGGGCCGTTTGCGGACCAAATTCAGGCCCTGCGATTGCTGTGGGATCGCGCCGTGCGAAGCAATCACAACTGTATGCTTTTAGGCACATTTTAGCATGCAGCGGTTGCTGACGAGACGGAGTAGGCTATTATAGCAGTAGGTATTGGAAATTTTCTACTGAGTGAAGTATCTGTTACGTAGTAACTATTATGTAATCTGTGGTACTAGCAATACCTATTTTTTTTTTCTGTCATCAGAAGGTTATTCGCAACATGGAGCGAGCGGTAGTGATTTAAAACTTTTAACCTTCGACTAGAAATGAAACCCCGCCCGGACGATCTCCGGACACCCTTCAAATTAGGGCAAATCCGGGGACACCCCGGATGGATGGCAACCCTAGGTTAATCAAGAAACAGTGTCACTCGCTTGTTTAGTTTTACCTTACGAGTATACTGTGGTTTTACTTACAAAATTCATGAAATAATGAATCATACTACGAACAGGTCACTCTATCGAACGCCTGGTAGTTCAGAGTAGAATGGAGGGTACAAGACCACGTGGCAGATCATCTATGAGATGGACCGACCAGATAAAGTCTACTGTGGGCGGCCCATTACATGAGTGTACCAGGAGTGCTTCGAATTGAGTGAGATGACGAGAGATCGCGAGACGAGCGACAATAGCCTCATACCTCCCTCATCACAACCACGACGCTCTGTTAACAGCGTCACGAAGAAGAAGAATGAACCATAAAATATAGTGTGGGGATTAAGTCGTTTATCAATATCTTTGAACCAAAGTCACTTGCACGTAGTGCACCCTGCTGACTGACAAACGGGGCTCTAGTGAAAAGAGAGATGGGCATAGCGTATTTTTTAAGCTGCCCGACTGGGGAAGTACCTCCATCTCACAGAATACCGCAGATAAATAACTTGGTTTCTTGTGTTCCTGCGAGTGAGTGAGGTCACCAGAAAGAAAGAAAGGAGGGAACTGGTCTCCATGGTCGGTGCTGGTTAGTTTCCATCAGGCGACATACATGCTCTTTTGCCCCCCTCGCATTAAAAAAAAATAGTTGTTACAAGGAAACTTGTGGAAAGCGGCCATTTTTAGCACATTTTACTTCAACAACTACAAAGTACATTATTTTATCAATTTAAAGAGTTATTAAAAACTATGGTGGTTAATAAACAATCATGTAATTTATAAAAAAACAGTTTTTTGATTCATTGTGTATTTAGCGAATAATTTTCACTCGAGTGGCGCCAACTTCGCAGCAGATATGGGCCTTATCTTATATTGAAATGGGTCCAGTGCTGTAGTGCAGCACCGGTGGCACGCTGACCGCTCTTGGATATTTTGTGCACTCCCTATTCTTTAATAACTTCTCTCTGACTGTCTGAAGACATGTTCCATGTATTTCAGTATGCCTTTAATTGGGAAGAGCGTGTAGTCCTCCAGATCTGGGTACGCCTTTCCTAGGATTACCATTCGTTTGCCGGCTAGGGCATGACATTGACACATCAAGTGCATCATGTTTTCATAAGGTTCCCTGCATTCTGGGCTATTGACAAGTCTCATCTTGTATAGGTGACCATGGCAGGAATAATACCCAGTCAGTGCCCCAAGGATGAGACATATCCGTTTCCTGACGTATTTTTTCTGTTTTTTTTATATGAAAGGGGGGAAAATGATGCATGCATGCGCATGCAAGGCATGTGGGTCACCTGGTGGAAAGCAATCACCACCGCCTATGGAGATCAGCGACTCTAAGGGGTCACCGATCCGTTGCCAGTCTTTTAAGGGAAATGAAAACTCTGTTCTTGAAGGCACCCATGTCGTAGTTGTTCGGAAATACCGCTGAAGGAAGTTGATTCCACAGTTTCACTATTCGTGGTATAAAATGTCTTAGGAAACGTACTGTAGTAGATCGCCAATTATCAAGATGATACGGATGGAATTCAAATTTATGGCGAGTTGTACGGTAGTGGAATTCAGCGGCAGGTATCAAATCAAACAGCTCATCCGAGCACTCCCCGTGATACAGTTATATTTCTGTATATCGATGCCTTACAGCCGAAAAGGGATAAGCGCCATATTTCAAACTTTACAGGAGAGTGATTTAAAGTTAATTTTTTTTTGAAAAAAATTCATAAAAACTATAGTTTAGTTCCCGAGAGGCTGAAAATGTGTTTATGTTGTATTTAACATACTATTTATTGAATTACAGTGTTATTTTTTTATAATTCAACTTGCAACCCCTATTTACTGTCGGTAATCCTCAAATGATCTCATTTCACAAACAGGCAAAATGTCGTAAATGAAAATACAAGAATTATTCGCTTCCAGCAAAAATGATATAACTACACCTCATGTTTCATTATAATTGAACTAAAATAGCACAAGTGTGAGATTATTGAAAATAAAATTGAGGAAATATGGTATAACCAGCTATCAAATGAAAATTTACTGAATGCGAAATTGTATAAGTAGATTTTTTTAATAGGAATAATTTGCTTATTAGATTACTCTTTGATGCATTTCGATGTGTTTCTTCTTAAAAAATATTTTTTCGAGTAGAAAAGATTTCAGGTGGCGAACCTGAAATCTTTACTAGGGGTACTAAAAAAGTAAAAAAAAAAATGAATCAAATCAGTCTTTAATTGACACAGAAATGAATGCCACATGCTAAAATGTAATAGGTAATACTTAATAACAATTGTTTGTAATAAACGCTCTTATTACGATCTTATGTACCCGAGATCAAATCAACTTAGAATTATCACAATTGAAATATCTAGTCGAAATAAATTTTCATTTATCTATCTAAATCTATAAAAGAAGAAACTGACTGACTGACCTATATATCAACGCACAGCCCAAACCGCTGAGTCTAAAGATTTCAAATTTGGCAAGTAGGTTCCTTATGACGTCTAGAGGTGCACTAAGAAAGGATTTTTCAAAATTCTACCCCTAAGGGGGTGACGAGGTTTCAAAGCTTGTATGGGGAAACAAGATTAGTTGGACTATTTTATCCGAAAATTTACATGAGTACTTTTATTGAGAAATGAGTAAACAGGTGTTTCAGGATTTTTTAAAATTCAACCCCTAAAAGGGTAAAATGGGTTGTATAAGTCTGAAAATCGTCATGGGTATTGTTTTTATGGTTTATCGGGTCGCTAATTACGAAAACAACAACAATTTTATGATCTAACATAGTCGACGTGACATAAAATCACCCCTGTGGGGATGCGGTGGGGTTGAAATATACAAAAGAAGAAACTGAGTGACTGATGATATATATCAACGCACAGCCCAAACTACTGGGTATAGAGCTTCCAAATTTGGCACGTAGATTCCTTATGATGTCTAGGGGTGCACTAAGAAAAGACTTTTCAAATTTCATCCCCTAAGAGGGTGAAACGGGGGTCCAAAGTTTGTATGAGGAAACAAGATTAGTTGAACTATTTTATCCGAAACTTTACACGAGTACTTCTATAGATAAATTAGCAAACACATGTCTCAGGACTTTTCAAAATTCAACCCCTAAAGCGGTAAAACAGGGTGAAAAAGTCTGAAAATCGTCATGGGTATTATTTTTATGATTTATTGGGTCGCTGATTACGAAAACAACAACTATTTTATAATCCAACATAGCCGAAATGACTTAAAATCACCCCTGTCACGGTCACGGTGGGGTTAAAATGTCATAATATATTGATATACCCATATTGATGGGTGTTGATTCTATGGTTTTCTGGGAAGTCAATTACAAAAATGGCACCGATTTGAAAATATCAACCCCTAAATGGGTAAAATAGGGTCAAAAAGTCTGAAAATCGTCATGGGTATTGTATGGTTTATCGGGTCGCTGATTACGAAAATAACAACGATTTTAAAATTCAACGTGGCTAACGTGTCCATCATCCTCCATTGAGGTGCGATGAGGTTGAAATGCCTATATGTATATCAATATATGTGTAGTATTTACGGGTTTTCGGAACGCCAATCCATACTAATATTATAAATGCGATAGAATGTCTGTTACCTCTTCACGCTTAAATCTCTGGACCAATTTAGATGAAATTTGGTTGAGAGATACCTGGAGTCCTGGGAAAGGATTATGATCCTTTCCCAGGACTCTAGGTATCTCTGGTATGCCTAAGAAAGGTAGGTATGCCTAAGAAAGTTTTTATCCCAGAAATTACCTAATATTGTTATTTATTGTAACCGTAGGGCGGTAACGTGACTATCATCTCCTATTGGGATGGGATGGCGTTGAAATGTCTAAAATGTGGTGAAAAAGTCTGAAAATCGTCGATAGGTATTGTTTTTATGGTATATCGGTCGCTGATTACGAAAAAAAACAACTATTTCAACATAGCCAACGTGACAACTCTGTAGGGGTGCAATGGGGTTGAAATGTTATAATATCAATATGGGTGTTGATTCTATGGCTTTCTGGGACGTTAATTACGACAATGGCAACGATTTGAAAAAATAACGTAGTGGACACGAATTACTTAAAAAGATTTTTTAAATTTTACCTCTAAGAGGGTGAAACGGTCCAAAGTTTGTATGGGAAAACGAGATTAGTTGGACTATTTTAACTAATTCTAAATATTTACAGGGGCTATATGTAATAACCTCCTTTTTGCTTTCTATTTATGAACCGGGAAAAATATACTAAACGCCAAATAAAGTAGCGAAAATGTGGCCTAACTACAATAAGCGACCAATATATTTTATAAAGGAACAGGCATAAAATACTAACCCGAATTTAACAAATAATTATTTATAAGCAAAATAACATAAACGTATGTTTCTGAATGTTTGCTTCCAGCAAAAATAGATTAACGTTGTAATGATTGAATATTACAGAGAGCCCAAAATGCATAAGTTATTTGTTTTCAAATATTCTTTGATCAACAACCAAAAAAAAAAAAAACTTCAAAATTTCTGTCGTTTAGAGCGAATAAATGTAGCTCATGTCCCTATTATTACTACCGCCTAAGCGACATAAAGTGTCACTTAGAAACATGTAACCCAGACCAAACGACGCAGAAAAAAATGACGATTCTGGCCATATATATAAGTCCATTCTCCAAAAAATGGCGCTTATCCCTTTTCGGCTGTAAGGCATCGATATGTTTGTACCAATTCACTGTGCCTTCGCCAATGGTTTCCTTAGAGTGAAGTATTCCACTGTTAACTTATGGGCCATAAACGTTATTTAACGTTAAGAGCCCTATTACATTTGCACGCTGACGAGCTCTCGCGCAGTACTAAACCCGCGAAGGCCGCCGGTGCATCGTTTTTTGTAGTAATTTTGAAGTTATATTTATCGTTTTTATTGAAATAAGATAATAAATTCATGCTACAAAGTTTATTCATCATGAAGTAACAATTATTCTCGTATAAATTTTGCTCAATAATATTATCGTTTAATCGAGAAATTAACAGTTTACTTAAAGCGATTTTCGAAGTTTTTTTGGTTAAAAGAATGTTTTTTTTTATATATTAAATCAATGATATTTCAAAATTCCGAGGCCGCTATGTACTATACGACTATATAACAAATAACATTCTATTTTTTTCATTTCATTTGTTTGGAACAGTAGTACAATCCAGGAGCTCAAAATAGTGAATGCGCGCATTTTATGAAAATCTTTCTCTGCAATTTTGGGTTTATTTAAAAAGTTAAGCAAAATTTACAAAAAGCGAGACCGCTACGTACTATGCCAATAGCTATTCTGTACTATTCATTATGTCAACATTGTTAATGTATTTTTGTTTCCGAGATCGAGAACGCCAAAATTGGCCATTTTACGCAAAAATCACAGTCAAAATGTAATATGGCTCTTAATAATGGCTTCTGTTAGTATTGAATTAAACTCTTTTGGACATCATTATTCGAGTTCCTCCCTTAATAATATTCTATTTAAATATACGAACAGGGGGGCCCTTTGAATTATAAAGGGCGAAGTACGATATGCCGGAGTCATCTATCATTCTTATTTTTCTTTGTTTCATTGTCTTGCTATTAAAAATAAAATGGATGCTTCGTGGAAATTTTAATTAAATGACATTTGAACACATGATTATTTCATACATCATTCGTTCGGCAACCAACAAAATTATGTCAAAATGAATTGATTATAGTGGTATTACTGGTCGACAAGGCAAAGGCGTGACAGTTGAGCATGGCCCAAATGACGATTTTCTTCTGAGATCTAATTGGAAGTCAGAGTTTTTCAAACGAAGTTTTCGCCTTCAACTGTATAAGGTCCAGGGGCCTACCGCCGAAGCTGAAGCCGATTACCATCGGTTCTTTGATTCCAAAAATTGGTCTTATTTTATTATTATATTATTGTTATTGACAAACATCTTCAGCTTAGTCGGTAGATCTCTAGGACTCCTACCAACTGAGCTAAACATTATTAGCAACAATCTAAGCAGTAGTTACATTTTCGCAATAAAAAAATCCGATGGTAATCGGCTTCAGCTTCGGCGGTAGAACCCTAGGTCCGGCCTGGAATACTGTTCAAACCTCTGGGCTGGTGCGCTCCAGTACCTGCTTGCTCAATTTGATCGCATACAATGTACAGCGGTTCGAGTGAGTGAGATTCTATCGACGGTGCCATTCTTACATGTAGAGGTAGTGTCACAGAATAATATGTAGTGTATTCCACACACTCCACAGTCTCGCCGCTTTCTTTGTAGACGAGGTGGTATACTCAGTTGAATCCGCAAAGTTGACTAGAAATACGTAGTACTCAGTGTCGTAACTATACCATCAGGGGCCCGTGGCAAATTCATCAGATGGGCGCTCAGAGGATGGGCCCCTCTCTAACAAATCATCTAGGTAACCAACACTAAAGAAGTATTTTGTACATTTCATCATCATCATCATCATCAGGTCATTTTAGTCTCCACTACAGGAGCACGACCCTCTCCCGTCCGTTCTAGACAGAAGGAGGATTTGGCCTACACTCCCCACGCTGGCCAGACGGGTTGGGAAGGCCTGATCGATGTTTTATAATGTATTTCCCTTAGTCGCCTGGTACGACATCCACGGGAAGAGACGGAGTGATTCTATTCTAGTCTGCCGGAAACCACACGGCCATTACATTTTTGGTTAATAATCTATAATTTTACTTTTAAGAAATATGATAATGTACCTGCCTATTAAAATTTTGTATGCTGTATATTTATAGCCTAACTTAAAAAAACACTATTTTTGTACTAAGCTCTCGAGCCTGGGGCCCCCACTGCAGGGTGGCAGCTGTAGCTCTGCCACCCTGTAGTTACGCCACTGGTAGTACTATTAACTATATACTAGAAGACATCACGACATCACCAGATGATCCAAGTTAGAAAATTAATATGCAGTAAATGATACTTATTGTTGCTTACCTATTATTCTAGACTTATTTTAATCTTCCTTCCAGCTTGCGTTTAGTTTTCTGAACAACACAAGCACAGAAGTCCTTACTACAAGCCACTAGTAGTTCAAATGTTTTCGTCTCGATTCTGTACGCGATTAGTTCGTTCAAGACATCCTGTTGGTCATGGAATTTGATTAATTAGAGGTCCAATCTGTGGTATTATTCCTACTGAGTGCTTAGTGTTCCACGTGAAAATGTCTTTATAATTATTTCCATAGGCAAGCAATTAAAAAAAAACCGGACAATCGCGAGTCAGACTCGCGCTCGAATAGTTCCGTACCATCTATAAAAACGGCAAAAAAGTCATGTTTGTTGTATGAAAGCCCCCCTAAAATATTTTATTTCATTTTAATTAAATTATCTATTTTTAAAGTGAATATATAACTAAATATTCTGTGAATATTTCAAGAAAAAAAATCACGGTTGTTGTATGGGAGCCCCCTTAAATATTTATTTGGTTCTGTTTTTTAACCGACTTCAAAAAAGGAGGAGGTTCTCAATTCGACTGAATATTTTTTTGTATGTATGTTATTCGATATCTTTGCGAATTGTGAACCGATTTTCATAATTGTTTTTTTATTTGAAAGGGAATGATTGCAAGGTGGTCCCATATTCACCAAGTCAGGGTCTGATGATGGGATCCCAGAAAAAACGAAAAATCGAGAAAATCCCTTAAATTTGCCTATTGCCGGCTACCGGCAGAATAAAATTGTGCCACTCCATTGCTCTGCGCTGGATGTGGTACAAGGCGAATAAGGAATCTTGTGTCACGCGATAACTTTTCTCTCGAAAGACGGGCAGCAGCGTCTGCCGGGGTATTCCACCAATAAGCTGCGCTCGCCAACTGAAGCCGGTTTCATTTTTTTTTTTAAATCAACTTTATTTTTATTTGTTGTTATAGCGGCAATAGAAATACATCATCTGTGAAAATTTCAACTGTGTAACTATCATGGTTCATGAAATACAGCCTGGTGACATTTTTATAACCTGTGTGGCGTTAGTTTTACAGCATGCCCCCCCCCCCATCTCTTCCCTTTAAGTGCCTTTAACTTACGAGTTCTGTCACTGCGTGCATCACAGCCTTGTTTATATGTGGTAGCTGGCATGATAGTACCTGCGCCATGGTTGTAGGTACTGTGCAGATTTCTACTATATCTGAAAAAAATGGTAAAAATGGTAACATTTTTTTTATTTTCTTTTTAATACTACATTGGGAGCACAGAACACAGCATCTCCTTCCTTTCTGGTGACCTCACTCACTCGCAGGAACACAACAACCCTCAAGGGAATTGTTATTTGGCTGCGGTATTCAGTGAGCTGGAGGTACATTCCCCAGTCGGGTAGCTTACTATTACGCTCCCTACCTCTCTTCTCTGAAGTTGGCTTTGGTTCAAAGATGTTGATGAACCACTTACACCCCAGTACTTACACGTAAAGCTCAGATCGATGACGTAAAAAGCTTTGCCAGTTTGATTTTTGTATCAAGCTATTTTCTGTATGTACCTATTCGAGTGCAAGTGACAAGTGTCACGAGCGATATGGTTAAATGAACGGAGCTTTATGTCAAGCTTGATATTTTGGTGTTTCTACATTTATATACAACACTAGCTTCCACCCGCGACTTCATCCGCGTTTTCGAATAATTTTAACAAAAAAAAAACCAACTCCAAATATTACTTTGCATTTATGTATGTAGATACAGGCTGATGATGACGATGAAAAAAATATGGGACCAATCTGGAAGTATACTCTTTCAAATAAAAAAAGTTTTTGCAAATCGGTTTATAAATCACGGAGTAATTAAGTAACAAAAATTAAAAAAAAAATACAGCCAAATTGAGAACCTCCTCCTTTTATGGAGTCGGTTAAAAAATCTTTTAATTTTTTTGGGTCAATATGTAGCCTATGACACTCACAAATAACGCGACTTTCTACTTGTAAAAAAAAAATCTAAATCGGTTCAGTGGATCCAGATATTACCCCAACAACCTCACAAATATTAACTCTTATAATATTTGTATAGAAGAATTAGTAGTTGAAATCCTACTTCCTTATGATAATAATAATAATTTATTTATTTCAGACAATTATTACAGTCCATATTTGTTAGTACAAAATACTTATTCTATGTTAGTAAAACAGACCACACACTTAAACATGTACCTAAAACCTGTTGTGGCACTCTGGTTCGTGCAATTCAAGCCAGAGGACCACAAAGGGACCGTCCATACGGTCAGCTACGACACTCAGGAGGCTCACGAGTTCACGTGCAGGCCCGCGATATCACAAGTTTACCGTTGGGATCATCCCTTCGAGTACTAAAAAGTTTGGCAACTCCTATTTATGTCGCACCATTAAAAAGTGGAACGCGTTGCCGGCATACGTATTTCCTCATTCATACAATATGGGAACGTTCAAGCGAAGCGTGAAGAAGCATCTTGTAGGTCAGCATGACAGCGTCAACTGACAAGACACCAAGGTCTCTTGTCCGTTGCCGATGCGATTGGGGTTCCTCTTTTCGCTTACCATCAGGTGAAGTGGAGCTGCTGAGCTAATATTAAAAAAAAAAGGCTGCTGCCACTGGCCCGCGTCCGCAGCGCCATCGAGGCCGCCCTCTTGCGCAAAGTGGCATGGAATCCATATTAATCATGTGTGTGTTTTTCTGGCAGAAAGCAGTGGCGTATTAAGGCTAAAGCGAGCCCTAGGCAACATTGTATTTCAGGGCCGACTAAAGATGTTTTCACTTAAAAAAAAAAAAAAAAAAATCCAAATTTTCGGGCCCTAAAAATTACGGGCCCTAGGCACCTGCCTAGGTTGCCTAGGCCTTAGTCCGCCCCTGGCAGAAAGGAAGGAGATGCTGATGATGATAGATGATGTTGGCAGCGGGGGTGCCTGCGTGCGAGCGATATTTTATGTTGCGAGCGTTAATATGGCTACGGCAACCGCTTCACATCAGGCGGGCCGTATGCTTGTGTGCCACCTGACGCAGTATAAAAAACAACAACGACAGCCGTTACAGCTAGCGATGTAACGACTCGACTTTTTAAACCGATTCAAACCGATTTGAGCATAAACCGAGTTGAGTCGATTAGCGCGTCTACTAAACCGATTTGGCCGAGTCGAAAGCAATGTAACGACTCGACTTTTTAAACCGATTAAAAAGTCGAGTCGTTACTTGACTTTGTAAACCGATTAAAAAGTCGAGTCGTTGCTCGACTTTTTAAACCGATTAAAATGTCGAGTCGTTACTCGACTTTTTAAACCGATTCAAACCGATTTGAGCATAAACCGAGTTGCGTCGATTAGCGCCTTTACTAAACCGATTTGGCCGAGTCGAAAGCGATGTAACGACTCGACTTTTTAAACCGATTTGAGCATAAACCGAGTTGCGTCGATTAGCGCGTCAGCGCGTCTTGCGTCTACTAAACCGATTTGGCTGAGTCGAACTTACTTACGCATCTCGCTCACGTCGCTCTGCGCGCATTCGCCCGTTTGGCCGTTTGCTCGTTTGGCCGTTTGACCGTTTGCTTGTTTGGCCGTTTGCCCGTTTGGCCGTTTGCCCGTTTGGCCGTTTGCCCGTTTGACCGTTTGGCTGTTTGCTCGTTTGGCCGTTTGCCCGTTTGGCTGTTTGCGCGTTTGCCCGTTTGGCCGTTTGCTCGTTGGCCGTTTGGCCGTTTGGTCATTTGCCCGTTTGGCCGTTTGCTCGTTTGCTCGTTTGGCCGTTTGCCCATTTGGCTGTTTGCGCGTTTGCCCGTTTGGCCGTTTGCCCGTTTGGCCGTTTGCTCGTTTGCCGTTTGGCCGTTTGTGCTTTTGGTCGTTTGCCCGTTTGGCCGTTTGCTCGTTTGGCCGTTTGGCTGTTTGCTAGTTTGCTCATTCGGCCGTTTGCCCGTTTGGCCGTTTGGCTGTTTGCTCGTTTGCCCGTTTGGCCGTTTGACCGTTTGGCCGGTTGGCCGTTTGGCTGTTTGCTCGTTTGCCCGTTAGCCCGCTTGCTCGTTTGGCCGTTTGACCGTTTGGCCGGTTGGCCGTTTGGCAAACGAGCAAACAGCCAAACGGCCAAACGGGCAAACGGCCAAATGAGCAAACTAGCAAACAGCCAAACGGCCAAACGAGCAAACAGCCAAACGGGCAAACGCGCAAACAGCCAAACGGGCAAACGGCCAAACGAGCAAACAGCCAAACGGTCAAACGGGCAAACGGCCAAACGGGCAAACGGCCAAACGGGCAAACGGCCAAACAAGCAAACGGTCAATCGGCCAAACGAGCAAACGGCCAAACGGGCGAATGCGCGCAGAGCGACGCGAGCGAGATGCGTAAGTAAGTTCGACTCAGCCAAATCGGTTTAGTAGACGCAAGACGCGCTGACGCGCTAATCGACGCAACTCGGTTTATGCTCAAATCGGTTTAAAAAGTCGAGTCGTTACATCGCTTTCGACTCGGCCAAATCGGTTTAGTAAAGGCGCTAATCGGCCAAACGGGCAAACGGCCAAACGAGCAAACGAGCAAACGGCCAAACGGGCATATGACCAAACGGCCAAATGGGCAAACGGCCAAACGAGCAAACGAGCAAACGGCCAAACGGGCATATGACCAAACGGCCAAACGGCCAACGAGCAAACGGCCAAACGGGCAAACGCGCAAACAGCCAAACGGGCAAACGGCCAAACGAGCAAACAGCCAAACGGTCAAACGGGCAAACGGCCAAACGGGCAAACGGGCAAACGGCCAAACAAGCAAACGGCCAAAGGGTCAAACGGCCAAACGAGCAAACGGCCAAACGGGCGCATGCGCGCAGAGCGGCGCGAGCGAGATGCGTAAGTAAGTTTGACTCAGCCAAATCGGTTTAGTAGACGCAAGACGCGCTGACGCGCTAATCGACGCAACTCGGTTTATGCTCAAATCGGTTTAAAAAGTCGGGTCGTTACATCGCTTTCGACTCGGCCAAATCTGTTTAGTAAAGGCGCTTATCGACGCAACTCGGTTTATGCTCAAATCGGTTTGAATCGGTTTAAAAAGTCGAGTAACGACTCGACTTTTTAATCGGTTTAAAAAGTCGAGCAACGACTCGACTTTTTAATCGGTTTACAAAGTCAAGTAACGACTCGACTTTTTAATCGGTTTAAAAAATCGAGTAACTCGACTTTTTAATCGGTTTAAAAAGTCGAGTAACGACTCGACTTTTTAAACCGATCTTCGCTATCAAACCGATTCAAATCGGTTCAAACCGATTCAAATCGCGATTTCGTCGATTCGGTTTGGAATCGACTTGCATGAATTGTCTAACCGATTCAACTCGGTTTGACAAAATTCCAGATCGTAACATCAACTTACAGCAGTGGCTTTTAGGCGGCTTGAAAACACAGATCTCCACCAACCCGAAGTTGAGCAGTTTATGGTGGAGTATGCTCTAAACCCCTTCGAATCAGGGGAGGCCCATATCCAAACAGTGGGATGAATAAGTTTTGAGGACCATATAAAGGCTAATATTTACTGTGTCGTATTAACATAAGTCCTTGCACGTTGCGGCCAACTGAGATGCGATAGATAGACTCGACTGTCCTCTCATCCAGGTCCTAAAAAAAACAAGAAGAAATTAATATAAAAAAGAGGAATTTTAATATGAACATGACTGTTTGTTTCGTTTTGGTCTGGGTGTTTTCTATGTATTATACGAGTATGTATGTAAACTGGCACAGAAAATATTTGTACAATGGCAAAGTAATATTATAATAACAATTCCCTTGAGGGTTGTTATGTTCCTGCGAGTGGGTGAAGTCACCAGAATAAAAAGCAAGGAGTTTGGCAACGGATCGGCGACCCCTTGGTTTTGCTGATCTCCATGGGCGGTGGTGTTTGCTTTCCATAAGGTGACACACATGCTCGTTTGCCCCCATAACGATCTATTTTATTTCAATGGCGGCTTTAGTGTGTTGCATAATTCCTCGTAATGTTTCACAGCAGCCGGGCCGTATTCTCGTTTGCTTTCAAAGTAGCACGGAATATATTTCTATAACGTCAAAGCGCGAAACATAGCATGCTCTCTACTGTACCATATTTAAACTTATAACTTACTTGTGGCACTTTCTTATGGCCGTATATTTTCGATTTTTTGTCCATACTTATTAAAATACTATTTAAAAGAATATAATTTTAGAAAATTATTGTAAAATTTACTCAAAAACATACATGCGTTAAAAATGACTTCCTGATTTTAATAGTGTCAAAATCTATGTGGCCCTGTTTTCAGATCACAGCAAATGAGGGCTTTCTCTTTAATCCCTCATCAACCCTTGTTCATCCCACTGCTGGGATACGGGTCTCCCCTCAATCGAAGGGGTTTTTTTTTATACTACGTCGGGTGGCAGACAAGCATACGGCCCGCCCGATGTGAAGCGGCTACCGCAGCCATATCAACGCTCGCAACATAAAATATCCCGCTGCCATCGCAGCATCTCCTTCCCTTCTGGTGACCTCACTCACTCGCAGGAACACAACAGCCCTCAAGGGAACCTTTATTTGGCTGCGGTATTCTGTGAGGTGGAGGTACATTCCCCAGTCGGGTAGCTTACAATTACGCTCCCTACCTCTCTTTTCGCCAGAGCTTCGTTTGTCAGACAGCAGGGTGCACAGCGTGGAGGTGAAGTTGGCTTTGGTTCAAAGATGTTGATGAACCACTTACACCCCATTTTAGATTAAACTCCACCACGTAATAGTACATTATTGATACTGTGACTCTGTGACTCTACCACAGTATAAGTAATATTAACTCACCTCCCCTCTGAGACGAATCTGGAATAGAGAGATTGTATGGCGATGCACGCACACACTCTCATTCGCGTTCTGTACAGACGTCACTGTTTATGTAGTAGTAAACGACCTGACCTTTGTATGGAGTGTCCGGGGCGTGACTCTACCGTGTTTTTGTAGATAAAAATAAACTTTTTCCCCTCCAAAATATGCCTCAGTCGTGTTTTGTAAATAACCCCATTTTACATATTCGCAAAGTTTCAGGAACTTTCCTCATAAAACTAGAGTTGTGTTCCGCTCACAAACATTGCGTTTTTAATAACTGTTCACAATTGTGCGTGTTTTTGCTTCGGACTCCGGACTTTTGGCCTTTTTGTTAAGTAATATCAAATGTTGCCACGTATTTTATTTTGTTTATGGTTTATTAAAAGTAAACAAAAGTTTATTTAATTATTTTCTGATTGAGATATTTATTGGTTGTCAGATATTTATGCGTACGTTCAGAAATTTATATTAAATCAAGTTCCATATATAGAACTAATGACTAATGACAAAAAAAATGACTTAATAAAAAACATGTACCGAATTAAACGGATTGATATAGTTGATTTTTGTAATTTTTTTTTGTTGTGTTAATAATTAATAAACCGACTAATTTATTTGTATAAATTGAACATAATGAAAATAACTTACTAATAATTAAAAATATAGTTACAACCTTGGGGTGTAAGCGGTTCATCAACATCTTAGAACCAAAGCCAACTTCACCTTCACGCGGTGTACCCTGCTGACTGACAAACGAAGCTCTGGCGAAAAGATAGGTAGAGAGCGTAATTGTAAGCTACACGACTGGAGAATGTACCTCCACCTCACAGAATACCGCAGCCAAATAACGGTTCCCTTGAGGGCTGTTGTGTTCTTGCGAGTGAGTGAGGTCACCAGAAAGGAAGGAGATGCTGTGATGGCAGCGGGGGTGGCGGGCGATATTTTATGTTGCGAGCGTTAATATGGCATATGGCTATGGTAACCGCTTCACATCAGGCGGGCCGTATGGTTGTCTGCCACCCGACGTAGTATAAAAAAATATATAAACTAAAAAAATTTAAAAGTAATATGGCTAACTATATATACAAACAAAACAGAAATAACAAAAATTAATATTACTATTTTTTCAACTAAAAGAATTAGAAATTAGAAATAACTCACAGTAGTAATAATCTAAATCAATATAATGGATAGTTCTACAAACTAAAGTCGAAACTGAGTCTGAATTCGGGCCGACATTTTCTGAACAGTCCAGTCATGAAATTCAGTCTAATAGCTAGAATACACAGTGAAAACAAATATAAAATTATTTAAAGTTTTATAATATATTTATGTTAATTTAAATGAAATCATGCGTCAGTAAACTGAGAGTATAACCAGAAAACCGTGTGTGAATTGAACTAAAATCTACGGAAATCAACTTTTATTTATTATTTATCATCATCATCATCGGGTCATTTTAGTCTCCATTACAGGAGCACGACCCTCTCTCGTCCGTCCCTGACAGAAGGAGGATTTGGCCTATACTCCCCACGCTGGCCAGACGGGTTGGGGAGGCCTGATCGATTTTTTTTAATGTATTTCCCTTAGTCGCCTTGTACGACATCCACGAGAAGAGACGGAGTGATTCTATTCTAGTCTGCCGGAAACCACACGGCCACAACCACACGGACACACAGTGCTTAGTGTAAAAACTTACACTAAGCACGGGAAGAGACGGAGTGATTCTATTCTAGTCTGCCGGAAACCACACGGCCACAACCACACGGACACACAGTGCTCTTCCCGTGGATGTCGTACAATGCGACTAAGGGAAATACATTATAAAACATCGATCAGGCCTTCCCAACCCGTCTGGCCAGCGTGGGGTGTGAAGGCCAAATCTTCCTTCTGTCCGGTACGGACGAGAGAGGGTCGAGCTCCTATAGTCTGGATACTAAAATGACCCGATGATGATGAAGCATTGTGTGTAAAAACTTGTCGAGTTTATAAATAACGAAAACTACTGGGCTGATATTCTTGTTTTTTATTTATTTATTATTATATGTAGAAAAAGTATGTAGTAAGTGTATCCCAGCAGTGGGATAAATAAGGTTGACGAGGAATGTCTTTAGACAATCCATACAACTGCAAGTAAATACAATAAGAGTTTGAGGCAAGTTAGATTAAACAAGACTTAACGTCTCTAAGGCTTTAACTTTAAACCACAACTATCAGTGTGGTTGGTACTAATTGTCATCAGAACTCGCATTTAACTCACTCGTACAATAAACAAACATTAACAAGAGGGGCAATTCTCATAGTTAAAATGTAGTCAAAATTCAGTCTCGATCTCACAAAATGTCAACAAATTCTTTTCCACGCCCACGACTGCCTGAGCAAATCCGACATGAATATGAGCTCAAGTTAATACATAGTGTTTGATCTATATATAATCTATATAATTATCTATCTCATAATATCCATGTATGTACAAATAATAATAATATTTAATACTATATCTTCTTGCGTTTTAGATGTATGTTTTGTCTATTTATGTTACATACCTATATTATATAATTATTTATTTTCTTTACCTTTAAAAGACTCAAAGATTGACTGGATGGTGTGACTTGTTCGGAATAAGTATAAAAAGTTGTCCCATCGAAGAACAGTGTGACTGTAACTGTGAATAATGGTAGGCATCACGCTGAATGGAAGGAAATTAGTGGAATGCTACACTCCAAGGAAACCATTGGCGAAGGTACAATGTATTGGTACAGACATGTACATAAATATGACAGAAAACGGATGCGTCTCATGCTTGGGGCACTGACGGGTCATTATGCCTGTCATTGACACCTATACAAAATGTGATAGAGAGTGCAGCACATGCAAATGGTCTAATGAGTCCATGAAACACTTGATGTGTTAATGTGACACCCTAGTCGGCAAACGAATGGAAATCCTAGGAAAGGCATACCCGGACCTGGAGGACTACAGGCTCTTCCAAATAAGCGGCATACTGAAGTACATGGAACATGTCTCCAGACAGTCAGGGGAGAGTGACTAAAGGATTAGGGAGAGCACAAAAGAGCCATGAGGGTCGACGTGTCACCGGTGCTGCAGCACTGGACACACTCTAAGATAAGATAACAGTGTGACTCGTTGGGATTTTTTTCCCAAGTCTGTCCACATACATAATTAATTTCTGCGAAATGTTTTGTCTTTCTCAGGAAAACCCAGTCGCTATATATGTTTGAAAGTGTATGAAGCGACAGCCATTCGACGACTCAAATGACGCATCAACTGACGAAAGATAAGAAGTTTCGCCACACTTGCTGTAGTAATCTCTTTATTGTCCAACAATAATAAAACTGGTATGTACAAACACAAATTCAAAGGACTTATCTCTATTGGTTATTTTAACAATATTGATGATCTATATAGAATTACGATTGCACAATGGTGCAATGCGTTTTCTTTTATGATTAGATTATTTCAACAATTACCACGATATATAAATCAGTGGCGAGGAGCTCGATGGTGTCGTTGCGCGTGGCAGTCTAATCGACCATACAAGTCAAGCAACGTCGATCACAGCCTGTCCATGGATGGGTTTATTTATCTCGAGCTTCTACGTGCTTCGGAGGTAAGAACAAAATCGGTATAAGAGCAAATGACACTAATTATACTTTCAAATTAGTCAGCTTTCACAGCCAGTTAAATCGTTGAAGTTTCTTTGTGTAGGGAGAGGGGAGGGAGGAGGGGGCTGCCAGAAATTTTTAACTTGTAAAGGGGGTCGCGTATTCAAAAAGATTGAAAAACACTGACCTAAATGATAGCTTGGAAAATGCAATCGAATACAAATAGTACTGCACTCGTCTGTGCTCGCGTAGTTATAGTGAAAGACCGATGTTTATCTTTTTACAACAAATAAAAGACTAGCCCGAAGGTTCATCGAAGGACTTTTAGTTTGTAGCTCAGCTCAAGAGGTCTAGTTTACAAGAAAAAGTTCTAGAACGTGGTTACGAGTATATGGATTTAGCTACAAATATAGTTTAGCAAGTTCTCGGTACAACGATGTGAAGAAATTTTCTTTTGTTTTTTTGGAAACTATGGTTCGTTGGCTTCGTAATGGTTGAACCATTATGCAGCCGACGAACTATAGTTGTTGGTTTAAGGGCCTTCGTGTACTAAACTATCGCGGACGCGGCCATGGTCGCAGCGACCTACAATTAATATGATTGGTCGCGCGACCAGCAGATCGCATAGTACAACTATACCCTGGCCACTCCATACACAAGCGGCAACACAAACAGACCGCGTCTGTATACGTGCAAAAGTGTGTGTAGATGTCTTAGGGTTGACTGCATAACGAAGTAGGTACACTTGCGCTGTGACGTAAGATGTTATACTTTGAGAATATTGTAATAATAATAGTAGTTTATGAAACTGTTGCATAATAAGGGTTATTAAAATACGAGTGTGAGTTTATAACATGGCCCAAGGGCGAATGTTATAATAGACCACACGAGTATTTTAATACCTAATTATGTGCAGTTTCATACACTACTTTATCTAATCTCATGAAATATATGATAATAATATTTTAAATGCAACCATGAAGTTAATTTAACAGCTATAATTCTTACATAGAAATCCATTTGCAGATCGAGCATGCGTAGTGCGCATGCGCGACGCGCCGCGCGGCGCTGCGTTCACAGATTATGTAGAAAAATTTTGCATAGTTGCAATGTATTTGCATTGCAACCTGTTTAAAATACCTGTATCCAGGGCTGAAGCTGTATCGAAATGGTAAAAAAGTTATTTTACGATACAGTTGTCCAAGAGCTGTATCGAAAAATAACTTTTTAAATTTATTTTGATAGCTTGTGCGTAAAGACTGTCATTAAGATACTGTGTTTAGTTTTTTAATGTGTAAATTTCAGTATGAGATTAGATAAACATCTTTAAAGTTTAAATGTGATTATGAGAATGCATTAAATCCCGTTACGTTACCGTGCTATATTAAACGTTTCACGCGGGTTGTAATTGTTTATTATACAATCTAATGCTGTGGTTATCTATTGAAAATGTGAAATAAATATCAATATTAATCGAATTGTCGAATCAACGATTTACTCCTATTGACCTATGACAATTACTTATATAAAATTCATTGTTAAGAATGTAAAAAAAAAAGAAGATTTTGTAATGCAATAAATTAATATGTTTTATGGCAATGATTATATAATGAAAAACAAATCATTTTACCATTTAAAAGTTCAGTTGAGAATAGATTATATACTACGAACGAACTTTCGCAATACGCTGCGCTGCGTAGCAGACCTTTGGTTCCACATTCGACTCAGAGGGTAGGTGAGGACACCTTGTGAGAGCGGCAAGGAATAGCCATACTGTACATAGTACTATTACATATCACGTGGTGAAACGTAATGTATTTCGTTGGTGGCTGCGACCAATGGTTGCGGACGCCGAGTGCGCGGAGGCCTTATGCTTCTAGTTATCTCATAAAGCGTTCAAGTTCTTACGGATACCCTGAATTGATTAAAATAAAAGATTGGTTAGTATATGAGTCAGAATATAGCTAAACTAGCTGACTTGCGCAACTTCGTCTGCGTGTGACAGAGCGTTGAGAGTGAAGCGTAAAGTTATCATTAGAAAGGTTATAGTGAGCCAATCTTAAAAGATAGACATATGCTAACACAGACTTTTTTTAGAACCTTTTTATGATGAATAATTCCATCGTAGGTATATAATTGTTGCGTAACTTGAACCGTTTACGCAGTGGACGCAATGGAAGCTCTCAAAAGGAATATTTTTTTCCCATTTTTGTAACATTTTTCATTGGTGCTCCACTCCTATTGATGGTAGCGTGATGTTGTATAGCCTATAGCCTTCCTCGAAAAATAGGCTATCTAACACTAAAATAATTTTTCAATTCGAATGAGTACTTCCTGCGATTAGCGCGTTCAACCAAGCAAACAAGGTTTAATTATTTAATTTTAGGTACTTTAGTTTTATAGTTTAATTATATGTAATGTTTATAGCTTAAGTTTATTTGAATAAAGTTTGTATTATCCCACTATAAAAAAAAAACAAGGTTTTCCCAGAAGATTATGCTAGTGATACCCATGGCTCCCTGCAATTTTACCGCTCGTTATTGGCAGGGGAGTTATTGTGCATTTTTAGAAAGGCTTCCTCCCTTGCACTATTAAATTATAGAATGAATGAGCTTGTGGAGGTTTTTCCAAGAGACTACAGCTTGGGGTTCTTCAAAAAGGGCGTGAAGAGATATTTGCAAACTCGGCAATGCACGACTGATGGCTCTGGTACTGCAAGCGTGTGATAACAAATAAAATGAAATCAAAATATCTTTATTCCTTGGACTTTATAGAGCACTTAGAAACGTCATACAAATTAAATTTGAACATGATTGTATCTAAATCATTACTACTCTAAATCCGCAGAGCATAGATTCACTTTCATCACACTGTCTTGAATGTGAAAATTAATTTAAGTGCCAGTTTCGGCGACAGGGCTTCTTGAGAAGAACTGGCAAGAAACTCAAGGCCGACTCTTTCTTAACCGCTTACGATTCAGCGGGTCGTATGTTTTTCGTTTTAATTTCGTATCTTATTGGCGTGGTATTTTTTTTTTCTAAGGGTAAATAGATTTTCGATAAGTTTCCAAAAACATCGGTTCTAAGTAAGTCCAGTGGACATACCTATGGATTTTATTGATAAAACTCACCAAATCTGTGAAGGAATGGATAATCTTCATGTATTAATACAGGTATATGTATATATCGACTGTTTACGTGGAATCTGCTGATACCACTATCTTAGTCCATAGACATGAAAAGAATTAGATACGGTAAAAAATATTACTGCTATTATTACTAGCTAGCTAGCCCGTGGCTTTGGAATTATAATTTTGTTTTTGAGGTTTTGATCGTGTATTAGGATAAAATACTCGTATCATAACTAAATTATTAACTTTTAAATATTCTTTAAACTAATAACTGTGATGTTTGTTTGTTTTGAAACTAGATTGGTCATATTTGGAGACATTCAGGTGCTTAACCTCATGTGTAAAAATATTTTCTTTACATTAATATTTACTATTCATAATAAATTTCTTTACTGCTTCTATTTGTCTTTTGTTGTTGGCCAGAAATATTTTTTTCCAATAGAAGACCCTATTTGAGGCAAAGATCGGCATCATTTAAGGCTATTATGTCAAGGCATTAAATAAAAAATAGTATAAATTGTTGAAATATAAGATAGCTTAAAGTCGATATAAGAACATAAGTTTAGTATGCTCTTGTAATAATCACGTTACTCTGTAGACCTAAAGGGCAATTCTCGTACTTGTCTAAAATGTAGTCAAAATTCAGTTCCAATCCAGTCTCGATGTCACAAATGTTAAATTTGGTATTCTCGTATCACAATACGAAACTTCAAAATTTAATTTAAGTGGTATTATTATACTGAAATATGACCGAAAATTAAACAAAATAAGGATATTATTTTGTCAACAATAAGAATTGATAATAATTAGATAATTAAATCTAGTATATAATTTTTCATCAATTCACAATACCTACAATCTCGATTCGGTCAACTTTCATTCTGCGATCGTAAAATAATTAGGAGAATTTGGCCATCTGTTTTTTTATGTAAAAAGAAGGACAAATAAACATTTTTCAATTATCAAGAATTTATTTTGTCTCCGCATCTAACTATTTCTAGCTCTACTTTCAAAATTGTAAAGTGTACTTGGTAATGATAAAGCAATGAGGTGTATATTCTGATAAATTCGACAACAACCATTCCACTATCTGTACTTACATGTTTTCTTAGTGTTAGTACTTTGCGAAATGTATCTGTGGTAGGAAGTGTCAATTTTTCGAGCAAATAATAACGCACGGACGGACAGAACAATGTATTGTTTAAAGTGTTAAATTTTAAAATGTGTCGTGTTTAAAAATTATTATATATATTTTAATCATGGAAATGACTCGCTTGATAGGTATGTTGTTCAAATATATGTATATTTTTACTAACGTACTGTAATTTTAAATAAATATTTTTTTATATATCTTTCTCTCTAGACGAATTTTTAAATGATAAAATAGATGACATGTAAGAAACTTATAGGGTCATAATATGTAATACCTTTGTTGATGATAATACCATGTTGATCTTAAAATATATTACCTATGTAATGAAGAAAACTTTTCTGGAACCGCACAGTACGTGACCACTTCGGTTCTAATGTGTGAGGATGAATTCCCTGTCGATGGCGAGCGGTGCGATAGTAGAAGGAGGCCGTAGGCATCATGTCAAATAACTCCTCTGAACACACACCATTGTACAATCGGTAGAACACACAAAGCGACGCAAAATCTTTTCTCAGCCTCGGGGGTTCTAAACCGTCAATTTGGATTCGTCAACAATCCTCACAGCACAGCTCTGAATTAAGTCACAAGGTGCTAGCTGGTATTTAGGTGTTCCCGCCCATAAATGAAACAGTACTCCATATGTGGCCGTACTCGAGCTTTGTAAAGCAGAAGTCTATGCCGCGAGTTGAAATACTGTTTCGCCCTGTTGAGGACACCTAAGTCATAGTAGTTCATCGATGCCAGCTTAACCTTCCCCACCAGTTGACATCGAAACATGTATCTATATAATTATATGCAATAAACATATTGAGTGTATTCTAATCTCTTATTTTCGTTATTACGTCTAACATTTTGTTTATTTATCTTGATTTCTTCCGTGCTTTGGAGGTCATGTTAGACCGCCAGCGTAGGTCTAGTGTAGGCATTAGATTGAATGGAAGAAGCTGAGTGGAATACTACACTCCAAGGAAATCATTGGTACAGTGAAATGGTACAGACATGTACATAAATATGACAGGAAACGGACGCGTCTCATGCTTGGGGCACTGTTGGGCCATTATGTTTGCCATGGAGACCTACACAAAATGAGACGTGTTGATAGCCCAGAGTGCAGATCATTCAAAGGGTCTAAGAATACCATAAAGCAATGTGACGCCCTAGCCGGCAAACGAATGGAAATCCTAGGAAACGCATACGCGGAGCTGTGGCCCTACCGCCGAAGCTGAAGCCTATTACCACCGAATATTCTGATTTCGAGAATTCATCTTCAATTTAGATTTATGTTATTTGTGTTTAGCTTTGCTGGTAGAAATGATGGAGCTCTATCGACTAACCTAAAGATGTTTAGCAATATCTTAAACGTAAGACCTATTTTTTAAATCAAAATATTCGGTGGTAATCTGCTTCAGCTTCGGCGGACCCCTGGAGGACTACAGGCGCTTCCTTCAGACAGTCAGGGGAGAGTGACTAAAGGATTAGGGAGATCACAAAAGGTCCATGAGGGTCGACGCGTCTCCGGTGCTGCAGCACTGGACCAACTCTAAGATAAGATAAGATAAAGCCAATAAAGCCTTGAAAATACTGGTCTCCTCCAAAAGCTAGGTAGCTAAAGGTAGTCTAGTGTTTTAAATAATGTTGTATACCTATATTATTGATAAAATTGATACTGTTGATTGTCGGCACTTGGTTAAACATTATTATCATAATGTTGTAATAAAGCACTTGTACTGTTCCACGTAATTACATTTATATTTAACTAGCGACCCGCCCCGGCTTCGCACGGGTGCAATGCTGATACTAAATATCCTACAGAAGGTCTTTGCGCATTGTCCTATACAGAGCTTACACAGTTATAGGCACGCGCCGCCCCATCCAATACCGCCTCACCGTTATGTCCCTGCATTTTGAATCTGTAATATCTTCGAAAATTACATGCTGTAAAGGGCCATTGATCTATATTAAATGAACAATGTTTTTAAAGAACTTAATTAGATGAGGATTAATGCTGTATTGCTTAAAATCGCTTCGTAAATAAGCCATTATTTCTCGTAAAAAATAGAGTATAATAAACGGTTATTGTGGGTTATCCCTAAGAGATAGACATATACCGTCGCGGACTTTTTTGTAGACCATTTTAAGGTGAATAATATTGTACTACATTATTTTGATCTATCTCGTAGGGTTCAGCCAGCGTTTGCAATGTAAGCGCAAAAAAATATGTTTATTTACGACATCACATTGGAAACCTCTAAAATTATCAGTGTTTCTCTACTAAATTATGTATGTTTTATAAATATAAACCTTCCATAATAAACTCTCTATCTATTAAAGAAAACTGCATCAAAATCCGTTTCGTAGTTTTAAAGAACTAAGCATACAAAGGGACATAGGGACAGAGAAAGCGACTTTGTTTTATACTATGTAGTGATTTTACTGACCGGTTTCGCCGCTAAGGCAGTTTTATGTTTCTACAAACAAAAAAAAAAATTTGTTTGTCGCACGCTAGCCGCCCGCCGCGTGATATCGCACCTCGCACCGCGCAAAACTCGCGGCTAAGGGCTCCTCTACAGCCTCAACCGTCACCAATATCGAAAAAAGTGTAATGACCTAAAATGTTCCTTCGTTCAATACCGTGGTGCTTTTACTAAACTAAAAAACCGGCCAAGTGCGAATTGGACTCACGCACGAAGGGTTCCGTACCATTATCTATAAAAACGGCCAAAAAATCACGTTTGTTGTATGGGAGCCCCCCTTAAATATTTGTTTTATTTTTATTTAATTATTAATTTTTAAAGTGAATATATAACTAAACATTATGTGAGTATATCAAGCGTCTACCTATTACCGTTATCAATTGCGAGCAAAAACGAACAAAAAAATCACGTTTGTTGTATGGGAGTCCCCTTAAATATTTATTTTATTCTGTTTTTTAGTATTTGTTGTTATAGCGGCAACAGCAATACATCATCTGTGAAAATTTCAACTGTCTAACTATCACGGTTCATGAGATACAGCCTGGTGACAGACGGACGGACAGACGGACGGACGGACGTACAACGTACCCTATACCTAACAGCTAGTGCGCTCCGTGTGCCAACTGCCAACCTTCCGGTTATATCACGGGATGCGAGTCTCTCATCCAGTAAATCAACCAGACGAGAGGACCTGTACCTGCTCCGCCTTTGCGCTCAGTAAACCAACCGAGCACGCAAGCGAAACAGTAGCAGGTCTTAAGTCGAGTAGCTCGTGGCGAACCGACGCTCGGAGAACCCAAGCATCGGGGCCCTACTACCACTCCCCAATCTCCATGATGGGTACCGGAGCTGTATGGCTCGCTCACTTCCCGGTGCGTAAGTACAAGTACAAGCGCGCCTAGTATTTCTGCACTAGGGCGCCAGTTAGCTGGCTCCCTGATTTGCTTGACAGGTATCCTCCCCACAGAGTACCCGACTGTGGGGAGTTTCGCAGGGGGAACTACGGGTCACTACGGGTACTGTTTGGATCAGGGTACCTCGGGGACTGGCGGCAAGCCCATAATTTGCCAGTCATGGGTCCGGATTCGAGGTGGCTATATGTGCGTGTGGATCACTCACGTGCATGTGGTGTAGCTACAGAGGTTGGGCATGTTCGTCTGCCTTGCCATATTTGTCGGCCGGGCGTTCAAACTCGCGCGTAGCGAGTTGGTTACCACTGGCCTTGGGCGAAGGGCCGCCACAGAGGTTCTCAACGGGTCTTGGAGCGGCCCTTACAGCGGTGTCGGCTTCCCAAGCTGACATCGTAGCTCGGGTACTTGCCTGTTCAGCAAGGAGCATGGCGGGCGAACGCTTCCGTCACCCCGGTCACCCTACCGTAGGCCAGGGGTAGGCATTTCTTCTTTGAAGGATGCCGGGAAGTGAGCGTGCCTTATACAGCTTCGGTACCTCTCAAATACGGACGGACAGCGGAGCCTTAGTAATAGGGTTCCTTTTTACCCTTTGGGTAAGGAACCCTAAAAAGGATCCCCACTACGCGCGATGCCGGCCTACCGCCCCGGTGTATAGGCACAGTATACGTACCGTATTTGTGGCAATATTTTCGATAGTACCTTATCCTCCGCTCTATATACTGGCCTCTGGCCAACTCTGAGGTCATCGAGCACAAGTAATATCAACAAATATAGATATTACCAATTAACACGCCTCGGCTAGTTGTACGTAGTATATTAATTACTCTGAATTGTTAGCGTACAATTATAAGAAGTTTGTTGTCAGACATAAGTTGTTATTGTAAATAACATTTGATTGAACCATTCGCGTGCCAGGGTCCCATGGTGGGTACAGCGTAGGTACAGCTCTTGGTACAGAATTGACAGGTCGCGGCACGCGAGGGTTAATAACATGTGCTAGTTAGTGAATACTACTGGTCGCCTAGTGGTTGAAATTCGACCATAATTATGGTTTTTTAGAATTTGAATTATGACTTTAATAACAAGCAATTAAATTAATCAAGCAATTAAAATTAGGGGTGTAAGTGGTTCATCAACATCTTTGAAACAAAGCCAACTTCACCTGCACGCGGTGCACCCTGCTGACTGACAAACGAAGCTCTGGCGAAAGGAGAGGTAGGGAGCGTAATTGTAAGCTACCCGACTGGGGTAGTACCTCCACCTCACGGAATACCGCAGCCAAATAACAAATCCCTTGAGGGTTGTTGTGTTCCTGCGAGTGAGTGAGGTCACCAGAAAGGAAGGAGATGCTGGGTTAGCAGCGGGGGTGGCAGCGCGCCAGCGATATTTTATGTTGCGAGCGTTAATATGGCTACGGTAACCGCTTCACATCAGGCGGGCCGTATGCTTGTCTGCCTCTCGACGTAGTATAAAAAAAAAAGCAAAAGAGTATATACGCGTGTGTGTGTCAAATACATGGCAGTGTGTGTGTAATGTTTAGCGGCGTTGTGCACTTTTTGGGATGGGTAAAAAATGTTAAACTCGCGTCAGGACACGTGACGTGACCTAATAAAAAATTCGTAAGACGGAGGGAGAGTAGACCGCCGGCGCGGCGTAGGAGAGGAAGTGATATCCCCCTCTCTTTGCAACCCGGTTTTTTTTATTGATTTAATGTTTTATTTATGCATAATTTTCAAAAAAATATTAGTATTCTGCATTCCTTCCCTATATCACTACATAGTATAAAACAAAGTCGCTTTCTCTGTCCCTATGTCCCTTTGTATGCTTAAATCTTTGAAACTACGCAACGGATTATGATGCGGTTTTTTTTAATAGATAGAGTGATTCAACTGGAAAGTTTATATGTATAATATATACATAACATAGTAGAAAAACACTGATAATTTAGAGGTTTCTAATGTGATGTCGTAAATAAACACATTTTTTTGCTCTTTCATTGCAAACGCTGGCTGAACCCAACGAGATAGATCAAAATAATGTAGTACAGTATTGTTCACCTTAAAATGGCCTACAAAAAAGTTCGCGATGGTATATGTCTATCTCTTAGTGGTAACACACAATAACCGTTATTTTATCCTTTGCTTTTTACAAGAAATAATGCCTTATTTACGAAGCGATTTTAAGCAATACAGAATTAATCCTTATCCAATTAAGTACCTTAAATACATTGCGCATTTAATATAGATCAATATGGCCCTTCACAGCATGTAATTTTAATGAATAGTTTAGAAGATATTACACATTTAAAATGCAGGGACATAACGGCTGTGGCGGTACCGGCCGCGGAGCCGGCGGCGTGTGCCTATAACTGGGGAAGGACTGGATAGGACAAAGCGCAAAGACCTTCTGTAGTACATTTAGTATCAGCATTGCACCCGTGCGAAGCCGGGGCGGGTCGCTAGTAAACTATAAGTGTGCGAAAAAGGGGTTCAACGCTGTTGCTTCACGTATTAACATTTTACAGTCTGACGGTTTAAAGTGCCGTCCGAAGCACGGTGGCGCTCGTGATAAATAAACCCATCTATGAGCAGGCTGCGTCGACGTTGCCTAGCTTGCGTGGTCGATTAGACTGACACGCGCAACGATGCCATCGAGCTCCTCTCTGCTCTGCATGCTCATAAAGGCTCAAATATCGTATGCAAACTCAGAACAAAATCACAAGGCCCAAGCTGGATATCCGGTGTCGTAATAGTAGTTTATGAAACTGTTGCATAATAAGGGTTCTTTAAATACGAGCGTCAGTTTATCAAATGAGCCGAAGGCGAATTTGATAATAGCATCACTCGAGTATTTTAAGACCTAATTACGAGTAGGTATGTGCAGTTTCATACATTACTTTATCTACTCTCATACTGAAATTTAGAGATTAAAAACTAAACATAGAATCTTAATGACAGTCTTTTACGCACAAACTATCAAAATAAATTTAAAAAGTTATTTTTCGATACAGTTGTCTTATGGGCAACTGTATCGAAAAATAACTTATTTTCCATTTCGATACTGCTTCAGCCCTGGATACAGGTATTTTAAACAGGTTGCAATGCAAATACATTGCAACTTTGCAAAATTTTTCTACATAATCTGTGAACGCGGGGCGCCGCGCGGCGCAAATGGATTTTTATGTAAGAAATAAAGCTGTTAAATTAACTTCATGGTTGTGTTTAAAATATTATTATCATATTTCATGAGATTAGATAAAGTAGGTAGTGTATGAAACTGCACATAATTAGGTCTTAAAATACTCGTGTGGTCTATTATCACATTCGCCTTCGGCTCATGTTATAAACTCACACTCGTATTTTAAGAACCCTTATTATGCAACAGTTTCATAAACTACTATTATCTAATCTTATGAAATAGATGATAATAATATTTTAAATAAAACCATGAAGGTAATTTGACCGCTTTATTTCTTACATAAAAATCCATTTGCAGATCGAGCATTCGTGGTGCGCATGCGTGGTCGATGCCGCGGTCGCAGATTGTGTAGAAAATTTTTGCAAAGTTACAATGCATTTGCATTGCAACCTCCTTAATATAGCTGAATCCAGGGCTGAAGTTGTATCGAAATGAAAAAAAAGTTATTTTTCGATTCAGTAGTCCTTAAAGAGCTGTATCGAAAAGTAACTTTTTAAATTTATTTTGATAATTTGTGCGTAAAAGACTGACATTAAGATTCTGTGTTTAGTTTTTTAATCTCTAAATTTGAGTATGAGATTAGATAAAATTTATTTAAATACAATGAATCATTTTTACTCAGTCTGAATGTTTGTCCTACATACTTTATCTAAGGGAAAACTTTATCTACTGATAATAAGCATATATCGCGTAATATATTCGATTTGTTACGATTTATAGAACAATAAAACGATAATATAGCTATAAACATATATAAACAGCTAGTTCGTAATTTTTTTTTATACTATGTCGGTTGGAAAACAAGCACATGGCCGGAAGTGAAGCGGTTGCCGTAGCCATATATCCGTTGGCTACATGAAATAACGCTCATACGCTGTCACCCCCGTTGCCAAAGCAGCAACTATTTCCTTTCAGGTGACCTCACTACCCCCAGAAACACAACGACCCTCAAGATAATTGTTATTTGGCTGCGGTATTCTGTGAGTGGGATGTCCTTCACAAGTCGGGCAGCTTACAAATACGCTGTACCTTAACTCTCTTTTGCTAGAGCTTCTCTCGATAGTCGGCAGGGTGCACCACGTGCAGGTGAGGTTAGCTTTGATGCTAAAGAGCGTGGTGAGCGACTTACACAACAAAAATTCTGAATACTCGATGGGAATCCGCTACAGTTTAGGCAATAGGACCCATGTCTATTCTTCTCGTCGGTCGCTTATATTTTTAGCCCCTGACGCAAAAAGAGGGGTGTTTTAAGTTTGACGTGTCTGTCTGTGTGTCTGTCTGTCTGTGGCATCATAGCTCCCGAACAGATGAAGCGATTTCAATTTAGTTTTTTTGTATTAATGGTGACTTATGTGCGAGTGTTCATAGACATGTTTGATGAAAATCGGTTGAATCGTTTAAAAGTTGTGGGGGGTGAAACTGGGGAAGAATAACCGAATGTCTGCAAATATGCTCGAGTGGGGTCTCAAATGAAAGCGCATCACGTGCACATTACAAAATAATGTTTTTTTTTTTACTTTTTAAAGGGAACTTAGGTCTTTGTGTCGGAGTTTTTTTTTAATTTTTAATTTATATTATTGTTTCATTTGTTGTTTTAGTATCACATTCGAACGTGTTAACTAGGGCCGTAGGTTCTCGTCAAAACATTCCGTCCGCGCAGGGGTCTCTTGTGGTGGGGAAGCAGCCGCTTGCAGTGGGCCCTCTCCAGGGGTATCCAGTGCTGTTTTCAGTGCTGGAATTCCCACGGTCGGGAGATCCCTGCTGAACCACCGCGGGGGCTCGCTGGTGCTTTATCCTTTGGGATAAAAGCATAGCATCCATTTCGAAAAAAAAAAAACGTCTACAAGGTAAGTATCCAAATTGAGAAAAAGTTTCATATTGTGAATTTACCAGACGCGGCTGGTCACTTCAAAAAGTTAGCAAGTAAGCCAGATGTTTTGATATGTAACACGCGTCTTATAAATTCACAACATGAGAGTTCTTCTCTATATGGTCGGTTTGTTTACGTTGCCATGATCAAACGCGAACCAAAAACCCGCACAAAGCATTCTTTTCGCGCTAACAAGATGGTATAACGTAGGAATGACGTACTTAATTACTTTAATTAACAAAAAACCCTTTTAATTTAAATTAGGTGGGCATAAAAATAACAAATTTCTCAAGCGCGTTCTTACAAAATTTATATTTTGATTTAAAATTCAACATTTGATCCTTCAGGTGTATTATAATAACAAGAATCTGAGTAGTATGTTGTAAATTTTTTTGAATTTTTAATTATGAAAAAATCCTTTTTTATGTATTTTTTTTATTAATCAGCGGCCGCTTCTTTACTAAGTTGGACTGCACTACATACTATTCTACACGTCTACATTACTCTAAACCAGTGATTCGCAACCTTTTTGAATACGGGACCCCTTTACAAGTTCAAAATTTCTGGCGAACCCCCTCCTCCACCTCCTCCTCCAAACTTCAATAATAGGCTATTTGAACAACAGTTTTTTCGGTTTGATATGTAGGGACGTCTCAATAATATAACCGTAAGTGAAAGGATTACTTCGATAGCACAAAAATCTCTCGAGATAATATGTTAATTTGAAAATCACAATTTTTGACTTTCCCGAAAACGCTCCATTCTAAAGGCTACTGAGTTATGACGTCATAGGTTTGTATTTTGTATGCATCAAATCAGAAATATGTATGTACGACAGCTATATTAAATATTACGTTTATGTAATTAGTATCATAATAAAAGTTATAGTATTTTTATTGCTTCTCCAATAGAAATATTATTTGTTACTTACTAGTGTATCTCAGATTACATAAATGATAAAAGTATTTGGAAATGTTATAATCTACTATATAAAAATAAGTCGGGTTTTCCTTCCTGACGCTATAACTCCAGAACGCACGAACCGATTTCCACGGCTTTGCATTCGTTGGAAAGGTCTCGGGCTCCGTGAGGTTTATAGCAAAGAAAATTCTGGAAAAATTTGAAAAGAAAAGCGGGAAAATCTTTTTTCACATACAGCGCCATCTGGTGGCGAAACGGAGTTCGCCGGGTTTGCTAGTATATAATATAATAAATTGCTCTTGTTATGTTATGTTAATGATTGTATTTGTATTTAATGTAACGATATTGGCAATTAAAAGAGTCGGCCTTGAGTTTCTTGCCAGTTCTTCTCAAGAAGCCCCGTCGCCGGAACTGGCACTTAAATTCGCTTTCACATTCAAGATAGTGTGATGAAAGTGAATCTAAGCTCTGCGGATTTAGAGTTGTAATGATTTATACATGTTCTTATATTTAATTTGCATGACGTTTCTAAGTGGTTTATAAAGTCCAAGGAATAAAGATATTTTGATTTTGATTTTTGATTTTTGTTAATAATTTCGTACTTTTCAAATGGACTTTCCCGCCAAACTTCGATCGACCCTAAAATAAGTCGGACGGAAGATATTAGAATGAAAGTTTGCAGATCTTTATAGTTTTGTGTATTTTACGATATTGTTAAATAATTTATACAATTTTTGAACGTTGTCAAATAGCATATTCACCTGGCTATGGAAACTATAAAAATGTTAGTGCCATTTGCTTTCAATTTTGAATAGTCTTCCGTCGGGAAAATTTACATAAAAATTAAGAAGAGAAATAGTCTTCCACCGGGAATAGATTTGATTAAAGATTTGAGTTCATGAATTATTGAACAATAATCTTATGTTACTACTAATGCTTACGTTTTTTTATTGTAGCTTGTGAGCGACAAATATTTGCGTCTTTTCCCCCGCGTCCCCCCCGAATATAACTTGGCGACCCCCCTGGGGTCGCGACCCATAGTTTGAAAATCACTGCTCTAAACTACGCCACAGTACTCTATGCTACACTAGGCTACGCTACATTACACTACAGTTTCGCTTCGCTTCGTCAACCCTTATTCATCCCACTGCACGGATACAAGCTTTGCTTAGTTTGGGACTAAACAGCAGTGTGTAATTTGTCTAGCCCCCTTACCACCATCTCTTATTGCGATTCAATAATTGAATATAATGCTTATTCATGGAATATTTATTTTACTTATTCGGGTATTGTGTTCGCGCGTAGCGAAGCTGCGGCTAGAAGTTAAGTAAATAATTAATCAGTGGCAAACGATTTGCTTAATGGAGCTTACAGCCTTAGCAGAAATCCTTTTAGAAAACATCTTAATCCCACTAAAAACAATTTTAAGTACGCAGGTAAATATGATTAAGAGTCTTACGCCTCATAAAGTTATGAGATTAATGGATAGGCAGGTCGTTCATTCATTTTACATAGTAGCTGTGCTTAATTTTTCTAGCGACTTTGTGCACTTTTTGGGATGGGTAAAAAATGTTAAACTTGTGTCAGGACACGTGGCCTGATCGAAAATTCGTAAGACAGAGGGAGAGTAGATCTCCGGCGCGGCGTAGGAGAGGAAGTTATATCCCCCTCTCTTACTACCGCGCGGCGAAAATGTATGCCTGCTCCTGCTGTTTATTTTTAATGTAATATAAATTGTCATGTTTGTGTACGATAGCGCAATAAATGAATATTGTATTTTATCACATAAATGATAGTACTTTTATACTGATAAATAAAGCAATTCGTGCGAAATTATCCTCTAAACATTCCAAAATATTCAAAAATGTACAACGTTAATGTTCAAGTTTTCACTTCTGCCGGCACTCCCGGAGTGCAACCCGTTTTTTTATGAGATGGGGGCAAACGAGCATATGGGTCACTTGATGGAAAGCAATCACTACCGCCCATGGAGATCAGCAACACCAAGGAGTCGCCGATACGTTGCCAGCCTATACTCCTTCCTCTCTTTCTTGTGATCTCACTCACTCGCAGGAACACAAGAATAATGTAAAAAAAATCATTTCAATTGTATTAGTAGTTTTGAAGTTTATGGTGGACTAACATCGTGACATGGGATTTTTGTATATATTATGTGAATATAATAAACCAAACATTATTCATATTGATCGACCCTTGGGCAATGCAATAATACATTTTGTTTTAGTTAGATTTAAGTTAATTGTCGGTTAAATTTGGGTTTTCTTGTGTCCATTCACCGGGTATGAAGCGAGGTTCCGTCAACTAAGTTGATGAATGATATGGTGCCAAGTAAGCTTAACTATTCATCATCATCAGCCTGTATCTATCTACTGCTGGATATAGGCCTTCCCTAATGCTTTCCTCCATATGCAATCCCCCGCTTTCCGCATCCACCCGCTTCCTGCGATTTTTTTGGTCGTCTGTTCTGTATAAGGGGAGGGGTGGGGGGCAATGGCGGATTTGCCTTAAGGCCAACCAGGCCCGGGCCTAGGGCGGCCAAATGTTAGGGGCGGTCGGAGCAGGGTATTACCGAAGGGTAATTCTTACAAATTACAGACTGCCACTATGCTACTATGCCGTGTGGTTTCCGGCAGACTAGAATAGAATCACTCCGTCTCTTCCCGTGGATGTCGTACAAGGCGACCAAGGGAAATACATTATCAAATATCGATCAGGCCTTCCCAACCCGTCTGGCCAGCGTGGGGAGTGTAGGCCAAATCCTCCTTCCGTCTAGGACGGACGAGAGAGGGTCGTGCTCCTGTAGTGGAGACTAAAATGGACCTAATGATGATGACAGACTGCCATGGCGGTATTGCGGAGAAGTATTATTTAAATAATAAGGGGTCAGCTAATGAGAATCAAGATTCGGCCTTGCGATCGGCGACCACGATACTACCTAGGGCGGCGGAGACACGGCCTAGGGTGCCCAAGACTACAAATCCGCCTCTGGTGGGGGGAATGCTTCGTTGCGACATACTGGGTCTTCACCCTGTGACTTTCCTCCTCCCTCTGCTATCGATGAAAAGCTGCCCAGCGTCTAGGGACGACGAAGTCATTGTACACGGCTTTCGTTTTGTCATAATTCATCCCCAGCCCCACGGATCGAGAAGCAGCAGAGAAGGTCGTTTAACATTCGACTGAGATTCTCCAGCGACTCAGCCATTAGATAGATAGATACGTTTATTACAAACTGCAGTCACACACATACAAAAATTAAATTAAAAAATAACAGGGAGAGAACTTATATACTAGGAAACAGAACGTACTTAGAATAAAAGATGCATGTGTGTGCTGCAGCAAGCAAATGGCCACAGCTCATTTACCATTATGCATAATTTGTAATAATCGACATAATGAGCAATGAGGTCGCGGGTTCGATCCCCGCACAAGATAAATATTTGTGTGCATGAACATGTCTGTTTGTCTTGTCTGAGTATTTTCAATGAATTATATGTCTGTATTTAGAAAAAAGAAATGTATTTAAGTATGTATTATATCAGTTATCAAGTACCCATAGTACAAGCTTTGATTAGTTTGGGACTAGATGGCACATGCCTAGAAATATTTATTTATTTATAATTACTAATGTATTATATTAAGGTAACTCGTATACATAAGATCCTTTTAGTTATCACACCTTTCTATTTAACAAGTTTCTCTATTAATTAAGGCATTAAAACCAAATCCTTTAACAACATTTTATTATAAAAATAATAGCTACTTAACGTCCGTCGGAATTATCTACAAAGTTGATATAACCAAAATAACCGCTATGACTATAAAGATAAAGGTTATATTGTTATGTACACAATTTCTCGGCCTTGATTGTGTGTGTGCTAACTATGGGATGTTTGTCTTCACATCAGTTGAATGACAAAATTGGAATAGTTGAGTGTGTAGTTGAAGAAAAAAAAAACTTAGGTTTAAAATTATTGAGCAGTGTCCTTGTGTAAAAGTGTGCATACAATTGATTGTTTCTTAAATAAAATTAAAAAAATAAAACTACAAACGTTTATGGAGTTCGATTTTTAAATGCTCAAAAAAATTAACTAAGCAAAATTAAATAAATTATTTATATGTCCTTTTGTAGAAGTGTTCATAAAAAAATTGAAAATTAAGCTTTAGACGTATATGGACTTTGCTTTTTAAATGCTCAATTAAATGAACTAAGCAAAATTAAATAAAGTATTTATGTGTCCTTGTGTAAAAGTGTACATTCAATTGTTTTTTTATAGTTAAAATTAAAAAAAAAAAAACTACAGACGTTTATGGAGTTGGCTTTATAAATTAACTAAGCAAAACTAAATAAGTTATTCAAATAATGTTAATATAAAATATCGAAATGTTAGGTTAGGTTAGAAACGGAATTATCGAAAATCGCGGTTAGAAAAGGAATTGATGTAAAAGAATGCATGTAACTAAGATGCAAAATATCGAGATGGATTTGCGATGTGACTAGAATGGATAAGTTAAATAAGTAATCAATAAGAGGAAGTTTAAAAGCAGCATCTGTGACGGAGTTGATGAAAGGAAATCACATTTCCTGAAGGCCAATGCTCGTGATTATTTTAGGATCACAGAATGAAAGTTAACCAAATCGAGATTGAAATATGAATTCACTAAAAATGATATACTTGATTTCATTGATTGATTTATTATCAATTCTTATTGCTAACAAAATACTCTTGTAAGTTTGTTTAATTTTCGGTCATATTTCGATATATTTTCAATTTAATACAACTTTGGAATTTCATATTGTGATACGAGAATACCAAATGTGACATTTGTGAGATGGAGACTGGATCGGAACTGAATTTTGATCACATTTTACTTACGAGAGTATCCCTTCAATTAGCGGAGGAATGAAAGGTATGTGACAAAAAACACGATAAATTTGAATGTGAATGAAATAAATAAATGAATGAATAATGAGATGGCTCAAAAAGGTGGATGGATTCTGTGAGAATGAATTGGGTAATACTGTAGAGATGACAGCTAATAAAAATGAATGGAAGTAAAATACATACTGCGCTGACCGATAACGAATGATGAACGATGATCGATTAAAAAAAACCTTGAAAAGATAGTTTATAATGTGGTCATAAACGCAGGATCACGCACACGAATTTTAATTTTGAATAAAATACGCATTTAGTAAGTCATTAAAATTTCCAAAAATTGATTTATAGAGAATGATTACCGCTTCAGAATAAATCAAAGAAATTTTTAATATCATAATATGCGTATTTAAAGTTAAAGATTATGCCTTTTGATTGTATATGTAGGGACAGTAAACAACCTATTCAAAGCCAAATAAAAGCTAGTAAAGTAAGGCAGTAAACGTAAGGAGATTTATATAAGTATTTCTTCGTAGAAATTAACGTCGAGCTATTAAATTAATATCACGTGCTAAACATTAGTAGAGGACATATATATTATATTTCAATATGGCATCGGCGTAAAATAAAAAGTTGTAAAACCTTAAAAAAACAAAAAAAAAAGCTAGCAAAATATGTGAGGACAGTAAATAATAATAATAATAATAAATAAATATTTCTGGACAATAGACACAGCGCCATCTAGTCCCAATTAAGCGAAAAACTTGTGTTATGGGTACTAGACAACTGATAAATGTACTTAAATACATTTTTTTTTTTGTAAATACATACAGAAATATTATATTTCGATATGGCATCAGTGAAAAAGAAATAGCGGAAAACCTTAACAAAAAAGAAAAGAAAACAAATAAAAGATAGTAAATAGTGAATTAAAAAAATATATGTTATATTATATACATAATAATACCCTCACGTGCTTGCTATAGTTTTGACAAGAGTTTAAAAAAAAAGATATTTAATAAGTATTTCCTAATGCATTTTTACCAACAGGTTAGTTTGTAAAAAGTATAATCCTGCATATTGGGCAAATTGCTTGAATGGATGTATTTAGGTATTTTAGTTACCAAATGCGAAATCTACAATATATTAACAAATTCTATAATAAAAGTGAAATACTATTATGTCATTATGTACAAAAGCCTTAATACCATCGTTTTTAAAATCAAAAGGCGAGTATTATATTATTATTAATTTTTTTTTCTAAATTTATGATTCAAAGAACAAATGAAAGTTTTTTCCTTCATTCATATGAGGAGATACAGCGTTGGAAGCAGGTTTGCCAGCATTCTTTTTATTGCAAGCTCTACAGGCTACGTTAACCGCTTTACATCAGGTAGTCCGGAAGTTTGTTTGGCACTCGAAGTTGGTGGCACTCATCTCAGCTCATGTGAGCGTTAATATAGTTACGGTGACCGCTTCACATCAGGCGGGCCACATCTTTGTCTGCCACCCGTCACTTGACCATCTCTAGTTCAGGTATATTAGTAGCCTGTCGGGCCTCAGATTATTATGGTCCATGGTATCCAGTACGCGGAGTTCAAGCAGTTATGAATAAATAATAGATATTCCTGCCCCCTTACCACCATCACTTATTGCGATTCAATAATTGAATAGATTGCTTATTCATACCAATGAATAAGCGACTCTATTCCATTTGAAATAGAGTCGCTTATTCATTGGTATGAATAAGCATTCTATTCAGTTATTGAATCGCAATAAGAGATGGTGGTAAGGGGGCAGGACATATTACATACCGCCAAACTAAGCAAAGCTTATACGAGGTTACTAAATTGCTGTTAAATTTACTTAAATACACTTCTTGTAAATATATATGTTACAGCCAATGTGATAAATTAGCATTATATATAATCGCTGGTCTAAGTGCTATTTCCGGTGACAGGACACAAGAAAACCCTAACCTAACAAAAAAATCAACTCAAATCTAACCAAAACACGATTTGCCACTTTGACCAAAAAATGTTAGTCAGTGTATACCATATAACATATACATTTATAGAAAACACCCAGCTTAAGACAAATATACATGTTCGTTCATGCACACAATGTTTGTCTTATTCTAGACGTTTATATTACACTAACTACACCACACTACTCTATGCTACACTATGCTAAAGTCTGTTTTTAGGGCAGGCGGAAAAAAGGACAATGACTTAAAGTATTATGTTTGCGACAATAGAAATTCATATCGCTCGATACTGATTTATTATTTGTCTGCCTATGGCAAAAGGGGGGTCGCCAGAATTTATCAACCTGTAAGGGGTCGCGAACTCAAAAAGTGATTTAAAGTATATGAATCATAGATAATGTAGTGTAATATAATATTATCTTAAATAAAAAATGTATCTTTTTATTAGTCATTGCTTAATTTTATTGACTTTGAATTTTTTGATTGAAATACAAAAAAGGTTGGTGATCCCTTCGGCATACGTAAAGGTCAATAACCGTTTTTCCGCCTGCCTTTGAAATAGACTTTACGCTACATTACGCTACAGTTTCACTTTGCTTTGTCGTCAATCCTTATTCATCCCACTGTTGCGATACGGGGTTCGAACCCGCGATTTGGACTCAAAGTAGCCATTGCTTTTAGACCACCGACCTCGTTCTTAATTGAACTAACGTGTTAATGAAAGAAATAATTGTTTTTTTTACTGAACTAATTCATGACGAGATTCTTTTTTTCGATGCGTATTTCATAATTAGTAATTAATTACTTACTGTCTGTAACTTCAATTTATTTCATAGAGTAGTTAATTGATTCAGACGTTGTTTTGCGAAATCGGGACGGGGGCCCACCACACATGACCACCACTGTATCTCCTGTGTACCCAGGATTAACAGCGGCGACTGCCAAAAAAGGCAATGTACAGTGAAGTCCATTGCTGTCCCGGGGGTAAAACTACAGCTGCCTTGGAACTCACAACGAATTTAATCAGAAGAAATTAGTAGGAGTGGGATGCTTTTGGAATTTGACTTCCCGTCTTAGCAATGTGAGAGACATGGCAATTAGGGCATTAAAGTCTAAAGAGATGGCTAGTCAAGTAAAGCTCAACTGCCGTGCACCACGGATTTTATGTATCTAACACTATTGGGGACCTAAAACCTTGAGTTGTTCCCTAACACATCGATTCCAATAATATGTTGTTTTGCGAAAGTCAAACTTACAGGCAATTTGATCTATACTACTTTGCGTAGTAATAACGAGAAGAGTAGGTTGCTGGTGGAGGGTGCTCCGAGGAGCACCAAAGATGTACACACTTATTGTTGAATAAGAATAGAACCTTTATTATAATTTCTTAATGCTATTTATACTACTGGGTTGCCGCTGACCAAGCTATATGTGTCTATGTAGCAGTAAACCATGAAGTTACGGTAAAACATACAAATTAGCCATTGTGCTCGACATACTACAGCGTGCTTCCGCCACCAATTAGTTCAGGAATGGTTAACATATATGCAGTCCAGTCTGCCATCATATTTAGGATGATGTTACCACTCGCCAGCACCATGCGTACAAGGGACGCGCACCGTTTACGCATTGTCACGTAGAAGCAGTTTACGCCTGCTTCGGCGAACATTCATAATGTACTACTGAAACGAGATGGCCGCAACAGCACCTTAAATACGTTATTGTCTCTATCAGTCCCAGGAGAAATTACTTTCCTTGCAAAGAACTCCCCATTTTATTCACTCCTCTTTGCCCTTTCTAACTTTCCAGGTGACATTTTTAATAATAATAAATATTGTCAGACAAATTAGACAGCGCCATCTAGCCCCAAAGTAAGCGAAGCTTGTGTTATTGGTACTAGACAACAGATAAACATACGTAAATACATTTTTTTTGTAAATACATACTTATGATACATAGAAAACACCCAGACCAAGACAAACAGACATGTTCATGCACACAAATGTTTGTCCTATGTGGGAATCGAACCCACGAGCGTTGGTGTCGAAGCCGCGTCATTGATCGCTACGCCACCGAGCTCGTCAACCGATATCGCTCATTTGGTGCAACAACGACATAATTAACGTCATCGGCTATTTATCGAACGTTATTGTGGTATTATTTTAGTACGCTAATTCTGCCTTCTGATTCTTCTCAACAGGCACATGACATTTTAGAAGTATCAAATTATTTTTTTATATCTCTTGGGTTAACTCACGGGCTTAAACCCGATCATTTGATAGGCGTGCGCGGGGATATGGATCCAACGCGTAGAGGCCCCTTTGAGAAGTATGATGTAATGTTATACGCCCGCCGTGACCCGCTCCAGGATATGTCAATGGAACGACATACCCATGAGCAGGTCTCGGCAGGCGTTGAGACTATTGCGAAGTGTGATGGAAAATAAATGGACTATGGAGATGAGATAAGCCCCCTTACCACCAACTCTTATGTATTTCGAATTGAATAGAGTCGCTTATTCATTGGTATGAATAAGCATTTATCTATTCAGTTCTTGAATCGCAATAACAGTTGGTGGTAAGGAGGCTGGGTGAACTAAATACCGGGCTAATAAAGAAGAGGGACGGACTATTATTATTGTAATCAATAAGTGTTATTTGGTTAGGCAATCATAAAAGTGATCTACGTACAACAACGACATAAGTAAGTTGTGACCATATTGCAGATGATGAACGATATAAAACGTCTGTTTATCTATTTCAGACGTAGAGCAAGGCCCCACAGAAGAGAGCGACAACCTGCAACCTCTGATTGGATTCCGTCAAAATCTCCCGTTGGCTCCGCGACGTCCAGACAACTTGACACTATTGCAGTCATGGTAAATACAGAATATGTAGCAGTAAATGAGTTAAAATGGTAGCAGTTAAGCAGGGTGCATGGATTTGCACAAACTAAGTAGCTTGTTCTAAGGGTACTAGATAACTGATAAATATACTTAAATACATATTTATTTGTAAATTCAAATACATATAAAACAGAAAATACGCAGGAGCTCAAGATCCATCTATAGTTAGACTACGGTTGATGTTGCTTAACTTGCGTGATTGATTAGACGCTACCGAGCTCCTCATAGGTTGTCATGTCTGTCAAAAATAGTTTCTGGGCCTTTCTGATATTCTTTTCTTCATTCATTCTTTTCTTCATTCTTCAAATACAATTAACAAGAACAATTTGAATGAAATATATTTGAAATTATTCGCAGGAACGCCCGCCATCCACATCAGCTGTCAAATCTCACCATCCCGGACTATACTCCATCAGAAGCGTCGACAGTCAACAATACTCCTCTGACTGAAGCCGGTGACCAGCTCAGAAGATGGACCCGAGGCGACCGCCGGTTGAGAAGACTTAACACTGAACTGCTTGAAGCCATCACGGCTCATGATGTGGAGGAAGTTGAGATGTATGACATTTTTATACCTAGCTGACCTGACAGACGTTCTCCTGTGTAAACCTCACCCAGTATACCCAGAATATCCCACCAAAGTTTCATTGCAATCGGATGAGCGGTAAACGAATGCATAAAGGACATACAGACAAACATTCATTTTCAGCGAAATTCATTGAACTTATGAAATCGTCCGGTCGTTCTGTCTGTCCGTTGTCATGAAACTCAAAATCTAGAAATTCTGACTTCGGATTCGTGTAGAGCATCAAAAAAGTAGTAATGTAAAGTGACCTTGGTTTACCGAAAAAAAGTGGTTCTGTCTGTCCGTCCGTTGCCATGAAACTCAAAATTTAGAAATTCTGACTCCGGATTCGTGTAGAGCATCAAAAAGTAGTAATGTAAAGTGACCTTGGTTTTCCGATTCGGGATTTCGAAAAAATAAAAAAAAAATTCGCTATGGTGGCGCACACTGCGCGTCCGATGTTTATATATATATAGAAGATCTGGTCTGGGAGTATTTCTAGACTCATGCGTTTGTCGTCTCGCGTGCGGATTTGTCATAGTAAAAAACACGCATGCGGGTAAATATTTATTATGACCGATACGCATGCGGGGCGAAAAACGCACGACTTTAAAAAGGCCCTCAATTTCATTTTCACTGGTCGATAGCCCGCATGCGGGATGCAGGAGATTTATTTTATGCATGCCATAAGGGTGTTTTTAGATTCATGCGTTTATCGCCCCGCGTGCGGGTTTGTCATAGTAAAAACACGCATGCGGGAAATTTACTATGACGATGAGATTCCACATGCGGCGAAAAACGCATGACTTTAAAAAGGCCCGGCTTATTTTAATTGGTCGTTAGGGCCCGCATTCGTTGTGCGGGATATTTCTGTTTAAGCATGCCATAGAGTCTTCATACGGGAAACGTTTTCATTAGTCGATGGGGCCCACATTCGGGTTGTAGGATATTGTGCACTGCAGATGTCATTTTAGACAGTTATCCCGAATGCAGTGACTCCTCGCATGCGGGGAACTTCCTAATCGATCAGTGAAAATGAGCCTTCATTTTCATTGGTCAATAGCCCGCATGGGGGATGCAGGAGTTTTTCTATTTATGCATGCCACAAGACCCGCTTGTGGGAACTGTTTTCATTAGTCGATGAGATCCGCATGTGAGGTGCGAAGTGGCCAATACGGACGATTTCAGATTTGCGGGGAACACCCGCATGCGTTATATCGTATGAATCGCGTTTTCTCTAGCTGTTATCCCGTTTGCGGGGAGTTCCTGCATGCTGTGTATCGACCAAAATTTTGTATTGCATTATTTTTAAAATGTGACCCAAGTATTTGACGTTTATAACATTGATTGAATCAAGTAAAAATAAATAAATAAATAAATAAATATGTCAGACAAATTACACAGCGCCATGTAGCCCCAAAGTAAGCGAAGCTTGTGTTATGGGTACTTGACAACTGATAAACATACGTAAATATTTTTTTTTTTTGTAAATACATACTTATGATATATAGAAAATACCCAGACTAAGACAAACAAACATGTTCATGCACACAAATGTTTGTCATATGTGGGAATCGAACCCACGAGCGTTGGTGTCGAAGCCGCGTCATTGACCGCTACGCCACCGCGCTCGTCATACAAAAATACCGTCTTCTGTATTACGAAAATTCACAGCTATTTAGTGATAAGTAAATAAAGCCCAAGGTTGATATAGTGATAAGTAAATAAAGCCCAAGGTTGATACCTTGGGCTTTATTTACTTATCACTATACACATCACACTAAAGTACAAAATAATATTTGATGTTAACGCGTATTTTCTGTTACTTTCATATTTTTGCAAGAAAAATAAGACGCCATTGCGCCGATTATGCACTCAGTGAAAGAGATAGCAAGTATATTAATGCGCTGAGGTGATAAGTATAGCGGTAGTCTCTCTCATGGGTAGGCGACGGGAACTGTTTTATGACGCAACTTAGCATTCACCACGTCTCTTCTTCTTCTTCTTCTTAAGTTCCAACGTTGGCTCGACTTAAAATACAAGTCGCGTAAAGTTTTTTTATCTTAAGTCGTCGTGCTGTATCGCGTTACAAATTTCACCCACCAAGGACAAGACTTCAGGCGATAGCATACCCCTGCCACTCCATATAAATGTCGCGTCGTTTACTACTACATAAACAATGGCATTTGTGCAGAGCGTGAATGAGTGTGTGTGCGTGCGGCGCCATTCAAACAGTTCAATATTCGTCTCAGAGGCGAGGTGAGGTCGACACGAGAGAGCGGCAGGGAGTGGCCATACTGTACATGGTACTATTACTTATACTGTAAATAATAATAAAGAATAATAATAAGTCCGCAGGGGCAGCTTGTGGCGAGCTGTTGTGTGAGTAGCGACACCACGGACCCGAGAGTCGGTCAGGGCCTTCGCTTCCGATTCCGACGTGTCTTCATCGGTCGGAGTGTAAACACAAGAAGGCCCGCAGGACTCTCAGCTCTGTCTTGCCTTCATTGGCCGTCCAGAGAGGAGCCGCTAGAACTATATGCTCCAGGTGTGGAAGTGTTAAAGGGCATCACGCCGCGAGTACCTTCGGAGAAAGCGCAGCACACCTCTCGACATCCCTGAGTCACTCACACCGGTGTTGCCCCCGGCCGTTTTCCTGGCATTTCGGGGGCCCATCTAGTGAGTGGCAAGCCACTGCCTGCCGCAAATAACTAGCAATAGAGGCAGTTATGGTGGGCGTCCGTCCCTCTTTTGTAATAGCCCGGTATTTGGTTTACCCAGATCTCATCTCCATAACCCATTTATTTTCCATCACACTTCGCAATAGTTTCGACGCCTATCGAGACCTGCTCATGGGTATGTCATTCCATTGACTTATCCCGGAGCGGATCACGGCGGACGTACAACATTACATCAAACTTCTCAAAGGGGCCTCTACGCGTTGGATCCATATACCCGCGCACGCCTATCAAATGACCGGGCTAGTCCCGTGATTTAAGAGCAGAATAATAATAAATATTCCTGGACAAATTACATATAGCCACCTAGACCCAAATTAAGCTAAGCTTGTACTATGTATATACTTAATAATATATACGTATATACTTAAATCCATTTTTTTTTTTAATATTTACCTACATATAATAGATAGAAAACACCCAGACCAAGACAAACAGACATGTCCAGAATCAAAGTGGCCATTGCTAACCATTCGACCACCGAGCTAGTCTGTGTGACTGTGGCGATAGGGATGTCGATTCTTCTTCTTCATCGCGTACTTCATTATTGAAGGTCGTGCCCATCCTGAGAAGTCTGTGGAGAGTCTGTGGAGCGGATAACTAGCTCTTTCCATGCTACCCGATCTTCCACCCGTCTCAAGGCGCTGATGGAAGACCAGTGAGGTTCTTGATCTGGTCGGACCATCGGGTAGGTGACCGCCTGCGAGGTCTTTTTCCTTCCACTTTCCCCACCACAACCAGTTTCTCCAGGTTATCTGGTTGCCTCCGTGCTATATGACCAAAAAATTTTAGGATGCGCTGATAACAAGTCGTGGACAATTTGGTTTTCACGCAAAGTTGGTCTAGTCTAAAGTTGGTCTAGGGGTGTCGATTATAAACTAGAATTTTATTTCCAGACTTCTCAACGCCGGTGCTAATCCCAACGCCACCTGCTGGTTGGGGCTGGTCTCGGCGTGTCACCTGGCTGCTTTGTTCGGCGGCGATGCCCTGAGCTTGCTCCTCAAGTATGGCGCCGAAAGGCTAAGAATGGACAGACTGGGCAGGACCCCGCTCCATCTGGCTGCATGGGCTGGCAATGTCAGACAGATGGCTATTCTTTTGGATTTTCCTGAAGGTATGTATGGAAAGACTGAACTAGAAACTACTGACAAAGATAAAAAACCGGACAAGTGCGAGTCGGACTCGCCCACCGAGGGTTCCGTACGTAGGATCATTATAAATAGTACAGGAATCTAACCCCCTATTTTTTAAGATTTAATTACAAATGATTAGTTTTTAGATTTATTCTTGTACTTGTTGTTTATAACGATGTTACTCGCCTAATTTCATAGTTCTAGGTCAACGGGAAGTACACTATGAGTATTGATTCCCTTGAGAATGTGTCGAAATATGCGTTTTTTGTTGAATAAACGGCCGTATCTTTTTTTTACGTAAACTTTGCAGTTTGATATTTTTACAACTTCATGGGACCGCAGACCTGAGTATACAGTTCATATTTCAGTTTAATACCTCCACGCATTCTCGACTTATAGGGTCTTGACAGACAGACAGACAGACGGACAACAAAGTGATCTTATAAGGGTTCCGTTTTTTCTTCTGAGGTACGGAACCCTAAAAACATTCAAAGTTTTACAAAATAGCCGTAATTTCAGATATGTAAGAGGGTACATCATGAGTAGGGGATGACGTTGGCATTCGTTTTTTTTTATACTACGTTGGGTGGCAGACAAGCATACGGCCCGTCTGATGTGAAGCGGTTACCGTAACGGTTGCCATAACAATCGCAACATAAAATATCTCCTTCCTTTCTGGTGACCTCACTCACTCGCATGAACAGAAAACAACCCTCAAGGGAATTGTTATTGGGCTGCGGTATTCTGTCAGGTGGAGGTACATTCCCCAGTCGAGTAGCTTACAATTACGCCTCCTACCTCTCTTTTCGCCAGAGCTTCGTTTGTCATTCAGCAGGGTGCACCGCGTGCAGGTGAAGTTGGCTTTGGTTCAGAGATGTTGATGAACCACTTACACTTCAAAAGATAAGGAAACATTAAATAATTTGGCATTCATGTATTCGTAGCTTCCAACATAATAAACTCAACTTTATTATCTACGAACTTAAAATTCTCTAAAGAAATGAATTCAGGAATTCAGGTTTGTCGCATCACGACTATCAGATGAAACTCGTGATCTGGGACTACGACAGCCTCAGATTTTCGGGAAACCAGTCTAAGCACCAGCAAGTCGTCCGTTACATCCTGGAAATATATAATATGTCATCATCATCATCATCATCAGGTCTATTTTAGTCTCCACTACAGGATCGCGACCCTCTCTCGTCCGTCCTAGACGGAAGGAGGATTTGGCCTACACTCCCCACGCTGGCCAGACGGGTTGGGGAGGCCTGTTCGATGTTTTATAATGTATTTCCCTTAGTCGCCTTGTACGACATCCACGGGAAGAGACGGAGTGATTCTAGTCTGCCGGAAACCACATGGCCAATTTTTGCAAGAAAATAAGGCGTCATTGCATAGATTACGTACTCAGCGAGAGAAAGAGATAGCAAGTATATTAAAGCACCGACATGATAGGGATAGCGATAGTCATAGATCTCCCTGGCCAGCAGCCGTTTTCTGACGCATTTGAGTATGTGTATGCCATATCTATAGTAATAACTTTTAATATATCTATAGTATGTATATACATATCTATAGTATTTATAACATCGTTGTTTACAACACTATCAAGTTAGCATCGTCTAGTAAATAAGTATTAATAAAATTTCTAAAATAAAAGTAGCCTAAGTTACTCCTTATTACATCAGCTACCTGCCAGTGTAAGTCCCGTCAAAATCGGTCAAGCCCTTTCAGAGATTACCCGGAACAAACAGACAGACAAAAAATTTTAAAAATGTTATTTTGGTATATATTTATACCGCGTATACATCCATATGCATTTAGTAAAAAGCGGTTATTTTAATATTACATACAGACATGCCAATTTTATTTATCTGTATTGATATAAATCTGACGTGATATGTTCATTTCCAAAAGTTCAATCAACCTCGAATGAAATGTAACGTAAGATAAGCTTTTCGGAGCTTCGGAACCGGAAACAAAGGATTTTCATGAAATGCATATCTCAACTTACAATCTCTTTTAGAGCGTTGATGGCGTGATGCGAGAGGTTCCGCATATGCGTTGAATACGTGGCTGCTGTCAAGCTGTCCAATGTCGTAGTTTCAGGAAAACCTGAGTTTCAGGAAAAGAAGAACTATGTAAGTGAAAACTTCTTTAGCGGCGATGTGCACTTTTTGGGATGGATAAAAAATGTTAAACTCGCGTCAGGACACGTGACCTGATCGAAAATTCGTAAGACGGAGGGAACGTAGACCGCCGGCGCGGCGTAGGAGAGGAAGTAATATCCCCCTCACTTTTTGGGATGGGTAAAAAATGCTAAACAGTACACGTGACGGAGAGAGAGTAGACCGTGCGTCGGCGCGGCGTAGGAGAGGAAGTAATATCCCCCTTTCTTTCTACCGCGCGGCGAAAATGTATGCCTGCTGCTGCTGTTTATTTTTAAAGTAATATAAATTGTCATGTTTGTGTACGATAGCGCAATAAATGAATATTGTATTTTACCACATAAATGATAGTACTTTTATACTGATAAATAAAGTAATTCGTGCGAAATTATTACCTAACCATTCCAAAATATTCAAAAATGCACAATGTTAATGTTCAAGTTTTCCTTTCTGCCATAAAATCATAAATTTAGTTCAGCTACTAGGTAACATTACATTCATTGACTGTTAGGCGGGACGAAGTTCGCCGGGTCGGCTAGTTATTAAAGGGTTTAAATAAATAAATATGTATACGTATTGATAATGATCTATAAAAATACACAAAACCTTCGCAGTTCACGATGATGGTACCAACAACGTTTCCGTTTTCATTGATTCGGTTCATAGTACTCGTGGCTCCAGGCCCCTGAAATTAGATAAGTATTTTTTTTTATATGAGAGAGGGGCTAACTAGCATGTGGGTCACCTGATGGTAAGCAACCACCACCGCCCATGGAGATGAGGAACACCAAGGGGTCGCCAATTCGAAGCCAGGCTATACTCCTTCATTTCTTTCTTTCAGCCACCTTACCACCATCAAATAACAATAAATAAGCGACTCTATTCCATTTGAAATAGAGTCGCTTATTCATTGGTATGAATAAGCATTCTATCCAGTTATTGAATCGCAATAAGACATGGTGGTAAGGGGGCTGATCTCACTCACTCGCCGGAACACAACGACGCGAAATGAAACTTGCTATGAATTGCCTAATAATATTTTTTAACTATTCGAACATGCAAGTTAAGCAACGTCGACCACAACTTGTCTATGGATGGGTTTATGTATCTCGAGCTCCGCCGTGTGTCGGAAGGCAAGTTAAGCCGTTGGTTCCGGCTGCTGTCATTAGATGACAGTCGTTAAACCAAGTCAGTGGTCTTCGGGCGGCTGGAAAACACTAGCCTCCGCCAACTTGCTGTTGAGCAGCTTGGTGGAGTACGCTCTAAACCTCTTCGATTGAGCAAAGACTCTTATCCCAACGGTGGGATGATTATGGGTCGATGCCGAAGATAATTAATTAATTACCATGTAGTTTTGTGCTATTTCCATGATTAAATTCGTATATGTTTAATTCTACTCTATTTTTTCTGTGTTTGGAATATTCAAAATACAAATAAAGTGCAAAGAAACTTCACTTCAATTTCAAAGATATCAAACTGACAGAGTAATTAGTTTTATGTCATCCGATCATCTTTAAAAAGGTTTTTATGCATAAATGTCTGTGATGCTTGCTTATCTCTAGTTGAGTATAAACGTACGAACAAATCAACATATAACATCATAACACAAGCATTGCGCTTAATTTGGGACTAGATGGTGCTGTGTAGTGTCCAGAAATATTTAAATTAAATTTTTTGTACGTAACAGCTTAGTTTGCATATGCGTACCGTTAACGAATATGGAACATTGTATTCATAAAAAATGTTCATCAGCGATCTAATTTTGGACTTCTTTGAACAATATTTGATAAAAGTTATGTAATCAACATATAGAGTCGATTGAGACGTTCCAACAACGAAATTTTAAAGGCCGTCTCAGATAATCTGGCGGATCCCATATTCAAGTATTGGAGTTCTGTTCACCTGAACGAAAATATTAAATGACTTTCTATTATTATGTTACAATTTGAGACAAAATAGGCACTTTAACATGGCTACTAGTTAAAAGACTGATGATTTTATACTGTATGCAATTTTATTTATATGGGTATTTTGCCTGCATTAGAGATATTTATTTTATTATTATTTATATACAGACCAAATGCACGTATTCGTGCGTCGTGTACGCTAATTGAAGGAGAAGTGGAAAAGTCACGCAGCCAGTGGTAAAATATTAGGGTATTTGAAATAATATCAAATAGATGCAAATAACACGTATTTCAGTTTAGACATCTTTTTATTAGAATGACAATACATTAATATGACACTTGTAATATAAAAATTAAAACTAAAATACAAAAGAGTTTATAACATTCGTCCCTCTTCAAATTTCTTCAACTAGGCGGCGAGGGGGTCTCACCACTCGTTGGCTTCGACGGAGGGGAATCTCTGAAGCAGGAGCGTTATTAACACTTGGTGAAGCAAGGATACTCGTAGATCTTTTGGGCGTACCACTTGCAGAGAGAAAAGGAGTATTGGAATTGTTTAAGGATGTGTTTGGTACAGTAAGGTGCGCATCGGGTGTGGAATCACTTACAGGGGTGCCAAATCTGTTTGCATTATACATGCGGGTAGCGTTAGTTACATCCTGTGATATATTCTCTGAGGTCAGGGTTCTCGGGTTCACTGGTGTTAATGGTCTTTCGGTTAGCCTTGATCGAATATGATCAGCGTGTCTCCGTCTTTCCACGCCATCAGAAGTTTCTACGATGTAGGAATATCTGTGTTTCCTTGCCGTGACAGTAGCAGGTTGCCATTTCTTTTCAAGACCTGTTTTTACAAAAATATTATCACCAGGTGAGTACTCAGGCGTGGATGTATTTAAATTTGCTTGCACTTGTTTGAACTGTAGCATTCTTCTTTTATTGGGTCGGATGTTAGAAAGGAGGCAGTTAAGTTGACGGCCAAACATCATTTGGGCTGGGGACTTTCCAGTGGTAGAATGAGGGGTGTTTCTATATGTAAACAAAAACTCGTGAAGCCGTTGTTTGAGCTCAGTTCCAGCACCTGCAGATATCCGGTTTTTGAAAGTTCTGACAAGGCGTTCTGCCAGCCCATTTGTTCGAGGGTGATATGGTGATGACGTTATATGTAAAATGCCTTGATTATTGCAGAAATCTTTGAATTCCTGGGAAGTGAACTGGGGGCCGTTATCAGATACGATTAGACGAGGTAGTCCAAATGTACAAAAAATGTCACCCAATACTGAAGTCAGACCTTTGGATGTGATCTGTTTCATTGGTCTTATTTCTATCCATTTGGAGAGGGCGTCGCATAGGACGAGCCATTGAAAACCTTCAAATGGTCCAGCGAAGTCTATATGTATCCGGTCCCAGACTTCTTCTGGAACGGACCAAGAATAAATTGGTAGTTCTGGACTGGATGGGCGATTTTGTTGACAGCCATGACATAATTTTACAAATGTATCAATTTCCTCCTCCATGGAGGGCCACCATACATAAAAACGAGCGAGAGCTCTCATAGCTGATATCCCAGGGTGCCCACGATGAAGGTAATTTAAAATCTGTTTTTGTAAACTTTCTGGAATCACCATTCGTCCCTGCCACATTAGAATGTCATTTTCGATAGAAAGTTCATCTCGTTTGCGGTAATAATGTTTGATGTCGTTATTGAGATCTTGCCAACCAGTTCTCAAACTCTGTATTACTTTTCTTAAAACAGGATCTTTGGTTGTGCTGCTTTTGATATGGTTTTCTGTTAAGTGAAGGTCTGTTAATTTGGTACTCATCAGCTTTGAATCGATTCTGTATACCGCGCGTTCACTTCGCGAAGGTTTTTCATCGTTATCTGGTAATCTAGAAAGGCAATCTGCTATGATGTTATTTTCTCCTTTACGGTAGCAAATGTCATATTGATAGCTACCAATCAGTAAAGCCCATCTCACCAGACGATTATTAGCTAATTTAGGAAGGTTTCGATTAGTTCCTAAAATATGAATGAGGGGTTTGTGATCCGTAACCAAAATAAATTTAGTGCCTCGTAAATATTGGTCGAATTTTTTTATACCGAAAAGAATAGCCAGGGCTTCGCGGTCTATTACTGAATATTTACTTTCAGCGCTGCGTAGTTTTCTGGACGCGAACGCTATAGGTTGCTCAATACCTTTAACGTCTTTGTGGTACAACACGGCGCCCACACCTTTCTCTGACGCATCACAAGCTAAATAAAGAGGACGACCCTCGACAAAAGCTATCAATGGTTTTGATGCAATAATACTTTTTTTTGTCGCTTCAAAAATGTTGTTTTCATGCTCAGTCCAATGCCATCTGTTTCTACCGCTAATCAATTCGTATAAATCAGCGCATACACCATGAAGGTGTGGAATAAAACGTTCATAGAAATTAACTAATCCTAGGAACGATCTCAATTCTTTAGCGTTAGTGGGTTGTGAGGCTTTAGAGATAGCATCGAGTTTCGTTTTTGTCGGTCGAATACCTTCCCGGTTGATGATGTGACCAAGGTATTCAATTTCTTCCTGTAGAAAGGTGCATTTCTTTAAATTTACTTTTAGTCCTGCCTGTTGTAAGCGATTGAAAACAGTGGCTAATGTTCTTAGGTGTTCGTTGGAGTTCTTTCCTGTAACTGCAATGTCATCAAAATAAACAGCAACATTAGGAAGATCAGATAACAATTTATCAAGATAGTGTTGAAAGATGGATGGTGCTGTCGAAATTCCAAAGGGCATGCGGTTATATTGAAAATAACCTTTGTGTGTTGACAGTGTGAGAAATTTCTTTGATTCCGGGGAAATTTCAAATTGTAAATAAGCGTCTTTAAGGTCGATCTTTGAAAACAACTTACCATCTGCTAATTTCTGTCGCAATTGATCGAATAAAGGTACAGGGTGTAAGTGTTTAATCAATGCAGAATTAACTGTACTACGGTAGTCGCCGCAAATTCTGACTTCGCCGGTAGGTTTCACTACGTTGACAGTAGGCGTGGCCCATTCTACTGGTGTTATGTTAGGGTCTATTTGATAAATAATACCTTCAGAGACCAGACGGTCTAGTTCCCTCTCAATGTTTTTCTTTAGACTAAACTTGATGGGTCTTGCCGGAAGATGGACTGGTTCTGCTCCTGGTTTGATGTGTATGTTAACAAGGTAATCTTTCACCCTACCCAGTCTGCCGTCAAAAAGAGTAGAGTATTTGTTTAATACCTGTTTGAGTGATGTTTGGATTTCGTTGTCTCGTTTAATTGAGTATACAGCACTTGGGAATGCCATATTGAAAATTTCGCTCCATTGTAAGCCAAAGAGCATCGGATTGGCGTTCTTTATTACAACTGCTGGGAGAATTTTCTTCTGACCCTCGACTTCAACAGTTACGTCTGTAAGACCTTTCGTTTTCAATTTGTAGTTGCCGTATGCCTTTAGTTTAGGCCCTTTTGTTAGGGCTGGTGAGCCTATTTTCTTCCATAATGTATGGCTGATAATAGAGTACGTAGAACCTGGGTCCCAATCCATAGTGCATTTGTTATCATTGATTAGAACATCGATACGTTTGCAATCCTTCTTCTGTGTTGTGAGATTACAAACAAAATCATCGTTACTTTCATCACTGCTGTCGGAGTCGTGAGAGGATGTCGTTACATCTTCGTTGTCCTTACTAACTTTTTGAAGTCTTGTAGATTTTGAAGTTCGCTTGTACTTTAACTTCGTTGGGGAGATGAAGGCTTTTCCAGTTTTGATACAGCACTTTTCAAAGTGACCCTGTGTGTTACATTCCTTACAAATATTTGTCTTAGCTGGACAGTCGGTTAATGGGTGTCTTTCAAATTTTCCACAACGTAAGCATTGTTCTAGATTGAGTATGCGAGGTGAAAATGATTTTCTATTTGTATATTTGTGTGTCGATGGTTTTTTTGTAATTCTTTGCACACTTGTTCCAGGTGTGTCGTGCTCTGCTTGTTCCCGAGATTGTGCAACAGCAAAAATTTTCGCAAATGTGACTTCTGTTGTGATACTATTATGAATTTCTAGTAAATCTGGCCATTTTTGTTTCAGATCTGTTTCAAGTTCTGGGTGGTTCAGTCCTGTAGCGAAACGATCACGCAATTGTCGCTCGAGTAGGCTATTATCGTATCCACAGTCGCGACTTAAGTCTTTTAGTCTATTAGCGTAGTGCTCCATAGATTCTCCGCTGTCTCTGGTGCAATTCCAGAAGTCTGTTAGAGCCCGGTATCTTGTTCTTTTAATGCGATAAATATCAAGGAGTTTGTTTCGGACGTCAGTATATGTGCTTGTATCGAAATATGGTGTTAGTCCAATTTTGATTTCGCGGAACGTTTCAGGTGTTAAAGAATTTAGTAGAAGGTCCTTTTTAACGTTTTTGTCGACGTTAAATATATTACATTTTGTTTCGAAGAAATCTATGTAGTCTTCGGCACGACAGACATCGGGTTTAAATATTTCGTTATTAAAGTTTTTTAATACTTGCAGTTTGTTTTGTTTGTTTGCGCTCGTCACGCTTGTTGAACAGGCTCCCTCAGTATTGTCACCGCTGTCGTCATTTATTTTCGGTTTTAGTGTCGTCACCAAAATTTGTAGTATAGCAGTAATTTGTTCTTGTTGTACCTGTTGGGCTTGTAAAAATTGTTGAAACTGTTCTGGTTCCATTTTACTTCGTCGCCAATGAAATAATATCAAATAGATGCAAATAACACGTATTTCAGTTTAGACATCTTTTTATTAGAATGACAATACATTAATATGACACTTGTAATATAAAAATTAAAACTAAAATACAAAAGAGTTTATAACAGTATTCATGACCACGACCATTTCGTCAGGAACGTACGACTTCTTCTTCTTCCTCTGGCCTTTTCCCATTTTTACTTAGGGTCGGCTTTTCTTATCCTTCGTTTCCAGAGCAGTCTTGGATCTGATTTCAGTTCTAGCACTTTTCTTGTTAATGTAGGATACTGCGTCGAAGAAGACGTTTTGAGAAAATGTGATTTATATTCCGCGAGTTACTTATCCTTTTACTACGACTGTATGTACTGCTTTCTTTGTTTATTAAACAACCAAACACTGATTTCAGTTAAACTATTTCAGATATGCACGACAGAATACAAAATGACAACATACCTGCGGAAATCGAGGAGGATGTCAAGAAGATCAGTGAGAAGACACAAGCTTTGGTCAATGTGAGGTCGGACATTGCCGAGGTCAAGACCGTCTTACCTAACCATTGGAAGGACAATATTGACCACAACTGTAAAGATATTAAAGGGAGTGTAAGTATACTTTTTTAAGCTTAAATCAAAAAGGAAGAGAGAAGATGATTTTTTAATGAAATTTTTTTTTCGACTAAATATTTTTTGTCATTTTTAGCCCGCGACGAAAAAACGACGGTATTATAAGTTCAACGTGTCTCTCTGTGTGTGTGTCTGTCTGTGCATCGTAAGCTCGATGAACCGATTTTGATTATTTATATTATACACTATGAAAAATTTAAAATCAAAGATGGCCGCCACCACGAAATGGCGAATTAAATATATTTTTTTCACAATTCCCTCATCATATTATGGGTATCAAATGAAAGGGCTTGACTAGACTAGAAGATCGGGGATTTTTAATTTTTTTTTAATTGTTGTCACTGACCCTGTAAAAGCGATTTCACGTCTTTTTCGAAGAATCGCATACTGTAGTCTCTTGGGAAAACTACCTGCAGAGTGCAGGTAGTTTATTTCACAACTAGAGAGGGAAATATTAATCTAATAAAGAAATATTCTCTCCACAGCTTCCACTATTAAAAGCAGGATGGACACCCCTCCACGTGGCTTCGTCGTGTGCGCACCAGCATTGTACCCGCTTACTCCTGGCAGCAGGAGCGGACCCTAACGTTTGTGACGACAGTGGTTTCACAGCCCTTGATGTCGCTGGCTCAGCTATTAATTATGACCAACAAATAAATCCTGAGCAGTGAGTACCTTTTAGTCACAAGACATGTAGTTACGAAGGCTGAAAAAAAAATCCATTCGTTCCATTTGATTTCATTGTCATTGATTCAGTCGATTGTATTAACAATCGATCGATGAGTGAATTATTTATTTATTCTGTCATTGGGCTCTTGTGGGCACTAAGACACGTGTTATACATTTTTATTAATAATATTCTTATTTTTTTTGTATTTTTTTATCTACTAACATTTTGGTTCAATTTTCATTCAATGAACGAATATGTTGATTTGAAAGAATAAGGTTCTTGTACTGGTTGTCAATTAATTATTATGTTCTAATTTATTTTGCGATTATGAATGGTAATTTAATATTAAAATGTACTAAATATAAAACGAATTAATGGCAAATTATATATATGTCATACGGAATGAAAGTATATATTAAATTACAAGAAATATAATAAATAATGGTCATATACTTTAATTTGAATAGTAGTAGCATCCGATCATGAATCATCCCTCATACTAATCGATCGATTGATGACCGGTGCCGTCGATCGATTATTGATGAATGCCATAGATTATAGTAGATTAGATCAGTCAACGTCATCTAAGTACTTCATCAACAACATGTATAATAGTAGATGGTCGTATTACTATTTATTATATTTACACCTATGTATTTATATATATGATATATATGATTACAGTTATAAATAATAAATAAATATTGTCAGACAAATTACACAGCGCCATCTAGCCCCAAAGTAAGCGAAGCTTGTGTTATGGGTACTAGACAACTGATAAACAATGTAAATACATTTTTTTTGTAAATGCATACTTGATACATAGAAAACACTCAGACCAAGACAAACAGACATGTTTATGCAGACAAATGTTTGTCCTGTGTGGGAATCGAACCCACAAGCATTGGTGTCGAAGCCGCGTCATCTATATATACATATAATAAAACAGTAAAAATAATGTGTCTGTACATTGAATATATTTATAAAAAAACAATTGGAGGCGATGGAGATATAGTAATAGAGTATGAATTTTAAAAAAAATGTCTGTACGTTTGTCTGTTTGTCTGTATGTCTGTTTGTCTGTTTGTACACGCTAATCTCTGGAAGTACTGGACGGATTCGAATGAAACTTTTTTTGTTATATAGCTGTTAAGCCTGGGCAAAATATAGGGTATAATTGATTTTGGAAAGTGGAACACCTGATGCAGCACCACAATGGTTCAGGTAAACTATAAGAAATATAAAAATGACGCCTTAGCAAAAGTTGTTCAGCCTGATGAGCATTTTTTGTTAAGGTATAAAAATCCAAGATTTGGAACACCTGATGCAGAACCATAATGGTTCAGGTAAACTATAAGAAATATAAAAATGATGCCTTAGCAAAAGTTGTTCAACCTGAAGAGCATTTTTTGTTAAGGTATAAAAATCCAAGATTTGGAACACCTGATGCAGAACCATAATGGTTCAGGTAAACTATAAGAAATATAAAAATGACACCTTAGCAAAAGTTGATCAGCTTGATGAGCATTTTCTGTTGAGGTATAAAAATCCAAGATTTGGAACATCTGATGCAGAACAATAATGGTTCAGGTAAACTATGACAAATATAAAAATGACGAATTAGCAAAAGTTGTTCAGCCTGATGAGCATTTTCTGTTGAGATATAAAAATACAAGATTTGGAACACCTGATGCAGAACCTTAATGGTTCAGGTAAACTATAAGAAATATAAAAATGACGCCTTAGCAAAGTTGTTCAATCTGAAGACCATTTTTTGTTGAGGTATAAAAATCCAAGATTTGGAACACCTGATGCAGAACCATAATGGTTCAGGTAAACTATAAGAAATTTAAAAATGACTCCTTAGCAAAAGTTGTTCAGCTTGATGAGCATTTTTTGTTGAGGTATAAAATCCAAGATTTGGAACATCTGATGCAGAACAAAGTTAAATTTATTTGCATAAACAACACGTGTTTACAATAAATTATAGTTTAAAAAAAAAAAAAAAAAAAACACGTTAGCTAATAGAACTAAAAAATTTTTTAAGTAACTTTTTTAGTTCTATTTGCTATTATAGCGTGTTTTTTTACTTTTTTTAAATCTATTTATTATAACAATAAATAGATTAACAAAATATTGAATGTATTGTAAAAAAAAACCGCGTGGTGCTACTTTTATTCTTACCTGCTACAAGTTAGACGCAATCGTTTTATTTTATTTACAAAGGTACCGTGGTCTATTTAGTCAGTTTATTATAGACGTGTACGCTAAAATTGAAATGGAACGATTGGTATATATTCGCACAAACCAGAAGAATACGTGCATTTGCGGGACGCTATGTAGCAAGATGAGAGTTTATTTGATTTGGTGGTGGAAAGTGTTTTAAGCGACGAGGGGAAACTGTTTTTCTTAGATGCTCCAGGAGGGACTGGAAAAACATACCTGACAAGAGCAATCCACGCTGAAATCAGGCGCCAAAATAAGATCTCGCAGAAGCATCGCCAGGTATTGCAGCCACATTACTACTAGGCGGAAGGACGCAAATACAATGTTCAATATCCTACTCGATTTAAACAGAATTGAAACACCGACATGCTCTGTGACACGAAACTGTGACAAAGCAAAGGTGTTTCAGGATTGCTGTCTAATCGTTTGAGATGAATGCGAAATCGCCAACAGTAAGGCACTAGAAGCTGTAGATAGAACTTTACGTGCCCAAGAGTTTTCAAGAATATTATTAAAATTTGGGGAAGATCTCCTTCCTGAATTAAAGTCAATGGCAGCGCAATATAATTGAAGCTGAGATTCTCACTGGGAGTGGTACGGTGAAACTGTATTTATTCCGCGTATACCACTCTTCTCCAAACAAAAATCCATTTTAATTTTAAACGTACGCAGTTGTCTGTGACCTTTGCTATGACAATAAAAAAATCACTAAAATTCGCTGGTGTCAAGCTTAGGACTGGTCTTTTCATATTAGCTCCCGAAGGAAAGACTCCCTTAATTTTTTTTAAACTATGGTAACAATGTTAAACAAAAAAGAATTTTTAACGTATAACAAATATTTTCTTATGTATCTATATTAGTTCGTATTTGTATTAATACGGCGGAATCATAAAGTCCCCGCGAACGAAGTCGCGGGCATCAGCTAGTCGTCAATAAAAATAATAATTTAATAGTACATTATGGTACAACTGGTACAAGTGTGTAATGTTGGTGATTACTGCTGAGGCGCGATTGAGCGCGGATAGCGTATTAGCCACGTACAAAATGGTTAATTTAAAGATTTCTTTATTACAGAGAAAACAAAAGTTATATTTCAGTGAAAGTTTTATTTATTAAACACGTACAAATGGAAATTTTCATGCAACTTCGTATTTAAATAGATGTATGTAAATACGAAGTTGCATGAAATGAGCAAGCAATAGGTACATTAATTTATTTGTACTATAGGACACGATCGTTTTTGTATCGAAACTTTTTTAAGAACAAAGCAACTCTGGTTGAGTTGCTTTGTTATAAAATAAATAAAACTCTATAGTTAACTCACTTGTGAATAATAGCAATGAAAAAGTCACAGTTTGATTACAGGTCATTATGTGCCTAATTGCGGTGATATTAGAGCCACTTTATGAGCAAGTGTGTTGAAAAGATATTTTTACAACTTAAATACAGTTTCACAGAAGTAATCCGGATGCTTCTAAAAGCTGGATGCGAGTACAACACTATGAGGCCGATGGGTATCAATAACGTAGACACTCCACTGCACACAGCTGTGGAGCTGGAATGTATTGAGGCTATCAATGAGTTGTTGAACGCTGGAGCATCTGTGTCTTGTTTAAATGCAGCTGGAAAGACACCACTCCACGTTTGTGTTGATAAGCAGTTTGAAGAGTGTTTGCAGGTTTGTGAAAATGTCTACAGTCCTTTTTTTATATTACGTCGCGTGGCAGACAAGCATGCATGGCACGGCCCGCCTGATGTGAAGTGGTTACCATAGCCATAATAACGCTCGCAATATGAAATATCGTTCGCTTGCTGCACACCCCTGTGCTACCAACGCAGCAATTCCTTTCATCATGGTGATCTCACTCACTCGCAATAACACAACAACCCTCAAGGAAATTGCTATTCAGCTGGGTTATTCTGTGAGGTCTATTATCTAAATTCAGAATATCGGATAAGGGTGGTCGAAATAATACAACAAAATAAAAAAGAAATGTAACTAACTCTATTTCACAATCGACCAGTGCTCGTTTACAGATGTACAACACATAAGACATGTCAAGATGGCGGCTTCGTTGCTATAGCAAAACCAAAACCGCATATTGTGTTAAAGAAGTGAAAGTTTAAAATTGTATACATAATCAAAATAACATTTTATAAATTTGTATCTCCAGTACAATTGTTAGTACTATTATGTGCCACAAACTTATCTGGCCCGGTGGCGGAGGCGGTACGATCGACTTAAGTGTTGCCATTAAACGAAATGTCGCCCGTTTTAGAGGAAACATAAAAATCAAAGAAATATATACACTGTAAAAATAATAGCATTGATATACTTATTAATTGTGTTGTGTGGTGTTTCAATTAAATATCAATTGCCTTCTATTTTTTGTTGATTCGTTTTAAAAATGCACCACGTTAAGTCGCGATCATAGCTATTATAATATTAGACAGTTATAATATTTAATTGATTCAGGTGTTATTTTCCGGAAGTCAAATTTACAGGCAATTTGATCTACACTACTTTGCGTGCTTCCGCCACCAATTAGTTCATGCAAACTACTGCCGGCCGGCACCCATCCACTACCGTTAGTAGTTGCATGCGACTGCCGTGGCTGCTTTGGTCGTCTCTGCTCCAGCTGCTGTGGTCGTCTCGGCGAATCTCCAACATCTGAAACAGAAGATACATGCGACCGCCACTGCCCCGACAGTCGTGGTCGTCTCTGCGACACGTGTTTCGTAGAGGCGAAACACGTGTCGCAGAGACGACCACGGCTGTCATGCAACTACTAACGGTAGTGGGTCGGTGCCGGCCGCCAGTAGTTTGCATGAACTAATTGGTGGCGGAAGCACGCAAAGTTGTGTAGATCAAATTGTCAGTTATAATATTGCACAGAAACAACTCGTTGACGATTTTTTTATTGTATGTATAGAAAAAGATAATATGTATTTTAAAAAATACATTTCAATGGAATGTGCATACACGCGGTAAATAAATTAATTGTACCTGGCAATATTACATTTCAAGATGGCGGCTTTAGTTCTAAATTTGGCCACCGGGTCAGATAAGTTTGTGGCACTGTACTTATACTGTGGTACAATACTGGCGAGGTGCGGCGCTAGTGTCGCCGGGCTGTAACATAAGTTTCTATAGAAAATAACTACCACCCTGTATAACAACGTCTAATTGGTACACGACAATCACAAAATCTTTGTACGATTGTTTGTTATATGTAATTGGTCTAATTGTGTCTCTTCTAATTGGTCCTTATGTTAGAGTATACATATGAATAACTACACAATGTACTCCGTAGAGTAACATAACAAATACACAATTTGAGTTTAATTTAACAACTAGACGTTACCCGCAACTACGTCTGCGTCAATATTTATTTGTTTTGCTATGACCATTAAGAGCCATATTACTGTGATTTTTGCGTTAAATGGCCAATTTGGAAACAAAAATACATTAACAATGTTGACTTATTGAATAGTACAGAATAGCTATTGGCATAGTACATAGCGGCCTCGCTTTTTGTAAATTTTGCATAACTTTTTAATTAAACCCAAAATTGCAGAGAAAGATTTTCATAAAATGCGCATATTCACTTTTTTGAACTTCTGGATTGTACTACTGTTCCAAACAAATGACATAAAAAAATAGAATGCTATTTCTTTTAAAGTCGTATAGTACATAGCGGCCTCAGAATTTTGAAATATCATTGATTTAATATAGAAAAAAAAACATTCTTTTAACCAAAAAACTTCGAAAATTGCTTTAAGTAAACTGTTAATTTCTCGAATAAACGATAATATTATTGAGCAAAATTTATACGAGAATAATTGTTACTTCATGATGAATAAACTTTGTAGCATGAATTTATTATCTTATTTCAATAAAAACGATAAATAATAGGTAGGGGAAAAAGTCTTTTCGCATTTTAGTATGTATGAACTTGTAATAAAATCTCTTTGGTTATACCATTTGTATCTGGCAGGTTTTGATATCTTTAAAAAGTTTAAATTTTAAAAAAGATAATTCCAAATTCAAATTAGGTAAATGTGTGATTTTCATTTGTTTTTTTTACTGTCAAGATGAGTGAATCTAATGAAGAAATTCGATTCATTTTAAAATTTTACTACAAAAAAAGTAAAAATGCAACGCAAGCTGCGAAAAAAATTTGTGACGTTTATGGATCTAGTGCAGTGTCTGTGAGAGTAGCACAAATTTGGTTTAAGCGTTTTCAATCAGGAAATTTTGATGTGAAAGATGCACGTCGCTCTGGTCGCCCTGTTACGGATAAAATGGATGCCATTTTTTAAAAAGTGGAGCAAGATCAGCATATCAGTAGTTACGACGTAGCTGAAGAATTAGGAATTGACCACAAAACAGTTTTGGCGCATTTGAAAAAAGCTGGGTACACTAAAAAGCTCGATATTTGGGTGCCTCACGATCTCACTGAAAGAAATGTAATGAACCGTGTACTCATTTGCGATTCTTTACTACGACGTAATGAAAGCGAATCGTTTTTGAAGAAGCTTATAACTGGTGATGAAAAGTGGATCATGTACGACAAGAACGTGCGAAAAAGGTCGTGGTCAAAGGCCGGTCAGGCTTCACAGACTCTGGCAAAACCCGGGTTAACCCGCAACAAGGTGATGCTGTGTGTATGGTGGTATTGGAAGGACATTATTCATTATGAGCTGTTACCGCCAGACAGGACTATCGATTCTGAACTCTACTGTGAACAACTGATGAGATTAAAGCAAAAAGTTGAGAGAAAGCGGCCGGAATTAATTAACAGAAGGGGTGTGATTTTTCATCATGATAACGCTAGACCTCACACATCTTTACCCACTCAGCAAAAATTAAGAGAATTTGACTGGAAGGTGTTAATGCATCCGCCGTATAGTCCTGACCTTGCACCTTCTGATTTCCACCTGTTTCGGTCTCTTCAGAATTCTTTAGGCAATGTCAGGTTAACATCACGAGAAGACTGCCAAAACCACTTGTCGTGGTTTTTTGAACAGAAGTCCCAAAATTTCTATAGTAATGGGATCATGTCTCTACCTACAAGATGGCAAAAAGTTATCGTACAAAATGGCACCTACATACTTTAGTTAAATGTAAATAAACTTTAGTAAAAAATGTTTTGAATTTTCATATAAAATACGAAAAGACTTTTTCCCCAACCTAATATAACTTCATAATTACTACAAAAAACGATGCATCGGCGGCCTTCGCGGGTTTAGTACTGCGCGAAAGCTCGTCAGCGTGCAAATGTAATAGGGCTCTTAACAAAGCTCAGGGGGCAGTCTCTAAAGGTCGCTGGGGTTGACTTGAGACAGGACTGTTTCTCTCATGATCAGTTGTAAGTAGCTTGCTCAGGAGTAAGTTCTCCTGGAAGCCTTGCAATTTCGGCTCCTGGTGCGAATTCCAAAAATATTGTTTACCGGGATGTCCTAACCTAAATGGTGCATGTTTGTAATAATGGTCAATACGAAACAGTCTTTTAAGGGGAAAAAATGAAATATCTGGAGTCTTAATAAAAATAGACGCAAATCAGGAGTGATCCCGTAGCGAAGCATGGGTACTTTGCTAGTAATAAATAAATTGCAAAACAAAGGCGGACTTATGCCTTAGAGCAGTGTTATGCAAAGTGTGTGCCGCGGCACACTGGTGTACCGTGGTCATTAGTTGGTGTGCCTCGGGAAAATAAGGTTATCTCATAAAGTTAAATGGACGAGACGGAAGAATAATTCTTACACAAATAAAAACTGATTTTTCATTTATTTATTTATTGATTCAATTGCTCGCTGTACTAACAGTTTGACCCAAAACGTACAGTAAGTCACAATACAAATTACATTCATACACAATAATAATTATAATAATTCAAGTAATATTAATAATAAATAACTAGCAATAAAAGCAGCTATGGCAGACGTCCGTCCCTCTTCTGTAATAGCCCGGTATTAAGTTCACCCAGATTTCATCTCCATAGCCCATTTATTTTCCATCACACTTTGTAATAATCTCAACGCCTGCCGAGACCTGCTCATGGGTATATCGTTCCATTGATATATCCTGGAGCGGGTCACGGCATTTATGGTTTACCTCCAAAAAATTTTGTTTTCCTAGATATTTCCTAGAAAATTGCGGAACACTGCCTTAGAAGGATCTCTTCCAGTCAACCTTAGAGTATCAAAAGGATTAAAATGAAAGGCGTGTAATAACAAAGTACAGTAATCACTGTGTTGATAATGGAAAGGACAATTTTTTTTTAAGCAATCACCGCCGCCCATGAAGATCAGCTACGGCAAGGGGTCGCCGATCCATCGCCAGCTATATACTTCTTCTTTCCTTGTGGTGACCCCATTCACTCGCAGGAACACAACGACCCTCAAGGAAATTGTTATTTGGCAAGTATTCTGTGAAGTGGAGGTGCTTCTCCAACCGGGCAGCTTAAAAAATATGCTATGCCCTCCTTCTGTTTCGCCAGAGCCTCGTTAGTAAATCAGCGGAGTGCACTACGTGCAGATGAGTTTGGCTTTGGTTCATCGATGTTGATGAACTACTTACACCCAAAATGAAATTTTCAGTGAAATCGTTGATAAAAAAAAACCGTCAGTTTATATATTTTCATGTTTTTTTTGCAGGTTTTAGCTAATTTTGGGTCTGTTGATACTGATCCGATGTGCCCTTTGATTGACGTAAAAGACACTGAAGGCCATACTGTTTTACAAGCAGCTATTGAAGCAGCATGGGTGTGTGGTGTATGTGTTGCTTTAGAAGCTGGCGCTGATGTCACTTTAAAGGTATTGTTTGTTCTTTATAAAGGTATCATAAAATCAGTAATAATATCTACTTTGCAATAATAATTGGCAATGATACTTAAACTTATCAATTATAAATACTTTTAGGCCAATGATGGAGAAACACCTATACACTCAGCTGCCGCACTTGGTAATTTAGACGTCTTCAATGAAATAATTAGCGTTGCTAAACAAAAAGATTCCATCGACTATCAAAATGAATCCGGAGAAACAGCTCTTTTTAAAGCTATCATCCACGGCCACATTGACTGTGTTCAAGCTATACTCACGGAGGGAGCATCACCCAAAATAACTTTACCTGGAGACGTGAATGTATTACATGTAGCCGCAAAATGTGGTCATGCAGGTATATTGAAACTGTTGATAGAACATGATGAAGTGTTAAGTAGAGAAATGATAAATGCACTAACCGCAGGTGACAAAAAAGGCCTTGGACCTATACATTTTGCAGTATCAGAAGGCCACTTAGATTGTGTTCAAATATTATTATCAAAAAATGCTGATATACGACTGAGAACTACATGTAGTCCGCACAAGGCTTCAACTCCTTTGCACATAGCTGCAGTTAAAAACTATACAGACATTGCTGCTCTTATTCTAACTTATGACAAAACGACAATCCACGAAGTAAATAGCATGGGATGGTTTCCATTACATACTGCCGGTCATCATGGAAGCAGAGATGTCATTACTTTGCTGTTAAAGGAAGGAGCAGACTTGTCGGGGTATACTGATGGTCCGAAGAAGTTCAGAAGAACAGCTATTGATATGATAATTAATAACTTGTCCAAATCTACGGAATTTTTCGAAGATATATTTGATTCGTATATATCAACTAACATTTTGAACCTTCAAGATACTAATTGTGAAATTATTGTCGACTACAGAGTTCTAATGCCTAATATATGTGAGTTAGAACAAATTAAAGTAATAGAAGCATTGCTTAAAACTGGAAATAGGCATGGCCAAAAGCGGCTGCTTGTCCATCCGCTGGTTGAAAGTTTCCTGTATCTGAAATGGAAGGCTCTGTTACCATTTTTCTACGCTATCATTGTATTGTATGGCTTCTTTGTCGGTTCTTTAACCGTCTTCACTATATCTGTTTTCTTCTATGCGGATACTGCTACGGAAACTCCATTTTGGTTGAATACGATAGCTTGGAGTTATGTTGTCTATACTTCGATTTGTTTAATACTCTGTCAAGTAAGTAGACATCACTTAATATCATTTTGGCCGTGTGGTTTCCGGCAGACTAGAATAGAATCACTCCGTTTCTTCCCGTGGATGTCGTACGAGGCGACTAAGGGAAATACATTATCAAATATCGATCAGGCTTCCCCAACCCGTTTGGCCAGCGTGGCGAGTGTAGGCCAAATCCTCCTTCCGTCTAGGAAGGATGAGAGTGGGCACGACCCTCTCTCATCCGTCCTAGACGGAAGGAGGATCCTCCTGTAGTGGAGACTAAAATGGACATGATGATGATGGTGATGAATATCATTTTAATAATTGAGCGGAGCGAGCGGAACGCGTACATACGCCGAAAAGTCATTCTTGGAAATAAATAGGCTCCAAAACCATTGAACCGATTATGATGAAACTTGTCACAATTAACGACATCGAAATTCTTGAGGTTCGTGTCAAAAAAAAATTGAGATCGATCATGTCCTTGAAGACTGATCCATTTTCCATTGGAATCAATGGAAAACATACACTCAGCGAATCTTCTCGCTCCGCTCAATCTCGATTTTAGCCCCGTGGGCTAGAATCCGGCCTAGTTATTTGTATTTACTGCTGCCTATCGCGGTATTGTCAGGAGACTACAGCATTGGGTTCAAAAAAGGGCGCGAAGTGGTTTTTACAGGGTCGGCAACGCGCGTCGCGTGTGTGATACCCCTGGTGTTACAGGCGTTCACAGTAACTACGGCAACTGCTTTCCATCAGGTGGACCGTATGCATGTTTGCCATTAAGTGGTATAATAAAAAATCTTGTAGAAAGGATTGAGTCATAAATTATGATAAGATATACCTTATCGATCAAATTAGCTTTCAGTATGATAGAAATAATGGGTATTTATTACACATGGAATTGTATATATTTTTTTATTCTGATAATCTGACACGTATAAAATTATAAGATTTTAACTTTTAATGTCGTTTTAATATCATTTTGATATCAAAATGATATTAAAAGTTTCAATTTTTAATATCAAAATAATCATGTAATATGATTATTTTAACATTTTGATATTAATAAAATAACTTAAATTTATTTCTTTGTAACTGCTTACTAATAATTAAAAATATACAATTAACATAAAAACTTAATATGGCTAACTATATACACAAACCAAACGGAAATAACAGAAACTGTTTAAAAGTGTTATGAGTGAATAAACAATATATAAATAAAATATTTTATTTTGGCTTTTGACTTACATTGCTTGCATTAATAAACAAGTCAATGACATTATAACTTGTTTATTAATGCAAGTAATATAAGTCAATGTCATTAATAGTTAAAATCGTATTATTATATACCTGTTTGTGAAATAAAATAAAAAATGTATATTTAAAAACATTTCATGTTGTGTTGTGAGTGAATAAGCATTATATAAATAAAATATATTATACTAGCTGGGCCGGTGAACTTCGTATCGCCTGTAAATATTTTTACGTTAATTTTTCCTTAGAGTTAGAGTTATAAACTATCCTATCTCTCAAGTTGGTTCAAACTGCACACACTGTGCAAAATTTTATTAAAATCGCTTCAGTAGTTTAGGATTCCTTCGCGGACAAACAACGTGACATGAAATTTTTATATATTAAGATTGGCTTTTCATCAATGTCAAACACATGTTTAGGGTTCCGTACCCAAAGGGTAAAAAGGAACCCTATTACTAAGGCTCCGCTGTCCGTCCGTCCGTCCGTCAGTCTGCCACCAGGCTGTATCTCATGAACCGTGATAGTTAGACAGTTGAAATTTTCACAGATGATGTATTTCTGTTGCCGCTATAACAACAAATACTAAAAAACAGAATAAAATAAATATTTAAGGGGATCCCATACAACAAACATGTTTTTTTGCTCGTTAATGCTCGCAATTGATAACGGCAATAGGTAGGCGCTTGAAATACTCACATAATATTTAATTACTTTAAAAATAAATAATTAAATATCCACTTTAAAAATAAATAATTAAATAAAAAAAAACAAATATTTAAGGGGGGCTCCCATTCAACAAACGTGTTTTTTTTTTGCCGTTATATGGATAATGGTACGGAACTCTTCGTGCGCGAGTCCGACACGCACTTGGCCGGTTTTTTATATCTCCAATATAGAGCTGGATTAATGTTATCCTAGTATTTAGGTACATCACTGTAAGTTGGATTGATATATTTATACATATAGTAGGACTAACAGGAAAATTCCTTAGTGAAATATATAGCAGCCTCTGAGTAATCCTCTTGCTCTTACGAGCGTCGCATCCTCATTAATACTACGTATGTGATGCTCTCGTATCGCGAAAGTCTTCTAACAGAATTAGTCCCTCTATTTTTTCTTTTTAAATATCTTGCCAAAAATATACGAAGTGTCTATTTCTAATATTTTTCTAAGAGGTCGTGTGGATTCTTCTTCGATCATTAATACTAAAACTAGATGTACAGTGACGTTTTTTTTTATACTACGTCTGATGTGAAGCGGTAACCGTAGTCATATTAACGCTCGCAACATAAAATATTGCTCGCGCGCTGCCTTCCCTATCGCGACTAAATAGTTTGACCTGTAACATGTGCAGTAGAAGCGTGAAACTGTCGTTCTTTCACAACCTCATCTTTTTCAGGAACTTCTGTACATGAACGTGAAATCAAGTAGATACTTCCTGCAGCTAGAAACGTGGGTCAAATTTGGCTCCTTAAGCCTTGCAGCTATCTTGCCAACAGCTGTTACAGTGGTGTCTATTACAGAAACAGAATGGCCTAGGCATGTGGCTACCATGGCACTACTATTGTCTTGGTTACAATTGATGTTCTTGCTATCGAGGTTTCCCAATTGGGGTTATTATGTTCTGATGTTCGGTAAAGTTGCTTCCAATGTAATTAAGGTAATTAAAAAATACGTATATTAAAAGTAAACGTTTGTGTGGTTGACTGAAAGATTTTGAATGGTACTCATAATAATAAATCTCAATAGAATATGGTTCTTTTTAATATGTATCTTGAATTGAAGTATTCAAGAAGTATTCTTAATGAAAGCGAGAAAGACGAAAAATAAAATCATAAAAAAGCGCAACGCTGTTTGTCGAGCAGGTGGACTTGCCTGATAATATTGTGATATCCCTGATGAAGAAGCAAAGCTGCTGTGTTGGATTAAACTAATTATTAAAGCAGCTTATATGAATGATATATATCTACGAGTCATAGAAGTATGGATGATTTATTAAATAATTTTGTAATTCATCTTTTTTTCAGATTCTTGCAACATTTGTGTTCCTAGTCATCGGGTTCTCCTTAAGTTTTATGATTCAGTTCCACTCGGTGATGCCGTTTGAATCTCCATGGGCTGCGCTGGTCAAAACTATAGTCATGATGACTTCAGAATTCGACTATGAAGCACTTTTTGACGAAGAACATTCAGAAAATTTAGCAACATCTTTGATTTTTGTTCGGCTAATTTTCCTAATATTTCTCATACTAGCTGCTATAGTTCTAATGAATTTGATGGTCGGTGTTGCTGTTAATGATATAAACGACTTAGAAATATTAGGCAACATAAGAAGACTAGCTAAGCAAGTTGAATTCCTCAGTACGCTGGATACATTAGTGTATAATAGAATTTTTGTGAAACTCTTGCCCAATCGAATAAGTAACAAAATTAAAGGCAAACGAACAGTACGAAGCATGTTAGTAATGAATCCAGGAAAGCCAAGGTGGAAGCATAATAAAGTTATGACTACTCGAATCCGAGATGCTATTTTTGAAAAAGCACTGAGACAAAAACAAGAGTTGGATAATAAAATAGGTTTAGAAGATTTCAAAACTAAGATTGAAGAAATGCACGCCGAAATTGTTAAAAACAAAGAGCAAAGACTACATATCGAAAGAACAAAAGCACAGCATGTTCCGAGACAGAAAACAGGGCATGAAGAAGTTATAAAACATTTAAATGACATAGATGATGATATGAGTGAAATAAGAGATCAATTGACAGCATATGCGGCTGCATCCAAGACTCCTATGGAGGAGATAAATGTAAAAATAGACCAAATGTCAATAGAATTAGAAGAGATTAAGCAATTCTTGAGAAGGCTGGAAAGTAAAATTGGAACTTTGTAAGTAGGTTTCGTATATAAAAGTAGTACTTACAGAGTTTTTGAAACAAAGATATTACATTTTTTATAAAATGAATATACACTAATTTTATTGTTAATTAAAATTTTAATTAACACCCTTTTATAGGTTTCCCTAGGTGTTTACGAAATCCTTTCGCAACATTTGACGCGGTAACTCGCCTTATTATTAAATGAAAAAACTTACAGCGTTGGCCGTGGTGGTCCCGATGTCCGTGGTAGACGATAGGGGGCCCCCTTCTTGTGTTCTTCTATTCTTCAAAGCTTCCAAACCACCACTAACAATTACACTCAACGGCCACAACTGCTGTCTTTAATAGTTTAATACAATATAAGCACGGATTAACCGATCACAATTCCGCATAATTAGATCAATTAAGTCAACCAACTCTCAAATGACGCACATTAAACAAGGCACAATCAAAAACGTGACATCGCTGCGCACGCACCCGAGCGCGGCCTCCACAATAACCGCAGGTTTAAGCAAACTCGCTTAACAACACAATCAAACACGTTTTACAACGGCTGTGACAAACAATCTCGCCTATAATACGCGACCACGCCGTACAACAAAACAAATATGAGCCGGAACGCTTTCACACGGCTCCAACAACCCAAGCCTTCTCGACGGTTGCACCATCTTATTATTTCAAATGCCTCATTTTATTAAGTAGTCACTTGTCCTAAGCTTATTGAACATGTATTTACGGGTGTACATTTTAAACATGTACATTTTAAAAAGTGCACCATTCGATTCCGACGCCGTGAAATTTTGATACCTCCGGTAAGGTATGGCCAGTGTACTTCTTACAAATTCATGAAGTTGTATGCGGCGGTCTCGGTGTGCTGTGACCTAGAATAACAGATTGCGTTGCAGCATTGAACATACATTGACTTTGTGACGAGTTGGTATGTTATTCATTTAGGTTATTCGCCCCTTATTTACCACCACCTTTCTTTTTTTATACAACGTCAGACAAGCATACTGCCTGCCTCATGTGAAGCGGTTACCATAGCTATATTAACGCTCGCAATATAAAATATCGCTCACGCGCCGCCACCCCCGCTCCCAACGCAGCATCTTTTTTCTTTCTAGTTACCTTATTCACTCGCAGGAACACAACAACCCACCCTCAAGGGAATTGTTATTTGCCTTCTCGACGGTTGCACCATCTTATTATTTCAAATGCCTCATTTTATTAAGTAGTCACTTGTCCTAAGCTTATTGAACATGTATTTACGGGTGGGTAAAACAGTAAAGGATCGTACGGCCGTGCCGCTTTTTGTTCGACTTGGCGGGGGCACTACCGTGCCCCCGATAATGCATTTTGTTTTACGGTTGTTTTCTTCATCTTTGTGTGCAACTTTTTTATTTTTTTATTTTACGTCGGGTGGCAGACAAGCATACGGCCCGCCTGATGTGAAGAGGTTACCGTAGCCATATTAACGCGCGCAACATTAAATATCGCTGGCGCGCCGCCACTCCCGCTGCCAACGCAGCATCTCCTCCCTCTCTGGGTGACCTCACTCACTCGCAGGAACACAACAATCCTCAGGGGAATTGTTGTTTGGTTGCGGTATTCTGTGAGGTGGAGGTACATTACCCAGTCGGGTAGCTTACAATTACGCTCCCTACCTCTCTTTTCGCCGGAGCTTCGTTTGTGAGTCAGCAGGGTGCACCGCGTGCAGGTGAAGTTGGCTTTGGTTCAAAGATGTTGATGAACCACTTACACCCCGACTGATTTAAATGCATTTGAACAAAAATCGGGTATAGCGTGAATGATTGATATGATTGAATTGAATAACCATGGCCTTAAATCAGCTTCTGATCACACTACTATATTACTATAGCTTCGTAACAATCTGCAAAACCATTTGCGTATCTCACACACCACCGACCAGCCCCCCTAGCCAAGTCTAATTCGTCGCGTAACGAGCGTTAGATAGATCACGTGACATTTGTCAAAATCGAACATTTTAGTATGAGAATTGACAAATGTCACGTGATATAACTAACGTTCGTTACGCTACGAATTACACTTGGCTAGGGGAACTGGAGCACCGGCTAAGCTGAAGCTGATTCCCGCCGGATTTTTGGATTACGAATATCCAACTTTAGCTTAGATTTATGGTACTAGTGTTTAGTTTAGCTGTTAGAGAGACCCAGGAGCTCTACCGATTAAGCTGAAGATTGATGTCAATACCTAAAATATATACCTAAAATATAACACACTAGCAAACCCGGCGAACTCCGTTTCGCCACCAGATGGCGCTGTATGTGAAAAAAATTGGTTGCCTGTAAAGTCGGTATACGGGCGAAAGTTTTACGTGACAACGACTTTGAGTGGTAAAATGTTTTCGAGTGGAAGGGACGCATGCCTTTCACTTTTTATGTCTGTCTCTCTCGCTCTTAGAAGGGACACGCGTCCACGACACGCTTACAATGAGAGCGAGTGAAAGGCACGCGCCTTTCACTCGCTCTCATTGTAAGCGCATAACGTGACCCAGTTTCTTGAAGTGTCACCCGGCTAACCAATTTATAAGACGTTGTCACGTCAAAAGATTTTCCCGCTTTTCTTTTCAAATTTTTCCAGAATTTTCTTTGCTATAAACCTCACGGAGCCCGAGACCTTTCCAACGAATGCAAAACCGTGGAAATCGGTTCGTGCGTTCTGGAGTTATAGCGTCAGGAAGGAAAACCCGACTTATTTTTATATAATAGATATTTTTCGAATCAAATTATGCTGTGGTAATCGGCTTCAGCTTCGGCGGTAGGGCTGATTTATTACCACTGGTTGGTGATTTAGCACAACAATTTAAAAAGTGCACCATTCGATTCCGACGCCGTGAAATTTTGATACCTCCGGTAAGGTATGGCCAGTGTACTTCTTACAAATTCATGAAGTTGTATACCGAGACCGCCCGGTGTGCTGTGACCTAGAATAACAGATTGCGTTGCAGCATTGAACATACATTGACTCTGTGACGAGTTGGTATGTTATTCATTTAGGTTATTCGCCCCTTATTTACCACCACCTTTCTTTTTTTATACAACGTCAGACAAGCATACTGCCTGCCTCATGTGAAGCGGTTACTATAGCTATATTAACGCTCGCAATATAAAATATCGCTCACGCGCCGCCACCCCCGCTCCCAACGCAGCATCTTTTTTCTTTCTAGTTGCCTTATTCACTCGCAGGAACACAACAACCCTCAAGGGAATTGTTATTTAGCTGCGGTATTCTGTGAGGTGGAGGTACATTCCCCAGTCGGGTAGCTTACAATTACGCTCCCTACCTCTCTTTTCGCCAGAGCTTCGTTTGTCAGTCAGCAGGGTGCAACACGTGCAGGTGAAGTTGGCTTTGGTCCAAAGATGTTGATAAACCACTTACACCCCAAAATAATACTCACTGAGACTAATGTAACTCTTTTGTTCATATTAATGATCAAGATTCATGTCAGATGTTGGAACAAACTCACAAAATACTGAACCTTGAAAACATTACACTTCCTTTATGCATTCGTGTAGTATAGTGCATAAATTGAGTGAGGCTTTTACGAGGCCTTTTGGCGTTTATGTGGCGATGGTATGCCATCTCCGGTGTAGTGTAAACGTTCACCACGATCTTAAGAGAGCTAAACCAAACTCATCAGTACATAGTGCACCCTGTGGTTAACTAAAGGAAAGTGGTTAAGAAAGAGAAATAGAACATGTTGATGGTGGAATAAACTCATAAAGATACTTGATCCACGGAAACGAAAAAATACGCACCTTTTTGGGGCAATTGCGTAATAATGCACAAAAAAATCCAAGAATATATTTTATCGAGCTTCTATGAGCCTTGAATTGAAGCCATTATGACACATGATAAGGTCTGCAATGTAAAAATATACATACAAGCAGTTTCAAAGCCCAACAAGCATCTGACTGATATAAATAAATAAACAATGTACCTACAAGTCGCCTGAAGTATAACAATCCCGTTGCTTTGCTTGTTGCGGTCGACTTTATTAACAAAGTTTGCTCCTTTTTGTCCAACTTTTTGTTTGTTCAGTAATAACTTTCCCCTTTTTAATATATACTAGTGATGAGTCGCTTGTGAGTGAGATGCTTCGTTTGAGTTACTCGACGACGCACAAAGAGTTACTCATTTTTCAGTTTTGAAGCACTTCAGTTGGCTCAATTTTATAAGCAAGCCGGGAATATGTATTATGGAGTGTATTATAGTATGTGTAATGTATTTTTGACGAGCTCGGTGGCGTAGCGGTCAATGACGCGGTTTCGACACTAACGCTCGTAGGTTCGATTCCCACACGGGACAAACATTTGTGTGCATGAACATGTCTGTTTGTCTTGGTCTGGGTGTATTCTATGTTTCATAAGTATGTATTTACAAAAAAAGTGTATTTACGTATGTTTATCAGTTGTCTAGTACCCATAACACTAGCTTCGCTTACTTTGGGGCTAGATGGCACTGTGTAATTTGTGTGACAATATTTATATATTTATAGATGATTCGAATTATAGATTGGGAATAATTGGGATGTGTGGATAAGATTGCTTCCGTACTGCATTCAACTGTGATTTGTTCTCAGACATATTTAATATCCATTGCATTCTCACTGCGGTTATATTGCAGAGCAAGAACCCTATGCTTACAACTAATGCCGCTAATGCGAGCTAATGTAGCTAATGCCCCGTGTACTAACCTTACGGTTGGTGTACAGCCCCCTTACCACTAACTCTTATTGCGATTCAATAACTGAATAGAATGCTTATTCATACCAAAGAATAAGTGACTCTATTCTATTTGAAATAGAGTCGCTTATTCATTACCAATGAATAAGCGACTCTATGTCAAATTGAATAGAGTCGCTTATTCATTCAAATTGAATAGAGTCGCTTATTCATTACCAATGAATTATATACATTACCATTGGTATGAATAAGCATTCTATTCAGTTATTGAATCGCAATTAGAGTTGTTGGTAAGGGGGCAGGTCCGACTAGCGAAAGAGGCTCTGACGAAAGAGAAGTAGGGCATTTTGAACCCGACTAAGCACCTGTCTCATTTTCTTGCATTATGATAGCGTAAGGTACTCTTTTTCTACTGTTAATCCGATGGAAATTATGAATTTATAGAAACTCTATGTGAGCTCGCACTTGTGTTTTGATAGCCTTAATAGGGACAAACCCTCCACCTCCCATGGCTCCACCGACCTCGCGGTCATATGAGCCGAATCGCGGGAGATGCGCGTGGTATTTTTCTCTGAGGCTTTTTCGTGTCGCGGACAATTCTTGACACCCTACAAATTATTTAACTCTATATCCTTTGTCCCTCATTGCAGCTCTCTTCCCCTTCTGGGGCAGCCACATACACTCCTACGCCTTCGCTTTCTCCCATATGCTCTCCTTCTCCTCTCATTTAATAGTCCTAATAGGACTGTGATATGAATGTGTCATGAAATTATAGCAAATGAGGTGCTAAATTGAGGCCCGTTCCTCATTTTCTTAAACGAGTTGCTCATCCCTAATATGTACTGTTATATGTTACACAACAGCACAACGGTTAATGATTACTATTACGTATATGTACCAAAAGGGTGGGACTTATAATGAAGGGACAGATTATATTCTTTGTTTACTGAATGGAGCACGGAATTTTTATGTTTTTGGTGTTTGCAACGGTTTTATTTAGCTTGTGTTAAACAGATTAAAAATTATTATATTGTGTATAGACCCCAACTTCCTTGTTTCTTATCGCTATATATTGTGAACCACTGAACTGTTTTTTTTATTAAATTCTATCACTTCGCACGGGTAGAAACTTGTAGAAAGTGGTGTTTTTATTTTTACGGCTTTTCTTTCCATTCGAACCTTCCTTATACCTTAACGAAAATATGAAAACAGAAATTAGCAGAATTGGTCGTGCCGTTCTCGAGTTTTGCGCTTAGCAATATTCATTTTTATTTATATAGAATGTAATGTTTTAAAATTTGAAGTTGGTTTTAAAGGGAAAGTAAGTAGGTGGAAGTAAGCGGAAGAGTAGAATGAGAATAAAGATAGAGAGTGTGAGTAAAGTAATAGTACTGAAACCTGAAATTTGAAGTATAAGTAACAGTAAGGTAATAGACCCGCTTATGGTAAGCGCTCTCTCAGTATAAGTTTAGTACACAAATCTGAGGGTGGGAAGGAAATGAAAGTTACAAATCGCCAGACAGAGTTTATTCCTATGGTTCAAAACATCTCCATTGTCTCCCACATACAAATTCACATTTCATATATATTAAAAGCTAATTTTACAATATTCAGTTAACCAAATATCTAATGGGCGCCAGACCTGTTTATGCCAGGTCAAAAATACAGTAATTATAATCAGTGGCAGAGCAAGTTACAATTTAGTTTCTCAGGGCGATGAGTCAGAAAGCCTACATTCTTATTGCGATCATAATATAAACGGTTTAGTACAGAAATTCACTATTACGGCAAGAGTCCACATAAATTTGCTCGATCGGTAACACCACTTAGCTGTACTCAAGCGATACGGTCTTGAGGCCGCTGTATCAAGCTGACCCGAGTGTCGGAGTGGCTCGGACTGCGTGCCACGTCACCACTGCGCAGTCAGTCTCACGACCGGAGTGAAGAAGAGGGTATGTAAAAAAACCTCCCTGTGGACAATATGCCCGCCATTAGCACAGGGAATCACTTGTGCGCCTAATCTAACACTGCCCTAAGCAATTAACAAAATTTACATACCGACTGGAGGTTCGATCCACGGCCTGGGGAATAGCGCGGCCGAATGGCGCCGCAGAAAGCTCGCTGATACGCCGCGCTGCAGGATGCGCCGTCAAGGGGAACGCGACAGGATATGCACGTCGAACCCGGAGTGACGTAGTCCACTGAAATTCACCATTTTCACAATTCACAAACAGTACGGCCACTGGTTTCTCGTCCCACGCCTATTCGCGGATACCAACTCACCGGTTCTATCGAACGAGGGTGTGTGGTTCGTCCCGGGCGGGCTGATTCGTCAGGCGCTTCGGGCTGACGTCGAATTCTGCAACAAGACCGCATCGGTAACACGACTATACCAAGAAGACGACGCCCTAACCGCTTGCGAATTGTGCTCACCGGGTGCCTGGAATCACAGTCTTCGACGTGTCCTGCCGACGTTCGGCGAGTCTGGAGTCCTCTACTAGGGGCTCCCAACGACAGAAAAAGGCCGCCCCGAGCGCGCGGACCCGTTTTGTCATTGCCACCAATCCCCACTCCAAAATGTAATTGAAATGTTCCAGAATATTAAAGATACCTCCTTTTAACAATAACAAAATTATTTTTTAGAATTTCAATAAAACTATAGTACGCCTAGAGTCACGACAACGCTTCTTTCGTAAAATTGTTGGCAACCACCTTCAACAAATCACATATTACTGAAACTAACAGAAGCCACCATCTCAACCTGAATTCGGAAGCCGAATCACGCACTCCATTCACGAATGGAACTGTTGTAAAAGAAGGTCGGTTGGAATTGTAAGAGATGCAATGTCGACTGGCCGGTTATTATATTTGAATATGACACGTGTTGTCATCGTCTTTGTTCTGTGCTAACAAGAGAAAAACTATTATTGTTGTGACATCTCAAATATATTTAATATAAAAATAAATCTATTTTATGTTTTAAATGTGTGTTTACTACAGCTAAACTTACGCCACTACTCAACTACACCATCAGGTTATGGGCCCAGAATTCCGCAAAACTGTAAGTTTTTCTGGACAGAGATAGTAACACAAAGTATCGATAACATTGAGGTGGTCAGAGAACACGACAATATCATGAGTATCAGTAGTAATAGCACAAGTACTAGTAGTACGAGTACTAGTAATTTACCTGCATTCGAGAAATTACAAGGATCTTCGAATTACTCGACATGGAAATTTTTGATGCAAATGTCACTAGTAAACGACGATCTATGGAGCTATGTTACAACTACACCAGCTGCCACAGACGTAGAGGCAACGAAGAGAGATCAAAAGGCTCGCGCTAAGATCTGCCTCATGATAAATACTGATTTACTGGTACATGTAAGAGAAGCTACAACTACTAAGGAGGTATGGGAAGCATTAGAGAATAATTGCCAAGATATAGGAATCGTAAACAGATGTCGGTTACTGGGACAACTTGTAAGCTTTAAGTTAGAGCAATTCAGCTGTATGAAGGACTACGTTACACAAATACTGAAAGTAGCTCAACAGTTACGAGATATTGGTAAGGAAGTAGATGATGAATTGCTGGCAGCACTTATGTTACAAGGACTAACTGAAGAATATACACCCTTAAAGATGACGATAGAGAATGCGAACATCACACTGACATCTAACTACGTCAAAATGAAACTGCTTCAACAGGATAGTCCAGTACCTGTGACATCTACGGAGAATGCATTGGTTGCAAGAGATAACCGTTCAAAGTACAAGAGTAGCTCTATGAACAGTAAAAGCAACCAGCAGAGACAAACGCAGCAGAAGCGTGAGAAGCAGAAGAAAGAGATAAGATGCTTTATATGCAACGGACCGCATAAAGCATTGGCTTGTCCAAAGAATCTTAACGCAAATAAAGAAACAAAGGAACACACTTTACTTGCTGCCTATAGCACCATCAAGAGTAGTGACAACGAATGGGTAGTGGACTCAGGAGCGTCCGCTAACATGACTTACCACAAGGATTGGCTGACTAATTATAAAGACTTTAATAGTGTGGTTGATATTAATGTAGCAAACGGCCAAAAGTTGTATGCGTGTGGCTCAGGTGATGTCATTAAAGATGCTAATATGCAATTTGGAGTGAGAGAGGTAAAGTATGTCCCTGGATTATCTGCAAATTTACTAAGCGTGGATACACTGGTGAGTAGAAACTTTATAGTCGTATTTTCAGAGAAAGGATGTGATGTATATGACAAGAGTGAATGTTGTATACAAGGAGAAGTGAGTTACAACTGTAAAAGTGAGAATGGAATTTACAAATTTAAATCCCTTACAGAACCTGACTCAGCCCTTGCAGTGTCGATGCCAGATGACTACGAGCTTTGGCACAAGAGATTGGCACACCTTGGGATACCCAACATGAAGCTGTTGAGAGATGGTATGGTGACAGGAGTAAGTTTCAATAACCCGAATATCCTACAATGTGAACCCTGCTTAAAAGGTAAGCAAACACGAACACCTTTTAATAAGAGCAAAACAACGAGATCATCTGAAATACTAGAGCTTATACATTCAGATATCTGTGGTCCAATGAGTATGGAATCACACGGCGGCATGAGATATTTTCTACTGTTTATTGATGATAAAACGCGATACACCTTTGTTTATTTCTTGAAAAAGAAAAGCGAAGTTTTTTCAAAGCTAGTTGAATTTAAGTTGTTAGTAGAGAATCAAACGAATAAAAAAATTAAGAATTTTCGTTCTGACAATGGAAAAGAGTTCGTGAACAAAGATGTAAGCCAATTATTTAGAGACAATGGGATTGTTCATCAACTAACTATTGATTACTGCCCCGAACAGAATGGAGTAGCCGAACGCACTAATCGAACTTTAGTAGAGAAAGCAAAGTGTATGTTAGAAGAAGCTGGCTTGAACACCAAGTATTGGGCAGAGGCTATAAATACTGCTGTTTACCTAAAGAATCGTTCACCGACAAAAGCACTTATCGTGACCCCATTAGAAGCTTGGTCTAGACAAAAACCTGACTTAAGTGAGCTAAAAGTTTTTGGATGCAAAGCCTTTATGCATATCAACAAAGCCAAAAGGAAGAAGTTAGATGCGAAGAGCAAGGAGATGATCTTCGTAGGATATTGCATGAACTCTAAAGGATATAGACTTTGTGATCCCCACGACCACAAACTTCAGAAGTCTAGAGATGTGACATTCTTTGAGAACCAGTTCTTCAACAAAAGAGAAAATATACTTCCAAGACAAAATATAATGGGAGAATTTAGTAATCTAGAGACACAGATAAATGAAATCCAACACGAGTATACACAAGAAAATAGTTACTCCTCTGAGCAGATAACTACAACAGAAACAGTTTCTATTAATACAGAAGAAGATCACTTCGAGGACTGTACAACAGATGCTTCAATGATTGAAGAATCTGATAGTCAAGTGGAGAGACTTGAAATTGAGACTGCAGAGGTTCAGGAGGAGCTGCCACCTGAAACACAGGCAGAAGAGAGAAGATATCCTCAACGCGAGAGAAAGCCTAAGGATTACAGAGACTATTATCTTTACAAAGCCACAGAAGGATACAGTGATGATCCTCTCACTGTCGAAGAAGTTCTCAACAGAGATGACAAGGATAAATGGCAGGAGGCCATCGATGCTGAACTTAATGCCTTAAAGAAGAATGGTACTTGGAGTCTAGTCAAGCCGAATCAGTCCCATAATAATTTTAACGTAGTAGATTCCAAATGGATTTTTAAAATTAAAAAGGAACCAGGGGGGAAAGAGAGATACAAGGCTAGACTAGTAGCCCGTGGTTTTACGCAGAAACATGGCTTAGACTACACGGAGACATTTTCACCTGTGATAAGGCATAGCACACTCAGACTTCTATTCGCTATTGCAGTTGAGAGTGACCTGTCAATTGATCAAATGGACGTAGTCACAGCATTTTTGAACGGAGATTTGACAGAACGTGTATACATGAAGCAACCTAAGCTATGTGAAGAGAAAGGGAAGGAAAATCATATCTGCCTACTAAAGAAAGCTTTATATGGTCTTAAACAGGCACCCAGAGCATGGAATAAGAAACTTCATGATACTCTGATTGATATGAAATTTAAGAGATCTGACAATGAACCATGTGTTTACTTCAGAAGAAGAGGTAAAAACATCGTTTATATTGCAGTATATGTCGATGATATTTTGATATTCTATAATGACAAAAAGGAAAAAGAAAAGGTCAAGACAGAGTTGAAGACTAAGTTCGAGATGAAAGATTTGGGAAAAGTGGATACCTTTTTAGGAATGAGGATATATCAACACGAGAAGACGATAACTGTTGATCAAAATGAATACATTCAGAAGATTCTGAAAGAGTTCGGAATGTCGGACTGTAAACCGGTAAAGACACCCCTAGAGACTGGGAGAAAACTGGAAAAACCGAGCGATGAGAACTTTGTTTCACCCAATGATATACCTTATCAGAAACTTATAGGTTCACTTATGTATCTAGCTGTTTGCTCGAGACCTGACATAAGTTTTGCTGTTGCCTATCTTAGTCAGTTTAACAGCTGTTATTCGAGTGAACATTGGAGCGTAGCTAAGAGACTGTTGAGATACTTGAAGGGTACAGCTCACTACAAACTTTCTTTTGAGAAGACAGGAAAAGATCTGACTGGATATGTAGACGCTGATCATGCTGGTGATATCAGTGATAGGAAATCGTTTTCTGGATACATTTTTTTTTTTGGAGGAGCTCCTATATCCTGGGAAAGCAAGAAGCAACGTACAGTAGCCCTATCGAGCGCAGAGGCCGAATATATCGCCATGTCAGAAGCATGCAGAGAGTCAACGTTCCTGAAGAGACTTATTGAAGAATTAACAGTAAAGGAGCACCATGCAATCATGCTCTATAGTGATAGTCAGTCAGCAATACAAATCGCGAAGAATCCTGTTCATCACCAACGAACTAAACATATAGATGTGAGGTGTCATTACATCAGAGAAGCATTGAATGATAACATTGTGAAAGTGGAGTACCTGCAGACTGAAGAGATGACTGCAGATATTTTGACAAAGGCTTTACCGAAATGTAAGAATGAGTTCTGTGTAAGAGAAATGAACTTATTAGTTTGATGACGATGTATTTGATGTAGTGATGATTTTTTTTTTGTTTGGTTAATGGTGTGAATGCTGAAGATTTTCAATGCAGTCTTCCATTGAGGAGGAGTGTTGTAAAAGAAGGTCGGTTGGAATTGTAAGAGATGCAATGTCGACTGGCCGGTTATTATATTTGAATATGACACGTGTTGTCATCGTCTTTGTTCTGTGTTAACAAGAGAAAAACTATTATTGTTGTGACATCTCAAATATATTTAATATAAAAATAAATCTATTTTATGTTTTAAATGTGTGTTTACTACAGCTAAACTTACGCCACTACTCAACTACACCATCAGGAACTCTCCAGGCTTCCCGCCTTCCATCACAAAACACGACAGCTAACAAACACGATTAGAAAAATCAAAACTACTTTAAAATTAAGTTTAGAACAATTGTACAAGACCATTCCATTCGTAAACGAAAGTCTCTCAAATGGTTTATCTTCAAGAGAAAATCCAACTCGCCCGTCAATTCCTCTCAGCAACTCCAATATCCCTTAAAAAAAATGATTAACGAATATCTAAATCTACGAATGAGAAACAAAACTTTCGAGCCGACTATCGACAAGTGCGGGCCTTCCAGGGTCCGCAATTCTGCAAAAGCAAAAATTAGATCAGCTGTCGGAACAGCAGACTGTCAAACGAAACGTCAATATCTCTCTTCGTAAACAAGAAATGTTTACACATTCCCAAAACAATGTAATATGTATTTAAGCCTGAAATTAGTGCCACAATTAAAAATTCACGCGTTACAAGAATATACGTAAGAAAGGTGGAGTTACACTACCATGTTAACTTTGGCTTAATCTCATTTACACGTGGTGCACTCTGCCGGAGGAGCTCGGTAGCGTCGTTGCGTGTGTCAGTCTAATCTCATCGAACAAGAAAATTAAGCAACGTTGACCGAAGCCTGTCCATGGATGGGTTTATTTATCTTGAGCTCCTCCGTGCTTTCGTAGGAGTCGGGCCCAACGGCTTAAGCCGTTGTCATTATAGAAGACAGTCGTTAAGCCAAGGCAGTGGCCTTTAGGCGGCTTGAATACACAGGCTTCTGCCAACTCGCAGTTCAGCAGCGTGGTTTAATTAGCGTGGTTAATAAGGTTTAATTAGTTTTTGGAGTACGCTCTAAACCACTTTAATTGAGGGGAGACCCATATCCCAGCAGTGGGATGAAAAAGGGTTGTCGACGACGACGACATTCTGCCGACTAGCGATCGAGACTCTACGGAAAGAGGGGAGTCCATATCAAACGCTACTTGGCAAGCATCTCCACCTCAAAGAAGACCTCAGCCAAATAACAATACATTTGAGGATTGTTGCTGTAAGAGAATGCGGTAACCAGGGACCCTACCGCCGAAGCTGAAGCCGATTACCATTGAGGTGTAAGTGCTTCATCAAGATCTTTGAACCATCTTTGAATCCCCTGAGGGGATTCTGCATTAGCAGCGACAGAGCGCGTGAGGCTTTTACTGCTAATGAAAATCTGAACTATCGGCCAAAATTTACATTTTTTAAATACATTTTGTCTACCGGAAAACAAATGTCAATGATAAATAAATAAGTAATAAATATTCCTGGACAAATTACATACTGCCATGTCGTTAGTTCCAAACTAAGCAAAGCTTGTACTATGAGTAGTAGACAACTGATATTATACTTAAACATATATTGTTTAAAATACATAGAAAGTTCTCTGGGCAAGACTAACAGACATGTTCATGCACACAAATATTTGTCTTGTGCGGGATATGTACCCGCGACCCCGGAGACAAAGTGATCACTCGACCACCGAGCTCGTCAAATGTTTCTTTGTTGTGTTATTTATATAATAAATTACCACCACGTGCAGACGAGGTTGGCTTTGGCTCTGAAGATCGTGGTGAGTCACATTCCAAAAATGGACTGTGTGTTTTTTATGTTATTACAATATAATATTTTATACTTGTATTTATAACAATAAATAATGAGTGAAAAATACTAGCATTAATTATTGTGAAAAAAGCGTGGAGCGCTACTTTTATTTTATTTTAAGCACCCCATAAAAAGCGTTTTATTACAATCACAATAATTTAATGTAATTACTTTTAATTAGTTTTTGTCATTTCCGTTTTGTTTGTATATATAGTTACCCATATTTAGTTTTTAATTTAATTGTATATTTTTAATTATTGATAAGTAGTTTATATAGATTATTATGTAAAATTTCTTTAACTTAAAAAATAATGTCGATCACAATAATTTGTTAGTCTATTTATTTTTATTTTAAAACTGTTCGATATACGAAAAATATGGCACAAAGCGCCCCACGTACAAAGATTAAATTAAATCTGTTCGTTTAAAGTGGGTCAAAATCGAGTTCAAAGAGTCGGTTACAAACATACAAACAAACAAACATACAGGTGAAGCTAATAAAAGAGTGTTAAAAAGTATTTAAATATTTACTTAAATACTTTTTATTCTAAATAAAACTAGTATTAGATAACTGATTTACTTATTACTTATTTTATTGATTGATTGATTTATTAGTATTAGAGTACTATTACTTATACTGTGGTATTAGACTATTTTACTATTGTACTATTTATATATTGTACTATTATATAATATTTTTTTTATTGTATTTTATTGTACTTTTTTATTTCAAAGAAGAAAAATAAAATACAATAAAAAAAGTACAATACAATAGTACTATTATCAGTTATCTAATACCCATAGCACAAGCTTTGATTAGTTTTGGGTCTAGATGGCGGTAATTTGATTAGAAATATTTATATTTATTTATTGTTGGGGACAATTATTACTTGGACTATTATATTTGAATCATCGTGAAAAACCATTGCTAATTGCTCACATTAGGCACATTCGTTGACTTCATAAAACATTAATACTTTAATTACAGCACACCAACAGACCTTGGGGGGAATTAGGAGCGGCGGCTAATGAGCACAATGGGATTAGGTACACGCAAAATTGAGAGTTGTGAAATATTATTTTAATGACCGTTGAGCTGGTTAACAGAGACTGAAAGTCGCACAGCGAGCGATAGGGAGAGCAATGCTTGGAGTTTCTCTAAGAGATCGAAACCGGAACGAAGTAATTCGACGGAGAATCAAAGTGGTCGACATAGCTTTCAGAGTCAGCAAGCGGCAGTGGGGTGGCCACATCTGCCGAGTCAGCGATGGCAAATGGGGGAGGGCAGTCCAAGAGTGGAGGCCACGTATTGGACCGACGAAGTGTAGCGCGCCCACTCTCTAGATGGACCGATGATCTCAAAAACCGGCCAAGTGCGAGTCGGACTCGCGCACGAAGGGTTCCGTACCATTATCTATAAAACCGGCCAAGTGCGAGTCGAACCCGCGCACGAAGGGTTCCGTACAATTATCACGCAAAAAACGGCAAAAAATCACGTTTGTTGTATGGGAGCCCCCCTTGAATATTTATTTTATCTTAATTTAATCATTTATTTTTAAAGTGAATATATAACTAAATATTCTGTAAATATTTCAAGCGTCTACCTGTTGCCGTAATCAATATCGCGCAAAAACGAGCAAAAAAATCACGTTTGTTGTATGGGAGCCCCTTAAATATTTATTTTATTCTGTTTTTTAGTATTTGTTGTTATAGCGGCAACAGAAATACATCATCCGTGAAAATTTCAACTGTCTAACTATCACGGTTCATGAGATACAGCCTAGTGACAGACGGACGGACGGACGGACAGCGGAGTCTCAGTAATAGGGTCCCGTTATACCCTTTGGGTACAGAACCCTAAAAAACGGCACAAAAATCACGTTTTTTGTATGGGAGCCCCCTTAAATATTTAGTTTATTCTGTTTTTTAGTATTTGTTGTTATAGCGGCAACAGAAATACATCATCTGTGAAAATTTCAACTATCTAACTAGCACGGTTCATGAGATACAGCCTGGTGACAGACGGACGGACGGACAGCGGAGCCTTAGTAATAGGGTTCCTTTTTACCCTTTGGGTACGGAACCCTAAAAAGTTTCTACATTTATCAGTAGTCTTACTAGACTACTGATAAATGTGCTTAAATATATATTTTTTAAATATACTTTAATAGTCCCAAATTAAGCACAAAGCTTGTACTATGGGTACTCCCATAGTACCCATAGTCCCAAATTAAGCACAAAGCTTGTACTATGGGTACTCCCATAGTACAAGCTTTGTGCTTAATTTGGGACTAGATAGCACTGTGTAAATTGTCCAGAAATATTTTTTCATTTTATATTTATATTTAATAGCCCTATAAATGGAAATGTATAGAACAATATATTTATTTAAAATATTGAATAAAAATAAATATAATATAAATTTATTGGACAAGTTACACACAGACATCTAGTCCCAAACTAAGCAAAGCTATAGCGTGTTTTTGTAAATACATATAGAAAATACCTTCATCCACACAAATAGTTGTCTAGTGTGGGGATCAAATATCTCGGAGTCAAATATTGAACTTAAAAGTTTAAGTAAAAATAATTACAAGTATGAAATCGATCTATAATGCGACGAAAGTACCCGACGCATCTATACTTATTCATAGGCGGGTCTTTTCGAATAGCACTTATGCTGTACTATGTAGTACTATTACTTATACAATGGCTGTACTATGTTCATAATATTTGCAGCTGCAGCTTTCCGAACTAAATGTGATAAAATGCTTAGGCAAAGGATGTGAAGCCTGTAGGCGAGTGAATTATTGAAAACAGCCTTCATATCGTATGACAGCATAATGGCGTGTGCACATCAGTCACAGTTTCTTGTAATAATAATAAAAGGAAAGACGGCAGGGACGGTTGACAATTAGACGAAGGGAAGGTTTGGGGATCGCCAAATATTTCTACGTCGCTATGGGATCGCGAATGAAAAAGTTTGAAAAACACTGATCTAGTGAATTAATATTTGGCTGCCGTCATCTGTAGAAGGAGGTACTTCACCAGTCGGGTTGTTACTGATTAAATACCGCTCAGTCTGAAGTTTCTTATTACCCAGAGTGTTTAATGCGAGTTTTTTGTTCGCGTTCGATTATGTCAACATAAATAAACCGACCAAATAGAGACGAAATCTCATGTTGTAAATTTATAAGACGCTATTATTATGTGGCTTACTTGCTCACATTTTGAAGTGAGCAACCCGGCTAATTTGGATCTGTAACATGCGCCTGGTAAATTGATAATATATTTTACACAGCGCCATCTAGTCCCAAATTAAGCGCAAAGCTTGTGTTATGGGTACTAGACAACTGATAAATGTACTTAAATACATTTTTTTTTGTAAATACATACTTTTAATACATAGAAAATACTCAGACCAAGACAAACAGACATGTTCATGCACACAAATGTTTGTCTTGTGCGTGAATGGAACCCGCGAAATCGGAGTCAAAGTGGCCATTGCTAACCATTCGACCACCGAGCTCGTCTATTTTGGTTGGCTTGTAAACGTTAACACATTCGAATGTGACCAACAAAACTCACACTAAACACTCTGATGAGAGAGAGGCAGCTCTCGTTCGCCAGGTCTCTTGTGAAACCTTCCTAATAACCAATAAAACATGTATCAAGCGCCAGTGTCGCATTTCCCAGAATTTTGATCTCTTTACGTACCTACAAAATACAGAGTACAGTAAATATTACATCCACTTGGACTGGGCTACGAAATACGAATAGGTACAAACAGAGGCGTCACTGTGTTTGACACAGTGTTCAGATAACATCGTTGCGCGTGTCAGTTTGATCGGACATGCAAGTTAAGCAACGTCGATCGTAGCCTGTCCATGGATTGGTTTATTTATTTCGAGCTACTCCAAATCAAATCAAATCAAAATATCTTTATTCCTTGGACTTTATAAAGCACTTAGAAACGTCATACAAATGAAATATAAGAACATATATAAATCATTACTACTCTAAATCCGCAGAGCTTAGATTCACTTTCATCACACTATCTTGAATGTGAAAGTGAATTTAAGTATAAGTGATGTACCTACAGGTGAGCACCGAATAAAGTACAAACGGTGCAATAAGTTAGTGAGTTAGTCAAACCACCCTGCCTGTACCTAACCCTTTGGCATCCTCGGATGACAACGTGTACCGTACAGAAAAAAATATATAAAAATACATAATTATATACATATATCCCTGCTTTACATGGCACATTAAGCCGTCGGTCGGCTGTTGTCTTTACATGACAGCCGTTAAGCCAAGTCAGTGACTTTAAGAGCGTTTTCACATTAGACGATCCGATATCGGTGTAGGACGACTACTGCTGATATCCGACAGCCGACACCACGTGCTGTTTTCACATATTTCCGACAAAATCGTTCCAATACGGCCATTTGTTCGATAGCTTAGTGCGAGCAGGTCATAATGGCAGACTGTAATAGAAAAAAATATTTGCTGTATCTATTATATTTGAGACGCAAAAAAGGAACTATCCACAGACAGTACTGGATACATACCATTGTGGAAGCTAGATATTCAAAGGGAGCATTTTATACTCTTTTAGCAAGCTACAAAACGCACCTAGAAAGTTTTTTATATACTTTCAACTATTCAACTACACATAGAGACAATATAGATACACGTATAGCACATACAAACATTATCGTCCGACAGCCCACGGGCGTCCGATGGTGCCGCCAACATATCGGTGTCGGCTCTGATATCCGATATCGGGCCGGGCAATATGAAAGACAGGTACATATTTCATACATTTTAAATGTCAAATACAAATACAAATAATTTATTTGCTAGCAAACACGGTACATAACATGTGGTATAAATAAATAACAAAAGTACAAGCGTGCCGCACCAAAAATTGGCATGCAAAATCAGGAAATGGTTACATTTTTAATCTAATCTCAAAAAATCCTATTTATAATGTCAATGTTATTATAATGTCAAAATATCGTAATCATAATGTCAATATCAATTCAATTAATTCCAGTGGTATCCCGATAGTGTCTCGATATCGTATCGGCGGCCGATACCGATATCGGATCGGATAATCTGAAAACGCGGCGGCTTGAAAACACTGGTCTCCGCTAAGTTGCAATTGAGCAGCGTGGTGGAGTACGCTCTAAACCCCTTCGGTTTAGGCCCGTATCCCAGCAGTGGGAAGAATAAGGATTGACGACGTTCAGATAACGATAAAAAATCGAACTTTTCAAACCGTTTGGGGAGTAAGTGTTCATAAAAAATGACCACTACACACCATTTTTTGAATCAAAGCCAACCTCACTTGCATGTGGTGCACCCTGCTAATTGGTAAACGAGGTTCTGGCAAAAAGAGAGTTAGATGCGTAATTTTCAGGGAGGTTACACATGGACACTTGCCAGGCATCATTTATTACGGTTCTGTAAAAGCTCCTCCAAGGCTTTCTTGAAAAACTCCATGCTGTAGTGTCCTAGGAGGTGTATTTTTTTTTTTATATACCACGTCGGATGGCAGACAAGCATACGGCCCGCCTGATGTGAAGCGGTTACCGTAACCATATTAACGCTCGTAACATAATATATTATATCACTTGCGCGCCGCCACCCCCGCTGCCAATGCAGCATCTCCTTATTTTCTGATGACCTCACTCACTCGCAGGAACACAACAACCCTCAAGGGAATTGTTATTTGGCTGCGGTATTCTGTGAGGTGGAGGTACATTCCTCAGTCGCGTAGCTTACAATTACGCTCCCTACCTCTCTTTTCGCCAGAGCTGCGTTTGTCAGTCAGCAGGGTGCACCACGAGCAGGTGAAGTTGGCTTTGGTTCAAAGATACCACTTACACCCCAAAATTAAATAGTGTATTAACAAGTGTTCCAAATGATTAAACTTTCTGTGATATATATTCTTTGACAGCGCCCTCTCACGGTGCATTTTAAAACAATTCCACATTTCAAAGTAGTTACGTTGTTGCTTACTTGGGAATTTTATTTGAAAATTGTCCCGTTTTGGCACAAGCCGGGAATTGCTTGCTGTGTCAAAGTGTGTTATTAACACCCCTGTCTGTGTTGGGGTGTAAGTGGTTCATCAACATCTTTGAACTGGGGTGTAAATGGTTCATCGATATCTTTGAACCAAAGCCAACTTCACCTGCACGCGGTGCACCCTGGTAACTGACAAACGAAGCTGTGGCGAAAAGAGAGGTAGGGAGCGTAATTGTAAGCCCGATTGGGGAGGTACCTTCACCTCACGGAATACCGCAGCCAAATACCAATTCCTTTGAGGGATGTTGTGTTCCTGCCAGTGAGTGAGGTCACCAGAAAGAAATAAAGGAAGGAGTATAGGCTGGCAATGGTTCGGCGACCCCTTGGTGTTGCTGATCTCCATGGACGGTGGTGATTGTTGTACATCAGGTGACCGACATGCTCGTTTGTCCCTAGCTCGTATAAAAAAAAAGTCTGTCTGTGAATATGTGTCTATCTGTGGCATTGTAGCTCCTAAACGAATGGACCTATTGTGATGCGTTTTTTTTCTTTGAAAACTGATGCGATCTAGATGATGGATGATTTTTAACCATGATCCAAGAAAATCTGTTCAACCTAAATCATTTGACCTAATGATGATGATGATCTACTCACTGCTGGATATAACCTTACCTAAACCCCACCACTTTCGACCACATGAGATCCGTTTTTTTTTATACTACGTCGAGTGGCAGACAAGCATACGGCCCGCCTGATGTGAAGCGACTACCGTAGCCATATTAACGCTCCCAACCCAACATGAAATATCGCTCGCGTGCCGCCACCCCCGCTGCCAACGCAGTATCTCCTTCATTTCTGGTGACCTCACTCACTCGCAAGAACACAGCAACCCTCAAGGGAATTGTTATTTGGCTGTTGTATTCTGTGAGGTGGAGGTACATTCCCCAGTCGGGTAGTTTACAATTACGCTCCCTACCTCTCTTTTCGCCAGAACTTCGTTTGTCAGTCAGCAGGGTGCACCGCGTGCAGGTGAAGTTGGCTTTGGTTCAAAGATGTTGATGAACCACTTACACCCCATACGTTTTCCGCATCCAGCCGTTTAACCATAGAGTCTAAGCAACCTCAGCAGCTTGTCTATGGATGGGTTTATTTATCTTGAACTCCTCCGTGCTTCTGAGGGCACGGAAAGCCGTCGGTACCGGTGGTTGTCTTTAGACGACAGTTGTTAAGTCGAGTCAGTGGCCTTAAGGCGGCCTGAAAACACAGGCCTCGGCCACCCGCAGTTGAGCAGCGTGGTGGAGTATGCTCTAAACCTCTTCGATTGAGAGGAGACACGATGCCGATAGGACTTACGTGCGCCAACATTTGATTGCGCCCGTAACCTCTATATTGTAAATCTTCATATTTATTTATATATATATATGTATATCTTGACGAGCTCGGTGGCGTAGCGGTCAATGACGCGGCTTTGACACCAACGCTCGTGGGTTCGATTCCCACATAATACAAACATGTGTGCATGAGCGAACATGTCTGTTTGTCTTAGACTAGGTGTTTTCTATGTATCATAAGTATGTATTTACAAAAAAAAATGTATTTACGTATGTTTATCAGTTGTCTCGTACCCATAACACAAGCTTCGCTTACTTTGGGGCTAGATGGCGCTGTGTAATTTGTCTAACAATATTTAATATTATAAAATATTTTATTATTATTATCTACAAGAATCGCAAAAAAAAATCTCCTTCGAAACTATAGTTATCCTAAGAATATTTAAAACAATAGGACACCTCGTAAAGTTATACTTATCTCAAAGTCAGATCGCGCCGCGGGTTACGGCCAAGTTAAATTAAGTAAACCGTGTTGTTTCTTATCTGCTTTTCATATCGGCCTCAGTACATATAAGACGAGCTGGGACTTTAATTACATATTTCATCTTCGTTTTATTCAGTATCTTTGGGATGAACTTTTAATAGATATCTATCTAATCTCGTACTCGAATATGTTTACTATTACGGGTAACTACAACTTTATAAAAATTAAATGATTTAAAAATGAAAGTTCTTATTATAAAAGTTTAAAAAAAAAATGAAACCGACTTCAATTGGCGAGCGCAGCTTATTGGTGGGATACCCCGGCAGAGGCTGCTGCCCCTCTTCCGGGAGAAAAGTTATTGCGTGACACAAGATTCCTTAGTCGCCTTGTACCTACGCCATTCAGCGCAGAGCAATGGAGTGGTACAATTCTGCTCTGCCGGCTATCACAGGGCAAATTTTAGGGTTTCCCTCGATTTTTCTAGGATTCTATCATCAGACCCTGACTTGGTGAATATGGGATCAACTCGCAATTACCCTTTCAAAAAAAAAAAAAAAAGAATTTGACCATACGTGCTTATAAAATTTAAGGGTTTCCCTTGATTTCCCTGGCATCCCATCATCAGATCCTGACTTGGTGAATAAGGGACCACCTTGCAATCATACCCTTTCAAATAAAAAAATAATTATGAAAATCGGTTCACAATTCGCAAAGATATTGAATAACATACATGCAAAAAAAATATTCAGTCGAATTGAGAACCTCCTCCTTTTTTGAAGTCGGTTAAAAATACTTATAAAATGATATATATATGTAGGGGGGTGTGGGCCGAGTTATAACGCTCTTTTTGATTTAGAGAACTATTTATTATTCACTTTAAAATTAAATTACAACCGTTAGTAATGGCGTCGTCGTTCGGAATGTGTCTGTGCCGCGTGCCGTACAATGGTGCCAACCGCAGTGTCTCGTGCGCAAAACAAGAGATGCTAATTGCCAACATTATCAAATGAATGCATTCCGTTCATCATTAGTTTTCTACAACTCGACCATCCTGCAACAGTCTGTCCTCAGACTGCGTTAAGTCTGATTTACATTGAAAGCTTTTCTTTGAAACAAAACTATAATTAAAGTAATTCTTAAATTTTTAAACATGGCAATTTTTAACATCTTAAAGTTAACTATCAAAATTAAACACATTTTTTTCTTAAAATTATCTCTTAAATTTAAAACAAAATTACAGTAATACTGCTGTTAGACGATAAGTAAAATGTAAGTAATACAAAGTTATTCTACTAACATACTGAAAAAAAAGTTACAATAATACTTGCACACGTTATGACAAAGGTAATGCTGAATCAAGGCCACCGTTTCATGCAATCAACACTAGATGTGGTTTTAATAGGCCCCTCCTTACCTCTGTCTACCTTCTCAACTTCATATCTATCCTTTCCTAATTCCTTGGTTATGGTATAAGGTCCATAAAACTTAGGCTTTAATTTTAGTGCGTTTCCAAACTGCGTCCTCTGTATGGCTACTAGGTCTCCTTCCTTATACTTGTGCCCTACCTTCCGCTTTCTGTTGTACGTCCTTCTATTCTCTTCTTGGATCTTTAATATCTGTTTCTTAGCTCTCTCTCTTAAATCCTCCCTTTCTTCTATAAAAATGTCTCTTCCCTCTTGTAATAATAATTCGTGAATCCGTATATCCTCGTCAGTTTTCATCTTACAGCCAATCATTAATTCGAACGGCGTACAATTAATGCTTCTTTGAAATGTACTGTTGAGAGCACGTTGTACTTGACTTACATGACGATACCACAGCTCTGGTTGTTCTATGCAAAGCTTAGTTAAAATGGAAATGACTGTACGGTGAATTCTCTCAACCTGCCCATTTCCCCTGGGTACACCCGTAGTTACTTTGATATGCTGAATTCCTCCCTCCTCACAATATTTTTGAAATTCCTGACTGGTAAATGCTGTACCACGATCTGTAATTATTCTTCTTGGATTTCCAAAATCTTTCTGGTGTAATTTCCATTTTTCTATGGTCTCTCTAGCTGTTACTGTCTTTACTGGATAAATCCACACAAACTTTGTATACCCATCGATAACGGTAAGGATGTAATTGTACATTTTCTTAGTAGCATCTAACGGTCCTAAGTGATCGCAGTGTAGTGTATCCAACGGTAGCTCTCCTTTGTCTATAGGATTTAGCAACCCTTCCTTCTTACCAGACTTCCTGCTTGCCAATAGACACGGTACACACATAGAAATCACTTTATCAATCTTTTCTTCTAACTTTGTAATGCAATAGTCCTTTTCTATGATATCTTTTACTTTCTTTTTTCCAAAATGTCCCATATCGTGAGCTTTCTTAATTATCTCGATATCCATGATATTGGGTATCACTAGCTTCTTTTGTACACCTTTGTGAATAATGTCATTTTCCAAAAAATAATCTTCATATTCTTCTTCTTTTTTAAGTATTTCTTTCATAATCTTTAATCCTTCATCTTCTTCCTGTGCTTTCTTTACTCGTGCATGTAATTCGGCGTTAACAAAACATATGTTTCGGCTTAAGGCGTCAACATGCTGCATCTTATCACCGGTTCTATGTTCTACAGAATAATCAAAATCTTGTAAGTACAATACCCATCTTGCAATTTTAGCTGGAACATCCTTCTTATGTAGTGTCTTTTGAAATGCTTCGCAATCAGTTATTATCTTGAAACGTATGCCAATTAGATACCTTCTGAATTTCTTAACACCTTCTATAACTGCGAGTGCTTCAAGCTCATAACTGCTACACTTTTGTTGGGCATCTGTAGTCTTTCTGCTCATATAGTGTACTGGATGTAAACTGCCATCGTAGGAATCTCTCTGCATTAAAATAGCTGCATAACCATGCTTCGAAGCGTCTGTATGTAATTCTGTTTCTAAGTGTAAATCAAAAATTCTTAATACTGGTTCACAACATAATTTTGACTTTAATTCTTCAAAAGCTTGTCTCTGTGGTTCTTCAAAACAAAATTCACCTTTCTTTAGTAATTCACTTAATGGTCTTGCGATTAATGCATAATTCTGAATAAACTTTCTAAAATAGGATGTTAGTCCTATAAAACTATGCACTTCTTTTAAATTCTTAGGTTGCGGATATGTCTTGACAGCTTTTATCTTTTCTGTTGACGGCTTTACTGTTCCTTCAGAAATATTGTGTCCTAAATATTCAACAGATTTTTGTAATAATTGTGACTTTTTCCAATTTATTTCTAATCCATATTCTCCCGCTACTTTCAATACCTCTTTCAGCCTCAAAATTCCTTCTTCTTCACTTTCCGATAGTATGATCAAATCGTCAATGAAAATTAAAACAATTCCCCTTCTAATTAAATCTGCAAAAATAATGTTGATATACCGTGTAAAGTATTTTGGACAAATGGATAAACCAAATGGTGCTCGTAAGAATTCGTATTGACCTTCGGGATTACTTGTTACAAAAGCAGTATACTTCACAGACTCCTCGTCAATCGGTAAATGAAAAAATCCATTCTTTAAATCAAGTGTACTAAATATTTTTACCTTGCTCAACTTGTCGATGTGATCATCTATCACTGGTAACGGATACTCATCCTTAACCATTTTCTGATTAATTTTCCTATAATCCACACATACTCTAGTGTTTCCATCTTTCTTCTTTACTAATACCAAAGGGCTTGCATACTCGGAATAACTTGGACGTATAATACCTTTAGCTAACCACTCGTCAATCTGTTGCTTGACTACTTGTTCTTCTGTTAATGCTAATCTTCTAGGTCGTTGTGTAACTGGAATATCATCTTTCAATACTATCTTTAAGTTAATTGGTGCATCTTTAATCTTTAAAGGTTTGTAATCATCTATAATTTTTTGTACTAATGGATGTTGTTCATCATAGCTGGAAAGACAAGAAATATTATTTAAATATGAACTGTCGTAACACTGTGGCCTTATCTCAACAGAACCTCCGTTTATAACTGTTATAGTACTTACTAAAAACGGTTGACCCAATATTAAATTGTATGGTATTACATCAGTAGGAACAACATGAAATTTAACACAATAACTGTGATGATCGACAACTAAATCGATTTCGAATTCTCCCATCGAAAATACTTGACATGAACCCAAGCCGGTAAGTAACAGTTTACTCGGTTTATACGTGACATTTAACTTCGAAAACAAATCAAAAGTTATTAAATTTAAATCGCTACCCGTATCAATTAAACAATTCACAAAATGATTACCTATTTCAACACGTTTTACACTTTTATTTAACAACGGAAAATCTTTGTTTACTTTTAATACTCGTTGACACTGACATTGACAATCTGAATGAATGAATTGCGGAATAGACTGACTGGTTGAAATGTCATTCAAAGTTTGTTCACTCACTCGTTCAGTCGACTTACTATTCACTTCACTCGTGTCCATTCGTTCACATTCGGCTTCCTCCGTGAGTTTTGTTACCAACATTGAAGAATTTGTATGACGCTGTAAATTTCCGTTCCCGCCATTTTTGTTGGATGATTTTTTACACTCCGCGCCAATATGTCCGAAGTCATTACACCTAAAACACTTTACACCTTTCGAACAGTTGTTCGACACATGTCCTTTTTCACCACACTTGTAACATCGCTGCCATGTCTTATTTTCATTTCCCGCTTGAATCTTTGTTCTCATAGCAGTAGGTTTTTCATCGTATCGTCTTGTACCCGTACTATCTTTCTTCCTAGTCTTTTCCTTGAAACTCTCGTACAATGCTAACTTTTCTTTCAGCACCGCGTATGATGTTACTCCGTATAACAACAGCTTGTTACTCTCGTAATCTGGTATTCCGTCTATAATGTACTGTATGGCCACGTAATCTGGGAATTTAGCTCTTTTACCCAGCTCTTTCATTACCAACATGTATTGATAATGCGTCTCGTCAGGTAATTTTTTCCGCGCGCTCATCATTTCGTGCATCTGCTTACTGCTGACTGCCTCTGGGAATTCCTTCAAAAGTGCCGCCTTCAGTTCTTCGTAGGTACGAAATGTTTTCTCCGTCCGTAACCATAACTCCGCCGTGCCGCATAGACTTCTTCGCGCCAAAATTAACTTCTGTTGCTGCGTCCATCCAAATATGTCGGCGTTGTCCTCTATGTCCTGCGTCCATTTTGCCGAAGAGTAGGTTAGGTCCTCACCGGAAAATCGAGGCACCGAATCGTACATCATTCCTGTTCCGAATTTTACGTCTTCTTGTTTGCCTTCCGCCATATTATCGTCGTGAAATCGTCGTCGTCGTCGTATAGAAGCGTAATAAAAATTCTCTTCGTCGAATCGTCGTAGAACGTATTATCACTCTTGCGTCGTAACCCACTGGCCGTTATCCCGGACGAGATTTGTAGGGGGGTGTGGGCCGAGTTATAACGCTCTTTTTGATTTAGAGAACTATTTATTATTCACTTTAAAATTAAATTACAACCGTTAGTAATGGCGTCGTCGTTCGGAATGTGTCTGTGCCGCGTGCCGTACAATGGTGCCAACCGCAGTGTCTCGTGCGCAAAACAAGAGATGCTAATTGCCAACATTATCAAATGAATGCATTCCGTTCATCATTAGTTTTCTACATATATAATAGTTACCCTTCTATCTAGTACAGCCGTACTCTGGTAAAAATCACCCCATAAAGTACAGCTTACTTATAAGCATTGTACTTAGTGTCCTCCTACAATGATTTTCGACAGACATAATGTTTACGAGGGTCGTCACGACGACCTCCCGTATACTTCGACCAAGTCCTAATATGCCCTCGACTCTGTGTTTATGTAATGATGACTGCCAATCACAACTTTTATTCTTTTTTTTTATACTACGTCGGGTGGCAGACAAGCATACGGCCCGCCTGATGTGAAGCGGTTACCGTAGCCATATTAACGCTCGCAACACAAAATTTCGCTCGCGCGCCGCCACCCCCGCTGCCAACGCAGCATCTCCTTCCTTTCTGGTGACTTCACTCACTCGCAGGAACACAACAGCCCGAAAGGGAATTGTTATTTGGCTGCGGTATTCTGTGAGGTGGAGGTACATGCCCCATTCGGGTAGCTTACAATTACGCTCCCTACCACTCTTTTCGCCAGAGCTTCGTTTGTCAGTCAGGTTTAAAGATGTTGATGAACCACTTACACCCCAAAACACAGTTTATTCGTCACGGCCGCTTCTTATAAGTGGGAAAGTAATTACTCGTACAAGTTTGTGTTTAGTTTTACCGCCATGTTTGTAATCAAATCTTGGAAGTTTTTGTTCCACATCCCAGTGTCCGATGAACAGGAAATTTGGCACACAAAAATCTGCTGTTCAGTATGAAGGAACGAATGAACTTGCCATAGATGTAGTACAATATCAATGTCATATCTATATATAAAAATCAACCTCTGGTTAGTTACACCATTTATAACTCAAGAATAGCTGGGCTGAATTTTAAGACATTTGATTTGTTGGATTTGTCTCTATCCGTAATTTTGGGTTGTAAGTGGTTCATCATCATCCTCGAACCAAAGCAAACGGTACACCCTGCTGACTGACAAACGAAGCTTTGGCGACAAGAGAGATAGGGAGCGTAATTGTAAGCTATCCGACTGGGGTATGTATCTCAGCGTCAGCGGCAGCGGGGCGGGGGTGGCGGCGCGCGAGCGATATTATAAGTTGCGAATGTTTACTATGGGTACCGTAGGGTACCAGCTTCACATCGGGCGGGTCGTATGCTTGTCTCCCACCCGACGTAGTAAAAAGAAAACAGAAATGAGATGAAAACGGAAAGATTGAAAGCGAAGCGTGGGCGGGTCACCAGTAATTTATAACTGCTAATTTATAACTTTAGACTGATTTCATAATTTGTAATAATTCCTACGCCAACAATGGCAGAATATGTTTGCACCATACAGCTTTGTACAATCATGTTAATACCGTATTCTGAGGAATAAATGAATCTGAATCTGAATCTAAAAGCAACCCATACATCTAGCATATGACTGGCATGCAAAAATGTATGCAACAGCTGTGTTTTTTTACAATTACTTAATGGTTAGTATAAGTTGTTCATATTTTTTCGGTTATTTGGTTTTCCGTAAACACAAGTAGTGGAGATCGATGGTGTTGTTGGGCGTGTCAGTGGCATTTGGGCGGCTTGAAAACACTGTACTCCGCCATCGCGCAGTTGAGCAGCATGGTAGTGTACACTCTTACCCTCACCCCGGCCTCTCCATAGAAATGTCGCATCGTTACCTGGGAATCGAACCCACGAGCGTTGGTATCGAAGCCGCGTCATTGACCGCTACGCCACCGAGCTCGTCGACTCTACATAAACAATTTTATCTGTACAGATCATAAATAAGTATATGTCGTAATAGATGGGGTTTAGAGCATAGTATAAATAATAGTATAATTGGCCGTGTGGTTTCCGGCAGACTAGAATGGAATCACTCCGTTTTTTCCGGTGGATGTCGTACAAAGTGACTAAGGGAAATACATTATCAAATATCGATCAGGCCTCCCCAACCCGTTTGGCCAGCGTGGGGAGTGTAGGCCAAATCCTCCTTCCGTCTAGGACGGACGAGAGAGGGTCGTGCTTCTGTAGTGGAGACTAAAATGGACCTGATGATGATAAATAATAGTACTACGTACTGTAAGGACCCTTCCTGCCGCTCTCTCGAATCGACCTCACCTCCCCTCTGAGACCGATCTGGAACAGTTTGTGGTGCCACACGAGAGAGCGTCAGGAAGTTATGTTCTAAAGTACTATTACTTATACTCTAAAACCGCATCTATTAAGACGACTATTCTTATCCTTTCGGGGTGTAAGTGGTTCATCAACATCTTGAACCAAAGCCAACTTCACCTGCACGCGGTGCACCCTACTGACTGATAAAAGAAGCTCTGGCGAAAAGACAGGTAGGGAGCGTAAATTGTAAGCTACCCGACTGGGGTTGGACATCCACCTCATAGAATACCGCAGCCAAATAACAATTCCCTTGAGGGTTGTTGTGTTCCTGCGAGTGAGTGAGGTCACCAGAGAGGAAGGAGATGCTACGAGTACGTAGGCAGCGGGAGTGGCGGCGCGCGAGCGATATTTTAAGTTGCGAGCGTTAATATTGCTACGGTAACCGCTTCACATCAGGCGGGCCGTATGCTTGTCTGTCACCCCGACGTAGTATAAATATATATATATGTATATAAATATATATATATATATATATATATATATATATATATATATATATATATATATATATCCCAGTAGTGGGATGAATATAGTCTCACGTCAAACACACAGAGTCGTTCAATTTCATCAGATCCAAAGGCAAACATAAGGTAATTATTTAGGGCGTCATATATAATTCAGCTTGCGTATCAATCGGACGCGCGTGACGGACCGACGCCGGACGTGCTGAGGATTTTAAAATACTATAAAACGTTGCCAATAAGCGACGGTGGGATTTCTGGCTATGGTCAGTATGGTGATTTGCGATACCTACTTCCGGCATTTTTGGGCGGATTATTCTTTTTATTTGTACAGAGTACTTAATGTCCGTTTTTTGGTCACATTCCAACGTGTCAACGTTTACAAGCCGACCTAATTGAGAAAAAGTTTTATATCGTGAATTTACCAGACGCGTGTCACATATCCAAATTAGGCGGATTGGTCACTTCAAATGTGAGCAATTAAGCAACATAATTTTGTCCTATAAATATTACAACATGAGAGTTCTTCTCTATTTGGTTGGTTTGTTTTTGACCTGATCGAACGAGAACAAAGAACCCGCACTAAGCACTCTGTGAGCTGCTTTTACGGATGTGATCGAATCGGGGCGGGTGAAATTTGGAGTTTTTCTAATCAGCCAATTTGCTATTGATTATCCAGTGTAAGATTACTTTATGAATTGGTTCATATTAATAGGTTAATAAAGTGAAGCAGCCGAATAAGAACCCGACCCTTGTCCATCAGTTTATGGGATAAACAGTATTGAAATTCTTTGGTAGTTAATTGATTCAGGTGTTATTTTACGGAAGTCAAATTTACAGGCAATATGATCTACACTACTTTGTGTGCTTCCGTCACCAATTACTTCATGCAAAATATTGTCGGCAGGCACCCACCACCGTTAGTAGTTGCATGCGACTGCCGTGGCTGCTTTGGTCGTCTCTGCTCCAGCTGCTGCGGTCGTCTCGGCGAATCTCCATCTTCTGAAACAGAAGAAACATGCAACTGTTGCCGTCCCGACTGCCGCGGTCGTCTCTGCGAGACGTGTTTCGCCTCTACGCGATCCTCAGGCGACCTGTAGATGTTGATGGTTAGAACAACAACCTACAAATGACAAATCCAGCGTATTACCTTGGGGTATAAGTGGTTCATCAACATCTATGAACCAAAGTCAACTTCACCTGCACACGGTGCACCCTACTGATTGACAAACGAATCTCTGGCGAAAAGAGAGGTAGGGAGCGTAATTGTAAAGTTATCCGACTGGGGAATGTACCTCCACCTCACAGAATACCGCAGCCAAATAACAATTTCCTTTAGGGTTGTTGTGTTCCTGCGAGTTAGTGAGGTGAAGAAATGAATTAGATGCTGCGTTGGCAGCGGGGGTGGCGGCGCGCGAGCGATATTTTATGTTGCGAGCGTTAAAATGGCTCACCCGACGTAGTATAAAAAACAATATCTCCACTTCATAAAGGACAGTACCTAATGCGAAAATACAGTGCAGGTGTTATAGATGCCTTTAATAAATAAATAAATATAAAATTCAATTACAGTATTATCTACGATTTAAGGTAGAAAATACAAGAAAATATTCCCGATAGAAACGTCTTATAGACTGTTCTCGCAGATTTTCAATATCAAAATGTAGTTTTGAAACTCGTGGTATGCTGGAATCAATTTGTTCAATGGCATATAGGAACCGCGGGCGAGATGCCGGCGCGCGGGTGAGGTAATAATACGGTGCCTTCAGGTGCATGGCTCGCTATTATCAAATTCCAACATCAAAATGGACCATTGGGATACGTGGACACTCTCAATGGACATTTGGGAAATACCATGGAAAAGTTGAGAATGAATTTTAGAGGTAGGTACTACTTGTCTGTCCTAAACACTGATCAAGTGAAATTCCTTTTGTTAAGTTTCGGTTATTTTTATACTAAGTCAGGTGGCAGACAAGCATACGGCCCGCCTGATGCAAAGCGGTTACCGTAGCCATATCGACGCTCGCAACATGAAACATCGCTCGCGCGCCGTCACCCCAGCTTCCAACGCAGCATCTCCTTCCTTTCCTTTTTGGTGACCTCACTCACTCGCAGGAATACAACAACCCTCAAGGAGTTATTATTTTGCTGCGGTATTCTGTGACTTCAAGAAATATACGATGAAAAATAATTTTGACATTTATCTATCTATTTAAAGGCCACTGGCTTGTCAGTGGTCTTTAGGTGGCTTGAAAACTCTGCCCCCTTACCACCATCTCTTATTGCGATTCAATAATTGAATATATTGCTTATTCATACCAATGAATAAGCAACTCTATTCCATTTGAAATAGAGTCGCTTATTCATTGGTATGAATAAGTATTCTATTCAGTTATTGAATCGCAATAAGAGATGGTGGTAAGGGGGCAGACCTCTGCCAATACGCAGTTGAGCAGCGTGAAGGACTACGCTCTAAACACTGTCAAATTCAAAGGAGATCCGTATCCCAGAATTGATATAGGTAGGTATGTGGTAATATAGCCATAAAATAAACATTTTTTGATTTTGATTTGATTGATACCTTCAATCAAATCAAAATCAAAAAATGTTTATTCATCTCCACAAATTACAGAAAGATAGACATACAGTTCTTTATTACGACAGAATATAAAATAAATGCAATCTGTGAGAGATCAGCCCCCTTACCACCATCTCTTATTGCGATTCAATAATTGAATAGAATGCTTATTCATACCAATGAATAAGCGACTCTATTCTATTTGAAATAGAGTCAAATGGAATTGAGTCGCTTATTCATTGGTATGAATAAGCATTCTATTCAATTATTGAATTGCAATAAGAGATGGTGGTAAGGGGGCTGGAGCCTAAACTAAGCCGGGGCTTGTATTTTAGAGCACCAGGTATATGACAAAATTATTTTTCTTCGTATATTTTTTTTTAGTTTGGCCGTGTGGTTTCCGGCAGACTAGAATAGAATCACTCCGTTTCTTCCCGTGGATGTCGTATAAGGCGACTAAGGGAAATACATTATCAAATATCGATCAGGCCTTCCCAACCCGTTTGGCCAGCGTGGAGAGTGTAGGCCAAATCCTCCTTCCGTCTAGGACGGACGAGAGAGGGTCGTGCTCCTGTAGTGGAGACTAAAATGGACCTGATGATGATGATGATTTTTTTAGTTAATATTACCGATACTTTAATAGTTATTCTGCTTTTCTTGGTAGAGACAATTTTTTTTTTATACTACGTCGAGTGGCAGACAAGCATACGGCCCGCTTGTTGAGAAGCGGTTACCGTACAGTTGCTCTTTCCTTTCTTTTTTTTGGTGACCTCATTCACTCGTAGGAACACAACAACCCTTAAGTGTATTGTTATTTGGCTGCAGTATTCTGTGAGGCGGAGGTACTTCCTAAGTCGGGCAGCTTAAAAAATACGCTATGCGTTGTCTCTCTTTTCGCCAGAGCCTCGTTTGTCAATCAGCATGGTGCACCACATGCAGGTGATGCAAGGTGGCTTTGGTTCAAAAATGTTGATGAACGACTTACACCCCTTGGATAAAGATTTAATTTACACTTGAGTGAGTTTTAATAAATCAATCAAAATTAAGTAATTTCCCATTTTCCAATACTTATGATTTTACTTTCAGGAAAATTACTGTAACAGTTGCTAGACTTGAAAATAGAACTTTAGTTTATGGCTGAAAGCTGAATTAAATATTCACGAGGGTTTCAGCTGAAACTGTTTCTACATTGATTGATTTAAAGGTTAAGGAATCGACGTCAGCATTCGAAGGCATATTAATATTAAGAAAAGGTTGGCTTATGTTAGCAAATATAGGTCAACAATAGCTCTGTCTATATATATAAAAGAAAGTCGTTAACACGACTTTCTTTTATATATATTTTACACCAGTTATAACTCATGAACGGCTAGACCGATTTTTATGATTTGTAAGTTTTTGGATTTGTCTTCGTCCAGAATAGGATAATAAATATTAAAAACATTAGAAATTTGAAAAGGCTGGCAACGGATCGGCGACCCCCTGGTGATGCTGATCTCCATGAGCGGTGGTGATTGCTTTCCACCAGGTGACCCACATGTCCGTTTGCCCCCGTCTCATATAGAAAAAAAATTGACGGAAAAATAAAATAAGAGAAAAAACAAACAATTTCAGTTGAAAAAGGATTGAGATATTTATTGGTTGTCAAATGCGTGCGTTCAGAAATTTATATCAAGTAGTAGTGTTTGTAGAAACACAAACACCATCTGTTTACCTTGATAATGCCTTAGCGGCGAAACCGGTCGGTAATAAATAAAATTACGTGGAACAGTACAAGTGCTTTATTGTAACACTAGCTGTTGCCCGCGACTTCGTCCGCGTGAATATCAGTTATCGTGGTAAGACCATAGGAAATCAAGTACTTAACATAACCGTATAATTAAGAAAAAAAAAACTTATGGTGAATAATTTATGTAGGTACTTACAAATTTTGCCTGCTCTCAAATTTGTTTGCAAATAATGCATTAATATCAAACAAATTTGATTACCATAAAAAAAGGTTATTAAAGTGAGTCAATCTTAAAAGATATACATTTGCTGTCGCGGACTTTTTTTTAGAACTTTTAAAGAGGAACAATTCTATCTATACATGATATCATATACATGATTTTTGCGTAACTTCAACTGTTTACGCAACGCACGCATCGAAAGCCCTCAAAACACATATTTTTTTCCCATTTTTGATTGTTTATTATATTTTCAATTCGGATGAGTAGTTCCTAATAGCGCGTTCAATCAAACACACTCTTCAGCTTTATAATATTAGTATATATAGTATAGATTAATGTTATATATATTATAAGTATAGATTATGATAACAAGTGTTGTGTGTGTCGAAGTGAATGTCAAGGACAATTTTATTCATAATTAAATACTTGATTACTGATTAATAACATATTTATTTGGATTACTACATTTTTCATTGGTGTTCCGCTTCTATTGGTGGTAGCGTGACGTTATATAGCCTATAGCCTTCCTTGAAATATAGGCTATCTAACACTAAAATATTTTTTCGATTCGGATGAGTAGTTCCTGAGATTAGTGCGTTCAAACAAACAAACAAACTCTTCAGCTTTATAATATTAGTATAGATTATGATAATAATATTCCACCAAGTGCCGACAATCAACAGTATCAACTTAATATCAAGCTCCTTAGATATAGAACAAATGACAATGACATAAAAAAAAAATGAAACTGTCAAATCTATTGGTTTCACTTTTAGGTCACGAAAGTTTTATTTACAATTAAAGTACTGATCTTAATATTTATATTATATTCATTGTATTACTTCCATAAAATCACAAATTTAGTTCAGCTAATAAGTAACACGACATTCATTGACTGTTAGGCGGAACGAAGTTCACCGGGACAGCTAGTATATAATTAATTATATATATGTCGGCACATTATTTTTAATCTAACTACTTTGCTAAAGACCGCAGAACGTTCTAGGTTTGTGTATTTTACGATACTGATAAATAAATAAATTTTCTTGGACAAATTACACAGCACCACCTAGTCCAAAATTAAGCGAAGCTTGTGCTATGGCTACTAGATAATTGACAAACGTACTTAAATATATATTTTTTGTATATATATGACATATGTATGTATACAAAAAGTGTTTTCTATGGAAAACACATCCAGATCAAGACAAACAGACGTGTTCGGACATGCATGTTCTTTTTGTGTTTTTTTAATACAAAATTTCACTTAAGCGTATTGTGTAATTATTATAAGACTGGAAATAACTAATTACGTGTGTGGTGGAGATACAAATAAATGTTTCATTCATTCATTAATTTATTCACATAAATCCATTATACAACGTGTAACTTCAAATACGCAAAACCTAAAAATAGTTTGTTCAGAATCATGAGTTTTCATCCATTTTTAAAGTATTGAAAAATAATAATTATTATTTTTAATTGCCGTGTCTATTATTAAATTGTGCTCGACAATCAAGCGAGAAAATGTGAAGTAGGTAAACAAACGTAATACCGCCGCGTCCAAAAAGTCTCAAGCGCCGTGCAGCGAGCGGCGCTTACGCGTCATTGACGCGATGCTCGCTCTCTAATATTAATAGCCTATCATAGCCATTGGCGCGTCTTTTTGATAAGACAGCGCCACAGAGCTCAGAAACTATTAGAATTATTAGGAAAACAAAAAAGTGTTCATATCTCCGAAACTTTTTTTTTCGAAATTATTACTTAAATATATCAATTTACAATAATAAAACTCAGTTGGGGTGTTTTTTAGGTTTTGCGTACTTGGAGTTACACGTTGTATACATAAAAATCTTGTGCGGGGATCGAACATGCGACCGGAGTCAAAGTTCGTCGTAATCGTACAGAAATAAAATATTGTTTATAGTTTTAGAATCATAAAATTTTAAATTGACTCTTTGACTGAAAATTTTGACGCGTATCACTAACATTGGTCACACAGAACATATACAATCTTCAACATTCTAAGTATATAGACGAAATAGATGACATTTCTGTATCTCAAAGTGCCTTATGTGAAATTGCAGATTGTCACAAATTTACAACTTCATCCATCAAAGTACTATCTATAAGACGACCTCCTCCTATGTTCTATTCCTAATTGGTAATCGAATAAAAATTAAAATAAGGATACTATTTAATATTACATCAAATAAATACATTGCAAACCTAACCTAACCTATTTTGTACATAAAAAAATACTGATTGCACGTCAAATTTGATGTGCAAATCAGGTTATTTTTGTGGTTCAATTTAACATATTCCTTAAAATAATAATAATAATTTGATTTTCATTCAAACTATTATTATATAATATTTAACTACCTACTTATTCCTAGTACGCAATAATAGATTGCGTCCAGTTTTCTATCAGAATTGTCCTGATTTTTCAATCTGCAACTGTTGGGATCCCTAATTTAGTATATTTGCCAACCCTAGATTTAGAGCGGTGAGTTCTTAACAAATATTAGGTATTTTCCCCAAAATACTTGGTATTTTCCCCACTAAGCATTGATAGGTTATTATTGAACAAGACCCATAACAAATACTGGTATTACGATAGATTTATTGGCAACAACTGACAAGAATGCGTCAATGAGAAATGTACCAAAATAACTTGAACCCTGCTATGTACTCTACCTACCCTTATTTGACCTATAATTTTAAAACAAGTGAAGGGAAAAGAAGGTCTTGTTTACGTGGTGGCAAAAGTTTGATACGCCGGTAGAATAATGATGTATAGCGTAGCAGGAGAACATAGGGGAGAGAATTTCGGCAGTAACCGTTAAGTTTTTAATCCTATGAAAACATTTTTAAGGTAGGTATTAATTTCACACGAAGTTAGAATATTAATTGCACAATGTTTAAAAGTAGGTCAATATTATGATTATGTAATTTTGTTGTGTCTTTGAATATTGGTTTTTATTGTGTTTTAGTTTTTTGATGGGCTTCAGTTTGTTTTGTTGGTAAAAAATAATTGTATATAAAACGTTAGTACATAAAATACAAAAATCATTACACTGTATACAATGGCGGGCTTATCCCAATAGGGATCTCTTCCAGTCAACGATAGAACGTTTGAAAGAGAGTTGTAAATTTTGGACTTTGGAGCACATGCATGGTATGCATGTATTGCTCCAAATTTTTCTACAAATAATTATTTTTTTTTTAATGTCACTATTTCGATTTTGTATTAAGTTTTTAAAAACAGCAAGTGTATTACTATTAATTTTGAGCCAAAGCCAACGTCACTTGCAAAAGAGAAAAGGCGCAGCGTAAATATAATCTGACCGTCTGGGAGAAGTAACACTGATATCTCCAAAGGCCTCTGACTTAGCTTAAAAACCGTTATACGATGCTCCACGTGTCCTTCGAAGCTTGGAGAAGCTCAAGATATATAAACCCATCTGTAGGCTACGGCCGAAGTTGCTTAACTTGCGCGTTTTGTTAACTCTTTAAAAATGTCGTGCGCATCCTGTCTGCAAGGCACAGGCACTCTACCTTTACGAGTAAAAGGACCAAAGGTACGGTAGCCCCTACCAGACCTTAAACTTTATAATTATTTAAAATTTATTCAATTTTTTTTCGTAGTGATTTCATAGATAATGCTTTGTGTTTTGTTCAAAATTAAAACGGTACGTTTTTTGAAACGCATGGACGGAACGAACGTATGTAATAGAAGTCTTTATGTTTCAAATGTTGTTGCTCCTATGAAGGAAAGAATTATTACATTTAGTTATTTTGATATTCGTCTCTGATTGCGATTTTGTGTTAATCTACGGGCGAATAAAATCATTTGGGGAAATGTTTGGGGCGTGGAATGGCGAATATATTTCTAAGTAAGAAGTTTTTTTATTACTCTCTACGTAATATTTATTATGTTGTTTGGTAGTCCGCCTTTCATCTTTCGAAAGGTAACCTTTTTTTATATTACGTCCGTGGAAAGCAAGCATACTGCCCGCCCAATGTGAAGGGGACCGTAGCCATCATTAACGCTCGCAACATGAAATATCGCACGCGCACCTCCCCCGCTGCCAACGCAGCAACACCTTTCTTTCTATAAAGTTGCTACTGTTGATTTGGTGGAACATTGTTATCATAATGTACTTGTACTGGTCCACGTAATTATATTTAATTTTACCGACCGGTTTCGCCGCTAAGGCTAAGGTTTGTGTTTCTACCAATACTAACATACATGTTCATGCACACAAATGTCTGTCTTGTGCGGAGACCGACCCCGCGACCTCAGAGTCATAGTGGCCATTACTGGCCATTCGACCACCGCGCTTTTTAAGGCAAAAACGGAATGTGACAACATTCGTACCATATTTGCCGGCATAATCGAGAATATATGTACATCTAATGAATGATAACTTGGAATCGCAATGTGCCTCAAATTATTGTGCATTAGCACCACAACGAATGTACGGTAATGGAATTGTTGTGTTATAGGACATTAAGGTAAAGGTGAAACCACGTTGCGATAAGGTACAGTGTGGTGGGGCCTCAGTGTCAGCGAGAGATGTCACATCCGGCCGCTTTAGCAGCTGGATTTTGTAACTACGTAGTTGTCAATTACTAATATTAAACATGAAGTAAACTGAAAATCCGGTGCACGGCAATTGAGCTTCACTTGACTAGCCTTTTCTTTAGGCTTATAATGCCTTATTTGCCATATTGCTGTCTCTCACATTGCTAAGAGGGGAAGTCAAAAAACATGACTTATGGAGCAGTCACGTGGTCCTTTATAACAACTTTTATGAAAAAGCTTGGAGTTCAACGAGCTTTTTTTTGTTGGGGGCCCACCACACATTCCCACCAGCGGCGACCGCCAAAAAAAGGCAATGAACAATGAAGTCCATTGTAGTCCCAGGGGTAAAACTACGGGCTGCCTTGGAACTCACAACGAATTTTATCAGAAGAAATTAGTAGGAGTAGGAAGCTTTTGTAATTTGACTTCCCCTCTTAGCAATGTGAGAGACAGCAATATGGCAAATAAGGCATTAAAAGTCTAAAGAGTTGGCTAGTCAAGTGAAGCTCAAGTGCCGTGCACCACGGGTTTTAAGTTTCTAACACTATTGGGGACCTAAAACATTGAGTTGTTACCTAACACATCGATTCCAATAATATGAATTGCAAAATCGTCTGAACGCTTGGTAATTCTCCCTTGTTGCTATCAAACCTGAATAGTATACTACCCCGGATGCAACTTGCAATGAATTCAGCATGTCATCCCGCTCCCGCCGCCAAAGATCACACTCCCAGAGAACATGGTGTGCTGTTTGATCGAATTCAGAATTAGCAGTAGAACCTTCGCATAAGGGTACAGTTCAACGAGCTACGAAAAGGGTTCGGTGTTTCTCTACATGATTGAATTAGAAATGAGAACATAAGTATAAGAACGGGAACGGAACGGGACGGACCAGCCGTCCAACAGTCATCGGCAGTCGGCGGCTGCCCCTGACGTGTCTGCAGGTGAGGCTGCCGTTGAAAGGGGCCGCTCGTATGTAAAAGCGCTGACATATCCGAGAGGATTGGTATGATACCCACCCTGTACACCTGCCATGTCTTAATTTTGTATCACCCTAAGGTTGACTGGTACAGAATGCTTGTATAGCATTCAGTTTGCTTGTGTACAATTTTGTGCGAGAAGTTTAAATAAATAAATACGCTGAAATGATGACGGTTTTAATAAATCCTAAATAGAAAGCAACCAAAAAATGATACTGCAAAATTGGCATTAGGTTCAAAATTGATAAGGGCCATCCATAAATTACGTTACACGAATTTCATGATTTTTTGACCCCTCCCCCCCGTCCTTGTCACAACTGGTCACATTTGTGAGACTCCCCCCCCCCCCCCCTAGTGTGACGTATTTATGGATGGCCCCTTGCAAACATTACAAAAATTATTTATATTTTATATAACAATAATCGCTCCAACTCAAACCACACTCGTAGGAGCACTATGCGCTTATCCGAGCGGGTGATTTGTACAAAATGGCTTACTCGCAGGCAAGTGGTATTGGAGAAGTATTGGCAGTAAGTGAGATTAAATCGAATGTGCAGTCAAATTGCAATACTGCATATCTTGAGCACAGGATAAATAATGGTTCTTATATCTTGGAATAGTAATCTCTATCATTATCTAAAAACTTAAAAATGCAGACACATAATTCTAGTATACTAACAATATTTGATGAGCTCGGTGGTCGAATGGTTAGCAAAGGCCACTTTGACTCCGAGGTCGCGAATTCGATTCCCGCACAAGACAAACATTTGTGTGCATGAACATGTCTGTTTGTCTTGGTCTGGGTGTTTTCTATGTATTATTAGTATTTTTTACAAAAAAAAAATGTATTTAAGTACATTTATCAGTTGTCAAGTGTCAATAACACAAGCTTTGTGCTTAATTTGGGACTAGATGGCGCTGTGTAAATTGTCCAGAAATATTTATATTATTATTAATATAAATTTTGGGGTAGTTCATCAACATCTTTGAAACAAAGTCAACCTTACCTGCACCTTACGTGGTGCACCCTGCTGACTGACAAACGAAGCTTAGGCGAAAGGTAGGTAGGGCTTAGCGTATTTTTTTTTCTGCCCGACTTGGTAAGTTCCGGTAATTGGCTTCAGCTTCGGCGGTAGAGCCTCTTGTATTTATTGGAGTAATTTAAAAAACGTTGCACGACAAAAAAATGTATATTGAGCCTTATGAGGGATTCTGTAGAGATTCTTCCATCACAATCGACTCATAAAAAAAAAACATAGTAATAAAAACAATAGCTGGCAGTAATAATAAATGGGAGTATTAGTTTATGGTGGTGAATAACGAAAAATACATTTGTCGGCTCAAATAGGTTAGCAATAAATCAGCCGAATGGTTCATTACGTGTGCTTTTTATTTGAGGACGCTGGAAAACAGCTATTTCTATTATGGTCAACTACAACAAATGATATTCTTTGTTTACTTATATTTATATACGGCTCTTTCGCTGATAACTGTTTAGCAAAAATATGCGGTTCCTATTTAAATATCATTATGTATGTTCGTCATTTTACTCATTATATTATATTCCGATTGTTCCGGTAGTACTGTTAAGAACAAAACATGTGTGTCCACATTGTTAGACTGTTCAGTTTAACAGTTTGGAACATTTTTGTCCAAACAGTCCGATCATTGAAGTTATTAGTAGAACCTGTTGGAATAGAAGGCTGATTCAATATATGTTATTACATTTAGTTACTAGCTTCTACCCGCGGTTTCGTCCCCCGTGACCACGTTACCTGAAGGCATCATCATCATCATCATTTGGTCCATTTTAGTCTCCACTACAGGAGCACGACCCTCTCTCGTCCGTCCTAGACGGAAGGAGGATTTGGCCTACACTCCCCACGCTGGCCAGACGGGTTGGGGAGGCCTGAATCCTGATTGATATTTGATAATGTATTTCCCTTAGTCGCCTTGTACGACATCCACGGGAAGAAACGGAGTGATTCTATTCTAGTCTGCCGGAAACCACACGGCCAACCTGAAGGCGAATTCTCCTAATTATTTTACGACCGCAGAATGAAAGGTGACTGAATCGAGATTGAATTGTAAATTGACTAAAAATTATCACTAAAAATCCATTCTTAGTTTGTTTAATTATCGGTCATGCTTCAGATAGTTACACTTTAATTAAACTTTGAAATTTCATATTTATGATACGAGAATACCAAATGTGACATTTGTGAGATCGAGACTGGATCGGAACTGTATTTTGAGTACATTTTAATTTCCCCATCTAGATAAAAAGTAACCTATGTGTCAATGCAGAACATATTCCATAATGTACCTATGCCTAATTGCCTATCTCATCAAAAAATTCTGTCATTCTGATAATAATCTTGTTAGGTTATTTTGGGGGTATAAGTGGTTCATCCACATCTTTGAACCAAAACCAACTTCACCTGCACGCGGTGCACCCTGCTGACTGACAAACGAAGCTCTGGCGAAAAGAGAGGTAGGGAGCGTAATTGTAAGCTGGGGAATGTATCTCCATATCACAGAATACCGCAGCCAAATAACAATTCCTTGAGGGTTGTTGTGTTCCTGCGAGTGAGTGAGGTCATCAGAAAGGAAGGAGATATGCTCCATTAGCAGTGGGGGTGGCGGCGCGCGAGATATATTTTATGTTGCGCTTCACATCAGGCGGGCCGTATGCTTCTTTGCCACCCGACGTAGTATAAAAAAAATGCGCATCTACTTTTGAGGGAAGATAAAGTAAAACGTCATAATAAATTCTTTGTATTTGTATTTGTATGAGCGAAAAATTGGCAACATAATGAAAACAATTGAGTAAACTGGAAACACTGGAGATGGGATCTGCCATGTGCATCATCGTATACGCTCAGCCAAGAATTATTGTTGCAGTGAGTAATAATGCGGCAAAAGATCTGAGATCATCAATTTGTCCTCGTTCTGAAAGTTAGGCCTTTCCTATCCCTTTGGCGCAATTTGCATAAGAACTTGCGCTTACATCTGTATAAAATTCAATTCTGAATGAAGAAATTAGAAATCGCGAATACCTATGGATTTACGTGGAGATACTCACTCGCAGGAATACAACAACCCTCAAGGGAATTGTTATTTGGCTGCGGTATTCTGTGAGGTGGAGGTACTTCCCTAGTCGGGCAGCTTAAGAAATACGCCCTACCTCTCTTTTCGCCAGAGCCTCTTCTGTCAGTCAGCAGGGTGCACCACGTGCAGGTGAGGTTGACTTTGGTTGAAAGATGTTGATGAACCACTTACACCCCAAAATTCACGTACAACACGGCCGTATCTATGACACAGTCACACCCCATTTCTTTTTATCTTAGGTAGGATAACCAGATGACAAGAAATTTCCTGATATGGCCGGAATTTTCGCTCTTTGTCAGGAAAAGCGGTAAAATTTTAAATTTTCAGGAGTTTCGACATTTATAAAATAAGTAAAAATGTCACACCGCCAAAAAGCGCCCGTTACAAAAAGCAAAGCAAGGATCGTTAAGTCTCGATATTTCACGCGGACGAAGTCGCAGGCCCCATCTAGCTTTTAATAAACAAAAGATACACCATATAAAAAAGTTAAAACTGATAAACGTGTCATCAAAATCACTCATGTTTTACTCGACTTTATTTCAAACATAATCCGGTAAGTACATAAAATAAAATCAAACAATTTGTCACAGCAGTGGTGACCGAAAATAAAAACACATACATTTGTAATTCTGTGTGATTATTTATGTAACAACCTAAAACCAAATTAATTTTAGTCCCCTCTCGCACAAATAAATAGTGTTTGGTATAAGTTATGAGATGATAGCTATTGAAAAATGTAAATAAGTTGTGATGTTCAGAGATATTAAAAAAATGAAATATTTACAAACAGGTAGAAAAAAAAGAAAGAAATATAACAAAAATTATAAATAAAAAATTTCCCCCATATCGTTGCCCGTTGGTAACGTACCAAGAATGCTGGCAGCATTACCTCGCTGAATAGCAATGCTAATCCTCTGAGCAAGGTAATGGCCAGCCCTCTGGTCACATTAAGCCTCGACCAACCTCCCGGATATCTCTTTAAAAAGATTGCGAGCTGATGGACCCCACGGTCCTAACGTCTCTACTCCAAACGGCTCAAATATGTAAGTGTTAGTCAGTTAGTTAGTTAGTTGTGATCTAATTCAAGTTTCTTACATTGATAATGAATTGATAATATTTAGTAGCCGTTTGTAATGATGTAAGTTTTAAACGTGTACAATTTATAATACACAATATATTTAGAAAACCAATCACTTTCCCGCTGCTCACCGTATTAAAATTGCTCAGCCCCTTACCACCAACTCTTGTTGCGATTCAATAACTGAATAGATTGCTTATTCTTACCAATAAATAAGCGACTCTATTTGAAATTGAATAGAGTCGCTTATTCAATGGTATGCCTTCTATTCAGTTATTGAATCGCAATAAGAGTTGGTGGTAAGGGGGCTGTTTGTCTATAGAAATAATAATGCTGTAAGAGCAGTGTATTGCTCTTACAGCATTGTTATTTCCATTGACAAACTTTCAACATTTTTGAGGTTCATTAACATCTTTGGGGGTGTAAGGTTCATCAACATCTTTGAACCAAAGATAACTGCACCCTGTTGACTGACAAATGAAGCTCTGGCGAAAAGAGAGGTAGCGAGCGTAATTGTAAGCTACCCGACGGGGGAATGTACCTCCACCTCACTGAATACCACAGCCAAATAACAATTTCCTTGAGGGTTGCTGTGTTCCTGCGAGAGTGAGGTCTCCAGAAAGGAAGAAGATGCTGCGTTGGCAGTGGGGGTGGCGGCGCGCGTGTGATATTTTATGTTGCGAGCGTTAATATGGCTACGGTAACCGCTTCACATCAGCCGGCCGTATGCTTCTTTCGACGTAGTATAAAAAAAATGCGTATCCACTTTTGAGGAAAGATAATGGTTAAATAAAACGTCATAATAAGCGAAAAATTGGCAACATGATGAAAACCATTGAGGAAACTGGAAACACTGGAGATGGCATCTGCCTTGTGCATCATCGAGGCATACACTCGGCCAAGAATATTGCTGCAGTTAGTCATAATGCGGCAAAAGATCTGAAATCATCAATTTGTCATCGTTCTGAAAGTTAGGCCTTTCCTATCCCTTTGGCGCAATTTGCATAAGAACTTGCGCTTACATCTGTATAAAATTCAGTTCTGAATGACGAAATTAGAAATCGCGAATAGCTATGGATTTACGTGGAGCATCTAAAAACTAACAACCTTTAATTATTAACATAGTGCAGAGATAAACTTCGAAGCAAGTGAAAACGTAATTGAAAATTACCTGAAATTAAATCAGGATGCAGAATTTCCAGAAGGGAACATTATATTTCATATCATCATCATTATCAGCCTGAATTTATACAATTCCCTTGAGGGTTGTTGTGTTATCTATTGTTAGATATAGGACTTCTCTAATGCTTTTCACCATATGCGATCCTCCGCTTTACGCATCCACCCGCTGACAGCCACTTTTTGATATCCCATAATTAAATGTATAAATAAACTTTTTGATTTACTGTACTGGAGGTTGCGTGCGAGCTGTCGATGGTGTGAAACGTAGCGATACATTTTTTTTATTTTTTTTATTTATTTATTTTTATTTATTTAGAAAACCAACAGCTTACAAATTATGGTTAAATATTTATGTATTATTAGATCGTAATGCCAATGATATGTTTTCCTATTATAATATTAATAAACATTCAAATATTCTTATGAAGTTAAAGTATATAACGCTTATTGTAGTTGGCAGTTGAAAAATAACGAGATCAAAATATAAATTTAAATTAACATTAATGTTATGAATAATAATTAATAATTATTAATTATGTAGGTAGTCGTTGAAGTCAACAATAGCGATTGCGTGTTACATTGCACAGTGGTTCTAACGGGCGCAACACCGGGTAACCATGTTTAAGATAGATAACATACTTATATTTATTATTTATTCACTTACATTTACATTACTGTTATATTATTAAATATAATTAATGCATTATGTTAGAGTATATAACAGGTTTGGTGCAGCAAACACCCATGCACTCACTTTATGGGTAAACGGCCGAACGGGTCCGGCCAAAATTATGGGATATAATGTCAATTTATTGATTATATTATTACATATTAGTATTAATTATATATTCATCTTTAAACACATTAACTCATACACTCCTATACACTATGACACTTTACATTTTACATATACATGGGCGAACATCACGACAGTAAAAATTGGCTACAAACAGCTCACTGAAAACTCAAGCATTTGTAAGGAGAAGAACTTAGACACACAAGAAGGCATTTTATCTACTAACAGTAATAAATGTTTTTGCTTAGCGCTAACGTCTGGCCGCGACGTGAAATTGCTTTCTTTCTACCTTGCTTTCTTCCGGCCACAATGGGTCTAGGTAGAACGCATTTAACACATACATTCATACGAATAAACGTCCCACTGACACCTATAGATGCGCCGTTGTTAGGCTTTTAGCTAGATCCCTTTTAAATGTATCCTTTGAAGAATGAAACAGATCTAAGATATTAAATAATGGGTACTATACTATATTATATAAACTAAATTAAGTAAAAATAAACTAATCTTAAAATACAAACTTAATTAACTAAAAATATACTAATCTTAAAATAAATATTATTATGTAAATAAAAAGAAAAAAAAAAAGAAAATTAATAACTATACCGCGTCAAAAAATTCCTCCGCGTCACCGTCAAAAGGCATCGTGCCCAGAACGCTGGCAGCATTGCCACGCTGAATGGCAATGCTTATACGTTGTGCCAAATATAGGCCAGCCCTCTGGTCACGGGAAGTATCAACCAAGCGCTTTGCTAAATCTCTAAATAGAAGCCTTGCACTCGGACCCCATGGGCCAAGCGTTTCGACCCCAAACGGCTCAAATATATAATTACCTATAAGGTTTAAATATTTGCGCCGCTTAAGTATCTCCGCTGATGCAGCAGCAGCTCCCGCAGATCCCGACGTGTGAGGGAGATGAGAAGTCGCTAGGGTATCGACGCAGGTTGCATCCCATACCAAAGGCCTTCCCATCTTCCATGGCAGCAACGACATCCCATCAGGTCTCTTACCATCGTCGCGTGCCAGACCATTTGGTTCCAATACAGCTGGGACGCCGGCGGTGACAAGAGCCCGACGAATAATGTCATTTATGCTGCCGTGACGTGGGATTCTGCCAGCGCTCCTGCGACATGAAAGCTCAATGAAGAATTGTAGCTATTCGCTATGCGTGAAAGAACATACTAACAAATGTAAAATGCTTTCCGCTATCGCTCATAACATACACCCGTTCGTTCACCTATCGGCTTTTAATCAAGAGTTTGCAGAATCACAACTTCATTCTGAACCAATAACGGTCCGCGTCTAGTATGAAGTACGGGCAGCAAATACTAATAACTAGTTTTTCCTCGCTAGTAGAAGTTAATTGAAAACAAATTAAATGCAACTGCGCTTGTGATATAGCCGTTGTGGTTTCGTTTCTGTGACAGCAATATTCGATAACGGGTATTAAAATAAATAAATCGCATATCTAACGCTTGAATGCGCACAGATATTGTTCAATAGCCCTAATTTATATTTTTTGTTTAGATAGTAGATATGAGAATAAGTTTTAAAGTATATTTCATAAATTTATTTGGCAAAACAACGTTCGTGGGGTCAGGTTAAATAAATAAATATTCCTGTAGGAATCACTAGATCAACTGGAGCGCCCTCTAGGGTTGACAAATGATACTACTCAACTGGGTTGGTAATGGTTTGGTATGGCATGGTATGGATGGTATGGCATGGCATGGTATGGCATGGCATGGCATGGCATGGCATGGCATGGCATGGCATGGCATGGCATGGTATGGTATGGCATGGTATGGCACGGTATGGCACGGTATGGCACGGTATGGCACGGCATGGCACGGCATGGCACGGCTTGGTACGGCATGGTATGGCATGGTATGGCATGGTATGGCATGGCATGGCATGGCATGGCATGGTATGGCATGGCATGGTATGGCATGGTATGGCATGGTATGGCATGGTATGGCATGGTATGGCATGGTATGGCATGGTATGGCATGGTATGGCATGGTATGGCATGGTATGGCATGGTATGGCATGGTATATTGATACAACAAATATTTTTCCATATGTTCACAAGCAAAGAACGTAACCATAGCGAGATACACAATTCTAACAGCGCCATCTAGCGACAACAAGGCGAACTAAATTATTGGCATAAATAAACAAAGGCAAAGATAAATGTTACTAATACAATTCCTGTGCATATTACAAAGTACTATCAAGTCCCAAATTAAGCAAAGTTTGTACTATGGGTGCTAGATAGCTGATAAATATACTTAAATACATTTCTGTAAATAAATACATATAAAATTCTGAATACATGTAACAAAAACCACTATATAAATATATTAAAACATCCAGACTAAGACAAGTAGCCATGTTCATACACACAAGTGTTTCTTTTGAGTAGTGATTGAACCCACGACCTCGAAGTCAAAGTATGAAAATATAATTATTTTTTCTGATAGGGTGGAATTTAGCAGCGGCGTAGAATGGACAAATGTAGACGTGAGCGAAACAGCATCAGCGAAGCTCATTTCTAATAAGAGAAATGTATTTCCAATCACATTTCACTTTTAACATATGTAATATAGCCTCGGTAGCGTTATTCTTAGTAGGGTCTTTTAGTTCACGGCGTTTGGTTCCAGGCTGTACACAAAGAGGCCTCGCGCGAGGTCTTTTAAGTGCGAGGCAGTGGGCGAGGGCCACATTGGCCAGGCGCGGATCCAGCCCTCAAAAAAGGTTGTGGTAACAGCCACCCGATAACCCGAAATTGTGTTTTTTATTTTTTATTTTATTAACGCGATTTTTATTATAGCGATTGTTATCATCAGCCTAATGATCTCAATAAACCGTGAAATTGTGACGTTCTAAGACGTCCACTGTGCCCACAACGATGGATCCGCTCTTGACTTTGGCTTTAACTAGCTACTGGAATTGCCGCCACTGGAATTTAGACTAACTCTTACGGATATGGATGCCCTTAATAAACTGGGTAGAAATAGGCTGGAGTAGGTCTTGGTTCCGACATACAGGTGTTGTGCGCCAAGAGAGGACTAATGAACTGGCAAGGGACAGATCAATTAGATTTTATTGGATCTGAACCCTTCGTAAGTCTCTCGTATGGGATAGTGGTTTAAGTTAAAAATGACAGGGCAAAGCCGAATAGTAGGTGATGAGTTGAAATACTCCACTCCAAGAAAACCATCGGCAAAGACAGTGAATTGGTACAAACATGTACAAAAATAGCACAGGAAACAGATGGGTCACGTGCTTGAGGGACTGACAGGCCATTATGCCTACCATGGACACCTAAACGAGGTGACACTTGGCTATAGCAAAGGCCGCAGCATGCAAAAAACTTAACGAGACCACGGAACACTTGCTGAGTTAATATGATGCCTCTAGAGTTCCCCTGTTGTACAGGGATAATATTAAAACACAATAAATTGTAGTTAAGTTAAGATCACCGGCATCCGTATGGCTAGGCCGTGCAATTAGTGTTGCCATGTCATCCGAACGGAAGTGGACGGTCCGTTTATTCATACGCCACGATGCCGTAACTGGCAAACGAATAGAAATCCTAGGAAAGGTGAAACCGGACCTGAAGGACTACTTCCCAATATAAGGCATACTGAAGTACATGCCTAAACTGACCATTTATTTTCGAACTCCAAACAGGACATAAGTTTTTATGCCCCAGTTAGCAGGTTAACAATGAAAATAAACACAATTTCTTAAATTTATTTATTTCGAAAAAGTGTAACTTAATGCAATTAGTATTCACTATTATTATATTCATAATTATCTAATTACTTTTATTATAACAAGTTGTGAAAAATAAAATTTAATCACCAGTTCATCAGCTTTATTAAAGCAAAGTTCTTCTGACAGTAAATATTAAATTATATGAAACAAATTTTCACGAGCTTCGTAATTTTAAATTTTCGCGCGGTTTCGGTAAACGGGACTATTTTGCGTCCCGGCGCTTTGTTTAGGAACAACGGGACAAGTGACCGAGAAAAGGGTCAGTCCCGTTCAAAACGGGACGTATGGTCACTTTATACATGCCTCTAAATAGGCGGGGCGCAGTTGCTAAAGGACAGGGAGTGCATAAAAGATCCAGGAGGGACGTACCACTGGAACCATTTTGGGGTGTAAGGGTTCATCCACATTTGAACAAAAGACAACCTCACCTGCACGTGATGCACCCTGCTGACAGACGAACCAGGCACTGGCGAAAACAGAGGTAGAGAATAGAGTAATTTTTAAAAGGCCCGACTGCGGAAGTACCTCCACCTCACAGAATACCGCAGACAACTTCTGCAGTCGAGCCTTTAAAAAATTACGCTATTGCCTACCCTTCTTTTCACCAGAGTCTTTCCGCCAGATCCGTTGCCAGCCTATACAGGCAAGATGGAAATGAGTATAGGCTGGCAACGGATCGGCGAGCCCGTGGTGTTGCTGATCACCATGGGTGGTGGTTATTGCTTTCTATCAGGTGACCCACATCTTCGCTTGCCCCCCTGTCATATAAAAAAAAAACATTCAATGATTAAGGTTCAAAAAATGCAGGTAATTATTTCCAAACACGCTCAGGGTGAACGCCGCTCCAATGGGGATTACCTGGATCCCATACGTCATGGATGTGTCCCTATAGAGCCCATTTCTAACAAAAGCTCAGAATAAAACTTATCTTCCACATATTAACCCGTCAATACGCGGTCTAAAAACACTAAACACCTAACGGCGATAACGTACGTACCATCCGTTACTGCTCCGATACCTGCTCCGCGGAAGCTGAGTTCCGTTGCGGTGTGACTTCCGTACGGGTTATCTAGAACGGGCGAGTGATGTGGTAGGGTTGGCACTGGAATATTAAATATAACTTTCTCAAACGTGCTCGGAAATATTGTCATTACTTTTGTATAAAGGAATAAATTTAAATAAGTTTAAAACTGCCATATAAATATTAAAATTTTATTGTATCATATTTTAATGAATTTCAATATTTTGCATTCCTATATTTGGCCGTATGGTTTTCGGCAGACTAGAATAGAATCACTCCGTCTCTTCCCGTGGATGTCGTACAAGGCGACTAAGAGAAATCTATAATAATAAAAGGCTTTGTCCTCACTGACTGACTGACTGACTGACTGACTGACTGACTGACTGACTGACTGACTGACTGACTGACTGACTGACTGACTGACTGACTGACTGACTGACTCACTAATCAACGCACAGCCCAAACCGCTGGGTCTAGAGATTCCAAATTTGGCAAGTAGGTTCCTTATGACGTCTAGGGGTGCACTAAGAAAGGATTTTTCAAAATTCATCCCCTAAGGGGGTGAAACGGGGGTCCAAAGTTTGTATGGGGAAACAAGATTAGTTGGACTATTTTATCCGAAACTTTACACGAGTACTTCTATAGATGAGATATAGAATTAGTAAACACGTGTTTCAGGATTTTTCAAAATTCAACCCTTAAAGGGGTAAAATGGAGTAAAAAAGTCTGAAAATCGTCATGGGTATTGTTTTTATGGTTTATCGGGTCGCTGATTACGAAAACAACAACTATTTTATAATCCAACATAGCTCACGTGACATAAAATCTCCCCCCCCCCTCATCATCATCATCCCCCTATGGGGGTGCGATGGGGTTGAAATGTCATAATATCAATATGGGTGTTGATTCTATGGTTTTCTGGGACGTCAATTATGAAAATCGCATCGATTTGAAAATATAACATAGTGGACACGAAATAACTTAATAGGATTTTTCAATTTTTTGCCCTAAAAGGGTGAAACGGAGGTCCAAAGTTTGTGTAGGGAAACGAGATTAGTTTGACTATAGATAAATGAGTGAACACGTGTTTCAGGATTTTTCGAAATTCAACCCAAAAAAAAGGAGTAAAATGGGGTCAAAAAGTCTGAAAATCATCAAGGATATTATTGTTTTTATATTTTATCGGGTCGCTGATTACGAAAACAACAACGATTTTAAAATTCAAAGTGGCTAACGTGACCATCATCATGTAATTTTTTTAAACTTTGATTTAACCTTTTTAAGCTGATGGAATGAGACTTGTGGGTTGACTGAAGTGTTATCCTAATAGGTTTTTAAATTTGTATTTGGCGTCAATCAGTGCTTATACGATCGCGGGCGGCCGGCGCGGCGAGGACGGGACGGGTGTAGTAGTAGTTATCTGGAAAGTTCTTGCATCCGTATTTAGTACAATTATAGGTGCTACATGAGGGTGGTTGCGTTGCGTGTTAGACTTGACTTGGATAATCTAAAAAGCGTGAACTTCACGCGAGCGAAGCCGCAGGCAAAAGCTATATAGGAGCATACCATTATAGCTTTGGAAGGTGATGGAGCTGGCCTGTTCCGCTCCATCCCTACCACTTGCATGGAACGGAGGTGTATCATCAGGAGGTTTGTGCCACCATTGTTCACGTATAAAATAACTAGAACGATGAGTTGTTGAGTGAGGACAGTAAAGGATGCGCTGTTGAGGAATCTCTCTTGATAACCCGCATTCCCATTATTCCATAAGACCACCCAGTTCAATTTAAGAGGCTTCACTTCAAATTCCCATAAAGGTGTTTCGCTATGACCATTAACAAAGCTCAGGGGCAGTCTCTAAAGGTCGCTGGGGTTGACTTGAGACAGGACTGCTTCTCTCATGATCAGATGTATGTAGTTTGCTCAGGAGTAAGTTTTCCTGGAAGCATTGCAATTTTGACTCCTGGTGAGAATGCCAAAAATATTGTTTACCGGGACGTCTTAACCGAAATGGTGTATGTTTGTGATAATGGTCAATACGAAACAAAAATAGATGCAAATCAGGAGTGTTCCCGTAGCGAAGCACGGGTACTTTGCTAGTACATTATAAAACATCGATCAGGCCTCCCCAACCCGTCTGGCCAGCGTGGGGAGTGTAGGTCAAATCCTCCTTCTGTCTGGGACGGAAGAGAGAGGGTCGTGCTCCTGTAGTGGAGACTAAAATGACATGATGATGGTATATTTAAGGCAATGCACAGTTGCCAAACAAGTTCCAGCTTTGGTCTTGTATTTATATAAATGACTACGTATACGTATATATACGTATGTGCAAATAAAGAATTTCATTTCATTGCAACCTTCAATTTTATTTACACGTAGTCTATGTTACGCAATATTGAACACTGCATCCGATAAACTTAACCATATTGCTGACACACACCCAGTAAACTTTCATAACCGTAATATTAGTTATGCGATATGATATGATTTCCGTGTTTATCGAGATCAGACTCGTACACAGGTAATAAAGTTACGTAGTTGGATGTCGATGTAAAACTTTATTGGAAAATTGCTTTTTGTTAGTTTATTTTTTATACTACGTCGCGTGGGAGACAAGCATACGGCCCGCTTGATATGGAGGGGTTACTGCAGGCTCGTAACATGAGATGTCGCTCGCGCGCTGTCATTTTCGCTGCCAGCGCAGCAACTCCTTCTGGTGATCTCACTCACCCACAGGAAAACAACAACCCTCAAGGGAATTGTTATTTGTTTAAAGAATATAAAACTAGGTTCTGGGAAAAGTCGTTTTCTAAATAATTAAATAAAAAAATGATGTAGCTTGAGAACACATAAGAGATGAAGACAATTAATAGACTTGTCCCTTAGGTTTTAATTAGGATTTGGACAAGATAGTTACATTATATAAGTCTATCTCTCTAAATGACATTAAGTAGACGTCAATCCTTATTCATTCCAATGGGATATGGGTCTCCCCTCAATTGAAGGGGGTTTAGAGCATACTCCACCACGGTGCTCAAGTGCGGGTTGGCGGAGGCCAGTGTTTTCAATCCACCCATCTAAAGGCCACTGACATGGCTTAACTACTGACATCTATAATGACAACAGCTGGGACCGACGGCTTAACGTGCCCTCCGAAGCACGGAGGAGAACGATATAAATAAAGCCATCCATGGACAGGCTGCGGCCTACGTTGCTTAACATGCGTGTTCGATTAGACTGACACACGTCATGTTCTGTTAATAATTTTAATTTAGACGCTGACGATATCAATAAGCACTTCAGTTCAACTTCTGTGACTTTGTCGCCTCAAGCTAAAACAGCTACGTTGACACGCATAAATGATGCTCCTAAACGTGATTGTGATCCATTTGAACTTGGTGTAATTACATCGGATGAGGTGTTAAAGCTTATTGATTCCATTGGGTCCAGAGCCGTGGGTAGTGATGACATAGGTCTCGATATGATCGAACCGATCAAGGAGCTAATAGCACCGATATTGGCGGATATTCTAAACTGTTCGTTAGCCTCAGGTATAGTTCCATCTTTATGGAAAAAAGGACAAGTTATCCCACTTCCAAAAAAATCAAATCCCTCCTTCTTTTCTGATTTCCGCCCTATCACTATTCTACCGTTTTTATCCAAGGTGTTGGAGCACTTTGTGCATCAACGCCTTACTAGTTTTCTTAGTCGCAACCACTTCCTGAGTCAGTGTCAGTCTGGTTTCCGTGCTGGCCATAGCACAGTCACAGCTCTTATCAATATTACCGATGACATCCGCAAAAATATCGATAATAAGCTCCTCACTGTCCTTGTGCTATTAGATTTTACTAATGCGTTTAATATGGTCGATCATGACATATTGATGGCGCTACTCCATCAGCTGAATCTATCTACCATCTCTCTGTCCTGGTTCCAATCATACCTCTTTGATCGACAACAAATGGTAAAGATAGACGAACGGAGGTCTAGTTGGTGCACAGTTAATACAGGCGTCCCACAGGGCGGAGTGCTTTCTCCGATCCTTTTTTCTATTTTCATCGACGGCATTACGTCTTGTTTAAACTCTTCCTTTCACTTGTACGCCGATGATTTACAAATATACGCTGCTGCCCCCCTTCAAGACCTCACACAAGCTATAGGTGTCATTAATGCGGACCTCCGGGCAATAGGAGAATGGGCTGATAACTTTGGCTTGAAAATTAATGCGACTAAATCTCAAACCATAGTTATTGGCAGTCCCCATTTTATTTCAAAGTTCCGAACCATGACTTTTCCTAGTGTTAGTTATAACGGTACAACTATACCATACTCCACTAAAGTAAAGAACTTAGGAATTGTTATAGATCAGACACTTTCATGGGGGCCTCATATCAATGAAATAAGTCGCAAACTATACGCTTCACTTCATGCTCTTAGACGCCTGCAAAATTTTCTTCCTGTAGACACTAAAATAATGCTGGCTCGTTCCCTACTCTTACCTCTCATTGATTATGCCGACGTGGCCTTTCTGGATCCTTCAGAAGAATTGATGGATAAGTTAGATAGATTGCTAAATCAGTGCATTCGTTATGTCTTTGGCCTCCGGAAGAATGACCACATTTCTCAATCCAGGCAACAATTAAACTGGCTTCCCATAAGGTTACGTCGAAAAGTCCATATCCTTACCATGCTATTTAAAGTGCTTTTTAATCCGTCAATTCCTAAATATCTTAAGGATCGATTTCACTACCGAGATATCGATCCACGTTTGCGTCGTAGTGATGACCCAATTTTGAAACTCCCTGTTTTCCAAACGAATACTTTCTTCAATTCAGTTAGTGTGCAAGCGGTACGGCTGTGGAACGCACTCCCTCTTGACCTGAGAAAGGTGCAAACTCTTGGGTCATTTAAAAAACGATTACATAAATATTTCTCATCCTCGGAATGATGTCAGATTGTTTTACTATCAGTGGAGCGGCGAGCGGGTCTAGATGGCGAGCGGTGTCAAGCGGTCCCGCCGCTCCGCGCGGATGGGGAATAAAAAAAAATATATAAATGGTCCGAGGGGATAAATCACCCTATGGGACAGGTGTAGTAACCACGGGTTAACAAACAAGAAAATTACTATAACAGAATAATAATTGGCACAATATAATCCCGAGGGACTACTCGATACGTGATCGAAATAGTGGGTGGCAGTATTGATAAGATGTATAGGTAAAAGTATTAGGCCAAATAGGAATATAGGAGCATGAGTACATGTCGCGACTAACCTGCAAGTTCCCGTAGTGTTGTATTGCTGGTTTGTATCCCAGGATCATGAAATGTAGCCACGGGTTTCACACGGCGATTATGCGCACATACCACTGTCCAAAATGGCGTCTTTTCGCCTCCACTATTGTCTCACATAATTTAGTCCACCAATATTAATATTCTATGGCACTACACTGCGGTCAGAGAAGGCGAACCTATCTCTAAAGTTAATAATAATTACACTTATGCGCGAATATAATAACTAAAAGTTGAACTCGTGATTTCCAACTCGCGGTGCGGTGACGCGACAAATCGCGTCGATGGCGGCCGGTTCCGTCTGCGGTGCGGGGTGCGGTATGTGTTTACTTGGCGGCTCCGGCGCGCGTTCTGCCGAGACAAGTATTGCTCGGCGCGGGCGGCGAATCTCCGATAACCCTCAAATTGTCGCGCATGTAAAAAGGATGTGGGAAAGGAATTCACTGCTACCCACTGTAGACTTTTACAAATATTGCGCGCGGTTTTAAGTATAAAATTATTGGCGATAACATTTCCCCGCGACCTTAAAGGGTTACCTTTAATTAAACTACATTAAGTTAATTAAACTATTCTAAACTATTATATTCTAAGCTAAACAACAGTGAGCTATGATTATAAATCCTATTGGCTAGGCAGTGGGCACAATCGAACCACTGGACGTACTAGTTTGCCTTTAGTGGTCCGTACAGTAACAACGCGTGTAGTACCGTCCTTGGAGGGATGAACCGCTTCAACAATACCCAAGGGCCACATAAAAGGTGGAGCGTTATCCACTATAATAATTACCACTGTCCCAGGCTGAATAGGGGTAGATGGAATGTTCCATTTCGCTCTGGATTGCAATTGGTGCAAATAATCTGTTCTCCAGCGTCTCCAAAAAGACTGTACAAGATTGTTCAGAAGCGAATGCCTCTCCTGTAGATTAACCGATTCCACTAGCGGTGCGGGTAAAGAGAAAAGTGGAGCGGTATGGAGGAAGTGAGCCGGAGTAAGTGCCAATGGCTCCGACGGATCGCTGCTCATTGCGGTGAGAGGACGCGAATTAACTAGAGCCTCGATCTGAGTTAACACGGTCAAAAGCTCTTCGTACGAAAGTATTTGCTGACCAATAACTTTGTACAGCGTGGACTTAACCAGCTTAACCATGCTCTCCCAACATCCTCCCCAATGCGGAGAAGCAGGAGGAATGAATTTCCAGTCAATGCGGTTCTCAGAAAGCTCCTGTTGGAAGCGCGGGCGGTATTCATCTAAGAATTTATAAAGATCGCGTAAATATGAGCGAGCTCCCACAAAATTCGTGCCATTGTCCGAGTACATACATTGTACAGGACCTCGGCGCGATAAAAAGCGTTTTAAAGCGGATAAAAAATTAATAGTGCTCAGCTCTGTGGCTATTTCAATATGTAGGCAACGAGTAGTGAGGCATGTAAATATACATAGCCACGCTTTTCGGCTTTTAGCACCCCTACCACGCACTGGCGTATACAGTAGGGGGCCAGCGAAATCGCAGCCAGTATGGGTGAAAGCTTTGTCAACCTGGTTGACGCGGAAACTAGGCATGTCAGCCATTAGCGGAAAAGACGGTCGCGGTTTTGCTCGAAAGCAAGTATTGCATTTATGTATGCACTGACGGATAACTCCACGCGCTGAGAGTATCCAATACTGATGCCTGAGTAAGGACATCAGCAGTTCAGGGCCTGCATGTAAATGCTTAATATGGAAATAATCGATCATAATACGCACCACGTGATCGCGGCTTGGCAATATAATTGGATGCTTCTGCGTATAGTCGATATCGGCGTTCGTTAATCTTCCGCCGACGCGGATAAGACAGTCTTTGTCAATAAAAGGCTTTAACTTTTGCAAAGCGGGAGAACAGCGTTCATTGTTTTTCAAATTACGAAAATCTTCACTGAAATGAACATTCTGAACAGACAGCAATATCTTATTTTCAGCAAACTCTAAGTCATTACGAGTTATAACTGTGCTACGTGGCAACAGCTTCAGAAAGCGGCATACGTGCACCGTAATGCGTAGTAGTCGGGCCCAGGATGAAGTGCGCTGGGCCAGTGCGTACATGGAGGACTCTGCGGGATCCGTAGTCACAATATGCGCGAGCGGTTTGCGTTCAGGTATTTCACCTATCGAGTCGCGATCTAGTTCCTTTAGAGGCCACTCATCTAAGGGTCTCGAAGCCCACGGAGGGCCATTAAACCACAATGGGTGATCGATTAACCTGGCGGGCGAAAGGCCACGAGATAGGCAGTCGGCGGGATTTTCAACACCTGCAATGTGATGGAAACATGTGGCAGGGACGTTATCTATTATTTTTACAACGCGGTTTGCAACGAATGTCTGCCAACGGTGTGGCGAAGCGGCGATCCAACAGAGCACAATCTTTGAGTCTGTGAAGGCATACACATCGTCAATTTTAATTCGCGGGTTAAAGCTATCCAAAACCTTACGGATAAGCTGAGACAAAAGCACGACTGCACAGAGCTCTAAACGAGCCACGGAGAGCGTCTTTAGAGGAGCAACCTTCGACTTTGAACAAACCAGCCGAACGGTGATTTCATCCTCGTCATGAACCTGTAGGTAAATGACGGCTCCGTAGGCACGCTCGCTGGCATCAGCAAACCCCAAGAGGTTTACCTTGCAGCCCTGTACTATACCCAAATGGCGCGGTATGCGGATTTCACCCAGTCTAGGCAACTCATTACAAAATGCCTCCCAAAGCTTCACAATATGCTGAGGGGGAGTGTCATCCCACCCACATTTCAGCAACCACAGCTCCTGAATAAGTAACTTGGCATACAAAATGGTGGGAGCGACTAAACCCATGTTATCCCATAAGCGAGCGACGGCGGACAAGATGGTCCGCTTAGTGCACTCTGGGTCCGGTGCAGTGACCTTGAAATAAAAGGTGTCCTGAGATCTGTTCCAATGCAGTCCTAAAACTTTATGTGGAACTCCTCTGTCGATTTCAAGGTCTGTAGACGCTCTATATGATTCGGGAATGTTGCACAAGACTGAATCCGAGTTGCTAGTCCATTTCACAAGGTCAAATTGACCACATTTGAATAAATTTATGAGGTCCCTAGCTGCAGCACTAGCCACAGATACATCGTTGTCTGGTGAGTCGTCGGCCATTACGCTGAAGCAAATATCGTCCATATAAGTGGAATCAGCTGCAATGGCCGCAGCTTCAGGGTACCTATGTCCTTCATCAGAGATCAGCTGACGAATGACGCGGAGCGCGTGAAATGGGCTGGATTTCATGCCAAAGCAAACGCGGTTAAATTCGTATACAGATAGCGGTTCTTGCGGATTGAATCTATATAAGATTCGCTGGAACTTGCGATCGGACTGGCGGACACCGATTTGTAAAAACATTTGACGACAATCGGCAGAGAGTGCAATTGTGAACAAACGAAAATTCAAGAGTATGCATAACAAGTCACCTTGAAGGTTAGGGCCTGAATGCAAGATGTCATTTATTGACAGCCCTGTGCTTGTTTTGCTACTAGAGTCTAAAACCATGCGTACTTTGGTTGAGGACTTTCCCTCGTTGACCACGTCTAGATGTGGTATATAATAAGCGGCGGCGGAGGTGGAGACACCATCTAAGGGGGTGCTCAACTTGGTTATGTATTCCTTAGCGAGATATTCACTAATTATTTCATCATAAGCGATGCGTAACTTTTCTGACGCTTCTAGCTTTCTTTCAAGGCATCGAAAGCGTCTATGTGCGGCGGAGAATGATTCTCCTAACTTAAAGACATCGTCACGAAATGGTAACGCGACGGTGTATCTACCACTAGCATCCCGTGTAGTGGTGGCGCGGAAGTGTTCCTCACATTCGAGTTCTTCACTACTCGAAGCGGGCGATGATGCGGTTACTTCCTCAAGTTCCCAAAACTGCTTGAGGAGGCGGTCCAATGGATCTTGGACAATAGTACAACATGCGGAGACGGGACGGTAAGACGTAGCCCGTAAAGCGGGAGCGGAACCCATTATAATATATCCCAACACAGTTTGAATAGCGGGTGGTATACCAAGCACATTACTATGCACAGTACCTGGCAATAATAGGTGTGGGAATACAGACGCACCTATCAATACGTCTATATTAGCGGGAGTGGCAAACAAATCGTCAGCGAGCGAAAGCGGGTTCAAATGCGCAAACGCTGATAAGTCTATGGGTGCCGTAGGCAGGCTATCCGTTATGCGGTCAACTACAAGGCCTGACAAATCAAAATTAATATTTCTATTATAGCGTGAAAATATTCTAAAATTTGCAGAACCTCTAACAGACTTCTCCGATCCACCTATGCCACGAACCATCATATGTGATGGAGTTTTACTGCAACGTATACCCAAACGATTGCAGGTGTTCACAGTAATAAAATTACTCTGAGACGCGGAATCCAATAAACACCTAACTACGTGAGGAGCACCAGCACTATCGTATATAACGACCTGTGCTGTAGACAACAAGACCGTTGCGGGTTGTATCCGCGGCGCACTGCAGCCGGGCAAACCCTGCACCGCATAATATTGTGCGGCCGTGGAAGTATTACACGACGTGATGGTGGCGGGTGCGGTTTGACTTACAGTAGGTGGCGAGTTCAAGTGATATGGCGTGACAGCGGAAGGGGACTGAGCGACTACATGATGTGTCGAGTTCGAAGTGCTTGGGGCGGATTTACCTTGAGTTTTATCGAAGTGCAATAAGGTGTGATGCCTTTGAGTACATATACGACACCTTTGTTTCGATTGACAACCGCGGGTTGAGTGTTTGACACTTAAACAATTAATACAAGCATTGCGCTCTTTGACACAACTGAAACGAGCGGACGGAGACAAAGTCTCAAAGGACGGACATTTATAAAAGTGATCGTGATGAGCATTAGTGCATATGCACCTATGTCCCAACTCGTTTACTACATAGCTCTGCGGGTTGGGAGCACGAGTCTGTGTGCGTGGATTACTCTGACGCATGTTGCGGGGTGTATCGGTGCTTGTATGGGACAACGCCACCTTATATATTTTATGCTGACTCCTAATAAAGTCTACAAGATTCGCAAAGGTTGGTACCTTTACATCACGATACTGTGATTCAAATGCGCGGATAGTAGTCTCGTCCAATTTCTTTAATGCTATATGTAGCAACATATAATCGGCGAGGTCGAATACACTGAGCGATCTAAATGCATTTGCAGCGGTGACAAACTTGTCTAAGAACGCCTCATAATACGCGGGTGAAGCGGGACCATTTAATTTTAGATTAAGCATCTGATCAACATAAGAGGAGGCGAGGGAGCGAGTATCTGAAAACCTATCAATAAGGCTTGTAATAATAAGCTGATAGTTTTCAGCGCACGGAGTAATACCAGAGAGTACAGATTGAGCTTTTGGAGATAGCTTCCCCATTAAATAATATAATCGCTCAGCATCAGTGAGCGATGCATTGCGATGAACCGTTGACTCAAAACTGGCATAGAATAAAGGCCAGCTTTTTAAATCCCCATCGAATGACATAATTTCGAGAGGAGGTAACCTAGGACCACTGGCATGCTGTGATACACGAGGTAGCGGTGATTCATCCTTCGAAGGCGGCGCGGGTTCGAGCTTTTTAACTGCTCGTTTAATACAACAATATAACTCGTCGAAGGATTTTAGCGGTTGGTAATTAGGCAAGGCACCTGGTTTCTGCTTCAGAATCAAGCGATTGTGCTCATTGACTATATTTTTGTACTCTAAACGATTATCTTCCAAAGTGTCGACTGATTCTAAAAATATTTCCTTATGCATCTCACTCATGTGAGCGAGTTTTGATTTTTCATAAGTCTCTTGAACGAATTCGAAGAGATAATTACGTCTCGCTTCTAAAAGTGCTAACTCACTGTCGTCCATGTCCGCGGGAGGCTTATCTTTATTATTTTTTGCCATATTAAAAGCGCGATATAACAATAAAAATTATTAATACAATAAAAGCATATAGGTAACCACTTTAAATGCGTAGGTACTGTTATGCGCGAAATATAGGAGTGAACCGGCTATAAATAAGCCGTACCTACTAGAAAATCAATATGCGTTTGATATTAGAAAATGATATAAACAAATAAAGTGATAGGTCAAATATGACCCAATGCGGGTGATGAAATAAATTAAATAGTTGGCCAAATATGGGCCGATGCGAGTTGTGAACTAAATAGAAATATAAAGCGGGATTCAAATAAAACGATAAGTGAATAAAATTAAATGCGGGTATGGGATGGTTCGAAAACCCAGTCCGACTAGACCGAAATGGATGAATCAAGATTAATCCGGCTCGAAGGACCAAATGGAGCGGCGAGCGGGTCTAGATGGCGAGCGGTGTCAAGCGGTCCCGCCGCTCCGCGCGGATGGGGAATAAAAAAAAATATATAAATGGTCCGAGGGGATAAATCACCCTATGGGACAGGTGTAGTAACCACGGGTTAACAAACAAGAAAATTACTATAACAGAATAATAATTGGCACAATATAATCCCGAGGGACTACTCGATACGTGATCGAAATAGTGGGTGGCAGTATTGATAAGATGTATAGGTAAAAGTATTAGGCCAAATAGGAATATAGGAGCATGAGTACATGTCGCGACTAACCTGCAAGTTCCCGTAGTGTTGTATTGCTGGTTTGTATCCCAGGATCATGAAATGTAGCCACGGGTTTCACACGGCGATTATGCGCACATACCACTGTCCAAAATGGCGTCTTTTCGCCTCCACTATTGTCTCACATAATTTAGTCCACCAATATTAATATTCTATGGCACTACACTGCGGTCAGAGAAGGCGAACCTATCTCTAAAGTTAATAATAATTACACTTATGCGCGAATATAATAACTAAAAGTTGAACTCGTGATTTCCAACTCGCGGTGCGGTGACGCGACAAATCGCGTCGATGGCGGCCGGTTCCGTCTGCGGTGCGGGGTGCGGTATGTGTTTACTTGGCGGCTCCGGCGCGCGTTCTGCCGAGACAAGTATTGCTCGGCGCGGGCGGCGAATCTCCGATAACCCTCAAATTGTCGCGCATGTAAAAAGGATGTGGGAAAGGAATTCACTGCTACCCACTGTAGACTTTTACAAATATTGCGCGCGGTTTTAAGTATAAAATTATTGGCGATAACAATCAGTCTCTGTCTGTTCATTCTTCTAACGCGTCAGACTAAGTGATATGTACTTATATTATGTTTATGAGCTTATGTATTTGTGTGTATTTATGTGTATGTATGTGTGTGGTATGTGTGTGTGTATATACTTAAATGTAATAGGTCGGGGAAAAAGTCTTTTCGCATTATAGTAGGTATGAACTTGTAATAAAATATCTTTGGTTATACCATTTGTGTCTGGCAGGTTTTGATATCTTTAAAAAGTTTATATTTTAAAAAAGATAATTCCAAATTCAAATTAGGTAAATGTGTGATTTTCATTTGTTTTTTAGGGTTCCGAACCTCAAAAGGAAAAACGGAACCCTTATAAGATTACTTTGTTGTCCGTCTGTCTGTCTGTCTGTCTGTCTGTCTGTCTGTCTGTCTGTCTGTCTGTCTGTCTGTCTGTCTGTCTGTCTGTCAAGAATTTCTATGTCGAGAATGCGTGGAGGTATCAACCTGAAATTTGAACTGTATACTCAGGTGTACGGTCCCATGAAGTAAAAAAAAAATCAAACTGCTAAGTTTACGTAGAAAAAAGTTACGGCCGTTTATTCAGCAAAAAACGCATATTTCGACACACTCAAGGGAATCAAAACCTATAGGGTACTTCCCTTTGACCTAGAACTATGAAATTTGGCAAGTAACATCGTTATAGACTACAAGTACAGGAATAAATCTCAAAACTATACATTTGTAAATAGATCTTAAAAAATAGGGGGTCTATATTTTTTATAGGGTGTCGAAATTTCAAATTGAAACTACTAGTTCAAATGGGGTATCATATGAAAGGGCTTGATGTACACATTGCAAAATATATTTTATTTATTTTTTTCGACGCATTATTTCTTATTTATAATGAAAAATATCAAATTTAATAATGATACTACGTACCTACGGAACCCTCGGTGGGCGAGTACGACTCGCACTTGTCCGGTTTTTTTTACTGTCAAGATGAGTGAATCTAATGAAGAAATTCGATTCATTTTAAAATTTTACTACAAAAAAGGTAAAAATGCAACGCAAGCTGCGAATAAAATTTGTGACGTTTATGGACCTAGTGCAGTGTCTGTGAGAGTAGCACAAATTTGGTTTAGGCGTTTTCAATCAGGAAATTTTGATGTGAAAGATGCACGTCGCTCTGGTCGCCCTGTTACGGATAAAATGGATGCCATTTTTGAAAAAGTGGAGCAAGAGCGGCATATCAGTAGTTACGACGTAGCTGAAGAATTAGGAATTGACCACAAAACAGTTTTGGCGCAATTGAAAAAAGCTGGGTACACTAAAAAGCTCGATATTTGGGTGCCTCACAATCTCACTGAAAGAAACCTAATGAACCGTGTACTCATTTGCGATTCTTTACTACGACGTAATGAAAGCGAACAGTTTTTGAAGAAGCTTATAACTGGTGATGAAAAGTGGATCACGTACGACAAGAACGTGCGAAAAAGGTCGTGGTCAAAGGCCGGTCAGGCTTCACAGACTCTGGCAAAACCCGGGTTAACCCGCAACAAGGTGATGCTGTGTGTATGGTGGGATTGGAAGGGTATTATTCATTATGAGCTGTTACCGCCAGGCAGGACTATCGATTCTGAACTCTACTGTGAACAACTGATGAGATTAAAGCAAAAAGTTGAGAGAAAGCGGCCGGAATTAATTAACAGAAGGGGTGTGATTTTTCATCATGATAACGCTAGACCTCACACATCTTTAGCCACTCAGCAAAAATTAAGAGAGTTTGACTGGGAGGTGTTAATGCATCCGCCGTATAGTCCTGACCTTGCACCTTCTGATTTCCACCTGTTTCGGTCTCTTCAGAATTCTTTAGGCAATGTCAGGTTACCATCACGAGAAGACTGCCAAAACCACTTGTCGTAGTTTTTTGAACAGAAGTCCCAAAATTTCTATAGTAATGGGATCATGTCTCTACCTACAAGATGGCCAAAAGTTATCGAACAAAATGGCACCTACATACTTTAGTTAAATGTAAATAAACTTTATTAAAAAATGTTTTGAATTTTCATATAAAATACGAAAAGACTTTTTCCCCAACCTAATATTAAGTGGTTTTTTTTTTACTCTCATTATTTATTTTAAATTGTACTAAATATATCTGCCCCGAGAAAACTCTGTCTCCTGTATTCCGTGGTTGACTGGAAGAGATCCCTGATGGGATAAGTCCGCCATTGTACTAGTGGTTAATATTACGTATAAGTGTATGTATTACTGTTATAGTGCAATAAAGATTTACAAACAAACAAACAAACAAACGTAACGACGCCATCGAGCTCTTCGAATTGAATGACATTAAGTGTTGTGGTTAAAATATTAGGTATAATATACCTAATATTTACCAAGGGTATTTTTGCCAACCCTAATAACCTAATATTTGTCACGACGAGTATTCGGCAAAGGGTTTAGCGGGTGGTTTACCACTACTGATAAGTTTTATGGAAGGCCTCTTATTCACTAGGTTTATGACTAGCTTTGAGAGCTTTAGTCTGATTTCATCATCATCATCAGGCCCATTTTAGTCTCCACTACAGGAGCACGACCCTATCTCGTCCGTCCTAGACGGAAGGAGGATTTGGCCTACATTTCCCACGCTGGCCAAACGGGTTGGGGAGGTCTGATCGAAATTTGATAACGTATTTCCCTTAGTCGCGTTGTACGACATCCACGGGAAGAAACGGAGTGATTCTATTCTAGTCTGCCGGAATCCACACGGCCAAGTACGTATTATGCTATTGTAAATTTTAGTTATAATTCGATGATACCCCATTCGCACAGTTGTGATTGTGACTCAAAACAGACATGTTAACGTCTTATAAATCAATGAACTCCAGCTGCACGTACGAAAAAGCATGACTCATTGTCACGTTCCGCCGTAGCCGAGCGTGCATGCGAGAGCGCGGAACAAGCGATAGAGAGGCACGACCGGCTTAAGCGTTCATCCCACTCCTCTGTACTGGGATACGAGACTCTGCTAAATCGATGGGGTTCAGAGCATATTCCACCAGGCTACTCAACTGAGGGTTGGCGAAGGCCAGTGTTTTCAAGCCGCCTTGGCTTAAGGGCCACTGACTTGGCTTAACGACTGTCATCGTTAATGTGTCGATGACAGTCAATGAGTCATCGTCAATAATGACAACAGCCGGGACCGACGCCGTAACGTGCCTTCCGAAGCACGAAGGACCTTGCCATGAATAAACCGATTCCATAGACCGTCGATGCATCTGTCCGACAGGGTAATATATATTTTTTATTTTTTTCGACGCATTATTTCCTATTTATAATGAAAAATATCAAATTTAATAATGATACTACGTACCTACGGAACCCTCGGTGGGTTCCGTAGGTACGTAGTATCATTATTAAATTTCTGCCGAAACAGATCCCTGTTCCCTGTCGGATCCCTGTCGGACAGATGCATCGTTGTCTGTAATGCAATGTTGTCTGTTAATCTAAGAAATCTCATGTATAAATTGTAGAATGCAAATAAATAAATTGGAATTCAAACTAGAATTCAGATTCAGAGTTTGGGGTGTAAGTGGTTCATCAAGATCTTTGAACCAAAGCCAACTTCACCTGCACGTGGTGCACCCTGCTGACTGACAAACGAAGCTCTGGCGAAAAGAGAGGTAGGGATCGTAATTGTAAGCTACCCGACTGGGGAATGTACCTCCACCTCACAGAATACCGCAGCCAAATAACAATTTCCTTGAGGGTTGTTGTGTTCCTGCGAGTGAGTGAGGTCACCAGAAAGAAAGGAAGGAGATGCTGCGTTAGCAGCGGGGGTGGCGGCGCGCGAGCAATATTTTATGTTGCAAGCGTTAATATGGCTACCGTAACCGCTTCACATCAGGCGGGCCGTATGCTTGTCTGACACGCAACAGTAGTATAAAAAAATCAATCAATTAGTAGAAACTAATTGATTGATTTTTTTTATACTATTTTTTTATTATATTTATTTATTATATTTAGCAATGATTCTATATACCTAGAAGAATCTAGGTATGTAGAATCATTGCTAAAGATATGTTCTTACTCGCAACCTGGCTTCATCCATTTTCTATTCCATAACTAACTCAAACATTTATATTAATGTAAGTTCCCAACTCCAGGCAAGTCCCTATCTAGTTAATTTAACTGGTAGTTAAAGTTACCTTGTTGTCAGTAATGGTGTATCTTGAAATAACTGAGCGTCTGCGGGGACGACACGGTAATGGATGGCATTTTTGATGAAGCTGGTTCTAAGGTGGTTGGTAATGTTTTTGATGAGAAAATCAAGATCGCCAGAAAGAAGAATTAAATTGAATATGGTGGATTGTCAATTCTACAAGCTTTTATTTACTTTCATCGGGGTATCTCTATGATGTTTTATTTTTACCCGACTGCGACAGAAGGAGGATTATGTTTTTCGAGAGTATGTATGTATGTATGTATGTAGGTATGTATAATTGTTTGGCACGCTCTGCAGCCTGAACGGCTGGATGGATTTTAGCTTGAGAGGTGTCGTTAGATTCGTATTTGCTGTGAGAGTGACATAGGCTACAATCAAATATAAAAAAAATCAATATGGCGGCGGTGAGCCGCAAAAGTGTCGTTGCAGTAATTTTTTTTTTCTAAATATATCGATATGGGTATCAAAATAAAGGTCTCGATGACCTGATTTCAAATATATATTTAATATATTAGTTTTTGCCTGCGGCTTTGCTGATATGGAATTATATTATTGTTACGCGTGATTAATAAATCTGTTGTAGGTGCAGTCGGGTTTTTGATTTTTTTAATTAACTTAATTTGTTATCAAATAGAAATTTACTAAATAACATGTACAATGTGCTATTAAAATTATAATCTGGAAAGCCTAAACCTAACCTAAATATTAATATTATCTATAAATAAAACTGGCCGTGTGGTTTCGGCAGACTAGAATAGAATCACTCCGTATCTTCCCGTGGATGTCGTACAAGGCGACTAAGGGAAATACATTAGCAAACATCGATCAGGCCTCCCCAACCCGTTTGGTCAGCGTGGAGAGTGTAGGCCAAATCCTCCTTCCGTCTAGGACGGACGAGAGAGGGTCGTGCTTCTGTAGTGGAGACTAAAATGACCTGATGATGATGATGATGATAAATAAAACAGAAAGGAAGGAGAGTAGGCTGGCAACGGATCGGACCCCTTGTTGTTGCTGATCTCCATGAAAAAAAATCGCATTGTACCCAATAAGCTGTAACATAGCATGGTCTGTAATCAATTCTTGAAAGACCTCTTAGTGTCGGATTGAGTCGAAACTCTTTCGGTTCTCATGACATTTTTTTTTTTTATACTACGTCGAATGGCGGACATGCATACGGCCCGCCTGATGTGAAGCAGTTATCGTAGCCATATTAACGCTCGCAACATAAAATATCGCTCGCGCGCCGCCATCCCCGCTGCCAACGCAGCATTTCCTTCTTTTCTGGTGACCCCACTCACTCGCAGGAACACAACAACCCTCAAGGGAATTGCTATTTGGCTGCGGTATTCTGTGAGGTGGAGGTACATTCCCCAGTCGGGTAGCTTACAAATTACGCTCCCTACCTCTCTTTTCGCCAGAGCTTCGTTTGTCAGTCAGCAGGGTGTACCGCGTGCAAGTGAAGTTGGCTTTGGTTCAAGGATGTTCACTTACACCCCAATACCTGAATGCCGCAATTTTTAAATCAATATGGTGGTCGCAACTACAAGGCGATTTATAATTTTCATGATATGGCTATCATATGTCATTTCATTTGATAGCCATATCATGAAAATTATAAGCAAAACACAGTAAGTAATCCTTTTGTTTTTATTAACAGCTAACAAAATCAATAAACAATTTCTAAAATGCCAAATGACAGTGGCCTTTGGGCTTGAAATGAACCTGTTGGCGACTGGCTGGATAGAATCTTTTCAGCGACATTTATTGAGCTTATAAAATCGTCCGGTCGTTCTGTCTGTCCGTTCGTTGTCATGAAACTCAAAATTTCGAAATTCTGACTTCGGATTCGTGTAGAGCATCAAAAAGTAGTAATGTAAAGTGACCTTGGTTTTCGATATCAATTCGGGAAAGTGGTCAAAATGGTTTTTCGATACCTACTTCTACGCGAAATGGGCTAAAATGGCCTCCGAAAATTAAAATGCCGCGTTAAATTGGCGCATGCTGCGCGTCCGATGTTTATACATAATATTATTTTGTATTTAACATATTTTTAAATTTGTTTACTTAGTTGTTTCTATGATTGATTGTGTCTGCTCCATTTGTTCTAACAAGTAATATTATCGTATTAAACTTGCTCTTTATTCAGTGTTATCTACGTGTTTCCATTCCTTCATTATACAGTCCTCTACTCCTTAATAGAACCTTTTCAGTTGAGCTGCATGATGGAGTATGCTCTAAACCGCTTTGATTAAGGGGAGACCTGTATCCCAGCAGTAGAATGAATATAGGATGAGATGATTTTCGCTTTTTCGTAGACATAACAAAATTCGAATAACGCACGTAAACTTCTCTAGGCACGATCAATGCTGCACATTAGGCCGGCCGTATGCTTGTCTGTCGCCCGACGACGTAAAAAATAAATAACTCTGTTTACGAGCTACAATTTTTTGACGTGACGACGACTTATAATTCGATGGAGCCGGCTGCACGCACGAAAAAACATGACTCATGCGGCGTTACCGCGCTCTGAGGCGTTCCATTAAAATTTTCTTTTGAAAAATGCAAACATTCCATCAGTATTTTCTTATGACGTTGTCACGTACAACTATTGTCAGTAAACCGACTTTACAGACAACCGATTTTTTTTTAATGGCGGCGCTTTTGATATGTCCCTAAGTTTCAAAAGCTTCCTACCTACTCCTACTAATTTCTTCTGATTAAATTCGTTGTGAGTTCCAATTCCAAGGCAGCCGTAGTTTTACCCCTGGGTCTGCAATGGACTTCATTGTTCATTGCCTTTTTTGGCGGTTGCCGCTGTTAATCCTGGCTACACAGGAGACACAGTGGTGGGAATGTGTGGTGGGACCCGGTCCCGACGTCCAGAAGTTTTTAGTAAACACATTATTCGTAGCATTTACAGTCAATAAGGAGCTCGGTGGCGTCATTGCGTGTGTCAATCTAAACGAACACGCAAGTTAAGCAATGTCGACCGAAGCCTGTCTATGGATGGGTTTATTTATCTCGAGCACCTCCGTGCTTCTGAGGGCACGTTAAGCAGTAGGTCCCGGCTGTTGACATTATAGATGACGATCGTTAAGCCAAGTCAGTGGCCTTTAGGTGGCTTGAAAACACTGGCCTCCGCCAAGTTGAGCAGCGTGGTGGAGTACGCTTTAAACCCCTTCAATTAAGGGTAGACCCGTATCCCAGCAGTGGGATGAATAAGGATTGCCGACATAACAAATTATTCCTATAACAGTTGATATTCTTAGTATTATAATACCGGTAACTGTGAATTTATTATATTTTATAGAATTTTTACTTGATTATATATACTTATATAATACTTGACTATAAATATATTTAAGTATTTTCTAATAATAGTTAAGTATAAATTCACTATTAAATATAAGTTTTAGGGGTGTAAGAGGTTCATAAACATATTTGAACCAAAGCTAACTTCACCTGCACGCGGTACACCCTGCTGACTGACAAACAAAGCTCTGGCGAAAAGAGAGGTAGGGAGCGTAATTGTAAGCTACCCGGCTGGGGAATGTATCTCCACCTCACAGAATACCGCAGCCAAATAACAATTCCTTTGAGGGTTGTTGTGTTCCTGCGAGTGAGTGAGGTCAGCAGAAAGGAAGGAGATGCTGCGATGGCAGCGGAATGGTGGTGCGTGAGCCATATTTAATGTTGCGAGCGTTCATATGGCTACGGTAACCGCTGCACATCAGGCAGGCCGTATGCTTGTCTGCCACCCGACGTAGTATAAAAAAAAATTACTGGTATTATAATATTAAGAATATCAACTGTTTGTAAAAACAGTTAAACGCACTTCAACGCGTAATAACAATAACATTTGTGCTCACGAGTTATTTAAACGGAACAACAAATGGTACCCTAAATCGGTATATTATTCAAATAGATACCGAACGGGATGTTCGGATGTCCCTCAGGGCTATTAGGGACGGGAAAAGCATACTTATAATATATCGATAAAATAGTTAATTAGTGACAAAATACACTTACGGTACAAACCAATAAGTGCATAAAGCACTAATAAGTGCATAAAGCACTTATTGGTTTGTACATATTTCGTGGACGTTGCGGTGTCGTGACGTGGTATTGAGATCAGCTGTTATTGAATTTTATATGTGTACCCGACACTGATTTGTTACCGTAATAATATAAAATAAATGTTATATTCATTATAGCAATTATTGTGCGTTTCGTTTGTGTCAGCAGCTGCATAGCAGATATTGCATTTCTTGCAATTTTTATGTGTCAGTAAGTGAATTATGTAATTCTCTGTGAGAGATAAAGATTCTTAAGCCTGAAACATATTTCATTCGTTCATATTGTCAATTATTTGGTGTAAAAAAGTATCCTATCCGCTAATGCATAAAGCAACTTGATAGGATATTTTAATTGAATTTTTAGTCCCCGAAAATTGCCAGGACAATTAATATTTGATAATGATATTTTTAATTTTTTCTGCGTATTAATAATTTTAGGTTTTTATGTAACTATATCAATATATAATATTAATTTTATTTTAAGATATTTGTATGTAATTTTAGTTTTTTAACTTAATTAATTATTCATGTCTTTACAATTATTACAAATGGATATTAGATAAATATTTTTAATCAATTAATATTTTTAATCAAAGGTTGCCTGGTAGTGAATACTTTTAGCATTAAGACCGCCTATGTACCCTTAAATTGTGGTAAATAAAGTTTAAATAAATAAATAAATAAATATCTTTGGACTCTTGGGAATAGACATTTTAGTTACGCCCTAATTAGTAGTACATAGTATTATTAGTTATGAAACTTCAGCTTAAATTGGTGGTAATTGTGTTTAGCTTACTTTATGTACTCGTATGCAGCCCTAGAGCTATACCGACTAAGTTGAAGATGTTTGTCAATAACTTAAATGTAAGACCTATTATTCGAATCAAAATATTCGATGGTAATCGGCTTCAGCTTCGGCGGTACCCTTCAGGTTCTTCGGCCCTGACCCATTCAGGCATCTACATTCTGTCAGGCGGGCCGTATGCTTGTCTACCACCTAACGTAGTACACAAAATGTAGATAATATATCTACTGCAAAACTACATCTCATTATACAAGATGATAACTTGATCGGCAAAATTACGTAATGTCTCAAAATCATTGTCGACAACAATACATTTTGTTACAACAGTGCAACAATCTTCTGTATTTTTGTTTATGGGTATGTTTTACAGAATATTGTTGAACAGAATATTTTTGAAATAATGTTGACAAAAATATTTTGACAAGTAGCTGAAAATCATTTCGAACGGTATATTTATTTTTATAAGTCACAGAGGGCAGAATTTTATGAATGTTCGATTAATTTCTATATTGTGAAGTTTATGTGATTCATCAACATTTTTCAACCAAAAGCCAACTTCACCTGCACGTGGTGCATCTTGTTAACTGATAAACGAGGCTCTGGCGAAAAGAGAGGAAAGGCATAGCGTATTTTTTAAGCTGCCCGACTGGGGCAGTACCTCCACCTCACAGAATACCGCACCCAATTAACAATTCCCTTGAGGGTTGTTGTGTTGCTGCGAATGAGTGAGGTCACCAGAAAGAAAGGAAGGTGTACTCCTTCCTTTCTTTTTGGTGGCCTCACTCATTCATCCGTTGCCAGCCGAAACTTAAACTGTATCGACACGATTGTGAAATTATACCACGAACGGTCTATATCGATACATTGTACAAGTTTACTGTCTTGAGACGTACTAGGGTTGAAAGTTATCGATATTATTTTATTTTTATCGTTATTCTTATAAGTTTGGAATATACTACGGGACGAGTTAGCCATTTATTGAAGTTTTCCTTAGTTTTCGTAAATATACAAACTTTTGAGAGTGAAACGAGTGATTGAGATGCCGATCAGATTTTTGAGTTTCCTTTTTTAGGGTTCCGCACCCAAAGGGTAAAATGGACCTATAACTGAGATTCTGTTGTCCGTCCGCCCGTCCGTCTGTCACCAGACTGTATCTCGTGAACCGTTATAATTAGACAGTTGAAATTTTCACAGATGATGTATTTCTGTTGCCGCTATAACACCACGAAAGTCATGTTGTCATCCCTAGCCCGGTTATGGTAGAGAATACACATATTAAAGTGGTTAAAGACTGTGTCTAAGAGTGTCTCGGTAACTTCAACAAAGAGATCGATAGACGCATTCGACTTGGCTGGGCAGCTTTTGGAAAGCTTCGGCACATCTTCACCGCACAGATACCCCAATGCTTGAAGACTAAAGTCTTCAACCAGTGCGTTCTCGTCTTCTTCCTCCTTCCTTCCTTCGATTAGTTTTTAATCTGTATCGTGTATCGACACGTCCTCGGCTCAACACCAGAGGGATCATCCTCCCGTTGCTGCGCGTAAAAAACCCCTTTACGCCTTTCTTCGTGGAAGTACTTACTCAATCGGGCAGCTTAAAAATATGCTATGCCCTTGCTCTCTTTTCGCCTGAGCCTCGTTTGTACACACCAGTACTCAAAATCATTCGTTTTAGAAGTAGCGGAAAGTGCTAAAATCGGCCGTTTTTGATATTTATGTTTTACTCTGCAATCTCTGCAATTTTGGGGTGTATGTGGTTCATCAACATGGGGTGTAAGTGGTTCATCAACATCTTTGAACCAAAGCCAACTTCACCTGCACGCGGTGCACCCTGCTGACTGACAAACGAAGCACTGGCGAAAAGAGATGTAGGGAGCGTAATTGTAAGCTACCCGACTGGGGAATGTACCTCCACCTCATAGAATACCGCAGACAAATAACGGTTCCCTTGAGGGCTGTTGTGTTCCTGCGAGTGAGTGAGGTCACCAGAAAGGAAGGAGATGCTGCGATGGTAGCGGGGGTGGCGGCGCGCGAGCGATATTTTATGTTGCGAGCGTTAATATGGCTACGGTAACCGCTTCACATCAGGCGGGCCGTATGCTTTGTCTTTGTCTGCCACCCGACGTAGTATAAAAAAAAAAAATCTAATATGTTTTTACATATAGATTAGTTCTACCTGCTTTCGTTGTCGCAGAAGAAAGCAAGGTAATTGCCTCGTATTCTCTCGGTCCCCTGCCACATACCGTCGCGGCAAGACGTTAACGCTAAACAAAAACATTTTTTGCAAAAGAGAGGTACAGTACAGCGTATTTGTAAGCTGCCCGATTGGGGAATTACCTCCACCTCACAGAATACAGCAGCCAAATAACAATTCATTTTAGGGTTTTTGTATTCCTGCGAGTGAGTGAGGTTACCAGAAAGGTAGTAGGTGGCGGCGCACGGGCGATATTTCATGTAGCGAGTGTTAATATATAATATGGCTATGGTAACCGCTTCAAATCAGGCGGGCCGTATGCTTGTCTACCACCCAACGTTGAATATTTGTAGATAAAATGCCTATCTGTGTGTTCTCGTTATTTTCCTTTCTTTGCATACTACATACATATGTAGATATTGAGTAAGCGCTTTGTACCCAATTTTTACTGCCGTGATGTTCGCACCACCTGTGTGTATACATACAAGTTTTTGTAATAAATGCAAAATATACATGTGATGCCTTTGGTGTTACAGGCGTTCATAAGCTGCGGTAGCTGCCTTCCATCAGACGGGCCGTAAGCTTTTTCACTCTCACTAGAGTGAAAATAACATACCACAGTATAAAACAAATACAAATAAATAAAGGACATTGGCCTCTTTATTTTCCGTTTATCGAAAAGTAGCTTGCGATAATATATTATTGTGTTTCAATTATTAACATTACATGCTTTCGTCGTCAAACTCTTACTTATTTTAAATCCCTGGCATTTTGCCCATCTCTAGGTGGGCCGCATGTTTGTTTCCACACGACTTAGTACAAAAAAACGTATGCACAACATTTTGCAAAATAATCTATATAATGTCACTTTTTTTTTTCTACTACGTCGGATGGCAGACCAGTATACACATAAAGCGGTTCCCGTAGCTATATTAACGCTCGCAACATAAATATCGCTCGCGCGCCGCCACCCCCGCTGCCAACGCAGCATCTCCTTCCTTTCTGGTGACCTCACTCACTCGCAGGAACACAACAACCCTCAAGGGAATTGTTATTTGGCTGCGGTATTCTGTGAGGTGGAGGTACATTCCCCAGTCGGGTAGCTTACAATTACGTGCCCTACCTCTCTTTTCGCCAGAGCTTAGTTTGTGAGAGCAGGGTGCACCGCGTGCAGGTGAAGTTGGTTTTGGTTCAAAGATGTATCAACATCTTTGCAAAGCCACCTTCACTACCTGCCTTCGTTGTGGCAGAAGAAAGCAATGTAATTGCCTCGTATTCACTCAGACTCCTGTCACATACCGTCGCGGCATGACGTTAGCGTTAATCAAAAACATTCTTTGCCAAAAGAGTTCATCAGAACCACTTACACCCTAAGTAAGTATTCCAGGAAAATGCATGTATAAATGCATGTAGATGCATTATATCTTATACTTTAGGTATACTCGTATGGGCGAAGATAAATAAAACGTTATTTCTAGAATGTATGTTTATTTTCTACTCTTGATTCAGTGCACACTCGCAAACAAGCTCGGCAAAATTACAGAAGCAGTTTTCATTTCACTGAAAGTATAAGAAACTACATATTAATATTAAACAAAAATTTTAATATACGAAACTGACGATAAACAATCAACTGCTTCAAAACATTGTTCAACAAATTATACATTTTCATGAAATTATATTATATACAGAAACAAGCATCGCAATTCCACGTTAATTGGAAGACGTAATTAAACTATTTAACATTCTTTTATTACGAATAAAAGAAATTGTATAACCCAAACTTAATATAAACTTAACCCTGCAGTACAAATCAAATATATTCATGAAAAGTCAGTATATTTGTCCATAAAATATTTCATAAAGTATTTACAAATATATTTGAAATAATAATAATTGGTGTTATCATCTTTTAGTATATAATTATGAAGTTTATCAAGATAATTATGCATAATTATTATCTAAAATTATATTTGTACATGTTTAAATTATTGAAAATTGTTTTAATTTAAACTTATTAATTATTACAAACCATTATTAATTAATTTATATATGTAATACACAGCAGACGTAATTTATTATCATGTTATATTTAAGGGATATCGCAAAATTTTTCTACCTACTTATATATCACAAAACACAGACGAGGTTTTCAAGCGATCAGTTATTGTTATTAATTAATTATTTACATTACAATTAATTAGATTATACATTATTATGATACTATATTAAAACAGTTTGACACTCATTTATTATACTGTTTATGTAAGTCAGAAAAATTTGAAAATGTTTTCAATTGTCAATTTTTGACTTATTTTGTATTAACATTTAAAGTTTGAGCTGCTTGGACGTGCCTTTAACATTTATTTTATTATCTATTTATGAAATATTCCCTTTAAACCGCTACGTTGAAATTTCTACCACATCTACTACAATTTAAACATTTTTTTTAAACACTACGTTTACGAAAACTTTCAATCCAATTTATTATTACATCACATACGCATTTTTCCGTTTACAAATTACAATCACCATTCCTTTCAGTAATTTATAGATTGCATTTTGTCTATTTGCCAATTTTCAATATCATAACCATACATGCTCTTGCTTTATTTAATCAATTTGTTACTTATTACTCGTGTCACATTTTCAATTGGTTCGAAAGAATAGAATTTTTAGATGAAATATATTGTTCTAAAATAATAATTATTTATTAAGAAGAAAAACAAAAATATGCCTGAATTATTATTATTATACCATATATGCCTTTGAAATACTGTAATTAGATAGTGAAATTGAGTTTTTAAATATGTTTTGTGCTCGGTGTGATTATTAAATTGTTTATCTAAGTGATATTTATTCTTAAACAGAATGTGTGACAAAATCTCATTTTATAAAATATTAAATATTACAAGATATTTTCAAATAGTTATACATATTACAATATTGTATAGTTGTTGATATTATTATAATTTACAAATATAGGTACTGAGTATTTTAAGCGATTTTTGTAAAATATTATAGGTTTGTAAAAGTTTTGTATAATTACAAAATTGTTGTCGCATTTTGAAAATATCTTATCATATTTGTTGTAAATGTATAATTATTAGTAGAAATAAAATATATTTTGTTATGTGAAATATAATTTTAAATATATTGTATATTTAGATGCAATAACTTCAAATATTCGTCTGTATATTTTGGCTTAACACCTACATTAATATTGATATATTTTTTATATACAACATTTCACTAAAAGGCATAGGATAATTTTAAATACACCATGGTCCTTTAATTTTACCTATATAAACACAATTATATAATATTTGGATATTCACAAAAAATTACAAAAAAAATAATGTTTGGGCTAAACTTATTGTTATACAAATAAGTATTATAGTTAAAGATTCAAACCAAAAATAGTGATGCATTTGTCTTAATCATCCATTTTATGCAATTATATATACAGGTTGGCCTTTTTTGTCCTCTCACCGGTGGGATTAAAAATTCCCAACAGTTCCGACAACTAAAAAAAGCATGTTGCTGCATGTCTTAAGCATTTTTTATTAATATTAATATATAAGTAGTACAAGTTGAACATTTTTGTCGTATCACCTTTTGCATGGGGGAAAAAATTCTCAATAGTTCAGGCAGCTGAATACTAAGCCATGATATCTGAAAGAACACGTTAAGCTTAGAACATTTGCTCTCATGTACGCGCCAACGAATGAGTGCTCGTTCAGAACACTAAGTGAAAACGCAGCATTTAGGCAACTTTATTGATTTTGATTCACATTTATGATTTTTGTCCAGTGTAAACGTTGTTGAAAAACATGTGGTGAACTAGAATCCATGAAATGCTTCTACTAATCAGTTCTTCTGTTGACTTTTCATAAAATAATATATTATTTCTTGTAAATTAATATTCATGTGCTCCTCTAGGTATAAATACAAATTCATTCGTAGTTATCAGCTATGATAACAATGTGTTTCATTGCATTTATATGCGAGTGTGGATAGGCGTTAATGAGTACTGTTTTAATTGGCGGCGCGCGTGGGTTACTTGTTTGTTAATGAAGTCGGAATAGAATGGTTCCATGTTCGTTATGTAATTACATTGTTTGAATGTTTATGGAATATTTATATAGATGTATAAATATAAATGAATCCCTATTTCCCTTAGTCACAGCATCACGCGTGAACGTCTGGACTGATTTCGTTTTTAGGGTTCCGTACCTCAACGGGAATAACGGAACCCTTATAAGATCACTTTGTTGTCCGTCTGTCTGTCTGTCTGTCAAGACCCTCTAAGTCGAGAATGCGTGGGAGGTATCGAGCTGAAATTTGAACTGTATACTCAGATCTGCGGTCCCATGAAGTTGTAAAAAAATCAAACTGCTAAGGTTACGTAAAAAAAGATACGGCCGTTTATTCAGCAAAAAACGCATATTTTGACACATTCTCAAGGGAATCAAAACTCATAGGGTACTTCCCGTTGACCTAGAACTATGAAATTTGGCAAGTAACATCGTTATAGACTACAAGTACAAGAATAAATCTCAAAACTATACATTTGTAATTAAATCTTAAATAATAGAGGGTTAGATTCCTGAACTATTTGTAATGATCCTACGTACGGAACCCTCGGTGGGCGAGTCCGATTCGCACTTGTCCGGTTTTTTTTGTTGTATTAGTCACTGTTAGGAGTAGGTACTTGTGATAATAAAAATAAGAAAGTTGCGCGGAAAATTAGAAAATTTGAGTTAGTTGAACGACATATTAACTGTGCTGTATGAAAGAACTGTCAGTCATTTGACAGAGTGCGCGAAACCAATTCGAATTCAATATTCATTGTTAATAAGACAGGACGTCTGTCGGATCAGCTAGTAACATAATAAAATAGTACTGAATTCTTTGTCAAAGGGTTTTATAAGGCAATTCTAATTGTAGGTAATTGTGGTTATTTTTAAAGTAAATATTATTGTTTCATCGCGAGAAAACGAACAAATAAGATTATTGCGTAAAGGCGTTCTAGTGACTAGATCACACAGTGTCATTTTCGGGGTTATTTTTTAAGTTTAATTTAATTTTATATCTTTAAGTTTAGCCCAAAATTGTAAAATTATAAGAATCTCCTGTAAGCTGCCAGTGTTTTTATTATCCATATATTTTATATACTTATATATGAATATGTTTTTTTTAGATATAGTAAAAAAGGTCATGTGATTGCTCACGAAGTTATCGCTCGCACTTTTTTTATACTACGGCGGGTGTCAGTTAAGCATGCGGCCCGACGTATTCGGAGCTCACGCGCCGCCTCTTCCGCTGCTTACTCAAAAAAATGTCAGAAAACTTTAGACGATTCGATATAAGTATGTATTTAATTTTATAAGATACAAATTAAAATGTATGAATTATTGTTTTTCCATTAATAAAATAGGTCAACTGTCAATTGAAAAAAAGATGTCGATTTGTTTTTGGCATTTTTCTTATACTGGTCGTTTTCAAAATGTCAGTAGATAAAAACAAATAAACTTATGTATGAAAATTGGATGTGACAGATTTTTTATAAAAATAAAAGACTGTGTTACAGGAGATTCCTAATTAAATAATATACAGTACTGTACAAATAAATAAATAATTTTAAGTAAGGTTTAATTACAAATAATACTAGAGCAGGTACAAATAAATTTTACAAAATATGCTACTTATAACTTAACTAACTTTGGTTATAATGATATCAACCGACTAGATTATAAGTTACAAATATTTAGTACGTTATACAGGGTGTTTAATACTGATATTATTATCATACGAGATGTACTTATATTATTTATAGTTTTAACTAGATAATAATAATTATTTTTTAATTATTTTAATTAAAGATAGTAATTAATGTTACTAAATTTATAATAATTAATTACAGTTTTGAGTATTCAAGTAAGCAATTAAAAAAACACTATTTTTTAATTGCTTACTTGCCATATTGACAACTAGCTGTTACTCGCGACTTCGTCCGTGTGATAATTATTTTAATAAAACTTTTTTCCCGTGGGAATAAAATGTTTTTCTGGGATAAAAAAAAACATAGCAATATAAAACCAAACTATTTTAGTGACGGAGGTGTTTTTATCGTATTGTGTTGAGTGTCGGTAAAAACAAGAACGTTCCGTACAACACGAATATTATTATTTAATTATACAAAATAATAATAATATTAACAATCGATTGACTGATGAATCATCACAATCACTCATTTGACTCCAATCAGACCATAAATACAAAAATTGATACATTCCTCTCTGATTCCAGTCCAACAAATAATATCACAAAATATTGTATCAACACCCTGTATAGGAAATTCAACTAGATAACGTTATAAATATTTTAGATTATGCTAAATTGATATTGACTCCCACTCCAGTGACGAACTCGTCCCTTATGAGTGGTAGTAGGGCTGTGTGCCTGTGAAAAAAAAAATAACGAGTAATTAGAACAGGATGTTAATATAATCTGTTATTAAAATAGCGTGTTATTATAACATGTTATTACAATAGCGTGTTATTAAAACTTGTTATTAAAATAACGTGTTATTTATTTTAGGGTGTAAGCTCACCACGATTTTTAGAGCCAAAGGCAACTTCGCCAGTACGTGGTGTATCCTAAGGACTAGCGAAAGAGGCTGTGGCAAAAGTGTTTCACGACTGGGGAATTACCTCCACCTCACAGAATATCGCAGTCAAATAACAATTCCTTTGAGGGTTGTTGTGTTCCAGCGAATGAGTGAGGTCACCAGAAAGGAAGGAGTTGCGATATATATGGCTACAGTAACCGCTACATATCAGACGGGTCGTATGGCTATGGCTTCACTACCTGACGTAGTATAAAACATCATATGCCATTTTGGTGGAATATGCTGAGGACCATACAATTTATAACACCTTATTGTTAACCATATTCTGTGAATAAAGTATCATTCATTCATTAAAAAAAAATGTTACCGGGTAAATGGTAAACTCCGTTAGCTCGTAATATATAGAGATCTTCTACTCCAGCGTGCAATGTTGTTTTTTATCTTTTTTATACACAGCGCCATCTAGGTCCAAACTAAGTAAAGCTTGTACTATGGGTAGTAGGTAACTGATATTATAATTAAATATATTTTTTTGTAAATACATACATATAATATATAGAAAACACCCAGATTAACACGAATAGACATGTTCATGCACACAAATACTAGTATTGTGCGGGAATCGAACCCGCGAATTCGGAGTTTTGACTCCATTGTCCATTGCTAGCCACTCGACCACGAACTCGTCGATTATGATATGATGTACCAGTTAATATTACTCACTCATATTCAGGTAATATTACTCACTCATACTCAGGTAATATTACTCACTCATATTCAGGTAATATTACTCACTCATCATCATCATCATCATCAGGTCATTTTAGTCTCCACTACAGGAGCACGACCCTCTCTCGTCCGTCCCAGACGGAAGGAGGATTTCGCCTACACTCCCCACGCTGGCCAGACGGGTTGGGGAGGCCTGATAGATGTTTGATAATGTATTTCCCATAGTCGCCTTGTACGACATCCACGGGAAGAGACGGAGTGATTCTATTCTAGTCTGCCGGAAACCACACGGCACACTCACTCATACTCAGGTAATATTACTCACTCATATTCAGGTAATATTACTCACTCATACTCAGGTAAAATTACTCACTCATACTCAGGTAATATTACTCACTCGTATTCAGGTAATATTACTCACTCATACTTAGGTAATATTACTCACTCATACTCAGGTAATATTACTCACTCATGCGGCGCAGTCCATGTAGGTCCATGCTTATGAGTGGCGGCTCTAGCCCTCGCCAGCAGGGTCATCACTGCTCGCTTAGTCGGCGACATGGCGGCCCGCGCGCCGCCCAGCAGTGGGCGCTTGCGGGCCGTGCTCGCAGCCGCCACCCCACCCGCACCTGCCGGAAAACATGTCTACAATGCGCTTTGTTGAAGAAATTCAACATGTTTATGTACGTTTTGTTGAAGAATTCAACATGTTTATGTACGTTTTTTTGAATTTCATTTTTCATTTTTTAATTCAACATATATTGAATGTATTCAACAAAACGTACATACGTTTTGTTGAATACATTCAATATATTTGTATTTTTTAAAATTTGATTATTATGTTATTTTTGACGTGACGTCTTATAATTCGATGGAGCCGGCTGCACGCACGAAAAAACATGACGTATGCGGCGTTACCTCGCTCTGAGGCGTTCCATTAAAATTTTCTTTTGAAAAATGCAAACATTCCATCAGTATTTTCTTGACGTTGTCACGTTCAACTATCGTCAGTAAACCGACTTTACAGACAACCGATTTTTTTTGTTTCATTTTGATGGCATCGTTGCACAAGCAGATCGATTATGCTATCTATGGATGGGTTTATTTATCTAACTAATGACAACAGCTCGCACCAACGGCTTAACGTGCCATCGTTAAGCCGTTGCTTATCATTGTCGTAAGCACGGAGAAGCTCTAGTAGCCTGTCTGTATGTGGGTTTATCACCCACATACAGACAGGCTACAGTCGACGTTGCTTATCTTGCGTGAGTGATTAGACAGAGACGTGTAAGTGGCCATCGATGTCTATATGAGATCTAAATGTCGTTACTAACGTCTGCTTTAGGCGACGTAGGTTAGATATTTTGGATTTTTAAACCAAGTTTATTGCAAAATTTACTGCCAAGGCATTGGCCTTTAGGCGGTTTGAAAACTCTGGCCTCCGCCTACTCGCAGTTGAGCAGCGTGGCGGGGTACGTTTTAAACCCCTTCGATTGAGGGAAGGCCCGTATCCCAGCAGCGGGATGAATAAGGTTGATTACGAAACCAAGTTTATTCATTATTGAATTGAAGGAATAAAACGGGTAATAGTTATGTAAACGACCTATGTTCTCGATTTTTTCTATCAAGCAGAGTAAAGCGAATCGTGTAACGAATCAAGGAATAAGATAGATTAAAGACTAAATTACAACATATATTTTTGAAGTGAAAACTTCATTAGACGCGTTGGGCATTTAAAAAAAAAACCATTGAACTCGCAACACTGTTACCGTAACCGACACAGGTCTATTTGGTGCGGTATGAGGTAGGGCGGGGCGGGCGGGTCGTATGCCGCATGCTTGCCTGTGCGCTATTGGTTAGTCAGTCGAACTTTGCTCTCCGCGTTGGGTCCACGCTACTCTCGTTCCCGAAATACACGTACGAGAGTTAGAAAAAGGGAATGCTTCCAATAGTGCAAAATATTTCCTGACCATACAAAAAAATACACATTTATTTGTTCAAGTTTTCACTTCTGTTGCTACTCCCGGAGTACCACAGTTTTTTTTTCAATACTTCAGAAGATATGTTTATCAAATAAACTTGATTTGAAAATCTTAAAGTACGAACCTACGTGGCCTTGGATGTTTTCTCGCGGACATTTGCAAACAGTAAAAATACTCGTATAACATTTTTCCATTATATCAGAAACGGAACTATAAAGAAAACAGAGCCGTAATTATGTTTCGTTGTCACAGTTGTTTGCAGTAAAGGAAACAATTTCTCTGCTGTCATTTCATTTTTGAAACAAAATGTGTCGGAGCATCCGCAAAACGTTGTCTAGACCGAAACTTTTGTAAAAGAGTTATTGTGTGGTACAAGGCATAAGCGGAATGTTACTAGGTATATTTTATATTAAATAAGAATGTAAGATCTCTAACGATATATACGAGTTTTTAACGTTAAGAAAAGAAAGCCACTTATTTGAAAGTATAGTAACATTCCGCTTTACAATAATAATATCATTTATTTGCAGACCAAAGATTTTTATGAATAATCTGTATGGATACAGATAATTCATAAAAAAATCCAACACAAAATAAAAATACAACATACAAAACATACACAAAATCAATTAAATAATCAATGAATTACATAATCATATTAAATGTCAAAAAAAAAAATACTGACTGTGACTTGTAATATATATAAGGTGTTCCTAGTGACTACAGTATTTACCTCTTAGATCCTGCAGCCACTAGGCGCACCTTATATAACTTTAACCTTATATTTAAGTTCTTTAAAAAGTTATAATTACGTTAAAGTTATACTATATTAAAGAGGATGCAGCACGAAATGTAGAACATTGACATTCGGTAAAATTTTAGGTTTCACAATTCTTCAACAACAACTATCTTTACATTTAATCTCGCGCTAACAACAAATAATCCGAATAAATTTTAATTCAATAAACTTAGCAATATGTGCTGTCGTAAAACCATTTTGTTGTAAGGGTTTTAAAAATTAGAAAAATTTCAATATTGCGGAATAATAAGAAAGTGACCTTCAGAAATTATTAATAATAAAACATTTTCATTGTGATAATTATTGCCCATATCTAAAATTAAATTAGAAAATAAAAATAAAATCTATAGTTATACAAATATTATTTATTCATTGTGTAAGTATTTATTTCAAATTCCAAATTTATTTCAATTTCAAATTAAACTGTTAGTTAACAATAATGCGCGATAAAACTAGATAACAACATTTTAAGTATATACCATGTAACAATAATTCATAGTATTCTCACTGAAGTTACAGAGAAAAATTTGCAATCTTAACTCGTTAAAAAAACAAAATTAATTTTAAAATCGCTTCCGCTTCTTACTTGCTCTAAAACGAATCTAGCTTTATACAAGAAAATGTTCAGCCTGTGTTTTTGTTATTTGAAAAGCCGCAACAATCGCCTGAAAGGTTTTCAATTAAGGTTTCGTTTCTACTGTAAATATTTCAATTAATTCACAAAAGTTGTCTCCTTCAAATACCAAGCTGTTTGCGATTGGTTTCGCTTTCAATCAAACGGTTTTGTATTAAAAATGAATATAATAGATATTTGCTTTTATCTTGAGTCGTGAGTCAGTTTAATCGAACACAGAAGTTAAGCAACGGTGACCGTAGCCTGTTCATGGATTAAGCCGTCGGTCCCATTGTTGTATCTAGACGACAGTCGTTAAGCCAAGTCAGTGGCCTTATGGCGGCTTGAAAGCACTGGCCTTCGCCAAACCGCAGTTGAGCAGCGTGGTGGAGTATGCTCTAAACCCTTTCGATTGAAGGGAGACCCGTATCCCAGCCTTTCAGGGTGATTATGGGTTGATGCCGTTATATCACTCTCCAGACTGTAAACTATCCCCGTATAAAATCTTGTCAATCGACTTGTTCCTTTCGACAGTAAAAGAAGGACAAACAAACAAACACATTTCCACATTAATAGCATTATAGTGTATATGTCGTAGCCAATTTGTAGAACCCGCCGCATTACATAACGGCTAACTTAAGGCGGATTGTCTTTATAATCTTTTGATTAGGTGTGTCTTGTGATTAATTAGAAATGCGAGGTTCCACAAACTTGGTGGATACCCAAGTGTATTGTCACCAGATAGCTAACCGCATATCTGGTGACAATTCACTAATATGATAAAAAGGTTTTAAATAATGGCTTGGCCATTTTATAAAACAGTTAGCCGTTATGTTATGCGGCGGGTTTTACGAATTGGCTGCGACATATACATACAATATTGGAATAGACTTAAATATTGGATATAGGATTTGATAGAGCATTCTACCTTGTTATTTTTTATTTTACAATAAATTAATAAGATACCTATGAACACTAATTGAAAAGAAAGTTGCAATACAAGAATAGAAAAGAAGACGCTTGAAGTTTAATTAAAAATATTTTTATTTGAAATTAATTTAGCAAACAAAAATATATCTGAAACTTGATTAAATTCTGTCGAAGTAAATTACGTGACTGATTTATTAATGAGCTGAAATAAATTATCTCCTCGGGAGACGTTTTTTGATAAATTCTGTGACGTTCGCTGAACATCTAACTATACTTAATTTCAGGTCAGGTTACCAGACTTAATAATTAAGTTAAATATTTTCTTATTTATTTCGTAGTTCACTTGAGAAACTAATATTAAGTTCAAACTAATTTAAAATATATATAAAAAATACACGCATAAATTACGAACGACTATTCACAGAATAAGAGAAAATTTAAAAAAACATCGAAGAGTTTTTTTTTAAATCTCATAATATGACAAGTGAGTGAGTGAATGAGAAAGAAGCTCATGACATTTGCGGCACTTTATACTTTGATAGGTTAATAATCGAAAGTGTCAATATATGGAATTATTGATACTGATACGAATTTATCGGGAGCATAAATGAGCGTGTGTGCGTGCGCTTGAGGGTTGTTGTGTTCCTGCGAGTGAGTGAGGTCACCAGAAAGGAAGGAAGTAGTATAGGCTGGCAACAGAGCGGTGACCCCTTGGTGTTGCTGATCTCCATGGGTAGTGGTGATTCCATTCCATCAGGTGACCCATCGTTTGCCTCCCTCTCAGATATAATAATATATACAAATGTATATTTAACAGGTTCACAGTCCCGAAGCAAGTTGCGATCTTCTTTGTATACGTCCCCATAGTAATAATGACACCTCACGCTCATGAAGTTTCGTATAAGTTACGTCATTCTCTTCAACTATTTTATGATACTTTATGTATCACAGTGATTAAAATAATATTCTACATCACTGGCCATGAAGCACATATGCCTCATGGACGTACCAGTGAAGTCACCCATGAGGCACATGTGCCTCATTGGACTGGGAACCTATATATATATATATAGAAAACAAACCAGAGCCTATGAGCGCGGAAGGAGAGACTTTGCAGTAATTTTAACAAATCACCCCGGAATCAGAGAAACAAAGAGAAATTACCCCGTGAAATGAGATCAATAGTTACATTTCAGGAGATTGCCATTAATCTATTAAGCTGCGGGCTTCTGTAAGCTGGGGATGCTTCTCGATTTTGGCTAAAAATAAATATTAAAGCTGCCATACATTATCCGATATGTTACCCGTGTTGGTCATGTTGTCTAACAATGTATGTATGGATGTGTTGTCATGTTGGCAGATGTTTTTTTTATACTACGTCGGGTGGCAGACAAGCATACGGCCCGCCTGATATGAAGCGGTTACCGTAGCCATATTAACGCTTGCAACATAAATTATATTGCTCGCGTGCCACCACCCCCGCTGCCATGCAGGAACACAACAGCCCTCAAGGGAACCGTTATTTGGCTGCGGTATTCTGTGAGGTGGAGGTACATTCCCCAGTGGGGTAGCTTACAATTACGCTCCCTACTCTCTTTTCGCCAGAGCTTCGTTTGTCAATCAGCAGGGTGCAGGTGAAGTTGGCTTTGTTCAAAGATGTCGATGAACCACTTACACCTCATTAATTGACAATTTTAATTGACAATACGTCCATATACACCTAAATTGTTAAACAACATGACCAACACGGCTAACATGTCGGTATATGTATGGCAGGTTTTATTCTATTATCTACAAATTTTAATCCGGGATCTAAATAAAGAGAAACGTACCGACCTTGCGTCGCAAGAGCATGCACCGCAGCAGGTTTCACTCCCCGTAGAGCGGGGTGGGTGTGTAGAACACCACCCAACACTGGGCTGCTGAGTCCCAGGATGTCGCCTCCACCTGAGGTTAGTTGTTAGTATTTTTAGTTTGAACATTGAACTCTATTCCTTAAGGCATACGGACTGAGTTTGTCTACAGGTATTGCATATATATTATGTTGTGAGAGACACAACCTAGTACTCGGCTGCTGAGTCCTAGAATATCGCCTCTATTTAGGGTTAGTCATTAGTATTATTAGTTTTGAATTCAATTCTATTGTTTAAGGCATACGGTCTGAAATTGTCTATAGGAATTGTATACGTATTATAATGTGAGAGATAGCCCTGTACTCGGCGGCTGAGTCCCAGAATGTCGCCTGTATTTGGTTTTAGTCATTAGTATTATTAGTTTAAATACAACTCTATTGTTTAAGGCATACGGTCTGGGATTGTGTACAGGAATTGTAAATGTATTATGTTCTGAGAGACATGGCCCAGTACCGGGCTGCTGGGTCCGAGAATGTCGCCTCTATTTGGGGTTAGTTAGTTTGAATATTCAACCCTATTGCTTAAGGCATACGGACTGGGATTGTCTACATGAATTGTATATGTATTATGTTGTGAGAGATAGCCTAGTACTCGGCTGCCGAGTCCCAGAATGTCGCCTCTATTTGGGGTTAGTCATTAGTATTATTAGTTTGAATATTCAATTCTATTACTTAAGGCATACGGTACTCAGAACATAATACATTTACAATTCCTGTACATAATACAGGAATTGTAAATGTAATACGTTCTGATAGACAAGGCCTAGTACCGGGCTGCTGGGTCCTAGAATGTCGCCTCTATTTGAGGTTAGTCGTTAGTATTATTATTAATATTGAAGATTATTTTATGCTTGTGCACGTTTTCCCGGTCACGTTTCTTGTATATGTTTCTGCCAAACACTTAAAGGCTGGAAGAGATCCCTCTAAAGGATAAATCCACCTTTGTACTGCATTGTTTTGCATTTTATTTCTTGTCTTATTTTAGATGTACAATAAATTTATAACAAACAAATTAATTTAATATTGTCAATAAAATTTATTATTGTAAATAAATAATTACGATTATGATAAGATTTTGTTTATGAAAACGTCTGTAGTGACAGTGGTTACATTTGGAAGACTCAAATTGATATATTTAGTTGTAGATAAATTTAATAAAAGACTATAGCATATAGCACGTACACCAATATAGAATGATCGATAGAACACTATTCACAATTTCATTAATACCCCACAGTCGAGCCACATAGAAAATTTGTCAGTTATCATCATCAAATAGAACTATAACCGCCATCTTTTGCACATATCAGGCAGATCATTTACGTATACTAAGAATAGAAAGGGGCCCATAACTGAACCTTGGGGCATGTCAATTTTATCATTTGTCCGGTAAAAATCAAGTCAATCCATTGGCACCTTTGGACGTGAAAGAAGGACAAGCAAACAAAGACACTTTCCCGTTAATAATATTAGTATAGTTCAACAAATAAATTAATTGTGGAACCTTAAATAAAATGAAATTAAAATTAAATAAATATAAAATTACATTTTGACGGTGATGCGGAAGAATTTTTGACGCCTTTTAGATCACTATAAAATTACTTTTAATTAGTTTTTGTTATTTCCTTTTTTTTTTTCATATACATATAATTATCCATATTTAGTTTTTAATTTAATTTTATATTTTTAATTATTGGTAAGTAGTCTAAATAGATTAATATGTAAAATTTAAATAAATATATTAAATAAAATATCAAATTACAAAATATTCTCATTGTTAATACCTATCAAAATTTGTTTTCGTGAACTATATGTAATTAATAAATTATCTTCATATACTGCATAGGGTTGTTTAAAAAGGGCGTGAAGAGGTTTATATAGGGTCGGCAACGAGCATGAAAAATCTTTTTAAACAATCAACAATTTTTTCTTCCTTCTTTGAACTTCTTTTTTTTTTAAAGTCCACCGGTAGCCAGCCGATAATGGCGCGTCTCGGCAGCAGAATTTTTAATTACCTATTCAGCAAGGGAAAATGATACAACCATTTTTTTCTATTTTAAGCGAGACATAATTGCTTTTCCTCTCTGCAATATCCGTTATATCTTTTCGAAGAATGGAGTGAATTGATCGCTATGACGTGATAGTTTTTTTAGGAAAGTAAAATTTAATTGTCCTGGAATGGGGTTTTTTAATTGCAAATATTATTCATATATTTTTCAAACTACTGTGTATTTGGCTTTTGTGGACCTGAAGGGTCAAAATTCTGTTTCGATCCAATTTCGATCTCAGAAATACCGAACTTGATATTCTCGTATCGCAATATAAAACCTTGAAGTCTAATTTAAGTGGAATTATATCGAAATATGACTGAAAATTTAACTACACTAGCGGCACGCTATGATGCCCGTTTTGACGTTTGTCCACTCATGATGTTTCGTATTAATTAATAATTACATATGAAGGAGCAAATTGCTGATCTTTATTGTCAATAGTGACATGCAGTTAGTCATAAAAAAGAATTTTATTTTGCCAATAGTAAGAATTAATAATGGATTGATAAACATTTATTAATGAAATCATGTAAATGTATAATTTTTGGTTAATTCAGTATTCAGTCTCGATTCGGTTAACTTTAATTCTGAGATCGTAATGGTCCGTGAGCCAGCAACAGATTTCCCTGATCCATTTCCTCTCAAGCGATAACTCGGGAAATACTTCAGAGAGTTGTATTATGCGGTATGTTAAAGGTCAGCTGCCGCTCCGTGTGTGGGTTGGGCAGCGGCAGTCTCTTAATCACGTAAAAATAATAATTGTTTTCAGCCATTTCCTCCCGACTGAAAATTTGTTAAATGACAGTTAACGCGATTATTCGAAGATAAAAAAAAGTCAGCTGGCCGTACCGTGGTGAATACGTCAGCTGGTCACACGAACATGCAAAAATTGTTTTTTCGTTCAGTGATTTCCACTTGAAAAATTGTCAGATGATAGGTTAACTTTGAGTAAATAAAAACGTCAGCTGCCTCTATGTTGGTGGAAAGGGGTGACCAGCTGACGTATAATCCACCACGGTACGGCCAGCTGACTTTTTTTTATCTTCGAATAATCGCGTTAACTGTCATTTAACAAATTTTCAGTCGGGAGGAAATGACTGAAAACAATTAGTTTTTTTACGCCCCAACTTCCCAATCCACCCACGGAGCGGCAGCTGACGTTTACAATACGGCATAATACAACTCTGTGAAGTATTTCACGAGTTATCGCTTATGAGGAAATGACTGACAAGATATACTATCTGGCTCACAGACTAATAATAAGTAAATATCAGAATTGGCCTACAGGACTACGACACAACTTTTATCTACAGGGTGCTATTACAATCATTCAGCCCATCGGAAAAAGTAAAACTATTACTATAGCTTACTGACAGTTGAAATACAACAAATAACAGGGTAGTTAGTGGCTCACCATTAGCTGTGAACGAAAGGCAACCTGACCAGCTCGTAGTACTACGTAAGCAGCTAAGCATAAACAACGTAATTCTAAGCTGCCCGTCTGGGGAAGTATCCCCACTTCACAGACGACCGCAGTCAAATAATATTTTCCTAGTGACCTTTTGTATTCCTTTTATATTCCGGTAGTTGTATTCCTGAGGATACAGTGCTCTGTTGTGATATCTCCACAACAATGTACAGTTTTTTTAAAAGCTTATCAACCAAGAAAACGTAGCGTTTTCCCTCTCTTCTCTCTTCCCTTCTAGAAGAATTGACAAGGGGTCCTACCGCCTAAGCTGAAGAAGATTACCATCGGAATTTGCGAAAATCAAACTTCAGCTTAGACATGTGGGATTTGTGTTTAGTTTAACTTGTAGAAACTCTGAATTTCTACATACTAAGCTGAAGATGTGATTAACTAAAAGGTAAGATCTAGTTTTCGTCTTAATCATCATCAGGTCATTTTAGTCTCCACTATAGGAGCACGACCCTCTCTCGTCCGTCACAGACAGGAGGATTTGGCCTACACTCCCCACGCTAGCCAGACGGGTTGGGGAGGCCTGATCGATGTTTTATAATGTATTTCCCTTAGTCGCCTTGTACGACATCCACGGGAAGAGACGGAGTGATTCTATTCTAGTCTGCCGGAAACCACACGGCCATTCGTTTCGTCGTAATCAGCTTCAGCGGTAGGGCCCCCCTGGTTGGTATAAAAGTATACTTACCCAATATGGAATTCTGTGTCAGTATGTGATGTGTTGGGGGCTGTTGAAGGACCCCACCGCCGACCAGCACACCGTGCCCTGTGTGCCCAGCTGCTAGCTGAAACAAAAAATATTCTCTAGACTCTTCGTCATATTATCTTAACATGGATCCAGTGATGCAGAACATTGAACAAAACTGAATCATCCAAAAAACATATATAAACCCAAAAACCATCCAAAAATCATCCAGTCAACCATATAGAAACCATAAAAACCAATCTCAAAACCTATATATAACTAATATATTGGCTTAATATGATCGTGGATCATAGAATACTGAAGTTATTATCTGGCTATCATATATATGTTAGCTAATATCAATAAACGAGACATCACTAGGAGCGTGTCCCAGTCGCCCAGGTGGCGTCGTTTAAAAAGTGTTATGGGTAATAAACGAGGCTTTCAATATTCACCTTTATGACCATAAAGGCGTTTAGCCAAAACAATAGTAGAAGTAAGAGTAAATATAAAAAAAATGGAAAATAATTCACCTTCCTAGGTAGGATTTGAACCCACGACCTCTCAATTACCGGTCGAGTGCTTTTACACCTTGGCGCCATCCTACCTAGGTAGGAGAGGTCCATTTTTAAAAATATTTATATTTTTTTTAAGTTCTGGCAAGGCAAACGAAGCTCTGGCGAAAAGAGAGACAGGGAGCGTAATTGTAAGCTGCCTGCCTGGGGAATGTACCTCCAGAATACTGCAGCTAAATAACAATTCCCTTGAGGGTTGTTGTGTTCCTGCGAGTGAGTGAGGTCTCTAGAAAGTAAGGAGATGCTGCGTTGGCAGCGGAGGTAGCTATATTTTATTTTGTGAGTGTTAATATGACTACAGTAACCTCTTCACATTAGGCGGGCAGTATGCTTGTCTGCCACCCGACATAGTATAAAAAAAAGTTGACCGATATCAACTATTTAAATAATAATTAGAAGTAAGTGGTAATCACAGCGTAGGACGTCCACCCACAAGGTGGACAGACGACCTCATTAAGACCGTAGGATCGCGCTGAATGCAAGCCGCTTCCAACCGGTCTTATGGGAGATCTAGAGGGGAGGTATATGTCCAGGAGTGGACTTGCAATGGCTGAGATGATGAAGTGGTGTTAAATGGTAGAGGTCTAGGACTCCCTTCATAGGTCATAGTTCATAGATCGAATCCTCGCACGTCATCGTTCATTCATTCATCATCGATCATGGCAATGGTGATAAGTCAAGTGACTGTAATGAAGAAATTCACACTCACCTGATGATGAGCTGCAGTGAGATGGTCAGGTGCAGGAGTCGGTGCGGGTGGGGAGAAATCTCGAGCGTTTGCTACGTGGTTGATCGCGATCCCACCTGGTAGCGCTGCTTGAGCTGGAGACGGCTGCACTCCCGTTAACTACGACAGGTAGATCCAGGATTAGCGACGATCAAGGACAAAACTTTGGCGGATGAAGGTACGGAATATCGAGCGTAACTGAGTCAGTATCTCCATCTTACGGAAGACCTCATGCAAATAATAATACCTTCGAGGATTTTTGAGTTCCTGCGAGTGAGTCAGATTGTCAGAAATAAGGAGTGGAGGAGGATGCACCATTGTCAGCATCGGGAGAGTCGGCGCGAGAGTATCACTACTACTTTTTTTTTCTAAGACGGGTGGCATACAAGCATACTACCCGCCTGATATGAAGCGGTTACCGTAGCCATATTAAAGCTCGAAACATAAAACCACCCCACCTGCCAACCCAGCATCTCCTTCCTTACTGGTGACCTCACTCACTCGCAGGAACACAACAACCCTCAAAGGAATTGTTATTTGGCTGCAGTATTCTGTGAGGTGGAGGTACATTCCCCAGTCGGGTAGCTTACAATTACGCTCCCTACCTCTCGTTTCGTCAGAGCTTCGTTTGTCAGTAAGCAGTATAATCCTTGTATTGGGAGCGTTCATTTGGCTACGTTAGTCGCCTTACATTAGGCGGGTCATATATCATAATGCTTGTTTATCCGGCGTCACATTAAAAAAAGTAAGGGAAATCAATTAAAGTAGTTCTAATGAAAATCCGGCTAACCGTTGTGCTACCATGTCACAAAACGGACCATTTTGAAATATAGCTAGGCGGTATGTAATACAACGAATACTACAAATTGATTGCAACATCTTATCTATACATACAGGTGTATTTTTAAAGGCTAGTCAAATTCTTTTAAAAAATTGGAGGCCAGCATGGCAGCGTCAACTGACAAGACATCAAGGTCTCTTGTCCGTTGCCGATGCGATTGGGGCTCCTCTTTTCGCTTATCATCAGGCGAAGCGGAACCAATATGCTGCGCTAATATAAAAAAAAAATATAAAAAAATCAAGGATACGATTATGTTATTACTATTATTCACTAAAAAAAACAAAAATGAATCAACCATAAACGCGGTATGGCTTTCGAAAGATTTCTTGTTTATCTCCGAGATTTGAATTTACTATGTAGGTTGGAGGAAGACAGGCGGAGTTGTCGAGAATGCGCCCTCTGCGCGCTTTCCGTTGCGACCGTTATCATCGGTTATCAACATTACAGTATACGATAAAACAGCAGATACTACAAAAACTAAACTGATTTTGATGTTTTGTTAAGGTATAGTTTTTTTTATTGTTTCGTGATTAGTAACAGCTACACAATCGCCTCTATCAATTTGACCAGTCTTTATAATTACACCCTGTATATCTTTTTGTTCCCATTACTCTCGTAATTTAAAAGTAATAGAGATCTCACCCTGTGCTTCTGCGCCGTATCGCGCAATGGTAGAGTCTCTTCGCTGCCACTCCTTGAAGAGTCAGGTGGAGTCAACCGCCGCTGCTCATTTTGGGAGGACAGGATCTGCATCTCCAGCATCTGTTCTTGCCTTATATCGTCGTTGTAGTCCTGGAAATGAATATTGGTGTCAGTGGCTCAAGTTTAGAACTAACGCATCGGTAAACTTCGCGTGTGCCAGAGTCGCGACATTTAGTAAAGGTCCAATATCGACATGAATCTAAGTAATATAAGGTATTTTTACATACCTTTATTATTGCCTGACGTTTCGACCAGGGTTTTCGAATATTTTGATTCCAAAACTAGATCTTAGGTTTAAGTTATTGACAAACATCTTTAGCTTTGTCGGCAGAGATTCAGGGTTTCTACTAGTAGTTATTAATCTAAGCAGAAGTATTATTTTCACACTCATCAGCAAAGAAAATCGGCTTCAGCTTCGGCGGTGGGCCCCAGGAGTCACCGGCCGTGGTCACAGGCTGACTGTCTCAGCGAGGTCGTAACGTCAGGCATTAATAAAGGTCTGTAAAAGTACCTCACATACATGATCGCGTTAATTCCTGTGGTTATTAAAATTATTGCAAAATATTTCCGTTGATAACTATTCTACGTGACGCAAAAGAGGTTATCTAGGATACGGAGGCTTCTGGAAACTGTCCAGCACCATCGCTGTTGCAGCCGGAGATTGCCCAACGAAGCAGTTAGTACAATGTATTACAGTTCCTTTAGGCTTAGGCTTTACAGTAGTAAATAGCAATCGAAAAATTCGCCACGATAACAAACATTTCTGATAGCACAGTTAGAAGAGCATTTGGTTGAAAGGACGTAGGTTTAAGACAATTAACGAACACTCTATTGACGGAGCAGAAAAGTCTTTTTGGCCAAGGATTTTTGCAATTTTTATTCACACCATTTTGTTTTAGCTACTTTTAACTTATAAATATGCAAACAGATAAATCGTAAATGCAAACACGTATTTTGAATTTTAAGGAGTTCTTTGGTATTCCATCGTTTGTAAATTGAATACCAATTCGTATACATTGTGTTACTTATTCTACTATCAATTTTCAAAGTAGTTCTAATCTTAATTCGTATCTAAACTAAGTAAAGACGGATAAAGAGATTTGACACGTATAATGAAAAGGATTAGGTTTAAATTTCAACGTGAAGGATCGCTGTATACAGCTATGCAGTTAATGCCGGTTTTACGGGTACGTCAGGTGTAAGTTTTATGACAGTTTGATAGATTTTCATTGACTCTATAATAGAATATTTTGATGGAAAATTTGTAAGAGAGAGAAATTGTAAACTGTGATTTAAAGTAAAGGAGTACATACATCGAGATGAAAGACGAAAGATAAAAGAAGAATGCATGTAGCTGAGCTGCGATTGTTCAGATGATCCATCTTTGTGTGGCGTAATTAGAATGGATAATATAATTTGTAATCCACCGATTTCTTTAATTGGTATTGAATATAATAATGTTTATCTACTCTTATACTGAAATTTAGAGATTAAAAAACTAAACACTGAATATTAATGTCAGTCTTGTACGCACAAACCATCAAAATAAATTTAAATAGTTACTTTTCGATACAGTACTCTTTATGGACATCTGTATCGAAAAAAAATAACTTTTTTCCATTTCAATACAGCTTCAGCCCTGGGTTCAACTATATTAAGCAGATTGCAATGCAAATGCATTGCAACTTTTCAAGAATTTTCTACATAATCTGTGAACACGGTGCCGCGTGGCGCGTCACGCATGCGCACCAGGCATGCTCGATCTGCAAATGGATTTATAAGTAAGAAACAAAGCTGTATTAACTTCATGATTTTATTTAAAATATTATTATCATCTATTTAATAAGATTAGATAAAGTAGTGTATGAAACTGCACATAATTAGGTCTTAAAATACTAGTGTGATGCTATTATCACATTCGCCTTCGGGTCATGTGATAAACTCACACTCGTATTTTAAGAACCCTTATTATGCAACAGTTTCATAAACTACAATAGTGGTACACGTTCGCCGTAATCAATCAATCGATCAATCAAAGCGTTATTTGTAAAACATAGATACAGTAATATAGATGTAATAAATGCACAAGAGTAGATCGCTATGTTTTCCCACGGATAGCATACAAATATTTAGAAGTAACTTAACAATGATCACTAGTTTAACAATCAGTTCGATACAGTCAATTATAGTAATGCCACTAGAATTAATGTCAATATACTTAGAATAAGAATAATGTAAAATTTTACAAGATGTCGTTAAAAAATCATTTACAGAGAGTAGTAAATGACATTTTCAATTAGTAGTTCGAAAAGTCGTTTTCTAAACATATTCAAATTTAAGTCTTTGAAGTAATTTGGTAATCATTACTAATATTATAAATGTGAAAGTGTGTTTGTTTGTCCTTCTTTCACGTCGAAAGTAACAAACGGATTGACATGATTTTTTTTTGGAGATAGTTTAAGGTCTGGAGGCTCTTAGGGTACTATTTATCCCGGAAAAACATCTTATTCCCACGGGAAAAAAATATAGTTTATAATCATTTGTCGTTCTTTCACGTAAAAAGGAACCTAAGTACGGACGTGATTTTTTAATGGGGATAGTTTACGGTCTCGAGAGTGACATAGGCTACTTTTATCCCGGAAAAACATCTTAATCCCATGGGAAAAATAAAGTTTGTAATCATTTGTCCTTCTTTTACGTCGAAAGGAACCAAAGTACCGACATGATTTTTTAACGGGGATAGTTTACGGTCTGGAGAGTGACATAAACTATATTTTATCCCGGAAAAACATCTTAATCCCATGGGAAAAAATAAACTTTGTAATAATTTGTCCTTCTATCACGTTGAAAGGAACCTACATAGACTACTTTTTATCCAGGAAAAACATTTTATTCCCACGGTAAAAATAATAATATTGGTACTACTTTTTATCCCACGAAGTAAAAAATTACTTCGTTAATTGAAAAAAATATACACAAATCAATGGGCAGCTCCCCTGGACCACGCGGGCGAAGCCGCGGGTAACGGCTGGTTTATTATAAATGAGAGTAGTCGCGGCAAACAGCTAGTATTTATATAATTTATTTGGCATGCAGTCCGGTCTCAACTCAATGTAATATTTACTATCAGTTAATGTCCGTAATTATCAGCTAATGTGCGTAATTACTCCACTGTATCACGACATATCAGCAGTCACGGATGTGCGCGTATATTCGTAATGTGGACTGCACTGCCAGAAATAGATTTATTTTATTTTTTAGTAGCTGACCCGACAGACGTTGTTTTCACATTCACATTCGATTTTCGAATTGATTTCGCGCAATCTGTCAAATGACTGGCAGTTCTGTCAAACGACATAAAGTTACATTAGAAAAGTTAATATGGTCGTTCAGTTTTCTTAAGTTTTAAAATTTTCCACGCATCTTTCCTATTTTTTCTTTCATAAGAAACTTCTCGTGACAATATAGAAATACAACGAAAAATAAATAGCGAAATCGGTCCAGCCGATAACATTTATAACTCGAAAACAGCTGGACCAATTTTTATGATCTTTGATTTGTTAATGTTTGTTGATTTTTTATGATCTTTGGTTTGTCTCTATCACGAACAGCAGAATAGTTTGCCACCTTAATTGTATAAAAAAAATGTGTCCTCTGATCACATTAAAACGGAGTAATGAGGTAATTTCTCTCACAGGAATAGTTCGAAGATGGGATTTGCAATCTAAACTGAGTGAAGTTGCAGAAAGCTGCTAGGTTTGACTCAATGTATATTACAATATTTACTGGTATCATTCAATGTCGGTATTATTATCAGTTAATGTTCGTAATTACTTCACTTTATCATGACAGTTCATCTGTCGTAACAGATGTGCGCAGTTTAGTTATGTAAACTGAAATGTTACGAACAAATCGACGAGATTGCATATCAAAATGTTCTGGCGAGATTCGTTGAATAAAAAATAAAGTGGATTGAACAAATAAGATTTAAGTGGTTAATCAAAATCTTTGAACTAAAGCCAACCTCACCTGCAGATAAAGAGGAATAATTATTTATTTAATGACGCCGAAGGCCAATTCTTATAATTATTTTAGGAATTAAAAATCTTACTGCGAGTAACAGAGTATAGGATACTAACCGGTACTAAAAATCTTACTGCTAGTAACAGACTATAGGATACTAACCGGTACTAAAAATCTTACTGCGAGTAACAGAGTATAGGATACTAACCGGTACTAAAAATCTTCGTAGTTCAGCAAGGGCGTACGCGATCCGGGCATGAGCTTCTGCAGGAGTAGCGAACGCACTAATTTCCACGTGCAGTTCGTCTGATAAATGCGCGAATTTGGGGTCCCCAGATACCCGCAATTCTTCTTCCTGAAAAAAAAAAACAATAAATAAATAAGTTGTATTCAATGCATCCTTTCGCATTATTAATATAACATTGCTGGCCATTCATTTAAATTTATTCAACTATAGATATTTTTGGAGGTATAATTTTACTCTTCTATTCTTTTTACCGCGGATTAAAGTAACACCTATAACACCTCTACAGCCTGCCTAGTACGACAGCACAGTACTACGGTCATTTTATTCGGTGGTATGGTTTAATATTAAAAGCCCCACTATACCCCCAGAGGTACGGCCAGGTATACTGTGGCTCTGAAGGGTATCTAATGATGCATCACATGTCGAAATTCGTTTAACGGTTTCTGTTGTAGAGCGTGCCAAGGAATAAGACATAGGTACCTAAAACATCGGACGCGCAGCATGCGCCACCATAGCAAAATTTATTTATTTATTTTGGCCCCTTTACCGAATTGATATCGGAAAACCAAGGTCACTTTGCTATTCTACTTTTTGTTGCTCTACACGAATCCGAAGTCAGAATGTCTAAATTTTGAGTTTCATGGCAACGGACAGACAGAACGACCGGACGATTTCATAAGCTCAATGAATTTCGCTGAAAATCGTTACCCTCCCGTCTTCGATCGTCGGTTTAAAATATCTAAAAGTATACCTTTTGGCGGTCCTTCATGGACCCTCTGCCTAGCACCGCCATCTTGCACATGGTGTCTTCTTGTAGCCTCTTCAACGAGTTGCCTTTGGGTCCCAGTAATTTCCCCACGAAGTTGAACTGAGGACAAAAATTGAAACACTGTTAATTTTAAGTTAGTTAAGGCTTAAAAAGAAAGGAGTATATAATCTCAAAAGCTATTATCGTTTCTCCATTTATGGCGTCTCCCGGTAATCGACGAGGTTTTAGAGCATTGTCCACCAAGTTGCTCAACTATAGTTAGTCAGACATCAGTATTTTCAAACAACCTAAAGGCCACTGACTTGACTTAATGATAACATCCGGGATCGACGGCTTAACGTGCCCTTTGAAGCACGGTGAACCTGGAGATAGATAAACCCATCCATGGACAGGCTGCGGTCGACGTGCCTTAACTTGCGTATTCGATTAGACTGACACAAGCAACGACGCCATCGGACTCCTCCTTTTTTATTCCTGGACAAATTAAACACGGCCATCTAGTCCCAAACTAAGCAAAGCTTGTACTATGGGTACTAGATAACTGATATTGTACTTAAATACATTTTTTTTGTAAATACATACATACATTATAATACATAGAAAACAATAATATTAATAAAACTCACGTGAGACATTATACTAAATTAATTAAATAAATTAAACGACTAGTTTCGATTTCAAAAGGAGACCTTCATCAGGGCGAATGTCCAGACTCGTCCACCCTTTGTCTCTCGCGCCGGACATGATGAAGGTCTCCTTTTGAGATCGAAACTAGTCGGCTTTAACCCTAGATAGATAACCTACGTCGAAACGACGTAATCGATTTTGAAAAATCGATATAACTCATTTGTTTTTCCCGTCAATAAACTGGCCGTTCCTGCCAACTCAAACGGCTGTCGGAGCTTGCAGAACACATCCGTATCGCTATGGTAAGTGCAATACTTTCGTCAATATTTACCTATCGTACGTCGAAGTGACGTATGGTTATCTTTAGTGTCAGTTTTTCGACTTTTGGGAAAATGTGTTATTGCGACCATTTGAGAATAAATGATCGTTTTTTTACTTGTTATAGCCCACGATAAATAGAACGTGATGACGTCACAAAAATGTGTAGATGATGCAGAAATCAGTCGGTTGTTGTATGAAACAAGCGATAAAGTGTTTCAGGAGTCGGACAGTGAAACTGAAGACAATTTATTAGAAGATGAAGTACAAAGTGAACCCGAAGATCATGAGGCGAGTGCTTCACCAGTGGTAAACCCATAGGATACTGAAAAAGTGTCTGAGAATGACTCTGTGCCTTTCGAATGTTTCAGTATATTTATTACTGATGACATTGTGGAAAAGATAACAAAATGGACCAACGCGGAAATTCAGCTGAAGATTCAAAGGCTTGATGTGAAGACCAACTTTAAAACTACAGCTTGTGAAGAATTTCGGGCTCTTTTTGGCATACTGACACTAACAGATTCTATCAAGGAAATATTTGATTGTTCGTATTCAGGAAACAGATATGTTGCTGCCATGAATTAAGATAGATTCGATTTTTTGATAAGGTATTTGACAAAAAGACAAGCCGAACCTCTCACACAACGTGAAGGTGTACCTGAGCCTAACAAAAGAAAATATTGTGCCTTTTGTCCATCAAAAATCAGAAGGATGGCAAAGACAATATACGACAGCTGCAAAAATCCCATTTCTGAAGAGCATAAGTCCAGCGCCTGACCTAAGTGCCTTTGAGGCCAAAACGAATAAAAAAATATATTTATTTCTACAAAATATTAATACAAAAAGTTGATTTTGAAAGGTTTATATAGTATATTATAAGACTGATGGCGAGATTCCTAAATGTTTATGTTTTGTAAAGTAAGAAGTACCTTGTTTTGTTCTTTAATATTTTTTTTTTATAAAAATATAAATAAACTCTATTGTTTTTCATTTACTCAGAACACAATTACATACATTAAGACATAAAATTACATTCATAAACCTAGGATATACATAATCCAAAATATGCTCACTCAACCACTCGCACGTCGAATCGACGTATCTTTAGTGTATCTTTAGTGTACAGTGAAATATGGTTATCTATCTAGGGTTAACGTCAAAAAAGATGTGAGTGACCCGTTTAATTTATTTAATTAATGTAACATAGAAAACTCTTAGACCCAGACAAACAGACATGTTCATGCACACAAATATTTGTCTTGTGCGGAGATCGAACCTCGGAGCCAAAGTGGCCATTGCTAATCATTCAACTATCGAGCTCGTCTTTTATTATTACTACACTCTTATTTTACCTATGTAAATACCAGACAGTTTTTCCAATATTCGTATTGTTTGGTAAGGTTGCTTGAAAGAAATTACATAGCGATATGGCTGCTTAGTGTATTACATATTTTTAGGGTTCCGTACCCAACGTACGTGTTCAGTCTAATCGAATACGCAAGTGGGTGTTGGTTTTAGGGTGTAAGTGGTTCATCAACATAAGGAACCGTATTACTAAGGCTCCGCTGTCCGTCCGTCCGTCTGTCACCAGGCTGTATCTCATGAACAGTGATAGCTAGACAGTTGAAATTTTTACAGATGATGCTTTTCTGTTGCCGCTATAACAACAAATATTAAAAAAACAGAATAAAATAAATATCTAATGGGGCTTCCATACAACAAACGTGATTTTTTTGCTTAGACTCGTGGTAGACGCTTGAAATACTCACATAATATTTAGTTATGTATTCACTTGAAAGATAAATAATTAAATAAAAAAGAAACAATTATTTAAGGGGGGGCTCCCATACAACAAATTTGATTTTTTTGCCGTTTTATAGATAATGGAATCATTCGTGCGCGAGTCCGACTCGCACTTGGCCGGTTTTTTTTTAAATGATAGGGGGGCAAGCGAGCACGTGGGTCACCTGATGGAAAGCAATCACCACCGCCCATAGAAATCAGCAACACCAAGGGGTCGCCGATCCGTTGCCAGCCAGTTTTAAGGGAAATATTGACTGTGTTCTTGAAGGCCCCCATGTCGTACTTATTTGGGAATACAGCTGAGGGAAGTTAATTCTTACGTGTAGTAATAATGTTGATTATCAACTATATTATAAATACTATAGATTTGGCATACCCACACTAAATTGAATAATGACGATGAATGATAATGACGAGCTCGGTGGCGTAGCGGTCAATGACGCGGCTTCGATACCAACGCTCGTGGGTTCGATTCCCACACAGGACAAACATTTGTGTGCATGAACATGTCTGTTTGTCTTAGTCTGGTGGGTGTTTTCTATGTATCATAAGTATGTATTTACAAAAAAAAAAAAATATTTACGTATGTTTATCAGTTGTCTAGTACCCATAACACAAGCTTCGCTTATTTCGGGGCTAGATGGCGCTGTGTAATTTGTCTGACAATATTTATTTATAATGCTCGATGGCGTCGTTGCGTGTGTCAGTCTAATCGATCACGCAAGTTAAGCAACGTCGACCGTAGCCTGTCCATAGACGAGTTTATTTATCTTGAGTTCCTCCGTGCTTCGGAGGGCACGTTAAGCTGTCGGTCCCGGCTGTGGTAATTTTTTTTTTTTTTTTTTTAATAGATGATAGTCGTTAATCCAAGTTAGTGAGCTTTAGGAGGCTTGAAAACACTGGTCTCCGCCAACTCGCAGTTGAGCAGCCTGGTGGAGTATGCTCTAAGCCCCTTCGATTTAGGGGAGACCCGTAAACCAGCAGTTGGATGAACAAGGGTTGTCGACGATGATACTAAATTGCGTTCGAAAAAGGTTTCCGTCGTCTGGGAGATCAATGACTATCAAATTCAATTCAAATTCAAATTCAAATTCAAATTCAAATTCAAAATTCAAATTCAAATTCAATAAAAATCAAATATCGCTATCCTTATCATCTCGGCGCTTTAATATACTTGCTATTTCATACTGTACATAATTGGAGCAATAGCATCTTTTTTTCTTGCAAAAAATATAAAATTAACCTTATATAAGTGTTAACATCCGTGGCCGTGTGGTTTCCGGCAGACTAGAATAGAATCGCTCCGTCTCTTCCCGTGGATGTCGTACAAGGCGACTAAGGGAAATACATTATCAAACATCGATCAGGCCTCCCCAACACGTCTAGCCAGCGTGGGGAGTGTAGGCCAAATCCTCCTTCCGTCTGGGACGGACGAGAGAGGGTCGTGCTCCTGTAGTGGAGACTAAATTGACCTGATGATGATGATGAAGTGTTAACATCAAATATTTATGTGTACTTTAGTGTGATATGTGATCAAGAAATCTGAACGACCATATTAACTTTTCTAATGTAACTTTATGACGTTTGACAGAACTTTCAGTCATTTGGCAGAGTGCACGAAACCAATTCGAATTTAGTATTCATCGACGAGCTCGGTGGCGTAGCGGTCAATGACGCGGCTTCGACACCAACGCTCGTGGGTTCGATTCCCACATAGGACAAACATTTGTGTGCATAAACATGTCTGTTTGTCTTGGTCTGGGTGTTTTCTATGTATCATAAGTATGTATTTACAAAAAAAATGTATTTACGTATGACTATCAGTTGTCTAGTACCCATAACACAAGCTTCGCTTACTTTGGGGCTAGATGGCGCTGTGTAATTTGTCTGAAGATATTTATTTATTATTTATTTATTGTTAAGAAGACAGGACAACGTGTGTCTGGTCAGCTAGTTTACAGTCAATGTAATAATTTGGTCATTATTTATAATGGCCGGCCAATGTAATAAATTGTCAATTATTAATAATTAAGCTTACTTGACACCCACATTCATCATCTAGCTTGACGGAGCTCCGCTCCTATTCCCGATGACAGGACACAAGAAAACCCTAACCTAACCAAAATCAACTCAAATCTAACCAAAATAGTGTTGCCCAAATGCAAGAACAAGACGAGACTTAGCTAGTCTTGGTCTTGGTCTTGCGCCAATACATCTGGTCTTGGTCTTGGTCTTGGTATTGCACTCCCAGTCTTGGTCTTGGTCTTGCAGCAAGAGTCTCGCAAGTCTTGCAAGTCTCGCAATTACCTATTAGCCTATTGCTATTTACTAAACGTTACTTTAGAGCTAAGAACAACGTAACAGAGTACATAGATCTTATTGCACGCTTTTTTATTTTATATACACTCTTTTATATTATTCGATTAGCATTGTAGAGTATTTTTACACGTTTCAAGTATGTCAAAAGTGTCTATATTTACCAAATGGGTGACGACATATTCGGGCACTTTGTCTTTTAAAAACACACACTTCCAAAATCGCGCTTTGCAGTGAACTTATTGAACATGTTTATCTATTAGGTAATAATAATATGTAATAGTAAGTAATTATTGTAATATATGTAGTTAATATTATAATATTTACTTACTAGAATAAATTAGTATGATATCTACCTATCCTTACCGTTATCTAATTACAATATTCCTTGCGAGAGCAGCATAATGTATTCGTATCCATTCTGAGCACCCAGAAACTTATTTTATTCTTTGGAACATGTACTCTATGGCGGGAATCAAACAGTGTCAAATGTTGTGCGTGCGGTGCAGCGGCGATGATTGTATGCGATATCAGTAGAAGCCGCCGGCAGTTGTATATAGGCAGGTGTATAGCCGAATAGCTGCAAAATTTCTTTGACAGATCAGTATCCGACGATGATGATGATGATGCCGACAATAAGACGCCGCGCACTATCAAAATGCCGATGGTCAAAACTAGGGATGCACTCTTTTTTTTTATTGATATTTTCATTCTCTAATCGTATATCCTATACTCCCTGAAACGACACTAACTGCAAGACGCAAGAGTCTCGCAGGCTTAGTCTTGTTCTTGCTCAAATCTTGCACGGTCAGTCTTGGTCTTGGTCTTGCTAAAATTATGCGGTCTTGGTCTTGGTCTTGCAAAAATGCAAGAACAAGACCAAGACTGCAAGACCAAGACCGATTTTGGGCAACACTAAACCAAAACATGTTTTATTAAATTGATGTTATGTTAATGATTGTATTTGTATTTAATGTAACGATATTGGCAATTAAAAGAGTCAGCCTTGAGTTTCTTGCCAGTTCTTCTCAAGAAGCCCCGTCGCCGGAACTGGCACTTAAATTCACTTTCACATTCGAGATAGTGTGATGAAAGTGAATCTAAGCTCGGCGGATTTAGAGTAGTAATAATTTAGATACATGTTCTTATATTTAATTTGTATGACGTTTCTAAGTGCTTTATAAAGTCCAAGGAATAAAGATATTTTGATTTAAACAAGTATATATAAAAGTATAAGACTGATTATAAATATTTTGTATACTGATTTAATAACACGCAAGCACTTTTACAAAAGAGGTCTAGTCTAGTGTCTGAATAAATAATTCCATTATTTCATAAACAGTCACGCACAGACTACGCACTAGAATAACTTTGTAAGACATAGATAGAGAAAATTATAGACAAAAAATCAGATTTATTTATTGTGACATGCCTTTATGCTCTTTTTCACAAAATTTGTACGCCGGCAAGGCAAAATATGAGGGACAAATTATAATTATATAATAAACATCATATCTGTTTGCGATTGTATGTAATAGTACTCATATTTTATGCAAATAAATATATCTTTATCTCTTCATTTTTAGACAAATTGACAGTTTACATCGCATTCACACAGAAAACTCACATCATCAAGTAAGGAAATGAGACAGATGAATACGATTTTGGGTTTCGCAAAGTCGGGCAGCCTAGAAATATACTGTACCTTCCCTCATTTACACCAGAGCGTCTTTTGCTTAACTTTGAATCTAAATATCGAGCTACTTACACCCTACTTGCTTACACTTACATCCCATCTCATGTTTGTCAAGCCAACCAGGAGCCACGCTGAAGCCTGGAATCAATGATTCCAAAAATAGATCAAATATATAAATTTTGGGTCGAAAATGGCCTGAATAGCTTCGAGAAGAGAATGGCAAGGCCGCTTTTTGCTCAACTTGGCGGGGGCACTGCCGTGTCCCCAGATGACAGACATCTTCAGTTTAGTCGGTAGAGCTCCAGGGTTTATACAAGCTAAGCTAAACACAATTAACGTCAATCGAACCTGACGTTGGATTTTCGGAATCAAAAATCTGATGATAATTGGCTTCAGCTTCGGCGGTAGGGCCCTAGTCCCGTCTATACGTAGAGTCTATAAAACGTAAAGTCTATGTCTGTTGGATAAGTCTATGTATGTAAGAATTCTTTTGGCAATCTTGAAAGTAACTGACATAGAACAAAGGAAGTTTAGAAGGGTCTACGAAGTGAAATATAGTAAGAATGGCGCTATAAACCGTTTACGTCCGTAATACTAGATTTATTTGAGTCTAGAATTTAGCGCAGTTGCGGGTTTCGGCGCCAATAAAATAAACCTTGCTCTTGATTCGGTTTTGCGGTCAGTATCCGAACGCTCGAGGGTTAAATGCATAGACTTATAAATCGGCTAGACAAATATTTGTCGGAATCGGATCGTGAGCGTATATTTGGAGGCTCCTGAAATTGATACGTGACAATACAAATATTTTGTCTGAAGTGGAGTGTTGTTCAACTGGTGACCGACGGTCATTAATTCAGTTTAATTTCTCGCTGTGAGGGGTATGTTTGACAGTCGTAGACGTGCAATATTTATCACTTCTATTTTTGATGTCATTTAGATAAATAGATAGAATTTATTCGTATTACAACAGTTACACACACGTACAATAGATGACAGAATAGACATTGTTGATTGTATGTGTGTGTTGCAGCAATACAAAGGCACAATACACTTATAATTGTATTGTGACAAAGGGGCCCATAGCTCAGTGGTATTGTTGAATAAGCAACACACTGATTTTCAGCTACTAGCCGATAATATTCCATAAATTCATTTAAATCTTTGAATGGCTTCAGAAAACGTTTGGAGCAATATGATATACAGTTATTTTATTTAATAATTGTTAGCTATAGAAAACTACTCAATGAATATTTTAAGAATTATAGTGAGCGATGGTACTACCCAGCCATAACACAGTTTTTACTAGCGCGGGGGGTAGTGGTCATTGTTTTCATTGTTATAGGCACCATTTTGGATATTAATAAAAAAATATTAAATACTCTATAATAGTAATAAATAATGTCACCGTATTTATTGTAAGTGTTAAAATATGTAACAGTGTATAATCAATAATGTTAAATAAAGATTATTATTATTTATTTAATAATTGACTTTACCCGTGTGTCAATGATAACAATACCACAAAAAGAAGGTTGCATGTTATTCCAAACCATATTCTATGTATTTACAGAATTTCACGATAATCCGTTCTACTGTTTGCGCATAACTGAGTCACAGATATGCAAATTTACGCACAAATTTTCATTTTATGATATTATACTTGGGTTAAATGGTTAGCGTGTAAAGCGATAGCGGGCAGCAACTAGTCCTAACTACCCAAACAGAGATAATTAAAAGGGGTTTGACGGAGACCTACCCCAAGCGAATGGTAGACATTGGCTGAAGAAGAAGATATTTTAATGAGAGTGCGATTTAGGTAATCAACATGCGGCGTCTAGTCTCCTCTAAGTCTATGCCCGTAGACTTATAAATATTTGGACAATTTATATTTGACAAGCAAAGATATGAAGTAATTGGGTATTGGGAACGCCAATAACCAATATCCTTGATTCGCTCTTGTAGTTAATAAACGCAATCACGAATATAGAAAAATGAAGAGTCGTATTAAGTCGGACTATTAATTACTCTTATTGCTTATTGCAATAACCTTTACACTTTAGATTCTACTATTATTCTAAATGCGAAATTTAATACAATGGATATGACTGTAGATGTATAGGATAAATCTCTGAAATGAATTCTTATTTTTAATTAGTTATTTAATTTAATTTCAAATCGATCTAATTTTTCTTCCATTTACTTATGTTATTGATTATTTTCTATTATTATTATTATTTTGTGTTAATCTCTGTTTTATATTTTATTTTATTTTAAATTGGACATGTTATTAAATTTCGTCAACATAGTAGAGTTATATTTGCCCTCTCTCAAATGTTTAACGTGCAAATGTTGAACATATATTTAGGGTGTAAGTGGCTCATCTACATCTTTGAACTAAAGCCAACCTCACCTGCACGTGAGGTACCCGGCTGAATGACAAACGAGGCTCTTGCGAAAAGAGGGGTAGGTAGAGCATAGCGTATTTTTTAAGTTCACCGACTGGGGAAGACTGTGGATCTTACAGAATACCGCAGTCAAATAACAATTTCCTTGTGTTTCTGCGAGTGAGTGAGGTCAGCAGATAGAAAGAAATTAAGTAGTATAGGCTGGCAACGCATCGGCGACTCCTTGGTGTTGCAGATTTCCATGGGCGGTGGCGATTGGTTTGTTTGCCCCCCTCTCACATAAAAAAAAATTGAGACGTAATTTGATTAAAAAAAAAGAGAATGTTTTTTTTTTTTTTTTTTTATAACCGTGTTTGCATTTTTTTTATAGCGAACGAAGTAAAGCGAATAGAATAGAGATTCATAATCATCATCAGCCTGTATCTACCCACTGCTGGATATAAGCCTTCCACAATCTTTTCCACCATATACGATCCACCGCCTTCCGCATCCAGCCGCTCCCAGCCGGTCTCTTTAGGTCATCGGACTATCTAGAGGGAGGGCGCCCAATACTTCGTCGGCCTAGTCGCGGCCGCCACTCTAATACCTTCCTCGCCCATCTGCCATCACTTACTCGGCAGATGTGACCCGCCCATTGCCACTTCAGCTTGCAAACTCTGAAGGCTATGTCGACAACTTTAGTTCTCCGTCGAATTTCTTCGTTCCGGATTCGATCCCGCAGAGAAACCCCGAGCATAGCCCTCTCCATCGCTCGCTGCGCGACCTTTAGCCTGTGGACCAGTCCGATTGTCAGTGTCCAAGTCTCTGCAACATATGTCATTGCAGGGAGGACGCACTGGTTGAAGACTTTAGTCTCCAAGCATTGGGGTATTTGTGCGGCGAAGATGAACCGAAGCTTTCCAAAAGCTGCCCAGCCCAGTCGAATGCGTCTATCGATCTCTTTATTGAATTACCCCGGCCAAGCTGTATGGAATGTCCGAGGTAGACATAGTCTTTAACCACTTCAATAGCGGCATTCTCTACTATAACCGGGCTAGGGATAACAAAGTCGTTGTATATGACTTTCGTCTTGTCGAAATTCATCCCCAGCCCCACACGTCGAGAAGCAGCATTGAGATCGACCAACATACGCCTGAGATCCTCCAGCGATTCATCCACGTCGTCGGCAAACCGAAGGTGTGAGATGTACTCGCCATTCACACTGACGCCCCGGTTTTTCCAGTCCAGTATCTTGAATACGTCTTACAGAGCAGCGGTGAATAGTTTTGGGGAAATGACATCTCCTTGACGTACTCCCCGCTGCAGCTGGATAGGCTTCACTGCTGGTCCTGGACGCGGACAGTCATTGTCGCAGCGCTATATAGCCATCTCTGCACCTCGATATTGCGGTGGTCGACTTGGCATCGCTGTAAGGATTCCAGAAGAGATCAAGTTTCGATGGAGTCCAAGGCTTTTTCATAATCCACAAAAGCCACACAGAGCGGCAAATTGTTCTCTGTGGTTTTCAAAGTGTTTCCTGCCGACATCGTGTAGTGTTGTCCCTATTCTGTCTGATGCCTCGTCCATGTCCGCAGTGGTTTTCAACGAATCGAATCGGTTTTGAAGTTCCAGTTGGAACTTTTCTGAAGCTTGAGTGATTTGAGGAAGAGTTGGACGTAGATTCGACTTCATCCTATGATATGAATAGGGATTAGATACTCAATAACAACTTCCTGGTTTCAAAATCCCAAATGAGGAATATACTCGTACGTCGCCTGAATTCCGCCATTTGGCCCATAAATTTATTAATAATAATAATAATTATATAAATGTATTTTTTTTTAAATATTTATATTTAAAAATGTAAAAAAAAGAGAAGAATCACTACATAGTATAAAACAAAGTCGCTTTCTCTGTCCCTATGTCCCTTTGTATGCTTAAATTTTTGAAACTACGCAACGGATTATGATGCGGTTTTTTTTAATAGATAGAGTGATTCAACTGGAAAGTTTATATGTATAATATATGCATAACATAGTAGAAAAACACTGATAATTTAGAGGTTTCTAATGTGATGTCGTAAATAAACACATTTTTTTGCTCTTTCATTGCAAACGCTGGCTGAACCCAACGAGATAGATCAAAATAATGTAGTACAGTATTGTTCACCTTAAAATGGTCTACAAAAAAGTTCGCGATGGTATATGTCTATCTCTTAGTGGTAACACACAATAACCGTTATTTTATCCTTTGCTTTTTACAAGAAATAATGCCTTATTTACGAAGCGATTTTAAGCAATACAGAATTAATCCTTATCCAATTAAGTACCTTAAATACATTGCGCATTTAATATAGATCAATATGGCCCTTCACAGCATGTAATTTAAATGAATAGTTTAGAAGATATTACACATTTAAAATGCAGGGACATAACGGCTGTGGCGGTACCGGCCGCGGAGCCGGCGGCGTGTGCCTATAACTGGGGAAGGACTGGATAGGACAAAGCGCAAAGACCTTCTGTAGTACATTTAGTATCAGCATTGCACCCGTGCGAAGCCGGGGCGGGTCGCTAGTATTAAATAAATGGAATAATAATAATAATAATAACACACAAGCTGTCCGCAGGGCAGCTTGTGTGGCGAGCTGTTGTGTGAGTAGCGACACCACGGACCCGAGTCTCCAGAGAGTCGGTCAGGGCCTTCGTATCCGACGTGTCTTCATCGGTCGGAGTGTAAAAACAAGAAGGCCCGCAGGACTCTCAGCTCTGGCTTGCCTTCATTGGCCGTCCAGAGAGGAGCCGCTAGAGCTATATGCTCCAGGGGTGGAAGTGTTAAAAGGCATCACGCCGCGAGTAACTTCGGAGAAAGCGCAGCACACCTCTCGACATCCCTGAGTCACTCACACCGGTGTTGCCCCCGGCCGTTTTCCTGGCATTTCGGGGGCCCATCTAGTGAGTGGCAAGCCACCGCCTGCCGCAAATAACTAGCAATAAAAGCAGTTATGGCAGGCGTCCGTCCCTCTTCTGTAATAGCCAGGTATTAAGTTCACCTAGATCTCATCTCCATAGCCTATTTATTTTCCATCACACTTCGCAATAGTCTCAACGCCTGCCGAGACCTGCTCATGGGTATGTCGTTCCATTGACATATCCTGGAACGGGTCACGGCGGGCGTACAACATTACATCAAACTTCTCAAAGGGGCCTCTACGCGTTGGATCCATATCCCCGCGCACGCCTATCAAATGACCGGGCTTGACCCGTGATTAAAAAGAGATACATAATAATAATATAAATTGTTTATTTGCTCACAAACACGGTATAAGGATCTTGATATATTCATTTTTCGCATGTTTGGCTGATACAGTCAGCATGCAAATTTGTATTGACTTAATATTAATTACAACTATTACTTCATTATAATCTAAATAATACGTTATCACACAAACTTAATAATTAAATTAACATTTGTTCATAATAAATACTACACATTTTTGCATAAATATATATACTATAAAAAAATTCCATTTAATAATTCATTCGTATCATAAAAGTTATACTTCTTAAGCCATTCATGCAGTCTATGTTTGAATGAATTGTGATTTTGAATTTTCATATCATTTGGTATCTTATTGTATATACGTACACACATAGCGACACAACTCTTTACATATTTAGCTGATTTAGGATTATTGGTAAATATAAGCTTCTGTGGATTCCTTTTAACTCGTGGATTTGTTGTACCCGATAATTTAAATAATTCTTTATGCTTATGTACAAAATTACAGATTTCATATATGTAAAGAGCTGGTAGTGGCAACAAACCGAAACTCTTGAACAGTGGTTTACACGACTCGTCGGGTGGAATCCCTCCTATTGCTCTCATGCATTTCTTTTGTGCAATAAATGCCCTGTGTCTATCTGTACTGTTACCCCACAAAATTAATCCGTAACGCAGAATACTTTCTACGTATGCGTGGTAGGATACAATAGCCGTTTTTGTGTTAGTTACATTTCTTATTCGGTTAAGGGCATATACAAACTGATTTAATCGTTTACTTACGTTATCTATATGCAATTTCCAATTGAGGTCTTGGTCAATTATAACACCTAAAAATTTTGTATGTGTGACTTCTTTCATTGTTGGAATATTCATTTTGAAATTGTATTTATTATATTTAGATTGATTAAATTGTATATAATTGGATTTTTCAAGATTGATTTGTAATTTATTTTCTTCTAGCCATTTTATTATTTTATCTATCGTATTGTTAATGTCAATTTCATGATTATGTATTGCCGTATTTTGGTTTTTATTTGTTGATACAATTATTGATATGTCGTCCGCAAAGAGAATACATTTATGATGTGTTATTTGAGTAAGATCGTTTATGTAAAGTATAAACAGTAGCGGACCAAGTACGCTTCCTTGCGGAACTCCGTATTTGTTTTCTTTATATTCAGATAAATACGAATGTTTCTCATTTTTTACTATTTTATTAACAACAACACATTGGCGTCGATTTCGTAAGTATGAAGAAATCCACTGTAAGGCGGGTCCTCTGAAACCATAATTTTCTAATTTCTGCAAAAGTCTTTTATGATCTACAAAGTCGAATGCTTTAGACAGGTCACAGAAAATACCTGTTGTCAGTTTGTTGTCGTTGATGTTAGTAAGTACCGTATTTATTAAGTTGTAAACTGCTAGCGAAGTCGATTTTTGCTTTTGAAACCCAAATTGATCTTTGTTAATTATTTCATATTTGTTGCAAAATTCAAGAAGTCTTTTGTACATACATTTTTCTAAAATTTTCGACAAAATTGGAATCAGTGTTATTGGACGATAATTATTTACCTCATCTTTACTGCCTTTTTTATATAATGGTTTTATTAATAGAAATTTCAGCACTTCAGGGAAGGAACCCGTAGAGAAAGACAGATTAATAAGATGTGTTAATACATCTACTAATTCAAGAACACAAGTCTTAATTATTTTTGTGCTTATTCCATCATATCCCTCTGAGTTGGTATTATTTAAAGACATGATTTCTTTCTTTACCTCGTTTACTGTCATTGGCTTAAGAAATAATGAGTTAGACAATACTGTTAACAATTAATGAAAATGAAGCATGACTACAGCGAGTCACGTGACTTCCGGCGAGCCGGCAGTGGGGTGAGGCGAGCCGAGAGCGGCCGAGCCATCGTCTCTTCACTTGGGCAGCGACATTCGAGCGTGATGGACAGTTCTCTTAGCATTATTCTTGTGCTAGTTAATTATTTAAATCATTAGTTACCTCTTGTTGATTATAACGGTTTTGATATACGGATACGTGATCCATTTTTCTTTTCTAAAAAACGAATTCCAGTCCTGGTTTATAATATCAGAAGTCGGATTCACTACGTGTCTTTTTCCGCTTAGTGGCTTTAGATAAATTTTTAACGGTTTTTATTTTAGATTTGTTTCGACTTAGTGCTAGTGATTTTGGTTTAGTTTGGTGTTAACTTACTAGCGTTAGGTATTTTAGTGAGTACTTTTAACATGGGGCGTACTTCTAAATCAAAGAAGAAGCGTCACCATCGCAGGTCACGTTTAGATAGGTCCATAAGTATAGTCCTGATACTAGGCGACGTCACGGCAGTCCACATGGCCGTCGTGACGGTCCTCGCAGCCAGGCGTTAGATACTAGACCAGGCGTTAGATACTAGACCAGGCGTTAGATACCAGTTAGGCGGTAGACTGAGTGCGATTGAGGATAGATTATCTATCTCTTCCTCATCAGTATCAGTACCGTTGTGTCCATCACGTGAATGTCATATGCCTCATCAGCCGGTGTCGAGCGAATCCCCACTGGATTCGCAGGCGGTAAGGCGAAAGAAACAAGCGCGACGGTTTTGCAAAAATCTATCTCCAACAACGGTAAAGATGTAGCCGACAAGATTGTGGGCGAGTTGTCATCTTTGATTCAAGTAAGATCCAACCATTATTATATCTCAAATTTTGATCCGAGTGTTGATGATTTCGGTGTTTGGTGCGATGAGGTAGAACGTGGACGGGAATCGAATCGCTGGGATGACCACGAGTGTCTATCCCGTATTGGCGGTTGTCTTAGGGGTGACGCACGCACGTGGCTCATTGATTGGGTTACTTGTAATCATTCCAGGAGCCATAATTCACGTGCTAGACACCGTGATTCATGTTCTACTCGTATACGTGGACGACGTAGTTGTTTTAGCAATGTATTAACTCAACAAATGCAACAGATTCTAGATCAATTGACATCATTGGAAGGACAGCGTCGGTTGTCTCCACCGCGGCCACGTGAGCTGAGTGGCGTTACGTCTCTGGTGACGCCGCCGCTGCAGCCGCCGTTGGCAGAGACTGCCGATGGTGCTGCCAGTCAGCGCTCTGCAGCTCTGCGCCGGGGCACTCCGTGAGTGCAGCGCGACTGATCGTATAATGGATGCTGTGCGATCCATCAATACTACGGTGAGATCTAACCAAGCTTAATATATTTCGAATTCCGATCCTACATTGGAGCGAATACGTAGAAGTGTTAGTTTTAAATCACTGGCGTGATAATGAGTGTCTATCTCGCATTGGCTATTAAAGCCTCTGTGCCCTAAGAAGCCACATATAGCAAACATTTGATATGAGCTGTAGTAAATATGTACAGTCAGTACTTATGCACTTCTATTGTATCAGTTATTGTAAGTCAAGGTCAGGTACGGCCGAGTACCAGTGAACTTAAGAGCTGTAGTAAATTTACTATTAGGTACTGGCACAAGTAAAGCGTGTTGTTTTGGAGTTTGTTAAATATTTGAATAGCTTTACTTCGCATTACATCATTAAGATGGGTAGTATACGATTCAACAAGGGATAAGGCTTGAAGTATGCATCTACTAAAATTTCACTTCTTGATTAGTATTGAAGGTGATTGAAGGGAGCTTTTTAAGAAGCCTTTGGAAACAACGGGTTTCAAAGTCGTTAAAAAGCGAATCAATGACTACATGGGGTCGAGTGGAAACGACGCGGAAGAACCTGCGAATTTATGCAATGAGAGATTTTGTTATTGTTAGCAAGACTCAGATTTCCGTTAAACTGATTTCAGTATGAAAGACCCGTGCCGAGTAGTCGGAGAGCTTCTACATCGCCGCTACGAGTTGGAGCCGATAGCGGGCTTCACCGAGAAGCGCGCACGGCAGATGCTGCTGAACACATGGTCCAGTGGCGCGATGAATGGGCGCCAGACGCGTGCGCTGCGTTCTTGGATGGCGGTGAACTGAAGACCGTACATGTCTGCGTGGCGCTGCCATGGACTGACAACCAGCATGTCTGCGTGGCTCTGCCATGGACTGACAACAAGCATGTCTGCGTGGCGCTGCCATGGACTGACAACCAGCATGTCTGCGTGGCTCTGCCATGGACTGACAACCAGCATGTCTGCGTGGCGCTGCCATGGACTGACAACCAGCATGTCTGCGTGGCTCTGCCATGGACTGACAACCAGCATGTCTGCGTGGCTCTGCCATGAACTGACAATTACCATGTCTGCGTGGCTTCGCCATGGACTGACGGTATATTTTTAAGTCTGCGTGATACTACCACAGCCTGATCATATTCTTTAGTTAGTGTGGTACTGTCATGGACTGACTAAGGAGTAGTGCGGGGCATAGCGATTGCATTACAAAACTAAATGCGTTTGTTATGCGCACAAATGCTAGAGATCCGGAGCTCTGACATTTGTGATATCATGTTAATGTTATTATTTTCCTTCTCTTACTATAATAGTGCCCCAATAGTACAATAAATAATAGTTTGGTCATAATGTAATATCGCCCTGCGATAGAGATTGCTGTAACGAATAGATCGTTTGAAACGCCTTCTAAACTTGGCTCATAGTTTTACATGCGATGGTTTGAGTGCACGCTTACGATCGTATAATGAAACCATTAGAGCTTTTGATGTTTTTTGCAATTTTGTAACAAAACGTATATTTCAGAAAATGGTGACTCTGCTGGTAGTCTCCTACAGCCCGAGGAGGTGCTTCCCCAAGATCATGCGGTCGAGCACGCCTCGCAGTCAGGAGAGGCCGTGTTAACAATTAATGAAAATGAAGCATGACTACAGCGAGTCACGTGACTTCCGGCGAGCCGGCAGTGGGGTGAGGCGAGCCGAGAGCGGCCGAGCCATCGTCTCTTCACTTGGGCAGCGACATTCGAGCGTGATGGACAGTTCTCTTAGCATTATTCTTGTGCTAGTTAATTATTTAAATCATTAGTTACCTCTTGTTGATTATAACGGTTTTGATATACGGATACGTGATCCATTTTTCTTTTCTAAAAAACGAATTCCAGTCCTGGTTTATAATAATACTTTATTCGTGTAATATGCCGATTATTATTTGATACAGAACCGTCAGCCAATCCAGTAAAATGATCATTAAGGGCAGTAGCTATTGAGATTGGATCAGTATGAATCATGTCATTTATGTACCTGTATAGGCCTGTATCTATTTCTTGTGGTTACATTATCTTGACTAGGTGATTTAGGGTTTCGTCGGCATGGAGCGCATGTCCAATTATTTTTCCGATCCACTTCCATTAAGTATAATAATTTTGAGGATATATTACAACAATCTATGTGGAAAGTAGACTTACATGATGAACAGTTAAGGTACTCTCTGTTAATAATTGATTCATTACATCTGTCACAGTTTTTCGCCATGGTTTGAATAAAATAAAGAAATAAAAAACCATGTATTTCAAATCACCGTGTAATCCGTACGCAATCGTCGCGTCCCGTGCCGTGGTGCGATGATGATTCAGCCAGGCGACAAAATTTAAATATTTTTAAACTTATTTTGCTTATATCTTCTTAATTTTAACACTTTTTGTGAAATAAAAACCTCAATTTTTTTTATCGAAGTCACAATTACTCAATTTTTGCTGTGTAAACTTGAAATTATAGATATTTATATGGTTTTTTGAATAAACAACACGCAGCAAGTTCAAATCGATGTTCACTTTACGACGGCTTCGCGCGTATCTGAACGCGCGTACTTAAATACATACTTATAATACAAAGAAAACACCCAAGCCAAGACAAACAAAATATGTTGATGCACAAATATTGTCAGCAAAGTTTAAATAAATAAATAAATATTTTCCAGACAAATTACACAGCGCCATCTAGTTCTCAATTAAACGCAAAGCTTGTACTATGGGTAGGTACTAGATAATTGATAAATGTACTTAAATACATACTTATAATACAAAGAAAACACCCAAGCCAAGACAAACAAAATATGTTGATGCACAAATATTTGTCTAGACTCTAGACAAATATTTGTGCATCAACATATTATCTAGACTCTAGAACGTGGACCCGCGACCTCGAAGTTAAAGTAGCCATTGCTCTACCATCGAGCTCGTCAAATAACTAAATATAATATTTATTATTTTACTCTAAAATCTGGCAACCCTGTTCATAAGTTTGACAATATAGCAGTGGCGAAGGTGCTATACAACGCTTATGTCCGCAGCAAGCTTGAATTTGCAGTTATAGTCTGGTCTCCTTATGAGACCAAATATGACATTATTATTGAGAGAGTCCAGCGTAAATTTACTCGCTGGTTATATAAGAAGTGCTATGGCTATTACCCTTTTATGTACCCTTCTTTGTTTGTCTCCGGCATGGTTGAGATGGAAACGCTTGCGCTTAGAAGGCAAATGCTCCTTATTAAGCACTATCTTTCTGTGCTACTTCACAAGGTTGATAGCCCACGTGTAATAGAGAAATTATCTCTTTTGGTTCTTTCCCGTATACCCCAGGATAGTTCGGGGGCAGTAGCGCCACGCCGACGACCTCGCTTACTGCAGCGGCCCATTGCGCGCACCAAGCATGCTTCCGAAGCCCCCACAGCCCGAGCAATACGACTGATCGGGGACATTCTTGCTCAGTATGAAGATTTCGATCTTTTCGCCGACAACCAACAATGTCTGCATGACGGTGCCTATAGATTTTTTAATCATGCGATATTTAATTTGGACATGTGACCATAGCTATACAAGTAGCTTACGACATGTCATTTTTTATTTTATTTTTTGACTATGTGACATTGAATATTCATAATTATGTATTAATTGTATTTTTTTTTAATTTAAACTTGTAATGTAATTTAATTTAATAATTGATTTTAATGTGAACTTGACATTATTTTTTGTTACATTGTTGTATTGGGTGAATTTACCTGTAATGATAATGTAGTTCAGAATGAATAAATAAATAAATGATACAACATTGTTGTATAATGGATTATAACAACAATAATAATAATTACACGCAAACAAACTGCAATTACATTCGCTTCATGGTCAATGACTGTTGGCACAAATACAACAAAAGGATTTATATATACAACTAATTGACCCGACAGACGTTGTTCTGTATTCTTAACAATGAAAATTGAATACGAATTGGTTTCGCGCAATCTGTCAAATGACTGACAGTTCTGTCAAACGACGACTGTAAAGTTACATTAGAAAAGTTAATATTGTCGTTCAATTTTCTTAAATTTTCTAATTTTCCACGCATCTTTATTATTTTTGGGGTGTAAGTGGTTTATCAACATATTTGAACCTAAGCCAACTTCACCTGCACGCGGTAATTCCTGCTGACTGACAAATGAAGCTCTGGCGCAAAAGAGAAGAGGGAGCGTAATTTGTAAGCTACCCGATTGGGGAATGTACCTCCACCTCACATAATACCGCAGCCAAATAACAATTCCTTTGAGGGTTGTTGTTATCCTGCGAGTGAGTGAGGTCACCAGAAAGGAAGGCGATGCTGCGTTGGCAGCGGAGGTGGCGCGCGAGCGACATTTTATGTCGCGAGCTAAAATGGCTACAGTAACCTCTCCACACCAGGCTGGTCGTATGCTCGTCTACCACCCGATGTAGTATTAAAAAAAAATCTATAATAAGAACCTTCTTCTGATAATAACAAATCAATACATATAATAAAATCGTAACTGGCCGCTGTCTGTACATTGAAGATATTTAAGAAAAACTAATATAGGGGTGCTTTATGAACGTAATAGAACCCAAAACAATGATTTTTAGAATTTTTGTCTGTTTGTCTGTTTGTCCGTACGTTTGTGCACGCTAATCTCAGAAACGGCTTAACCTATTTGAATGCGGTTTTCACTAATGCGTTAAGGTTTGCTCAAATTAACATTTAGTGTTTCTTTCATTTCAATCGGTTCATAAACAAAAAAGTTATATCAGTCTAAAAAATCACAAACTAACACAAACTAATTCGTTGAATTGACTGAAACTTTTCAGTTGAATTGACTGAAACTTTATAAAGGTATTATGTTATCATCGTTAAAGTAAATAATACAATGATAGAGATGCTTAGAGATCGTAGCGCTAACGCAAGTTAAGCAACCCCTGTAGTGGTTCCAACTAGGATGGGTGCCCACAATTGGCGTTGTTGTAATTTTTATACATATCCACATCCGTGACCACGTCGATATTCACATCCACATTCTCACCCACAACCAAGCGGACAAAGTCGCGGGCACAGCTAGTACAACATAAAAAGAAATAGTGAAAACGGTCCATCCGTTCACGCGTCACGCCGTGACCAAGGGAAATAGGGATTCATTCATATATATATATAGATTATTAGCACATAATCCAAGATCCCTGAGCCGCCAGACGTGACTTATTTTCTGAAGAACCAAATGTGCATGATTGAGTAGTATTGGATGTACTATGATCGTATATAATACCTGCTACCTTGGCCAGACGGTATATGTTGTTTTGTTCATCAGGAAATAAGTGACGTCTGGCGGCCGTGGGATCTTCCTCTAACAGAGTTAGTGATGTTATAGACGTGATTCCTTATTAAAAATCATTGTAGTAGCAATTGAAACAACTAATATGAAACATTTTTACAAGGCTTTAAGGCGTAGGTAAGAGGTCTAGTCCGCCGCCAACCGGCAGTTGAGCAGCGTGGCGGAGTTTGCACTAAATGCTTGCCTGTAAAGTCGGTTTACGGGCTATAATTTGATGATAAGGTCATAAGAAACATAGGCCGATCGTGCCTCTCTGCCGCTTGTTCCTCACTCTCACTTGCACGCTCGGCTCAGGCGGAACGTGACAATGACTTTTACGTGCGTCCAGCCGGCATTGATGAGCTCGGTGGTAGAATGCAATGGCCACTCCGAGGTCGCGGGTTCGATTCCCACACAAGAAGAACATTTGTGTGCATGAAATTGTATGTTTGTCTTGGTCTCGTTGTTTTCTATGTATATAATGTGAAATTTATTTAATAGGACTGGCGCACTAAATAAACAATTGTGTTGCTCTGTAAACGAAGAAACGACAATTCGAGTTTATTTATTAAATGTCCACTATTTTCCACATTCACTTCACATTATTAAATTATTTATTTATTGTACAAAAACCACACTGAAATTAATATAATTCTCCACCATATTGTTTTTTTTCTGACAAGTCACTCGACATTCATCGGCCATCGACACAAACGCACCAACCTCGCGGCGAATTCAAAATTGAAGATGTACATTATCTTTACATCTTCCCCCCTTGCTGTAGAAAATTTTCAGGAAATTTTCACTAAACAATGTCGTTCTCTCTTAATTCATCCTTCTCTGATATAGGAACTGGGATAAGTTTGGTAATATGGAAAAGATTTGATTCAGTTTTTGTGTGACCTGTATCTATTCTGAATATTGAATTTGAAATTTTTTGTATAATCTCATATGGTCCAATTTTTAGTTCATCTAATTTTTTCCTGTTTAACTTGTTTCCATTTTCTACATACACCATGTCTCCTACGTTAAATTCCCAATATTTTCGATTTTTGTCAAATAGTGTTTTGTTGTATTTGTGAGATTTTATTGTATTCTCCAGTGCTATTTTCTTGTCTTTAATCCAATTAATGCTTGATTTTTCACTCTTAAATTCATTTGGCAAAATTGTAGTGTCTGTACCATATAAAAGATAACTTGGGGTAAATCCAGTAACTGTGTGATTAGTATTATTATATTTTTTTACACATTCATGAGCTATTGTTGTCCAAGATCTCTTTTCTCCTTTTTCATTTATTGTGCATCTGATTTTGTTCACCAATGTTTGATTTAATCTCTCATTTAAGCCATTAGAGAATGGTGCATTTACAGCTGTAAAAACCATTGGTATTCCTTTGTCCTTCATGAATTTTTTGAACTCTTTGGAGTTGATTCCTGGATATTGGTCGGTGAGAAGCATGCCAATGTCCTCTGTTTCTGATATATTTTTTACTAATTTTATAAAATCTGTTGCACTCTGAGTCTTTGAGGTTAAAATAAATGCGTATCTTGTAAAATGGTCTACTAACAGATGTAGATATTTTTTTGTAGATCTTGAACCACCAAAACCTCCAATTGTATCTAAGGAAATAATTTCAAAAGCCTTTGTAGCCGGACCTAGCTGAGACATAAAGCCATATTTGTCAAGTCCACGTGATTTATTTTTTATACAAATTTCGCAACTTCTGCAAACCTTTTTTATATTCTTCAACAAATTATTTGTAGTGTAGAAAGGACTAATCATTTTTTGGATTTGTCCTATTCCTATATGACATAATTTTTTATGTATGTCCTTTACAAGTTCAATACTATATTCTTCCGATATAATTATTTTATCTCTTTTCTTGATTTTTTTCAAATATACACTATGTTTTTCAATAAGTTTATTTTTATTATTTTGTATTTCTTCGTTTTTATTTTGATCTGTTATAATATCTTCTAATTTTACCAAGTTAACAATTTTCAATTGTTCATCTGTATTTTCACTTGATTCCAACACTGGATTTCTACTTAGGCAGTCTGCTTCTAAATTTTGTTTTCCTGGAGCATATTTTATTGTAAAATCATATTGTGATAGGTAATATGTTAAGTCACCAAGCTCTTCGTCGGTTCTTGATTTCAGATTCATATTTTCTAATGGTTTGTGGTCAGAATAAACAGTAAACATTCTTCCTATTAACCAGTATTGCCAGTATCTTACAGCTTCTTTGATCGCTAGACATTCTAAATATATTGCTTTTTTTTTCTTTTGGGTTTCGTTAAGTTTTTTTGAAAAATAAGCCACTGGTTTTTCTGTTCCATTGGGTTGCATCTGTTTTAATATGGCTCCAACGCCTTTTAATGAAGCATCTGTATAAATATTAATTGGTAAATTTGCATCAAAAATTTCCAGAACTGGTTGGCTGCAAAGTAGGCTTTTTATAATTTCAAATGCTTTTTGGCATTCATTAGACCAAACAAACTTTTGATTTTTTCTAAGTAAATTATGTAATGGGTCTAATATGATTGCACTCTTTGGTATGTATTCATTGTAAAAATTAATTTTCCCTAGAAATTGTCTTACATTTTTTTGTGTTTTTGGAATAGGAAATTCCTTTATCGAAATCAAATTATCCTTCACTGGTTTTATTGAATTGTTGTGAATTATATGACCCAGATATTTTACGGAGTCTGATGCAAATGTGCATTTTGTAAACTTTAATCTGAAACCTTCTGCTTTGATTGCTTCTAATAACTGTGTTAGATGATTAATATGATCTAAAAAACTTTCTGAAAAAATTAAAATATCATCAATATAGTTCACGGCAAAATCAGTAAGTTTATACTTTCTCAATATGTTACTCAATATCCTCTGAAAAATCGCCGGTGACGTCTTTAGACCAAACGGCAGGCAAGTCCATTGGAAATGTCCTTCTTGTGTTACGAAACCTGTTTTCTTTCTATCTTCGATTCGTAAAGGAATAGCCCAAAATGCTGAATTGATATCCAAACTTGAAAAAAATTTACAATTCCTGGTCTTTGTCATAAGGTCTTCAATTAAAGGAAATGGTTGAGCTTGAGGGACTACTATTTTGTTCAAGTCTCTAAAGTCAATACAGAGTCTGGATTTTCTGTTTTCTTCTTTTTTATATGCTAAAGTTACCGGTGCAGCAAATGGACTGTAGGATTCTTCTATCAATTTGTTATCTAATAAATATGCTACTTGTTCTTCTATTTCTTTTTTGTCTTCCATTGTGCATCTGTAAGGTCTCTTACAACAATATTTATCCACTATCAAGTCTATCCTCGCTTCATATCCACTAACAGTACCAACATCATATTTTTTTTTTGCAAAAACTGACTTATATTTGTTAATTAGTTTATTGATTTCTGATTTTTGATGCTGACTTAAGTGATTTATCTTTATTTCAAAATCTTCTTCTTTTATGTGCTCGTTGAAATTTATTTTGCATTCTTTAGCTATATTATTCTTCTTTTCTTTATTTTTTAATTCAGTATTTGTTTTCATATGTTCAATTTTGTTTTTGTTTTTATTTTTCAGGTATTTTTTCTGTGTTATTTTCAAGTCTTCATTTTGTGTTAGTCTGAACATTTTTATCATGTCCAAACCAATCAAAAAATCATATTTGAAATTTTCTTCATCAATGATGTATACATCAACCATATTTTCCAATTCAAAAATTTTTATTTTTAAAGTCGTCAAACCATTTGCTTTTGTAACACCGTTAATTGTTACTAGATCTGCTTCATTCAAGCAGTTTCCTTTTCCTTTTAGTTTCAACAATTTGGAATTAATCAGGGAAACATTTGAACCCGAATCGTAAACTCCATATGTTTCCAACTTATCATTCAACAGTAGTTTGACATTTATTAACGGTGTTACTATTCGTTTTTTTGATCAGTTTCATTTAACTCGGCTTCTATCACTGAATTGTTTACATGTTTAATGAAACTTTTCTTTGGCTTATCCTCCTCTTTGATTCTAAACCAACATACGATTTCAGGATGATAACGAGTGCCTTTATTTAATTTTTCACAAATTTTACATGGGTTTAATTCTTCATTATTATTATTATTTCTTGGAATTCCATACCTTTTTTTAGCTATAAAAGTTTTTTTATTAACCAAGTGTTCATATTTGTTTACTTCATTAAATAAATCCACTGTATCTTTTAGTGCTTCTCTATCAATTTTATTAAGTATAAATTCAGGTAAACCCGCTGCAATAAGATCTACCAAAGTGCCCATATCTATTGTTCTTCTCATATCCAATAAAAGTTTTTCTTTTCTCATAGCATAATCCAATAATGAACCATCTCTGTATTTAAATAATAGAGCGTAAGTAACTGGATTCCAACCTTTGTTAGCAAATGTTTCACAAAATTTATTTTTCCATATTAACCATTCTGAGTTTATCGTTAGTTTTATTATCATCGAACTATACCAATCTACACAACTCTTATCCATAAATAATCTGAGTATTTCAATTTTTTTCTCATCGGTCGTGACATCAAAACGTAAACATTCTTTTTCAAAAATATCAATCCACTGACCTGCATTTGTATTTTTGCTTGTCCATTTTTCAATTACAAACTTTTCTGCAATATTTTTTAAGCTCTGCTGTTTACTTGCTTGTGTATTTTCTATCAATTTTTCAAATAATTTCTCCAATTTATCTGTTTCTTTTTGTTGTCCAATAATATGTTTTTCTTCATTCAATTCTTCTAGAAACTGATTTCCAAATTGCAAATTACCATCTTCATCCATATAAGTTTTTCTTAACTCTTCTGTCATAGTTATCCATATATTTCTTGTTTGGTATCTTTTCGCTAAACTATTTTTCACTTTGTTGTAAGCAGCTGTTTTTATTATATCTTTATGATGACCAGCTGACTGCAACTCTTCTGGTATTACATATATTTTATTATCACATGTAGTTATTGAGGTTATGCAATAATTGTTTGATTTCCCATCACTTGTAGGTAATAATCTAAATTCAAAACGAAGTTTCTCCATTATGTTTCATTTCATTTCATTTATTCACATAACAATATTACAATTGTATTTGAATTTTTGCTTATAATCTAAAACATTCAATAATATGTAGGTTGTTGCTATGTCCTTTTATATAAACAGTATTGTCGTTTTATAATGTGAAATTTATTTAATAGGACTGGCGCACTAAATAAACAATTGTGTTGCTCTGTAAACGAAGAAACGACAATTCGAGTTTATTTATCCACTATTTTCCACATTCACTTCACATTATTAAATTATTTATTTATTGTACAAAAACCACACTGAAATTAATATAATTCTCCACCATATTGTTTTTTTTCTGACAAGTCACTCGACATTCATCGGCCATCGACACAAACGCACCAACCTCGCGGCGAATTCAAAATTGAAGATGTACATTATCTTTACATGTATAATAAGTATGTATTTACAAAAAAAAAATATTTAAGTACATTTATCAGTTGTCTACATAACACAAGCTTTGCGCTTAATTTGGGCTAGATTGCGCTGTGTAAATTGTCGAGAAATATAAATATAAATATAAATATAAATATAAATATAAATATAAATATAAATATAAATATAAATATAAATATAAATATAAATATAAATATAAATATAAATATAAATATAAATATAAATATAAATATAAATATAAATATAAATATAAATATAAATATAAATATAAATATAAATATAAATATAAATATAAATATAAATATAAATATAAATATAAATATAAATATAAATATAAATATAAATATAAATATAAATATAAATATAAATATAAATATAAATATAAATATAAATATAAATATAAATATAAATATAATATATTCATTTATTTATAAGACATTTGCACGTCAATATATTTATTAATAGAATGTCTAAATATTCGTTAAACTATGGCATATCCAATGACAGATCTCGACAGATTGGTGGTTCATTGTGGGTGGTTCAGAAAATTGGCAGTTGGACGGACGTGGCACTACTCGTGACATAGGTACTGTTTATCAATATAATATTTATCTGATATAGCTGGGATATTAAGATGGAAATGTATAGAGCGATGGTCTTTAAGTATTCATTTTTATATTATCAGAAATAGTTTTTTTTTTTTATATAATACTACGTCGGGTGGCAGACAAGCATACGGCCCGCCTGATGTGAAGCGGTTACGTAACCGTATTAACGCTCGCAACATAATATATCACTTGCGCGCCGCCACCTCCGCTGCCAATGCAGCATTTCCTTCTTTTCTGGTGACCTCACTCACTCGCAGGAACACAACAACCCTCAAGGGAATTGTTATTTGGCTGCGGTATTCTGTGAGGTGGAGGTACATTCCCCAGTCGGGTAGCTTACAATTACGCTCCCTACCTCTCTTTTCGCCAGAGCTTCGTTTGTCAGTCAGCAGGGTGCACCGCGTACAGGTGAAGTTGGCTTTGGTTCAAAAATGTTGATGCACCACTTCCACCCCAAAAACCACTTATAGGCCCCTGGATACTTGTAGGGACTTAGAGCGTTTGTCGATTACGGCTCCGGGGTTTTGAAGGTCCGAGGAAGCGGCCTTTATATTAGTAACACGAACCCTTTTTGTCCACCCCTCTATGATCCATTGTCCGGATTTTTAGACAAGTCTTAAGACGTGCACGCACGCACGCACTAATTTGTTATCAAATTTGTTATTTAATAACAGCATCGTATAATATATTTTTTCAACACCTTTGCTCGTAAAGCTGATGTAATTCCACCGGTTTTAAATATGTAAAGCGGGTCATAAAAAACGCGTGTGTTACCAAAGCAAATAGTTAAGTTATAGTCCATACAAATTCCCTAACAGTATTATTTGCCATTTCGCGCGCTGTTGCTATTCAAATTTCGAACTAATCGCCGCACGGCGCCAATCAGTAGGCAGCGCTAGCGCGCTGTTAAAATGGCGGGAAAGCAACAGTGTGCATTCACAGATTGAGTTTATTTAAAATAAAAAAAATCAGTTTATTCGGTAATTTAAAAACTTGGCTGCACGCTCTAAACATAACTACGTATCATTTTAATAATTGTAATTTCACTAACTGTTTCAATAATTAAAAATGAACAAAATATATTTTTTTTTCTGTTTCCTCGCAAATGTGTTGAAAAACGTCGGACGATATACGTGCGTATTGGTTATAACATGCTCGGCTCAATTACGCCCTCGCCTTCGGCTCGGGCTGAAATTCCGCCTCGCATGTTATAACCATCATAACGCACTAATATCGTAATGTACTATAACAGTGTTATACGTTTAACTTAATGATGGGTCTTTTGGCAGCACTCTAACGTAGGGTACCAATCATTTGTCAATTCATAGCATCTTTGATATTTTTTCTGACACCAGATTTCGCTAGGTAGGCGTCGGGTCCAGATTGTCAAATTGTACTGAATTTTTTGACAGTGAAACTTCAAGACGACAAGACAACACAAGACGTCAACAAGACATTTGACAAGATGCTATGAATTGACAGATGATTGGACCCTACGCTACAGTGCTGCCAAAAGACCCTCATTGTTAACGCCCTCCTCTAATACAAACTGTTCCAGATTGGAGTTATGGAGTCAGAGGGGAGGTGAGGTTAATACGAGAGCGGCAGGGAATGGCCATACAGAATGCTTAGTGCGAGGTTTTTATTCGCGTTCGATCATGTCTACGTAAACAAACTGATCAAGTAGACATAGAGAACTCTCATGTTGTTAATTTACCAGACGAGTGTTATATATCAAAATTATATGGCTTACTTGCTCACCTTGACGTGCTCGGTGGCGTAGCGGTCAATGACGCGGCTTCGACACCAACGCTCGTGGGTTCGATTCCCACACAGGACAAACATTTGTATGCATGAACATGTCTGTTTGTCTTGTCTGGGTGTTTTCTATGTATCATAAGTATGTATATTCATAAAAAAAATGTATTTACGTATGTCTATCAGTTGCCTAGTACCATAACACAAGCTTCGCTTACTTTGGGGCTAGATGGCGATGTGTAATTTGTCTGACAATATTTATTTATTTATTATTACATTTTGAAGTGCGTAACCCGGTTAATTTGGATAATTTAACACGCGTCTGGTAAATTCACAATATGAAACTTATTCTCAATTTGGTCGACTTGTAAACGTTAACACTTTCGAATGTGAGCAAAAAACTCGCACTAAGCAATCTGTATTATTACTTATATTGCGTTGTGGCGAAGGACTGATGCGTGAGCAAGATTATTTCATGAATTGTACTAAAAACAATATTTTTCGTTGGAATTTAATATTTACGGAATGTCATATGTTTACAATATAACGTTGTTTAACATACTGTATTAAATTCAGGAGAAGTCTTGTAAAATCTGAGGAAAATCTCGTATCAAATAAAAGGTAGGCAAGAAATGTGAATATATTAAAAATGTAATATCTTTACTTAGGATGGAAAGAGCAATGCTCGCTATTATTTCCACGTGGCAGATTCTGCGACAATCCATATTCATCCCACTGCTGGGATACGGGTCTCCCCTCAATCGAAGGAGGTTAGAGCATACTCCGCCGCCCTCCCAGACCCACGGCACAACTACTATGCTCGCTGCTCAACTGCGGGTTGGCGGAGGCCAGTGTTTTCAAGCCGCCCAAAGGTCACTGACTTGGCTTAACGACTATCATCTAATGACAGCCAGGGTCGACGCCTTAACGTGCCCTGGGTTCCCGATAAATAAACCCATGAATAGACTACTGTCGACATTGCTTAACTTGCGTGATCGATTAGACTGACACGTGCAACGACAAAGGGGGTCAAACGACATATTTACATAGTTTGGTTTCCTTATAATCAATTTCCCAGTTTCCAAACAAAGCAGCCATTTAAAATCACAGGGAATGATTGGACTAATCGAACTTTTTCTTCGTGGAACATATTCTTTTTTTAGTTCAGGAAATATTAGCTTTTGAGGCAGTCGCACAGTGTGAGCGATAATAATTATATCGCTTTATTTTGCCCGAGAGTTCCCACGATAGGCGCGTTGAAATTTGTTATTTCATGAAGATTTCAGTTTAGGTATAAAGGGGCTTTGTACTTAATATCTTAATTTAATTAGATCTATGTTTGTAGTCTCATTCAAACCTCGAGATATACAACGTGTAACTTCAAGTACGCAAAACCTAAAAATAGTTTGTTCAGAATCATGAGTGGAATCAATTCCATAATTTTCATCCATTTTAAAAGTAACTGGTTTTGAAAAATAATAATAATTATTTTTAATTGCAGTGTCTGTTATTAAATTGCGCTCGAAAATTAAGCGAGAAAATGTGAAGTAGGTAAACAAACGTAATACCGTCGCGTCCAAAAAGTCTTAAGCGCCGTGCAGAGAGCGGCGCTTACGCGTCATTGACGCGATGCTTGCTCTTTAATATTAATATTTGCCTATCGTAGCCATTGGCGCGTCTTTTTGATAAGAAAGCGCCACAGAGCTCAGAAGCTATTAGAGTTATTAGGAAAACAAAAAAGCGTTCATATCTCCGAAAATTTTTTTTTTCGAAATTATTACTTAAGTATATCAATTTATAACAATAAAACTCAGTTGGAGTGTTTGAGGTTTTGCGTACTTGGAGTTACACGTTGTATATATTACAAAAAAATATCAAATATTTTAAAGTTGACTGAATTAGATCTCTTAGAGGGATAGATCTGCCTTTGTATAGCTTTAATTTCATGTAAGCTTTCATTATTGTTTTATTTAATAGAAAAAAGATACTTTTCAACAAATAAGTTTCGTAAAATTTTACATTAAAAAAAATTTACATAATTCGCTGTTCAAATAACTGATCTACGATGTAAAAATACCTAGGTCTTTGAGTTAGAGTGAATTTTTTTTTTATACTACGTCGGGTGGCAGATAAGCATACGGCCAGCCTGGTATGAAGCGGTTACCGTAGCCATATTAACGCTCGCAATATAAAATATCGCTCGCGCCCCCACCCCCGCTGCCAACGCAGCATCTCCTTCCTTTCTGGTGACCTCACTCACTCTCAGGAACACAACAACCCAAGACACACAACAATTCAAGGGAATTCTTATTTGGCTGCGGTATTCTGTGAGGTGGAGATACATTCCCCAGTCGGGTAGCTTACAATTACGCTCCCTATCTCTCGTTTCGCCAGTGCTTCGTTTGCCAGTCAGCAGGGTGCAACGCGTGCAAGTAAAGTTGGCTTTGGTTCTAAGATTTTGATGAACCACTAACACCCCACTCAATCTTAAGTGAATAAATCAATCAGGTTAAGTCAGGTTACGTAATCTCTTTATGAGCGTATCGCATCTTTAGTAGTCACGGCCCGAGAAGAAGTTGTGCTCTTCGAAGACGTTGGAGTATATGTGGCTCATCAACATATTCTACACGTGATACACCCTACCCAAGGTCTGGTGAAGTCATTATAAGCGCGTGTGAGGAAGTACCTCCACCTCATAGAAGACCGCAGCTAAATAGCAATACCTTTAAAGGATTTTCGTATTCTTGCGACTTAGTGTGGCCACCAGACTTTAGGAGATACTGGAATAGAAGCGGGAGTGGCACAAAAAGCCCTCGGACGCACACCTATTCGCGCAATCGTTTAGATTAAATTTCATATTTTTGCAAGAAAAGAAGACGCCATTGTGCCGCTTACGTACTCAGTGAGGGAAAGAGATATTACGTAGGTATATTAAAGCGTCGAGGTGATAAGGATAGCGATGGTCACAGATCTTCCAGGTGACGGGAACCGTTTTCTGACGCAACTTAGTATGGGTATGCTATATCTATAATATTTATAACATGATAGATTATACGTAAGATAATAATACAATAGGCAGCCATCATCATCAGGTCATTTTAGTCTCCACTACAGGAGCACGACCCTCTCTCGCCCATCACAGACAGGAGGACCTGGCCTACACTCCCCACGCTAGCCAGACGGGTTGGGGAGGCCTGATCGATGTTTTATAAGTATTTCCCTTAGTCGCCTTGTACAACATCCACGGGAAGAGACGGAGTGATTCTATTCTAGTCTGCCGGAAACCACACAGCCATATCGCTACTTAATTTCCTTCAGGCAATCTTACCATAGGCATATTGGAAAAACTGACAGGCATAGGTAAAATAAGAGTGTAGTAATAAATATAGTTTAAAAAAACTAAAAAAACACGCTTTTAAAGCACAAGAGGTTGCATTGTTCCGATGATCGTATTCAAATTCCATTACGTGGCCTTTCTCATAAGTGCAAACACGACTATGATACGATATTCCATTATGGAAAGCCAGTGCCTATTTACCAGCTTCATCATCAGACCTTGAAACCTAATCGTGGTCAAAGTTAATTACAAGGCTTTTCTAAGAAATCCAAAAACAGCTATGATACGATGTTCCATTATGAAGTTCCAGTTCATATCGTCCGGCACCATCATCAGATCAGTTCGACAGTACCAAATTATTGTATTGTCATCAGAACTACTTACAGCTGACAATTTTAATTGCGCTATGATACTTGGAAGATGGTTAAATTTGTTGCCTTAGATTCCATTACATAGTTAGTTACATACCTAATAAAAGCGTATTAATAATAAAAGGAGGAGCTCGATGGCAACGTTGCGCATGTTAGTATAAACCTGATTTACAAATATTAATAGATATGGCATACCTATCTCGGCTAGGTATTATCTATTAATATTTGTAAATCATTGATCGCATCGCTTTAGATGTACCCAATCATTATTATAACGAATTAGAAGCAGGTCCTCCCCTTGCCAATCTACGTTTTTTCACCGATATGTATCTGTCTCTGTCGTCGGTATCGATTAGCGATTAAGGGCTGTATACACGGGATGAAAGAAAATGTGGGATTTAAGGTTTTAAAAATCCAAAGACCTGTCGAAGATTTCAGGAGCAGTATTAATCACTTTTAAATTGAGTTCGGTGTGTTAAAACGCGTTTTTTTTTAAAAAGTGGATTTACTTATATATTTTTGCGCTGAAATGACGGGATTTGCATTGTAATAGCAAAGACTGGTATTTTTTTAAATGAAAGTTATAATTAAACATTTAAACAAACAAACATTTCTGGACAATTTACACAGCGCCATTTAGTCCCAAATTAAGCGCAAAGCTTGTACTATGGGTACTAGATAGCTGATATTATACTTAAATACATTTTTTTTGTAAATACATACATATAATACATAGGAAACACCCAGACCAAGACAAACAGATATGTTCATGCACACAGATATTTGTCTTGTGCGGGAATCGAACCCGCGACCACGGAGTCACAGAGACCAGTGGACATTGCTAACCATTCGACCACCGAGCTCGTCACAAATTTTGTATGCTATATCTCACCTCATACATTTTTTTTTATTTCAAATTATTTATACTGCACTTGGTATCGAGACGACCCACCACACATTCCCACCACTGCGCCTCCTGTGTAGCCAGGATTAACAGCGGCGACCGACAAAAAAGGCAATGAACAATGAAGTCCATTGCAGTCCCAGGGGTAAAACTACGGCTGCCTTGGAACTTACAACGAATTTAAGCAGAAGAAATTAGTAGGAGTAAGAAGTTAACCAGGATTAACAGCGGCGACCGACAAAAAAGGCAATGAACAATGAAGTCCATTGCAGTCCTGGGGGTAAAACTACAGCTGCCTTGGAACTCACAACGAATTTAATCAGAAGAAATTAGTAGGAGTAAGAAGCTTTTGGAATTTGACTTCCCCTCTTAGCAATGTGAGAGACAGCTATATGGAAAATGAGGCATTAAAAGCCTAAAGAGATGGCTAGTCAAGTGAAGCTCAACTGCCGTGCACCACGGATTTGAAGTATCTAACACTATTAGGGACACATTAAGTAACCTTACACATAACTGCACCTGGTATATACAATTATTACATCCTACTCTTCTTTTTTATACTACGTCGGGTATCGACCAAACATACAGAAGGCCTGACGTGAACCACTCCCGCTGCAAACGCAGGAACTCCTTCCATCCTGGTGAGCTCACTAACAGAACATAACAACCCTCAAAGGAATTGTTTCGCTGCGGTATTCTGTGTAGTGGAGGTACTTCTTCAGTCGGGCAATTTATAAATACATACAATACCCTACCTTATCATCATCAGATGACCTGCATGCTCGCGTGCCCCTCCCCCAAATAAAAAATAATAATATTCATATGTTAATTGCTGAAAAATCCGTAATACTATTATTAAAACTCACGTGAGACATTATACTACATTAATTAAATAAATTAAATGGGTCACTCACGTCTTTTTGTCGGGAAAGCCGGTGTCCGGCGCGAGAGACAAAGTGTGGATGTGTCTGGACATTCGCCCTGATGAAGGTCTCCTTTTGAGATCGAAACTAGTCTGACCCGTTTAATTTATTTAATTAATTTAATCTGTAATACCTTCAAAAGTCTCAATGCGCCTTAATTGCCATAAATGTTTCATTACAAAAATACTTTCCTAATTTTAGATTCATTCTGGCAGCCGTGAGTGAGCCGCCAACCCTTCAACTTCTTGCGTAATACACGAATGACCCTCATACGTATCGCGTGACTGTTTTGCAATATACATATGCATGCGATTACGTCAGTACAGATTTCATGGTCGGATAGTTTCGGGGGTTTAACGGACTCCAAAGAAGGAGGTTAGTAGGAGGTTCAATTTTTGGAGTGAAAACTTCTTTAGCGGCGTTGTGCACTTTTTGGGAGGGGTAAAAAATGTTAGCGTAACTCGCGTCGGGACACGTGACCTGATCGAAAATTCGTCTCTCTTAAAGTACTTCTTTTATAAGTGAAGTGTGCTTGGATATATATCTCTCTTGAAAGAAATAAGCCTTGCTGAAGCCACTTCGCCCACGACTAGATTGGTCCACGCTACGTTACTGTCGTCGTCGACAACACTTATTCATCCCACTGCTGGGATATGGGTCTCCCCTCAATCGAAGGGGGTTTAGAGCGTACTTAACCACGCTGTTCAATTGTGGGTTGGCAGACGTCAGTGTTTTCAAGCCGCCTAAAGGCCACTGACTTGCCTTAACGACCGTCATCTAACGACAACAGTCGGGGCTGATGGCTTAATGTGTCGTCTGAAGCACGGAGGAGTTCGAGATAAATAAACCCATTCATAGACAGGCTACGGTTGACATTGGTTAACTTGCGTATTCAATATACTGACACGCACAGCGACGTCATCTAGCTCCATAGTACTACCACAGTATAAGTAATAGTACGTACTACGTAGTACTATGGAGCGTACCTACTATCACAGTATAAGTACTACGTACTACTGTACTACTATAAAATATACTTTATCTACTCTCATACTGAAATTTAGGGATTAAAAAACTAAACACAGAATCTTAATGTCAGTCTTTTACGCACAAGCCATCAAAATAAATTTAAAAAGTCACTTTTCGATACAGTTCTTTATGGACAGCTGTATCGAAAAATAACTTTTTTTCCATTTCGATACAGCTTTAGCCCTGGGTTCAGCTATATTGAGCAGGTTGTAATGCAAATGCATCATCTATTTCATGAGATTACATTAAGGTGTGTATGAAACTGCACATAATTAGGTCTTAAAATACTCGTGTGATGCTATTATCACATTCGCCTTCGGCTCATTTTATTTCGGCTCGGATTAACTCACACTTATATATTAAAACCATTATTATACAACAGTTTCATAAACTACTATTTTATTTTACTCATAAAAGAGCTATAAGCTAGAAAAAAAGACGCTCATATAAGAAAGGGACTAGTTGTTGTAAGTAATGACTTATCATTAGGTAGTGTGCCGACTGACGTAGGATCCAGGTCAAAAGGAGCCCGCATCATGATGCCCGAGTTGAGAGCTGAGCAAACATGCGCTCACCGAAACTGAGTGGTGTGTGGTGCAAGTGAAGACCCTGTAGCGTTGAAAGGATTTATATAAAACAAGAAATTTTTAACAAATATTTTTTTTTATACTACGTTGGGTGGTAGACGCGCGCCTTAAGTATTTTGCGATACTTGACAAAGGTGACTAAATTATAAGTATGTAAACAAGTCTAAAATCGTATGTACACTTAGATAAGCAATAAAGAGTTTTGACTTTGACGAGCATACTGCCCGCCGGATGTGAAATTACCGTAGCCATATTAACGTTTGCAACTTGAATTATTGTTCTTGCGCGGCCACCCGCGGGGATAGGCACTGGAAGAAAGGAAGGAGTTGCTGCGCTGGCAGCGGTGGCAACGCAGCAACTCCTTCCTTTCTCTCTGGTGACCTCACTGAATTGTTATTTGGCTGCGGTATTCTGTAGTGGAGGTACTTCCCCTATCAGGCCGGTAACAAATACGTTGTACCCTATCTCTGTTTTACTAGAGCCTCTTTCGCCTGGGTAGGGCTTTCGGCAGGGTGCACTACGTGAAGGTGAGGTTGGCTTTGGCTCTTCGTGGTGAGCCATTTGCACCCTAAAGCTACACCCAACTGCAAAATACAAACATTTTCGTTGTTATTATTCTACAATTGTTTTTCGCGGATGCCATATTGAAATAATATATCGTATGTCACTCTCACAGCTGAGACAAATCTAATTACAATTCATATGTCCAAATCCGTCAAACGGTTTAAGTTGTAGATAGTGCCAAAAAACCCAAAAATTGAAAAACAACCATTGCCTCTTCCTCAGTCGCGTGATGAATCTTTATCAACCTGATTTTTCAAAATTCCACTTCTTTATTGGGAGCCACTGATTTATGGATTATTATAAGTTTTCATTCAGTAGCTTCTTTTGTCGCGAGAATTTAACAAATGTTTTATAATATACTAGCGGCCCGCCCACGCTTCGCTGTGACTCAATCTTCCCGTTCCCATCACTGCACCGCCATCTGCAGGGCTGATTTGTGAATCTAAACCATCCAGGGCGCCACCCAAACGCATACAAAAAAATTCATTCAAATCTGTCCAGCCGTTTAAGAGGAGTTCAGTGCGATACACACGTACAGTAGAATAGGCTTGTATCCCATTTTTTTTCCGATTTGTTATTTAAAGACGTCACAATAATATAAATATAGGTGAAATAATTACTTCGATTGCATAAAAACTTCTCGAGATAATTATGATAACTTGAAGATCACAATTTTGGACTATCCCGAAAACGCTCCATACAAAAGGCCACCACGTTATGACGTCACACCGTGCTATTTTATATGCATTAAATCAGAATTTTGTACGACAGCTATGTTAAATATTGCGTTTATGTAGCCAGAGCCGTAACAAAAGTTATAGTATTTTTTATTGTTTCTACAATGGTAATATTTATTTTTTATAATTTCATACCTTTAAAATGGACTTTCCACCCAAACTTTGACCGAACATAAAACACGTCGTACATAAGTTATTGAAATTTTAAGATCGCAGATCGTTCTAGTTTTATGTATTTTACGTTACTGATAGAGAGTTTTTATAATTTTGTGACATGGGCAACAAGCCTATTATATATATAAAGATTTTTTTTAATTTACTTACCATCTACGCTTAATATGACAGTTTATTAATTAAACTATATAAATAAACCGTGAAGGTATTTTTTTAGGACATCTCTAACGGCGCGTTCGATAAAATGCAACATAATGTCAAAAAACGCTAAAAGCATGTAAATTAGATCTTTGGTCGGTAAGTGCGTGACGGCGAAAAGTGCTGTTATAATTGCTGGTAGCAGGTGTGCTGTATATTATGGGCATGAAAAAGTTGCGGAATGTAGGCGTCATGCATAATAGAGGTTATTAGAATTTGTGAACACATCGACTATGTAATTTATGAATATTATTAACAAAGTTTTTAACAAAATATTAAAGCAAATTGCGCAGTAAACTTACTCGGCAAGATTTCTAGCTTGAATCGAAATAGCCCACATGATATTACAGATTATACGAGTATATTAAGTAAGTTACAATTAAAATATTATAGTAAGTAAAATAAACTTAAAGTAAACTTAAAATAGATAAAATAAATTCTATAACAATAATGTTGTAATAAAGCACTTGTACTATAACAATACATAAAATACAAATGAAACTTAATTACCTAAAACGAATTAAAAAAAAATATATATACTAGAACATTGAAACTAAACCTAAAAACCCTAAAAAATATAATTTAATAACTAAGATTATAAAAAATATAAAGTTAATGAATGAGTATGGTGTTTAATATATATTATAATATGTATGTATTTACAAAAAATATATATTATTATTATTTAAATAGTTGTCTTGGCCAACTTGCCAGATAAATATATTTTGAAAAATGGAAAAATTCACCTGCCCCCCTAGGTGGGATTTGAACCCACGACCTCTCGATAACCGGTCGAGTGCTCTTCCAACTGAGCTACCAGGAAGGTTTGTGTTGCTGACGAATTTTTGCATCTTATATTTCTACTGTGTGAGTCACAGTGTGGCGTCATCAACCTATTAAGTAATTACAATTACGTAGGCATAGCAATCCATCGTTGCAGATGAAATTCAGCTATTTTTTGATAACACCAAACTAATTAAATTGTTATTATTTAAATAGTTGTCTTGGCCAACTTGCCAGACAAATATATTTTGAAAAATGGAAAAATTCACCTGCCCCCCCTAGGTGGGATTTGAACCCACGACCTCTCGATAACCGGTCGAGTGCTCTTCCAACTGAGCTACCAGGAAGGTTTGTGTTGCTGACGAATTTTTGCATCTTAATAGGTTGATGACGCCACACTGTGACTCACACAGTAGAAATACAGTTTTGTACAGATGTTATTTGATGCGTAAGTGATTGCCAAACCCCGTTAACCCGACACAAAACCGAAGGCATTCGAGACATCAGTGTGGGTGAGATTAGTTACTAGTTGAACTCCGGTTTTATAGGAATTACAACATCTGTTTAATTCTGTCATTCACAATGGGAGCGTGCCAGTCTCATGGACCAGGAGTTTGATCTTGATCGTCTTGTCATTCAAAAAAGGTGACAAAACCTACAATCTACAATAAGTAGAATTATAGATCGATCTCACTCCTGACTCACGTTTAAATAAACTGTTTTCAAGTTTCTCGCTTGAAGGCTTGTTGATTGCCAGCCACCGGAACAGGCTAGGTTTCGTAAAGGCATATTATATTATATTACCGTGGACCACATACATACATTCTGGCAGATTATGCAGACATCCACAGAGTACAATTGGCCGTTCTGTATGGGTTTTGCGTGGTTCTGTGTGGATTACAAAAACCCATTCGACTCCATCGAAACTTAATATCGCTGTATAAACTTTCGACATTCTTTATCTCATGTTAGCCACGCCAACTAGACGTCTATAAGACGTAGTACAAACACAGTATAAATAATAGTACTATATACAATATGACCACTCTTTGCCGCTATCTTGCGTCGACCTCACCTCCTCTGAGATGAATCTGGAACAGTTTCTATGGCGCCGCATGCACACACGCTCATTCACGCTCTGCGCAGATGCCATTGTTTATGTAGTAGTAAATGACGCGACATTTGTATGGAGTAACCGGGGTATAAGTCTATGATATTTTATTCATACTTTCCGCTATAAGCCTATGAATTGGTGCGCTAGTTACCAGATGCGTGACACGTTGAGAGCCATTATAATCGTCGGGATCAACTATTGTATTATACCTATTGTACCCTCAGTTCATGAGATAGCGTTAATTAATCACTGATGCGTTAATGACGTATTGTTTAGCTTGCTTATTGCAGCATGTTAGACTTGTCTAAATAATATTATTTTCTTTGTAAACAGCGTAGTTCCAGTAAAGTAAATACATTAAAAGGCTGGCTACGGATCAGCGACTCCGACAGCGGTGGTGCTTGCTTTCCATTAGGTGACCCACATGCTCGCTTGCCCCCCTCTCATATAAAACATATAAAAAAAAGATACATAATATAATCGGACTGGTCTACAGGCTAAAGGTCACGCAGCGAGCGATAGAGAGGGGTTTCGCTGAGAGATAGAATCCGGAACGAAGAAATTCGACGGAACCAAAGTTGTCGACATAGCCTTCAGAGTTTGCAACCTGAAGTGGTAATGTGCCGGTCACATCTGCCGAGCAAGTGATGGCAGATGGGAAGGAAAGTATTAAAGTGGAGACCGCGCGTATGACGTCGAAGCGTTGGGTGCCCTCCTTCTAAATGGTCCGACGACTTTAAGAAAGCAGCTGGATCCGGAAGGCGGAGGACCGTATCTGGTGGAAAGCATTGGGGAAGGCCTATATCCAGCAGTGGGTAGATACAGGCTGATGATGATGATGGTGAAATACATACTATCTTGTTTTTCTTGTTTTCTTATACTAGCTTTTTTTTCTTTCTCATCTAAAAAGTCGAGTATATCTCAACTTTTGGGGTGTAAGAAGCTCACCATGATCTTTAGAGCTAAAGTAAACCTCACTTGCACGTGGTGTACTGTACCTACTCTGGAAAGAGAAGTTGGGTACAGCTTATTTGTAAGCTGTCTGACTGCGGAAATATCGCTACGTAGGAGGCTACGGCATCCGCTTCACATCAGACGGGCCGTAAGCTTATCTGCTACCCGACGTAGTATTAAAAAATCTAACCACTCCACAAGACACATTTTGCGGGTCTCTTGTTTATGGTTGCGTGTCACAACACAAACCAAACCTAACCGTAAAACAACCAGCATCTCAAAAATATCACAGCTTGGATCAAATGGCGACATTTGATACAAGCTGTGATATTTTTATATAGATCATATAGATTATATATATAGATTATAGTTATATAATAGGTAGGGGAAAAAGTCTTTTCGCATTATAGTATGTATGAACTTGTAATAAAATCTCTTTGGTTATACCATTTGTATCTGGCAGGTTTTGATATCTTTAAAAAGTTTAAATTTTAAAAAAGATAATTCCAAATTCAAATTAGGTAAATGTGTGATTTTCATTTGTTTTTTTTACTGTCAAGATGAGTGAATCTAATGAAGAAATTCGATTCATTTTAAAATTTTACTACAAAAAAGGTAACAATGCAACGCAAGCTGCGAAAAAAATTTGTGACGTTTATGGACCTAGTGCAATGTCTGTGAGAGTAGCACAAATTTGGTTTAAGCGTTTTCAATCAGGAAATTTTGATGTGAAAGATGCACGTCGCTCTGGTCGCCCTGTTACGGATAAAATGGATGCCATTTTTGAAAAAGTGGAGCAAGATCGGCATATCAGTAGTTATGACGTAGCTGAAGAATTAGGAATTGACCACAAAACAGTTTTGGCGCATTTGAAAAAAGCTGGGTACACTAAAAAGCTCGATATTTGGGTGCCTCACGATCTCACTGAAAGAAACCTAATGAACCGTGTACTCATTTGCGATTCTTTACTAAGACGTAATGAAAGCGAACCGTTTTTGAAGAAGCTTATAACTGGTGATGAAAAGTGGATCACGTACGACAAGAACGTGCGAAAAAGGTCGTGGTCAAAGGCCGGTCAGGCTTCACAGACTCTGGCAAAACCCGGGTTAACCCGCAACAAGGTGATGCTGTATGTATGGTGGGATTGGAAGGGCATTATTCATTATGAGCTGTTACCGCCAGGCAGGACTATCGATTCTGAACTCTACTGTGAACAACTGATGAGATGAAAGCAAAAAGTTTAGAGAAAGCGGTCGGAATTAATTAACAGAAGGGGTGTGATTTTTCATCATGATAACGCTAGACCTCACACATCTTTAGCCACTCAGCAAAAATTAAGAGAGTTTGACTGGGAGGTGTTAATGCATTCGCCGTATAGTCCTGACCTTGCACCTTCTGATTTCCACCTGTTTTGGTCTCTTCAGAATTATTTAGGCAATGTCAGGTTAACATCACGAGAAGACTGCCAAAACCACTTGTCCTGGTTTTTTGAACAGAAGTCCCAAAATTTCTATAGTAATGGCATCATGTCTGTACCTACAAGATGGCAAAAAGTTATCGAACAAATTGGCACCTACATACTTTAGTTAAATGTAAATAAACTTTATTAAAAAATGTTTTGAATTTTCATATAAAATACGAAAAGACTTTTTCCCCAACCTAATATTATATAGATTATATAGGTAAAGTATATATAATATCTTCTAATATATAAAATTCTCGTGTCCCGGTGTTTGTTACCAAACTCCTCCGAAACAGCTGGACTGATTTTTATGAAATTTTGTGTGCATATCGGGTAGGGCTGAGAATCGGCCTACATCTATCTCCCACCCCTAAATGATAAGGGTGGCCCACCTCTAAATATTTTATTTTATTGACGAAACTTTTTATTTTTATTTTATTACGATTTAGGATTGAAAAATACATACAACTTCAAATTTTCACCCTTCTACCATCAACCCCTAAATTTATATGGCAAGACAACGTTTGGCGGGTCAGCTAGTGATTAATAAATTAGATAAATTATGGTTTCTACTTATTACTTATTAACTGAATTGTAGTATTTCCTTGTAGAAATAAAATTACGATTTGTTTGTCTGGGGTAATGTCAGAAGTACTAATCCAATTTTAATGAACTTTTATCTGGAAGGTTTCTTTTATATGAGAGAGAGGGGGGGGGGGGGGGGTTATATAATCACCATGTTGCTGATCTTCATGGGCAGCCATGAAGATCAGCAACTCTAAGCCAATCCGTTGCCAACCTATACTCCTTCCTATCTTTGTTTAAAAAAACAATTGTTAAAATAGAATAAATAAAATTTCTTTCTTTCAAATAAAAATAGGTAAAACAGTTATCAAAAAAAAAAAAAAAATTTATTGAACCAGAATGTATACAATTTAACACAAGTGGTTGGGTCCTCCTTTTAGGCAGTAATGTGCCTGTGCCAGGAGGATCCGCTTCTCCTTAACAAAGTTAATATTTAAATATATATGTAAATATATCCAGAATAACAAAAGTGTTTACTAAACTCAGGAGCACAAGCAGTACCCCAAAATTTTCCCAGATTTTCCGCCCAACTGGCAAGCCTACTCGGGAAATAAATTTCATTGAGAAAATAGGAAAGTAGCTATATTTGTGAACATACGATATCAGTCATAAAAGATGATAAATGGAGATAAAACATTATAGATATTATGATATGATATATAAGATTATGATAAAAGATATGAATCATTCCAAAATAATAATCATCTCAAATTCTATCATTTTTTTTCGTAACAAATTCTCTCATAACTTTTCTTCGTGGTTGTAAGATGAGATAGACCGTAAGATAAAGGCTGCAACACACAGAAAGTTCGTCTTGGTTATATATTAGCAAACAATAAATAATAATTTTATTGCCTTTTAATACATTCCTGCCCCCCTTATCACCATCTCTTATTGCGATTCAATAACTGAAAAGAATGCTTATTCATACCAATGAAAAAGCGACTCTATTCTATAATAATGGAATAGAGTCGCTTTTTCATTGGTTCACTATATTCCATTTGAATTTCTATTTCAAATGGAATAGAGTCGCTTATTCATTGGTATGAATAAGCATTCTATTCATTTATTGAATCGCAATAAGAGATGGTGGTAAAGGGGCTTGTTTTTTAGCTAAATTGAATATTTTGTATTAATATGCATTTAAATTAAGAATATATACTTTTTTTTCGTAATAAAAATCTTTTTATAAATTAATAGGCTATATTTGAATAAATGAAACAATTTATGTTATTTACTTTAAAATGCTGGCAACGTATGGGTGACCCCTTGGTGTTGCTGATCTCCATGGGCGGTGTTGATAACTTTCCGTCAGCTTACCGACATGTTCGTTTGCTTACCCGTTTCTCATATATAAAAAATATATTATTTTAACATTAATAATTATCACATTCTAACTACAAAATTAATAAGGAAAAATAAATATTGTTTTTTATATTCAAACAAGGTAACAAGACATACGTTGTCCTGTTTAAATCTAATAGAAAAAAAAACCGGACAAGTGCGAGTCGGACTCGCCCACCGAGGGTTCCGTACGTAGTATCGTTATTAAATTTGATATTTTTCATTATAAATAAGAAATAATGCGTCGAAAAAAATAAATAAAATATATTTTGCAATGTGTACATCAAGCCCTTTCATATGATACCCCATTTGAACTAGTAGCTTCAATTTGAAATTTCGACCTCATATAAAAATATAGACACCCTATTTTTTAAGATTTAATTACAAATGTACAGTTTTGAGATTTATTCCTGTACTTGTAGTCTATAACGATGTTACTTGCCAAATTTCATAGTTCTAGATCAACGGGAAGTACCCTATAGGTTTTGATTCCTTTGAGAATGTCGAAATATGCGTTTTTTGCTGAATAAACAGCCGTAACTTTTTTTTACGTAAACTTAGCAGTTTGATTTTTTTACACCTTCATGGGACCGTAGACCTGAGTATACAGTTCAAATTTCAGCTTGATACCTCCACGCATTCTCGACATAGAAATTCTTGACAGACAGACAGACAGACAGACGGACAACAAAGTGATCTTATAAGGGTTCCGTTTTTCCTTTTGAGGTACGGAACCCTAAAAAGCAAGCAAGCAAAACTTCCCAATTTTCAATCTTTTCGGGTAATTTTAGCAAATTTAATTTCTATAAAAACCTTACTTGTATACTATAACAGTTATCGCGTACTGTGCGGTTCCAGAGAAGTTTTCTCCGGCATACTGTCAAGCTATGGAATGAACTGTCTGTAGAGGTTTTCTCAGGAGACTACAGCATGGGGTTCTTCAAGAAGGGTGTGAAGTGGTTTTTACAGGGTCGACAACGCGCGTGTGATGCTCCTGGTGTTCATAGGCGTTCATTGGCTACGGTAACTGCTTTCCATCAGGTGGGCCATATGCTTGTTTGCCACTTTAGTGGTATAAAAAAAATCGAATTTTAAATTATGACTTTAACAATCAACAAAAGAGTATATATAATATATAAGATATATAAGAGTATATATAAATATATAATATGTGTGTGTCAAGTAAATTGTAGTGTGTGTAATGATTTTTTTATACCGATTTAATGTATTTTTTAAGCATAATAAAAAAAAAAATGCATTCTGCGCTCCTTCTCTATATAAACTATCATCATCATCAGGTCCAGTTTAGTCTCCACTACAGGAGCACGACCCTCTCTCGTCCGTCCTAGACGGAAGGAGGATTTGGCCTACACTCCCCACGCTGGCCAAACGGGTTGGGGAGGCCTGATCGATATTTGATAATGTATTTCCCTTAGTCGCCTTGTACGACATCCACGGGAAGAAACGGAGTGATTCTATTCTAGTCTGCCGGAAATCAAACGGCCTGATATAAACTATAAGTGTTCAAAATTCATACTCCTCCGTTCTTGCAATTTTCGTAAAAGTGGATAAAACGTTTTTCACGTAACGTACTTCACGTATTATTACCCGCTCTTTTGCCCCCCACGTTGAGCCCCCCGCGCCCCCCCCCGCGCAAAAACGCGGCGGAACTATGCCCATTTGTTTTTTGTTCCTACCTGCCCGGCGCCGCGGGTGGTCGGGGCCCCATAAAAACGGTCATTGAGACGCAACTTTGTTATTGAGTGCCTACAAGTGGTGTTTTTTACGTTTACTAAGAACAGCACTATACAATGCCGTCTTTTGTTGTTCAACACTCGACTATAGTGTAGAATTACGATGGTCTAAACATTCTCAAGTGGTGTTTCATAGCCCTACTTGTATTCAAAAAAATACCTTATGAACTAAGGCGATAACGTATAGTTTTTTATTTAAAAATACGCTAGGGAGATAAAACCCGATGTTAATAAACAAAAACCTACACTTACCTAAACAAAATAAGTTTTTATAGCACTTGACACCGGCCCGAACATCTGGCGCCGTTAAGGCGAGTCTCTTAAACCCCTTTTTTTATTTTTTTTTCCATTGAGTTTATGATTCTTTGGCCTTAATCCGATAGCTAATATGGCGGAGAAACGAAAAAAACATAAACAAATGGGCCTGAATGTATGACAGATGAGTATTGTTCAATCTGCCCAAAACTGAACGCCAAACTGCAAATGTCGACCGTAGGTCGACACGGGCAATTCAAGCGTTTCAAGGTCGTGACGTCACTTGTCGACCGTAGGTCGACACGGGCAATTCAGCGGTTACATAGATTTTCCTGCTACCAGTGTGTCAGAGCCCTAACAGTTGAAGACAAATGTTTCGTTCTTGAGGGCAATGTAAGATCCCCTTTCAAACACGTACGAAGAGGTAATGCCCAATTTACTCCCATATTATTTTATCAAATTGTACCAATTTATTTTTACTCGACCGTGGGAGGTTCAGAGGGTCACGAATTTGTTACCGACGTTCTGGGCTTTGCCTTTGCTGCTGCTTTGCTGCTTTGCAACCCGTCTGGCCAGCGTGGGGAGTGTAGGCCAAATCCTCCTTCTGTCTGGGACGGATGAGAGAGGGTCGTGCTCCTGTAGTGGAGCCTAAAATGACCAGGAGGATTTGGCCTACACTCCCCACGCTGACTGGCCACGGGTTGGGGAGGCCTGAGTGATGTTTTATAATGTATTTCCCTAGTCGCCTTGTACGACATCCACAGAAAGAGATGGAGTCTATTGTAGTCTGCCGGAAACCACACGGCCAAATAAAAAAAAAACATTGCAAGCGTTTATATGGCTACGATAACCACTTCACATCAGGCGGACCGTATGCTTGTCTACCACTCGATGTAGTATACGACGTCGTATATAATATATGACGCGTATTACGTATTGCGAACTAAAATATTCGGTAACACCTTCCTTTGTACCATTAAAAAGTGGAACGCACTGCCTGCACATGTATTTGTTCCTTCTTATAATATCGCATACTTTAAACGAAGCGTGAAGAAGCGAGCCAGATGGCAAAATTATTTAAATATTTTTCAGAAGGTCAATTCTCGTAATTTTTCTACGAACGAAGATTGAAAGTTGACCGAATCGAGATTGAATTGTGAATTGACTAAAATTATATACTTGGTTCATTAATTAATTATTATCAATTCTTGTTGTTGGCAAAGTAACATTCTTAAGTTTGTTTAATTTTCACTCATATTTCGATATAATCCCGCTTAAATTTAATTTTGAAGTTACATATTGTGTTACGAGAATACCAAATGTGACATTTGTGAGATCGAGACTGGATCGAAACTGAAATTTGACTACATTTTAATTACGAGAATTGTCCCTCTGGACACTTAAGTCAGCGCCATCTTGTCCCAAACTAAGTAAAGCTTGTACTATGGGTACTAGGTGACTGATATTATACTTATTTTTTTTTTGTAAATACATACATATAATACATCGAAAACATCCTAACAAACAGACATATTCATGAACTTTGTCTTTATGATATTTGTCTTATGTGGGAACCGAACCGGTGACCTCGGAGTCAAAGTGTCCATTGCGCACCATTCGACCACCGAGCTTGTCAAATATGTTCTAGATTTATCTAAATAGCTAGCATGATATAAGTAGTTGGAACTGTATAAAAAATATGTTATCAATAAATTTATGTCTGAATTTATAAAATACTTTGAACTTAATCGCTCTCGATAAGTTATCTACTTTAAGAAGTAACAACAAAGGATAATTTATATAATGTTGTAGTTACAGAATATTTAAGAGGAGTTATGTAGCATACTACCGCCACCGTTGAAAGAAAAATCGCAGCTGTATGTATGTTTCAGCCACTATTCAATTTTCAGCGAAATTCATTGAGCTTATGAAATCGTCCGGTCGTTCTGTCTGTCCGTTGCCATGAAACTCAAAATTTAGAAATTCTGACTTCGGATTCGTGTAGAGTATCAAAAAGTAGTATTGTAAAGTGACCTTGGTTTTCCGATATCAATTCGGGATTACGAAAAAAAAAAATCGCTATGGTGCCGCATGCTGCGCGTCCGATGTTTTTCATTTGCTAGGGAACAAAGGAGTATGTGGGTCAACATATGTTAAGGAATTATCACTGCCCATAGAAATCATCAGAATGTCTCCATTTAGTTGCCAGGCTTTCGTTCGACGTTCTTGATGGCTCTCTTGTTGCGTATATGTTTGTTTGTATGTAATTTTTAAACAGTTACAGTTTTTTTATATTATTTTTTTATGAATTGTGTGTATTCAGATAAGCATACGGCCAGGCTGATGTGAAGCGGTTACAGTAGCCATATTAACGCATGCAACGTAAAATATCGCTCGCGCGCCGCTACCCCCGCTGCCAACGCAGCATCTCCTTCCTTTCTGGTGACCTCAGTCACTCGCAGGAACACAACAACCCTCAAGGGAATTGTTATTTGGCTGCGGTATTCTGTGAGGTGGAGGTACATTCCCTAGTCGGGTAGCTTGCAATTACGCTCCCTACCTCTCTTTTCGCCAGAGCTTCGTTTGTCAATCAGCAGGGTGCACCGCGTGCAGGTGAAGTTGGCTTTGGTTCAAAGATGTTGATGGACCATTTACACCCCGAAATGAACTCATTTTTGCAATAGGGTAGTTAGCAACGCAAGTAGTTGTTTATATGTAGAGCTTGGTGGCGTAGCGGTCAATGACGCGGCTTCGACACCAACGCTCGTGGGTTCGATTCCCACACAGGACAAACATTTGTATGAATGAACATGTATGTTTGTCTTGGTCTGGGTGTTTTCTATGTATCATAAGTATGTATTTACAAAAAAAAAAAGTATTTACGTATGTTTATCAGTTGTCTAGTACCCATAACACAAGCTTCGCTTACTTTGGGACTAGATGGCGCTGTGTAATTTGTCAGACAATATTTATTATTATTTATATGTTATTAAAAAAAACATTACTAGTGTCCTACATAAACCCTCTTAAGAACCTCTCAGCAGTTACAAAGTTTCGATAATTTATATAGACGACAAAGTTATGATGGAGAGATTACAATGTAAGTGTTCGTAGCAAAGTCTACGAGTGTAGTGGATGCTACGTAAGTTGTAGAACTTGCTACGTAATGCTGTAGCATCTGCTACGCTTGGTTGATACATATAATGTAATATGAGACCGAACACACATAGTACTAAGCGATAGATGCGCGACACAGTACAAGGCGGTATTTTTTTTTAACAAATTTTACGTCTTTACGGCCCTAGAAGCTGGTCCTTTAGTGTTCGACTTTTGTATAATTTCTTTGTCTTTTGTGACATACCGAAAAAGTCGTCAAGAATCTTCTCATACTTCAATGGGGATGTTTGATATTTTTTCTGACACCAGATGACGCTAGGTAGGCGTTGGGTCCAGATTGTCAAAATGTACTGAATTTTTTGACAGTGAAACTTTAAGACGACAAGACAACACAAGACGTCAACAAGACATTTGACAAGATGCTATGAATTGACAAATGATTGGACCCTACGCTACAGTGCTGCCAAAAAACCCTCATTGCTTAAGTGCAGATCAACAACAATACCAACACGACAGCGGGCAGTACTTTTAAGATGACGCACTGATGAACCAAATATTCCAAACTTATTATAGGTACCCATATTTCATGCGAAAACGTCCGCTTCTTCCGGTTTTTCCTCATAAGAAAAATCTATATTGAAGGCATCGGGAGTGAAATCCGTAGCCAGTCTTCTTATCAATCTGATTGGATTCGAGGGTTTCGATATATCGTATCGTTGTCGTCGTCAACCCTCATTCATCATACTGCTGGGACATGGAACCCCTCAACTGAAGGGATTTAGAGCATACTCCACCACGCTGCTCAACTACGTTTAGCGGGGGCCAGTTTTCAAGTCGCGTAAAGGCCACTGACTTGGCTTATATGACTGTCATCTCTAATAACAACAGCTGGGTTCGACGGCTGGGTTTTACAACAACAACCTTCCGAAGCACGGAGGAGCTCGAGATAAATAAATGCATGAACAGGCTACAATCGACATTGCTTAACTTTCATGTTGGATTAGGCTGACACACGCAACGACGCCACCAAGCTCCTCATCGATATATATCAGTCGTTCACATTTGAAACGGAAAAGGAAAGAGATATTCAAGTTGTTTTGTAGAAAAATAATAATTAAAGTACTTACTTTAGGATGATCGCGTACAGGTACAACCACTCTGACGCACACTTTTACAGGTTTGTCTCTCGTGATGTCCAGCATTCTCCTTTCACCACGCCACTCGCCTGTGAACAACAGAAAATATACCTTATTATCATGGCATCAACCCATAATCATTCCACTGGTGGGATACACTGAAATACTGCTTATTATCAGGCAGGTCGTATGCTCGTAAGTAAAAAGAAATACCTACCGATTTTAAGACAGGTTATGGTCGATGGCACAGAATTTTTGCACCAATCAATCAAACTTTATTCTAAACGACAGTCCGCGTCAGCAGGACAAATCCGCATTCGACGTCTCTTGACGTCGACTTTTTCGATCGTCGATATTTAATCTGCCATGTTTAATGATTTGACAGCTGTCAATTCGTAACAGTTTTGGCGCCTATTTTTCACACGGCAAGCAAAATCACGTTGGTGAAATGTGTCGGTAGCAGATAAAGTGTAAGGTTTCTGATATGAATAGTTTTGGGTTGTGTTGTGTGAATTGTTGCATAATATATATATATAATTCAAATTCCTGACTGACTGACTGACTGACTGATATATCAACGCACAGCCCAAACCGCTGGGTCTAGAGATTTCAAATTTGGCACGTAGGTTCCTTATGACGTCTAGGGGAACACTAAGAAAGGATTTTTCAAAATTCATCCTCTAAGGGGGTAAAACGGGGGTCCAAAATTTATATGGAGAAACGAGATTAGTTGGACTATTTTATCCGAAACTTTACATGAGTACTTCTATAGATAAATGAGTAAACACGTGTTTCAGGATTTTTCAATATTCAACCCCTATAGGGGTGAAATCGGGTGAAAAAGTCTGAAAATCGTCAAGGGTATTGTTTTTATATTTTATCGGGTCACTGATTACGAAAATAACAACTATTTTTGTAATCAGTGACTTTTTTTTTTTTCTGTGGGTAGGAGTAAAAACTAATACACATATTTATTAGTGGCTGTGTAATTATTTTAATTAAAATTATTAAAAACACTCAAATACCTGTGATCAATGTTGCATCTATAGCTTAGGTCTAGCACTACGCCACCAGATAATAATTTCACTCCTCTCACTTGTTTTTTGGGAATTACGCTGACTTAACACTACTATGGAGGGATTCACACAGCTCCAGCAAAATATGGACGAGATGACTGCACTGTTTTCCAGTAAAATGGCATCATTTGAAGACACACTTGGCCGCAGTGTCACATCAGACGTATCATCTTTGGCTGCTGAATTCCAAAACTTCAAGACCTTCATTTGGAAGATAGTGTCGCTGCTGAAGTCTCAAATGGAATTTGTCCTTATGAGTTTGGATAGCATAGAAATGAGGTCACGTTCCAAAGTGTTGTTGCTGCATGGTGTACCTGAGGAGGCGGGTGAGGGTTTAACTGATAAAGTCATCAGCATCTGCAATAATGTTCTTCATTTGCCCAATATTGCAAGCCAATCGCTTGATGCATGCATGCGTCTGGGAAAATCTATGACAACAGAGAAACCTCGCCCTATTCTAGCCCGTTTTACAACTCGACAGGCTCGTAATCAGGTGTGGTCCGCCAAGAAGCAGCTCAAGGGGAGCGGCCACACAATTTCGGAGTTTCTTACCAATACGAGGCATGCGGTTTTTGTCGAGGCGCGTAAGGCATTGGGTATCGGCGGCTGCTGGACCAATGGTGATGGTAAAATAGTCGTCGTTACTTGTGAAGGCTCTAAGCGTAAGCTAATATCAATGCATGAATTGCAGCCGATCTTAGATGAATATGCGGCATCCAAAACAACGTCACCTGTGCATAGTGAACCTACTAAACCGGCTTCACCAGCGTGCAGCGACCGGCCGGCGCGAGTGCCCAAAACGACGCGTGCAAGGGCTCCACAGAAGTCGCATTTCAGATAAGAGTTGAACATTGTTTCTTTACACCTTTATGTTCCAAATCAGTGCATATTACCTTATCTTTTATTTCTATTTTAATGGTCGCCAACTTTCCGGGTAGTTTAGTTTTTTATCGTTAACTACCTCAATCTATGATTAAAATGCCGTATTATTTCAATCAATCAAAGTCATATATTTTTATCACGTAAAATACTTCACTCGTTCACAATGTTGTTTTGTTATGATTTTGTTATGACATGACATGCCAGAGACTGTGACGTTAGACGTCAGCTGTCAATGAAATGTCAATGACAAGGAATACGTTCCGTTTCTTCAAATTGTTACATTACATAAATATATTATTTGGTTGCAGCTGAAAAGACATAGAAATGATAGAGGTCTTACTTTATTTGTGAATAAGTTTTCACACGGTAATCCTTTAAGAAACACAACACTTTGTATGAAAAATTCAATGTTGCTACTACTAATCAAATTTAATTCCATTTCTGGTCTTTTCGGCGGCGCTGTGAGCTGAGGTATGTACGTGCGTAATAAATAAGTCGTGATAGCGGCATTTGGGTCTGGAATAGTCTGGATTGATGGATAGTTAAATGAGAATGTTAAAGCAGTTAGCGAATGTCTGATTCTGGTATGGCATTGGTGCCTCAGTGCAGATATTGTATTGCTTACCTATTTGATTTTATTGAAATTTACTTTACTTTTCACTTAATTCTTTATTATTATTTTATTGCTATTTGTTTTAAATTTATTTTATTTTCCCATAATTGTATTCTAACGTTGCAGAAGCACTCGTTGTATTTATGATGTCCGACATAGAGAGAAATAACTCCGACTCTGAATATTATTCATTGTCCTCATCTTTGGAAAGTCTCTTCAGTGCCGATGATAGTAACGAGGATCGGGTACCGTCTCTTGCTGACAATTTAAAGCTAAGTTTTTCCTCCTTTCAAAAAATTTCAACGTGGTACATATAAATGCGCAAAGCATTGCTTCCCACTACGTGGACCTTCTAGCCACCTTTTCGTCCTCAAATATACACGCGGTTTTGATTTCTGAAACGTTCCTGAAGCCTTCCCTTCCTTCAACTCTATATCCTCTGCCTGGATTTCGTCTTATTAGACATGATCGTACCTGCTCTATTTCGCAAGACGGTTCTGGACGGATGATGGGTTATGGTGGGGTGGCCATCTACCTGCGTAGTGATATCTCTTGTCAAACGGTGTCGTTTTCCCCTTCGGTTTTTCAGGCGCCTGAACATCTTTTTCTCGAAGTCACCCTCCATCACGCTAAAATTCTACTAGGCGTCTTCTACAGCCCTTCTCTTCATATAAATTATTTTAATTCTCTTGAATCCACTCTGTCCGATCTTCGCTCTCAATTTGACCATGTTATCATCATGGGTGACTTCAACACCTGTCTAATCAAAAATGATCGCCGATCCAAAGCTCTCCTTTCTCTTCTTCGGTCTCTCGATTTATATAATCTCTCTTCTACTCCAACTCATTTTCCACATAATGGTGCTCCTTCTTGCCTGGATCTAATTATTACGTCTTCTCCGGACCTTGTGGATGCTTATGGTCAATTCAATGCTCCTGCGTTCTCAGCTCACGACCTAGTTTATGCGTCGTTTAGACTCCGACCTCCCAAGAGGCGTCACAAAGTAATCTCTATTCGAAACATTAACGGTATCGATAAGGAGAAGATTCGAGAGGACTTTGTTAATGCCGACTGGGATCCTGTTTTTGATGCGCCAGATGTAGATACCAAAGTGAAAGCATTCAATGACATTTTTATCTCGCTATTTGACAAACACGCTCCACTCAAAGAAATTCGTGTTAAACATTTCCCGGCTCCATGGTTAACACCTGAATTGAAAAAACTAATGGCGAAGCGTGATAGGGCAAAGATAGAACTACGCCACGATCACTCTGCTGCAAATCAGGAAAAATACACAGAACTGCGTAATCGGTGTAATAGGCTGTGCAGAGCGGCTAGGCGCGATCATATACACAAATCGATCGACAACTGTGCTCCAGAGAGAATGTGGAGATTTCTAAAGGGATTGGGGGTGGGTAAAAGTCAAGCGAGTACTAATAGCAACTTGGACATTAATGGACTCAATAAACATTTCTGCTCCGTCTCCGATTCTATTGATCCTTCAGCTAAAAAGCGCTCACTCGCACATCTTGCGACTGTAGAACCCGCGGACTGTCCTCAGTTCGATCTTCCTAGAATTGCAGCAGACGATATTATAAAAATAATAGATTCTCTTAGGTCCAAAGCTGTGGGTAATGATGGAATTTCACTTAATATGATCCTGGTGATTAAAAATGAAATTGCTCCTATATTAGCAGATATACTTAATTGTTCTATTTCCACTGGTGTTTTTCCGACCTTATGGAAGGATAGTCACATTATCCCCCTTCCCAAAAAACCTAACCCTGCCTTATTCTCCCAATTTCGTCCTATATCAATCCTACCTTTTCTATCTAAAGTGTTAGAGTATTTTGTCCATCAGCATCTTTCCAATCATCTGCAGAGTTTTAATCTTCTCAGCCAGCATCAATCCGGATTTCGAAGAGGACATAGCACTGTTTCAGCTCTGGTCAAAGTCACTGACGATATACGTTATAACATCGACAACAAAAAGCTCACTATTCTAGCTCTTCTTGACTTCTCTAGTGCTTTCAACTCAGTTGACTACGATCTATTGCTTGGTTTCCTTCGTCTATTAAACCTCTCATCTTCTTCCCTCAGCTGGTTTGAATCTTATCTTGTCGGTCGTCGCCAGCTGGTGAGGATCGATGAGTGCCGATCAGACTGGTGTGAGCTTAAGGCTGGTGTACCTCAAGGTGGTATATTATCTCCAGTTCTTTTCTCCATCTTTATTAACAACATTACTGCCTCAATTACTTCTTCATATCACTTGTATGCCGATGACTTGCAGATTTATACTGCTGCCCCTCTTGAAGACTTCTCTCAGGCAGCTAGTGTAATCAACGCTGATCTAGCAAATATTGCCGAATGGTCCCAAAACTTTGGGCTAACAATTAACGCGGCCAAATCTCAAGTCATCGTGCTGGGTAGCCCTTATTATATAACAAGACTGAGTGATACGGTGGTTCCCAATATTATTTTCTCTGGTACCGTTATACCATATTCCTCTACAGTAAAGAATTTGGGTATCACCATTGACCAAACTCTCTCATGGGCCCCCCACATCAGTGAAGTAAGCCGGAAACTTTATGCATCTCTTCACTCACTAAAACGTCTGCAAAATTTTCTTCCAGTTTCTACAAAGTCCTTACTTGCTCGATCCCTCCTTCTTCCTCTCCTCGATTACGGCGATGTGGCATATCTAGACCCAGCGGAAGAGTTAGTTGATAAATTAGATCGTCTACAAAACCAATGCATACGATTTGTTTTCGGCCTACGCAAGTATGACCACATTTCGGCATTTCGTCTTCGCCTTGGTTGGCAACCCATTAGGGCTCGTAGGAGCAGTCACATTCTCTCTTTCTTATATAATGTATTATTTCACCCAAAGGCTCCTTCATACCTTCGTGATAAGTTCCAGTACCGGATAAGAGACTGTCGCTTGCGTTGTCAGGGTGATTTGATCCTGGACATTCCACACCATAGTACCAATACCTATACCAACTCCTTTACAGTAAAAGCAGCAAAGCTTTGGAATTCGTTACCCAATGAAGTGAGAAAGGCTTCCTCAATATTTTCATTTAAGTCCGCACTGGAGAAATACTTCCGTGACAATTTCTCTAACAACGAGTTCTTCACATTAAAATAATTTTATTAAGTTTTGTGAGTTACACTAACAAGTTACTTGTATGAGTGTGTATATGTAGTAGATTTTAAATTATTGCACTTCTACATATGTAGAAGACATGAATATCATGTCACATGTGCGTTTAGATATATGCCCACATATATGTACTCCACCTACCTATTTGTTAACTATGTCATCTCAGATGCTCAAAGGTTGGCTGGAAGAGATCCCTCTATGGGATAAGTCCGCCTTTGTACAAATTCGTGTTTTCATTTTTATATTTACTGTGTTCTGAAATTTTTGTACAATAAAGTTACATACAACAACAACAACAACAACTATTTTCTAATCAAACGTAGTCGGCGTGACATAAAATTCCCCCTGTGGGTGTGCGATGGGGTTGAAATGTCATAATATCAATATGGGTGTTGATTCTATGGTTTTCTGGGACGTCAATTACGAAAATGGCATCGATTTGAAAATATAACATAGTGGACAAGAAATTACTTAAAAGGATTTTTAAAATTTTACCCTTAAGAGGGTGAAACAGAGGTCAAAAGTTTGTGTGGGGAAACGAGTTTAGTTTGATTATTTTATCCTAAATTTTACACGAGTACTTCTATAGATAATTGACTAAACACGTGTTTCAGGATTTTTCAAAGTTCAACCCCTAAAAGTGTAAAATGGGTCCCAAAAGTGAAAAACGTCATGGGTATTGTTTTTATGGCTTATCGGGTCGTTGATTACGAAAACAACAACGATTTTAAAATTCAACGTGACTAACCTGACCATCATCTCCTATTGGGGGGCGATGGGGTTGAAATGTGTGTGAAATCTGTGCAATCTACAAGGCTTTGGAATGCTCTGCCGTTAACTATCCGCAACGCGCAAACAATTTTAAAAATCTAGTTAAAGATCACTATATTTCACTTACTTCTACTTAACTTATTTATTTATGTAATTTTATCTGTCGCTGACGGCTTTTCCATAATAAGTACATTTACGTAGTTTATGTATGTATTTATTTATATTCATGCATATATGTATGTTTAAGTATAGTTATATATAATTATATTTATAATGTACCTATATAGTATATGCTGCGCCTATCTAACTTTATTTCATGTCTCCTCTACCCAAAGGTTGCCTGGAAGAGATCGCTAAGCGATAAGGCCGCCTTTTGTACTTAATAAGTCATTATTGTCATTATTTTTACTGTTTTGGTGCAATAAAGAGTATTGTATTGTATTGTAAATGTCTAAAATGCTGTGAAAAAGTCTGATAATCGTCATGGGTATTGTATTTATGGCTTATCGGATAGCTGATTACGAAAACAATAACTATGCGATGTGTGATGGGGTTGAAATGTCATAATATCAATATGGGTGTTGATTCTATGGTTTTCTGGAACGTCAATTACGAAAATGGCATCGATTTGAAAATATAACTTAATGGACATGAAATTACTTAAAAGGTTTTTTTAAATTTTACCCCTAAGAAGGTGAAATGGTGGTCCAAAATTGTATGGGGAAACGAGATTAGTTGCACTATTTCATCCTAAACTTTACACGAGTACTTCTATAGATAAATCAGTAAACACGTGTTTGCCCCGAATTTCACGCCAGCGAAGCCGCGGGCGAAAGCTAGTGTGATTAATATGGTTTCAAAATGTGTGAGTTATATTTGTAGGATGTGTTGGACACAACACAGCATGCAGTGTCAATTAACAATAATAAATATTCCTGGATGTACTACACAGCGCCATCTAGTCACAAATTAAGCAAAGCTTGTACTATGGGTACTAAGATCACTAATATTATACTTATTTTTTTTTTTTGCAAATACAAATTTATAATACAGTCAAACAGATATTTTAAAGCACACAAACCATTGCCATTGCCATTGCTGGTTATGGCTAGTAGTATGAATTCATTCATTTTACAGTTTTTTCATATGAATAAGAATACTAGTTTTGGAATATGATTGAGATGTGTGTATGAGTGATAATTATAAAAGGAATTGCTCTTGTTATAAGTCAAAGTCAAAGTCAAAGTCAAAATATCTTTATTCCTTGGACTTAATAAAGCACTTAGAAACGTCATACAAACTAAATATAAGAAACATGTGTAAATCATTACTACTCTAAATCCGTTATGTTATGTTAATGATTGTATTTGTATTGAATGTAATGATATTGGCAATTAAAAGAGTCGGCCTTGAGTTTCTTGCCAGTTCTTCCCAAGAAGCCGGAACTGGCTCTTAAATTCACTTTCACATTCAAGATTTAGGTATCTAAATCATTACTACTCTAAATCCGCAGAGCAGATGTTCTTATATTTAATTTGTATGACGTTTCTAAGTGCTTTATAAAGTCAAAGGAATAAAGATATTTTGATTTGATTTGATTTGATGTTACTATTTAAATAGTTGATTTCAGTCAACAACATAATATAAGGGTGAACGGAAGAAAAATACATACTGTGCCGACCCTAAATAATGGGTAAAGGACTAGCCAATGACAATGTAGTATCAATTCATTTCTTATTTTTCTGTTATTGTTTTTGTTTTGGAATGTGTGTTGATTTGACGGCGCATCTATGAACTGATGTTCTTTGGATCGAGAGTGAACGAATGATTGTGTCACTCTAGCGGAGCGTCGTGTCAATGGTAGCGGGGCGGCCATAATGGCCATATTGTATCGTCACTTTTCGAACGATCGGCGGCCGCGCACCACGTCGTCGACGAATCGCTTTTGATCTATACAATTCTGATTGTTGCTGAGTTTGTTAATTAGTGGAATTTATGGACGAGCTCGGTGACGAGCTCGTTGACGAGCTCAGTGGTCGAATGGTTAGCAATGGCCACTTTGACTCCGAGGTCGCGGGTTCGATTTCCGCACAAGACAAACATTTGTGTGCATGAACATGTCTGTTTGTCTTGGTCTGGGTGTTTTCTATGTATTATAAGTATGTATTTACAAAAAAAAAGTATTTAAGTACATTTATCTGTTGTTTAGTACCCATAACACAAGCTTTGCGCTTAATTTGGGACTAGATGGCGCTGTGTAAATTGTCCAGAAATATATCTATTTTATATTTTATTTATTTAATGATTTAATCAGTGCTTTAATTTTTGAATTCTATCATTAAATAGAGATTTTAAATAGTATTCTGCCCGCATATAGTTTATAAATTTCTCACCTGCATATTTACATCCATTGTGGAATTGTTCTGATGGAGGATCACTCGCGTCTTCAGATTGTTTCGGAATGTAATAGTGCTGGTTCTGACATATTTAATGATAATTTCAGAAGGTCTTAGTATGCAGTATTGATTCATTTTATATATTTTTTAGGGTTCCGTACCTCAAAAGGAAAAACGGAACCCTTATAAGATCACTTTGTTGTCCGTCTGTCTGTCTGTCTGTCAAGACCCTCTAAGTCGAGAATGCGTGGAGTGATACCTCCACGCATTTTCCTAGTGTAGTGATACCTCCAAGCTGAAATTTGAACTGTATACTCAGGTCTACGGTCCCATGAAGTTGTAAAAAAATCAAACTGCTCAGTTTACGTAAAAAAAATTACGGCTGTTTATTCAGCAATAAACGCATATTTCGACATTCTCAAGGGAATCAAAACCTATAGGGTACTTCCCGTTGACCTAGAACTATGAAATTTGGCAAGTAACATCGTTATAGACTACAAGTACAGGAATAAATCTCAAAACTATACATTTGTAATTAAATCTTAAAAAATAGGGGGTCTATATTTTTTATAGGAGGTCGAAATTTCAAATTGAAGCTACTAGTTCAAATGGGGTATCATACTCGTATGAAAGGGCTTGATGTGCACATTGCAAAATATATTTTATTTATATTTTCCGACGCATTATTTCTTATTTATAATGAAAACTATCAAATTTATAATGATCCTACGTACCTACGGAACCCTCGGTGAACGAGTCCGACTCGCACTTGGCCGATTTTTTTTATCAATGGTTTTGGAACGTATATAGATTGTTTTATGGTAATCACTACGGGGAGTGGCGCCGTATGCTGGGATACAGGTTTTAAACCTATTTAGTTCGGCTACGGATGCTGTATATGCTACTGCTGTATAATACTAGGCTAGATAAGTTAGACTTAAGCATAAAACTTGTGTAATTTTTTCTGGAAATAAACTATTATTATTATTTTGGAATATGTATAGATTGTCTTCGAATGTGATTTACATGGTTTTGAGGAAAGGTTTTATTGATATAGGATATGCAATTGTTTTTATACCAATAGATCGACAATCAAGAGTACGGCTTGGCATTTCAGTATTTCGTCTCATGCGAAGCTAAGGATATTCAAGCGTTGTCGACCCTGTAAATGAAGAAATTTGCAGAATAAGTAGTTAACGAGTAGGAATAAAAACATTTCCTTTTAGCTTTGTATATACTCCGTGTAATGAAGGTACTTTCTCACCCATATTGGGCAAGAAACCTCGCAGTATCCTACACAGAAACATGGATAGTATGTTAGCTCTAATGAAGCCGGCACTTAGAGCCAACGCGGAGCTATCTGAAGGGGTAACGTTGGTAGATACCGTCTTAACGACCAGACCATCTTGTACGTTATATTATATGTTATTGTATTTAATGCTCGTATCCAAATATTGCAACAGTTTTGATGGATAAATTGTTTGATATGGTAAAGGTTTCTGTTCTGTAGTTGTACTTACGGGCTTAAACCGTACAGTACAACGCGTAGAGGCCCCTTTGAGAAGTTTGATGTAATGGTGTACACCCGCCGTGACCCGCTCCAGGATATGTCAATGGAACGACATACCCATGAGCAGGTGTCGGCAGGCGTTGAGACTATTGCGAAGTGTGATGGAAAATAAATGGACTATAGAGGTGAGATCTGGGTGAACTAAATACCGGGCTATTACAAGAGAGGGACGGACGCCCGCCATAACTGCTTCTATTGCTAGTTATTTTCGGCAGGCGGTAGCTTGCCACTCACAGATGGGCCCCCGAAATGCCAGGAAAACGGCCGGGGGTAACACCGGTGTGAGTGACTCAGGGATGTCGAGAGGTGTGCTGCGATTTCTCCGAAGTTACTCCCGGCGAGATGCCCTTTAACACTTCCACCCCTGGACCATATAGCTCTAGCGGCTCCTCTCTGGACGGCCAATGAAGGCAAGCCAGAGCTGAAAGTCCTGCGGGCCTTCTTGTGTTTACATTCCAATCGATGAAGACACGTCGGAGACGAAGGCCTATGTATGTTTATTATTATGATATAATACAAATATGTATGTTTATTTTATTTAAATAGAATAGAATATACTTTTACTTGAATTGTCATTATCTCCATTTTCGAGATCTTATTTTCTTATCGCTATAGAACCGCATTCATGAATTTCTGCTATTCCCAAACGTTGACTGGTAGATAATGCTTTTAGCGTTAAGTCCGCCTTTTGTACTCTTATATAATTTTGTGGTCAATAAAGTTTAAATAAACATTCATACGAGATACGATTATATGATATGTCCTATTCTACCAAATCAGAATAATATACTACCCTACAATTCCTTGCATGTGACATCTGGGGTATACTATTCGGATTTGGAAGTAACAAGGGAGAATTACCAAGTGTTCAGATGATTTTGCAATTCATTAGATTCTATTTGGGCTTATTTAATACGGTTCCCGTACAGTATGCGCCCAAATAGAATCTAAAATGTGAGGATGAATTCCCTGCCTATGACGTGCGACTGTAGAAACAGCAGGGTGACTTTTGACGCAATCGAATTAGAATCGAATCGAAATCAGATCGAATAGACGTCAAATGGTACTCCTGAGATTGAAATCAGCATCAAATCGAAATGAGATCGACTTGAACTCAAATGTCACTTTTGAATGGTACTTTTGAAGTTTGAGATCGCGCCAAAATCGAGAATGAGATCGAATTCATCTGTCAAAATTTTCGATTCCGCGGTTGGTGTCGTGTTGTATGGTTTTCTCATAGTTTTCTCAAAGTTTATTAAGTTTTCGCTTGTTTATTGAGTAAAGTGTATTTATATAGCGTTAAAAATTAAAATGGCAAGATTTGATAGTATGTTTATCTTGATTGAAGAAGCTAGTCGTCTCGACAAACGACATCGCAGGAAGGCTATGATTATAGCTCACTATGTGAGCGTGTTGGACTGGATGGATGACTGTGAATTTGTGAAGAATTACAGATTAAACAAAAGCCTCTTTTGGACTCTAGTGAGATACTTGATGCCTTATTTACAATGACCGAAAATATCAAGTGATCTATCAATTATGTACAAAGTAAGTTAAGTTTTAGCACTTTTGCTATAGGATACGTATTAAAATAGTATCTGTACCTGCATGCTTTTAAGCAAGGAATAGAATAGCTAAATCTCTGTTTTTGTAACTTTCTAGTAATTTACATTATAGTCTCATTTTTGAGCTTCATGTAATCTAGCAGCATTTAGTCAAAACCTCTCATGATATTTCTTGTTTATTTACAGGTATCATTTTAGCCACAGGCAGGCAGCAATGGCAGTACAATGTCTCTGCAATCTGTCTCAAAATGCACAAGAGAAGTTACGGTTGCACTAAATCATTCTGATATATTAAAATTATTAAGGTTCCTGGCACTTGAGAAAACAATGCAATTAAATTGAAGTAAGAACATTTTCTTATTATTATTTTAAATAGTTGTTTCGGCCAACTGGCCAGGATATTATAAATATTTTTTTAAATGGAAAAATCCCACCTAGCCACTGGGGGAGGTGAATTTTTCTATTTTTTTTTTAATTTGAATATTTTTTTCTATACCTTTTGATTCATTACATATTAGATTTCAGTCTACTAAGTAATTATATAAAGAAGTTGGTAAAATTACATTTTATATTAAGTAATTATATTTATTTTTTTCTTATTTTGCTTTATGCCTCAGGTTCTATGAAAAATACCAATTGCCAGAAACTATTTGGTGTATTGATGGAACCCAAGTAGCTATGGTTCGGCCATCAGAAAATGAAGAGTGGTATTTCAATAAACAACATTACCAGTCTCAAAATCTTCAAATTATAAGTAATTATTTTTGTATTGCAACTCCTTTATTGGGCTATATAAATTTTATCTTGTGAACTAACAGAGTCACTAAATATTATTAAACAAATCTAACTGCATCTGTTATTTGATTGTATATTTTTTCTATGTGGCTTATAATAAGATATGTGAAACAGTTTACATGGACAAAGTTAAGCCTTAAACTTAATTCAATAAATTAATATTGCAGCATGAAGAAAAATATCTTACAAACCTATTAAGAGTTTTAAATGGCAATCGCATAGTGGTCTTTGAATTTACTTTTGGATTAGAATTTGTTAAACATCAGTTTTAATTTTTTTTTATTAATAACTTGTTTCTTGTTACAGATGTGATTTTGATTTAAATATAATCAGCATTGGTACATATCATGCTGGTGTCACGCATGATTCATACATATCAACAACCATGAAGTGAAAAGTTTATTGCAGTCACAGACCAAGAGGAAATGGTGTGTTTATTTGGTGAGTTTATGTGTTATATGTATATACTTTTTATCAGTCAATTCTTATTAAATGTGTATTTTGTTTAATAGTCTTCATTATAAAATTTTATTTTATTCCTACAACTGAAACTAGAAAGTTTACAATGAATATTTAACTTGACTAACAAAAATAATTTCGTCATTTCAGGTGATTCTGGTTATGCACAAAGAGAGTTTATGATGATCCCAAGAGCATCACACAAAAGCATTACTTGTCTGCTTGTAATAGAGTGAAGGGGACCATCGATCTTCTTAATGCTCGGTGATGTCTATTGAAACAACCGTAATACATTATAAGCCAGACCGAGTGGAAAAAATTATTAATGCTTGCACTGTGTTGCATAATATATGCAACCAAGGTCATATTGTTGCACCAAGTAGTGAAATACGGCAGATACAAGAGGAACATAGGCAAGAATTACAGGAGTCGCACAGAATATGTCATGCAAGCGGTTTGAGTCAGCAGCAGAGATAAACTGATGAGTTAAAAAGTGGCAATCTTGCTAGAGCACATACATGGACCCGTTATGGCAGACCAAATGGTTTAATACATAAATAAATATTCAAACTACTGTTATGTTTTTATTATTAACTCATTTAATATACCCTTTAACAGAATCAATATTTTTTGTAATAGCATTATTTATTTTCATATTAACAATCATACATCTTAGTTGTTGATAGAATCAATACTATTTAACAAAATTACTATGCTAAAAACAAATTACTATTTCTTATCCTTTTAGTAGCACTATTTTGAGTGCATAACACACTAAGCACATGCAATTATTATTTTCGCCTCAATATCTACTAGGCGATCCCACTCATCTTGCAGATGTGAGCGGCCACTGATGTATAATGTCTACCAGTCTCACACCCTTGTCTGGCCCTTTCTCTTGACTATTTAGCAGGTCTCTGTGCTCTGTTGGGCTACCGAAGACGTCGAGTAATATTTGTAGGATGGGGTGGTGTCGATGCGTTGCTGAGTAATGGAAGAATTGGTGAACCCAAAGGGTTGTAAAGGTCTTGGTAGACAGGTCGACAGTTCATTGTGAACTACCAGGCTGAGAATCTGTTAACAAAATAAATATCAATTAATTGTACCACTATTACTATAAAGTTGTAAGTATGCTAGTTTACATGTAACATAATCATGCTACCTCCTCCAGGAAGGCTTCCTGGTAACTCACACACTGGGGGAAACAACTATCATTAAAAGAACAGCCGGGATTGACAGCTCAATGTGCCCTACGAAGCACGAAGGAGTTCGCTATCAATATACCCATCCATGGACAGGCTACATTGCTTATTTTTATTTTCACTTTATTAAATATAAAAAAACTGCTTTCCAAGAGTTCTATCACTTTGTTTTCCTCAAAAGGAACTACAGGTGGATAATATCTTCTGTATCTGGGTGCTCTAATAAATAGAAACTTAAATGTATCAAAAGATAAAGAAAGAAGAGAAAATACCTATGCATAAAAAAATTATTATACCTGAAAAAGTATGAGTTACTTACAACAAGAGGGACAGAAAATCCCATATCACGTAGTGGCAAAGCAACTGCCACACAACAAAGCTAACATCCGCTCCTCGTTTGGGCTTATAGTGGGAAGAAAGTCCTTTCCTCGGCCAGTTTACAGCATAATTTTTGTCTCTCCAAAACTGCAAAGGAAAGCGGTCTTTAACAAAGGATTATGTTCAGTAAAAATGAATATATATTAACTACCTTTTGACACTACTGGGATAAAAAGGATCCTTCATGTTAATCCAGAGTATATTCATTCTATGCGCCAAGTTTCATTCAATCATTTTAGTGGATTCACCATCCTCGCACACTTTTAAAGCTTTTAATAGATTTCATTAAACTTGCAGATTATTTTAACCGAAGTCAGTTAATACAGTTGGTTCCCTAAGACAACGGACCACTTCACCTTCCTAGTCAGTTATCTTAGGGAACCAACTGTACGATAGACGAAGATAGATAGAGAAGATATGGTAATTGCATTCTGTATTAGTCTACCATTTGAAATGGAGAGAAATATGATAGTCTTTACTAAATGAACTTACTTTAGCTCACCTCGCCCCATTTTTCACTGCACATCCTAATGAATTCAAGATCTTGGAGAACTCCTACCATTCCCTCTTTGCCTCTTACTTTCCCATCGCGGTGCGCAAATGTCCTTTAGAAATTCCTGGATTTGTTTCCAAGTATTCCAGCAAATATTGCATTTGTATCTGGGTGGGTTGCATTTTCTACAAAAAAACATATGTTTTATTGAAATATTAACATTGATAATAACCCAATTTAAAAGTTTAATGGAGATCATAACTACAATAACTAAATAATTACCTTTTTAAAAAAGCTCACTATACACTTGTACCAAACAAACAAGAAATTAAAATTTCGCGGGAAAGAAACTTTATTTTAACGTAACATGACATTTGTTTGTTTTTAATTCACATTTTCCGTGTGTTGTACATTTTTTTTTTCAAATATAAAAGGCTTTTACGTGACTTATGCACTATAAGTGAACTTATTTTCTTCGAGTCTAGAGAAATACGTATTAATACAATTTAATTATTATTAATTTCGGTAAATCGATAAAATTATTTTACAAGAAATTGTCAACGAAAACAGTCTAACTTTTGCCCATATGCCGGAAGTTACGTCAGCGTTTGATGCTAATACGATCCTAAATTCGATTTCGATTTGATTTCGATTCCGTTCAAAAGTACAAAACTTGAATCGAATTGAAATCAGATCGAACTCAAATCAAAATCGAAATCAGAATCAAATCAAATTCAAAAGTCAGCCCCCAGGTCGTGGGCATCAAATCAAACAACTCCTTTGAACACAAACTATTGAACAGTCGGTAGAATATGCGAACAGAGGCAATCATACATAATGGCTCGATACCGTCTGTGGGCTTGGAATATTTGACATACATATTATTATTATCCAGCAGTGGGTATATACAGGCTAATTATGGTGGTGATAATGATATTATTGTAACATGTATACATGATAAAATTAATATTATTCATGCTCGCAACATGAAATAAAGTTCGCACGCTGCCACTCCCGCTCTTAATGCCGCAACTCCTTCTTATCTGGTGATCTCACTCACTCGCAGTAACACAACAACCCTCAAGGGTATTGTCATTTCGCTGCGGTGGTTTATGAGATGGAAGTATTTCTCTAGTCGGGAAGCTTAGCAATATACGCTGTACCCTACCTCTCTTTTGCCAGAACCTTTTTCGCTAGTTAGCATGGTGATAGCTTGCAGGTGAAGTTGACTTTTGCTCTATAGTTCATAGTGAGCATCTTACACCTGAAAATTTTACTGCAATTTCACAATTTGTCGTACAAAATGAGACAATAAAAAGGAACAATAAATAAACTTCGAGATTAATGAAGCCAGTCTCACAGATTTCGAGATTAAATAATTCGATGCCGGTCATTCGTTTTTTATTAAAATACTTGATTCCAAACGAAATTACACTTATTAAATTTGAAAATAAATGCCAAATCGTATCTTTTTAGTTGACTGAATCCAACAAATCTCCCTAATCTGCAAACTTCATAAACAATTTTCAGATACGAAGAAACAATACGGCAGATGGGCAACCCTTATGTCCAAGATCCCTGATTGTATCTGTCACGCTTTTAGTTAAAACTTCTGCGGAACTTTCCTTATCAGACCAAAACCCGCAGCTTGCCGGTTTAGGTCGCTTCAAACTGGATATAGACAGGACTGATTTCATGTACCTACAGTAAATTATATTTAGGGGCCATACATAAATGCCTTCAATGAACACTAGGCCAACTAAAAACGTACACATCCAGATACACACCGTTAATAGGAGTTATACATTTACTTAACGATTTGTATTTGTCGATTTTGTGGTGTTTTCGTTTTTTATAAATAAAATTTAGTTAGCTTACTTACTTACTGTTCCTAAAATAATAAATCGATTTAGATAAAAAAAAGAAAATTATCGAAACTTTAGTTGGCGTAGTGTTCGTTGGAGGTATCGAAATTACGTCACATGAAATACATGATTTTTCATCCCGTCCTTGTCACAGCTGGTCACATTTGTGAGACTCCCCCTCTCCCTAGTGTGACGTCACATATTTTGCAAATTTACATCTAGAGTTGCAAATGTTTTCGAGTTTTTCGTTAATAGTTCAAAGTTCAAAGTTCGTGTTAACACTTAGATTATAATAGATTTTGAAATCTCACGTTACGAAATTTAGGACCTCTCAATATCACACTTCGTCGACCTCCCTCCCACCCCCTCAACGTGTCACGTAATTTATGTATGGCCCCTCAGTGGAATACTTCACACTATGACTTCACTCTAAAGAACTTGACGAGCTCAATGGCGTCGTTATGCGTGGCACTCTAATAGATCACGCAAGTCAAGCAATGTCGACCGTAGCCTGTTCATGGATGGATCTCTTTATCTTTAACTCCTCCGTGCTTCGGAGGGCTTGTTAAGGTAAGCAACGTCGGCCGTAGCCAGTCCATTGATGGGTTTATTTATCTCCAGCTCCTCCGTGCTTCGATGGGCATGTTTAGCTGTCGGTCCCGGCTGTTTCCGTTAGATGACAGTCGTTAAGCCAAGTCAGTGGCCTTTAGGCAGATTCAAAACATTAACCACCGCCAACCCGCAATTGAGCAGCGTGGTGTAATACGCTCTAAACCATTTCGATTGAGGGGAGATCCGTATCCCAGCAGTGGGATGAATAAGGGTTGACGAGAGAAGGAAACTATCGGCGAAGGCACAGTGAATTGGTACAAACATGTACAGAAATATTTGAAATACGACAGAAAACGGACACGTCTCATCCTTTGAGCACTGACTGGGCATTATGCCTGCAATGGGCACCTATAAAAGATGAGACTTGTCAATAGCCCAGAATGCAGAAAATGCAAGGGACCTTACGAAACCATGAAGCACTCGATGTGTCAATATGATGCCCCAGCTGGCAAACGAATGGTAATCCTAGGAAAGGCGTACACAGACTTGGAGGACTACAGGCTCTTCCCAATTAAACGCGTACTGAATTGCATGGAACATGTCTTCAGACAGTCAGGGGATAGTTATTAAAGGATAGGGATTGAACAAAGCCGTGTGGTTTCCGGCAGACTAGAATAGAATCACTCCGTCTCTTCCCGTGGATGTCGTACAAGGCGGCTTTTTTTTTATAGTACGTTGGGTGGCAGACAAGCATACGGCCCGCCTGATGTCAAGCGGTTACCGTAGCCATATTAACGCAAGCAACATAAAATATCGCTCGCGCGCCGCCACCGCCAACGCAGCATCTCCTTCCTTTCTGGTTACCTCACTCACGCGCAGGAACACAACAATTCTCAAGGGAATTATTATTTGGCTGCGGTATTCTGTGAGGTGGAGGTACATTCCCCAGTCGGGTAGCTTACAATTACGCTCCCTACCTCTCTTTTTGCCAGAGCTTCGTTTGTCAGCCAGCAGGGTGTACCGCGTGCAGGTGAAGTTGGCTTTGGTTCAAAGATGTTAATGAACTACTTACACCCCATTACCCCGCGACTAAGGGAAATACATTATATAACATCGATCAGGCCTCCCCAACCCGTCTGGCCAGCGTCGGGAGTGTAGGCCAAATCCTTCTTCCATCTAGGACAGACGAGAGAGGGACGTGCTCCTGTGGTGGAGACTAAAATGATGATGAATGAACAAAAGATCCAAGTGCGTGCCACCGGTGCTGCAGCACTGGACCCATTTCAAGACAAGATAAATTATATTTTAATGGCAGTGGGCCGGTCACATCTGCTGTGTTGGTGATAGCGGATAGGAGAGGAAAGTCCTAGAGTGGAGACCACGTATGGGGCGACGAAGCGTCAGGCGCCGCCTCCTCCGACCGATGACCTCAAGGGAATGGCCAGAAGCGCCTGGATGCGGAAAGCGGAGGATGAGGACCACTCCTCCTCAGGAGAACTAGGGAAGGCCTATGTCCAGCGAGGCAAGGATGTCTTTTTGTAGTGGTAACAGAGGCACGTAGTAGAATTATTTGTTTTACCAGTAGTACGCCGCAATAGTGTTTCTGATTCGGTGGGTCCTCTCGATGAAAGGTTTTTCTTTGATGTTTTCTTTTTTGAGAGCTCATCGAGAGGCGAGGGAGCAAAAGGGAAGGAACGCATTTAGAGAAACGCATTGGGGAAATATATGTACATTTTTCCATTAATTTCTGAACTTTGACGAAGAAGACAGGACATCGTCTGACCCGACAGACAATGACGTGTCTTCATAACAATGAATAATGAATTCGAATTGGTTTCACGCAATCTGTTAAATTATGACCAAGAGAAATAGGGATTTATTTATATATATATGAATGAAAATATATATGAATGAAAATATATATGAATGAATATATATATATATATATATATATATATATATATATTCATTCACTGTTAAACGCACAGATAAAGACAGTTCATCAGGTCCATCGTGTAGCATACACAAAAAAATACGTTCGCTTGAAACGCTCCCTTTTTTGAAGTCGGTTTAAACCAGCGCGATCCGGATTAAACTGGACAAAGCTGTTGTTGTCCAACCGTCTTGTCCAATTAGCAGTTATTTGGTATCTGTCCTTTTGTTTGCAATTTTCTGTTAATTGGCAAAGTTGTGTTGCGGTGAATGACAGCGTCTTTCAAATTCGAGTCTGCTGAAGAAAGGTCTTGCAAATTAATGGCGGCAACGGATTGGTTTAGATATTGTTTATTTTGTTGCGGAATTTTAAAGTACCCCGCCTATGTTTAACAATGGAATATATATTATGTATCTTTCTAATATTCATCATTAAGTCAGTCAATATGGATGGAAATAAAGTCACTCAAACTAACTTGAAAGATGGTATAAACACAATATTCCATTTAGGATATCTTAATAAAGTCAATTTGTTATTTTGTAAGTTTAGCTTACGCTCCGCTCAATTTAGACCGATCATTCTAATCATAATAATAATCTCCGCTGAAGTTAGACTTATTAACCTATCTATTATCTATATTATTAATACGTGAAGCAAAAACTTAGTAACTATTGCGCGGACGGAGGAGTAAGAAATTTTGCACACTTTTATAGTTAATAAGTATAGAGAAAGAGTGCAGAATGCTAATATCTTTCTAAAATTTTATATAAAAAGTAGATTAAATCAATAAAAAAAAAAAAAAAATACACACACTACCATGTATTTCAGACACATGCATATAAGTATACTCTTTTGTTTATTGTTAAAGTCATCATCATCATCATCAGCCTGTATCTACCCACTGCTGGATATAAGCCTTCCCCAATGCTTTCCATCAGATACGATCCTCCACCTTCCGCATCCAGCCGCTCCCAGCCGCTTTCTTAAGGTCATCGGACCATCTAGTAGGAGGGCGTCCAACACTTCGTCGTCCTACATGCGGCCTCCACTCTAATACCTTCCTCCTCCATCTGCCATCAGTTACTCGGCTGATGTGACCGGCCCATTGCCACTTCAGCTTGTAAACTCTGAAGGCTATGTCGACAACTTTGGTTCTCCGTCGAATTTCTTCGTTCCGGATTCGATCCCGCAGAGAAACCCTGAGCATAGCCCTCTCTATCGCTCGCTGCGCGACCTTTAGCCTGTGGACCAGTCCGATGGTCAGTGTCCAAGTCTCTGCACCATATGTCATTGCAGGGAGGACGCAGTGGTTGAAGACTTTAGTCTTCAAGCACTGGGGTATTTGCGCGGCGAAGATGTGTGAAGAAGGAGTGAGATCGGTCTATAATTCGTCAATGAGGTTTTGTCACCTTTTTTTTTTAAGAACAAGACGTCCAAACTCCTGGTCCACGCGACTGGTGCGTTCCCATTGTGAATGACGGAATCAAACAGACGTTGTAGTTCCTTTAGAACCGGAGTTCCTCCAGCTTTCAACAATTCTGTTGTAATTCCGTCCTCACCGGGAGCCTTACCATTTTTCAGATGTTCAAGGGCTATCCTAATCTCACCCATGCTGATGTCTGGGATATCCTCGGTTTCGTGTCGGGTTAGCGGGGCTCGGCAATCACTTACACGAGCATCTGATGTAGGGACAGGTGCATGTGCGGCAAAGAGTTAAATTTACCAGCATTTGCCCCCTGTGGTTCCTCGACCCCAAACCAAACCCTCCGACGACCGATTCATCGCATTCTTGTACTCCCACCTTGGCATTGAAGTCCCCGACAACAACTGTGAAGTGGGTCTTGGTGGTATTATGTATGGCCTTTGAAATGTCTTCATACCTGGCCTCGACCTCATCATCCTGGTGTGTCGTCGTTGGAGCATATACCTGTACTACTTTCAAAGAGTATCTCTTCGTCAGTTTTAGCACAAGATATGCTACCCTCGACGACACACTGGATACCTCCACTACGTTGTTGACGAGAGCTTTATGGACGAGGAACCCGACACCGCCCTGGGAGAGCTGATCTCCTTCACGGTAGTAGAAGAGGTTGCCAGATTCGAGTATCACAGTATCCTCTCCCTCTCGTCGGATTTCCGACAGACCCAGAATCTGGCATTTGACTGACCTCAGTTCTACTTCCATCTCTCCTACATCCTCGTCACGCCTCAGTGTCCGTGTATTAAACGTGCCAATGGTCAGTTGTTGGTGGTGGCCTGTCAACCGGTGATTGTTCGCACCCCCGCCCTGCCGGAACCGATACCGCCACCTTGACACGGGATAGCAGGGCTGCCGGGTACTGGGGGCCATTTATTTTGGTTGCTATACATTGGAGAGTAATGCCCTTAAGTCGACACGCTGGGCAGGCGGGTTGGCGACTGTCGCCAGAGCCTCGTCGGCTTATCGGCAGGGTGCACCACGTGCAGGTGAGGTTGACTTTGGCTCCGAAGATGGTAGTGAGCCACTTACACCCCAATAAATAATAATAAGTTAAAGTCATAACTTAAGTTAAATGTGGTCGAATTCCGACCACTGGGTGACCACTAGTTATTTACAAATATAAATAATAAGTAATTTATTTATTGCCAAATATGGGTAATAATGATTTTATAAAATGTTTATACAGTTGAACAAACCATATTTTACCTTCTGTATAGGCATGCCAGCGTTTTTAAAGTTAATTACCTAAATACATGTTACATTTAAATAAGTCATTATTAATATATCACACAATATGTCATAGTCACATTTAAATATGTCAAATATGCCACACATGCTAGTAACATTCTAATCATAATAATAATCTCCGCTTATGCTTGGGCCGCACTCTTCGCGATAACATTCGGGCGATAAACTTCGTATTCGGTCTACGGCGAATCTTCGCTACCACATAATGCGCGTTGTAAAGTTTATCGCGATATACGAACGCAAAAAACACCACGGACGCCGCGGTTACTCTGTACCTATTTTATAGCAGCAAATAGTTATTTTTACATTTATGTCATCTAAAAAACAAATTAAAAGCAAGAAAAAGGAGAAAAAAATTATCGTTACTCCAATCCATGTTACACTTCAGCTATATTATACACTGTAATTACATTTAACACGTCCGTTAGGAACGATGGGTGCGGGCCGACTGAAGTGTGGCCGCGCAAGCGAAGTTCATCGCGATAAAACCCTTTGATCTGCGAGAGTTTACCGATAGCGGAGCGATGTGCCCGAAGCTTCGTCCGAAATGTCGAAGTATTCGCGAATATTTGTATCAATTGTATCAATCTGTCTCATTTCCTTACATTATTTAATAAAGTTAAATAATAATAAATAAATAAATATTGTCAGACAAATTACACAGCGCCATCTAGCCCCAAAGTAAGCGAAGCTTGTGTTATGGGTACTAGACAACTGATAAACATACGTAAATACATTTTTTTTTGTAAATACTAACTTATGATACATAGAAAACACCCAGACTAAGACAAACAGACATGTTCATGCACACAAATGTTTGTCCTAAGTGGGAATCGAACCCACGAGCGTTGGTGTCGAAGCCGCGTCATTGACCGCTACGCCACCGAGCTCGTCAACTACATACTTTGGCTTCATACATCGCGATAATCCGAATATTCGCGTTATCGCGATGTGTACGGCCTAAGCATTAGACCGTACTCATACTATTAATCTATTTATTATTATTTACAAATTTTCCAATCTACACATGCTAGTAACATTTAAAGCTCGATCGCAACTACGCAGCGGCAATCGCATTGATGCTAGATAAAATGGCGTTCTTTTATAAAATATTCCACCATATATTCTCTTTCAAATAACAATGTGGATTTCCTTTCACATCCCCCTTTGAAAGAGGCTTGTGCTCGCTGATACAAAGCTCAAGTGTTCGATACACATCCAGGGTGTTCTTGCTTCGTAAACATTGCAGACGTCTAACTTAGAGAGTACTTTCAGGAATATATTTGTAACTTAACTGGTTTCCGCCCGCATCTTTGCTTGCGTCGACTTCATATTTTATTACGGAAAATAATAACATGAGCCACAAAATAATAGATTGTTAACCGAGGGTCGAAAGAATCAATTCCCGAGGTATTTAGACGGCTATAGTCCGAGTAGGAATTGATTCGTTTACCCGTGTTAAACACTCTACTTTTCATTTAGAATATGAGGAAAATAAAACTAGTTGTTTATCTAAACTATTTATTGATAATATATAATAATATTAGTAGTAGGTATAGGTACCTATTTAAAATCAATTATCAAATTAGGACAATTCGTGAAATTAAAAGTTACATTTTTGTTTGGAATGTTTATGCTGTTTAATTTATTAAGACTGTAGTTTGCTACACAGTCCATTAAAATATGTAAGAAATACACTTTCGGAAAACGCTTTTATATTCTTCTCTGCTCGCCACTTAATAAAATCATTGTATGTGTTTATATATCTTTCTTTTGAGATTTCCGGCAAAAGATTTTCAATAACACAATTTGCTTCGTCTTTAATTGAATCTGGTGTCAACATTTCAGAATCGCTTGAACTCATTTTTAATATTCAAATCTTAGCATAAAAGATTATTCTATTTTTTTGAACTCCGTCACAGATACATAACAGATTAGTATCCCGCCAATTTATGACGACTTTTTAAATTTTAAATATGGAACTCACTGCGTAATTGTTGCGGCTTATTCCGCTCAAAGAAGTTTGCGCTAAGTTCACACTGGCTTATTAAAAATCACGTGAGACATTACACGAAATTAATTAAATAAATTAAACGGGTCACTCACGTCTTTTTGTCGGGAAAGCCGACTTTCGATCTCAAAAGGAGACCTTCATCAGGACCTTCATCAGCATAGACGTATTTACTAAACATTTGGTATGTTTTATATCAACTTTAGTCACAAAGTCAGTGTTATCGCCGCCCAGTTTCACTATTTTAGATTTTTAGGGTTCCGTACCCAAAGGGAAAAACGGAACCCTATTACTAAGGCTCCGCTGTCCGTCCGTCCGTCTGTCACCAGGCTGTATCGCATGAAGCGTGATAGTTAGACACTTGAAATTTTCACAGATGATGTATTTCTATTGCCGCTATATCAACAAATACTAAAAACCGGGATAAAATAAATATTTAAGGGGGCTCCCATACAACAAACGTGATTTTTTTCTCGTTTTGCTCGCATTTGATAACGGTAATCGCTTCGAATACTCACATAATATTTAGTTATATATTCACTTTAAAAATAAATAATTAAATAAAAATAAAACAATTATTTAAGGGGGGCTCGCATACAACAAACGTGATTTTTTTTGCCGTTTTTATAGATAATGGTACGGAACCCTTCGTGCGCGAGTCCAACTCGTACTTGGCCAGTATTTTTTTTTTACTACATCGGGTGGCAGACAAGCATACTTCCCGCCTGATGTAAAGCGATTACCGTAGCCATATTAACGCTCGCAACATAAAATATTGCTCGCGCGCCGCCACCCCGCTGCCAACGCAGCATCTCCTTCCTTTCTGGTGACCTCACTCACTCGCAGGAACACAACAACCCTCAAGGGAATTGTTATTTAGCTGCGGTATTCTGTGAGGTGGAGGTACATTCCCCAGTCGGGTAGCTTACAATTACGCTCCCTACCTCTCTTTTCGCCAGAGCTTCGTTTGTCAGTCAGCAGGGTGCACCGCGTGCAGGTGAATTTGGCTTTGGTTCAAAGGTGTTGATGAACCACTTACACCCCAAAAGAGGCTGTAGAGGTATTTCGGTTGAAACCATAGACTAACAACTATAGATTAGTTAATAATTTCCATAGCATACACAAAAGACAAAGACCAATTTACGCCATCAACAAAGAAATGAGAGAGATTGAAACGACTTCTTGGGTCGTGTCATTTTTGCAAAGGAATGTACAATAATTTGCGAAACAGTTATATACAACGATGTTATAAATACGATATGCCACATGTCAAAAACGTATACCCGTGTACCAATTGTCCCAATTGTCTCACCTAGCAATCAGCCCCCTTACCACCATCTCTTATTGCGATTCAATAATTGAATAGATTACTTATCCATACCAATGAATAAGCGACTTGTCCCTTGAGAATTTACAAAAATCCTTTCGCAGATTTCTGTCATAGTATAGGTACCTGTATGCCAAATTCAACGCGATCATCGGTCCAATTATTGGAGCTGCCCCCTTACCACCATCTCTTATTGCGATTCAACCCCCTTACCACCATCTCTTATTGTTATTTCAAATGGAATAGAGTCGCTTATTCATTGATATGAAACATTCTATTCAGTTATTGAATCGCAATAAGAGATGGTGGTAAGGGGGCAGTTTGCACAAACAAGCCGACGAATCTGACGTTTGAGTCATTCGCTGCGGTCTCATTCGACTCCGTGCGTGTCGCTTCAATCATTTTTCGCTCCAGCGTACCACGGTGAAATATTTTTGCCACAACGTGTGCTGCTACAGTGTCTTTCGAAACTATGTAGTTATGTACCCAACTCTTATACCAAGGTTCCCAAACTTTTTCAGCCCGCGACGCAGTTACAAATTTAGTATTTGTCACGGCGTCTACGGCGCACCAGAGCGCGCCGCGGCGTACACTTTAGGAACCCCTGCATAGTATAGGGGTTTCTGAAGTAAACATAACGTCCGTTCAAATAATTAAATTAACTAACTTTGGAAAAAACAAATCCTATCAAACTACCCACAAATGTGAAACGTCTAATTCTATGTTCCACTGTATACTGGTCAAGTCCTAATCCGACAGCGGACACCCGTCAAACTTTGGAACTGTCAGTAATTGGTGCAGGAAAACGGTCTCTCCAATCGTTAGAATAAGACTGGGATTTGAATAACAAATTGCTTTGCAGTTTCGAATTGGATCAATTGGGGTTGGGTGCCAGTTATAGCGTTTAAGCATTTATCTAGTTCATTCGATAATTCGAAACTGATGTTCGAGGGATAGAGATGTTGTAAGGCACATTCATTATTCAAAATAACTATTAGTTTGTATTATTTTTATTGTGTACATAATGAACATAAATAGACAGTAACAAAAAAGAGAAAATATACCAACCGCAATATGAAACATTGCTCGCGATGTAGCCAATAATGACAACTCCTTCCTAACTGGTAACCTCACTCACTCGCGGGAACACAACAATTCTCAAGGGAATTGTTATTGAGTTGCGGATTATGTGAGGTAGAGATGCTTCCCCAGTCAGGTAGCTTACATAATACGCTATGCCCTACCTCTCTTTTCGCCAGAGCCCCGTGCAGCTGAGTTGTATTAATTTTGTAGCAGAGTTTGATGTAATGTACCAAACTGAGTTTGTTTCATAGTGAATTAAATCAAACAACTTTGCACATTTTCGACACAAGTAAAAATTAGTAACGTTTATAGAGTCTCTCCGCTTTCTCTCTTCGTGGGATGTAAAGCATACGAGCTGTTAACCTAAGCTCATGCGCTAGCGCATTATCTATATAGTAGATCTCATACTTAGCGACTCACAAACACATGTGTTATTGCAGCTTTTGGGATTTTGTCGGCAGAAAGATCACAGTAGTAAAATGCAGGCTTTATTTTCAATACTTACTATTTTCTCAATAATTTTAACAATCGTTTTATTAGTATAACTGTAAACATTAGCCATGAATGTGACTGTCAGGAAAAAGTGTAAAAAAACTCAATTGCCTCCAGTATCCAGTATTCACGTTAAAAACAAACTCATACATCGCCGTTTCCGAGTGATTTTACGTACAGTTGGCACTTCCTGTTTATTGAATGTCGAAAAGTCAAATCCGCTACAATAGGCTCCCTACAGTTTCTAAACAACTGTGGTCCGTATACCGTGGCTGGCTGTTTGAGTTAACAACTCGATTTGGTCAATCCACACAAGTTTGTGTTTTGATCTCTAAGCGAATTAACTTTCCACTGTATTTATGTACAATTTCTGTTGGACATATATCTTTTGACATATATATTAATTAGACTAGCTGACCTGTTTTATTCGTAGTTAGTAAAACGTCATCTGTGAATATTCGTAGTTAGGAAGACGTCCTGTCTTCCTAACTACTAATATTGAAGTCGAATTTGTTTCGCGCATACATTCAGCTTGGCCGTGTGGTTTCCGGCAGACTAGAAGAGAATCACTCCGTTTTTCCCGTGGATCTCGTACAAGGCGACAAAGGGAAATACATTATCAAATATCGATCAGGCCCTCCAACCCGTTTGGCCAGCGTGAGGAGTGTAGGTTAAATCCTCCTTTTTTTTATACTACGTCGGGTGGCAGACAAGCATACGGCCCGCCTGATGTGAAGCGGTTATCGTAGCCATATTAACGCTCGCACTTATAAATATTAAAAAAATTGAAAAATTCACCTTCTCCGCCTAAGTGGGACCCACGACGCGACGTCTCGATTACCGGTCGAGTGCTCTTCTAACTCCTAGAAGTCCTAGAAGATCAAGTCGCTAGACTCAAAATCAAAAGTCGCTAGAAAGTCGCTAAAACTGTCTGGAAGAAGTGCCAGAGGTCATTGGCGCTGTGAAATATTAGGATAGGTGAAAAAAAAATTAAGAAATGTATTGTTAAGTAATTAGATTATAATTAAAATACGTATCGGCGCAATAACGTACAATTTCTAGGTTTTAATTAAATAATTATATTATCATCATTGTAACAAGACAAACAATATTTAGCGACAAAAATTTTTTTTAGTCGTAGCACTAGTCGTCACTTCTAGCAACAAAGTCGCTAAATTGGCAACACAGACTGAGCTACCAGGAAGGTTTGTTTCGGTGGCGAATTTTTGCATTTTATATTTTTACTGCTGTGAAGTCGCAGTGTGGCGCCATCTACATATTAATCGAAATCGGTCGTGGTTTCAAATCCCACATAGGCGGGGGAGGTAATTCCAATTTTAAAATATTTATAATTAAGTTTAAAATATTTATAAGTAAGTAAGGTAGCAGACAAGCATACGGCCCGCCTGATGTGAAGCGTTTACCGTAGCCATATTAACGCTCGCAACTTAAAATACCGCTCGCGCGCCGCCACCCCCGCTGCTAACGCAGCGTCTCCTTCCTTTTTGGTCACCCCACTCACTCGCATGAATACAATAACCCTCAAGGGAATTGTTATTTGGCTACGGTATTCTGAGAGGTGGAGGTACCTACATTCCGCGGTCGTGTAGCTTACAATTACGCTCCCTACCTCTCTTTTCGCCAGAGCTTCGTTTGTCAGTCAGTAGGATGCACCGCGTGCAGGTGAAATTGGCTTTGGTTCAATTATACCCCAAATGGTTGATGAATTGATGATTGGATGGTTTTGAATTCTGTTAAATTAATAACTAAACCTAGACAAAATACACAGAGGCAACTAGTCTCAAACTTTAGGGGTAGGTATCTTTTAATTTGTACCCTCCCGATCAGAAAGTCTAAGTAGCAAAACGTCCAACAAAACGAAACGTCTAATGAGCAATGTGCCTAGTTAGCTAATCGCCCATGTAGCAAAACGTAGTATAATTTAAGGTTGATTTTCTATCTCACGGGATACTTATACGTCCGCTGGATATACCTTCTAGTTTATATGAAAACTTCTCAATTCCAACTCCGCTATCAATCCAACTTTTCCTAACCGTCGGAGCAGCAATCTCCGGGCCGTGTCCGGCGTCAGACTAACTCGTTCGGACTGGGTATAACTAGTTAACTCCGGTCGCATTGTAACTGTACCCGCCGTCCGAACTTCGGACAGTATCCACCTGCACTTATCTGGGTTAATTGAAGTTTTCTGCACAGAATTCTGCCATATAAGGTGTGACAAAATTAAGCCGACAGACTTTGGAGCAAGTATAGTTAAACGAACAGACAACTTTTTCTAACCATTGGGCGAAAAAGGCAGCAGAACGGGTATTTTTTTTGCGACTGGAGCGCTAGACTGCAGCTTCAAGTTTCGTACTATTTCTATTAGTTAATGTGGTGCTTAAGAAAAAAAAAATGGGCGTGGCTGTGTCATGGCCACAGTCGTGTGTTGTACGTGAATAATTTACGTGCACTAAAATTATCTCAAAATGGCAGCGCTTCCCGCTCCCCCGCACGCGATGTTTTATAGTCCTTACTTAAAGTAATAAATTCTTTGACGCATCATCTATGCAGTGGTGTGATTGAATTTTGGATGGAGATGAGATTTCTAGCTGCAACACCAAACTGTATCCCCCGATTTTGTTATCATTCGTTTTTTGAATTGCCTCCCTATGGAAGTGATTTTAAAGACTTCACGTCAAAAACACGTCGTGTGCTTGACCACACAACAGTATAACCTTCATCTCTCACTTCGTCCCTGCCGACCCGAAAGAGCATTACCACAGTATTACTATTTTTATGCTTTTAAAACTGTGGCATTACATATCCAAGTGTAACTGTTTACATACTCAAGCGGGATAGTAGTCACAATCACTAACCACAAAATAAACCACTCAGCACGCATAGACTAACTACATCAGGCTTCACTTCAGAAAAAGCGCCTCAAGGGAAATCTCGACATAGTACACGCTGTTTTTATTTTATAGCGATATTATGTGTATATATTTTAAGGCAGTAGTACACTCGTTGTTTTTACAACTCTCTACATCTACATGGCTGAGCTTGAACTGACATGTTTTTAGATTTAACATCTCCATTTGGGAGTCCCTGTTACTTATTTTACCTTAAAAAATCTATTTTTTTTTCTATGTCACTATATGTGACGAGCTCGGTGGTCGTATGGTTAACAATGGCCACTTTGACTCCGAGGTCGCGGGTTCGATCCCCGCACAAGGCAAACATTTGTGTGCATGAACATGTCTGTTTGTCTTGGTCTGGGTGTTTTCTATATATTATAAGTATATATTTACAAAAAAATGTATTTAAGTACATTTATCAGTTGTCTAGTACCCATAACACAAGCTGTGTGCTTAATTTGGGACTAGATGGCCCTGTGTAAATTGTCCAGAAATATTTATTTATTATATATAATAATAATAAACACTTATTTCGGTATGGAACCATAGTTTGTGGTTCCATACCGAAATAAGTGTAAGTAATACAAAATATACTTATAGTCAAGGTAACAATTACCATGTTCTCTGGGAGTGGGATCTTTGGCGGCGGGTGCTGGAGGCCATGTTATGTCGATGTGTTAGGTAACAATTCAATGTGTTAGTTCCCTAATAGTGTTAGATACTTAAAATCCGTGGTGCTCAGCAGTTGAGTTCTACTTGACTAGCCAACTCTTTAGGCTTTTAATGTCTCTCACATTGTTATGAGGGAAGTCAAATTCCAACAGCTTCTCGTTGTGAGTTCCAAGGCACCCCCCCCCCGGACTTCCAAATGGACTTCATCGTTCATTGCCTTTTTTGGCGGTCGCCACTGTTAATCCTGGTTACAGGGGAGACACAGTGGTAGGAACGGCTGGTGAGCTCCTTTCTGGTTATCTTTTAAATATTAAATAAAGGCAAAACTATTTCTCTCCTTCACTCCCAAGGGGGTGTTTTTGTTGATGAAAATTGGTGTATTTTTCGGTCATTAGGGTGTAATACATGATTATAATTGATGAAATAATTGACGAGCTCTAACCATTCGACTACCGACATTCGAACTCCGAGATCGCGGGTTCGATTCCTGCACAAGACAAACATTTGTGAGCATGAACATGTCTGTTTGTCTTGGTCTGGGTATATTCTTTTCTATGTATTATAAGTATGTATTTACAATATATATATATATATATTTAAGTACATTAAGTTTTGCGCTTAATTTGGCTGTGTAAATTGTCCAGAAATATTTATTTTATTTATTTATATTTATTTATTATTTTATAAGTTCCTTGCCAGATACACTGTCTGTATCCTTCATTCAATACCCAGAAGGAAAATTGGTTACAGTGAATTTAAAATGAATATAAATTAGAGAGCATATATTACCATAGCGGTTTGAAAGTCAAATCTTGACATAGTTTTTTAAATTTGCTGAATGCCGCGAGGCTTCGTACGCGAGCAGAAATATTCCGCCTCTCGAATAATTTAAGCTTCTGCTAGATTTTAAATTAAAATGACTAGAAACGTGCAAAATGTCAATGAACGTGCATTTTTAAATAATATAATGGCAATTTGCTCTATTAACCGACGAAAAAACGAAGGACGTGTTCAATTCGACGCATATATTTTTTTAATTTTTTTTTTATGTATGATCATGCACAACTTTTAGAGTAGTCCGATTTTGATAATTCTTTTTTATTGATTGTTTCTTTGTTCATTGATTGTTTGACTCAAAATTACTTAGGTGTAGTTAAATTAGTTTAAGAACTTAGTTATTAAGGTCAATAAAAACAAAGTTTATTATTTTTTGCTTTTCATTTTTTTCGGCGGTTTAATTTGTTTTGTTAAAAAGTTTTTATTATTATACAATACCTGTTGACCCAACAGACGAAATCTGGCAAATTTTCTGTTGGTTTCGCGAAATCTGGCAAATGACTGACAGTTCTGTCAAACGACATAAAGCTACATTAAAAAAGTAAATAATCGATCAGTTTCAATTTTTTTTAAATTAACTCATTTGATATTTGTTCTATATTTAAAGAGCTTGATATAAATTTCTGAACGCACACATAAATATTGACAACCAATAGATATCTCAATCCTTTTTCAACTGACACTATTTGTATGGGAAAATGTGTTTTCTTTTATTTAATATTTTTCGTTAATTTTCCAATGTTTTTAATAGTTATTCTGATATTTGGGACCGAGACAAATCCAACAAATCTAAAACCATGAAAATCGGCGCAGTCGTTCTCGAGAGTTATAAGTTCGAACAAACCCGACTTTGTTTTTTAAATATATATATATTTCTTTGCGTGACATCGGAAACCTAACGAGCGTGCCGAATGTTCAATCGGACACTGGAAAGTGGTTCAAATTTAACTTGCAAGCTTTGATTACGATCAATGCGGGGAAACTAAATAAAGGCTTGTAATAAAAAGAAATTTCTTTGTGTTGGCTACACAAAGAAATTTCTTTTTATTACAAGCATGTTCCAGAAACATTGGCCGAACTTTGTTTATATTTAAACTTTATCTATACCTATAAATAAAAATCAATCGCCAAATGTTTTGCTAAGCGCGTTCGAGAATATCTCAACCAATTCGGCAAATTTTTGTTTTCATATTTTTGTTAATGCATAGGGAAGATTCTTATGGAGAGAACTGCAAAGAAAGTAAAAAGTTCGTAAAAACTGCAAGGGAAGCGACGTTTATGTGTTTTATTCCTTTGTTCTACCCGTGCGAAGCCGGGGCGGGTCGCTAGTTGATCATAAAATAAGGGTACAAAAGGCGTACTTAATGATAAAAGCATTCTCTACCTGTAAACCTTTGGGAAAATCAGGTATACACGAATGCGGCTTACAAGTTAGTACAAAAAATACAATAATATACTTAGATAAATACAAATTTAATTAATTACAACACGAAATTATTTGTAGTAAAAGCAACTAATGTTTCTACGTATGCAGTTAATTTATTTTCTACCTGGGTAATAAAATAAGTATTAATAATGAAGTAAATGAAATTATTTTTATATCAAATAAATGAATTCCTCTATAATACCCGCCGGGGCGTGATGAAGTGCCCACTTCATAAATCCTACTTGACAAATGCGGTATGCACTGCTGGATAATTAAATTACGCTTCTGTTTTTTTTATACTACGATGGGTGACAGACAAGCATACGGCCCGCCTGATGTGAAGCGGTTACCGTAGGCATAACGCTCGCAACATAAAATATCGCTAGCGCGCCGCTACACCCGCTGCCAAGGCAGCATCTCCTTCCTTTCTGGTGACCTCACTCACTCGCAGGAACACAACAACCCTCAAGGGAATTGTTATTTGGCTGCGGTATTCTGTGAGGTGGAGGTTCATTCCCCAGTCGAGTAGCTTACAATTATGCTCTCTATCATTATTTTCTCCAGAGCTTCGTAGTTCCTGGCTGTACTTGCATGGACACTTAAGGTTCTTATAACCTCGAAAGTGGCGCCATTTGAAAAAAGCATATCTTAGCATTTATTTTATTTTATTTATTTATTTAAACTTTATTTACCACAATTTAAGGGTACAAAGGCGGTCTTAATGCTAAAAGCATTCTCTACCAGACAACCTTGGGGAAGTGCAGATATACACGAATGCGGCATACAAAATAAATTAACAACAATATTGTACAATACAACAGAAAATATACATACATACACATTACATAAATACAAAATATATGATACATATAAAATAATATAAACTTACATATACTTAGTAAATAGGAGGATGATTCATAGTTTTGACAATTTGTCCAAGAGGTGAGCATGAACTTTATGCTTGAAGTTAAATTTATTCTCGATTCTTCTGATGCTATCGGGTAGCGCATTCCAGAGTCGTGAAGATTGTAAAGTGAAAGAGTTTGACATAAAGCCAGTACGAAAGAGCGGGGTAGAAAGCGCAAGAGAGTTGCCAGATCGAAGCTGTCTTTCATGAGAGTCACAAAGATATTGAAACTTACATTTTAAATATTCAGGGGAGAGAGGGTTTTTCAGAATAGAGTGAAGTGAACAGAGCAACCTCTTTTGCCTGCGCTGACGAATAGGAAGCCATTTGAGCTGTGACCGGTAGGAAGAGACATGATCAAATTTACGAAGACAGAAGATGAAACGAATAGCATTGTTGATAAGCCGGTCCAGCTTATTAAGAAGATCTTCATTTAGATCAGGGTAGCAGACATCAGCATAATCAATGATAGGGAATATGAGAGATGTGACAAGAGTGACCTTAATATTGATGGGGAGAAAATTTCGAAACCGATTGAGATATCGTAAAGAAGATATGACCGCGCGACTCACCTCTGCGATTTGTGTAGTCCAACTCAATGTGGAATCAATGTGTAGCCCAAGGTTCTTCACACTATGACTAAAAGGAATTACACATTTTTCAAACATGACAGGTAAGACAGAGCTGGAATCCACTTTTGCGACTTGCTTAGAACTGCCCACAACAATGGCTTGACATTTGGCAGGATTCACAGAAATTCCAAAGTCTTTAGACCAGTTACTAATGCTGCTTAAATCACAATTTAGCCGAGCAATTGCTAAGTTTACATCATCTGCAGTAGTTTGAACATAAATCTGGAGGTCATCCGCGTAGAAGTGGTAAGAACAGCACAACGACAAGGAAAGGAAATTAATAAACAAAGAGAACATTAAAGGCGATAGGATCCCACCCTGCGGCACGCCAGAAGACAGATCTTTCCAATCAGATAACTCTCGACCCAGACGCACTGCTTGCTGGCGACCACATAGGTATGAGGAAAACCAATCCAACGTGATTGATGAGAAGTTTAGGTTTTTCAGGATGGCAAGTAGAATGTCATGGTCAACCATATTAAATGCGTTAGAAAAATCAATAAGAACGACTATGGTGACAATTTTATCCTCCATACCCAACCTAATATCTTCTGTAACTTTGAGAAGAGCAGTAGTAGTGCTGTGCCCTGAGCGAAAGCCAGACTGATGAGGGGAGAGCAGAGAGTTAGAGTAGACAAAGGAAGATACTTGTTTGTGAGCAGCGGCTTCTAAGATTTTCGAAAGGAAGGGCAAAATTGAGATAGGTCTGTAATTTTTCAGCAGGATAGGAGTGGGAATTTTAGGAACAGGGATAACAAAAGCTTTTAGCCATAAAATAGGAAAATCACCTTCTAAAAATGAGAAATTAACAATATGAGTAATGATAGGTAGAATTAAGTCTAAAATGCAAATAATCATATCCCTACTCACATCGTCGCAGCCAACTGCCTTTGACTTGATTGACATGATTATTTTACGTATTTCATCCATAGATACTGGAGAAAAAGCAAAAGACTCGGTGTCAGGATGAGCCATGGAAGATATTTTAGCAATAGTTGCAGATTTAAGTAAAGGGTCAAAGGAAGGAGAAGATACGAAGTAATTATTGAAGTCATTAGGAGAAAAAGTTACGTGCGGTTGAGAAGGACATTTACCCATACCTAGAGAGTGCAGAAACTTCCATATATTGGCTGAAGAAGAATTAATGACATTTTTATGGAAATATTGCCGTTTGGCTGCTCTTACAATGCAGTTACAGCTATTACGCGCAGTTTTGTATAGGGTCCAATTATTGTCAGACCTGTCATGCTTGAAGATTCGAAATGCGCGATCACGCTTTGTCATGGCCAAGCGTACATCCCTAGTGATCCAGGGTGCGGGCGGCCTCTTAACCTTAACAGCTTTTAATGGAGCATGAGCATCAAACAGCTTGAGCAAATTATTATTAAATTGAGAGACTTTCTCATGCACTGTCGACGCTGCAAAAACCGAGGAAAAGTCAATCTTAGATGCGTCTTCCTTTAATTTTGTATGAACTACTCGCGCGTAACTTCGCATCCACACGATTGTAGGTTTAAGTTTCGGCGGTCTTAATTTGTATTGGAGAAAAATAAGGTCATGTTTGGAGAAGCCAGGTGCAGGGAATTGACCATGTTTTGTAACAAGTTCAGGAGAAGAAGTAATAATTAAGTCAAGCCAAGTGTCATTTGAAGTAGGGTTATGATGAGTAGGCTCAGAAGGCAGAATAGAAAGATTGACTGACTTAATAATATTCAATAGTCTAAGAGAACGCGCAGTATCGCTTATGAGATCAGTATTGAAATCGCCCATGATTATGTGATGCCTGTAATCCGAACAGAGTGGCTCTAAGATAGATTCAAAGTGAGAAAAGTAATCAATGGAAGGTGGACAGTATACGACTCCGAGAACTGCTTTAGTCCCCTTAATAGAGATTTCGAGAAAGAGATACTCAGCAGAACCAGAATATGGTGACGGTGACGAGGTCAAGATCGTATAAGGTATGTCAGTCACTACGTAAATAAACAGCAACACCTCCACCGCCTTTACCAGTACGATCATTACGGATCAAAATATACCCAGGAAGAGAGTAAGAGAGAGAAGATAGACATGGCTTAAGCCAGCTTTCCGACACGAGAATAGCATGAAAAGAGTTTGAAGAGAAAGTTTCAAGAAGATCAGTGAAGTGAGAGGGTATACTTTGAGCATTAAGGTGGCAGGTGTTGAAGCAGTAGGGAGTATCTAGAATAGCAGTCTCAAGAAGGGTGCCTAGCGTTTCTGGTTCATTAAACGACCCCGTGCTATCTCCTGAAGAGAAGCTTAGATTTAAAGCAGAATGGAACGAATCATCATCCGACATAACAATATATAAATAATATCTACAATAATATAATTACAATAAATAAATAAATATAGAAATATTATAACAATATTTTACAATATACAAGTAAATATGTGACCTGCAAGTCCTGCCGGTTGACTGCAATAATTATAATTTAAAGAAACAGAACAACATAATAAAAACATATAATAATCTCAATGTGCCGTTGTGCAGGAAGCCAGAACCATTTACAATAAAAAAAAAAAAGAAAAGAACATTCCTTTCCTTACAGGGTTGACAGTTGCCAATAGCGAAAAAAAAAACAAATATTTGACAGTGACATTTGTTTGCTGTGATTGTGCTACTAACAAACATCTAATTGAGTTGAATTGAACAAAACCAAAACAAATTAAAAACAAACCAAAGAAGGGTATTCAAATTAAAAATGTTGGAGGTACAAGTAAATAGAATAAAATACTGTAACCCTCTGATTAAAGTTATAAATATAAGAACTGTAATTATCAATAATTAAGGAAATGAAGATGCAAAATACGAACAATAATTACTTCCTCGTTCTGGCTGTCCTTTTCGACTTAGTAGTTAGGTCTGTGGGAGCCGTCGAGCCCGAAGAGGCCGGCTCAGCTGGCTGCGATTCATCTTCCGACGCAGCCACAGCAGAAAGTTCAGTCTCATTATATAGACGCTGCTTAGAACCTAGTGATGTTACGATCTGGAATTTTGTCAAACCGAGTTGAATCGGTTAGACAATTCATGCAAGTCGATTCCAAACCGAATCGACGAAATCGCGATTTGAATCGGTTTGAACCGATTTGAATCGGTTTGATAGCGAAGATCGGTTTAAAAAGTCGAGTCGTTACTCGACTTTTTAAACCGATTAAAAAGTCGAGTCGTTACTCGACTTTTTAAACCGATTAAAAAGTCGAGTCGTTACTCGACTTTTTAAACCGATTAAAAAGTCGAGTCGTTACTTGACTTTGTAAACCGATTAAAAAGTCGAGTCGTTGCTCGACTTTTTAAACCGATTAAAAAGTCGAGTCGTTACTCGACTTTTTAAACCGATTCAAACCGATTTGAGCATAAACCGAGTTGCGTCGATTAGCGCCTTTACTAAACAGATTTGGCCGAGTCGAAAGCGATGTAACGACTCGACTTTTTAAACCGATTTGAGCATAAACCGAGTTGCGTCGATTAGCGCGTCAGCGCGTCTTGCGTCTACTAAACCGATTTGGCTGAGTCGAACTTACTTACGCATCTCGCTCGCGCCGCTCTGCGCGCATTCGCCCGTTTGGCCGTTTGCTCGTTTGGCCGTTTGACCGTTTGCTTGTTTGGCCGTTTGCTTGTTTGGCCGTTTGCCCGTTTGCCCGTTTGGCCGTTTGCCCGTTTGACCGTTTGGCTGTTTGCTCGTTTGGCCGTTTGCCCGTTTGGCTGTTTGCGCGTTTGCCCGTTTGGCCGTTTGCTCGTTGGCCGTTTGGCCGTTTGGTCATTTGCCCGTTTGGCCGTTTGCTCGTTTGCTCGTTTGCTCGTTTGGCCGTTTGCCCATTTGGCTGTTTGCGCGTTTGCCCGTTTGGCCGTTTGGCCGTTTGCCCGTTTGGCCGTTTGGCCGTTTGCTCGTTTGCCGTTTGGCCGTTTGCTCGTTTGGTCGTTTGCCCGTTTGGCTGTTTGCTCGTTTGGCCGTTTGGCTGTTTGCTAGTTTGCTCATTTGGCCGTTTGCCCGTTTGGCCGTTTGGCTGTTTGCTCGTTTGCCAAACGGCCAACCGGCCAAACGGTCAAACGGCCAAACGGTCAAACGGCCAAACGAGCAAGCGGGCTAACGGGCAAACGAGCAAACAGCCAAACGGCCAAACGGTCAAACGGCCAAACGGGCAAACGGGCAAACGAGCAAACAGCCAAACGGCCAAACGGGCAAACGGCCAAATGAGCAAACTAGCAAACAGCCAAACGGCCAAACGAGCAAACGGCCAAACGGGCAAACGACCAAACGAGCAAACGGCCAAACGGCAAACGAGCAAACGGCCAAACGGCCAAACGGCCAAATGGGCAAACGCGCAAACAGCCAAATGGGCAAACGGCCAAACGAGCAAACGAGCAAACCGCCAAACGGGCAAATGACCAAACGGCCAAACGGCCAACGAGCAAACGGCCAAACGGGCAAACGCGCAAACAGCCAAACGGGCAAACGGCCAAACGAGCAAACAGCCAAACGGTCAAACGGGCAAACGGGCAAACGGCCAAACGGGCAAACGGCCAAACAAGCAAACGGTCAAACGGCCAAACGAGCAAACGGCCAAACGGGCGAATGCGCGCAGAGCGACGCGAGCGAGATGCGTAAGTAAGTTCGACTCAGCCAAATCGGTTTAGTAGACGCAAGACGCGCTGACGCGCTAATCGACGCAACTCGGTTTATGCTCAAATCGGTTTAAAAAGTCGAGTCGTTACATCGCTTTCGACTGGGCCAAATCGGTTTAGTAAAGGCGCTAATCGACGCAACTCGGTTTATGCTCAAATCGGTTTGAATCGGTTTAAAAAGTCGAGTAACGACTCGACTTTTTAATCGGTTTAAAAAGTCGAGCAACGACTCGACTTTTTAATCGGTTTACAAAGTCAACTAACGACTCGACTTTTTAATCGGTTTAAAAAGTCGAGTCGTTACATTGCTTTCGACTCGGCCAAATCGGTTTAGTAGACGCGCTAATCGACTCAACTCGGTTTATGCTCAAATCGGTTTGAATCGGTTTAAAAAGTCGAGTCGTGACATCGCTATTAGAACCGTCCTTCATCTTGATGATAATATTACCATCCATGGTCCAACACCTCCCCATGCCAAACCGCTTACGTGCCTGAAGGAAAAGTGTTTGCCGCTGACGAGTGAGGAACTCGAAAATTGTGTGTGGTTTACCTTTCAGTGCTGTCTTTTTGCTCCACACCGAAGATCGCAACGCCAGGTCAGCAAATCTCACCAACACAGGACGACATCTTCCCTCCGACGGCCTACCGAAACGATGACAAACAGTGAGCTGCTCCACTGATACATCCAGATCCATTTTTTCATGAAAGAGGCCGGTGGTGAACTTTTGTAAATCTGGAATATCTTCAGATGCCAGCTACAAGTAAATACTTCCGTCGATGTCTCATCTCTATATTATCAACAGTCTTAGCAAGCTCTGCAATCTGTTGTCGTAATAAAGATATTACAGACCCTACCAATGACTTGAACTCCGAGAATTCTTCCTGCAAGCGGGCAACGGAGACATTCGGCTGTGGAGTAGACGCTTTTAATTGGGCTTCAAAGGCATCTTTTGTAGCAGGGTGGTTTCCAACGCATTCTGCGTTTCCAAAACATCAGCATAGCTCGCCATAGTGTTGTTCAGAATTCAAAATAATAGTGAAGTGATAGCACCGGCAGGACAGTGAAGTCAAAATACACTTATGCCATATATCAAGTGCTAATAACACTAGACAGTGATATATTTGTGTAATATATACGGAATAATACTAAATAAAGTGCTGTAAGTAATTTAAATTATTTTTAAACTATTATATTTATGAGAGAGCACTCTTTACTTTTTGTCTTCCTACCGCCGAAACTTTATGGTGAATATCAGAAATTTCTATATAGTTTCTTACCAAGAAGAACAGGTTTTTAAGTGACTTTTAAAAAAGGAGGTTATCACTTCTGTGTGTAGATAATATTGTCAGAATTACACAGTTTTCATATATATGTTATTCTATAGCAGTGTGTATAGAATTCTGGTATAAAAACAGGTGTGTCAAATTTATTAAATCTATGTATGTATGTTTGTCGTCGAATATCTCAAAAACTATTAATAAATAAAATAAATATTTCTGGACAATTTACATAAGGCCATCTAGTCCCAGATTAAGCTCAAAGCTTGTACTATGCGTATTTGACAACGCATAAATGTACTTATTTTTTTTTTGTAAAGACATACTTATAATATATAGAAAACATCCAATCCAAGACAAACAGACATGTTATATATACAAATGTTTGTCTTGTCCGGGGATCGAACCCGCGACCTCGGAGTCAATGTAGCCATTGCTAGGATTTCGAGCACCGGACTCGTCAATACTATAAATCTTATTTCAGAAATTATTCTTGGACTATACCTTGTCTAATTAGATTTAAACCGACTTCAAAACTGTAATTTATTTAATTGACACTTAAAAATCAAGAAATATACTTTTCATCTTTAAAAAAATCTAATGTAGATTTGTACACTACCGCCCGCATGATGTGAAGCGGCTACCGTGGCCATATTAACGCTCGTAACATAAAGTATAGCTCGCGCGCCGCCACCATCTCCTTCCTTTCTGTGAGGTAGGTGCCAGCCGCACCTACCACAAAAAAATGTTGCCATATTTACTTAAATTTTTTTAAATGAAAGGGTACAGCGTATTTTGTAAGTTGCCTGATTGGGGTAGTACCTCTACCTCACAGAATACCGCATCCAAATAACAATATCCTTGAGGGTTGTCGTGTTCCTGCGAGTGTCACGGTCACCAGAAAGAAAGGAAAGAGATGCTGCGACTAAAGTTTGAGACTAGTTGCCTCTGTGTATTTTGTCCAGGTTTAGTTATTAATTTAACAGAATTCAAAACCATCCAATCATCAATCCGTCAACCATTTGGGGTATAAGTGGTTCATCAACATCTTTGAACCAAAGCCAACTTCACCTGCTCGCGGTGCATCCTACTGACTGACAAACGAAGCTCTGGCGAGAGGTAGGGAGCGTAATTGTAAGCTACACGACTGGGGAATGTACCTCTATCTCTCAGAATACCGCAGCCAAATAACAATTCCCTTGAGGGTTATTGTGTTCCTGCGAGTGAGAGAGGTGACCAAAAAGGAAGGAGATGCTGCGTTGGCAGCGGGGATGGTGGCGCGCGAGCAATATTTCATGTTGCGAGCGTTAATATGGCTGCATGCTTGTCTGCCACCCGACGTAGTGTAAAAAAAAGGTAATTGAAACTGAACATCTATACTAATATTATAAAGTTTGTTTGTTTGGTTGAACCGCTATTCTCAGGAACTACTCATTCGAATTGAAAAAATATTTTAGGGTTAGATAGCCTATTTTTTGAGGAAGACAATTAGGCTATATAACATCACGCTACCACCAATAGGAGCGGTACCAATGAAAAATGTTGCAAAAAATGGGGAAAAAATATTCATTTTGAGAGCTTCCGTTGCGTGCGCTACGTATACGGTTCAAATTACGCAACAATTATATACGACGAAATTATTTATATTTAAAAATTCTATAATCTCTCACAACACTTCTGGTAGTGCCACGCAGTAGTGCCTAGGGCAAAAAAGGAAAAAAGGTCCGTGACAGCATTTATCTATCTTTTAAGTATAAATAAAAATAAAATAAATAAATAAATATTTCTGGACAATTTACACAGCGCCATCTAGTCCCAAATTAAGCGCAAAGCTTGTGTTATGGGTACTGGACAACTGATAAATGTACTTAAATACATTTTTTTTGTAAATACATACTTATAATACATAGAAAACACCCAGACCAAGACAAACAGACATGTTCATGCACACAAATCAAAATTATTTTATGGATTGTATATAATAAATAAGTAAGAAATGAACTCATTTGTCTAATAATAATATTCTTTAATTACTATATCGTAGTATAAGCAGACAAGTCTGAAATGACATGTCGCTTTATACGTAGGGACCGTCGAAATGTTTGTCTTGTGCGGGAATCGAACCCGCGACTTCGGAGTCAAAGTGGCCATTGCTAACCATTCGACCGCCAAGCTCGTCATCATCACCAAGTATCATCATCATCGCCACGTATGGTTCACTATAACCTTTCAAATGGTGACCTTACGCTTCACTCTCAACGCTCTGTCACACGCAGACGAAGTTGCGCGAGTTAACTAGTGTTATTATATTACAATTTATTATCACCCTATTTATAAAACAACTGCCATTTCAAAGTAACTTGTAAATATATCTCATTTACTCAGTCAAAATAAGGAAACAAAACAGTCAACTTTTTGCGTAGCAGAATAATTGCTTTCGTTGAATATCACTTACACTTGCGTTGCGGAAGGAATGGCCAACAACTCTAATAAATATATTTTTTCTTTTTCTCGTGTTGAACTTTTCCCGAGTGACATTTATGTTTGCAACAGAAGTACGCTGTACAAGTTACAAGATGTAGCGGGAGCGACTTTATTGCCAGCAAACTGAACAGATATAATACATAATTGGTGACGGAAGCACGCAAAGTTGTGTTCATCAAATTGCCTATAAATTTGACTTCCGCAAAATAAAATTTGAATCATTTAACTACATAATACATTGTGTTTTTGCTGTAGTCTCTTTATTATGAACGCTTGAGTTAAAAACTGGAATAGACAGCAGCTTTTTATTTTTCTCGAATGCGTTGAACTTTTTCCGAGTGATACGTTTGCAACGAAAACGTATGGTCGTAGTTATAAGATGTAGCGGGAAAATTATTGTATGCAAACTGAAAAGCTACTCGTATATTCCATTGTAGTCACTTTTTTAATACAGCGGTAAAAACCGTAACCGTAAGCGACCTGCCTGCTGGTAAGCATTGGAAACTTGAAACACCACGGGCATTTTTATTATTTACGCGATGCTGACCCTGGAAAAACTCATTGTATGTGACATTTGAATAAGAAACATGAGCAGGTCGTAGCTTGTTTTCAGATGGATTTATTGGTCTCGGACTCTTCCATGTTTCGAAAGGTGGGACCGATGGCACTGTCTATTGTCATTAAAAAATACATAAAGAGTTGACTGGTTCAACTAATCAACTCAGAGCAGCTTAAATTATATTCTTTAATTTTTAAACAACAAACAAAAACTGTTTAGCTGTTTTAAATAGCTAAGCCGTTTTTGTTGTTGTTTTGAAGTAAACTATTACTGCGTGCTTGTTACCTCTTGGAAGTAAAGTCAAAAACATCCTGTGTTCTAAGTCATAACACGTAGTTCTTCCGAAAGTATGTGAAGAGTTTATAGGTGTACAGAATCAAGAACACGCTAATGATAGCTCTGGTGTTGTACCCTTAGTAATATCAAAAAAGATAGAATAAGAAGCCAATATGGCAGTGGGGCTGCCTAAATTGCGGTACCGAAAATTAGTAGGGCACATAGACATTGGAATGGCGTCCATGAGGCTGAAAATTACAACATAGGAAAGCCGTTCACAGATTGACTGGCATACTGGAAAACATCTACCGGAAGCGTTTGAATGCAAATAGTGCAATATCCACTAAGTATTTTCTGTCGAAGTTTTCGGAGGCTGAAAATATAAAAGAAGGGAAAGAAACCGGCCTGCATCCGACTTTAAGGTTTTAATGTGGTTATAGTTTATGGAATTTGTCGTCTTATTACTTAATCAATTAATTAACTTTAGTTACTGACTTTCAATTTCTCAAATAATAACGTTGAAAGCCGCCGGTGCCGGTGATGGACTTTGGCTCATTTAACATTACTGGTGACACCGCAAACGCGTCACGCAGGTACTTTGGAATTCATAGTCAGGAGTACACGGTCCGGGTACTACGCGTCCTATATTATTTCGTAATCAAATAAAAATATGCGCCTGGCTACCAATATGGAGCGAACCTATTGTTCTAAAGAAGATGGTGAGTCATTTACGTTGCTATGGGTCAATTCCCAATTAAAGAGCAATGGCCGGAAGAGCAAGTGACTATCTTCGGGACTAATCGCTAGAAGGCTCGTGTAGCCTAGTCTTCTTAGTATTCATATAATTATGATCTTTTTACTTACATAAAAAATATCAAAAATGGTTTGCAGCAAAAAGCTGCTGCTGGCCACTGCTCTTTTCGTGGGAATTGACCCTTAAACTTACTCAATAAAACGCTGTTATCTCACAGCTTGCACCACTTAGTAGCCGAGCGTATCGTACCGTAGCTTGGTTCACGCTTCGTCGCAACGGTGCGAGACGTCTTTGAAGTTTCACAATTTATAAGAGGCTGTCTCTGGCGGTATGACGCGCGGGTGCGTTTTTAATTACGGATGTTACGAGTTTACCGTTTCGCCTCGTGTAGTTTCAAATGTACTGGCAGATATGGGCTCGCTGGAAAACGGTTTTCCACACAGATTTAGGGTAACACTAGATCATCTACTCACAAAAAAAAAATTGCCATTAATACCGAACCTATGTTTTTAAATAATGTTTTACGGCCCTGGATACGAGACATTTGGAGCCCGACTTTTGTATTTTTTTTGTCATCTCAGGGACATATCCAAAAATATCTCCAGGAATCTTCTCGCTAATCAATTACTTGTAATAACTCAACAGCAAAACTGATACTGCAATTTTACTGCTGTTGCGAACGATTTTTCGAACGACTCGATAGCGGCGATATATACTTTTAATTAAAGACTCCACTCAAACGAATAGATTTTATGCACTCTAATGATCACTTGCAATATATCACTATTATGAATACATAACTATTATGAAGCAATATTAAGAAACAAAAAAAAAAAAACTTGAACAGAAATATGATTTTTTGTGGAATGTTCACATAACGAAATCCCGCCAAAAAGTCTGTCCGGACCACAGAAATATAAAACTCTTGTGTTCTGATTTCGAACCAACAATAACGTGAGATGTGTAGTGACGTGCACATTATAAACAGACGAAGTCGTTGCCGTCTATTTTCAATCAGAACGAGTCGTTAGCAATAATGGATACCTAATCGATTTTATAGGGGGTCTACCAATGATGTTATATTTCTATAGATGTGCCACTGATTAAATGCGTGGTGACTTCCAATATATGAAGGATGGCAATAGTCTTTATCCCGACTTCAGAAGGAACAGTTTTCTGGCGCAATTTAGTGTGTGTAGAAACGTAACATCATTTATCTATGGTATTTTGATTTAATTAAGTCACATATATAGACAAAGTATATATTATACTCGTAAGTATCATATTATACTCGTAGTGTTTAGGTCGCAGCCAATTGGTAGAACCGCTGCATTACAAAACGGCTAACTTTAGGCAGATTGTATTTAAATTACCTTTTGGTTAGGTTTGAATAGGTTTGTGTTCTGATTGGAAATAGCCAAGCTATTTGATTTTATTAATAAAGTATCCTTGGTGATGCACCTTCAGGTAACAATTCACTCGTGTAATCATATGATAAAAAGGCGGGTTGAAATAATGGCTCCGACATTTTTTAAAACAGCTAGACGTTATGTAATGCGGCGGATTATACGAATTGGTATTGCGACATTTATATACTATATGATAATAGAGAGTGAGTACCTACAATAGGCTAGATGATAATGATCTAAAATTATAAAATATATTTATCAGTATCGTAAAATAGGTATACAAAATTAGAACGAACTGCGATCTTGAAATTTTTATAACTTATGTCCGACTTGTTTTATGGTCGATCAACGTTTGGTGGGAAAGTCCAATTTAAAAGGATGAAAATTATTAAAAAAAATATTAACATCGAAAAAACAATAAAAACTTACTACTACTATAACTTTTGTTACATAAACGTGGTCATTCATCAGTTTCGCAGTCCGTACATAGCTGTCGTACAAATTTCTGTTTTAATGTACCTATACAAAATACCTACCTAGGTGTGACGTCGTAACTAAGTAGCCTTTTGTATGGAGCGTTATCGGGAAAGTCCAAAATAGTGATTTTCAAGTTATCATATCTCGAGAAGTTTTTATGCTATCGAAGTAATTCTTTCACCTATAGCTATATTATAATAACGTCCTTACATACTACATCGAAAAAAAAATAGTCATCCAGCCTAATAGCACACCCCGGTCTCTCCAAACGAATGTCGCTTCGTTCACTATTACCTAAACAGTGACGTATGCGCAGAGCGTGAATGAGCGTGTGTGCGTGCGGCGCCATACAAACTGTTCCAGATTTGTCTCAGAGGGGAGGTGAGGTCGACACGAGAGAGCGGCAGGGAGTGGCCATACTGTAGTACTATTACTATACTGTGCTAATAGTCTAATCTGGCATAATTGGCATCAATCCATTTTTATCTCACAGCTGGAATACGGTTCTCCCCTGAATAGAAAGGGATTTAGAACCTTCTCCGTATACGCTAGGTTCGTCGAGACCAGGGGAACCACCGACGAAGCTGAAGCCCATTACCATCTTAAACTTAAGGGTTCAATACCATGTCTAAGTTTAGGGTCAGCGACGATTCTCATGGCTTGTCTCTGAATCGAATCACAATGCCCAAGCTGGTATCTTAGTGCCCCGGATCATCGGTGAGAACAGCCCCCTTACCACCATCTCTTATGGCGATTCAATAACTGAATAGAATGCTTATTCATATCAATGAATAAGCGACTCTATTTCAAATGGAATCGAGTCGCTTATTCATTGGTATGAATAAGCAATCTATTCAATTATTGAATCGCAATAAGAGATGGTGGTAAGGGGGCAGAACTCCATGTGAGGTCGAATTGCGATTTGTACAATAGAAGTCTTTGTGAGGAACTAAACGTTTCACATTCTATATATTTTGTTTGTTTGTATTATCTTTATTGTACATAATTGAACATAAATACACTTAAAATTTACATATACATAAAAACACTTAAAGTTTAGATGTACAAAGGTGGGCTTATCTCTATAAGGTATCTTCACCATCCAAACTTTGAGTGTTGGATATGTGGCCAGGGCCCTCAGATATAAAGAATAAAACACGCGAAATGATAAAGAAGTGAAGAAGTAGCAATAAATACAGCAAGTAAATATAGATAAAGCAAACAACAATTAGCAATAAGTACTGAGTCTAAAAATACCTTTAAATATAATAATATCTAACACATCTAAATTTATCTATGAAAATAAAAAAATATATGATAAAAATATTTTGTACACAAAGGCTTGTTTACTACACAGTACCAGTATTTATTACAGACAAATTAATCGCTCAGGAAGAAAAATAAAAATACCTCTAATTTCCTTGTTGAATTAACACGTTTCGTGGAATAAATTGTCACGTCGTATTTTCGTTTTACGTTGGTGATATTTTTCCTTTAAAATGGAATAAAATTTTAGCATTTCTCTCGACTGTACATAATTTGTACTTACTTAAGTTTTTTTTCGCATTCGGGATACTTCGGCACATTCTTACAGCGCAAATACCGCAAACTTTTAAAACCGAAATCTTCAACCAGTGCGTCCTTCCCGTTATGACCTACGGTGCAGAAACTTGAATTCTGACCGTAGGGCTGGTTCATAAATTGAAAGACGTGCAGCAAGCGATGGAGAGAGCTATGCTAGGTATTCCTCTACGGGACCGAATCCGGAACGAAGAAATTCAAAGAAGCAAAGTTGTCAACATAGCTCAGTGTCAGCAGGCTAGAGTGGAGATCTCGTATGGGCCGCCGCCACCCTCGCTGCCGACGCAGCAACTCCTCCCTTTCTGGTGACCTCACTCACTCGCAGAAAAACAACAACCCTCAACGGTATTGTTATTTGTAGTTAGTGTTATTCGTAGTTTCCCAGTCGGGCAGCTTACGAATACGCTCTACTCTCCCTCTCCTTCCCCAGAGACTTTTTTGTTAGTCGACAGGGTGCACCACACAGGTTTCCGGCAGTCTAGAATAGAATCACTCCGTCTCTTCCCGTGGATGTCGTACAAGGCGACTAAGGGAAATACATTATCAAACATCGATCAGGCCTCCCCAACCCGTCTGGCCAGCGTGGAGAGTGTAGGCCAAATCCTCCTTCTGTCAGGGACGGACGAGAGAGGGTCGTGCTCCTGTAGTGGAGACTAAAATGACCTGATGATGATGACATAGTGTGAAGTATTTAAAAACTTATGAATTCAAATCATATTTCTTTCACCAATACAATTCTCACTTGTTACTGCAGTCAGTCGGCGCATCGCATACATAATGAATGCAGTTTTGGACGCACTCCAAATTGTCCAATTCTATTTCTAGGAATCGAAACGGTTGGTAATTTTGTGAAAGACGAAATATTTAGAACATATTGCTTAGGAGAGACAAAAAAATATCTTCATTATCATAAATAAATAAATATTAAATATTACTGGACAAATTACATACTGTCATCTAGTTCCAAATTAAGCAAAGCTTGTAATATGGGTAAACAACTATATTATTTAATAATTATTATTAAGTTTGGTGTTATCAAAAATACCGAATTTCATCTGATTGCTTTGTTGAATGACTTGCTTGTGACTTTGTTGAATGACTGCTATGCCTTATTTCATCATCATCATCATCATCACCATCATCATCAGGTCCATTTTAGTCTCCACTACAGGAGCACGACCCTCTCTCGTCCGTCCTAGACGGAAGGAGGATTTGGCCTACACTCCCCACGCTGGCCAAACGACATCCACGGGAAGAAACGGAGTGATTCTATTCTAGTCTGCCGGATACCACACGGCCAATGCCTTATTTAGTAGTGTAATACTTACTAGGTAGATGGCGCTACACTGTGACTCACGCAGTATAATATAAAATGCAAAAATTCGTCACCAACAAAAACCTTCCTGCTAGCTCAGTTGGAAGAGCACTCGACCGGTCATCAAGAGGTCGTGGGTTCAAACACCACCTAGGCGGGGGAGGTGAAATTTTCCATTTTTTTTTAATATTTATAATATTCTGGCAGTTTGGATGAAAACAACTATTTAAATAATAATTACAAATAGAAATGTTCATGCATACAAATATTTGTCTTATGCGGGAATCGAACCCTCTGCCTCGGAGTCGAAGTAGCCATTGCTAGATATTTTTTTTTTTTTATACTACGTCGGGTGGCAGATAAGCATACGGCCCGCATATTAACGCTTGCAACATAAAATATTGCCCGCGCGCCGCTACCCCCGCTGCCAACGCAGCATCTCCTTCCTTTCTTTCTGGTGACCTCACTCACTCGCAGGAACACAACATTCCTCAAGGGAATTGTTATTTGGCTGCGGTATTCTGTGAGATGGAGGTACATTCCCCAGTCGGGTAGCTTACAATTACACTCCCTACCTCTCTTTTCGCCAGAGCTTCGTTTGTCAGTCAGCAGGGTGCACCACATGCAGGTGAAGTTGGTTTGGGTTCAAAGATCTTGATGAACCACTTACACCCTGATATTCGACCACCGAGCTCGTTAAGTCTCTTATAGTAATCATTAGTCTGTATTATGGTGCATATAGACCATCTTTAAAGCTTTCCACCACATGGGATCTTCAGCTTTTCACGTTCACGTTAGCCACTTACAGACATTTTTTTTGAGAATTTTGAGGTCATTGGTCTGTTTTAGTTAGAGATGGGGTCCTATTCTTGGAGCTATATGTGGCCTTCACTCTAAAACTTTTTAAGAGAGGTAGGGAGCGTAATTGTAAGCTACCCGACTGGGGAATGTACATACCTCCACCTTACAGAATACCGCAGCCAAATAACAATTCCCTTGAGGGTTGTCGGGTTCATGCGAGTGACACACCACCAGATAGGAAGGAGATGTTGCGTTGGCAGCGGAGGTGGCGGCGCGCGAGCGCTATTTTATGTTGCGAGCGTTAATATGGCTACGATAACCGCTTCATCAGGCCGTATGCTTGTCTGCCACCATACGTAGTGTACAAAAAAACCAACCTCTCTTTTCGCCAGAGCTTCGTTTGTCAGTCATCAGGGTGCACCGCGTGCAGGTGAAGTTTTAGTTCAATGATGTTGATGAACCTCTTACACCCCATACCAACCACCTGGTCGAAACGTCAGGCAAATAATAAAGGTATGTAAAAAATACCTTATTTTCATGATCGCGTTTATTCCCGTGGTTATTATCAGTTTTGTTTCAGTTCATCTTTTCAACGAGACGTTGGTAATAGTACTGTACCTTATCGGTCCCGACTGGGGAAGTACTTCCACCTCACAGAAGACCACATATAAATAAGGAATATTCTTGAGAATTATATTCTTACGAGTAGATGACCAGCGTCAACAGCGAAGGTGCCAGTTTTAACGACCAAACTCCTCCTATTTGAAGTATTTTTATATTTGACATGTGATCTAAAAATTTATTGGTAATCCAATGGCAAGGTAGTATGGAAATAGCAATTAACATTTTCAACCCAAAATTCGGGTTCTAAACAAATACGAATAAAGATCAAAACTCCGAGTTTCGACAAATTCCTTTGACGTAACTTCATTGTCTTCGACCGTAACCGTATGTGCCTATGCAAATAATGACCGCCCGGCCACTTCTAATGAAGTGCAAATTCCGTTGACCGTATTCTAATTGCTACGTAGACGACATTTGCTTAGCCATCTCTATGTCTATAACTACAATGTCAATGGTACACATCTGTTGAGCTTGAACAAGCCATTAGAGTGTGTATATAGATGAGTTTAGGGTTGATATTTGGTCGTAGTTAATTATGAATTGAACGCAGCTGTCGCTCTGAGAGATATTAGACTATTAGAAAAGTTGGGTTGTAAATAATTATTTTGATTGAGTTATCGATAAAAATACCTTTACAAAAATAATTCATATGTTTTATTGGTTGTTACATGGAATGAGATTTTTTTTGAGAGGGGTGCAAATTAGCATGTCACCTGATGAAATGCAATCGCCACCGCCCAGAGAGTTCAGCAACACCATATAAAATCCTTCACTTTCCACATCCAGCCGCTTTGTGGTCAGCGGTCCATTTGTAGAAGGAAAAAACCAGAGTAATATTTTTAAATAAACTTTATTTTTTCAACGATTAGAATTAAACCAAAACACGTAAATTAATAGGCGTTACTATGCGGAACGCCATCAAACACGGCAATAGGTGCGTGTTTCCACGATATTATTTTCATACACGCAAAACTAACTAATCTTATAACCTACCCCTATGTGGACTTTGAAACTATATTTAGAGGTAAGTAATTAATATACAATAATTGCTGCTATTTTTACGGATTAGAAGCCTGAGGCGAGATTTTGCCTCCCTTTGAGTGTTCTACCGATCGCATAGGTATGTTCAGACGAGTATGGGTGTATTCAGACAAGTTGTTTGACATGATGCCCACAGCGTCCTTCTACAGTCGTACCGCTCGCTATTGACAGGGAATTCATTCTCACACATTAGAGCCGAAGTGGAAGTGAATTCCGCTTTGTAACTTTAATCAAGAAGCAAGTAATAGGTACAAGTAATAGGTAGGTATGGCCGTGTGGTTTCCGGCAGACTAGAATAGGATCACTCCGTTTCTTCCCGTGGATGTCGTACAAGGCGACTAAGGGAAATACATTATAAAACATCGATCAGGCCTCCCCAATCCGTTTGGCTAGCGTGGGGACTGGGGAGTGTAGGTCAAATCCTCCTTCCGTCTAGGACGGACGAGAGAGGGGCACGACCCTCTCTCGTCCTGTAGTGGAGACTAAAATGGACCTGATGATGATGAAGTAATAGGTACCTATTACTTTATTATATTACCAAAAGTCCAAAGTAGCCATCTCTAACTATAACGCATTAGCTATTCAATATTTTAAGTATTGATTAAGTGACCTCAAAAACTATACCCTGCCGCCTAACGGGACGGGGTCCACCACGCATTCTCACCACTGTGTCTCCTGTGTAGCCAGGATTAACAGCGGCGACCCCCAAAAAAGCAAAAACTACGGCTGCCTTGGAACTCACAACGATATTAATCACAAGAAATTAGTAGGAGTAGGAAGCTTTTGGAATTTGACTTCCCCTTTTGGCAATGTGAGAGACAGCTATATGGCAAGTAACAAAATGAGTAAAAAACCTAAAGAGATAGCTAGTGAAGTGCCCTGCCGCCTTGCGAAACAGCCCCCTTACCACCATCTCTTATTGAGATTCAATAACTGAATAGAAAGCTTATTCATGCCAATGAATAAGCGGCTCTATTTCAAATAGAATAGAGTCGCTTATTCATTGGTATGAATAAGCAATCTATAAATAATAATAATAAATAATAAATATTGTCAGACAAATTACACAGCGTCATCTAGCCCCAAAGTAAGCGAAGCTTGTGTTATGGGTACTAGACAACTGATAAACATACGTAAATATATATTTTTTTTAAATGCATACTTATGATACATAGAAAACTCCCAGACTTGAATCGCAATAAGAGATGGTGGTAAGGGGGCAGGCCTTGGCAAAAGAGAAGTAGTGTACAGCGCATTTGTAAGCTGCCCGTTTGGGGAAATACCTCAATTTCACAGATTACCATAGCCAAATAACAATTCCCTTAAGGGATGCTTGATGTGTCCCTTTGAGTGAGTGAGGTCATCAGAAAGAAAGAAAGGAGTTGCAGGTAGCGGGGTAGCGGCATTTGAGCAATATTACATGTTGCGTTAATATGGCTATGGTTATAGCTTCACATCAGGTGGCCCGTATACTAGTCTGCCATCCGACGTAGTATCAAAAAAATACGTTTGTATAAAACAAAATTTACACTGTGACCTACATTTTTTTTGACGTGATAACGTTTTATAATTCGATGAACGCCGGCTGCACGCACAAAAAAGCATGACTCATTGTCACGTTCCGCCTGAGCCGAGTGTGCAAGCGAGAGCGCAGAACAAGCGATAGAGAGGCACACGGTCAGTCTAAGCGTTCGGCTTGTGACGCATCTATCTCTCTTCCACTCCTTCGGCCGATGTTTTTTTTTTATTCGCGGCGCTAGTGCGCTCAGTTAATCTTCTTAGCGCTATAGAAAATCATCAATATTGCTTTTATCATCAGGGCATTAGTCGTATCGATATTTTCTCCGCCATTTCCCATCCCTACACATCAATATCAAACATTTGTTGTCTGTGTATCTGTCGCGATAGATAATCGTTTGTATGTTCGCAATTTGTAATAAAGTTTATAATTAATCGTGTTTGTTGTGAGCATGTTGAAAAATAAACTGTTTGCAGATATAAATCGATGTCACAATTTGTTTTGACCTTTACCGTTCTTTTGGTTAATGTCTGTCTTAGCTGCGCAGTGCGAGGCGATGCGATACGAGATATATATTTTTTTAATTTATTATCAGAGAAATCTTGGGGTGTAGGTGGTTCATCAACGCCTTTGAACCAAAGCTAACTTCACCTGCATGCGGTGTACCCTACTGACTGACAAACGAAGCTCTGGCGAAAAGAGAGGTAGGGAGCGTAATTGTAAGTTATCCGATTGGGGAATGTACCTCCACCTCATAGAATACTGCAGCCAAATAACAATTCCCTTGAGGGTTGTTGTGTTCCTGTGAGTGAGTGAGGTCACCAGAAAGGAAGGAGATGTTGGCGGTGCGCGAGCTATACTTTATGTTGCGAGCGTTAATATGGCTATGGTATTGGTAGCCGATTCACATCATGCGGGCCGTATGCTTGTTGAAATTGAGAAAATCATTACTATTATAGAAAAGAATGTGAACAAAATTGAGGATTTCTTTAGTCTCCCTATAAAGACAAGTTATTGCACGTATTATATATGCTGTCGCCTTGTTTTTAAAATGAACTTTTTAGAATGACGTTATTTGTTTTGATGTATGTATAGGTGATATTAGCCGTGTGGTTTCCGGCAGACTATAATAGAATCACTCCGTCTCTTCCCGTAGATGTCATACAAGGCGACTAAGGGACATTATTAAACATTGATCAGGCCTCCCCAACCCGTTTGGCCAGCGTGGGGAGTGTAGGCCAAATCCTCCTTCCGTCTAGGACGGACGAGAGAGGGTCGTGCTCCTGTAGTGGAGACTAAAATGACCTGATGATGATGTATATTGATTATTGTAATTATGATTATTATTATTTCAGACACGATGGTATACTGTTCATGTTAAAATAAATAGGAAATTAAATAAAATGATAATTTCAACTGTCTATCACGGTTCATGAGATACAGTCTGGTGACAGACAGACTGACGGACGGCGGAGTCTCAGTAATTGGGTCCGGTTTTACCCTTTGGGTACGGAACCCTAATAGCAATAAACAGAACAAAATGCGACCATAAAGTTAATATCTAGCGGAATAGAGAAACAAACGAAACCGAAATTGAATTACACTTAGTGCGTTTCATCAAATAGTTCCTATGCCGTCAAGTTGGTACTAACCTTTATTGCTATGGTAATTGAGGCGATTGATTTTGATTTTCAAAGTAGTACCAACATGACGGCAAAGGAACTATTTGATGAAACGCACTCTACAGTGCTACAAACTTATCTGACCCGGTGGCCAAATTTAGAACTAAAGCCGCCATCTTGGAATGTAGTATTGCCAGGTACAATTAATTTACTTACCGCGTATGCACATTCCATTGAGGTGTATTTTTTTAAATACATATTATCTTTTTCTACACATATTTCATTTCTTACAATAAAAAAATCGTCAACGAGTTGTTTCTGTGCAATATTATAACTCTCTAATATTATATAATAGCTATGATCGCGACTTAACGTGGTCCATTTTTAAAACTAATCAATAGAAAATAGAAGGCAATTGATATTTAATTGAAACACCACACAACACAATTAATAAGTATATCAATGCTATTATTTTAACAGTGTATATATTTCTTTGATTTTTATGTTTCCTCTAAAACGGGTGGCATTTCGTTTAATGGCAACACTTAAGTCGATCGCACCGCCCCCGCCACCGGGCCAGATAAGTTTGTGGCACTATACGTGCGTGTTTGTGTCAGAGATGTATCTTAGCTCTATCGACAATATCGACATTCATACTAACATCGATAGTTGTTAATCGCAGATGGCGTGGGACTATGCTGGGGTATAATTTAAAAACTGAAATTCTAGAATGAATAATATTTTTTAAATAATACTTTTTCATATGAGAGGGGGCAAACGAGTGTCACCTGATGGAAAGCAATCACCACCGCCCGGAGATCAGCAACACCAAGGGGTCGCCGATCCGTTTCCAGCCTATACTCCTTCATTTCTTTCTTTTTGATGACGTCACTCACTCGCAGGAACACAACAACCCTCAAGGAAATTTTTATTTCCTTGAGGGTTGTTGTGTGAAATTGTTATTTGACTGCGGTATTCTGTGATGTGGAGGTACTTCCCCAGTCGAGCAGCTTAAAAAATACGCCATGACGTATTTGTCTATACCCCAAAGCCTCAGTCAGCAGGGTGCACCACAACGGGTGTCAACGCTTGTTAGACACCCGACATTGTATAAAAAAGGAATAAAAATATGTTTAGATTTATACTATTAATAGTATTGATAAAATACAATTAGAGAAAAAACAACGCAAATATTTTTTTTTCTATCTATCTGATCTGGCTTAAGACAATTACGATTATAAATTTTTAAACAGCAAAATTGAAATTTTACTTAAAACTGTATTAAAATATGTTGAACATGGTAGAATTCTATTCTAATTTTATAGCAACAAGGGAGAATTACCAAGCGTTCAGACGATTTTACAATTCATATTATTGGAATCGATGTGTTCCAACGTTAACAACTCAATGTTTTAGATCACCAATAGTGTCAGATACTTAAAATCCGTGGTGCACAGCAGTTGAGCTTCACTTGACTAGCCATCTCATATCATTGCCGTCTCCCTCATTGCTAACAGGGAAAGTCAAATTCCAAAAGCTTCTTAATCCTACTAATTTATTCTTATTAAATTCGTAGTGAGTTTCCAGGCAACCGTAGTTTTATCCCCGGGACTGCAATGAACTTCACTATTCATTACCTTTTTTGGCGGTCGCCGCTGTTAATACTGGTTACACAGGAGACATAGTGGTGGGAATGTGTGGTGGGCCCCAGTCCCGTAAAAAAGTATTTAAATATAATTTATGACACCTTATTTTCTCAAAACTTTCTTAATTTATATTCAAGAGCATCAGTTATTTGGTAAATTACACAAACCGCCAGCATTACAGTAAGTGGTTGATAAATTAATGCACGGCATAAATTCTATAATATCTTGAGCTCCGGCCTAAGTGTAAATAAAACGGCATTTATTTGAAGTCTTCAGGTGTGGTCCAAGTTATGAGAGACATTATCTTGAGCACAGAAGACCAATTCTCATTTTACGATCGCACAATGAAAGTTGACCGAATCTAGATTAATACTTAATTTCATTAATTAATTGTTATCAATTTTTATGGCACAAATTCTTAATTATGTATAATTATTTTTCGGTCATATTTCGGTGTTGCTCTTAAATTAGACTTTGAACTTTCATATTATGATACGAGAATACCAAATATGTCATTAATGAGATCGAGACTAGATCGGAAATGAATTTTGACTACATTTTAATTATGAGAATTTGCCCCTCATATTTTTGATAAGCTTCCGCTACGCTCACAGTCCAGTCTTGAGTAGTAAATTTTATATTGCAAAATCAAACATTAATGAATATACACAGTTATTCATTTTTTTTTTAGGGTGGGTAAAACATACAGAAGTTTCACATTTATGGTATGTGTTTTGCGTTTGTGGGCAATTATATTACAATAAATGAGTGACTTTCCTTGTCATCCATACATTGAAGTTTGGTACAATAACTAAATTAAATGTGAAATAGGAAATTTATATTAATAATATTAGCCTGATATAGGCTTAAGATAAGAGAATAGGAAGCCTACCCTGATTCATTTGTTTACGCGATTAAAAATATTTTATATGAATGAATGATATTTATTTCACATTAAGTTGTGGTTACAAAGATGGAACACGTAATAAAATAATAGGTTTCGGTATGCAAAATTAAAATAAAATAAAATATATCAACCAAATTAAATTATATGATAATGCTATGTCAATTTAATTGTCAAAATTCTAATACAATACAATATTTATATTAAGCAAGTTAGAATACAAGGTCAAACTAATTGTAACAATACGTCAGAACATCATTATAGTACAACATATATCAATACAATATCAAATTTAAAACGTTTAAACATTTAAACATATATGTATTGCGAATAGGTTGCTTAAAAATCCTCTCATGGCTTAAATCAACGAGAAGGCCTATTATCCACCGGTGTTGGAAGGAGACAGGAGAAGATCGTGCTGGTGCTTACGCGATGATACGGCAACCGCTCCTTTGCCCTCCCGCTGGTCAGTCATTCGCAAGTAGATCAATATTTTCTTTCAAATTCAACCGTCGTGAATGTATGCGGTCTGAATAAGGCGTTTTGTAATAAAATACCCTTTTTGACTGGTCGCTAGTAACTTATACCGTACAGAATAAAAATATAACGCGTTTACTTTTTTGACGATCTGTCTTAGCCCCCGGCAAGTATACTTGTTTTCCATTTCCAGCAGTTTGTAAAAAAGATTATCTCTTAAGCCCTTATTACGAGTTGGTACTGAGATGTAACAGACAATATTTTTTTTACGACGTCTGGCAAAAAATCATATTGCTTGATGTTATTATAATTTGGAATATACGAGGATTTCTCGTGGCTCAACACTCTTGTTTAATGGAGGCTCCTTACGACTGGTGATCTGACTCACTCACAGGAACTCTACAATCTTTGGGGGTTGATGCTACTCACGTCCGCAGGCTTTACCCTAGTTTCCCTGCACGTGACCCCTGGGTGGTGCTAAACGAGTAGCCTTTTTCCTGAGTTGGTAGAGCCAAGCTGTAGTCGTTTAGTGTCTAGAACATGATCGCGGTCAAGTTTTGGACATTTAATGAATACAGCTCGTAACTGAGCCGGCTCGTCCAGGGCAGTACCACTCTCACGCAGAAGACCGGCGTGAAGTAGTAGCTTGCGCTATTGTGTTTCGTACGGTGAGTGTTGAGATCCGGAGCCCAATCCTAACACCACAACTCTAAATATGGCAGCGGTAATAAAAAGAACAATACCCCAGGAGGGTACCGTCACCGGGTGGTGACGGAGAATCCCTCCCTAAACACCACTGCTCAGGCCGCCCGACGTATTCTGGGGCGGGCATTACGCCGCTCTATATTTCTGCCGGGAGCAAACGCAAGAAGAGTGTGATAGCACCTTCCCCTGAGCTCTGCGTTGAGCTCTGTAACGTTAGGGGACTTAACTCCAACATCAATGCTGTCCACCATCATCTAGAGACGGCTAGGCCGGCCATACTCTTTTTGACGGAGACTCAGATATTCCCCCTGCTGACATCTCATTCGGGAGGATATCTGTTATCGACGTCTTGGCAGTCTTGAAGCGAGGGACCTGTCAATTATGTGGCTGCGCGCAGATTTTGAGGACCGCACTCGCATTTACGCGTGCCTCTACAGGTCCCACAGCGGAAATGTCGAAACGGAGCGTCTTGTGGAGCACATACAGACGACGACCGACAGTATACTCCAGCAGATGCCTTCTGCAGAGAACCTTCTGTGGTACTGGGTGATTTTAATGCCCACCACATCGAATGGCTAGGGTCTAGATCAACTGACCATGCTGGAAGAACTTTCCATGACTTTGCCTTGGCATATGGTCTGACACAGCTGGTTTCCTCGCCCACGCGGGTGCCGGATGTGTCAGAGCATATGGCGTCCCTTTTGGATCTTCTGCTGACCTTCCACCCTGAAAATTATCGTGTGTCTGTTGGCGCCCCTCTTGGTCCCTTGGACACGTCTCGGATTGGGGTAGATTGAATTTGGTGCAGCTAAATCCCTCCAAGACACAGGTTTGTGCGTTTACCGCTAAAAAGTCCCCATTCGTCGTAGCTCCTATTTTGGAAGGTCCTCCTTAGTGTTAGAACTAGCATTACCATCTTGGGTGTCGACATATCGAGTGATGTTCAGTTTCGCGGTCACTTGGAATGCAAGGCCAAACTGGCTTCCAGGAAGATTGGTGTGATTAGTAAAGCCAGGCGGTATTTTACACCCCGACACCGCCTTCAACTATACAAAGCCCAGATTCGACCTCACATGGAGTACTGTTCGCATCTCTGGGCCGGTGCGCCCCAGTACTTGCTTGCTCCATTTGACCGCATACAACGAAGAGCAGCTCGAATCGTCCTCCAATGATCTCGGATCGATTGGACTCTCTCTACACGCAGAGATGTAGCGTCTCTTTGCGGTCTATACAAATTATATCACGGGGAGTGCTCGGATGAGCTGTTTGATTTGATACCTGCCGCTGAATTCCACTATCGTACAACTCGCCATAAATTAAAATTCCATCCATACCATCTTGATAATTGGCGATCTACTACAGTACGTTTCCTAAGACATTTTATACCGCAAACGGTGAAACTGTGGAATCAGCTACCCTCAGCGGTATTTCCGAACAACTACGACATGGGTGCCTTCAAGAACAGAGTTTTCATTTTCCTTAAAAGGCTGTTAACGGATCGGCGACCCCTTGGTGTCGCTGGTCTCCATGGGCGGTGGTGATTGCTTTCCACCAGGTGACCCACATGTTCGTTTGCCCCCCCCCCCCTCCCCCTTTCACATAAAAAAAAAAAATCTGGAAGGGTATTACAATTTGGCTGTGGTTGTTTGTGAGTCAGGTTCGATATGCTCATTTACCACAGCGTTGTATATAAGTAAGGATCTGCTTTATATATTTTATCTCTTGCATCGTACAACTTACTTTATTCACACAAAATTTCCCATGGTGGGTTGTACAATCACATTGTAATAAAACTTCGAGCATTGTCCGACTCATGAAAGATATACACTAGAGTGATTCGTTGTTCTGGTACTCGTAAATCCTCTAGACTCTATGAAGGTTTATATAGTGTACAAAACTAGACGGGTACGGTTATCAGTGATGTTTTATTATTATTTGACGAGTCCGATTTATTGTTAGCGATTTATTTTATTTTTTTTATTTTATTTTATTTTCTTCGGAAAACAAACAGTATACAAAAACTAATTACTAAATTTATACTTTGGCACAGGGGTTGCTGGCTTGATACATACACAACAAGGTGGACAACACTTGTGTGCTTCTCTTGGCCTTGATTTGGGTGAATACACCCATATTAAGGCCAAGACATGTGTAAAAATAAAGTATTTTATTATTTGTTTTCATTATGGAGTACCCATAGTTTAAGCTTTGCTTAGTTTGGTATCAGATACCTGTGTGTAATTTGTTCAGGAATATATATTAGAAGAGAAGTAGAGTAGAATATATATTTGAAAGATGCCTGACTGGGGAAGTACTTCCACGTCACAGAATACCGCACCCAAATAACAATTCCCTTGATGCTTGTTGTGTTCTTGCGAGTCAGTGAGGTTACCAAAAAGAGTTGCTGCGTTGGCAGTGCGGATGGTGGTGCGCGAGCTATATTTCATATTGCGAGCGTTAATATGGCTGCGGTAACCGCTTCACATCAGGCGGGTCGTATGCTTGTCTGACACCCGACATAGTATAAAAAAAAAATACTGATTTGTATAACGCAAACGTTATCATTTGTTTACGAAACAGTCAATTCAATTTATACCATCGATCTAAGAGATGTATACTCACATCCGCTATCGCTTATGACTTATTGCGACTCATAAAGCGTACGGTTGCAAGCGGGATCTCGATATTTGCATCCAGTAAACGCGCTGGCGCATCGTTATGAATTATTCACGAATACTCGGAAATATTTATTCTGTCCGACTCCCGTACTTACCTGCAGCATTCGTAAGTGTCAGCATAGTAAATGTTCGGAAATTAATATAAGTCGGCATAGATATAAATTTTGAAATATTTGATAGAAATTGTTGCTTTGAAGTGAGAGAAATAATAGATTGAATTCTGCCGTCCATCGTTTGATTAGTAGTAGTAGGTTCATAATTTCGGATTTTAAACGAGGTTTATTGATTAGCAATGGCAGATGGGGGAGGAAAGTCTTAGAGCCACGTATGCGGTGACGAAGCGTATGCCTCGGTAGCGGTTCGATGCGGAAAGCGGAGGATCGCATATGGTGGAAAGCATTGGGAAAGAGCTATATTCAGCAGTGAGTTGATTATAGTATGATAATAAAAAATAATCTATCTACCTCTTCTTCTCTATCTATTCTATATCTATCTTCCTCGGTTCATTTTTTACTTTTTTATTTCAACATAGGTCGATTTCAAAACTATTTCCCACTTATTCCCTGCTGTATTTACTTTTATTAAATGAAAAATATATCGAAAAAATTGACATTATCCGTTTGAGGTAATAAGGTTCCGTTCGTTGCTAGGTTACGTAAAACCTTCAAAATAAACGCATGCCTGCTGAGCGCATGATACAAAATCAGCCTCTGCGTATGCTAACAAGCTTACTTTAATAGGTTTAATTAACGAATTTAATAATTAATAATAGTTGGCATACGATCATAAAAACTGAAATTACGGAACACCATCAGGCCGGCCGTATGGCATGAAAAAATCCTCATATTGTCTCGCACAGCGAGTGATGTAGAGAGCTATTTTCGCAGTTTTTTTAAAGGCTCGAATCCGGAACAAATAAATTTGTGGATATATATGAAAAATTAGAAATTTGTCAAGGACAGAATGCCTAAATACAAAGACCGTATCATAAACCATAAAAACCAACTTGCAACTAGTCTCATAAGACAGAGAGAGGTACCCTCCAGATTGAAAAGGAAGTCCCCTTTTGACTTACTCAAATGATATGAAGATCACAAAACATCTGCAGCGTATTATGCACCGCTTAATCAGTCACTACGTCTGCTCAATATCATCGTTGAAAATGAAAAAAACATTGGACCTGTTTTGCTGCTCTAAACAGCAATTTTACAAAGCGGCTATAGACTGCGCTGAAAGCCTAGCTAATTCGTAAGCTTATTTTTAAGGCGATTGTAAAATCTTGTAGTTATTTAATTCATTTTACAATTATTATTTCCAATTATTCCTATTACTCTAATTTATACATTCATTTTTTTAATTTTTAGAATTGACATATTATTAAGTAATATTGTGATTGTTATTTATAATGGTTTATTTTGAATTATTTTTTCTATTTAATTGACATTTAATTTTTATGATTGCTATAAATTTGTTCTTAATTCTTTATCAATTTATTTGGAATTCAAATTATTTATTATTATTTTTGTTTTTTTTACATTGTTAATAATTTAATTTTGTTATTGATACTTCATATAAGTAAATATCTAATTATCGTTTTTTTTTTTTTTTTTTTTTTTTTTTTTTTTTTATACTACGTCGGGTGGCAGACAAGCATACGGCCCGCCTGATGTGAAGCGGTTACCGTAGCCATATTAACGCTCGCAACATAAAATATCGCTCGCGCGCCGCCACCCCCGCTGCCACCGCAGCATCTCCTTCCTGGTGACCTCACTCACTCGCAGGAACACAACAGCCCTCAAGGGAACCGTTATTTGGCTGCGGTATTCTGTGAGGTGGAGGTACATTCACCAGTCGGGTAGCTTACAATTACGCTCCCTACCTCTCTTTTCGCCAGAGCTTCGTTTGTCTTTATGTCATGCAGGAATCAAAATTATCTAATTGTTATGCGCATTGGGTGACTGTAATTCATAATAATTGTAATCGTAACTAAATAAATAAATATACACTTGTACTAAAATGAACTGATGTGGCCAAGACACTGGACTTGGATTGCAAAGAATTGACGAAATTTGTACATACCGATTGCTTAATGTCCTAATAGTGACAGATTGCAATGAAAAAAGGAGAGAAAAAAAAGAAATTTGTCGATGTATATCTATACGACGGCACAACTAGACCACACTCAACAGGCAAAGTAAATTGAATATCACCGATATATTTTACAAAGGCTTGTCATCCCTGACATTTATCGTTCATTTTCGAAATGGGCGCACCTGAGCCTGAGCGTTGGCATGCAATTTATTTTAATTAAAATAATTTTAGTTGGTAAATACTAGTTCGTGACACAGTTCAGTGCACAATACTGACAGACAAATATTTATGTGTACAAAATGTTAGATAATGCCCGCGGATTTCCTCGCGTGAATGTCGGTTAACCCGCCAAATGGAAAATCTTTTGGTCGTCCTCGGGAATACCTCATAATTTCGGGATAAAAGGTATTCTGTTATTTATTCTGAGCTTCGAATGTGACTTATGCAACATTTAATGGTAATTGGTTTAGCATTTAAGGCGGAACCCGATCGCACCGCGCGCCATCGACAGGGGAATTCATCGTGTGCGATTCCAGAGAAGTTTTCTCCCACGTATTGTCAAGCTGTGGAATGAACTGCCTGTCGAGGTTTTCTCGGGAGACTCTATCATGGGGTTTTTCCTGAAGGAGTCCAGGTGACAACGAAACTGGACTTTAAAAAATCTTATCATTATAATCTGTATAATTTTAGACTTTGTTTATGAGTTAACTTTAAGTACACAGTACACTTATTAATACATCTCTTACCACGAACTGTGCAATTGTGGAATCGAACTTCCCTCAGCAGTATTTTCAAATAAATAGTAATTTTTACTCTGATCTTGAAGACTCTCATGTCAATGTCAATGAGAGTCTTCAAGATCAGAGTAAATTTCTCCCTTAAAAGGCTGGCAACGGATCGGCGACCCCTTAGTTGCTGAGTTCTATGGGTGGTAATTACTTTCCTTCAGGTGTTCCCAAATGCTCGCTTGCCTTCCTGTAATTTAAAGATTTAATTTATGTGGTAGTATTTTAGTAGGTAAAATAGATTGAATTTTGTTACTAACATATTTGTAATCTGTCAACGATAACGGTACACGGAAAAGCAATAAGGCTTATGTTGGTACCGTTTAATTATGTTATGATATACTAGCCGACTCGCGTAACTTCGTCTGCGTGAGACAGAACGTTGAGAGTGATGCGTAAGGTTACCATTTGAAAGGTTATAGTGAGCCAATCTTAAAAGATAGACATATGGTATCGCAGACTTTTTTTAGAGCTTTTTGAGATGAATAATTCCGTCGTAAATAATTGTTGCGTAACTTGAACCGTTTACGCAGCGCAGGCAATGGAACTTCTGTTGCGGGCGCTGCGTAAACCAACTCAAAAGGAATATTTTTTTTCCATTTTTTGCAACATTTTTCTTGGTGCTCCGCTCCCATTGGTGGCGTGATTTAATATAGTCTTTCTCGAAATATTAGGCTATCTAACACTAAAAAAATTTTTCAATTCGATTGACTACTTCTTGAGATTAGCGCGTTCAACCAAACACACCTTAGAAATACTCATGTCTGAATTGATTATTAATTAAAAATGTTTGTAAAAGTCGGCTGATGACAGACACAAAGGATTTGTCAAAGAACAATGATTCTAAGCAAGTAATAAACAAGAAAACTTTCGTATTTTTTTTATACTACGTCGGGTGGCAGACAAGCATAGGGCCCGCCTGATGTGAAGCAGTTACCGTAGCCATATTAACGCTCGTAACATAAAATATCGCTCCCGCGCCGCCACCCCCACTGCCAACGCAGCATCTCATTCCTTTCACTTTATATGAGTGTATAAAAAAGTGACTTTACTTGACCTATTGATTTATCTAACGATAAAGACTATCCGTTTGTTTGTAATTGCAAAATATCTAGAATACTGTGACCTATATTCAAAAAACCTATTTTCAAGCTGGCTTACATTTTTTCAAATCAAATCAAATCATCTTTATTTGCAGAATACAGTAATAGAATTGAAGTGTCAAAGTGCGTAGGTATGAATAATTCAAATTGGAAAACTTTTGTGGACAGGTCGGACTATTTTAGCTGACAATTGGAGTGGACATATGAACTTAGGGCAGACGTACACTAACCAAAACTTTGAACTATACCACATCGAACACATGTTTTTTCTTTCAGTCATTTACTGTTTTTTTTTTATACTACGTCGGATGGCAGTCATGCATACGGCCCAGCTGATGTGAAGCCGTTACCGTAGCCATATTAACGCTCGCAACATAAAATGTCGCTCGCGCGCTGCCACCCCCGCTGCCAACCAGCAACTCCTGCATTTCTGGTGACCTCACTCACTCGCAGGAACACAACAACCCTCAAGGGAATTGTTATTTGGCTGCGGTATTCTGTGAGGTGGAGGTACTTCCTCAGTCGGGCAGCTCTTTTCGCCAAAGCCTCTTCTGTCAGTCAGCAGGGTGCACCACGTGCAGGTGAGGTTGACTTTGGTTCAAAGATGTTGATGAACCACTTACACCCCAAAACTGTTCGTGCGGCATAGCTTTGAAACAAACTGCCTGGGCATATTAGAGATAGCTGTACTGTCGCTACTTTTAAAAAGAAGCCAAAGGAGCACTACCTTACTCATGGCGAGTGATAAGTTTAAATTTAGTGGTTTATTGTTAAACAGACACTAATGAATTATGAGTTCCAAATTGTATGCTAACTCAAATTTAGAGTTAAATTATCGGCCAATTTTTTCGCATTCGCAAAAGGTCGCGGTCGCAAAATGCGCCCGTAACAAAATCGGGGGATACAGTTTGGTGTTGCAGCTACATATCTATCATCTCCATCCAAAATTCAACCACACCACTAGATAGATGATGGATCAAAGAATTTATTACGCTAAGTAAGGACTGTAGAACATCGCGTGCGGGGGAGGGAGAAGCGCTGCCATTTTGAGATAATTTTAGTGCATATAACGAATTCACGTACAACAAGCCCAAGACACAGTCCCATTTTTTGTGTAGTTTCTCAGAATTTCTTTCATTCTTTTTTAGTCTTTTTTTAGATTATCAATTGCATACTATAAATAAATAAATAAATATTCCTGGACAAATTACACACGGCCATCTAGTCCCAAACTAAGCAAAGCTTGTACTATGGATACTAGATAACTGATATATAATACTTAAATACTTTTTTTTTTGTAAATACATACATATAATACATAGAAAACGCCCATACCAAGACAAACCGACATGTTCATGCACACAAATGTTTGTCTTGTGCGGGGATCGAACCCGCGACCTCGGAGTCAAAGTGGCCATTGCTAACCATACGACCACCGAGCTCGTCAAACTATAATTTAAAACTAACATATTTCAGTACAGCGTCGAATTCTCAGCACTTTGTGAACATTTTTTCAATAGTGTACGAGCCACCTAACCGAATCGGTATGCGAATTACTCCATTTAGTCGCCTCTCGTGGCGAAATTCGACTAGGCAGTTCAATATTCAGACCGGTCAGCGATTAGGGGTTGGATTTTTAGCAGCTCTCTTTAAAAGGTTCATACCAACTTTTGTGTACACATAGAAAAAGAGATAGGTCAGTTTTTGAAGTGAAAACTTCTTTAGCAGCGTTGTGCAATTTTTGGGATGGGTAAAAAATGTTAAACTCGCGTCAGGACATGTGACCTGCCTCCTTACCACCAACTCTTATTGCGATTCAATAACTGAATAGATTGCTTATTCATACCTATGAATACTTCTATTTCAAATTGAATAGAGTCGCTTATTCATTGGTATGCATAAGCATTCTATTCAGTTATTGAATCGTAATAAGAGTTGGTGGTAAGGGGGCTGCTACGAAAATTCGTAGACGGAGGGTAAGGTAGACTGCCGGCGCGGCGTAGGAGAGGAAGTAACATCCCCCTCTTTTTCTACCGTCGGCGAAAATGTATGTCTGCTCCTGCTGTTTATTTTTAATGTAATATAAATTGTCATGTTTGTGTACGATGGCGCAACAAATGAATACTATATTTCACCACATAAATGATAGTACTTTTATACTGATAAATAAAGCAATTGGTGCGAAATTATTCCCTAATCGTTCCAAAATATTTGAAAATTGTGCGTTAATGTTCAAGTTTTCACTTCTGCTGGAACTCCCGGAGTGCAACCCATTTTTTTATACTACATCGAGTGGAAAACAAGCATACGAATGTGAAGCATTTGTGATCTCAGCAATGACCTGAGGGTGGGCCAAAGTTTCAACATCACACTTTCTATTATATGTAATGTTGTATTTGTGTTTATTTGTATAATAAGATACCTCAGGGGATTAGAGAGATGCCATTCAACCGATTTAAGATGGAACTTCGGAAATGGCTTATAGAAAAATGCTTCTATTCAATGAGAGAATTTGGGTATTAATTTTGTTATTATTCATAAGCTTAAACATTGACAATTATATGCATACATTTTTGACATAACTAACTAATTCTTTATTTATATTAAATTTGACTCCATTTAATTTTTTTTTTAATATCTAAATTATATCATTTAATGAACTCATACAATTATTTCTAAGAAACTAAATTAAAAATAAAAATAAAACTACATATTATCTAAAAAAGGCCCCCGTGGCATTGTACCGAAGATGCTGGTAGCGTTTCCTCGTTGTATAGCAATACTAATCCGTTGTGCGAGAAAGCCGCCAGCTCTTCGGTCACCAGTGGCTTCGACCAGGCGCTTGGAGAGCTCATTCATGAATTTAAGCGCATTAGGACCCCACGAACCCAGGGTCTCGACTCTGAAAGGCACAAAAGTGTATTCCGAGCCGAGACCGCGATATTTCGTAATTTTTCTTTTCTCGGCCGCCTCCGCCGCAGCGCCTGCCTTGTGTGTAGTTCCCTGGAGATGAGACGGGGCCAGAGTATCGGCGCAAGTAGCGTCCCAAACCAACGCCCGTCCCATGCTCCACGGAATCAGGGTCATGCCGTCCGGTTTCTTACCATCGTCTCTCGAAATACCGTTTGGTTCAAGTAATGCAGGTACATTGACGGTGGCAAGAGAGCGGCGGATTATGTCATTGACGGCGGCGTGCCTCGAAAAGCGTCCTGCGCTTAGCTGACAGGAGAGTCCGTGGTGTCCTAACTGGTCGACATCCTTGCCACAAGGGCATTTGTGTGAGGCACAGACCGGCACTCCCAGTCTCAGGCTGACTGCCAGTCTCAAGGTATCAGGTTCCAGAAAAGTACCATTGTTAGCACAGGGATAGGCATGAAGCCAATACCCGGATTCTTCTCTTCCTGCGGCCAACAGTCTGGCGCGAGCTGAACCCGAGCTGGAGTCTAAGAGCGCTGAGCTTTTAATTTTACAGATAAAATCATCCCAGCTCCTTTGAGATTTTGTCAGAAAGGGGAAATTTTGACCCGGACAAGCCATTTGCCAGGCATTCCGAGCATCGTTCAAGCCCGCCGTCTCATAGTTAGAAGAGCAGGTCTTCAGGATTTTACCTACGAGATCGGTCGTGCTATGGACAGATGATAGGAACGCCGGAAGAGCCACACTGGAAATTTTGCGAATCCCTAGCCCACCATATCTGATGGGAAGAGATGCTTGGGTCCAAGATTGCTCGCTTAGTTGGATGTTCAAAACAGATTCTAAGGTGGATTTTATAATGGTGTCAATTGGAATTAGGGAATTTTGATGTTTCCATTTAATTGTTATTATTCTTCGCAATTTCATAAAAAAAATTAATATTGACAATTATATGCATACACGTTGGACATATTAATTTGAATTTAATTGTAATAATTGAAAAGACGCAAATGAATTTTTTAAATTATCTATATTTACGCAATTGCTTAAAATGGAAAATTTGCATGCCTCTGTATAAGGTGAACATACTGTAACCTGACTGTAACATGACATCTTATCTACTAAATAGCTGTATGTTCAAGCAAATAAATGATATTCTTATATTCTTATATTCTTACTCTGTTATGTGATGTTGAAATAAATATATTTCTATTTCTAAGCATTTACCGTTGCCATATAAACATTCGCAACATGAAATATCGCTCGTGCGCTGCGATTTCCGCTGACGCGACAACTCTACTTTTTGGTGACTTTACTCACATGCGGGAACACAACAGCCCTAAAGGGAATTGTTATTTGGCTGCGGTATTCCGTGAGGTCCGTACTTCCGCAGTCGGGCGGCTTACAAAATACGTATGCTCTACCACTCTTTTCGCCAGAGATTACGAGTTTATCGGTCAAGTCAGCTAGGCTTGAGCGATGTCAACTCTATTGTTCCTAATAAATTTACCACCAGCACAGGCATCAATCCATAATAAATAAATATAAATATTGTCAGACAAATTACACAGCGCCATCTAGCCCCAAAGTAAGCGAAGCTTGTGTTATGGGTACTAGACAACTGATAAACATCTATCCAAGCAATAATCATCATTTTCCTATTTACTGTTATATTTATTTCCGTATATGATTATGTATATGTGTATGGTTGTTTATATGTGTATGACTATGTATATGTGTATAACTATGTATATGTGTATAACTATGTATATTTATATAACTATGTATATGTGTATGATTTTGTATATGTGTATAATTAGCATATTATGTCTATGTATCATATATAATTTTACTTTTCATCGGTATTAATTCTGTGTATGTTCATTACTGTTATTTTGTGTACCGCATTCGAGTTTTATCTGATTTTCCCAAAGGTTGACTGGTAGAGAATGCTCTTAGCATTAAGTCCGCCTTTTGTACCCTTATTCTATGGTCAATAAAGTTTAAATAAATAAATAAATAAACATACGTAAATACATTTTTTTTTGTAAATACATACTTATGATACATATAAAACACCCAGACCAAGACAAACAGACATGTTCATGCACACAAATGTTTGTCCTGTGTGGGAATCGAGCAGGGACTCAAAAACACCTTCATAAAGGATACACATTTATAACGGTAACATATTCAATCTGTTACAGAATTATTCCTGTAACACTTATTGGCGTGTTTTAAACCTGTTTCGCTAGTAACACTTATAAAGTGTAACAGATATAACGTTTCTGTTACCAATCTGTTAGAAAACTGTTTCTACATTTTTCTAGACGTGCGTACCTACGCACCATACTTACCTACGTACTTAACAATACCGCAACGCGGCGTGAGCTGTTGCAATCGGTATAGTTATGCCAATGTAAACCTTATTGGCTGTAACAGTTATTAACACTTATAAACCGGTATTTCGGAAAACAGATTCAAAGTGTAACACTTTCTTTCTGTTTCACTTTAAAAACAGAAATGAAAAACACTGTTCATAACACTCCATTCGGTTACCGTTAAAGTCCCTGCTCACGAGCGTTGGTGTCGAAGCCGCGTCATTGACCGCTACGCCACCGAGCTCGTCAAAATGGATAAATAACAAGTAGATACAATAATGATAAGCAGTAGTACTAAATGGAATATTTGACAAAATTGTAATAATTTTGAAGCAATAAAAAAAAACCGGACAAGTGCGAGTCGGACTCGCTCACCGAGGGTTCCGTACGTAGTATCATTATAAATTTGATATATTTCATTATAAATAAGCAATAATCTGTCGGAAAAAAGAAATAAAATATGTTTTGTAATGTGAACATCAAGCCCTTTCAAATGATACCCCATTTGAACTAGCAGCTACAATTTGAAATTTCACCCCCTATAAAAAATATTTTATTTATATTAATTATTTTTCAAGATTTAAATACAAATGTATAGTTTTGAGACTTATTCTTGTATTTGTAGTCTATATCGATGTTACTCGCCAAATTTCATAGTTCTAGGTCAACGGGAAGTACCCTATGGGTTTTGATTCCCTTGAGTATGTGTCGAAATATGCGTTATTTGCTGAATAAACGGTCGTATCTTTTTTTTACGTAAACTTAACAGTTTTAACAGTTATTTTTTTACAACTTCATGGGACCGTATACTTGAGTATACAATTCAAATTTCAGCTTGATACCTCTACGCATTTTCGAGATGGAGGGTCTTGACAGACAGACATATAGCCAGACAGACAGACATATAGACAGACAGACAGACAGACCGACGGACAACAAAGTGATATTATAAGGGTTCCGTTTTTCCTTTTGAGGTACGGAACCCTAAAAAACGAATGGTAACAAATTTGGGGGATACAGTTTGGTGCTGCAGCTACAAATTTATCATCTCCATCCAAAAGTCAATCGCACCACTGGATAGATGAAGGATCAAAGAATTTATTACGCTAAGTAAGGATTACGGAACATCGCGTGCGGGGGTGGGGGAAGCGCTGCCATTTTGAAATTATTTTAGTGCATATAACGTATTCACGTATACACAGCCCATGTGTCCATGAATAGCCACACCCCATTTTTCTCATTAAATACGCTGCGAGATCTAAAATAGTACTAGCTTTACCCCTGGGGTCACAATATCACTTTAGTGGCTTCCACTATAAATCCTAACTAAACAGGAGACATGTCCAATGTAATAATATCCATATAAAGTTTAGCCATGGTCGACGATGCCTAACTTGGCAACTAATATTGCGCCTACTAGTGATGTACAAGATTCGAGTCCTTTGAGTCTTCTATTATAGCTCGGTAGGCGTATTCAAAAAACCGAATGATAACAAAATCAGGGGACACAGTTTGGTGTTGCAGCTACAAATCTATCATCTCCATCCTAAATTCAATCACATCATTGGATAGATGAAAGATCATAGAATTTATAACGCTAAGTAAGGACTATGGAACATCGCGTGCGGAGAAGGGGAAGCGCTGCCATTTTGAGATAATTTTAGTGCTTATAACGTTTGTTTCTTTGTTTGTATTATCTTTATTGTACATAACGAAAATAAACATGTACATAAAAACACTTAAAAATAGAGATGTACAAAGGCGGGCTTATCTCTATAAGAGATCTCTACCAGCCAACCTTTGAGTGTTGGGTATAACTGTGAGTGGCGAGGGCCTCAAATATAAAGTGTAGAACACAAGAAATGATAAGGGAAGAAGTAGCAATAAATACAGCAATTAAATACACATGAATCAAACAACAATTATAAATAAGTACTGTATCTACAAATACCTTTAAATATACCTAGTTACATTTAAATTTATATAAGAAAAGATAAGAAAAAAATAAAAATAAAAAATAAAAACAATAACAGACACTTATCAATATATACATATATATTTTACATATATATATATATACTAGCTGGCCCGGCGAACTTCGTACCGCCTAATTGTCAATGAATGTCGTGGTATACATATTAGTTGAACAAAATTTATGATGTCTTGAAATTAATATAATGAATAATAGAAAATAATAGAGAAGCACGATGGCGTCATTGCGCGTGTCAGTCTAATTGTACACGCAAGTTAAGCAACGTCAACCGTAGCCTGTCCATGGATGAGTTTATATTATCTCGAGCTCCTCCGTGCTTCGGAAGGTACGTTAATCCGTCGGTCCCGGTTGTAATCATTAGATTAACTCGAGGTCCTCCGTGATTCGGAAGGTACGTTAATCCGTCGGTCCCGGTTGTAATCATTAGATTAACTCGAGGTCCTCCGTGATTCGGAGGGCACGTTAATCCGTCGGTCCCGGTTGTTATCATTAGATTATCTCGAGCTCCTCCGTGCTTCGGAAGGCACGTAAGACGTCGGTCCCGGTTGTTATCATTAGATTATCTCGAGCTCCTCTGTGCTTCGGAAGGCACGTAAGACGTCGGTCCCGGTTGTTATCATTAGATTATCTCGAGCTCCTCCGTGCTTCGGAAGGCACGTTAAGCCGTCGGTCCTGGTTGTTATCATTAGATGGCAGTCGTTAAGCCAAGTGGCCTTTAGGCGGCTTGAAATTACTGGCGTCCGCCAACTCGCAGTTGAGCAGCGTGGTGGAGTATGCTCGAAACATATTCAGTTGAAGGAAGACCCGTATTTCATATTACCCAGCAGTGGGTAAATATTACCCAGCAGTGGGTAAATATTAAGTTCAGTATTTTACTATGTCACAAAATAAAGTACCATGACACTTGACAACCAATTAATATTCATTTTCAAGCATTCATTCCTAAACAATTTTCAAAACAACAACGGACAACTTTCGCGACGTAAAAGTTAGACCAATCGATTTGACATTTAATTGAAAATCAATAAATATCCCAATCCGTTTTCAAATTTAATTTTTCGACAGTTTTGTCAATGTTTTAATACTTATTATCCTATACCCACATTTCTGAACGCACGCATACATTTGACGTACGCACGTTAACGTCACGTTTGACAGGTCCGACATCCACGAACATTTTGTATGGAAAAATGATTTTTCTTTTATTTTATTTTTTTCGTAAATTTTCCAATGTTTTTAATAGTTATTCTGCTATTCTGGACGGAGACAAATCCAACAAATCAAAAAGCATGGCAATCGGTCCAGCCGTTCTCGAGTTATAAGTGTTGTAACAAACACGACTTTCTTTTATATATATAGATATATATATATATATATATAAATAAAATAATATATATATATATATATATATATATATATATATATATATAAAATACGGGCATAAATACGTTATACATAAACAAATATATATATATATATATATATATATACTTACGTATGTATTCACGTACAACACACGGCCGTCCTTTTTTTCCTTTTTTCGCATAAGGACAGATTCTCAAAAGGACAGATTCTCAAAAAGACAGATTCTCAAGACGACAGAATCCATGACACAGCCACACCCCATTTTGTTATCTGTGAAGACTCCTATTGTATTAACTAATCTACATAATGTCTGCTATTGGTTTTTCTATACCAATCTTAAATAATACAAGGTAAAAGTTTAAAAATCTGTAAAATTCGAAGGTTTAGCAGACTAACATCCTGTCCTCGAAGTCTCCAGACAGTCAGGGGAGAGTGACTAAAGGATTAGGGAAAGCACAAAAGATCCATGAGGGTCGACGTGTCAGGTGCTGCAGCACTGGACCCACTCTAAGATAAGGATAAGATAACCCTCGAAGTCACGTTGATCACTGGACTCGAGATCTTTTGAACGAAGGAGTCGTTGCTTAGAGAGCTCGACTCGTCTCGGATCGTAAGAGTCTTCTCAGTTCAAATAGCTTTGCATAATCCTCTCAATCCACTAGGATCACCATTTCGGTCCACATTTGGATCCTCGGATACTTTTTCTCCATCCGAATCCACACGTAGATCCTTGGAAACTTTAGTCTCCACTTCAATTTATAGATGGATTCATTGATACTTCTTTTGCCACTTCGATCCACGGGGATGACCCGTGAATATATTTCGAATAAATGCATGATAGGCTCCGTGGATCGAAGTGGCATATAAAAATAGTATTGTACTTGAATCTCCCTAATGGTGGATTAAAGAGGAGATAAAAGTATTCTCGGATCCATATGTGGATCGAAACTGTGGATCCAACTAGAAGGAGATGCACAATCAAGTCAACTCAATAAAATAAGACTCAAATCTTTTCCATCACTACATACAACAGGTCACGTACCATCACAGTTATTTATTTCACGAAATCTCATTCGACCCAGCAAATAAACTGCGAACATACACATGCAATAGCATACAGAAATGAATAAATATTTGTTCGCGGATATTTCTATGTCGTTATAAAACACGTCCGTACAGCAAAAATCAAAAGTAAAGAGAAAAAAATCACGCTGTTATTTTTGCTGGTGAATATTCACTGTGAATTCGGCACTGGTTAGAAATAAATGTATTGTTGGTATCTTGTGAACATTCCTATTTCAAAAGTTTCATTTGGGTAGGAAAATATCCATACAGGGTGACAATAAAAGTATTGGTGTAACTTTACGGGGCTTTTGTCTTATATTGCAAAGAATGCACACACTAAACTGCGAATTCGCATCGCAGAAAACTGTGACGCGAATCGCTGCTATGAGATTTAGTGTGAAATGGCGTCTCTTAGTCATGGTTGGTACCCTAACCAACACAACATCTCTTGAGGGTTCAAGGGAATTGTTATTTGGATACGGTATTCTGTGAAGTGGATGTACATTCCCCAGTCGGGTAGCTTACTATTACGCTCCCTATCTCTCTTAAATTAGTAAAGCAAGAATGTGTAATTTAAAGAATACATTAACTCCAAAAGTGAATAGTACCCGAGTAGCTGTTGATGAATAAAATAATAAAAAGAGAAAAAACAGAATAATGTATGGAATTCCTAAAAATGCTGGTATGAAATCTGTATTCGCAAAGGTTCACAGCGTTTGATGACGACCCTTTGATATGAAGTAGGGGCGTGTGAATGGCCTAATATTCAATATCCAATAAACCAACAGTTTGTACGTGCCACTGGGAATTCATTTATTTTAAACTAGCTTTTTTATGCGACTTCTAGTGCATTCTGGGTGCTTAGGTTCTTTGCTTTAGTTTGGTTCAAAGATGTTGATTAACCGCTTACACCCAAGCGGTTAATCAACATCTTTGAACCAAAGTCAACTTCATCTGCACGCGGTGCTCCTTGCTGACTTACAAACGAAGCTCTGGCGAAAAGAGAGGTAGGGAGCGAAATTGTAAGCTACCCGACTGGGGAATGTACCTCCACCTCACAGAACACCGCAGACAAATAAAAATTCCCTTGAGGGTTGTTTTGTTCCTGCGAGTGAGTGAGGTTACCAGATAGGAAGGAGATGCTGCGTTGGCAGCAGGGGAGGCGGCGCGCGATTTATGTTGCGAGTGTTAACATGGCTACGGTAAGCTTCACATCAAGCGGATCGTATGCTTGTCTGTTGTTGTTGTTGTGTTCCTGCGAGTGAGTGAGGTCACCAGAAAGCTGGGGTGGTGGCACGCGAGCGATATGTAGCGAGGGTTAATATGGCTGCCACCCGTCGTAGTATAAAAAAAACTTACGTCGCCTTAAAGTGTGCTTTGCATCTAAACGCCAGCTCAACATAAGTAGACCTACTTATGTTGAGCTGGCGTTTGGACCCATCCGAAAACAAGGTGCAGTTGAAGTTGCTTGACATGCGTGATCGACTAGATACTTGTAGCAAGGTCATTGAGTTTCTCAGTCTAGTTGGTTAACCACAAAATTGAAACAAAAAGCTCAGCGACACTTCAAACAGCTTGATTCCTTCATCCCTGTCTAGGAGTAAATAAAAACAAATACTATCTAACAAATATATTCCTGCGATCAAAAATTACCCTTATATATCTACGCATAAAGTACAATTTCAATAACAACAAATATTTGCTTAAGAGTTACGCTACAAACGAAATCAACCCTTATTGCTTTTCTTTTAGAATACAATTTCATTTGCACCGCTAGTACGTGACACACGGTCGGTCGTTTACGCGAGCAAATATATGAATTTAATAATGCGAGTAATATTCGTACTTTATGGGTGTAGCCCATGTTATTAGTGTTATAAAGTTATTTTCTTTGAATTCGTGTTTACTATTGTATTACTTTAGGAATATAAGTAATGTTTATGTTCTTATTTAATATATTTTACCACGATTGTCCTAAAAAAGAAGTATAATGTTTCCAGGGTGTATGTAACTAGTTTTACGAAAGGTATTTTAAGCTGCCCGATTGGGGAAGTACCTTCGCCTCACGGAATACCGCAGCTAAATAACAATTGCCTTGACAGTTGTTGTGTTCCTGCAATTGAATGAGATCATTAAGATGGTAGGAGTTGCTACGTTGGCAGCGGGGGTGGCAACGCGCGAGCGATATATCATGCTGTGAGTGTTTATATGACTACGGTAACCGTTTCACATCAGGTGAGCCGTATGCTTCATTGTCACCAGACGTAGTATAAAGAAAACCGGCCAAGTGCGAGTCGGACTCGCGCCCGAAGGGTTCCGTACCATTATCTATAAAAACAAACAGGTCAAGCTAAATAAAACCGTTTAAAAACGGCAAAAAAATCACGTTTGTTGTATGGGAGCCCCCTTTAAATATTTGTTTTATTTTTGTTTAACTATTTATTTTTAAAGTGAATATATAACTAAATATTATGTGAGTATTTCAAGCGTCTACCTATTGCCGATATCAATTGCGAGCAAAAACGAGCGAAAAAAATCACGTTTGTTGGATGGGAGCCCCCTTAAATATTTATTTTATTCTGTGTTTTAGTATTTGTTGTTATAGCGGCAATAGAAACACATCATCTGTGAAAATTTCAACTATCTAACTATCACGGTTCGTGAGATACAGCCTGGTGACAGACGGACGAACGGACAGCGGAGCCTTAGTAATAGGGTTCCTTTGTACCCTTTGGGTACGTAACCCTAAAAACTAACTCTGCGAGTTTCTTTATTATGGCGGCTCTACATTAATAATACCGAGAAAATATGCCGTGAATTCGCACCGTGATTTTATGGCAGAACTTGTACCGCTGTACATTCACGGGTCACGCATTCGTGAGTGAAACCTGCCTTTAAATGGATGTGGAAGCTGCGGCTGCAATAACTATGTTTGCTGTAGCAACGTATAACTTACCTTCAAAATAAGAAAATAAATAGAAATCGTTGGAAAAGAAGAAGATGATGGATAACTGAAATTCTAATGACTTGTAATGCCGTACGCACCGGTAGACAGAAGTAAACTGGCGGCGTTTCGTGATGTTGATATGTACGCGTGAACACCACGCGAACTAAACGCGAACCCTTTGTCGCAGGACTAAATACCGACTCCGATCGGGGAATAGGCGTGAACGCCCGTGAAAACCTTCACGTTTACGCCTGTTCGCGGAGCTTCCCAGCACAAATGTGGAGCCGGCATTATATCTGCTTTCATCATAGCATGTTTAATATTTCTTTCTGCTTATATTGTTTTGAAGAATCGTTTTCTGCACTTAGCTGACAGCAGTGTATTCAGCAGTTAGCAGTGTAAAGTCCCTCATTCATGTTATCAGAATGACCTCAAAGTCACTACCTCAATAATATTTGTCTTCGAATATGGAGTTTAGATCATAGTGGTTTCGGCATTTTGATTTTATATATATTTATTTTATATATTTTATTGGCCATGTGGTTTCTGGCAGACTAGAATATAATCACTCCGTTTCTTCCCGTGGATGTCGTACAAGGCGACTAAGGGAAATACATTATCAAATATCAATCAGGCCTCCCCAACCCGTTTGGCCAGCGTGGGGAGTGTAGCCCAAATCCTGCTTCCGTCTAGGAGAGAGGGTCGTGCTCCTGTAGTGGAGACTAAAATGAACGTGATGATGATGATGATGATAGCTTTTATAGAGAAGGAGAGCATAATGCTAATAATTTATGCAATAAAAATAAATTAAATCAATAAAAAAACATTAGATACACTACCATTGATACACACGCATATACATATACTCAATGGTCAAATTGAGAATATATTATTGTATGTTTATAATTTAAATTAATTATGATCGAATTTAGACCACAGGGCGACCACTAGTTAGCATAAAGATTTAAAATACTTTCCATTGACAATTTCCGTGTGTCACAAGCCAAACATTTTCTTCCAATACATTCATATTAAGGGCAAAGCTATAACTCTCCAGATTCGAGAGTCGCCAAAGGGTTACGATTTCAGGCGCTCGTGAATTGTGGCCGGTGAGAGTGAAGGATTTATACGAGAGGTGCTTGAACTCGGCATCGTTGTTTGCTCTTTTGTGAGGATGAAACAATTATGAGATTAGTTATCACTAATCTCTCTATGACAATTAGGGAAAGAGGCTGTGACATAATAGCGAATATGAATGTATTATTGATTAGTGACACTTAAATCATTGCATGACCTATAACACAGGTTTTTACCAAAACCTACTTCTACCATCTTTTTACCTTGATCATGCCTTAGCGGCGAAACCAGTTGGTAAAATTAAATATAATTAAGTGGAATAGTAAAAGTGTTTTATTATAACACTAGCTGCCCGCCCCGGCTTCGCACGGGTAGAAAGTGTTGTTTTCTTTTCCTCGTAATTTTTATGTCTTTACTCTCCATAAGAACCTTCCTTATACCTTAACGAAAATAAAAATTAGCAGAATTGGTCGAGCCGTTCTCGAGTTATGCGCTTAGCAACATTCTTTTTAATATGGCACCACCTGGAGAGTGTCTCAAACGAATAAGAATTATTAAAATTGCTGTACAATTGACGGAGAAATAATTGAATTAAAAAAAATACAACAGTCGATCATAGAACTACCGCCCTACAGGTACAATAAACAACAATAATAGGTAATTTCTAGGACAAAAACTATCTTATGTCCTTTCCCAGGACTCAAAGTGTCTTTGAACCAAATTTCATCTAAATCGGTCCTACTATTTGAGCGTGAAGAGGTAACAGCTAGACACTCTGTCGCATTTAAAATATTAGTATGGATTGGCGTTCCGAAAACCAGAAAAAAGACACATATATTGATATGTAGACATTTCAACCCCATCGCACCCCAATACGGGATGATGGTCACGTTAGCCACGTTGAATTTTAAAATCGTTGTTGTTTTTGTAATCAGCGACGCGATAAACCATAATAACAACACCCATGACGATTTTCAGATTAAAATGTGGTTCTGCATCAGGTGTTCCAAATCTTGGATTTATATACCTCAACAAAAAATGCTGATCAACTTTTGCTAAGGCGTCAATTTTATATTTCTTATATTTTACCGGAACCATTATGGTTCTGCCTCAGGTGTTCTAAATCTTGGATTTTTATACCTCAACAAAAAATGCTCATCAGGCTGAACAACTTTTACTGTACTTGTGTAATCTTTTACTGTACGTGCGGCTCGCCTTTGGAATTCACTGCCCATAGATGTGAAAATGTCTCAGTCTGTTCATTGTTTTAAACTGAAGTTACATAAGCTCTGGTATCAAGGTCCTAACACATCAGACTAAGTGATATGTACTTATCTATTCTCTATATTATATTCAGTGGTTATAGTATATGTATGCATGTGTATGTATGTATGTATATAAGTATATGTATATAATATATTATATGTGTGTATATGTGTATGTATATAAATGTATTAAGTATGTGTATTTATGTGTGTATATAGTTTAAGAATATGTATTTAACTATGATTACATAGTCATTATTTATTTACATTGTGCTAAATATAACTGCCTCGCGAAAGCTCGGTCTCCTTTGGGTATTCTGTGGTTGACTGGAAGAGATCCCTAATGGGATAAGTCCGCCATTGTACTTGTGATTAATGTTACATTATGTATTACTGTTATAGTGCAATAAAGACTTTACAAACAAACAAACAAACTTTTGCTAAAGCGTCATTTTTATATTTCTTATAGTTTAGCTGAACCTTTATGGTTCTGCATCAGGTGTTCCAAATCTTGGATTTTTATACCTCAACAAAAAATGCTCATCAGGCTGAACAACTTCTGCTAAGGCGTCAATTTTATATTTCTTATAGTTTACCGGAACCATTATGATTCTGCATCAGGTGTTCTAAATCTTGGATTTTATACCGAGGTGGAAATTTCGTGTCCACGTTTTCAAATCGATGCCATTTTCGTAATTGACGCCTCAGAAAACCATAGAATCAACACCCATATTGATATTATGACATTTCAACCCCATCGCACCCCCACAGGAGTGCTCTTGTGTCACGTCGGTTATGTTAGATTATAAAATAGCTGTTGTTTTTAGAATCAGCGACTCGATAAACCATAAAAAAATATCCATGACGATTTTCAGACGTCTGCACCTCATTTCACCCCTTTAGGAGTTGAATTTTGAAAAATCCTGAAACACGTATTTACTCATTTAGCTATAGAAGCACTCGTGTAAAGTTTCGGATAAAATATTCCAACTAATCTTGTTTCCCCATAGAAACTCTGGACACCCGTTTCACCCCCTTAGGGGTTGAATTTTCCAAATTCCCGTCTTAGTGAGCACCTACGTCCTAAAAGGAACCCTATTGCAAAATTTGAGACTTCTAGCACTTGTAGTTTCTGAGGTTTCGTGATGAGTGAGTGAGTGATTTTCTCTTTTATATATATAGATTATGATAATAATGTTCCACCAAGTGCCAACAATCAACAGTATCAACTTTATACGAACAGATATGTTCATGCACACAAATGTTTGTCTTGTGCAGAAATCAAACCTGCAACCTCGGAGTAAAAGTGGCCATTGCTAACCATTCGACCACCGGGCTCAGTTACACCCCAAGATTGGCTTATCAAATATTCTTGATCTAGATTTTTGATCAAGAATATTTCAATCATCGCGTGATTGAAACGTCCTTTCGACACATTCGATACAAACGGGCAAATAAATTGCCTAAAAAATACTTCCATCATTTTTTGTATCAACCAATTTGAAATCATTCTATCATTCTCATTTCTATGAATCTATCAATGCCATGGCCAAAAAAACTATTATGGAAACAATCATTCAAACAAACACTTACTTTAGGGTTCTTTCGACTCCAAAAAGGAGGAAGTTTTTTTTCATTCATTACTTCATTACTCCGTCATTTAGAAACCGATTTGAAATAAAATTATAACAAAAAAAACTTTTTTAAAAACAAGCTTTTAATAATATTGGTATATTAATAAAAAGAACTAAAAAAATGTTAATAAAAAAAACTTGATAAGAAAAATACCGTTATAAATAATAAATATTTCTAGACAATTTACACAGCGCTATCTAGTTTGGGACTAGATAGCGCTGTGTAAATTGCCTAGTTATTAATTAGGCACAAAGCTTGTGTTATGGGTACTAGACAACTGATAAATGTACTTAAATATTTTTTTTTGTAAATACATATTTATAATACATAGAAAACACCCAGACCAAGACAAACAGACATTTTCATGCACACAAATGTTTGCCTTGTGCGGGGATCGAACCCGCGAGCTCGGAGTCAAAGTGGCCATTGCTAACCATTCGAACACCAAGCTCGTCCATTATATAGGAGCCTACATTGCAACCTTTAACGATAATTAACCTTCTTCGTCTAGGTCACACTTTTTTATTTGAAACTAGCGGCCCGGTACGTGCTTCGCTACGTATAAAGTGAAATACTAAAAAAAAATCATTGGAACATCAAATTCATTTATTCAAACAAAAAAAAATCTGAAAAAAGTCTCAATTTGACAGCACAATCCCCATCTGAAAAAAGTTTAAATTTGACAGCAAAATCCTCATTAACAAAGATCCGCAATTTATTGAATTCATTTGTTACAAAAAATGTGATAAATGAAGAACCGCTCTACCGATTTTGTGCAAACTTCACATAAACGATCTACTAAATAGTCCAAACAAAGCCTATAAACATTTGGTTTGGATAGGTGAGCCCGTTCTTGAGGTATAAAATTACAACGAAAAGTGGCATTGATTTTTATATATATAGATATTGTGATATTGGTCCCATTTTTTTCATAACATAAAATTCAGTTCTGATAGTGTTTTTAACTTTTTAGTGGCACTTACGATTGATGGATTTATTATTATGACATTTATTTATTTTTAATATCTTATTTCATGAATTTTTAATGTATAATATAAAAAAAATACATTAAAACATATAAAAAACAGAATCCCCGCCGATAGCGGGAACAAGGTCCAAACTATCGGTGGTCAAGGTCACAGAGACAGAAACCTCCTAAGTTAGTACTATTACTTATACTGTGCCTCCTCACAATACGTGCCGTGCTGAGGAGGACAGCCTTCTTTATCTGACCCTTGATCCAGCTTCCCAACGCGAGTTTCTTGAGATGTTGGTCGAAGCTCTTGGCGATTAAACCATTATCCGTCACAACCTATCGGAACAATTATTATTAACATTGATATTGTTATTATACACTAGTGCCTCCTTTGAATATTTTTCTGAAAGGTCTACAAATCTATAGCTTTTCTTCCTAGCGGAAAAGGGGACTGGTGACTTGTAATACAGGTGGGTACACATCCACCTAGCTCAGGCACCAGTTCTCTCTATTATTTTAATTGTACCTGATTCAGTGTAATATAGTAAATTTTATTAATGTACATTTTCAAGAGAAAAATAAATTATTTTGTATTGTATTGTATTGATTGTAGAGTAATTTATTGAGACGGTTTTTTTTTTGTTAAAATTATTATTACAACTAGTGGTCGATCAGTGGCCGAAGTTCAACCATAATTTAAACGATGACTTTAACAATAAACAAAATAGTATAATATTCGTGTGCGTGTTAAATATATAATATACTATTATGTATTTAACACATACACGATAATGTTTTTTTTATTGATTTCATCTGTTTTTATGTGCATAATAAAAAAAAACATTAGCATTCTGCATTTCTTCTCCATACAAACTATAAGTGTGAAAAAAAGGAAGGAGATACTGCGTTGGCAGCGTGGGTGGCGGCGCGCGAGCAATATTTTATGTTGCAATCGTTAATATGGCTACGATAACCGCTTCACATCAGGCGGGCCGTATGCTTGTCTGCCACCCGAAGTAGTATAAAAAAAAAAAAAACTCTTACTCCTCCGTCCGTAAAATTTTCGTAAAGTACGTTACGTATTAATATATACATTTCTATGACTATTAAGCGGCCCGCCTGATATGAAGCGGTCGCCGTAGCCATACTATCGCTCGCAACATAAAAAATAGTAACCAGATGCTACATGCATTTTGATATTATAAATTAGTTTAATCAATGCTAGAGCAGTGATTTTCTATGCATAAGCATTTGTGCTGAAATATGGCTAAGCGATAATAACAGTTGTTAATAGTGCAATTACATAATAGTTATTTAAAAGAATAGTAATAAAATTCCATATATTGTCCATACCCACGGGTATGGACAATATCCCCGTTCATACTCAATTGGGCGCACTCTATTTCATGAGTATACTCTAAGGCAGATGGGGGAGGAAGGTATTCTAGTGTAGGCCGCGCATAGGACAACGAAGCGTTGTGTGCCATCCTTATTGATGGTCTGATGACCTTATGAAAGCGGCTGGAAGCGGCTGGATGCGGAAGGCGGAGGATCGTATTTGGTGAAAAGCATTGGGAAAGGCAAAAATCCAGCAGTGGGTAGATACAGGCTGATGATGACACTAAGGCGCGGAATGATTGTAGGTGATAGACCATACAATTACTAAATCCCGTGAATTCCCACAAAAATCCATACTCGAAATTCCCAGGAGCAAACACTAACATAAATATTAGAGCTTAAAAATAAAGTTGTTATTTGTTGGCTGCTAGAGATGCGCTGTTTCTCGATGCGGGAAAATTCCTAATATTCGCCATACAAAACTTTTGCCCGGCGGGAATATTGCCTGGCTTTAGTAATATTTACTATCTATTTCGGTTTTAAATATGAGATATCAATCCTGAGTGCAGCATCGGACTGGACTATTTTAATGGACACGTATGAAAAGCACTATAAAATCCCAGAGGATGTGGGTGTTTCGACATCCAGACCGGACATTTTCGTTTTTTCCAGAGCTATAAAACGCATAGTACTTGTAGAGCTTACCGTACCGTGGGAAACTAACATACCCAAAGACCACGCGATAAAACAAAACAAATATTATGACCTCCTAAAAGAATTAACAAAAAGCGGCTATGTAGTTAATCTATACGCTGTAGAAGTAGGAGCGAGAGGTATACCAGCAAAATCTCTCTATAACCTGCTGAAAGACCTTGGCTTGTCCAGAAGTGCAGTAAGTTCTATACTAGAACGAGTATCTAAAGCTGCATAAGCAGGTTCATACCAGATTTGACTGGGCAGGGAGAGAAATACAAGTAGTGAAGGTGAGTGTTGACGTACGTCGGAAAGGGGCCCCTTAAACCTACACCCGTGTCACAAGTCTCGGGATCAGCTTGGGGTTTTTCTCTCTGCCACACGATGGACCCGGCACCCGCACGGTGAATCCATGGAAGTTAAGAAATTCGTCTCATAGCAAACCAGAAAACATATATCCACCCGTCTGGGGAATGTACCTCTACCTCACAGAATGAATACCGCAGCCAAATAATAATTCCATTGAGGGTTGTTGTGTTTCTGCGAGTGAGTGCGGTCACCAGTAAGGAAGGCGATGCTGCGTTGGCAGTGGGGGTGGCGGCGCGCGAGCGAGATTTTATGTTGCAACCGTTAATATGGCTACGGTAACCGCTTGACATCAGGCGGGCCGGATGCTTGTCTGCCACCCGACGTAGTATAAAAAAAAACGCTACTTGAATTATGAATAATTTTAGTATGGGTAAGGAGTTGTTAACAACAGCTTGGCTTACCTCTCCTTTGTCAGAGCCTCGTTAGTTAACCAGTAGAATGAATCACGTGCAAGGCATTTGTCTCAAAGAGATGGTGAACCACCGGTAAATACAATTTTGAGTAATTCTTGAAGATTGTTGTATTCCTGCGAGTGAGTGAGTTCACAAAAAAAAAAAGCGAGGAGTATAGGTTGGAAATGGATTGGCGACCCCTTCGTGCTGCTGATCTCCATGGGCGGTGGTGATTGCTATCCATCAGGTAACCCACATGTTTGTTTGCCTCCCATAAAAAATCTCGCTCCCTGATGATGATGACTTTACCCGAATGAGCGAAGAGTGACGGTCCCCTCCTCATTCACTATGCAAAAAATTGCTTAATATACAACACGCCTGAAGAAATTCTCATTTCAAAAAGTGGCAATTACTATTTTGTACTGTTGGGCTCAATGGCGCGTACTGAATGCCGGTGGATGTTATTGATGGAGTTATCCGTAGTAATTAAATATCCTATACACTTGCCAGTAATGTTTATTCAGATCAAACGATGTCTACAATATAACTCACTGTTTTAATATTACACATCTATGATATACTCGTACATGTTCGCACACGTGCTTACAAAGTAACGCGTTCGATATATCCAATCAAATCAAAATATCTTTATTCCTTGGACTTTATAAAGCACTTAGAAACGTCATATAAATTAAATATAAGAACATGTATCTAAATCATTACTACTCTAAATCCGCAGAGCTTAGATCCACTTTCATCACACTATCTTGAATGTGAAAGTAAATTTAAGTAACAGTTCCGGCGACGACGGGGCTCCTTGAGAAGAACTGGCAAGAAACTCAAGGTATACATAGTACCAATAGTACTTACAAAGTTAAATATCCAAGTCCAGTTGAATGCAGCAAATCTTTATTTACTTACCTAGAACAAAAATATATCACAATTAGATTCAATACGGAACCGTTATAACATAAAAAAAAAAAAACTATGGCGATTCCCTGTGTAAATACACAGGCGGGAAAATAATAGACGGAATAAACATGTGGCAGACATTGACAGATCGAGTGACATACGAGATGCAGGGCAGGTAGGGCCGTAATGGACATTTGTGATACAAATTTTCGCCCGTGACTTTGGTCACACGTTGTGATATTACATAAATAGATGCGTATTCTATGAATTCCAATATGCCTTAGGATTTTATGTGTAAGTGGTTCATCAACATCTTTGAACAAAAGTTAACTTCACCTGCACGCGGTGCATCCTGCTGACTGACAAACGAAGCTCTGGCGAAAAGAGAGGTAGGGAGCGTAATTGTAAGCTACCCGACTGGGGAATGTACCTCCACCTCACAGAATACTGCAGCCAAATAACAATTCCCTTGGGGGTTGTTGTGTTCCTGCGAGTGAGTGGGGTCACCAGAAAGGAAGGAGATGCTGCCTTGGCAGCGGGGGTGGCGGCGCGCGAGCGATATTTTATGTTGCGCGCGTTAATATGGCTACGGTAACCGCTTCACATCAGGTGGGCCGTATGCTTGTCTGCCACCCGACGTAGTATAAAAAAAATCAAAAATGATTGGCCACATAAAATATTTATGACCGATACCCAAGCATCCCTTTTCAAAAAACCAAAAATATATGATATAAATGGTGAGAAATTTCCCAATTCATAGGTCATAAAATATTTACCACAATACAGGTAGCATATTATGTAGGCACATATATTTTAATATTAATATATTAGTCGAAAAGACTCTACTCAAAGACATAACACGGAATAATAAATCGCAAAATAAACACATAAGTCAACAATCTCATAGATATATTACATGAATGCTTAATAAATATTTTGTTAACGCGACTGTTTGGGGTGTAAGTGGTTCATCAACATCTTTGAACCAAAGCCAACTTCACCTGCACGCGGTGCACCCTGCTGATTGACAAACGAAGCTCTGGCGAAAAGAGAGGTAGGGAGCGTAATTGTAAGCTACCCGACTGGGCAATGTACCTCCACCTCACAGAATACCGCAGCCAAATAACGGTTCCCTTGAGGGCTGTTGTGTTCCTGGAAGTGAGTGAGGTCACCAGAAAGGAAGGAGATGCTGCGATGGCAGCGGGGGTGGCGGCGCGCGAGCGATATTTTATGTTGCTAGCGTTAATATGGCTACGATAACCGCTTCACATCAGGCGGACCGTATGCTTGTCTGCCACCCTAAGTAGTATAAAAAAAAACGCGAGAGTTGAAGGACTCCAACGAGGGCGCTAGTTTCACATTCAATGGGTGCGAATTCCAGAACCTTACCGCTTTTGCAGTGAATTAATTCGTAGATGAATTGCATGTACAATATCGGATCACTATTACTACAGTTTAAGTTAAGTTAGGTTAAAGTTAATGTTAACATCTTGAGGTTAGTCGGTAGAGCTCTAGGTTCTCTATTCAGCTAATCTTAATACAATTACCACAAATCTTAGTTGAACTTTTATTTTTGAGATATAGTTTTTGAAATATGGTGTTGGAGAAAAATAGTACATATACCCTAGACAACGCACAGGATTTTGAGTCAATTTTTCCTGAATATATATGATTGAATTTCCTGAATATATGAATAATACAGGCTATTCCTTCAATAGTTTCAATCATTGTCACCATCAACATTACCTTAACCCGTATTCGTCTGCTGCTCAATGTAGGTCACTCCCCTAGAGAGGCACATACCCATAGCCTGAGCTCCTGCATCCATCCACTCCCTGCAATAGGCTAGACGACAATTTTTTCTTTCGATTTGTTATGTAAGGTCGTTACAATAATATAACTATAGGTGAAAGAATTACTTCGATAGCACAAAAACTTCTCAAGATATGATAACTTGTAAATCACAATTTTGGACTTTCCCGAAATCGGTCCATACAAAAGGCTACTGAATTATGACGTCACACTTATGTATTTTGTATACGTTAAAACAAAAATTTGTACGACAGCTATGTTAAATACTGCGTTTATGTAGCTAGTGCCCTAACAAAAGTTATAGTATTTTTGATTGTTTTTCCAAAATTAATATTTATTTTTTATAATTTCATTCTTTTAAATTGGACTTTCCCACTACACTTTGATCGACCATAGAACACGTCGGACATAAGTTATTAAAATTTTTACATCGCAGATCGTTCTAGTTTTGTATATTTTATGACACTGATAGGTATTTTTTATAATTTTTTATCATTGTCGTCTCGCCTATTCTCTCAAAATCGTCGCTCCAACTAGTCGTCGCCACTCGCGAACCTTTCTTCCCCAGCGATTGTTTCAGTCACTTCAGCTGGTACAGCTGGTACAGTCATAGATATATTATATATATATATGTCATAGCTCGTAAACATAATATATATCTTGCTTACCCTATGAGCTATATTAGTTACTTTCGTTTTATTTTATAGAATAAGTAGGTAACAGTACTGACGTACTATTATTTAGAAAATTCCATCCAGAACGTTTATGTGTATGACATTACATTATCCCATACGGATGGAGCCGGATCGGGTTCGTAGATAATATACAGTTAGGATAGGATTAGGAAGTTAGGATTGCTTGCACTGTAATGATACCCTACCTATATTAGCCCTTACCCTTTTCTTGAAAAGCCCGATCATTTTTCACCAGTTCCCTTATTTGTTTGTTTGACCCAGTGATATTACATGAAATAGATATGTTACTAAGCAACCGATTTTGACAACCATTATACGGCCCAATGAGGATGTCTGTTTTTCTGACATTAGATGTCACTACTTAGGCATCGGGTCCAGATTGTCAAAATGTACTGATTTTTTTGACAGTGAAACTTTAAGATGACAAGACAACACAAGACGTCAACAATTGACAAACGATTGGACCCCACAGTGCTGCCAAAAGACCCTCATTGTCACATCCTGCAGTCTTTTCGCGTCATGCTAACCGTTGATTGTGACTTCTGATTGTGTTTCACTTAGACGGTATACTCATAGCGCGCTTGCTTATTGTTAGCTATCTCTTTTACTCTTATGATATCCATATACTCGGGTAATATCACAGCGATTTTTGGTAAGGTATGTGGGTATTCTAAAATTGAAGTTATATCTAGTCGTACGTAAATTATCTCAACCAAATATAAAGTAAACTTAGCGTAGAAAATTACCCTAATTTGTTATGAGACTGATAGTCTTTCATGCTCAACAATTTGATAGGTAACTGTTGTAAATAGTTAATTCCGGTAAGAATTTTCGAGAGCCGTAAAATTCGGACTACTAATTTCAATTCTCTTAATAATATGATACGGCGCATATGAGCAAAATATTAGGTTATTCTTGCAGTTTACAAAAAAGGTCTTTTCATTACTCCTCCTCAAACTTCAAATGCGGTATGGGGAGAGAAGCACAATAAAATGCAGCCTCATTTTATGTTGCTAGCAATAGATAATTTCTTCCACTTTGTTTGGATTTCAATAAGATTTTCTACATGATGCGATCTTATACATATCTCATTCGTTGGTAACAAATGACCTTAATTAGACTTGTAAGTATGTACATACACTTCTGGACACATCTATTGGCCCACCTTAGAGTTTAGGTTTCGATGGCCCCTACCGAAATATGATTGCTAGATTGAACAAAAACTATTGATGCAGTTTTAAACCTGATACATTTTACCATCTTTTTTGATCATATTGTTTTAAATTTGAATTCAGAATACCACACGACATGGAGCTACGCCTAACAAGTCGGGTATGCGCCTTGATTAAGGCAGTTGATTTTTGAATAAAAACATTTTTTATCAAATAAAAGTTTCATTTAATAACGCGTGTTGCCTCCATGGGCATCTACCACAGCTCTTATACGATTAGGCATAGAGTTTATCAACCGCTCTATGAAATTTTGAGGGATCCTTCCCCATTCCTCTTCTATGGCAGTTTTCAACTCCGGCATCGTCTGGGCAACTGGCTGAAGAGCTCTAACACGTCTTTTTAGCTCGTCCCACAGGTGCTCAATGGGGTTCATGTCTGGGCTTCTTGCTGGCCAGTCCATAACTGTGATATTCACATCCCGAAGATATTCCCTGACGATGCCGGCCGTATGGGCTCTTGCATTATCATGCATAAAAAGGAAATTTGGGCCCACATAGTCCGCGTATGGCATTACGTGAGGTTCTAAGCACTCACGAATGTACCTTTAAGCATTTAATGTTGGCAGCCGTGGTCCCGTAACAACCTCAAGTTGAGTTTTGCCGCTCGCGGATATATCGCCCCAGACAGTCCATGAGCCACCGCCATAAGCAACCCTCTCTTCAAAGCAGCATTGTGCGAAACGCTCTCCCTTACGTCGGTAGACCTTCTTCCTTCCATCATTGCCATGTAACACAATTTTAGACTCATCAGAAAAGAGTACACGGCTCCAATGCTGCTGAGTCCAATTTAAATGAGTGCGCGCGAAATGAAGGCGCGCTGTTCGGTGGGCTCGCGTTAGTTTGGGGCCATTAGCTGGCTTGTGTGGTACCATATCGCGTTCTTTTAACCTTCTCCGAACAGTTCGAGCGCTCACAGATACTCCGTGGAAGTCACGAAGTTGGTTTTGTATCTCAATGGAGGTAAGGTGACGATTTCTCAAGCTGGTCGTCACGATGAATCGATCCTGCCTTTCAGTTGTGACCCGAAATCGTGGCCTTCCTTGGCGACGAACAAAGCCGCCAGTCTCTCCGGGTACCTCCGATAAACATTTCGGACCGCAGATCGACTTAAATTAAGTTGAGCACTCACATTTCTTTGGCTGTGTCCGGCCTGGATAAGTGCCACAGCTTGGGCGGCGACTTCAGGCGAAGTATCCATAGATTATTGATAGAACCTCACTTTAATGTTAAGAATAAGTAATGTTTGTTGCAAAACCAAAGAGAAAAATCACACTTTCAAGAATTAAATCCAAGTAAACCAATAAAATCAAGTTTTCTTAGTATTCGATTGTTGGATATCAACGAACAGGCTCCAAATTGTCTTTTGTTTCTTTAAATTCTGTGTTCGAAATTCAAAAAAAGACTATTGAATGAAATTATGAATGTGCCAGGTTCAAATCTGCATAAAAACTTTTTGCTCGACCTAATATAAAATTTTAGCTAGAACCAAACGAAACTGAAAATGCAAGGTGGGCCAATAGATGTGTCCAGAAGTGTATAACAAGAATAATTTTCAGACGAAATTTTTATCGAAGTAACGTATCTTCTAGTATAAAATATCATTGGTTTGACCTAATCTTATGTTTGTACAGGATCAACAGTAAGTCGTAGAAGAGCATCGCTGTTAGATTTATGTGTGTTGTTTTTGCAACAGAAGTCGAGACACATGGTCCACTTATTTTTTCTTCGAACCCCTAAAATAATACGTGGAAGAAGAAATATATATGTTATTTTTATTATATTTGTTGAGTATTTATTTCATTAATTTGCCGGGTTGATGTCCACATAAAACAAATATTTGTTTGCGTGAACATATCTGTTAGTATTGGGCGTCTACGCCAACTTTATTAAAATTATTTAATTATGACGAGTTCGGTGGTCGAATGGCTAGCAATTGCCACATTGACTATGAGGGGTTCGATTTCGGCATAAGACAAATATTTGTTTGCATGAATATCTCTGTTTGTCCAATTCTCCGATTCTATGTAGAGTATATTATTCTGTGGTATTATATGAATTAAAAAAATATATTACATCAGTTATCCAGTATCCATAATACAAGCTTTGCTCAGTTTGGGACAAGATGGCATTGCTTCATCGGCCGTCCGATCTTTGCACTATGTGGACGCCACATAGTGCAAGAAAGAGGTGGAGGTACATTCCCCAGTCGGGTAGTTTACAATTACGCTCCCTACCTCTCTTAAATATGAGCGACCTTAGGTCTTCTACAGATAGAGATCTGTAGAAGTCATCTCATTTGTAATTCCACCATTTTGGCGTCACGCATACTACAGAATATGTACCTTTATTAATTTTGGAAAAATTCACCTCCCCCGCCTAGGTGGGATTCGAACCCACGACCTCTCGTTTACTGGTCGAGTGCTCTTTCCAACTAAGCTTAAATTTATTTGCACTGATTAGCAATATATTAATTGAAACAAAAAAGATGTAGTTTCAACAGCTTTACATTTAGACTTCAGACATTATTGTTAATTTAATTAAAATTGCCCGTTTTCTTCGTATTTCTTAGATAACTTCCATTCAAACTGTTCGAAGAGAAGCGTTTAATGACAATTAAGGAGGTCGCAGGCTTGCAGGCGAATTAAAGTAAATTGCAGTGCGAGAGTTAATATGGCTTGAAATTTAGTTTAATTTCATTGTCTTGTACCGACGAGCTCGGTGGTCGAATGGTTAGCTATGGCCACTTTGACTCCGAAGTCGCGGGTTCGATTCCCGCACAAGACAAACATTTGTGTGCATGAACATGTCTCTTTGTCTTGGTTTGGGTGTTTTCTATGTTTTATAAGTATGTATTTACAAAAAAAAAATGTATTTAAGTACATTTATCAGTTGTCTAGTACCCATATCACAAGCTTTGTGCTTAATTTGGGACTAGATGGCGCTGTGTAAATTGTCCAGAAATATTTATTTATTTTTATTTATTGTTTAACCTTATTCATCCCACTGCTGGGATACATGTTTCTCTCAATCGAAGGAGTTTAGAGCAGTGTTCCTCAAACTTTTTGTGTTTAAGGTAGCTTAGGTACATCTAGGAAAACGAAAATATTTGGAGGTACACCGTAAATGAAAAAACAGTTTTCATTTGTCTAATCATTTTTCTTCCGTCCGTTTATTTGGCTTTATGAGATAACCTTATTAATCTGAAGCACACCAATTGATGACCACGGTACACCAGTGTGCCGCGGCACACACTTTGCGGAACACTGGGGTAGGGCTCCACCGCGGCACACACTTTGCGGAACACTGGGTTAGGGCTCTACTACTGTTCAACTGCTGGTTGGCGGAGGCCAGTGTTTTCAAGCCGCCTTAAGGCCACTGACTTATCTTAACGACTGTCATCTAGTGTAGTATAAACGGTACTGTGTGTGATTGTAGTTAGTAATAAACGTATCTATCTATCTATTATGACGTAGGCATCCTATTAGAAAGGATTTTTAATAATTTTAACAAAAAAAGAAACCAACTCCAAACATTACTCTACATTTATGTACAGGTTGATGATTATGATGATGATGAAAAAAATATGGGATCAATCTGGAAGTATACTCTTTTAAATAAAAAAAGCTTTTTCAAGTCGGTTTATAAATGACGCAGTAATGAAAAAACCTAACAGTGGGTAGATACAGGCTGATGACGACGATGAAAAAAATATGGGACCAACCTTATTAGGTACTAATACTCTTTCAAATAAAAAAAGATTTTTAGTGATTAAGTAACAAACATAAAAAAAAATAAAGCCGAATTGAGAACCTGCTCCTTTTTTGGAGTCATTTAAAAATCCACACGGGATACCGCAATTCGCGCGTAAGAAGTCACGGACGCAATCTAGTATAGTTTTAAACAGCGACATAAAAAGTTTCTATAAAGGAGCATTTTGTAAAACAGTCTCAAGAAACGTCTCAGAAATTAAACGACATACTTGTATTTCACAGTCGTTTTAAAGTACAGTAACGTACGTACAAAGTAACACAAGAAGACGCGGAGCTCATTTGGAGGGCATAAAATATGCAGCTGTAGAACATACCTGCTTTATGATGGGGAAGTTTGTTTCTATTTGAAGTTTTACTCGCAGTTTTATTTGACTTGTATTGGTAAAATAGTAATAAATAATAATTGTTTTCAATAATTCTTATATTTAAATACCATTTAAAATCCTTCTGCCATAATTACTTTAGCTTCAATAACATCAGACTTTCATACAAACTTTCAATCCCCGTTTTACCGCATTAGGGGTGGAGTTTCGTAAACCCTATTAGAAACCTACCTGCCAATTGTTTCTGAGATTTAGTGATTAATCAGTAAGTGGTATTTCGCTTTTATATATATATATAGATATATTTTTTATTTACTGCCGTCTAGCTTATATATAATACCTACATAAATAGACAAAATATTGATATTAACAATGAATAGACAATGATTGACATCAAAACTTATTTTAATTTTGTTCTAAATGTATTTTTTGAACAAACACATTTTTTACATATATATAAGATTAATTGTCATATTTTATTTTATTTTATTTTAATAAAAAATAATAATCAGAGAAACGCCTAAATCCATCTGCCGTACCTCAAAAACCGCTAACACATCTTTGCAATGCCCAACAGGGTTCATATGTATGTAATAATCTGTATACTGTATAAACATCCTTATAACTATGTACTACATATGAAATGCAATAAAGATATTGAGTATTGAGTATTGAGTATGGTGCTCTGGCGTAAGTCTCTGGCGAGCATGTTGAGACCGACTGGGGAAGTATTTCAACCTCACAGACAAACAAATAACAATACCCTTGACGTTTGTTGTGTTCCTGCGAGCGAGTGAGGTCATTAGTCGTAAGATGCTGCATTAGCAGCGGGGGTGCCAGGGATCGAAAACACTCCTATCAAATAAGAATACGACCCGCATGATATGAAACGTTTACTATAACCTGTAGGCACGCGCCTACAGGTTACAGTAAACGTTTTATATCATGCGGGTCGTAAGCTTGTTTGGTACCGGGAGTGGTAAATAAAAATTGATTTCATACGTATGCTTGTCATCACTATGTCGGGTGGTAGTCAAGCATTCAGCCCGCCTGTTGTGAAGCGGTCACCGTAGCCATATTAACAGTAGCAACTTGAAATATCGCTCGTGTGCCGCCACCCTTGCTGCCAACCTAGCAATCCCTTGCGTTCTGGTGACCTTACTCACTCGAAAGAACATAACAACCCTCAAGTGAATTGTTATTGGGCTGCGGTATTCTGTGAGGTGGAGGTACTTCCTCAATACAGCAGCTTGCAAAAATGCTGTACCCTACCTTTCTTTCGCCAGATCCTCCAGACCATGTCGTGATGAGCCACTTACACCCCAAAGTAGGTTACTATGGCTAGTTCTATGTCTATGAATGGGACGAGCTCGGTGTTGAATGGCCACTTTGACTCCAAGGTCGCGGGTTCGATCCTCATCCAAGACAAATATTTGTTTGCATGAACTTGTCTGTTCGTCTTGGTTTTGGTGTTTTCTATGTATTATAATGTTTATCATAAAAATGTATGTATATAAGTATTATATCAGTTATCTAGTACCCATAGTACAAGGTTTGCTTAGTTTGGGACTAGATGGCAGTGTGTAATTTGTCCAGGAATATTTATTATTATCCTGTCTATACTATGTAAACTTTACATTTCAGCATATCACGCATAACCCGTGAAAGTATCGGGACTTTAATTCCCAATAGTCCATCTCTTGGATCTCGGAGCAAATTTGGCCAAATGTTTAGTTTAATAGGATAAGTCTCTCAGGGACTTTTTGCTGCGTGTGGTGAGAGCAGAATGTCGACACAACGAACTTAGCTTCGTGTTTCAGTGTACCATTGGTATTACAATTACTGTGTAGTTTGTCTATTATTGGTTTGACTTTAGTGTGAATTTAGAGGTTCTCGAAAGAGTTATTTTTGGGTAAATAGTTAGTATTGGGGTGTAAGGGGTTCATCTTTGAACCAAAGCCAACTTCACCTGCACGCGGTAAACCCTGCTGAGTAACAAACGAAGCTCTGGCGAAAAGAAGGGAGCGTAATTGTAAGCTACCCGACTAGGGAATGTACCTCCACCTCACAGAACACCGCAGACAAATAAAATTTCCCTTGAGGGTTGTTGTGTTCCAGCGAGTGAGTGAGGTCACCAGAAAGGACGGAGATGCTGCGTTGGCAGCTGGGGTGGCGGCGCGCGAGCGATATTTTATGTTGCGAGCGTTAATATGGCTATGTTAACCGCTTCACATCAGGCGGGCCGTATGATTGTCTGTCACCCGACGTAGTATTAAAAAAAATCCCAACAGTGGGTTGATGCCGAAAAGCTACATAGTACATTATAAAGAAAATGTATATTTCATTTAAGTAATAATATAAAAACGGCATTAAGAAACGGCAGGCGGAAAGCTAGTCATTTATATATATTATATACCAACTTCACTTGTGACGTAGAAATGCTATGACACTTGGGAGCAAGTTTACGACTACATGGAGAATAATACTGCAGGATGCATACAGAATTGCAATCGGAAGCAATACGGTCTCCTGATGAGCGCATATTCTTACAAAGTTCAGCTTGTGACTTGTATACGATATTACACATTGTCATTGACATGTTATCTTGTATAGACTGATATTTTAAACAAAACTTTGATTTAAAATGTTTGGCATCGAAGTGAATCACCCTCACACGTTTCAACACTTCTGCATTGTCTATTATTTGTGGCAAGTGCAAGTGGTGCCAGTCTGCAAGTAATTGTTCCATTTATTGTAAAAAAAAAAGAACATGTATTAGCTAAAGTAATAGCGTGTAAACAATTGGCTATTTTCCAATGTTTAAATTTTTTATAAATTATTTAACAATATCGTAAAATACACAGAACTATAAAGATCTGCAAACTTTCATTCTAATATCTTCAGTCATACTTCTTTTAGCGTCGATCAAAGTTTGGCGGGAAAGTCCATTTTAAAAGTATGAAATTATTAAAAAATAATATTTACATCGGAAAAGCAATAAAAAATGCTATAACTTTTATTATGATACTAATCACATAAACGTAATATTTAACATAGCTGTCGTACAAATTTCTGATTTGATGCATACAAAATACAAACCTGTGACGTCATAAATTGGTAGTCTTTTGTATGGAGCGTTTTGGGGCAGTCTAAAAATTGTGATTTTCAAATTAACATATCTCGAGAGATTTTTGTGGTATCGAAGTAATTCTTTCACCTATGGTTATATTATGGAGACGTCCCTACATATCAAACCGAAAAAAATGTTAGTCAAATAGCCTATTGTTAGCAAGCCAAGTAAATATATAAAATCGCCTCTCATCTCCTGCTTTTGAAATGGCTGTACTTATTTACCTGTCTGATTGTAAGCAGCCGTCATAGCTTATGTTCAGATGATGATAATATTTGTATGCGTCACGTTCTTTTTTGTAAGTTTGGGACGGCGCTGTGTGTTGTGAATATTTACATTTTTTCTATATTACCTCAGGTGCAACTCAGCAACTCTTTCCTTTCTGGTGACCTCGTTCACTCGCAAGAATACAACAACCATTAAGGAAATTGTTATTTGGCTGTGGTATTCTGTGAGGTGGAGGTACTTCACCAGTCGGGCAGCTTACAAATACGCTGTATTCTACCTCTCCTTTGCCAGAGCCACTTTCGGCAGTTAGTAGAATGCACCACGTGCAGGTGAGGTTGTCTTTGAGTGAAAAATCTTAGAAAACCATTCCACCCCAATGTTATTTTACATATTTTATTTTATCAAAGTCACATTTGTTAATTAGCTGGTTCCATTACAAACAGGTGAGATGATGTAAATAACGATTTTTTTTTATAATTCTGTAATTGGTTTGACGTTTTCTTTGGATTTATTTTTATTTAGATCCAAAATAATTATCAATGTGAAGGCAGAATTAAAGGCTGGCTGACGAGATTCCTTTTCAAGATAAGTCCGTCTTTGTACAAATTGTATGTCAACATTTTTACCATTCTGTCGGCTGCAACTGTTTTTATACAATAAACAACAACAGAATTTAGAGAAGTAGCAAAGCGCTTGGTCGATAAGACCTTTATTTGGCACAGAGTATAAGCATTGACATTCAGCGTGGTAATGCTGCCAGCCTTCTGGGTAGAGATGTGTAAGTACTGCGAGTAATGCATGACGCGTAATATAACTCGACCGCGTACTGTAACAGTACCCAGTACCTGGCAACATATAGCATGACTCTAAACAGTACACAGTACGCAGAACGTCTCATGGTCGGACGGCGCCCGCTCGGCGCGGGCACGTTCGAGTACGAGTAATGGTGCGAGCGAGAGTTTTCCGTCTCTGTAACGCCCACGTTTTTTATTGGAATTTTGATATGGAACTGTAATCAACCTTGTCATAAGGTTTATATTTCTTTACTTTGGCGCTGCCCCTTACGTCGTAAAAAAAACTTGCGCGCATTCTTTTCTTTAGTCTTTTCTGTTATTGCTTTGAATAATTTGAAACTCGGAAAAGAAAAAATCGTTGTACATATTTGATTTTTAAATACACCAGTAATCATCTTCGTTTTATCAATCTTATAGATATAATCATTAGAAGACAGTGCAGCTCACTCATTGTTGACATGTTTTCGTGGTGCGTCTAATAGTAGATTATTGCATCGAGCACAAAGTAATTTATTATTGCACCGAGTGCCTGATTTAGAGCCCGAGCGTTAGCGAGGGCTCTAATCTAACAGGCACGAAGGCAATATAAATTACTTAAGGCGAGGTGCATAATCTGCTTTTCTTTCAACTAATACCTATAGGAATAGTAGATAAAAGAAACTCATATCAAACAGTTAAAATAGAAGTTTCTATAACACTGTCGGCTTCATTTAGAATGTTTTCCGGAGTTAATGTGTCGCTAGATGATTCCATTTTAATTCGAAGCCGAAGCACTCAAAATCAGATAGTATCACACTTTTTCGTTTCCAAAAATATTGTCAAGCAAAATGAACAAAGTTCCCGCCAAATCACTTTTTTAAATTTCTTTCATTTTTAACTCACAGTTAGCAGCAATCATTTTTTTAAATTTGGAACAAGTAGGATAGAAACGAATAATACGTACGAAAAAAAAAGTATTGATATCGGCTGGCTGAATAGAGCTAATCCATTGAGATTTGCACCTTTTGGTGCGATTAAAAAAAACTGTGCAATAATGAAATTTCATACATTTTTATTGCTCTAGAGCATTAAAGACTCGTTTTGTTCTGAGTTTTTAGTGTGATTGTGATGAAATTAAAGCATAGTTGGAAAAAAAATTATTTAGATTATGAATTAAATCACTGCTGTTTAAAGATTATATTTTGTTAATTAATTAGAAAGTATGAACGGAAATCAACTTTGTCAAATACTAAACTTGCGTACATTACAGGGCAGGGCAGTACGTAACGTTCTTCGGCATGTTTAAAATAACCAAAGGTCTATTTATTACATTCAGTACAATACGACATAGGTAATAGAGAGCGTTCGCAACAGTACGCATAGCGCGCCATGTCATGAGTCATGTTCGGAGTATCTATTACATTCAGTACAATACGACATAAGTAATACAGAACGTTCGCAACAGTACGCATAGCGCGCCATGTAATGAGTCATGTTCGGAGTATCTATTACATTCAGTACAAAACAACATAGGTAATACAGAACGTTCGTAACAGTACGCATAGCGCGCCATGTCATGTGTCATGTTCGGAGTACTGCTATAATGCCATATGACGCGGTACGATATGTCATGCCATATGGCAGTACTTAACAAAGTACTGTTTTGCGCATGTCTACTTGTCTGGTACTGGCATCGTGCCCAGCGATGCCTTTCGACAGTTATGCGGAGGATTTCTACGCGGTTTTGTTATAATTTTAGTAGTAAATATAGGTTTTTTTTATATGTATAATAATTCATATTTTAGGATTCGTTTATTTTTATATACTTTAGTTTGTAGTGTAAATTTATGTGCTAATAATGTGTAATTATCAATCTACTGAAATTATACTGAAAATGTCTATACGAATTAAGTTGTCTATGTTTTAAATGGAACTTGCGAGTGTAAAGTAAGTTATTGCTGGTACTATAAGCAGCTTCTGACATTGTAACTTATTCTAAGTTGAAGTTTATAAACAAAAACTTTACTCATTTCACGAAAATTCAGGATTTTGGAGGAACATGAAAAAATTGTGTATAGAATTTGCCTAAGAAATTGTCCGACTGGAAAAGTACATTCACCACAGCATACTGCAGTCAAATAACAATTCCCTTGAGTTGTTCCTTGTTGTGTTTCTGCGAGTGAGTGAAGTCACCAGAAAGGGACGTCAGACGTCATCTCACCTAGTCGGGGGAGGAGAATCTTTCTCTTTCGCCAGAGCCTCGTTAGTAAATCAGTAGGATGCACCACGTGCAAGTGAGGCTAGCTTTTTTATATTTCTGGTCAATTTACACAGCGCCATCTAGTCCCAAATTGAGCGCAAAGCTTGTACTATGGGTACTAGACATTTTTTTTCTAAACACATACTTATAATACATAGAAAACACCCAGATCAAGACAAACATACATGTTCATGCACACAAATATTTGTCTTGTGCGGGGATCGAACCCGCGACAACGGAGTCAACGTAGCCATTGCAAACCATTCGACCACCGGGTTCGTCCAATTAAGACGATATTAACAGCAGCGGATTTTTATCAAATTCCAAAACTTTATCAAAGTAGTGCAAATCATCATCATCATCATCATCTCCGAGAACGTCGGCATTTGGCTCTAAAGATCGTGGAGAGCGACTTACACCCCAAAACTTGTGTTGATGTTGGCGCCCTCTCTGTTTTTCTGTTCGAATGTCTGAAATCTGAAATTCCAGTATGCAAATGTGTCAAGTTAACGATGCTCCTGAAATATTATCAAGTGAACTCCTGATTGCTGGAGTAACGAACTTCCGCCTCGCGACAAAAGAGCAATTTATTAAGAAAATTGTATGTCTTGATGTGAATGAATGGGATAATAATAAAAAAAAAAAAAAATTGGGTGTGACTGTGTCAATAACACGGTCGTGTCTTGTACGTGAATACGTTATAACTCAAAATGACAGCGCTTCCGTCCCCCGTACGCGATGTTCAATAGTCCTTACTTATCATAATAAATTCTTTGATCCTTCATCTATCCAGTGGTGTAATTGAATTTTAGATGTAGAGTATAGATTCGAAACTGTTCCGTATGGTAGCAAATTTAAAGAGATATTCACGTTAATAAATATTCCTTGACATATTACACAACGCCATCTAGTCCCAAACTAAGCAAAGCTTGTACTATGGGTATTAAATAACCGATATAATGTACATGAATATTTTTTTTTTGTAAATAATACATAAAATAATTACATACTTTACATGGCAATGCTGCCAGCCTTTTGGGCACTTTTCAAGTGGGTAACGATTTGGCAGGGCTTCATTATCTATAGTTATTTATTTCTAAGTTATATTTAAGTAGGTATTTTATTTATATTGTTTAAAAATTTAAAAATCGGTTGAATCCAAACTAAAAACGAATAAAACTGTTTTGTCTGCCTCCATATAATAAACTTTACTTTATACAGTGTCAATAGTTAGGTATCATTATTTTCGAGGGTTTGAAAGAAGCACCTCTGAAGGAAATGATGAGAGGAAATTGCATTTCATGGTATGGGCGCCGACCCAAGTAATGGATTGGCGTCCATTTGTGTGTTCTACCGATTGTACAATGGAGTGTGTTGAGTTGTTTGACATGATGCTCACGGCCCTTTTCTACAGTCGCACCATCGACAGGGAATTCATCCTCACACATTGGAGCCTAAGTGGTCGCGTACCTACAGTGCGGTTCCAGAGAAGTTTTCTCTTGCGTACTTTCAAGCTATGAAATAAACTGCCTATCAAGATTTTCTCAGGAGACTACAACATGGGGCATTTCAAAAAGGGCGTCAAGAGGTTTTTATAGGGTCGGCAACGCGCGCGAGATGCCCCTGGTGTTATAGGCCTTCCAGGCTAGGATAACTGTTTTCCTTCAGGCGGGCCGTATGCTTGTTTACCACTTTAGTGGCATAAAAAAAGTATATATTGACGAGCTCGGTGGTCGAATGGTTAGCAATGGCCACTTTGACTCCGAGGTCGCGGGTTCGATTCCCGCACAAGACAAACATTTGTGTGCATGAACATGTCTGTTTGTCTTGGTCTGGGTTTTTTTTCTATGAATTATAAGTATGTATTTACAAAAATAAAATGTATTTACGTAGTTTATCAGTTGTCTAGTACCCATAACACAAGCTTTGAGCTTAATTTGGGACTAGATGGCGCTGTGTAAATTGTCCAGAAATATTTATTTATTTATATATTCAATATGCAACGTTTCATAGGTCAAATCTTGCAAGCAAAATCAGAACCACATTCTCTATTATAGGGAGTCGAACTTTTACGAGTACATGTTTGTACAGTTTCCATGACCACGCATTTTTAAGGTAAGCGTGATCTGAATCGACAACCAAACTTAGGTCCTGAGAAAGAAACTCTTTAAAAGATGACACCAAAGACACGAAATTTCGTGTACGAATTTAATAACTGGTTTGAAATGTTACCAAAGAATAATTTTAACAAAAAAAAATCGACTCCAAACATTAATCTACATTTATGTATGTAGATACAGGATGATGATGATGATGAAAAAAATATGTGACCAATCTGGAAGTATACTCTTTCAAATGAAAAAAGTTTTTTTCAAATCGGTTTATAAATCACGGAGTAATTATGTAACAAACATAAAAAAAATACAGCTGAATTGAGAACCTACTCCTTTTCCGTGCGGTTTTTAACTAAGAAAACATTTTTAAAAACAAGCTTTTATTTAAATGCTCAATAAGAATGAATTATCATAATTGGACCGTGTTATGCAAAATAGATCCAACCAACATCATCATCATCAGTAAAAATATCACGCAGTATAAGTTTTAGGAAGCATATGCCATCAAACTGCTAGAATCAATTGTTATGTATATTTATCAATTTGGCATAGTTAATCGGTTGGATCTATTCTGCATAACACGGTCCAATAATGATAATTCATTCTTATTGAGTATTTAAATAAAAGCTTGTTTTTAAAAAAGTTTTGTTAACATTAATTTATTACTCTAGTAAGACTCAACAATAGTAATTTATTCTTAAAATCTGTTATATTAAAGAACAAAAAGATACCAACATACCCACAGGATATAAATCAGGGTTTAAATATAATTATTGTAAATAGAGCGAGAGTGCGAAGTTAATTTAGAGTTCCGACACTCCTGATATATGTGCCAGAAACGGTGCCGACAGATGTATTTTTAAAATTTAATAACAACGAGGAGATAAACTGTTATTAGTGGTCAGTGGTTCATAAACTTTTTCGGCGACGGAGCTCTTTTGAAAGACTAAAAGTGCCATGGAACCCTAAACTAAAAAATAATCAGGTAATGTTTTAAGAATAGTTATAGTAAGGAACATATAAACATCTATTGCTACTTTCAATAAATGGTTGCATATTTGTTATCTAAAACAAGTTTATTAAAAAAAAAAAAAAAAAATTCTGGACAATTTACACAGCGCCATCTAATCCCAAATTGAAATTCCGCCTGCGCAGCACTAGTTGCAGGGATGGGGATCCTTAGATACTTCGCCTGCGCTTTCCATCAGACGAAGTGGAGACATTTTGGTGACCTACATGAATGAGACAAGTAAAGCAACAAGAATTTTGGGGTGTAAGTGGTTCATCAACACCTTTGAATCAAAGCCAACTTCACCTGCACGCGGTGCACCCTGCTGACTGACAAACGAAGCTCTGGCGAAAAGAGAGGTAGGGAGCGTAATTGTAAGCTACCCGACTGGAGAATGTACCTCCACCTTACAGAATACCGCAGCCAAATAGCAATTCCCTTGAGGGTTGTTGTGTTCCTGCGAGTGAGTGAGGTCACCAGAAAGGAAGGAGATGCTGCGTTGGCAGCGGGGGTGGCGGCGCGCGAGCGATATTATAAGTTGCGAGCGTTAATATGGCTACGGCAACCGCTTCACATCAGGCTTGTCTGCCACCCGACGTAGTATAAAAAAAAAAAAATTTCACTGGCGCGTCAACGGGACGGTGGCACACCACATATTCCCACCACTGTGTCTCCTGTGTAGCCAGGATTAACAGCGGTGACAACCAAAAAAGCAGTGAACAATGAACTCCATTGCAGTCCCGGGGGTAAGACTACAGCTGCCTTGGAACTCACAACGAATTTAATCAGAAGAAATTAGGAGTCGGAAGCTTTTAGACTTTGACTTCGTCTATTAGCAATGTTATATATCAAATAGACAACAATATGGCAAATAAGGCATTAAAAGGGTAAAGAGATGGCAAGTCAAATGAAGCTCAGCAGCCGTGCACTACGGATTTTATGTATTTGACGAGCTCGGTGGCGAAGCGGTCAATGACGCGGCATCGACACCAGCGCTAGTGGGTTCCATTCCCACATAGGACAAACATTTGTGTGCATGAACATATCTGTTTATCTTAGTCTGGGTGTTTTCTATGTATCATAAGTATGTATTTACAAAAAACAAAAAAAAAAGTATTTACGTATGTTTATCAGTTGTCTAGTACCCATAACACAAGCTTCGTTTACTTTGGGGCTCGATGGCACTGTGTAATTTGTCTGCAAAAAAAAAATCTAATTCTTTCGGGGACCTAAAACATTCACAAACGTTAATCAAAGTGTGTTGCGGAGGCTGGGGCTCCGTAAGCCCACTGGGAACGGTCCGTCATTAGTCACAATAAAATTAATCTATAACAAATGGAATCAATAATTTGGCGAGCTCGGTGGTCGAATGGTTAGCAATGGGTGCTTTGACTCCGAAGTCGCGGGTCCGATCCCCGCACAAACAAACATTTGTGTGACTCCCACAAAATACGTAAATCAATTAACTATCATTTTTATTCGTTGCGCTAGTATTTTTAATATCAGGAAACTAAAAAAATGCATTCAAAAGAGGCGAGAACTTGTGCACTTTTAAAGTTATTACGCTTTGTGATGCTGTAACGGAACAGTTTCTCGCTAAAAGAGGCGTCTGTGACAGCAGCAATTTGTTATGCGAGTAACGAACCGTGCCCTTTAGTTGCATCCTCTCGTGGTTTAACACAATGGCGTTTAAAACAGACAACATGAAATGGGAAATTTGATAACTATAGTACAATTAGGTACTCGATAGATAGTTCGATCCGACTCGACTCGGCGCCACTCGACTCGCCTAGACTCAGCTGTGAGTGAGATCGCGTAATTCCTGTGGTTATTATAATTTTAATCATGCAACGCGAAAGTTTAATACTATTTAATTAGGTACTCGCTCTTACCCGCGGTTTCGTCCGCGTGTCATTATTTTAATAAAACTTTTTTCCACCCGTAAGAATATATTTTTTTGTTTGTCTCGGATAAAAAGTAGCCTATGTCACTCTCCAAATATTAAACTATTCCCGTAAAAAATATGTTAAACCATTGGTGCCTTACGACGTGAGAGATGGAAAAGGAAACTAACAAACATACAAACATACTTTCATATTTATAATATACACTCCAAACGGTTAGTCGACTCTTCCCGCGACCAGAGGGCTGGCCTATTTCTCGCTCAGCGAATAAGCATTGCCATCCAGCGTGGCAATGATGCTAGCCTTCTGGCCACTTTACCCTTTGATGGCGATGCGGAAGAATTTTATGATGCTATTTAGATATTACATTTTATTAATTTTATATAGACATACTCAATATTTTATTTATTTTGATCATGTAATTAGTTACAAAGTTCTTATAAAACACTGAGATACAGTGGGTGTAAGTTTTGGGGTAGTAGTAGGGTAGTTCACCGCGATCTTTAGAGCGAAAGTCAACCTCACCTGCACGTGGTGCACCCTGCCGATAGGCGATAGAGGCTGCGGCATAAGAAAGGCACGGTACAGTGTATTTGTAAGCTGCCCGAGTGGGGAATCTCTCCACAGGGAGTATCTCCGCCTTACAGAATACCGCAGCCATTTAACAATTCCCTTGAGGGTTGTTGTGTTCCTGAGAGTGGGTGAGTTCATCAGAAAGGAAGGAGTTACTGCGTTGGCAGCGGGGGTGGCGGTGCGCGAGTGATAACACTGATGCGAGCGTTAAAATGGCTAATATGCTTGTTCGCCATCCGACGTAATATAAATAAGCTGCAAGTGTATATCAGGTGGATCGCGTGTTTTCCATCGACGTAGTACGAAAACATGCAATAAAAATTATAGCGAAAATTAGATACAAAGAGTTAGCTCCATTATGTCCAGTAAGCCAAACAAGTTACTATATCAAATTTGACAAATTTCCTAACAAAAACGATAAGTTGACCTTCTATTATTTTTAGTAGCAAAAATATAGTTTAGTAATTCGATACTACAAACGAATGTCAATCTAAGGGTGTTGGACTACATAATTGGCCCATTGTAGAGCCGAACCCCCGTTCAAGAACGCCCCCTGCCCCACAGGTCAATTTTAAATGTCAAACAATTACCATACCTCTCATGTATATTTTACAGCATTACATAGATTTAGTAGAACCTTAAAAGTGCCCTTACACGGGAGGTTTTTCTTGAAATAATTGGCCGGCAACTGTATTACACATTTATATTAATAACTAGCTTACACTAGCGACCTGCGGTTACTTTTTTTAAATAAAAAGTAACCTATATCCTTTGTAATACCTTTGAGAATATGTGTAGAAAGATTCATGATGATCGATTGAGTAGTTTCGGCGTGAAAGCGTAACAAACAAACTTACATTCACATTTATAATATTGAGTAGGGAAGTCGAGATATTCTTATATATTTTTTTCATTTTTTTGTATGATAGATGAATAGTTTAAGTGTATCAGAGGAGCTACCATCTATTTTCCATGTAATGTAGTTACTATACTTCAGGTGCAGACTAGTATTAGCTGTGAAGAAAAGACTGAAGAACCACTCTTATTTTCAGCAAACAACCTTCAAGTCCAACAGTCGAAAAAGGAATGTTCAACCGGCCGTTTCCCTCCAAGTCTCGGTCTGATTTTCGCGGTAAAATTAGGTATAATGATTGGTTTTTGTTTACCAATCACAAATGACTGAATGTGTGATTGCTTCAAAGAATGAGTTGCCAGTGCAAATAATTTAATAATAATAATAAAATACTTTATTTCAGATAATTAAAATCCATACATAACCAATTTATAATTACATAATTTTTAAATATTAGAACGGATTAAATTTTGTATACAGCTCGGTTCTATTAAAATCTGTAATTTAATTTAATAATGGAATTGAGACTGTGATTGCTTACAAGAATGAGTTGGCAATTCAAGTAATTTAAATTAAACAGTAAATGATACCAAAACTAACGAACCCTAACAAGTGCTATGGGAAACATACGTAATTAAGATGAATGACTAGCTCGGTGGTCGAATGGTTAGCAATGGCCACTTTGACTCCGAGGTCGCGGGTTCGATCTCCGCACAAGACAAACATTTTGTGTGCATGAACATGTCTGTTAGTCTTGGTCTGGGCGTTTTCTACGTATTATATGTATATATTTACAACAAAAAATGTATTTAAGTATTATACCAGTTGTCTGGCACCCATAGTACAAGCTTTTCGCTTAATTTGGGACTAGATGGCGCTGTGTAAATTGTCCAGGAATACTTATTTTTTATTTATTTATTTATGTTTATATTGTTAAAATCATAACCCTTTTAACTTCGTCATAGTCGGGCAAAAAAGGGACTTCTACTTCTTACGATAAATTAACGATGTCATTGAGAAAAAGGCCAAAAAATAAGATGACAATGAAAGATATTAAATAATTTGTCACAGACGCAGTAAAGTATTTTTATGTTATTTTTATGTAACGTCCGGTCGTTGTCACTCCGCGCTGAGCACGGTGTGACGTTTTATGTGACAACACAAAATTATTTTTAATAAAAATATGACTTTTGTAAGAATGAAACGATTTCAATGAAAATTTCACTGAATTCCGATATTATAAACAATGCCGTCTGTGCAAAGCGTGAATGAGCGTGTGTTTTTATTTTTATTTTTTTATACTACGTCGGGTTGCAGACAAGCATACGGCCCGCGTGATGTGAAGCGGTTACCGTAGCCATATTAACGCTCGCAACAGAAAATATCGCTCGCGCGCCGCTATCCCCTCTGCCAACGCAGCATCTCCTCCCTTTCTGGTGACCTCACTCACTCGCAGGAACACAACAACCCTCAAGGGAATTGTTATTTGGCTGCCGTATTCTGTGAGGTGGAGGTACATTCCCCAGTCGGGTAGCTTACAATTACGCTCCCTACCTCTCTTTTCGCCAGAGCTGTTTGTCAATCAGCAGGGTGCACCGCGCGCAGGTGAAGTTGGCTTTGGTTCAAAGATGTTGATGAACCACTTACACCTCCATATGTGTGGGTACCCCATATATTACGTGTGCGTCCGGCGCCGTACAAACTGTTCCAGATTTTGAATCCACTTTGATTGAGGGGAGGCCGGCCTCCCCTCAATCAAAGTGGATCCAAAATCCCAGCAGTGGGATAAATAAGGGTTGATGACGACGATATTTCATTAGATATGTCACTAAGCGTAAAAAACACCCGAAAACTCTCACCTCGCAATTAGTGCGCACAAGCAAGTCGACGAATCCAAAGTTTGTGATAATTGACTGAATTAGGTAAAAATCCTGTCTTTTATTGCGAAAATGAATAATTTATGTTGATAAAGTTAATAAAGACACATATCTCACTGAAGTACACAATTAATAATATTTGATGTTAACGTACATATTTAAGCTTAATTTCATATTTTTGCAAGGAAAATAGACGCCAATTACGCTCGTGCGTCAATCAAAGTGAGAGAAAGTATTTTTTTTTATCGGGACCGGGGCGCACCACATATTCCCACCACTGACTGTGTCTCCTGTGTAGTCAAGATTAACTTAGGCGTCCGCCAAAAAACACAATGGACAATGAAGTTCATTGCAGTCCCGGGGGTAAAACTACGGTTGCCTTGGAACTCACATAGAATTTAATAAGAAGAAATTAGTAGGAGTAAGAAGCTTTTTTTTTTTTTTTTTTTTTTTTTATATACTACTTCGGTTGGCAGACAAGCATACGGCCCGCCTGATGTGAAGCGGTTACCGTAGCCATATTAACGCTTGCAACAAAAAATATTGCTCGCGCGCCGCCACCCTCGCTGCCAACGCAGCATCTCCTTCCTTTCCTTCTGGTGACCCCACTCACTCGCAGGAACACAACAACCCTCAGGGGAATTGTTATTTGGCTATTCTGTGAGGTGGAGATACATTCCCCAGTCGGGTAGCTTACAATTACGCTCCCTACCTCTCTTTTCGCCAGAGCTTCGTTTGTCAGTCAGCAGGGTGCACCGCGTGCAGGTGAAGTTGGCTTTGGTTCAAAGATCTTGATGAACCACTTACACCCCAAATGCTTTTGGAAAAAAAAAAGCTTTTGGAATTTGATTTCCCCTCTTAGCAATGTATATTAATTAAGGTAGTAAGTATATTAAAGCGTTGAGATGATAAGGATTTTCTGACGCGTAGTATGGGTATGCCATATCAAGTATATAAAACATCATTGGCCAGATTTTCCAAGCTATAGATATATAATATTGAATATGTTATATTATATACGAGATATAGAATATGTTAGTAATCAGCGAAATGACTGCCGTAAAATTTTTCACTGTTCTACTTTAGTTTGCATTCAATAGTGCCAATCGGTGGAATTACTACTGAAAAAATTAAACCATAACATAATCTTTCGTACAGTAGCGCCACAGTTAAAGGCCAGGATAACTCCAAAACCTCGTTGCATATACATTGTGGTTTAAAGGCTCAGTTTACATTGTTAAAACGTCTGTAAATGGCACGTGTGACAATTTACATGAGGAAAAAATGACATGCTCAGGTTTGATACTATTTAGTGGAAGTATTTACCCTATAAGATCCAGCAGCTTGGCCAGTTAACATTTCTTCTTAAGTACTAAGCCTGCCTTGACGGAAATAAAGACAATAAATCTTGACGGAAAGTAAGACTTTCCATGGATTAAATGTTAAAATATTCCATTATAAACAAGCAAAAATTTGTCGCAATACCGAATGGATTGCAATATTATTATTTCATAATGTTATAATAAAACACTTGTACTGTTCTACTTAATGTAAAGTACAAGGGTTTCATTATAACATTATGATAATAATATTTCACCAAGTGCCAACAATCAACAGTATCAACTTTATTATTATTTCCATTTACCTTTATTGGACGCGTCGGGGCCGCGGTTGCGTTACCGGCAGGGTCGCCATTTAAGGTAAGGGCGTGTTGATGAATAAAACTAGCTAATCCTTGATTAGAACTCAACTATATTTGGTTAATACACTTATTATAATTGGGTACATGAGAGTAATAATATCATAGAACTTACAATAGGCGGACACTTACAATACCCTTACAAGCCCGTGCTGTAAGTTGTTGTTGCCTGTATGTCCCAGTTCACATCGTTGTTTCAAACTACTGTACAATAAGATGACTATGTCTACATCGTGTGCTTACGATGTTATTACTAGAATAAAATTTATCTTCACTAAAATAACTTTACACTCGACAATATCGTAATTAGAAGAGTTGGGGTGTAAGTGGTTCATCGACATCTTTGAATCAAAGCAAACCTCATCTGCACTTGGTACACCCTGCTGGCTGACAAACGAGGCTTTGGCGAAAAGAGAGGAAGGGCGTAGCGTATTTTTTAAGCTGCCCGACTGGGAAAGTATCTCCCATCTCACAGAATACCGCAGCCAAATAACAATTCTCTTAATGTTGTGTTCCTCTGAGTGAGTGAGGTCACCAGAAAGAAAGGAAGAAGTATAGGCTGGCAACGGATCGACGACCCCTTGGTATGGTTGATCGCCATGGGCGGTGGTGATTGCTTTCCATCAGGTGACCCCCTGCTCTTTTGCCCACATCATATATTTAAAAAAATAAAAATAAAGTCAAGTATGTATGTAACAAACTCATATGTGTGCATTAAGGTTTTATAACTATAATTACAGAAGCATTATACATCCTGTTGGGCACTGCAAATTTAGAGTAGGTCACACTTTTATCCCTGAAAACCAATTTGACTATATATATATATATTTATATAAAGTCAAATTGGTATATATATATATATATTGATAATAATTACAATTTTCAGACCCCTGAGTCCGTAACTTTTGTTAATAATAATAATAATTAATAATAATAATTTATTTCTTTTAACAAGATTCTTTTTACAAATTTCATGGTTGAAGTCTCCTTTTAAGCATGAAAAATGCCTGTATTAGGAGGCCACCCTCTTCCATAGCTACATAACTTTTCCTGCTAAAATTAACAGAGCGAGTGTTTATTTACGTGTTTGTGTGTGATACATGTGTGATTGTGTGCACGCGTGTGTGTGAATCGGTGTGTGTTTGAAAGTGCGTATGTGTATACAATGCATGTATGATGGCGCGCGTGTTTTCGTTTGTGGGCGTGAGTGTACTTGTGTGTGTATTGAATTCATCGTCATATGTATGTCTATGTCTGTAGTATATTACAATATAATCATATTTATATATATTTTTATTATAATACAATATATTATATATATATACGTACATGTACATATCTATTATAGTTATTTTTTTATTGTTATTTTTTTATAAAATGATTGCATTATGTTTTCCGTTTCCTCATATGTCAGTATCTTTATCCATTCGGTTATCATTCTTTTGCATTCATAGAGTTGTTTATTGTAAATATTTATCTCTCTATTAACGTTATTGTATAACTGAGCTGACCGTGTGTTGTATTGTGAGCTAGCAAATATAGTTTTCGTTTGAGGAATTTGTGCTACAGTGTGTTTCCTTCTTTTATTTATATTGGCCGTATCATATGGCAGGGACATATGATGCTTCAGTACCGTTCTAGATATATACAGTTTCCTAACAGAGAGCAAATTACTTTTAAGGTAAAGGTTGTGTGTGGGATATCTAATATTTTTAAAATACATAATTTTTATAAGAGATCGTTGTGCTCGTTCTAACTGAATGAATTTCGTCTTAGCTGCACCTCCCCAAATCGGAATACAGTAAGTCAAAATAGATTGTACCAAAGTAATATATATTTCGTTTAGGACACTTTTAGAAGAGTCCATGTTAGTCCTTGTTGTACATTTTGGAACAATATGTCTCAGAGTTTTAAATATCCAACTCAACTTTCTAATCCTGCTAGAAACCTGTTCCAGATGGCTATACCAAGACAGTCTTTGATCTACTATCATACCCAAGTATTTAGTTTCTTTGACTTTATTAAGCGTTGGGCAACTACAGGTAATATTATTACTATTGTTACAAAAGTGAACCTTAATATTGAACTCTTGACCGGGTTGAGTACGGTTGTTTATGCCGAAACATATATAATTGGTCTTAGCTGTGTTTAGGGTAAGAAGATTATGTTTTAACCAGTTCGCTATTTGTGCCAACCCAATCTCAGCACTATTTTGAACGTCGTGCCAGTACTTCCCAGAAAATACAACAGCAGTATCATCGGCGTAAGAGAAAATTTTTGTGTTTTTGAGCTTCAATGTACTAAGGTCATTAATGTAGATAAGAAATAGTGTGGGTCCCAATACACTTCCCTGAGGAACACCGTATAATACCTCTGCGTCGCCACTAGTGCACTGACCCAGCTTAACCCTTTGTTTCCTGTTTGAAAGGTAGTCCTTGAATAGATTTAGCGGGATTCCTCTTATTCCTGCTTCATCCAGCTTACGAATCAGAATAGGGACAGAGACGGTATCAAATGCTTTTTTGAGATCCAAAAATACTGTCAAACATTTTTCGCGTATATCAAGTTGGTTCACAATAAGAGAGCTCAAAGCACTGACCGCATCTTCAGTAGACATACCTTGCCTAAAACCAAATTGCCTAGGCGACAGCACATCAAATTGCTCTAGATATTTTAAAAGTCGTGTGTTTAGTAGTTTCTCAAGTATTTTCGACATTATTGGCAATACGGATATAGGTCTATAGTTATTGACATCGTCTCTATCCCCACTCTTATATACTGGGGTAATAACAGCTTGTTTTAGTGGACACGGAAAAATACCCTTTTGGAAACATAGATTAACAAGATGTGTTATGATAGGTACCACTTCTTTTCTTACATACTTTAGGTATGCAGATGAGATATCGTCCCAGCCGGGAGCACTATCCGTTCTTAAACTCATTAGTGTTCTATCCACCTCATCAACATCGGTATCTAAAAGTACAAAAGAGTTCAACTGGGTATGTGGTTTTTGATAAGTAGTTTTAGGATTATTTTTGTCGTCCGGTTGAATTTGTTCAGCTAGTAATTTGCCAATATTCGCAAAATAATTATTAATATAATTAGCTGACTCTACAGGAGATGATTTAATATTACTTAATTCGATATTAACATTATTTGCTTTATTTGAATATGTTATAGCTTTAATATTTTTCCAAAGTGATTTACTGTTATTGGCTGATTTGGCAAGTAGCTCCCGTTCATATTTTCTTTTTAGCTTTTTGATAAGGTTATTACAATAATTTCTGTAACGGGTATAGGTAATTTTCAATATAGTATTATGTGGATCATTTCGTACGTGTTTTTGCAGTTTGTTGCGATTATTTATACATCGAATAATTCCTGGAGTAATCCAGGGCTTAATTACTCGTTTGCTGTTTGGGATTTTGCAAGTATTTGTATTGGCTTTTAGGGAGTCGGTGAGTTTGTGTATGAGAACATTAGTTAATACATTTGGATCATCGCAGGATAGTAACTCATTTAGATTACATTCTTGTAAATATGCTCTAGCCTTTTCAAAATCTATTTTCTTAATAGTTTTATTTTCAATATTATTAGTTTTTAGTTTAGATAAAGAGAGTAGAGTTGTAAAATGATCAGTGATAGTGGTATGTATAATAGCGATGGATGCTGAAACCTTTTTTCTGTTTATTTTCATCATAAAATGATCTAGGCAATTTTTGTCTCTGGTGGGTAACGTATGGCCCGGAAGAATGCCATATAAAGATAACATATTAAGATAGCTTACTCTATTTTTATATTCATGAGGCGGCTCCATGGCTTTAGGTTTAATATTAATATTTATGTCTCCCGCTATTATATGTATTCAGCGTCTCTAAATGAGCACTAAGAGAATTTATAAAGTTTTCAGTGTTTGTGTTAGATGGGGAGCGGTAGACACATAAAATAATATTGTCAAGTACATCTAGTTCGAGGCATGATGCCTGTATTAAATTTATTTCCTTGACCTTTGGATTTAGTGTATTTTTTATATAGACAACTATACCATCATTTTGGTTTCGTAGATATGCAGTAACATATGGGTTATAATTTTTTATTAGTGGAATAGGTTTGTTAGGGTGGAGCCTACACTCAGTCAAAATTATTATGTCTGTATCGAAGTTAAAGCCTGATAAAGTAAGCACAAAGTCATCAAAGTTGTGATATACGCTTCTTATATTTTGTGAAACAATAGTTAAATCATATTTTTTTATACAGATATGCTTACTAATTTCCGAGGTTTCACATTCGAAAGTTCGGGCAATTTCAAAATTATCTATGTCATTTAAAGCTTGTAGTAAGCTACCCATAAAGATTTATTGAATAATATATACAGAGCCCATACATACGACTACAGCATATATCAATCTGGTTTATAGGCGAGCACAGCCAATTGAATCCATGTAGTATTGAAATAATAATTATTAGAACCCGTGATACTGCATAAATTATGTAAGACCGTGACGTTATAGTTTCGATATTTGTTAGACATAAGTAAATTGTTTTTACACGTGCGTTTACTAAAACATAAATGTACTTTTTATACTTTTTATATATGTGTAGAATGATAAATTGACAAATGTAATTTTGTTTTATATATATTGTTAGAGACAATGAAATTAATAATGATAAATATTTTATTAAAGTATTTGTATTAATTAAATATGTAATTAGATATGTGAGAGAATTTGTGAATGAATATAATATAGTGTAAATGTAATTGTAGCTGCTTATAATTTGTATTTGTGTATGAGAGTATGAATGTATTGTGTAAATGATAAAATTTATGCACAGAATAATCTTGTGTTGTTTGTAGGAAACATATTTTACTTCAAGCATAGTAAATAATATATTATTTCCCAATTTGAGCTTTTTTACATAGCAATAAATAAAATCTCCTGAAATAAAAGTTACACCAGATATTAAATTTAGTAATTGCGCATGGGAGTATGGTTGTGCTGTGTGATTTATGAAGAGTGTAATTTTGTATTTTACGTTACATAGATTATTAAATAATAAGAAAAACACATTTGTTTTGTTAACTATTTGGCCATTACCAATATTACGCAAGATTACATGGGATAGTCACATGACATCACCAGCTACACTAAGTCCCTGTACCTGCGATTCGCTTCTAATTAGAATGACTGGAGAATTATCTTCCATTCGGACGTACACCCTCCCATATGCAGTCCAGCAGTATTTAAACTTTTTGGACTTCACGAGCTCACGGGCAAGGAAATGAAGGCGTGCTGCCCTAGCCGTAAGCTGCTCAGTCACAAAAATAGGAGTGTCCTCAGATATTCGCATTCCTGTGTGCTTCGCGCAGAGCTTTGTTTTTTGTTTCAAGTTATATAGTTTGCAGGATTTCAATATCTCATTTTTTAAGATGGTTGAAGAAGTTTCTACTACGATAGGTGCATTGGTAATTTTTTCATTCTTCCCACGAATCCTATATACATCTCGGATATCGCTCCTATTTATTACACAGCCTACTGTGCTGGAGAGACCCTTGACTATGTCGATCAGATCTTCTTTTGTTTCATCTGGTTTTTTCGGGACATTTTTAATTTCGAAATTCGATTTTCTGCAATCCAGCTGAATATTCTCTAATTTGTCCTCCAGTACCGTTATGTATTTTTTATCCTCCTTAATTTTGACTTCCAATAATTCTATTTTTTTCTTAAACTCCTCGTTTTGAGCAGCTAAAAATACCACAGAGCTTTCAATATTGCTACTTGTTTGCTGGATTTCTTTTAGTGTGGCGGCATTTTTCCCAAATTCCTTTTCCTGTGTAGAAATCATTGTATTAAACATTAATTGCATTTCTTCCTTAAATTTCAAGAATTCAGCAGTAAGATCCTCTTCCCTCTTTCTTTTGAATCGACGCATTGCAAAGTTCGGCGGCGTCACAACTATTTCCGTATCGGTGTAGGATTCCTCTTCTAAGTTATCTTTCATTTTATAGAATTATGGCAATAAAGTAACAATGTTCGATAGTTACTATGCAGTTCGAAATCACCTGAAGTCTTTCTATGACGTTCTGTATATCTTTATAAATCAACTTTGTTGTACCAGGAGATCATGAACTATCAAGGATCGTTTATTTATAGCGTGCAATTTAAAACTGTAATTAGCACAGTACTATTATATTTAGGTATGTATATACTGCAAACACGACGAGCTTATCGAGAACTGCTCTATCGTTCAGAATATTGACGTTATATTAGATATATTATACCAGGAGATTATGAACTCATAGTGGTTAACACGCAGAAGTTTTTGTCTCGCTTGCACCTACAGCTGTGGGCGGGGCTACGCCTTCCAGGTCAAAATGTGATAGTGAGAGAGCCTGCCCGGGTATAGATGCAGTAAGTGTGAGGGTGATGTATAGAATGTTACATACCCGTGCGCAAATCTCGAAGTTGCAGTGTAGTATTCTTGTTTCTTGCGCCAGCGCAGCTACGTTACACTTCTTTTTATCTTATGTGGTCCTATTTTTCGCAACAATTTGTTTTTGAATTTAAGATTTATTTATTTCAAAAAATCACTCAATAGCGAGTCTATGCACGTCTTGCTTCAAAGCGATCCGGGGGGGAAGAGTAACATTTTCTATTTTTATAGCAGAATTTTCGGATAATTTAATAAATATACGTCGATAATAAATATAGTCGTAGAAATAAATGCACGTCGCTATGCTAATAATCATCTCTTGTCCCATAGAAAAAAAACAGGAGGATTGAAATTAAGTAGTTAATCTAAATCCTCCTATTGTTTACTTTGCAACCATGACAGCTACGGCAGATCAGTTCCCTCTGGTACCACCCGTTTACAAGTTAAGCATTGGTGCAGCCATTCCCACATTCAACCACTTCACTGAAAATGCGGCGACCCCGTGTGGCGGGTCGCCTACCACTATCACCAGTTTATTTATATTATATAACTTTAGATGTTATGAAATTCAGTCATATTTAATAATTAAAATTGATATATAATATTTACAAATCAGTGATTTTAACAAACTGTCATTCGATTAACTATGTCACATATTTTAAAATATACATATTGATACGTTATTATAATATAGGTTTATTTTACTATAACATGCGACAATTTAAATATAAATAAAGTAAATAATAAACGTAACTTAACAATAAATAAACTTAATAATAATAAACTAAAAAGAATCTTCGCTCATGTATCATATAATCATATATTATTCGTGAAGATGCCCGCAGTCTCACCGCAGCGTATTATTCACCCAATATGAATCGCGTGTAATACAATGAAAAACTAAATTTGTTACGTTCTAAATCTGTCAAATTAATTTAATAAAAAATGCTAAAACAAATTTAAAACTATAAAAATAATAAGGGACATGGATAAATTGATTTTGGAACATAATTTTGATGTGAACAAAAGGTTGGGTGGTTGCCAAACTCACATACAATAGTTGAGTCTGTCGACAAAGAATTTAGAAAGATGTATAGAGTGTAGTCAATGTAACCCAACGAACTTTAAGAGATATTCAGTGATAATGTACCTAGCAACCATTGTTAATACGACAAAAAAACAGCTGTTCCATACATTTTAGTTCTAGAGGTGAGAAAGGTGTGTCATTTTACACGGTTAATTAGCATGCGCTACTGCGCATGCGAAAATATTACTGTATGAAATGGGACCACATACCTACTATTAACGTGACAATGTCTTATAAATCGATAAACGCCGGCTGCACGCACGAAATAGCATGACTCATTGTCACGTTCCGCCTGAGCCGAGCGTGCAAACGAGAGCGCAGAACAAGCGATAGACAGGCACGATCGGCCTAAGCGTTCGGCTTGTGACGCATCTATCTCACTTCTACTCCATCGGCCGATGTTTTCTTATGACGTTATCACGTAAAATTATCGTCCGTAAACCTACTTTACAGACAATCGATTTTTTTGCTACAATACATATTTCGTTTGTATAGGAGGTCGATCATTTTTATGTGCAGTATCTAGCGATTGGTCAGGACGACTGTTACACGCTAACAGCCGGCGATCTCCGCCTCTCTATGCAATTGTTTCAATCTTTCACATCTCCCAGACTTTTAATGCCTTATTTGTCATATTGCTGTCTCTCACATTATTAAGAGGGGAAGTCAAATTCCATAAGCTTCTTTTTCCTACTAATTTCTTCTGATTAAATTCATTGTGAGTTCCAAGGCAGTCGTAGTCTTACCCCCGGGACTGCAGTGGACTTTACTGTTCTTTGCCTTTTTCGGTGGTCGCCGCTGTTAATCCTGGCTACACAGGAGACACAGTGGTGGGAATGTGAGGTGGGCCCCGTCCCGTTTAACAAAAAATCTCCCAGGCGTTCCGCGACCGCTCTTTTTTATGGATTTCACTATGGTACCCAAGGGAAAGTTGGTTATTTTTGTGCACTGAACTTACTACTTACTCCTAGATCGAATGTAGTTAATATATTTTACACCCTGTTCTTTTTTTTATACTACGTCGGGTGGCAGACATACGGCCCGCCTGATGTGAGGTGGTTACCGTAGCCATATTAACGCTGGCAACATTAAATATCGCACGCGCGCCGCCACCACCGCTGCCAACGCAGCATCTCCTCCCTTTCTGGTGACCTCACTCATTCGCAGGAACACAACAATCCTCAAGGGAATGGTTATTTGGCTGCGGTATTCTGTGAGGTGGAGGTACATTCTCCAGTCGGGTAGCTTACCATTACGCTCCCTATTTCTCTTTTCGCCAGAGCTTCGTTTGTCAGTCAGCAGGGTGCACCGCGCGCAAGTTCAAAGATGTTGATGAACCACTTACACCCCAAAACGCTTCACATCCAACCTCTGAAATATTTTCACATTATGTTCATAACAATCAAAGTGTTGGCTATTTACGTCAGTGTCCTTCTCATAGGAATACACATAGTTTGGAAAACAGTTAAGATTAATTTATTGACGTAGAAACTAGGTTTATTTTTGATCTATGATTTATTTTTTTGTCAACTTGGCTCTAAATTATATTCGTTCGTCGTGAAATTGCAATACAAATAGGTTATAACTTACCTATATTTTGACTGGTTGGTCGAACGGTCAGCATGGCCACTTTGTCTCCGAGATCGCGGTTTCCCTCACAAAACAAACATTTGTGTGCTAGAACATGTCTGTTTGTCTTAGTCTGGGTGTTTTCTATGTATGTATTACATTTTACAAAACAATGTAATTTTAAACATTGTGCAAAATAATATAATTTTAATAACAATACATATATCAGATATCTAGCACCATAGCTTTGTGACTCACGCAGTTGAATATAAGATGCTAAAATTCGTCAGCAACACAAACCTTCCTGGTACCTCAGTTGGAAGAGCACTGGACCGGTCATCGAGAAGTCGTGCGTTCAAATCCCACATAGGGGCGCAGGTGAATTTTTCCATTTTTCAAAAATATTTATAACCATAGCTTTGCTTAATTTGAGACTAAATAGTGCTATGTAATTTGTCAAGGAATATTTATTTATTTTGATATTGTGATTACTACTAGAGTATCACTACCACTTAATAAAAAATAAAAAAAATATTAACAACCAAAATATTAACTAGAAATATATTTTTAAGGCAGAACAACATTTACGGGGTTACCTTATGACTTTAATAATCTTAAAAAATATACTTAGATATACCATCACAGTGAGGAGCTCGTTGGCGTCGTTACGCGTGTCAATCTAATTGAAAAAGCAAGTTAAGCAACGTCGACAGTCGCCTGCCCATCGATGGGTTATTTATCTCGAACTCCTCCGTACTTCGGAGGGCACGTTAAGCCGTCAGTCCCGGCTGTTGTAGATGACAGTCGTTAAGCCAAGTCAGTGGCCTTTATGCGGCTTGAAAACACTGGCCTCCGCCAACCCGCAGTTGAGCAGCGTGATGGAGTATGCTCAGTGCAGTGGCATGAATGAGGGCTGACGACGAAACCACCACAACCAAACGTTTTGGATCAAGATATTGTCAACCACTCACATACATGCTACAAATATCAGGCTTTTACTACCATATCGTACCGCCATCTTCATTTTTATCTACATGCCAAAACAACCAAACAAGTTTAAAGAAAAATAAAACAAAGGAACAGAAGAACTCGTACAAAAACTTTATTAAAATCTAAAACATCCCCGACTGAAATGTGCTTGCCTGAATAAACACCTGAAAAGGCTACACAGACACTGAAAAGGTCAGTCCAGTGAATATTTCCAACGGTAGACATGAAAATCGTGAATATTTTCATTCATTAAATTCTGAAAATCATTGGACCTAGTTTTTTGTACAGACATACAAAGGAAAGTTGGTTATTTGTTGTTTTTTTATATACTACGTCGGGTGGCAGACAAGCATGCTGCCTGATGTGAAGCGGTTACCGTAGCCAGATTACCGCTCGAAACATAAAATATTGCTCGCGCGCCGCCACCCCAGCTGCCATCGCAGCATCTCCTTCCCTTTTGGTGACCTCACTCACTCGCAGGAACACAACAGCCCTCAAGGGAACCGTTATTTGGCTGCGGTATTCTGTGAGGTGGAGGTGGTTGAGCGTGTGTGCGTGCGGTGCCATACAAACTGTTCCAGATTTGTCTCAGAGGGGAGGTGAGGTCGACACGAGAGTTCGGCAGGGAGTTGCCATAATGTACATTGTACTATTACTTATCATCATCATCATCATCAGGTCCATTTTAGTCTCCACTACAGGAGCACGACCCTCTCTCGTCCGTCCTAGACGGAAGGAGGATTTGGCCTACACTCCCCACGCTGGCCAAACGGGTTGGGGAGGCCTGATCGATATTTGATAATGTATTTCCCTTAGTCGCCTTGTACGACATCCACGGGAAGAAACGGAGTGATTCTATTCTAGTCTGCCGGAAACCACACGGCCGTTATACTATTACTTATACTATGGTATTATAAAAAAGTTTACAGATCTGGTTAGCCCCATTTGATTGATTCAAAAATGCTATCAAGTGACTCGGACTGGGGTCTCTCCATCAATAGCTCGACCAATGCTTGATTGATAGCAGATAGGTTTGGTGTAGTATACTACAACCGACGTTGATCGATTTGCAATCAAACTTAAATGTCTTTTTTTTTATACTACGTCGGGTGGCAGTCAAGCATACGGCCCGCCTGATGTGAAGCGGTTACCGTAGCCATATTAACGCTTGCAACATAAAATTTTGCTAGCGCGCCGCCACCCCCGCTGCCAACGCAGCATCTCCTTCCTTTCTTTCTGGTGACCTCACTCACTCGCAGAAACACAACAACCCTCAAGGGAATTGTTATTTGGCTGCGGTATTCTGTGAGGTGGAGGTACATTCCCCAGTCGGGTAGCGTACAATTACGCTCCCTACCTCTCTTTTCGCCAGAGCTTCGTTCGTCAGTCAGCAGGATGCACCACGTGCAGGTGAAGTTGACTTTGGTTAAAAGATCTTGATGAACCACTTACACCCCTAAAAATGTCTCTAATCAATTCGGGTTCCCCAAATGCTTAACCGTGAAAGAACAGTGTTTTCTTTAAGACAAAAAAATAGGCATGTGGATAAAGTTCTAAAATTACTCTCTATCAGTAACGTAAAATACATAACACTAGAACGATCTGCGATCTTAAAGTTTTAATAACTTATGTCCGACGTGTTTTATGGTCGTTCAAAGTTTGCTGGGAAAGTCCATTTTAAAAGTATGAAATTATAAAAAATAAATATTACCGTTATAGAAACAATAAAAAATACTATAACTTTTGATACGGCACTAGCTACACAAAGGCATTATTTAACATAGCTGTAGTACAAATTTCTGATTTAATGCGTACAAAATAGCGTGGTGTGACGTCATAACATTGTAGCCTTTAGTATGGAGTGTTTTCGGGATAGTCCAAAATTGTGATCTTCAAGTTATCATTTCTCGAGAAGTTTTTATGCTATCGAAGTAATTCTTCCATCTATACTATTGTGAAGTCTTTAAATAACAAATCGAAAAAAAAAATGGTTCACAAGCCTATTCTAAAGACCATATCAGGGGACCTACCGCCGACGCAGAAGCCGAATACCATCGAATATTTTGATTCTAAAAATACTTTTCAGTTATTGACAAACTCAATCAGCTTAGTCTGTAGAGTTCCAGTCTTTCTACCAACTAAGCTAAACACTCTCATCTCAGCCATTTAAAGTCCACTGCTGGACATAGGCCTAAGCTCCCCTCTAGATCTCCAATAAGTCCGGAAAAGATTGCTTTTAGCAATAAGGCCGCCTTGTTGCACATACATACCTACTCTATAAGTGAATATTTTCTGTATGCTGACTGAATTGTTTCTGTAGTTTGTATAGTGTAAATAAAGCATATTCTATCTATCTATCTAAGTCCGGTCGGAAGCAGCTTGCATCCAGTTCGATTCTATGGTCTTAATGAGGTCGTCTGTCCACCTTGTGGGTCCTACGCTGCGCTTGCCGGTACGTGGTCTCTACTCGAGAACCTTTCGACCTCATCGGTCATCCGTCCCCCGCTAATACCATTAATCTGAGTATTGGGGTGTAAGTGGTTCATCAACACCTTTGAACCAAAGCCAACTTCACCTGCACGCGGTGCACCCTGCAGACTGACAAACGAAGCTCTGGCGAAAAGAGAGGTAGGGAGCGTAATTGTAAGCTACCCGACTGGGGAGTGTACCTCCACCTCACAGAATACCGCAGCCAAATAACAATTCCCTTGAGGGTTGTTGTGTTCCTGCGAGTGAGTGAGGTCACCAGAAAGGAAGGAGATGCTGCGTTGGCAGCGGGGGTGGCGGCGCGCGAGCGATATTTTATGTTGCGAGCGTTAATATGGCTACGGCAGTCGCTCCACATCGGGCGGGCCGTAAGCTTGTCTGCCACCCGAAGTAGTATTGTTAACAAAATATTCGATGGTAAGCGGCTTCAGCTTCGGCGGTACCCCTGTTCTTATTGTAAATTACTAGATTGCTACTTCTTATGCGTGTATTTATTATTTTATTTATTAGACGAGCTTGGTGGTCGAATGGCTAGCAATGGGCACTTTGAATCCGAGGTGGCGGGTTTGATCCCAGCACATGACAAACATTTGTGCTCATTAACATGTCTGTTTGACTAGGTCAATGTGTATGTATTTACAAAAAAAAAATGTATTTATGTACCAGTTGTCTAGTACACATAGCACAAGCTTTGTGTTTCATTTGGGACTAGATGGCGCTGTGTAAATTGTCCAGAAATATTTATTTATTATAATATATCTGTGGCGAACATTTTTTTTAAAGTAATAGTTAATTTATTTATAAGTATTAATAAAAAACTATGTCTTCCATTTTAAAAGTCCGTAAGAACCGAAGACGAAATTAATAAAGTATTTAGTAGAATCTGAAAAGTAATTAACGAATCTAATATATTAAGAAACAGGAAATTCTACGAACCTAAAATGAACGTGTGAGACTACATACATACATTGAAGACGTGGGAACAATTAATTTTTGATTTTTTTATATTATAATAATTTTAACAAAAAAAAAAACCTAGTCCAAACATTACTCTACATTTATATATTTAGATACAAGCTGATGATGAAGATGACGATGAAAAAATTTGGGACCAATCTGGAAGTATACTCTTTCAAATATTTTTTTTTTCAATTCGGTTTATAATTGACGGAGTAATTAAATAACAAACCTAACAGTGGGTAGATACAAACTGATGATAATGATGATGAAAAAAATATGGGACCAATCTGGAAGTATACTCTTTCAAATATTTTTTTTTCAAATCGGTTTATAAGTGACAGAGTAATTAAATAACAAACCTAACAGTGGGTAGATACAAGCTGATGATAATGATGATGAAAAAAAATATGGGACCAATCTGGAAGTCTCTTTCAAATAAAAAATGTTTTTCTTTCAAATCGGTTTATAAATCATGGGGTAAATAAATAACAAACATAAAAAAAATACAGCCGAATTGAGAACCTCCTCCTTTTTTGGAGTAGGTTAAAAAAGTATACGGCCTGTCTGATGAAAAGCAGTCATGATAAATAAATAAATAAATAAATATTCTTGGACAATTTACACAGCGCCATCTAGTCCCAAATTAAGCGCAAAGCTTGTGATAAGGGTACTAAACAACGGATAAATGTGCTTAAATACATTTTTGATAAATACATACTTAAAATACATAGAAAACACCGAGACCAAGACAAACGGACACGTTCATGCACAAAAATGTTTGTCTTGTTCGGGAATCGAACCCGCGACCTCGGAGTTAAAGTGCCCATTGCTAGCCATTCGACCACCAAGCTCGTCTAATAAATAAAATAATAAATACACGCATAAGAAGTAGCAATCTAGTAATTTACAACAAAAACAGGGGCCCTATCGCCAAAGCTGTAAAAATGTTCTATTAAAATATAACTCGTATATAACTAGGATTAATAGAACATTTTATAACATTTGAAAATCTGGAAAGTTTTCAAGGAATAAGAAAACGTTCTGTGAAATCATAACCAGAAATCTACCATGTTAATATTCAGAAGCTGTTCGCAAGTGGTGCTTCAAAAGTTTAGCCATTAGACTTGGCGGCTCGCCGAGAACTGCAAGCTGTTGAGATTGTGGCTTAAGCTGCTTGACCAACGTTGAAATGGCACTTGCTGTTAATGATTATATGGAGCCATTTTTATTATGAACTTCTTTTAAGAAAAAAAAATTGGTAGTCTATAAAGTCGGTTTACGGACGATAATTTTACGTAATAACGTCATAAGAAAACATCGGCTGATGGAGTAGAAGAGAGATAGATGCATCACAAGCCGAACGCTTAGGTCGATCGTGTCTCTCTATCGCTTGTACCGCGCTCTCGCTTGCGTACCTGTCTATCGCTTGTTCTGCGCTCTCGTTTGCACGCTCGGCTCAGTTCAAACTTTGTTTGCGTACCGCTAACGAACATCGAACGTTGGGTTCGTCAAAAATGTTCGTTGGCGTTCAAATTTTGTATTTCTTTGACAGATATTTGATAAATGAATATGTATTTACGGACAATTTACACAGCGCTATCTAGTCCCAAATTAAGCACAAAAATTGTACTATGGGTATTATGATAGGATAAATGTACTTAAATACATTTTTTTATGTAAATATATACATATATTTTTTTGTAAATACCTAATACATGTAAACATAAAATACATGTAAATATAATTTTATATTGTTTTGTAAATACATAAATAGAAAACACCCAGACGAAGACAAACAGACATGTTCATGCACACAAATATTTGTCTTGTTACGGGGATTGAACCCGCAACCTCGGAGTCGAAGTGGCAATTGCTAGCCATTCGACCAGCGGGCTCGTCCATGGAAGGAGTGTCATTGGAGTGTGCTTGTTATTACAAATACTAAGGAGGCGCTAGCTGCTAAGACAAGACAAGACTTGTTGCCCATGTTACAAAATTATAAAAACTCTCTATTAGTAACGTAAAATACATAAAACTAGAACGATCGGCGATCTTAAAATTTTAATAACTTATGTCCGACGTGTTTTATGTGCGGTCAAAGTTTGGTGGGAAAGTCCATTTTAAAGGTATGAAATTATAAAAAATTAATATTACCATTGTAGAAACAATAAAAAATACTATAACTTTTGTTACGGCACTGGCTACATAAACGCAATATTTAACATAGCTGTCGTACAAATTTCTGATTTAATGCATATAAAATAGCACGGTGTGACGTCATACCGTGGTGGCCTTTTGTATGGAGCGTTTTCGGGATAGTTCAAAATTGTGAACTTCAAGTTATCATATCTCGAGAAGTTTTTATGCAATCGAAGTAATTGTTTCACCTATATTTATATTATTGTGACGTCTTTAAATAACAAATCGAAAAAAAAAATGGGATACAAGCCTATTTTCAGGATCAGTAATTAGTTTTTTTTTATATCTCCTATAGTTTAGAAAATAACCTAGCGAAATCATGTTTCATCCACTCTATACATCTATGTATTTAATGTGGCCTATGATTTGTAAATAAATAAAAAAATGTTCCCTGTTTTAGTGGTCGTACATAAAACTTTTTCATCGCTCTATGTAACTGAAGAATTATGGAATGTCGCCGTTCTTTTATAGCGAAAAACAATTTCGACGATACAAAAACAATTCCTAGGTCGTAAATCTTTTGAAGATCGCGTTTCTGGGACGTTGGACACGTTGTGGACAGTTCATTGACGTACATAACTAAGAAAACTGGTTTATGGCTAAGAACTGAAGAGGTTTTTGGGGTGAAAATAACCTTTTAAGCTAAAACCAGCCTCACCGGCTTCGTGTATATATGAATACATATTATTTATGCTAGGGTAACGATAACATTTTGACACATTTGAAAGTCCGTTCACATTTTTTTTATACTATGTCGGGAGTCAGACAAGCATACGGCCTACTTAATGTGAGGAGGTTGCCGAAGCCACATTAACGCTCCCAATATGAAATATCGCTCGCACGCCGCTATGACCGCTGCCAACGCAGCAACGCCTTACTTTCTGGTAACTTCACTCACTCGTAGGAACACAAAAACCCTCAAGGGAATTGTTATTTCGCTGCTGTATTCTTTGAGGTGGAGGCACTTCCAGAATCGAACAGCTTAGAAAATACGTGGTGCAGTGCCCAACCTCTCTTTTGGCCAGAGCTTCGTTTGTCAGTCAGCAGTCCACTATGTGCAGGAGAGCTTGGCTTGGCCTTAAGGATAGTGATGAGCCAAGGATAGTGATGAGCCACTTACACCCCTAATTTATAAGGCCCAGAATACACGATGAAACGCAACTGCAACGAAACTAACTTTAAACTTAAATTTGAAACTAGTTTTAAACCGTAATCCACACGCGGAGAAACTGGCGGCGTGATGAAATTCACAAGACTTTAAATTTTCTTTGAGAGTAGTATTCATTACGTCCAGTTCATGTGATGAGTTTATTATTTATACGTATTTGTATATTCGGCAAAGAAGGAAACGAAGATCGATGTTAGATGCATCATCATAATTGTCAGCCTGTATCTACCATGAGGTCGTCGTGGGGTTTTAGCATAGTATAAGTAATATAACAGTATGGCCACTCCGTGCCACTCTCTCGTATCGACCTCACCTCCCCTCTGAGACAAATCTGGAACAGTTTGTATAGCACCGCACGCACACACGCTCATTTTCGCTCTGTACAGACGTCATTGTTTATGTAGTAGTGAACGACGCGACATTTGTATGGAGTGGCCGGGGTGTGGTTTTAGTCAGTATTACTCCCAGTTCCCCATGTCTGTGGACTCCGACATAATCACGCTGTTCCGATGGTGTCGTATAATAAAAAAAATTTTGAACTGGGAAATTAAATATAAGATAAAGTAAGGTTGGAAAAAAGTTCAAATCTATATACGAACAAGTTAAGGTTAAGTATGAGAGCGCCTTTCAGATAAGTCTGTCGAAGATTATACTGGACATTTATTTCAAGGACCTCTTGTATACGCAATTTAAGGTTGCTGGGCTTGTTTATACTTAGTAAAAAAACAGGAAGTCGAAAGTTACATTATTTATTATCACTAATATCAGTCCGGCACTGACGAAGACGCGGAAACCGTAATGCGCGCATTGATTCTACACGGCCATAAGAACGAAATGTGTGTACATACACTTACGTGGAGCTGCAGGAGGAGAGGAAGGTGGAACTCCTTGGCGTCGTCGCGTGCAGACACCGCACGCGACACAATTGGCCTCCTCGAACTAATCGACCTTCGGAGCGGCTAGCCGAGGGTCATCGTAGCGCACCAGCACCACGCCATCGCGCGACGCCAGGAAGGGTCGGGACGGAAATATGGGCATATTTCGACGTCAGGAAGGGTCGGGGCGGAAATATGCCCGCAACCGACTTATATATGACGATTATATTATCTGCCGTCCAAAGATATGTCCTGTTTCAAGGACCAGAGCCGGGATGTCCTCAGATTCGATTCCTCAAAAATCTTATTATCTTTTTTTTGTTCACTTCATCTATCCACGTCACAAGTTCGATCTGACAGTCCAATGATGAATGTTGCCAGTTTCTAAATAATAATACATAAAAAAACCATAGATATGATCGTCTATATAAAACGAGACAATCAGTACTTAAATTATTCATACAATTTAATCAGCCACCTTTTAATGTGCAATGACAATCTCAGAATGCTATGTGACTCCAGCAAGATCTGGACTCAGAATAATTCCAGAATACAATTACTTAATAACAACGACATTGCGTAGTGGAAAATATAGCAACACCGTCGCCGCACTAAAACGCCGCGCGAATCATGTTGACAAATGTCACTGTCATGTGACCTCGACTGTACCGTCTTGTAAATAAACTTTAATTATAGCAATGCGATACTAAACAGTATGATAAATATAATGTACGTTACAATGGGTGGCTTGGTATCCTGAACGAATTTCTTGACGTAAAAATAGCGTTATAAAGAACTTTTAAACATCATTAGCTTCAGTCTGTATATACCCACTGGATATATGCCTTTCCCAATGCTTTCCGCCATAAACGATCCTCAGCTTTCCGCATCCAACTGCTCATTACTTTAAATATAATATGAATTATAAATAATTGAAAAATGGAAAAAATCACCTTCACCGCCTAGGTGGGATTTGAACCCACGAATATATAATATATTTTAAATTATAATATTCTGGCAAGTTGGTCAACTCAAGTCAACTATTTAAATAATAATTATAATACGAATTGTCGGATGTTTGCTATGTGCTAAAGATTTGCAAGAATTAAATTGAAAAGAAAATTCTGTTTTCTTGTTCACTCATCTTGTAAATGTAATGTAACCTTTTCTTTTTTTTTTTTTTTTAATACTACGTCGGCTGGCAGACAAGCATACGGCCCGCCTGGTGTGAAGCAGTAACGGTAGCCATACTAACGCTCGCGACATAAAATATCGCTCGCGCGCCGCCACCCCCGCTGCCAACGCAGCATCTCCTTCTTTTTCTGGTGAAGGGAATTGCTACTTGGCTGCGGTATTCTGTGAGGTGGAGGTACATAAAAACCTTGCGCTGTAATAGAGGTAATTGAGTCATGGCATTTTGAGGTTTAAGCGGTTCACCACGATCTTTAGAGCCAAAGACTATAGAAATTAGGCGTGGGCATCGTATCACACAACTCCTCCGACATTTTTTTATTTAAATGCTTAAATCATACATTTCTTACTTAATTGTGAAAAATATTAAATGAAACCACAAAAATACCTGACTTGCACATCAAATTAATCTGATCGCACATTAAATCCTGCATTTGATGTGCAGTAAGTATTTTATCATCATCATCAGGTCATTTTCGTCTCCAGTACAGGAGCACGACCCTCTCTCGTCCGTCCCAGACAGAAGGAGGATTTGGCCTACACTCCCCACGCTGGCCAAACGGGTTGGGGAGGCCTTATCAATGTTTGGTAATGTATTTCCCTTAGTCGCCTTGTACGACATCCACGGGAAGAGACGGAGTGATTCTATTCTAGTCTGCCGGAAACCACACGGCAAAGTATTTTATGATGTGTAAATTAGGTTTGGTTTGATTTGCAATGTATTTATTTGATGTTAAATAGTATCCTTAATTATTATACTCGTCCTTAAAATATTTACGCTTGCTGTAAAATGACCTTATGTAAAATGATTGAAAGAAAATGGAAAATAATAACATGAGTCACAGAAATACTATGTTAGGTTAGGTTTGGTATATTTTGTATCAACTTTAGTCGTCAAGTCAGTATAATAGTCGCCCAGTTTCACAACTTTAGATGCTCGGTGTATTACTACCCAATGACAATGATTTTTTTAATATTTTTCATATATAGAAAAAATATTTAAAACTTTGCAATTTAATTACAAACAAAAATTATTTCCAAGATACCTAATCGAAATCAATCTCGGAAATTTTAACGTCACAATTACAAACTCGGAAAATAATGATGAGAAAATAATCCCGAAAATGGGTCAGTACCCTTCGAACCCTAGAAAGTTAAGTAATTTCTTGGCAGTAGCTTCTAAGGGTACGACCCCGAAATAATTAAGGCATTTGCGTGGCCATTAATATAATGAACAGTAAATAAACTTGAATGATGGGATCGATCAGCATTTCAAATGGATATAATAAGAGAGGAAGATTAAAAAAGTGGTGGTTGGATTTTGTGAGATGATATGTGTAAAAAAGGAGTAACTGATCTACAGTTATGATAAGATATGCGGGCTGATAAGGTGAATGGAAGAAAAAGACATACTGCGCCGACAAAAATAATGGTAAAACGTTAAATTAAATTCATTTTAAGCAAATATGTATTGTATTACTCCTGTAACCCTTTTCAAGTATATAAATTTTGATGGCCATTTAGCATCGTGATTGTCAGTTATGACCCTAAAATATAATCTCATATAACGGGCAAAGCTTTGTATAACTTCGAAAACGTAGGAGTTAAGTAGTATAAAAATATTTTTATTACTACTTTCATGTAACGATTTAATGCGATTTCAAGTAAGGAAAAAAAGCGTAATACTTTTTTTGTTTATAACAAATAAAAAAAAATGACACGTATTTTTCTCTATAATGCTACAGGCCACTCCCTGCGGCTTCCTCGTATCGACATCACATCCCCTCTGAGACGAATCTGGAATAGTTAATATGGCGCCGCACGCATACACATTCATTCACTCTATACACAGCGTCATTGTTTGTGTAGTAGTAAATGGCGCGACATTTGTATGGAGTGGCTGGGATGTGACAATACCTAAATTAGTATATATTTGTGAACAAAATTATTTCAAAATATTTCTTTTACAAAGGAAAGTTAATACTTCTTATGAAATCTAAAAATTATACCAAAACATTTCATCAGATAGGTTAGAATTACGTACATACGAGTACATGTGATTACTATAAAAGAATGGTAAATAAATAAGATTACCTAACACAACACTTTCCTACTTTTAGTACCGAATGGGATAATAGAAACAAGCATTCATCATCTAAGCCTTTCTTCAACCGTGTTGGTATAGGCCTCCTTCAGTCTTCTCCACTCTGATCTGTTTTGGACCACATTTATCCAGTTCGTGCCCACCAACTTCACGATGTCGTCCTTCCATCGCATCTGTGGTCGCCCGACAGGTCTTTTTCTGTCCCAGGGTCTCCATTCCAGAACCGTTCTGCACCATGAGTCCGACTTTCAGGCTATATGCCCAGCCCATTGCCATTTGAGCTTTGCTACGCGGCGTGTGATATCAAAGACCAGACTTCTTTTCCGGAGCCACTAGTTGGTTTTCTTATACCGGAGTGTCACTCCTAACATAAGCATTATTTGGGGTCAAACTTGACCTTACTATACGTGAAGAGTTCAATACATTTAAATATTGATCGGTGAATTATATTTAGTTGAACTACTGTCTAATTTATTTATTATGACAGCGGTTACGGCAACAGTCGACGCTTGAAGAGGTGGTTTTAATACTTAATTATTTTGAAATGGAAAATACACGGATATGGTTTTAAGAAAAATGTCATAAAAATAGGTATGTTGTTATTAAAAAAAAGTTGTTTTTTTTTTGCTTTTTAAAGTTGATACTGGTGATTGTTGCTGCTTGGTGGAACATTGTTATAACGCACTTGTGCAGTGCTACGTAATTACATTTATTTTTATTTTTTACCGACCGGTTGCGCCGCTAAGGTATTATCAAGGTAAGCAGGTGGTGTTTGTGTTTCAACTCTCGCTTTTTAGCTTTTTACTTTTTTTTTCTTAAATGTATTTAAGTACATTGATCAGTTATCTAGTACCCATAACACAAGCTTTGCGCTTAATTTGGGACTAGATGGCGCTGTGTAAATTGTCCAGAAAATATTTATTATTCATTGCAAGATGACAGGACAACGTTTGTCGGGTCAGTTAGTAATATTATAAATGTGTAAGTGTGTTTGTTTGTCCTTCTTTGGGAATTAATGGATTGAGATGATATTGTTTTATGGAAATAGTTTGTCCATTTTTCACGTTGAAAGGAACCAATCGATTGAAATGTTTTTTTACGATGATAGTTCAAGGTCTGGAGAGTGACATAGTCATTCTATTTATCCCGAAAGAAACATATTATTCCCATGAGAAAAAAAAATATTAAAATAATGACCACGCGAGCTAAGGCGCGGCTGACAGCTAGTGCGAAATATTTCTTTAGAAGTGCAGTTAAAAGCACGTAGAATACAACTTGTTAGGTTTTAGCACCCCGGCCACTCCATACAAAAGTCGCGTCGTTCACTACTACATAAATAATAACGTATGTACAGAGTGAAAATGAGCGTGTGTGCGGGCAGCGCTATACAAACTGTTCCAGATTTGTCTCAGAGGGGAGGTGAGGTCGATACGAGAGAGCGGCAGGGAGTGGCCATACTGTTCTATTACTTATACTGTGGTTTTAGTAAGAACACTTGAATGCCAGCTTGAATATTCCTACTTGGTACAGAGACAAGCTATGAAGATTGTATATATATTCATTATTGCTAACCCCGGTGGTCCCGGTGGTTTCCAATGTGCAATAAATATAATATAAATAAATAAATATTCTTGGACGAATTACACACTGCCATCTAGTCGCAAACTAAGCAAAGCTTGTAATATGGGTACTAGATTATTAATATTATACTTAAATATTTTTTTTGTGAATGCATGCATATAATACATAGATACGAGCTCCGTGGTCGAATGGTTAGCAATGGCCACTTTGACTCCGAGGTCGTGGGTTCGATTCCCGCACAAGTCAAACATTTGTGTGCATGAACATATTTGTTTGTCTTGGTCTGGGTGTTTTCTATGTATTATAAGTATATATTTACAAAAAAAAAAAAATGTATTTAATTACATTTATCAGTTGTCACTAGACAACTGATAAATGTAATTAAATACATTTTTTCCCAAATTAAGCGTAAAGCTTGTGTTATGGGTACTAACCCATAACACAAGCTTTAAGCTTAATTTGGGACTAGATGGCATTGTCCAGAAATATAAAAAATATATATATAATAGATAACACCCAGACCAAGGCAAACAGACATGTTCATCCACACAAATGCTTGACTTGTGCGGGGATCGAACCCGAGACCTCGCAGTCCAAGTAGCCATTGCTAGCCATTCGACCCCCGAGCTCGTCTTTTTGCATGCAGTTGCATTAAATTTAACTCTGGGTCTCTCTATACCTACACTCCCAATGGTGAGCGGTGCGATTTTATACAGTTATAAAGTATAATTAATCATCAAAGGTCTAACTGGATCTCATAACCCAATAGCTTAGATTTCTCTTCTAATTTTATCAAATGCCCATACAATCCCAAACGAAATTGAACACAAAACAGCTATAAAAGATTTTACAGCCGTCCCTGTCTATCCATTCGGTTTATGCCTTGTAACTCGTCCGTTGGGTGCCAAATAATAAAACCAATGCGCGAGAGAGCAGTAAACATAAAATACGAGCACATCCGACCGGCGGGGCTAGTATATTGGCAGATTTAAATGAGGATTGATTTGATTACTTGTCTTGTTCTAAAAAAAATATGTTAGATACTTAAAATCCGTGGTGCACAACATATGTTCGATGTTTGATAGTTCAAAGTTTTGGTAAGTGTACGTATGTATTGACATCTATGACATGTTGAATTCATTGCAAGTAGCATCAGGGGTAGTATACTATTCAGATTTGGTAGCAACAAGGGAGAATTACCCAAGTGTTTAGACGATTTTACAATTCATATTATTGGAATCGATCTGTTTGGTAACAACTCAATGTTTTAGGTCCCCTATAGTGTTAGATACTTAAAATCCGTGGTGCACGGCAGTTGAGCTTCACTTGATTAGCGATGTCTTTAGGTTTTTAATGCCTTATTTGTCATATTGCTGTCTCTCACTATTTATTGCTAAGAGGGAAGTCAAATTTCAAAAGCTTCTTACTCCAACTAAATTTCTTCTGATTAAATTCGTTGTGAGTTCCAAGGCAGCCGCAGTCTTACTCCCGGAACTGCAGTGGACTTCACTGTTCATTGCCTTTTTTGGCGGTCGCCACTGTTAATACTGACTACACAGGAGACACAGTGGTGAGCCCCGTCCTTGCTCTATAAAAAAATGCATGTATTTATTTAATGCTTTAATGAACTCCTTCCTTTCTGGTGACCTCACTCGCAGGAACACAACAACTCTTAAAGGAATTGTTATTTGGCTTCAGTATTCTGTGAGGTGGAGATACTTCCCCATTTGGGCAGCTTACAAATACGCAGCTTACAAAAAATAATTCTTCTCTCACAACTAGTTACCAAACAGGGAAAAAAAATCTTCTCTTGTAACTGGTTACGAAAGTTTAGTTACCTAAGTGGAAGAAGGGCCTCTCTTTTCGCCAGAAACTCATTTGTCAGTCAGCAGGGTGCACCACGTGCAGGTGCTGTTGGTTTTTGTACATAATGTTGGTTGATGAACTTCGTACACTCTAAACATTAATAAGTTTTTGTTCCATGATCATATCGGACTCTGTTCTGCGGAAGAGTTGGTACGATACCTACCTGCGCTACTATGGCGATATAGGAGCGATACAATAACAATGTTTTTGCTTTCGCTAGTCGATGATGACTTTGGCCATAATATAAATAGAGAAGTAAGATAACTCAAGCCCCGAGCGGGCGATAGTAGCCTAAACACGTAGGGCTGTCCCTTAATAGTTAATTCAACCGTCAAAAATACTTAGTCAATCTCTCTATACAAAATTAACTAAGGCACAAAATACAAAATTAAGTAGGGTAAGTATTAGGGTACTGTAACAAAAAACCGGTCAAGTGCGAGTCGGACTCGGTCACGAAGGGTTCCGTACCAAAAACAACAAACAATCATGTTTGTTTTATGGGAGCCCCCTTTAAATATTTATTTTATTCTGTTTTTACTGTTTGTTGTTATAGCGCCAACAGAAATACATCATTTGTGAAAATTTTAACTGTCTAGCTATCACGGTTCATGAAATACCTACAGCCCCTGGTGACAGACGGACAGACAGACGGACACCGGAGTCTTAGTAATAGGTTCCTTTTTATCCTTTGGGTGTGGAAAAAAAGAAGAAAGATAATTCTGGATTTGACAAATTGTTATTGAGACATCCATGAGCACTGCAATGTTTTTTATGGCTAGTCGACTTTGTAGCCATCTTTAACGTATTTGTAGTTACGACGTAGGTAGGTACTAGTTACGAGTATGTAACGAATATTCGTATTTGCATTCGCGAATATTCGCATATTTCTCGACATTCGCATTCGCAATTTCATACGAATGTTTTGCGAAAATGAACGTCCTAAAAATAATTAAGATTTTCAATTACAAAAAGGTAAATAAAAAAGAGAAATAATAATAATAATAACATTGTGCTAATAGATCGATCAACGCGCCGAGCAATCATTGTAGATATTGCTGTCCCACGTGACGTTAATCTTGTGAAAGCTGAAAAAGATAAACTAACTAAGTACGTATCTTGATTTGGCTCACGAGATTACCGACATGTGGGATGTCGATTCTACAATGATTGTCCCGATAGTTGTAACGGTTACCGGTTTAATCGCCAAGAGCTTCGATCCACATCTCAAGAAGCTCGCGTTGGGAAGCTGGATCAAGGGTCAGATACAGAAGCACCTCCTTAGCACGGCACGCATTGTGAGGAGGTTTCTGTCTCTGTGTCCTTGACCACCGATAGTTTGGACCTTGTTCCCGCTATCGGGGGGATTCAGTTTTTTATATTTTTTTATGTATTTTTTTATATTGTATATTAAAAAATGTATCAAATAAGAGATTAAAAATAAATAAATGTCATAATAATAAATAATAAAAATTGTCAGACAAATTACACACCATCTAGCCTCAAAGTAAGCGAAGGTTGTGTCATGTAGACAACTTATAAACATATGTAAATACATTTTTTTTTTGTAAATACATATTTCTGATATATAATATATAGAAAACACCCAGATTAAGACCAACAGACATGTTCATGCACACAAATGTTTGTCCTATGTGGGAATCGAACCCACGAGCGTTGGTGTCGAAGCCGCGTCATTGACCGCTACGCCACCGAGCTCGTCAAATAAGTATTAACTTCTTATAATATATTTATTTCAAAACCTTATATTCTGTTAGGATTTTTTGTTAACTAAACAATAAACATCACTCGTAAAATCAAACAGCAATCGGCCTTCTTCGGATCGGCTCGACAATGCTCGGAAGTAGATGCAAATAATTACAAATGTGTGCGTGTAACTCGCGCGCCAACATAGCTGTCAAAATAAAGCAAATGGCGCTAAATACAAAAGTCAATATTCGTATTCGCATTCGCATCCGCGAATATCAACAGTAGATATTCGCATTCGCTTTCGCGAATGTCTAGAAATTGACATTCGTTACATCACTAGTAGGTACCTATATGTTCAAATTATTAACAAACGTCAGCGCAGGCGCGAATATTGCGTGGAAGCGGGCGGTTTTACGTACGGCGCAGCCCCGACTGGCGCTCCATTTAAACTCGTATAAATGTTGTCAGTGTGTGCGTGCGACGGCCATACGCGCGGGCGCGCTCACATACAAACCGCGCTCGGTGCGTTTGTATGAAGTTACCCTACTTCTATATTTTTACTATGCTTTGGCTCTAAAGATCGTGGTGAGTCGCTTAAATCCAAATTTAAAATTAAATCGTGAAAAACATGGGTTGTGGCTGGGTCATGGATACGGCCATGTGTAGTACGTCAATAAGTTATATGCACTAAAATTATCTCAAAATGGCAGCGCTTCCTCCTCCCCCGCACGCGATGTTCCATAGTCCTTACTGCTACTTTATACTATAGTACTAGTGTACTAGTAGTATATATAGTGTTAGTACTTAGCGTAATAAATTCTTTGATCCTTCATCTATCCAGTGGTGTAATTGAATTTTGGATGTAGAGATAGATTCGAAACTACAACGCCTAACTGTATCCGCTGATGTTGTCCTCATTACATTTTTTGGATTGCCCCCGTATGATAGCAAATTTAAAAAAATATTAAAGATATTATATATAAAATATAATATAATAGGTACTATTCACGTCAAATAACTGACATAAAATTTTTCATCTGTCATATTATCTTGAAATGATATACGATTTAGTTTGAAGTCACAGTCACTATTAAGTATTTTAAAAAATACCATCGCAATAAACTTTATGATTACCCTTTTAATTTTATGCTCGTTAGAGATTAGACGAACTTCTTAGCTTCGATGGATTCACCGTGCGGGTGCCGGGTCCATCGTGTGGCAGAGAGAGAAACCCCAAGCAGATCCCGAGACTTGTGACACGGGTGTAGGTTTAAGGGGCCCCTTTCCGACGTACATCAACACTCACCTTCACTACTTGTGTTTCTCTCCCTGCCCAGCCAAATCTGGTATGAACCTGCTAATGCAGCTTTAGATACTCGTTCTAGTATACTTACTGCACTTCTGGACAAGCCAAGGTCTTTCAGCAGGTTATAGAGAGATTTTGCTGCTTTTATATCAAAGTATTCGCTTATACTTACTATACTTTGGTCACGTTCGAACGTGTTTACAACCCGACCAAATTAACAAAAAGTTTCTTATTGTGAATTTACCAGACGAGTGTTACATATCCAAATTAGCCGGGTTGCACTTCGAAATATGAGCAAGCAAGCGACATAATATTGATATTTAGCACGCGTATTATAAATTCACAATATGAGAGTTCTTCTCTATTTGGTCGGTTTGTTTACGTCGACGTAATCGAACGCGAACAAAAAACTTTCACTAAGCACTCAGGTCTTGGTGGAAAATCAAAGAGTTTTATTATGAATAGTTTACGACGCGAACCGTACTTCGTGTGGATTTATATTGTACGACATTTATAGCTGGGGTAGATACGAGCATAAATTATAGGGATTTGGAGGAAAACCTACAGTATTAACTATTTTAAACTCGCGTTTAAAATTCGTATATTTTGGTTGAGAAATCTAATGGTATTGTGAGAAAACTCAATTTGATGTAGTGTAAATTAAATAAATAAATGTGTGTTAAAATAAAAATTGGCCATGGGGTTCGGTAGACTAGAATAGAATCACTCCGTCTCTTCCCGTGGATGCCAGACGGGTTGGGGAGGCCTGATCGATATTTGATAATGTATTTCCCTTAGTCGCCTTGTTCCCTTGGTGTTTTTGATTTTTACTGGCGGAGTTGATTGCTTTACACTATGCTTAGTCAGCAGGGTGCACCACGTGCCGGTGAGGTTGGCTTTGGTTTTTTTTTATACTACGTCGGGTGGCAGACAAGCATACGGCCCGCCTGATGTGAAGCGGTTACCGTAGCCATATTAACGCACTCAACATAAAATATCACTCGCGCACCGCCACCCCCGCTACCATGGCAGCATCTCCTTCCTTTCTGGTGACCTCACTCACTCGCAGGAACACAACAGCCCTCAAGGGAGCCGTTATTTGGCTGCGGTATTCTGTGAGGTGGAGGCACATTCCCCAGTCGGGTAGCTTACAATTACGCCCCCTACCTCTCTTTTCGCCAGAGCTTGGTTTGTCAGTCAGCAGGGTGCACCGCGTGCAGGTGAAGTTGGCTTTGGTTCACAGATGTCTATGAATAACTTACACCCCAAATTGCAAAATTTGAATAAAGACAGCGCAATGAAACTATATAAGCTTGAAAATTGTTGAAAATCTACAGAGGCGTCTGAAAAGAAATATTACATGCTTAATAATATATTAAAAGAACAAAACAATTGAATTAAAAATAAAAAAAAACCCCGACCTTCTAGTCAAGTCAAGACATTTCATTTGATGCCCTTATTGAGGGAGTTGTGAAAAAAATATATTTAATTCGCCATTTTGTGGTGGCGGCCATCTTGGATTTGAAATTTATCATAATGTCTAGTAATCTACTAGCCAAGCCCTTTCATTTGATACCTATATTGAAAGGGTTATCAAGAAATATGTAATCCGTGATTCCGCCATCTTGAACCGATTTTCATCAAACATAGCTAAGAACACTCCCGACTAATTCATCTTTCAAATAAGAAAAACAAAATCAAAATCGGTCCAATCGTTCGGGAGCTACGATGACACAGACACACACACACCACCCCGTCATTTTTACATCGGGGGCTAAAACAGCAATATATGCTACATAACGTAAAACAATATTGCATTCCCCTTAAAACAGAATTTATTTAGAAATAATCACATTAATTACGGCGCTCGCTGCCCGACATGTTTTGAATTTAATTATTGTCAAGGTACTTAGATTTTGAGCGGCGTTTTGCCCTATTATAATGACGCATGTAATAAATTTGTAATGAAAAATAAACATACACGTATTTAAATTTGTTTTTATATATTCAGACTATGGAACAGTGTGTACGGTAGTAATATTCTTCATATTGAACGAGCTCGGTGGTCGAATGGTAAGCAATGTCTACTTTGACTCTGGGGTCGCGGGTTCGATCCCCGCTCAAGACAAATATTTGTGTGCATGAACATGACTATTTGTCTTGGTCTGGGTGTTTTCTAAGTATGTATTATAAGCATGTGTTTGCAAAAAAAATATATACCCATCGTAATAGGCTTGTATCCCATTTTTTTTTTCGATTTGTTATCTATAGACGTCACAATAATTTAAATATACGTGAAATAATTACTTCGATAGCATAAAAACTTCTCGAGATATGATAACTTGAAGATCACAATTTTGGACTATCCCGAAAACGCTCCATACAAAAGGCCACCACGTTATGACGTCACACCATGCTATTTTATATGCATTAAATCAGAAATTTGTACGACAGCTATGTTAAATATTGCGTTTTTGTAGCCAGTGCCGTAACAAAAGTTATAGTATTTTTTATTGTTTCTACAATGGTAATATTAATTTTTTATAATTTCATACCTTTAAAATGGACTTTCCCACCAAACTTTGATCGACGATAAAACACGTCGGACATAAGTTATTAAAATTTTAAGATCGCAGATCGTTCTAGTTTTATGTATTTTACGTTACTGATAGAGAGTTTTTATAATTTTGTAACATGGGCAACAAGCCTATTGTAAGCTACCCGACTGGGGAATGTACCTCTACCATACCTCACAGAATACCGCAGCCAAATAACAATTCCCTTGAGGGTTGTTGTGTTCCTGCGCGTAAGTATAATATCAGTTATCTAGTACCCATAGAACAAGCTTTGCTTAGTTTGGGACTAGATGGCCGTGTGTAATTTGTCCAGGAATATTTATTTATTTATATAATATATATATTTTGCTTTCCGTTTTGGCCGTATGGACGTATATTCCGTTACGGCAGACTAGAATAGAATCACTCCGTTTCTTCCCGTGGATGTCGTACAAGGCGACTAAGGGAAATACATTATCAAATACCGATCTGGGCCCTTACCACAAGCTCTAAACGCAGGAATGGAACCATCATGGTTGCGAATTTATGAATGAAATTCCTTGATAATTACGCAACCATCATAGTTCCATTCCTGCGTTTAGAGCTTGTGGTAAGGCCCCAGGCCTCCCCAAGCCGTTTGGCTAGCGTGGGGAGTGAAGGTCAAAACCTCCTTTCGTCTAGGACGGACGAGAGAGGGTCGTGCTCCTGTAGTGGAGACTAAAATGGACCTGATGGTGATGATATATTTTGCTATCCGTTATTTTTACCTGTGCTGTGGAATGGTTTATCCATTCCACAGCACAGGTTAGCTGGAAGAGATCTCTTAAAGAGATAAGCTCCTCTTTGCATAACTATATTATATACCTGTACTGTAGAATGTATATGCAATAAAGAATTCATAATAATATATATATTATATATGTATAATATATTATTGTTATGCATAAATTATTGTTATAATAATTATGACGAGCTCTTTGGTCGAATTGTCAGCGCTAATTTGGCACCAAGGATCACGGGTTCAATCCCAAATACTAAATATATATACATGAACGTGTCTGTTTATATTGATCTGGGTGTTTTATATGTATGTACTATAATATAAAAGAGTATTAATTCGTTATTTATCTGAGAGTTATTAGTAGTAGTGTTATATGAGAGGGTGGCAAACGAGCATGTGGGTTACCTGATGGAAAGCAATCACCACTGGAGATCAGCAACACCACGTGGTCGCCGATCCGTTGCCAGTCTATACCTATCTATACCTCACTCACTCGCTGGAACATAACAACCCACAAGGGAATTGTTATTTGGCTGCGGTATTCTGTGAGCAGGAGGTACTTCCCCAGGTCCAAATATCACGTTTCTAGCTTCAGTAGTTTTGCCTCGTCGGTGATGAATAAGTCAGTCAGGACATGTTACTTCATATAATAGATAAAGATACCATCACTACGTGATACTTCTTATTTTTATCTTACAGTTTCTTTACAGCCTCTATTCATAGTTAAGCTCTAATAACTAACGGCTTCAAATTAAAACTGCATTTTAAATTGTAAAGCGGATAAGCTCATTTATAAAACGGTTTCGTTCGCCAGACATTTATTGCGGGTGTTGTGAAAACTATAAAAATAGGACAAAGAAAGTTAAAATGCAATGAAAAGCAAGTTAATTAATATAGTTGACAGTTATTTAAATACTTTGGGGTGGAAGTGGTTCATCAACATCTTTGCACCATAGCCAACGACACTGGGTGTATCATGCTGATTGAAAAACTGATGAGTCTCTGGCCAAAAGGGAGGAGTACTTGACTGACTTGTGTGACTTGTGTGTTGACTAGACTTGTGTGTTTATAGTAACTTTTTCATTTCAATCAACCATCTATCATCATCCGCCTGTATCTATCCACTGCTGGATATAAGCCTTCCCCAATGCTTTCCACCAAATACGATCCTCTGCCTTCCGTATCCAACCGCGTTTTCATTGAAACGTTGAATAGACAAAGTTATATGTGTACTTAAAATCTTATGGTCAATTAGATTGTACCCGCAAATTCATACACAACCCGGTACAATCGATTCCAATAAGCTACCTGTAATTTTGTTCGTATAAGAGGGGGGGCAAACGAGCGTGTGGTTCACCTGATGGAATGAAGCCACCATCGCTCATAGAGATCAGCCGATCAGTTGCCATCCTTGTAAGGGAAACAAAGACTTTGTTCTTGAAGGCTCCCGTGTCGTAATTGTTCGGAAATATATGCGAGTTTATAAAATCGTCCGGTCGTTCTGTCTGTCCGTTGCCATGACACTCAAAATTTCGAAATTCTGACTTCGGATTCGTATAGAGCATCAAAAAGTAGTACTGTAAAGTGACCTTGGTATTCCTAAATCAATTCGGGATTTCGAAAAAAAAATCGCTATGGTGGCGCATGCTGCGCGTCCGATGTTTTATATATGAGAGGGGGGCAAACGAGCATATGGGTCACCTGATGGAAATCAATCACCACCGCCCATGGAAATCATTAACCAAGGGGTCGCCTATCCATTGCCAGCCTATACTCCTTCCTTTCTTTCTTTCTATAATACATCAGTCCCTAATGGTTGCTTTTTAACCGACTCCAAAAAAAGGAGGAGTTCTCAATTCGGCTGTATTTTTTTTTAGTGATTGTTACTTAATTACTCCATGATTTATTACCAGATTTGAAATAAAAAAAAATATTTGATAGAGTATACTTCCAGATTGGCCCCATATTTTTTTCATCATCATCGTCATCGGCCTATATCTACCCACTGTTAGGTTTGTTATTTCATTACTCCGTCATTTATAAGCCGATTAGAAAAAACTTTTTTTAATTGAAAGAGTATACTTCCAGATTGGTCCCATATTTTTTCATAATCATCATCATCATCATGTCTGTATCTACATAGATAAATGTAGAGTAATCTTTGGAGTCGGTTTTTTTTGTTAAAATTATACACAGAACATGAGGTGAGGACAAGCAAAGCCGCTTGCCGAAAGTTAGTATACCTACTGGAGCTCTTAAAAACTTTATAAAATAACAATAAAGAATATTACCCACGGGGCATCGTAACTTCGCCTTTATTTAGCTATGAAACTTTACGCTTTGTTAAAACTACCGTGCAATAGGTACTATATTTATTCAAAGAAAATAACTTGCCTTTATGTTTTACTTCGGAAAGTTAGCAAGCACCTGCAAGGGATATTGTGTCTTAAGTTATTATTTTATCAGTAGATTCTGCCCGCGGCTTGATCTGTTGTAAGCAGAGTAATAGGATGGAAAGTACCCTATAGTTCAGTTGGTAGACATTTTCTTTGACATGATAATGTCTGCCGGCTGCACGCACGAAAAAGCATGACTCATTGTCACATTCACATCTCTCTGGGCTGGTGCGCCTCAGTACTTACTTGCTCCATTTGACCGCATACAGCGAAGAGCTCTTCGAATCGTCGGTGACCCAATGATTTCTGATCGGCTGGAGTCTCTGTCTACACGCAGAGATGTTGCATCTCTTTGCGTGCCATATAAATTATACCACGGGGAGTGCTCGGATGAACTATTTGATTTGATACCTGCCGCTGAGTTCCACTATCGTCAACTCGCCAAAAATTAAAATTCCATCCACATCATCTTGATATTTGGCGATCTACTACAGTACGCTTTTTAAGACATTTTCTACCACGAACTGTGAAGTTGTGGAATCAACTTCCCTCAGCGGTATTCCCAAATAAGTACGAAATCGGGGCCTTCAAGAACAGAGTCAATATTTCCCTTAAAAGGCTGGCAACGGATTGGCGACCCCAAGGTGTTGCTGATTTCTATGGGCAGTGGTGATTGCTTTCCATCAGGTGACCCACATGCTCGCTTGCCCCCCTTTAATATAAAAAAAACATTCCGCCTGAGCCGAGCGATTTACGTAAAATTATCGACCGTATACCGACTTTACAGGCAATCGGTTTTTTTTTTATATGTTTTGATATGAGAGATCTTGTCGGACGCCTCTGTAGAACTTCAATAATTTACAGGCTTATCAGTTGTGTAGTACCCATAACACAAGATTCGCTTACTTTGGGGCTGGATGGCACTGTGTAATTTGTCTGACAATATTCAGGCCTTTCTTGAGGAACCCCAATGTTCCAACGTATGTGTGTCTAAGCGACTGTAGAAGGAGGCCGTAGACATCATATCAACTAACTCTTCTGAACACATCATACACAAATGTTGTTTAATCGGTAGAACACACAAAGGGAGGCAAAGTCTCTCCTAAAACTTAAAGCTCCAATACCACGTATCATATTAAAAGCGACTTCCCCTTTTAGCAAAGTAAGAGACAGCTATATGGCAAATAAGGCATTAAAAGACATGGCTAGTCGAGTGAAGCTCAACTGCCGTGCACCACGGACGCCTCCGGGCGACTTAAAATCCGTTTTAAGTATCTCACCGTAATCGTGCTGATTAAAAGGCTGTGTCAGTAATAGATTGGGGTGTAAGTGGTTCATCAACATCCATTTGAACCAAAGCCAACTTCACCTGCACGCGGTGCACCCTGCTGACTGACAAACGAAGCTCTGGCGAAAAGAGAGTTAAGGAGCGTAATTGTAAGCTACCCGACTGGGGAATGTATCTCCACCTCATAGAATACCGCAGCCAAATAACATTTTCGCTTGAGGGCTGCGAGTGAGTGAGGTCACCAGAAAGGAAGGAGATGCTGCGGTTGCAGCGGGGGTGGCGGCGCGCGAGCAATATTTTATGTTGCGAGCGTTAATATGGCTACGGTAACCGCTTCACATCAGGCGGACCGTATGCTTGTCTGCCACCCGACGTAGTATTAAAAAAAAAAGTGAATACGTCTAATAAAAAAAAAGCAAAAAAAAAAAAACATAATCGGGGGATACAGTTTGGTGTTACAGCTAAATATCTATCATCTTCATCTAAAATTCAATCACACCACTGGATAGATGAAGGATCAAAGAATTTATCACGCTAAGTAGGGACTGTGGAAAATCGCGTGCGGGGTAGGGGAAAGCGCTGCCATTTTGAGATAATTTTAGTGCATTCGACGGAGAACCAAAGTTGTCGACATAGCCTGCAGAGTTTGTAAGCTGAAGTGGCAATGGGCCGGTCACATCTGCCGAGTAAGTGATGGCAGATGGGGGAGGAAGGTATTAGAGTGGAGGCCGCGCGTAGGACGACGAAGTGTTGGGCGCCCTCCTTCTAGATGGTCCGAAGACCTTAAGAAAGCGGCTGGAAGCGGCTGGATGCGGAAGGCGGAGGATCGTATTTGGTGGAAAGCATTGGGAAAGGCTTATATCCAGCAGTGGGTAGATAAGATACATGCTGATGATGATGATGACGGCCGTGCCCATGAAATGTAAAAAAATGTAAAAATATATATCTATGACAGAGTTGTGATATTTTTATTAGATTGTAAAGTAGACATGTTCGGATTAAGTATGGCATAAAACATCTGGCAAATGGCCCCCAAGGCTCTGATGACAAGCTATTACTCTTTTCATGAAATTTTCCATGACTTTATTACATAGAACATCTATGTAATAAAGTCATGGAAAATCTCTGCTGCTGCTGCTCTCTGCTGAGATGCAGCTTGCATCACACTGACGATGCCTTGGATATTGGATTTGAGCTCAGGACTTGTTTCTGGTTTATTCGCATAAACACAAGATTTCACAAAACTTTAAACTTTTTAAATAAAAAAAAATTAAAACGTAAAATCTTTGAGAGATATTTTAAAGTAAAAATCGTTGAGTGCATTTTAAAGTGAAGTAATTAAATAAATATCTTGTAAAATTGGATTTTATTAATATGCAAAAATAGATGTATTAACTTTATAATTTAACCTTACAATATGTGTTTTGGGGTCTTAGTGGTTCATCAAGATCTTTGAACCAAAGCCAACTTCACCTGCATGTGGTGCACCCTGCTGACTGAAAAACGAAGCTCTGGCGAAAAGAGAGGCAGGGAGCAGCCAAATAACAATTCCCTTGAGGGTTTTTGTGTTCCTGCGAGTGAGTGAGGTCACCAGAAAGAAAGGAAGGAGATGCTGCGTTGGCAGCAGGGGTGGCGGCGCGCGAACAATATTTTATGTTGCAAGCGTTAATATGGCTACGGTAACCGCTTCACATCAGGCGGGCCGTATGCTTGACTGCCACCCATGTATTATAAAAAAAAAACAAGCTTTTCATACAGGCCTCATGCACAACGACCTCACCTTAAAAGTACAAATATCCTCTTAAACCGTGTTTTTATCCGCGATCTAAAAATAATAAAACGATCAATACAAATAAAATTACAAAGCAAACCATTTCAATTCCCCGTTCAATACTTCGTCGGTATTAATTTGACGCTTTAGTAAATGACACTTTGATGGTGTAATTACGCTATAAACCGGTTCATGGCTCTCGTCATTAATTTTGATAAATTTTCATTAATCTATAAGAAAGTTTTGTGTTTAATTAAAAACTTCTTTGGCGCTTCAAACGGTTTCTTGGAAGTAGTATTGTTTTTTTATGAATCCGATCTAATAATAAGAAATAACTACACTATTTAGTTCCAATTGTTCACCTATAGCAAATAGATAATATGTAATAGATAGATAGATATGCAGAATAATAATATGCTCTAACTGCAGTTTATATTACAAAGAAACAGGAAGCTAAATCATGTGATACCATATTATTTAAATGAACTGCCAAAAGAATTGCAAGATGTATAATCGAACTCTGTGTATCATAAAGGCGAATTAAAAAAACAACTTTTCAAATCCTAATGTTGTATATTGTATATTTTGTATATTGTCAGACAAATTACGCAGCGCCATCTAGCCCCAAAGTAAGCGAAGCTTGTGTTATGGGTACTAGACAACTGATAAACATACGTAAATACTTTTTTTTTTTGTAAATAGGCACATACTTATGAAATATTTAAAAAATACCCAGACTAAGACAAACAGACATGTTCATGCACACAGATGTTTGTCCTATGTGGGAATTGAACCCACGAGCGTTGGTGTCGAAGCCGCGTTATTGACCGCTACGCCACCGAGATCGTCAAATCTTGTAAAGAGAGACAATTAAATAATAATGTTTTAGTTATATATATATATATACCCACAAAACGCCGGCATTTCTACGCACTTGGACCACGTGGTCCAGAGTCAAGCCAGAGTTAAGAGAGAGTTACTTTAACTCCTAGGTGTCTCATCCGAATTTGAGGTGTGTGACGAATAGCGTTCATGACGAACAGCATTTATGGCGAATCCCGTTTATGCCGAATGTGACATAATGCATAAGTGACGAAATGCGTTTGTGACAACCAGCGAGTAATCCGGTCTCTCTTTTCTCTTGCTAGGTCGCTCTCCGCCGACAGCCCTATTCCCAAAATCTTAATTTGTCTCATAAAACATTACCCCAGGTCTCATTTGAATATAATAAACCGTAACATCAGTGTTTAGTAAATATTCATCCAAGTCAAAGGGATTATGTAAATTGGAACATGGAGACACGACTTTCACTTCGCTTAGTCATTTTTGTGTATTTCAGTTTGGTCGGATTTCATGATTGGTATTGCGATAAACTTGATTAAAATGTTTTGCATTTAAATTGACATTTAGTAAGTTGATACTTGTTGGCATTTGGTGGAACGTTATCAATATTTTAATACAACAAAATCACTTGTATTGTTCTACTTGATTAGATTTATTTGTAGGTTGTCCATCAACATTAATTGTTCAATCAGTGCGTTCTCCCCGCTATGACCTATATGTAGAGACGTGGACGCTGACCGTTGGGGTGGTTTTATAGACTATAATTTTAGCAAAAAAAAAACAGACTCCAAAAATTACTTGGTTAGACGCCCTCCTTCTACATGGTCCGATGACTTGAAAGCGGCTGCATGGCGGCGGATCGTATCTGGTGAAAGGTATTGGGGAAGGATTATATTTAATAGTGGGTTGATACAGGCTGATGATAAAAAAAATATGGAACCAATCTGGAAGTATACTCTTTCAAATAAAAAAAGTTTTTTTTAAATGGGTTTATAAATGACGTTTTTTGGAGGCGGTTAAAAAGTCGCACAGCGAGCGATGGAGAGAGCAATGCTTGGAGTTTAGAGAAACTAAAATCATAGGAATCGAATCTGGAACGAAGAAATTCGACGGAGAACCAAAGTGGTCGACATAGCTCTCAGAGTCAACGAGTTGAAGTGGCAATGTGCCGGTCACATCTGCCGAGTCAGTGATGGCGATGTGGGAGGAAAGTCCTAGAATGAAGGCCACGTATGGGGCCACGAAGCGTAGGGCGCCCTCTGTGGATGAAATGAAATTATTTATTCTGTCATCGGGCCCTTGTGCCCACTTATGGGCACTTAGACACGTCTTACACATTTTTATTTTATATGTAGTATTTAACATTTTTTTATTTATTGTCATTATTCTTATCTACTAGCATTTCGATATTGACCATTGGCGAAGAAGAAATGCTTGAAAGAAACATGTCAATATGGGTTTTCTTTTGATGTAGCGGTTGGATGCGACTGCATTTTTTATGTTTAAGGCACGGTTAACCGGCGTGGTGTAGTATGCTCTGAAAGCCCTACCATTGAGGGCAGACTAGTGTTGTAAAAAGCTCGAACTTCGTGAGCCTCGGGTAGTGTTCCAAAAAAACTGTTTTTTTTCTGTCGTGAAAAAAAAACTTGAAAAAAAACCTGAAAAAAACACCTTTTTTTTTTCTGAAGCATGTTTTTTTTTAAGAGTACGGAGTTCGAAATTATTAAAGTATTTACGGTATAAAAATTAATACTTAAAAGGTTATATTCGTTTTCTGATGTATTTTTAAACCAACCATACTTTTGGTTGGGGAAACCCCTATGTTCGGAACCCTGACTTCATTTATATTTAACATTTTGTCTTTACCTCACTCATCAGCAAACGTAGAACGTATTTTCTCGGCAATAAATTTAGACCAAACTCGCAACCACCTTTCAACAGGGGCTATATTAGGTATTTTGCACACTAAACGTTTCATGGACGGTAAAAACTGTTATGATTTTGATATTCCGAACAACATGTATAATAAAATGTCTTCTCAAAAATGGTATAGTAAGTAAATAATTAGTAAGTAGGTACTTAAATAAGTTAATTTTACTACATTTCATAATACATGTTAATAATATAATAATTTTTCACTCAATCATTAAAATATTTATCTAATCTCATACTGAAATTTACACATTAAAAAACTAAACACAGTATCTTAATGACAGTCTTTACGCACAAGCTATCAAAATAAATTTCAAAAGTTATTTTTCGATACAGCTCTTCTATGGACAACTGTATCGTAAAATAACTTTTTTACCATTTCGATACAGCTTCAGCCCTGGGTACAGGTATTTTAAACAGGTTGCAAAGCAAATACATTGCAACTTTGCAAAATTTTTCCACATAATCTGTAAACGCGGCGCCGCGCGGCGCGTCGCGCATGCGCACTACGCATGCTCGATCTGCAAATGGATTTATAAGTAAGAATTATGGCTGTTAAATTAACTTCATGGTTGTATTTAAAATATTATTATCATATATTTCATGAGATTAGATAAAGTAGTGTATGAAACTGCACATAATTAGGTATTAAAATACTCGTGTGGTCTATTATAACATTCGCCTTCGGCTCATGTTATAAACTCACACTCGTATTTTAATAACCCTTATTATGCAACAGTTTCATAAACTACTATTAAATTTCTACAGATATTTTTTCTGAAAAAAAAAACAATTTTGGGAAAAAAAGAAGGGATCTAAGTTTTTTTCATGTTTTTTTTTCAACATAGTGAAAAAAACATCATTTTACAACATAGTGAAAAAAATTGTTAAATTGTGGCACTCGGGGACTGCCGCGGTAAAGCTATTGCATAGCATTTTGTATCAACTTATGCAATTATAATTTTATTTATTTATTTTATTCATGCAGTATTGCTTTTTCTTTGATATTAATTCAAGTTACACTTTTTGAGCGTGGTGACCGATAAGAAAACAATTTTTTCTATTATTAAATAAATAAAACGAGTTTCGTAGAGTCGTACAATACGTCTAATCGCACGCACACAACGCCGTGTCGAAGACTGCCGAACTGAAACGACGTTAGACGATGCACGGCCTTCAAGCCACACCTCCTTGCCCGTCGGAGTGGGGAGCGTGAGGATTTTTCGTTACGGAATTTCTGGATTCGGTCCCCGCGCTCAAGGCCCGCGATAGAAGCTATGCAATAGCTTAAAAACAAAGTCGTTTTTTTTCATGTTGCATCACTAGCCTCGGGCTCGTTGAAGGCTCAAGCCCACATGCTAACTCGCGACTCGAGCTGCCTCTACAGAGCTCGAGTCCAAAGCTCGTGCTCTGCAGAGCGTATCTGCGTGCGGCGCCATACAAATTGTTCCAAATTCGTCTCAGGGGGGAGGTAGATAAGCGGCAGGGAGCGGCCATACTGTACATAGTACAGGATTATTTATACTAGGCGCACATCCCGGTAGCGAAAATTGGCTAAAGCCCTTACTCAATACCGACGCATGTATACATGCAGTACCTACGCAAAGAAAGGAAAAGAAACGTGACTACAAAAGAATCTACATTTTTTCAATAATTATTTTTGGTGCTGGTCTAGAGATGGGCAAAATGCGAGGCATTTACAATAAGTGCCCAAGTTAGTACCTGTAAATGCCCAATAAATGCCTAGTTTTAGGTATAAATAGGGAATTTATAAGTACTTTTTGGACATTTATTGTAAATGCCCGGTATTTTCCCCATTACTACGCGGGACTGTGTGAATGCCGGGCAATTACCTTGGTTTCTTCTTGCCACAACGGCGGTAGGTAAACGCATCTAAAGGTAAAATATCATATCTCAAACGTCACTGTATTATGTTAGGTCTCCTACAAATCTAATAATATTATTTGACCTCTTGAATTCAATTATTCATTATTGTTTCTACAGACCAATTCGTTTTCAAAGTAATTTTCAGATATTAAATTAATTTAATGTTTGTTTTAGAATTCAACAGAAGGTTATTTTAGTTATCATTTCATTAGTTAGTTTGGGATCTCATAAAATCTATGTTATTGTAGTTCCCAAAGACGCCGCAAGCACTAGTATGAAGCAATAATTTAAAATACAAACAATGGGAGTGTTTGTTTTCGACCTTTCTTGGATGAGCCCGATGGTCGAATGGTTAGCAATAGCTAGTTTGATTCCGAGATCGCGGGTTCGATCCCCGCACAGGACAAGCATTTATGTGCATGAACATGTCTGTTTGTCTTGGACTGGGTGTTTTCTATGTATTATACATATATAAATTACGTGTTTACAAAAAAGGTAGTTAAGTACATTTATCAGTTGTCTAGTACCCATAGTACAAGCTTTGCGCTTAATTTGGGACTAGATGGCGCTGTGTAAATTGTCCAGAAATATTTATTTTATTTATACATTTTGACCGACCACAAAAAAATAGTTTTTTTTAATGAGGTGTGTGGTGTGTGAGAGAATTACTCTTACATCATATCAAATAAATAATATAATATATGATCGAAGCATTTCGAGGGCAATTGAGCTGGAGATGAATAAACCCATCCATGGACAGACTGAGGTCGACGTGGCTTGACTTGCGTTCGATTATGCTGACACGCGCATTGAACCTATCGAGCTACCCATCGAGTTTCTTTGTTCTTTTCGCCTGCAAAGATATAATGCCAAATTAATAAAGATTATAATATAAAAATTGCCGTGTGGTTTCCGGCAGACCAGAATAGAATCACTCCGTTTCTTCCCGTGGATGTCGTACAAGGCGACTAAGGGAAATACATTATCAAATATCGATCAGGCCTCTCCAACCCGTTTGGCCAGCGTGGGGAGTGTAGGCCAAATCCTCCTTCCGTCTAGGACGGACGAGAGAGGGTCGTGCTCCTGTAGTGGAGACTAAAATGGACCTGATGATAATAATAAAAAATAAATAATATAAAAAAAAACAACGTTATTTTCCATTATAGGAAAATGTATTTTATTATGACTTTTATAAGGTCGAATAAAGATAAACGCGTTTACGAGCAGAATTGCAAGGAAACAAAAGGTCAAAATTTAATGGATATCGGTCTTACCCTTTATGGGCATCGTTAGCGTAAAACGGAATCCGGACTTTTGTAATTATTGCTGCTTTGGAAGGCAGCAATTTGGGTCTAATAAAAATATTTTTGGCGGTAAAAATGTAATAATGACTTTCACTCATAAATTGTAGATAAGACAGGTCTTATCTAGACCATTGTTTTTATTTCCTCACCTGTGAAATAACAGTACATTTTCTCATCAACTAATTATTGAGTATGGTTTATCAGAAGGGTTATTAAGGATTATATTTAGGACACATTTAGTGTTATTTGTTATTATGGCTAATACTTGTTATAACCTACACTTCTGGACACATCTATTGGCCCACCTTAGAGTTTAGGTTTCGATGGCCCCTACCGAAATATGATTGCTAGATTGAACAAAAACTATTGATGCAGTTTTAAACCTGATACATTTTACCATCTTTTTCGATCATATTGTTTTAAATTTGAATTCAGAATACCACACGACATGGAGCTACGCCTAACAAGTCGGGTATGCGCCTTGATTAAGGCAGTTGATTTTTGAATAAAAAACATTTTTTATCAAATAAAAGTTTAATTTAATAACGCGTGTTGCCTCCATGGGCATCTACCACAGTTCTCATACGATTAGGCATAGAGTTTATCAACCGCTCTATGAAATTTTGAGGGATCCTCCCCCGTTCCTCTTCTATGGCAGTTTTCAACTCCTGCATCGTCTGGGCAACTGGGTGACGAGCCCAAACACGTCTTTTTAGCTCGTCCCACATGTGCTCAATGGGTTCATGTCAGGGCTTCTTGCTGGCCAGTCCATAACTGTGATGTTCACATCCCGAAGACATTCCCTAACGATGCCGGCCGTATGGGCTCTTGCATTATCATGCATAAAAAGGAAATTTGGGCCCACATAGTCCGCGTATGGCATCACGTGAGGTTCTAAGCACTCACGAATGTACCTTTCAGCATTTAATGTTGGCAGCCGTGGTCCCGTAACAACCTCAAGTTGAGTTTTGCCGCTCGCGGATATACCGCCCCAGACAGTCCATGAGCCACCGCCATAAGCAACCCTCTCTTCAAAGCAGCATTGTGCGAAACGCTCTCCCTTACGTCGGTAGACCTACTTCCTTACATCATTGCCATGTAACACAATTTTAGACTCATCAGAAAAGAGTACACGGCTCCAATGCTGCTAAGTCCAATTTAAATGAGTGCGCGCGAAATGAAGGCGCGCTGTTCGGTGGGCTCGCGTTAGTTTGGGGCCATTAGCTGGCTTGTGTGGTACCTTTTCGCGTTCTTTTAACCTTCTCCGAACAGTTCGAGCGCTCACAGATACTCCGTGGAAGTCACGAAGTTGGTTTTGTATCTCAATGGAGGTAAGGTGACGATTTCTCAAGCTGGTCGTCACGATGAATCGATCCTGCCTTTCAGTTGTGACCTGAAATCGTGGCCTTCCTTGGCGACGAACAAAGCCGCCAGTCTCTAGGTACCTCCGATAAACATTTCGGACCGCAGATCGACTTAAATTAAGTTGAGCACTCACATTTCTTTGGCTGTGTCCGGCCTGGATAAGTGCCACAGCTTGGGCGGCGACTTCAGGCGAAGTATCCATAGATTATTGATAGAACCTCACTTTAATGTTAAGAATAAGTAATGTTTGTTGCAAAACCAAAGAGAAAAATCACACTTTCAAGAATTAAATCCAAGTAAACCAATAAAATCAAGTTTTCTTAGTATTCGATTGTTGGATATCAACGAACAGGCTCCAAATTGTCTTTTGTTTCTTTAAATTCTGTGTTCGAAATTAAAAAAAAAACTATTGAATGAAATTATGAATGTGCCAGGTTCAAAACTGCATAAAAACTTTTTTCTCGACCTAATATAAAATTTTAGCTAGGACCAAACGAAACTGAAAATGCAAGGTGGGCCAATAGATGTGTCCAGAAGTGTATTACACTCCGGCCACTCCATACAAATGTCGCGTCGGTAACTACTACATAAACAGTAACGTCTGTGCAGAGCGTGATTGAGTGTGTGTGCGTGCGGCGCCATACAAACTGTTCCAGATTTGTCTCCGAAAGGGTTGCCAACCATACTGTTAAAAACAGTATTATACTGTTTTCTATGCTTTAATACTGTTGAAAAAAAGTTCATTTGACCATAGCACTGTTTATTGTACTGCTCCGCATGCACTGGGCCTTACTATACTGTTTGTTTTGCTACGCATCTTTTAATATACTGTTTTTCTTGTAAAAATAAGTTGTCAACCCTAGTCTCCGATGGGAGATGAGGTCGACACGACAGAGCGGCAGAGAGTGGCCAAACTTATACCACAGTATTACTATTTTTCATATTTAAAACTGTGCTTATACTGTGCTACTACGGTAAAATCAACATGCACTCTCCACCAATTATTCGATAAATCGTCGATATGTAAATAAATTGCCACGTTTTTACTTATTATTGTCACATGTAATTGATATAAGCAATGATTATAATAAAAGTCTAAGAAGGCAATACAATTTAAGTAAAGTTAATCTAAAAAAGGTTAACATTCAATTAAGAAGAGTTCTTTAGGTAGGTAATTCGCTGTGCAAATTCTTGAATTTGTTACTATTGAATATATTTTTTTTTTTACTACGTCGGGTGGCAGACAAGCATACGGCCCGCCTGATGTGTAGCGGTTACTGTAGCCATATTAACGCTTGCAACATAAAATATTGCTCACGCGCCGCCACCCCTGCTGCCAACGCAGCATCTCCTTCCTTTCTGGTGACCTCACTCACTCGCAGGAATACAACAACCCTCAAGGGAGTTGTTATTTGGCTGCGGTATTCTGTGAGGTGGAGGTACAGGAGTTCCCCAGTCAGTGTAAGCTACCCGCTTACAATTACGCTCCCTACATCTCTTTTCAGAGCCAGAGCTTCGTTTGTCAGTCAGCAGGGTGCACCGCGTGCAGGTGAAGTTGGCTTTGGTTCAAAGATGTCCATGAACCACTTAAACACCATATTATTATTATTTACATAATATTATTTGCTTGGACACAAACAGTCACACATCTGCTGATCTATATTTTTATTACATTGAATGATTGAATTAATATTTTAATAGTAATCATTTATATAAATTTAAGAATAATAAAATGTCCTCCTCACTTCTGATTTTGCTGTGCCCGACAGCGTTTGGTGTTGGAATTTGCTGTACTCAACTGGGTTTGTCGTGCCCGTCAGGCTCCATGATGAAGTCAAAGTAACCTCATGACATTGTGATCCGATGAAAAGTTACACATTCCAAGTTAGCAGATAATTATAACCTAAAAATATTATTAAAAACCACCATAAACATAATAACAGTTTTAAGTATTTCGTAATATAGTAATAAAGAAACTAGTTTGAAGGGCCATCTATCGAGATCAATTTGCCGGTTGACTGATCTGGGTTGTATTTCGATATTGTCTATGCCGCACGGTTATAAGGAAGTTCGGAAAACAATTTCCGTAAAATATTCTTCGTTGCTTTTTTACGTTGATGGTGTTATCATGTAATAAAATTTAACGGGCGTAACGAAAAGTCTCGGAAGAAATATCTATCGATTTCGTCGTGATTCGATCGATCGATATTATAATCGATACAGTCTTGTCGCGATGGAAATAAATGTCAATATCCAAAACCTAGGCGCTCAGGTTTGACAAGTTTAATCTAAGGTTGTATCTTACCTTCAGCGTTGTCAGATGTCACGATTTTGGCGGGACGTCCCGCTTTTTCAGGCTAAACGTCTGGCCAGCGTGGGGAGTGTAGGCTAAATCCTCCTTCTGTCAGGAACGGACGAGAGAGAGAGGGTCGTGCTCCTGTAGTGGAGACTAAAATGACCTGATGATGATGATGATGAAAATATTTTTTGGAATGCAAGTGGTTCATCAACATCTTTGAACCAAAGCCAACTTCACCTGCACGCGGTGCGCCCTGCTGACTGACAAACGAAGCTCTGGCGTAAAGAGAGGTAGGGAGAGTAACTGTAAGTTACCCGCCTGGGAAATGTACCTCACCTCACAGAATACCGCAGCCAAATAACAATTCCCTTGAGGGTTGTTGTATTCCTGCGTGGGAGTGAGGTCACCAGAAAGGAAGGAGATAATGCGTTGGAAGCAGAGGTGGCGGCGCGCGAGCGATATTTTATGTCGCGAGCGTTAATATGGCTACGGTAACCGCTTCATATCAGGCGGGCCGTATGCTTGTCTGCCACCCGACGTAGTATAAAAAAAAATATGGACGGAATGCCACAATTTGAATCTTTGGAAAAATATAAGCAATTTAAACTTTAACAAACTGAAATGTTAATGATCTTCGACTGTCACTCATACCACTCATACCAAAAACACTTATCCATTCATTCTATAAAAAATCTATCTAATGAATATTATACCTATTTTACTGGTAGTCCCGCTTTTTTCTAATGTGTCCCGCTTTTTTTTAATTTCAAGAAAGTAAAATGGCAATGGGCGGGTCACATCTGCCGAGTAAGTGATGGCTAATGGGGGAGGAAGATATTAGAGTGGAGACCGCGCGTAGGACGACGAAGTGTTGGGCGCCCTCCCTCTAGATGGTCCGATGACCTAAAGAGAGCGGCTGGGAGCGGCTGGATGCAGAAGGCGGAGGATCGTATCTGGTGGAAAGCATTGGGGAAGGCTTATATCCAGCAGTGGGTACATACAGGCTGATGATGATGATGAAAATCCCGCTTAGATCTAAAATAACTCTTGCAACGCTACTCACCTTCCTCTAAAAAAAGTCCAATTCCAAAAGCAAGTCGATGTTGGGTTAGGATGAGCTTGTGATCAAATTATTATTATTTTAAATAGTTGTCTTGGCCAACTTGCCAGAATATTATAAATATTTAGAAAAATGGAAAAAATCACCCACCCTCCCCCTAGGTGGGATTTGAACCCACGACCTCTCAATGACCGGTCGAGTGCTCTTCCAACGGAGCCACCAGAAATAACTCAATACCAGCCTTGTTTAGTATTGAAATTATTTAATAGGTTGATGACGCCACACTGTGACTCACGCAGTAGAATATAAGATGCAAAAATTCGTCAGCAACACAAACCTTCCTGGCAGCTCAGTTGGAAGAGCACTCGACCGGTCATCGAGAGGTCGTGGGTTCAAATCCCACCTAGGGGGCAGGTGAATTTTTCTAAATATTTATAATAAAGCTTGTGATAAACAAGAGCCGAGCGAGTGAGGCTCGACTTTTGGAGAGGAATATGAGGTACCTTAGGTTTTATTTCGGGTATTGACTACATTTCGGGTATTGGCTTAACTATAAAGAGTGAATGATTTCAGTGATGGGTTCGGGTTTGATTGGAGCATGTTCTTAGATAGGTGTTACGGTGACAACTCATCAGGGGGCGCTGCAGTAAACATTTGTTTGTACAACCGATGTCGCCATTTATCTCCAAAACTACTAGTCCGATTTTGATGCGAATTTCAGTGATGGGTTCGGGTTTGGATTGGAGCATGTTCTTAGATAGGTGTCACAGTTTACATCTGGAACAATTTGTATGGCAGCGCACGCAGACACGCTAATTCATGTTATGCACAGATGTCATTGTTTATGAAGTAGCACACCGCCGGGGTGTGCTACTTGCTACACTCCATAGAAATGACGCGTTGTTCACTATTACATAAATAATGACGTCTGTACAGAGCGAGAATGAGCGTGTGTGCGTGCGGCGCCATACAAACTGTTCCAGATTTGTCTCAGAGGGGAGGTGAGGTCGACACGAGAGAGCGGCAGGGACTGTCCATACTGTACGTACTATTACTTATACCTACTGTGGTAGTAGTAAAAGATGGGACATTTCTATGGAGTAGAGTGGTCGGAGTCAGCTCCTGCAGAGCAGAGTACTCCTTGTGTTACAAATGGCAATCTATAGCCTTCACACTAACCTACATATCAAGAAATAACCTAAAATTATTTCAACTAATCAATCATCTTCGTTACGTGCTGTAACCAGATTTGTTAAAGGCGAAATTAATGAATGAACGCGATAGTTCCGATAATAAACACGCAACGACGCACAGACATTTAAAGAAATGCCACAGTCTAACTTATTCTAGACTGCTGTTGTTGTATAGTAGTTTATGAAACTGTTGCATAATAAGGGTTCTTAAAATACGAATGTGAGTTTATCGCATGAGCCGAAGGCGAATGTGATAATAGCATCACACGAGTATTTTAAGACCTAATTATGTGCAGTTTCATACACTATTTTATCTAATCCATGAAATAGACGACGATAATAATATTTTAAATGAAGCCATGAAGAATCCAGGGGTGAAGCTGTATCGAAATGGAAAAAAAGTTATTTTTCGATACAGTCGTCCATAGAGAGCTGTATCGAAAAGTTACTTTTTAGGGTTCCGTACCCGAAGTGTAAAAAGGAACCCTATTACTAATGCTCCGCTGTCCGTCCGTCCGTCAGTCCGTCCGTCTGTGACCAGGCTGTATCTCATGAACCGTGATAGTTAGTTGAATTTTTCACAGATGATGTATTTCTATTGCCGCTATAACAAAAAATCCTAAAAACCGGAATAAAATAAATATTTAAGAGGGCTCCCATACAACAAACGTGATTTATTTGCTCGTTTTTGCTCGCAATTCATAACGGTAATAGGTAGACGCTTGAAATACTCACATAATATTTAGTTTTACATTTACTTTATAAATAAATACTTAAATAAAAATCAAACATATATTTAAGGGGGGCTCCCATACAATAAACGTGATTTTTTTTGTCGTTTTTATTGATAATGGTACGGAACCCTAAGTGCGCGAGTTCGACACGCACTTGGCCGGTTTTTAAATTTATTTTGATGTCTTGTGCGTAAAAGTCTGACATTAAGATTTTGTGTTTAGTTTTATAATCTCTAAATTTCAGTATGAGAGAGTAGATAAAAATCTTCATTACACAAAAGAAATACAAATGTAAGTAATAAAAAAAAATAGGAGATTTACATACAGGTACATGGCCATCTTATCCCACATGTGATTTCATCCAGCCAACCATTTAATATTTGAAAGCAAAAAAATATGTCATCATCATCATCAGGTCATTTTAGTCTCCACTACAGGAGCACGACCCTCTCTCATCCGTCCCAGACAGAAGGAGGATTTGGCCTACACTCGCCACGCTGGCCAGACGGGTTGGGGAGGCCTGATCGATGTTTGATAATGTATTTCCCTTAGTCGCCTTGTACGACATCCACGGGAAGAGACGGAGTGATTCTATTCTAGTCTGCCGGTAACCACACCGCCAAAATATATGTGAGATGGTAAAAATAGGTAGACTTTTGGGGTGTAAGTAGCTCATCAACATCTTCCGAGCTAAAGCCAACCTCACCTGCACGTGGTGCACCCTGTCGACCAGCTAACGAGGCTATGGCGAAAGAGAGGTAGGACGCAGCGAAACATCATACTGTGCTCCCCTTTCACTGGTCAAATTGGGAGAGGGGCACAGTGCGGTCGTTCGCTCCAGGCTTGGCCAGCATCCGACTGGGGAAGTGCCTCCAGCTGGCAAAAAACCGCAGCCATAATGGCTATGCTGTGTTCCTGCGAGTGAGCTAGGTCACCAGGGCTTTTTTAGAGGAGTTGTTATGCTGACGGCGGTGAGACCAGCGGCTGTCGAACCGCCGTTAGCGGTGTAGGCGCGGCGTGTTGGCGCGGCGGTCAGGGAGACCCGGTGAAACGGCTGTCCGCTGGCCGGTCAGTAGGGTTCCCGAACCCGGGGATCACCTAATCTCCGCCCCGGGAGGCTGAACCGCCAGCCTGTGTAAAGTCCCTGTTGTAGTAGTCGTGCCGGAGGAGGAGACCGGAGTGGACCCGGCTGCTGCAGCAGGGGGGGACCGGGGGCCCTTCCGCCCGCCGCGCTAGCAAACCGCACAACCTGCACTGTACTGCGGGGGTAGACACCGCGCTTTTGTCTCTTGCGCCGTCAGTGAAACAACTCCTCTTATTTATAAACCTCTAACCGCTTTCATATGGCCAGAAAGAAAAAAAAGAAGATCTTTCCAGCGGCGTCCTCATCCACGTTCGACGTGGACTTCTGTAACGTCAGGGGACTTCACTCAAACATAAATGCAGTTCACCAACATCTCGAAACTGCAAAGCCGACCCTACTTTTTTTAACGGAGACGCAAATATCTTGTCCGGCCGATACATCTTATTTATTATACCCCGGGTACAAACTTGAACATTCTTTTGTACGTAGAGCCGGGGTATGTATGTACGTCCGGGATGATATTTGCTGTCGACGTCTTCATGGCCTAGAAGACAGGGACCTGTCAGTGTTGTGGGTACGCGTGGATCAGGGCGGCCGCACCCGGATCTACGCGTGCCTTTACAGGTCTCATAGCGGTGATACGGACACAACTCGATTGATCGAGCACCTGCAATTGGCGACTGACAAAGTCATCGAGAGGTACCCCTCCGCGGAGTTAGTGATTTTGGGAGACTTCAATGCCCACCATGCCGAGTGGCTCAGCTCTCGGTCCACTGACTTCGCGGGGAGGTCTGTACATGATTTTGCTCTGGCCTATGGTTTCTCACAGCTGGTTCATTCTCCAACGAGAATACCAGATATTGAGGACCATACTAGCTCTCTACTGGACCTTCTGCTGACCACACACCCGGATGGGTATACAGTCTCGGTGGATGCGCCACTTGGTTCATCGGACCATTGTCTCATCCGGACACAAGTGCCATGCGCTAGCCCTGTCACACCCCGGTCTACCGGTTGGCGTCGCATGTGGCACTATAAGTCAGCAGACTGGGATGGATTGCGTGAATTTTATGCATCGTACCCATGGAGGCAGCTCTGTTTCGAGTCGGAACATGTTGACATCTGTGCATCTGCTGTAGCTGAAGCCATTTTAGCTGGGATGGAATTATTTATTCCAAACCGGCGGGTAGCTACTTCAGGTGCTAAGAAGCGGCCGTGGTTTAATCGGTCTTGTAGGGAAGCTAAACTCCGCAAGCAAGCTGCATACGAGGCTTGGACCACGGCACGTATTAACGGAGCTCATAATGTTTCTGACTTGAAACGCGAGTTTAATGCTGCCTCGAGGTTCTGTAAGAGAGTAATTGCCAGGGCTAAGTTCGAGTTCATCGGCAGGATTGGTGAGCGCCTAGCTAAGCACCCATCTGGGAGCCGTGCGTTTTGGTCGCTCGCTAAGGCTGCCGAGGGAAATTTTTGTCAGTCGTCCTTTCCACCACTTCGAAAACCGGATGGTAGTCTGGCCCACAGTGCTAAAGAGAAAGCCGATCTGTTGGGGAATCTCTTTGCCTCAAACTCTACTTTGAACGACGGGGGCGCCGCACCGCCCTCCATCCCGCGGTGTGGTGATTTCATGCCAGAAATCTCATTTTCTCAACGAGATGTTCGGCGGGCATTATTATCCCTCGACGTTCACAAGTCGAGCGGGCCAGATGGCATTCCGGCAGTGGTGCTAAAGCTGTGTGCTCCTGAGTTGTGTCCTGTACTTACGCGCCTTTTCGCGCTCTCCTATTCCACCAGGCAAGTTCCATCATCGTGGAAGACTGCGAACGTGCACCCTGTGCCCAAAAAGGGTGACAGATCAGACCCATCGAATTACAGGCCTATCGCTGTTACCTCCCTTCTCTCCAGGGTAATGGAGCGCGTCATTAACAATCGGCTCCTGAAATACCTAGAAGATCACGATTTAATCAGCGACCATCAATACGGCTTCCGTCATGGTCGCTCGACTGGTGATCTTCTAGTGTATCTTACACATCGCTGGGCTTCAGCCGTGGAGAGTCAAGGTGAGGCATTAGTTGTCAGTCTAGATATGGCGAAGGCGTTCGATCGGGTCTGGCACCGTAGTCTTCTTTCGAAGTTGCCTGTATACGGTCTACCAGAGGGTTTATGCGAATGGGTCGCTAGCTTCTTGTCCAGCAGAAGCATTAGAGCCGTTGTTGATGGCAGTTGCTCCGATAGCATGGACATTAATGCTGGCGTCCCGCAAGGCTCTGTATTGTCTCCGACGCTGTTTTTGCTGCATATCAATGATATGTTATCTATTGACAGCATTCATTGCTATGCGGATGACAGCACCGGGGACACATTTTATACGGGCCGCGCTAATATTCCCCGCTCTCTGGTGGAGGAGAGCCGCGAACGACTTGTGTCGGAAATCGAGAGCACACTAAGTAAAGTGTCCGATTGGGGGCAACAGAACTTAGTGCGATTCAACCCCTCTAAGACACAAGTCTGCGCGTTCACCGCTAAGAAAACCCCTTTTGCTGTGGTTCCTCAATTCCAAAACACACCCCTTACCATCGCCAAAAACATTGGGATTCTTGGAGTTGAAATCTCCAGCGACGTCCAGTTTCGTTGTCACCTGGAGGGGAAGGTCAAGCTGGCGTCGAAGAAACTAGGTGTGCTCAATAGGGCCAAGCAGTACTTCAATCCGCGGCAAAGGCTTCTGCTCTACAAAGCTCAAGTACGGCCGCATATGGAGTACTGTTGCCATCTGTGGGCGGGAGCGCCTAGATACCAGCTTGCACCTTGTGACTCGATTCAGAGGCGTGCTGTGAGGATTGTTGACGATCCCAAACTGACAGACGGTTTAGAACCCTTAAGTCTGAGGAGAGATTTTGCGTCCCTTTGTGTGTTCTACCGTCTGTACAATGGGGTGTGTTCAGAGGAGTTGTTTGACATGATGCCCACGGCCTCCTTCTACAGTCGCACCGCTCGCCATCGACAGGGAATTCATCCTCACACATTGGAGCCTAAGTGGTCGCGTACCGTGCGGTTCCAGAGAAGTTTTCTCCCGCGTACGGTCAAGCTGTGGAACGAACTGCCTGTCGAGGTTTTCTCAGGAGACTACAGCATGGGGTTCTTCAAAAAGGGCGTGAAGAGGTTTTTACAGGGTCGGCAACGCGCGTGTGATGCCCCTGGTGTTACAGGCGTTCATAGGCTACGGTAACTGCTTTCCATCAGGCGGGCCGTATGCTTGTTTGCCACTTTAGTGGTATAAAAAAAAAAAAAAAAAAAAAAAAAAAACTTATATTGTTTAGTAGTGTAATACATACTTAATAGGTAGATGGCGCCACACAGCGACTTGACAGCAGAAAAATGTAAAAATGCAAAAAATTCGTTACCATCACTAACCTTCCTGGTAGCTCATTTGGAAGAGCACTCGACCGGTCATAGAGAGGTCGTGGGTTCAAATCGTACCTATGTAGATTTTTGAATGGAGATGAGATGATGGATATGTAGCTGCAACACCAAACTGTACCCGATTTTGTTATCATTCGTTTTTTTGAATAAATAATAAATAAATAAATATTGTCAGACAAATTACACAGCGCCATCTAGCCCCAAAGTAAGCGAAGCTTGTGTTATGGGTACTAGACAACTGATAAACATACGTAAATACATGTTTTTTTTTGTAAATACATTCTTATGATTCATAGAAAACACGCAGACCAAGACAAACAGACATGTCCATGCACACAAATGTTTGTCCTGTGTGGGAATCGAACTTACGAGCGTTGAAGTCGAAGCCGCGTCATTGACCGCTACGCCACCGAGCTCGTCGAATTGAAATTGGCTCTCATGGAAGTAATTCTAAAGACGTATTCTCATTGGGGTGTAAGTGGTTCATCAACATCTTTGAACTTAAGCCAAATTCACCTGCACGCGGTAACAAACAAATGTTTTTTTTTATGCATGACCGTAAAAAAATGTGTGTTGCATTATACACCTGTCGTTTCCTGAAGTCCGTACAATATAAATCATGAAAAAAGTATAGCACGCAATCCTATGTATACGTTCCGACGACAATTAGAATGTTTTAATTAAATGCGGAAATACGCTGTAATTATTTTAAGCTTAATTAATTGACGTTAGACGTTTAATGAATTCATTAGTGAGTTTGTTTTGTTCTCAGTTCATTAACTGTTGAGTTTCACGTATAGCTAAGAAGAACCCGGAGGCATTCCAATACTTGGGGCATACTAAGTAGGAAACAAATATCTTGTTTACCAAAATACCTTTTGAACAGCTCGGTAGTCAACTGACTAACTAACTGAAGACGGTCCTTTAAGTAGAGACTGAATAAATTAACCGACTTGGTATTACATGGATCTCATAACTTTTTACGGTAGAAGATATGAGTTGCGAGACTTGGTTTTTTTACAAGTTCTGTTTTTGATGGCATCTTGTTTACCAAAATACCTCGGTAGTCAAATGGTTAGCAATGGCCACTTTGACTCCGAGGTCGCGGGTTCGATTCTCGCACATGACAAGTATTTGTGTGCATGAACATGTCTGTTTGTCTTAGTCTGGGTGTTTTCTATGTATTATATGTATGTATTTACAAAAAAAAAACTAAATGTATTCAAGTATAATATCAGTTATCTAGTACAAGCTTTGCTTGGGACTAGATGGCCGTGTGTCATTTGTCCAGGAATAAAAAAAAAACACTGCATATATAATGACGAACTACACTACACCCAAATACAAATAAAAATTCCCATGTGGGTTGTTGTGTTCCGGCGAGTGATTGAGTTAGTTACCTACCCCGAATGGGACATGCAAGGAATTCAACATCTCGTCCCGCTCCAGCCGACAAAGATTCACACACTCCCAAACAACATGGTGTGCTGTTTGATCGAATTCATGATTCGCAGTAGAACATTTGCATGAGGGGGGCACTAGTTTAATGGCAGAATGGCTGAGTAAGAAAAGACCCACCTATGAGCCATGTTGCCTGAACGGAAATCCTCGATATTTCACTTGGCGGTCAACATGTTAAGTTTCTTCAGATTCAGCGAATAATAAACCTCTTCTAAAAGAATCTAAGGCTTAATTTACATCGCCGCGGAATGAAATGGAAGTGACTTATTGCAACGAAATTGTACATAGAATAATGAACATTATATCAATTGTATGTATAACATATAAACTTAAATACGATCAGTAGCTAGGGCAATTTTCGAGAATGCGCAAGGATTTACCGGAAGACGCGCGACCTTTATTGGCTTGTATTTAAGATTCTATGTTATTCAATTCACATAAAGTTCATTATACTATGAATAATTTCGTTGCAAAATGTCGCTTCCATTGCATTTCGCGGCGGTCTAAATTGAGCTTAAGAACTTTCTTTATTTGACCTGAATACTCGATCCGATGGTAGGATTAAACTCTTCAGCAGAGATTCTTCGAATCGAAAATAGTACGCGAGTAGTAATATTCTTGGTAAGTGGTTGTAAAACATTTTTAGAACTCCATTTTCTCGTAAGCCGTGAGCTTTGGGTCGCTAACGAGCTTTCTAACGACGGGTTGTGGTCACTTCATTTTTAACCGTCTCTAAAAAAGGAGGAGGTTCTCAATACGTTTTTTTTTAGGGTTCCGTACCTCAAAAGGAAAAACGGAACCCTTATAAGATCACTTTGTTGTCCGTCTGTCTGTCTGTCTGTCTGTCTGTCTGTCTGTCTGTCTGTCTGTCTGTATGTCTGTCTGTCAAGATTTCTACATCGAGAATGCATGGAGGTATCAAGCTGAAATTTTAACTGTATACTCAGGTCTACGGTCCCATGAAGTAGTAAAATAATCAAACTGCTAAGTTTACGTAAAAAAAGTTACGGCCGTTTATTCAGCAAAAAACGCATATTTCGACATTCTCAAGGGAATCAAAACCTATAGGGTACTTCCCGTTGACCTAGAACTATGAAATTTGGCAAGTAACATCGTTATAGACTACAAGTACAGGAATAAATCTCAAAACTATACATTTGTAAATAGATCTTAAAAAATAGGGGGTCTATATTTTTATAGGGTGTCGAAATTTCAAATTGAAACTACTAGTTCAAATGGGGTATCATATAAAAGGGATTGATGTACACATTGCAAAATATATTTTATTTATTTTTTTCGACGTATTATTCCTTATTTATAATGAAAAATATCAAATTTAATATTGATACTACGTACGGAACCCTCGGTGGGCGAGTCCGACTCGCACTTGTCCGGTTTTTTATTTTAATGTTTGTTACTTAATAATTCCGTGATTTATAAACCGGTTTGAAAAAAAAACTTTTTTTATTTGAAAGAGTATCCTTCCAGATTGGTCGCATATTTTTTTCATCATCATCATCAGCCTATATCTACATACATAAATGTAGAGATTGGAGTCGGTTTTTTTTTTGTTAAAATTATCGTTGCAAAAAGTCGCGTCCATTTCATCCCGCGGCGATGTAAATTGACCCTTAATGTCAGGTGTTATGAAAAATGTGATTGACGATTGCATGACGTGTAAGTAATATTTTTCATAACATTACAGCGATTCCTGCGCGCTGCTTACCGACCATTTTTCACAATAATGGGGGAATGCAGCTGGTGTAATGGCCAGTAAAGTATAGGTTCGGGTAGTTATGTACGAGGGCAGGTTTGGCATGCAACCGATAGATTTGGGAATGTAATTTTGGCAAATCTTGTGTATGTAATGATAGACATTGCGTCTAAAATTCGAGACATTAGCAGTGTTATATTTAGGAGAAACCGGTTCTAGAAAAAAACAATATATATGACCGAAATTATATAGTAGCGTTAACATAAAATTTTGGGTAAAGTGGTTCATCAACATCTTTGAACCAAACCAACCTCACGTGGTGCACCCTGCTGACTGACCAACGAGGCTCTGACGAAAAGAGAGGTAGAGCATAGCGTATTTTTTAAGCTGCCCGACTGGGGAAGTAGCTCCACCTCACAGAATACCGCAGCCAAATAACAATTCCTTTGAGGGTTGTTGTGTTCCTGCGCGTGAGTGAGGTCACAGGAAAGAAAGAAAGGAAGGAGTATATATAGACTGGCAACGGATCGCTAACTGCGACCTCACCTCCCCTATGAGTCAAATGTGAAACCGATCACAAGGGCTGCGCGCGCCGCGTATTACAAAAGTTCATTCTCAACTGCCCCCTTACCACCATCTCTTATTGCGATGCGAGAGTGCTTATTCATACCAGTGAATAAGCGACTCTATTTCAAACGGAATAGAGTCACTTATTCATTGGTATGAATAAGCAATCTGTTCAATTATTGAATCGCAATAAGAGATGGTATGGATGGAGATGGTAAGGGGGCTGGACTTTTAAATGGTAAAAAGATTTATTTGTTATTATTTAATCATTACCATTAAACTATTTGTTTTTTAATTACAACATTAATTATTTTTTTCCAATTTTAACAATAATTATTGTATCGTTCGACGTACATAATATGTAAAATTCATGGTTCGACAGTTAGACGTTTGTGGAATTTTTGGAAGTTGAATAGATATTAATAGTTTTTCCACATTTTCAATAGACAATCACGACATTAGATTGTATAATAAATAACCAATCACAACCCGCGTGAAACATGCCGTGTGGTTTCCAGTAGACTAGAATAGAATAACTCCGTCTCTTTCCATGCATGTCGTACAAGGCGACTATGGGAAATACATTATAAAACATTGATCAGGCCTCCCCAACACGTCTGGCCACCGTGGGGAGTGTAGGCCAAATCCTCCTTCTGTCTAGGACGGACGAGAGAGGGTCGTGCTCCTGTAGTGGAGAATAAAATGACCTGATGATGATGAATCATTCAAAATAAACATTTTAAGGTATTTATTGTTACAATATTACTTAAAGTGTAACGTTTTACGTCACAGCGGAAGGTAACTACTTCGTTATGTAGTCAACCCTAAGGCAACTACACACACATTTGCACGTATACAGACGCGGTTTGTTTGTGTTGTCGATTTTTTAATAGAGCGACCGAGGTGAGCCTCGAGCGTCCATAAACTGTGGTGACTGTTTACCTTTAGGTAGATCATACGTTTGTATGCCTCCCTAGTGGTATAAAAATAACCAAGTAATACACTAAGGGACAAGTAAATCATTGAGATATAAGTACTACGTAAATTCATTTTGGCCGTGTGGTTTCCGGCAGACTAGAATAGAATCACTCCGTTTCTTCCCGTGGATGTCGTACAAGGCGATTAAGGGAAATACATTATCAAATATCGATCAGGCAACCCCAACCCGTTTGGCCAGCGTGGGGAGTGTAGGCCAAATCATCCTTCCGTCTAGGACGGACAAGAGAGGGTCGTGCTTCTGAAGTGGAGACTAAAATAGACCTAAACTAGAATGATAAAATAGACCTGAACTAAAATAGAATGATGATGATGAAATTCATTTTGATTGTTTCAAGCAGAATGATGCACATTCACCCTTTGAGCAAGATTGAGTTTAATTCGTGCTCACTCGTCTGCTCTGTACATGTGGTCGAACAAAGTTTAGTTTGCAGTTCTACGTACGAAAATCGAATTTGAAGAGGGAAAGCGTTTGGGACAAAGCTTTAGATTTATTCTTGAATAAAAAAGAATAAAGATTTTGGAGATTAAAAATGTTAGCTATTAGTTTTGGGGTGTAAGTGGTTCATTAACATCTTTGAACCAAAGCTAATCTCACTTGTACGTGGTGCAACCTGCTGACTAACAAATGAGACTGTGGCGAAAAGAGAGGTAGCGCATAGCGTATTTTTAAGCTACCCAACTGGGAAAGTGCATCCACCTCACAGAGTACCTCAGCCCAATAACAATTCATTGAAATGATCCTTTCTTTCTGGTGACCTCACTTACTGGAACACCCTCAAGGGTGTATTTACCAGCTTGCACCTTGTGACTCGGTTCAGAGACCAGCTCTGAGGATAGTTGACGTTTCCGAGCTTAAGGACGATATTGAGTCATTAAGTCTGAGTGGAGACTTTGCCTCTCTTTGCAGTGGCGTAACTACAGGATGCTACAGGGTGGCAGGGCGGGCAAAATGCCAATGGCCCCCGAACAAATGGGTCCCTAACCTAACACTTAGTACAAAAATAGTATTTTTTAGTTAGGCAATACATAATATATAACATACATGAATTTAAGTACGTAGGAGTATGGGCTGGCAACAGATCGGCGACCCCTTGGTGTTGCTGATGTCCATGAGCTGTGGTGATTGCTTTCCATCTAGTGATCCACATGCACGTTTGACCCCCCCTCATATAAAAAAACAAATTTTTAATGATTTATTGAATTTGTGTTTTTGAAGAGAGTTTGCTTAGAATCGAGACTTATGTAGTTAGATCGATTCATAACACGTATCAAAACCATACTATACGAACGTGACATCTTGTGACCGTGACTTGTTGAGAACGTGACATTCGACGAGCTCGGTGGTTAAATGGTTAGCAATGGCCACTTTGAATCCGAGTTCGTGGGTTCGATCCCCGCACAAGTCAAACATTTGTGTGCATGAACATGTCTGTTTGTCTTGGTCTGGTTGTTTTCTATGTATTATAAGTATGTATTTACAAAAAAAAATGTATTTAAGTACATTTATCAGTTGTCTAGTACCCATAACACAAGCTTTGCGCTTAATTTGGGACTAGATGGCGCTGTGTAAATTGTCCAGAAATATTTATTTATTTATTTTCCGACTAGGTGACATTTTACGAGGAACTCGTTAGCGTCGTTGCGCGTGTCAGTCTAATCGAATACGTAAGTTAAGCAACGTGCACCGTAGCCTATCCATGGATGGGTTTATATCATCTCGACCTCCGTGCTTCGGAGAGTACGTTAAGGCGTCGGTCACGGCTGTTGTCATTAGATGGCAGTCGATAAGCTAAGTCAGTTGCTTTTAGGCGGCTTGAAAACGATGGAGTCCGCCACAGTTGAGCTGCATGGTGGTATATGCTCTAAACCCCTTGAATCGAGGAGAGATCCGTATCCCAGCAATGAAGTTCTCGTGAACCACTTTCAAGGTCAGCAATCAATTTTTCAATATCTTTTACAGTTTAAAAATAAACGAGTGAGATCACCTTACGTTTCCACTCTGTACATTATTGCATACGAGTATTAAAGTTGATATTATTATTTATCTCTCTTAAATCACGGGTCAAGCTCAGTCATTTAATAGGCGCGCGCGGGGATATAGATCCAACGCGCAGAGGCCCCTTTGAGAAATTTGATGTGATGTTCTCCAGGATATAATAATGGAACGATATACCCATGAGCAGGTCTCGGTAGGCGTTGAGATTATTTCAGAAAATAAATAGGCTATGGAGATGAGATCGGGGTGAACCAAACACCGGGCTATTACAGAAGAGGGACGGACGTCTGCCATAACTGCTTTTATTGCTAGTTATTTGCTGCAGGCGGTGGCTTGCCACTCAAAGTTGATATTATTATTATGAAATTATTATTATTTGATTAGCTACACAATGAGTTTCTGACGCCCGTGTCTCGTATTTCACTTAAGAGCCCGCGCACACAGGCAGCGGTCAGGAGTTCCGAGTTCCGAGTTCCGCATTCGGCGCTCATTAGAATGTACCGAGTCTATAACAACAACGCACACAGCGGGCTGTCTGACCGCGGCGGTCAAAGCGGAACGTTCTTTTCCCGCCGAGACAGAGAACGCCGGAACGCCGCGATGTCTGAGTTAGCAAACACGGAAAAGTTGATTGAATTGGTTAGGGAAAGGAGTTTATTATACGATTTCATCTTATACGTTATTATTATACGTTGTTCATCTTTAAGAAAATCCTGAAAAATATTACTGAATTCGCCTTGTTCTACTCGCGTTGTGTTAATTGGGTGCACCCAATACTTCCTTTTCTTTTTAGAAGCTGTTAAACTCCACAAGAGCAATAATTCTTCATCGGATGTCGAACTTTCTATTGACATTCATTGAGAGGTCATTGAGAGAGTCATTGAGAGGTCGTGGGTTCAAATCCCACCTAGGCCCCGGGCAGGTGAATTTTTCAATTTTTCAAAAAATATTTATCTGGCAAGTTGGCCAAGACAACTATTTAAATAATAATAATTTAGATATACGTGTTTTATACTACATACAATGATTTATTGTGTTGGCAATTTGATCTACACTACTTTGCGTGCTTCCGCCACAAATTAGTTCATGAAAATTACTGCCGGCCGGCACCCACCCACTACCGTTAGTAGTTGCATGCGACTGCCGTGGCTGCTTTGGTCGTCTCTGCTCCAGCTGCTGTGGTCGTCTCGGCGAATCTCCAACATCTGAAACAGAAGAAACATGCGACCGCCACCACCTCGACTGCCGTGGTCGGCTCTGCGACACGTGTAGGTTGTTGTTCTAACGATCCAGATCTACAGATCGTCTGAGGATGCCTCGCGCAGAAGCGAAACAAGTGGAAGCACGCAAAGTAGGTAGTTTAGATCAAATTGCCTGTAAATTTGACTTCGACAAAATAACACCAGCCCCTCTAGTCAAGTGTAATTCGTAGCGTACGAACGTTAGATAGATCTGACGTGACAATTGTCAATTCGCATACTAAAATGTTCGATTTTGACAAATGTCACGTGATCTATCTAACGTTCGCTACGCTACGAATTACACTTGGCTAGGGGGGCTGGGATTCTACCGCCGAAGCTCAAGCCGATTACCATCGAATATTTTGATTGCGAAAAACAAACTACAGATTAAATTTATAGTACTTCTGTTTAGCTTATCTGGTAGAAATCCTCGAGCTCTATCGATTAAGCTGGAGATGTTTGTCCATAACCAAAACGTAAGATCTAATTTTCGAGTCAAAATATTCGTTGGTAATCGGTTTCAGCATTAGACCATTATCTAAAGCTTCAGCTTCGGTGGTAGGTGCCCTGAATCAATTAACTATTTATTGTGTTGTATACTTGTCTGTCTGTCTGCTTAATGTAATTTTTCATTCACTCATTCGTATCATATTTTTCTGAACTTTTAAGTAAAGTTCAGAAAAATATGATACGAATGAGGGTTGAATTATTAAGGCTGAATTTCCGTACAAACAAACGTTACAAACAATCCTTTGCAAATATAAATAAGTATTTCGATATCCGGGACTGGAAAATGAAACCAATTACTTCTATATTTACTTGTTATCGAGAATGTAAATGCTTTACGGGAACAAATAAGTTATAAATATCCGTAAAGCTCGCTGCACACTTGAGGGCCTCCTAGCTTGGAATATAAGTTACATCCCGGGCATTTAATACATTTATCACATCGATAACAACTTATTGTTAAGTAGTAAGTCTAGTATTTTACTATGTTAACTAGTAGTATGTTAACTAGTAGTTAGTAGCTTACTACTTGACAATATTCTGAAAGAAAGATAGGAAGGCGTATACGCTGGCAACGGATCGGCGTCTCATTAGTGTTGCTGATCTCCATGGGCGGTGGTGATTGCTTTCCATCAGGTGACCCACATGCTCGTTTGCTATATATAAAATACCCACCCATAGATGGGCTACGGTCGACATTGTTTAACTTACGTGTTCGATTAGATACGCGCAACGACGCCATCGAATTCCATAAGTGCACAGAAAATGTCCATATAAAAAAAAACAACGGGTTGTACTCCAGGAGTGCCGGCAGAAGTGAAAACTTGAACATTAACGTTGTGAATTTTGGAATATTTTGGAATGGTTAGTAAATAATTTCGCACGAATTGCTTTATTTATCAGTATAACAGTACTATCATTTACGTGGTAAAATACAATATTCATTTATTGTGCTATTGTACACAGACATAAACTATTTAAAGCAATCTCAATCGTATCGTCTTTGCTTAAAGTTGGATTTTGTAGTCTCGCAGCTTTGTCATAAAACTGTCATTTCGAATCATTAAAATATTCAAAGATTTTTTTAACCATCTCAAAAAAGTGCACAACGCCGCTAAAGAAGTTTTTACTTCAAAAACTTATCACGTGGTCATTGTATCTCCTCCCAATTTACTCTTTTCTGACCAAACCAACTTCCTCTTAACTCGGGTCGGCACATTAACAATTCGTAAACCACCCCTTGTCCACAATTACGTGGGAGGATACCCCACCCACATAGAGGTCAATCAGGCCAAACCCTTTAATCAAGCCGCTGAAGAATCGTACAGCGGTGGAGTTGAAATTTATAGAGTTTATAATACCAATTTGGGGTGTAAGTGGTTCATCAATACCTATCTTAAAACCAAAGTCAAGTTTACCTGCACGTGGTGCATCCTGCTGACTGACAAACGAGGCTCTGGAGAAGAGAGAGATAGGGCATAGCATATATTTTAAGCTGCACGACTAGGCAAGTACCTCCACCTCACAGAATACCACAGCCAATTAACAATTCCTATGAGGGTTGTTGTGTTCCTGCGAGTGAATAAGGTTACCAGAAGAGAGAAAGAAAGGAAGGAGTATAGGCTGGCAACAGATCGGCTACCCCTTGGTGTTGCTGATCTCCGTGGGCGGTGGTGATTGCTTTCCGTCAGACCCACATGGTCGTTTGCCACCCTCTCAAATACAAATAAAAAACCACCCATAATTAATGTATAATTTTTTTTACAGGAAAAAATCTTGATATGTTAAAGTTTTTATCATTTTAAAGTATATTATATAGCTGCGGGTTTCGTCTACAGTGTATTTTCGCAGTAAGCCTGTTTGTTTTAAATTGAGGGAGAAGTATTCATGTGACTACATCCCTCTAGCACACACTAACGAGTGAAGTAACGTGCAAATTATATTAATTTTCGATCTTATGGCGAATTACAAACACCAAATTATTTTCAAATTATATATTGCCTACATTTGAAAGGAAAACTCTGTATAAAATTTCAGCTTTCTAGTAGAGACGGTGAATTGGAAATTTTATTTTTATATGTGTGACAAGGAACCTACGTGCCAAATTTGGAATCTCTGGACCCAGCGGTTTGGGCTGTTCGTTGATATATCAGTCAGGACTTTGAATTTTATTTTAATATGTATGATTTCCCTTTGTAATAATCTACTCTTTGCACTTTATTGTTATCAAATATATAGAAGTAACACATATTCGATGAGCCCAGTAGACGATTTTTTTTTTTTTTGAACCCAAAGTTTTGGTTTCGAACCCCTCACAAGAAAACTATTTGTCTGCATGAACATGTATTTTTGTCTTGGTCTGGGTGTTCTCGGTGTATATGTATGAATTTACAAAAAAAAAACGTAAGTTAAGTATAATGTTAGTAACTATCTAGCACCTTTAGCACAAGTATTGCTTAATTTGGAACTAGATGGCAGTGTGTCGTCTGTCCATAGGGTGTCCCACGCTTCGTCGCCTCCTCCTGAAGGCAGAAGTGGCCAGCTGCCACTTTAGCTTGATTCTGAGAGCTATATCAACCACCCTCCAAAATATATGATATATAATTATTATAAGTTTGTTCTGCCATTATATATTATTTTCCTAATTTTGGTGTTATAAGAAAGCCTTAAGTCGTATTTCCTGTTTCATGCATGCGTGATTGCGATGTGTATGATAAGCTCACGCATGTGAAATGAGGATTGTAGGAAACGCTAATATTAATAAACATATTAAAGAAAGAACTTGTAAAGGTAAATATGGCATTGTAAATAAAAAAATGTCATATAAAAATATATGGTGGTAATATCATCTCTAGGTACATCATTCCTATCTTCTGGCTAATGGTAGTTAATGCAAGCATACCGAATGCAGTGGTATACCCGTACTACTCGTAATGCTATGATGTGACCCAGTTGCAAAAAAAAAAAAACAACGCAGTGAAAAATTTTGTGATACTAACCTTAGAATTAAAATTTCAGAAATAATTTTTTTGTTATACTACTTCTGATGGCAGCATAGGGCCCGCGTGATGTGAAGCGGTTACCGTAGCTATATTAACGATCGCAACATGAACTGTAGCTCGAACAGCTCCTACAACTCTTTCCTTTCTGGTGACCTCCCTAACTCGCAGGAACACTACAACCTCAAGGAAATGTTACTTGGCTGCGGTATTCTGCCAGGTGGTGGTATTTCTTCAGTCGGGCAGATTACAAATACGCTGTACTTTCCCTCTCTTTTCTCTAAGCCTCTTTCGCAAGCCAGCAGGATGCTCCACGTGTAGGTGAGGTTGGCTTTGCTTTAAAGATCATGTTAGGTTAGGGGATACATCTTGGTTCGGAGCGAGAATATTCAACAGAACAGAATAGAACATTGAACAGAGAAACACAAAAATCAGTCAAAACTGTTTTTGTGTATAGGTTTTTTTATTATTTATTAGTTTATATATTTTTGTTTTTTTATTAATTATTAGTTTAAGGTTAACATTGACTAAAACTATTTTTTGACAGATTTTTGCTGTCAGAAGTGGTTTTGATCGGTTATGAGTTTTGACTGTAACACACACATCTGGTAATTGGAGCATAAATGCCGTCCACGAGCCTGCGGTCCACACTGTGGTGATGTGGTGCACGTTCACTACATACGGCGACAGAGGCCGCAGATATATGAGGCTGGTTTTATAGTTGCACAACTAGACGCCATAGCACGCTGCGCTTTCCACACGCGCGGCTCGTAATTAAAATGTAGTCAACATTCAGTTTCGATCTCACAAATGTCACATTTGATATTCTCTTATCACATTATGAAACTTCAAAGTTTAAATTAAGTGTGATTATATCGAAATATGACCGAAAATTAAACAAACTAATAATAGTGTTCTGCTAGTAATAAGAATTGATAGTAAGTAATTAATGATTGAAATCAAGGAAATAATTTTTAGTCAGTTCAAAATTCAATCACGATTCGGTCAATTTTTATTCCGCGACAGTAAAATAGTTACGAGAATTGGCCTTCTATATATTAATGTGCTATATGTAGTTTAAAAGCCAAGTATGTAATTGATATTATACCAGTTATATATCTAAAGAATATTAAAAAAAGAAATTCTTTATTTTATTTTATGTCAAGAAACAATGACACTATTTATACATTCATCACCGTTAATCACAGTTTACTGTTATGAAGATTTAAAAATAACTATCCCAGAATAGTTAAATTCGATAATTTTCTTTTAAAGTGTTTTAAAAACCCCAAACTGGTAAATACAGAAAGTGATTTTGTAATGGGCCGTAGTGAAGATTCTAACAATAGGTACTACGACAGTGAAACAAAATGGCTATAGTAATTCAGCTTTATAAATATAATAAAGCTGAACTACTATACTATAGCCATTTTGTTTCACTGCAGCACACATATGATTCTTTTTGTGTTTTTTTTAAATACCATATTTCACTTAAATTTATAAGTAATTATTATAACACTGGAAAGCACAAATTTTGTGTGTGCTGGAGATACATATAAGTGTTTCATTCATTCATTCTACGACGACTATTACCCGCGACTTGACTGTCAATTAAAAACGGTTCTATTTTGTAGCTTGCGTGCAGCGTGCGAAACGCTGCCGTTTCAGCGGTTATACACGTAAATATGAAATTAGCTTTGTAAATTTGTGGTTTCTGTTTCCGTATATAGTAATCATAATTTTGAATGTGCGATGTCGTAATGATGCACTATATATGGAAATGGCAATTTTGTTTCGCAAATTATGATTTTAATGTTAATTAGAGCACAGTTAATTATAATATTGACTGAAGTATCACTCGACTTCGACAAGTTCTGTGGTCGAATGGCTAGCTATGTCCACTTTGACTCCGAGGCCTCGGGTTCGATCCCCGAACAAGGCAAATACATGTCTATTTGTCTTGGTCTGGGTGTTTTCTATGTATTATATGTATGTATTTAAAAAAAGAAAGTAGTTAAATATCAATTATCTAGTACCCATTGTACATTGCTTAGCGTCAGACTTAGATGGCAGTGTGTAGTTTGTCCAGGAATATTTTATTTATCACTGTATACAAGTTGGATCCACAAAGTGAGGTTGCTCGAAAGATTAAGGGTCAATTCCTACTAAAAAGTAGCGGCAGACAGCGGCCGACAGATCAAGTCTTCGGAACTGGTCGTTAAAAGGCTCGTACAGACTCGCGGCGCCTCGCTGTCCCTCCTTTGTCTTCATTTCCTTTTTGTCCACGTAGATAAGATTCAAACGGCTGCTGCTCTTTCCGTGGGAATTGACCCTAACCGAAGTTAATATTATGCTAATAGTGACGGGGCAGCCAAGTTTTTTACCTCTAAGAAAATGTAGGAAGAAATCGATAGTTATTCATAAAGGGAGCAATCATTAGTTAATTATGTGAGATATTTTTGACGAATCCACTCGCAGGAATACAACAATCCTACAAAACAAAAAGTAAGGCAGTCGCACGTATCTACTAATGGTAGTGAGTGGGTACCGGCCGGCAGTAATTTGCATGGACTAATTAGTGACGGAAGAAAGAAAAAAGAAACGGAAGAAATTGCTTGTAAATTTGATTTCGCAAAATAACATCTGAATCAATTAACTAAAAACAAAAAAAAAGTTTGTTGTATGAGAGCCCCCCTTAAATATTTGTTTTATTTTTATTAAATGATTTATTTTTAAAGTGAATATATAACTAATATCATGTATTTCAAGCGTCTACCTATTGCCGTTATCAATTGCGAGCAAAAAAGAGCAAAAAATTCACGTTTGTTGTATGGGAGCCCACTTAAATATTGATTTTATTATATTTTTAGTATTTGTTGTTATAGCGGCAACAGAAATACATCATCTGTGAAAATTTCAACTGTCTTACTATCACGGTTCATGAGATACAGAGCCTGGTGATAGAAGGACCGACGGACGGACGGACAGTGGAACCCTTTGGGTACGGAACCCTAAAAAAAATGAAAGAGGCTTTCAAGATTACTAAGTGTTATAATTATATAACTACTACTTCTGTCAATTTTTTTTTTACTATTGTCCACACATTTTTTATATTTTCTCTTTGTTAAAACTTTCCGTGTGTTTTAAGGAAAATACGAAAAAAAAAAATGCCGAATTGGTCGAGCCGTTTTCGAGTTTTGCGCTAAGCAACATTTATTTTTATTTATATAATATAGATAGAAAATTTTATAGAAGTTTTTTCAGAAATCGATCAACATTGTCTTTTACAGCCGCCATAGACAACATAATCTGAAAATCGACAAGTACAGAGGCGAATCAAAAAGCCATTACGGCGGCGGCAGGTGGTTCCAACAGTAGCACGGTACATTAATTTCTTTGTTATTAACCTGAATGGGTTCGCTGTTGAGGTTAGTTTGAAAACACTTGAGGTAATTAATCTTTTAACTGTTCAGGTAATTAAGCTTTGAAATGCCTGTGAATATTAGATTTAAAGAGCTCGATGGCGTCTTTGCGCGTGTCTGTCTATACGAACACGCAAGTTAAGCAACGTCGACCATAGCCTGTCCATGGGTGGATTTGTTTATGGAGCTCCTCCGTGCCCGTTCCCAGCTGTTGTCAATAGATGACAGTCGTTAAGCCAAGTCAGTAGCCTTTAGGTGGCTTGAAAACACTGACATCTACCAACTCGCAGTTAAGCAGTGTGGTGGAATACACTCCATCACCCTGGTCGGTACAGTACGCTAAAAAACCCCGGCACTAATGCAGCATCTTCTTTCGTCTGGTGACCTCACTCACTCATAGGAAAACAACAATCCTCACATTATGGTATTGTTATTTCCCTGCGTTTATTTGTGAGGAAAAGTTATTTCATCTGTGGGGCGCAACATGATCCACAAGAAAGTCGTCCAGAAAGTTCATTTTCAAATAATATATTCAAGCTCATGTGCTGAATAATTTGTCCAGACACTAATCGTCATTAATTTTTGCCTTCTGGATATATATTTTATTTAAAATAAATCAGGTAACAGTTCACTAATTTCTTACCATGCTACACTGGAAAATAAGAAGAATTAATTCTGTCCGTGTGGTTTCCGGCAGACTAGAATAGAATCACTCCGTTTCTTCCCGTGGATGTCGTACAAGGCGACTAAGGGAAATACATTATAAAACATAGATCAGGCCTCCCCAACCCGTTTGGCCAGCGTGGGGAGTGTAGGCCAAATCCTCCTTCTGTCTAGGACGGATAAAAGAGGGTCGTGCTCCTGTAGTGGAGACTAAAATGACCTGATGATGATGTTGATATATATTATTTATTTAGTTGTCTAAGTTTTTTTTATACTACACCGGGTGGCAGACATGAATAAAGCCCGCCTGATGTGAAGCGGTTACCATAGCCATATTAACGCTCACAACATAAAATATTGCTTGCGCGCCGCCACCCCCGCTGCCAACGCAGCATCTCCTTCCTTTCCGGGTGACCGCACTCACGCGCAGGAACTCAACAATCCTGAAGGGAATTGTTATATGGCTGCGGTATTCTGTGATGTGGAGGTACATTCCCCAGCCGGGTAGCTTACAATTACGCTCTCTCCCTCTCTTTTCGCCAGAGATTCGTTTGTCAGTCAGCAGGGTGCACCGCGTGCGGGTGAAGTAGGCATTGGTTCAAAGATGTTGATGAACCAATTACACCCCATATATATTGTATTGTCTGTAATGGAAGCCTCATTAATCCCAAAAGTTGACTGATATCTCAATCTGCGGTCCCAAGGGTCGCTGATAAGACAAAATCTTAACATTAAGTCCGCCTTTTGAACCCTTATTTAGTCAATAAATTTTAAATAACCAAATATGCTCTACCTCTCCTTTCGCCAAAGCCTCTTTTGTACATTACCAGGGTGCACCACGTGCAGGTAAGGTTGGGACGGTGCTACACTACTAACAACCCACATACTTGTTAGGAAAGGTAAATAATATTCGCAATTTGATCTACACTACTTTGCATGCTTTCGCCACCAATTAGTTCATGCAAACTACTTCGAACCAATATAATTAACTAAATAATATTGGTTCGAATCCTCGTCGTAGTCGTTAACCCTTATTCATCCCGGGATACGGGTTTCCCCTCATTCGAAAGAGTTTAGAGCATAATCTACCACGCTGCTCAACTGCGTTAGAAGAAATAAATTTTCCCAAAATCATGAAACTACATGTCAGTTTCATGATTTTGGGAAAATTAATTTCTTTAAAAAAGCGCCAATCATCTAGGCACTAAAAAAAGTACTAAAGTACACTTTGTAAACAAATATTATTTGCATAAACAAAACACGAAGGTAATTCACTGTAATGCTTAAAATTACCTCTAAGTCAACCAAAGGTAGATGGTTATCTTTAGCACTAACGACAATAGCGGCGCAACTCATAATTTCGGAAAAATAAATGTTGTTTTTCGATTGCTATCGATGTTGATGATGATTTCATGGGGTGTTATGTGTGAAATGGAGATTACAACTGTTCGCTGCGAAATTAGTTTCCGAAGTTGTTATTTTCCTTTTTTTAGAAATTACTAATATACATTGATTCTGACGAGCACGGTGGTCAAATGGTTAGCAATGATTACTTTGACTCCGAGGTCACGGGTTCGATCCCCGCACAAGACAAACATTAGTGTGCGTGAACATGTCTATTTGTCTTGGTCTGGGTGTTTCTACTAGTATGTTAGTATCATAAGTATGTATTTACAAAAAAAAAATGTATTTTAAGTACATACATAATTATCAGTTGTCTAGTATCCATAATACAAGCTTTGCGCTTAATTTGGGACTAGATGGCGCTGTGTAAAATGTCTAGAAATATTTACTATTATTATTTTAAACCCATTTAATGCCGCCGTACTCATTTGAGTACAGTATTTTTTTACACACTCTATATAAATAAACATAATTTGAAATAAAGTGTTACTAAGATTCTATAATTACTGCTGAGGGTATATTCATATTTTAAAATAAATAAAAGTGGGTAGTCGTTATTAAAAAAAAAATCAAACAAAAATCAACAATTAGAGATTGGAGAGTGGTGGTAAGGCCCCGATGCTTGGGAAACCGAGCATCAGTCGCCAGGAGCTACTCGACTTAAGAGTGCCTAAGTAGCCTGCTTGCAGGTGAAAGAGGAGTAAGATCTGCAATCAATCTGTTTGAGAGCTCGGTTGGATTACCAAGCGTGCAGTGGCGTCTCTAGCCCAAGTAGCGCCCTGTGCAATCATTACCCAGGCGCCGCCGTCTAGAAGCGCGCGGTTAAAATGAAATGCGCTCGTCGGCGCCTCCTAGACCGCTGCGCCCGTGTGCAACGCACACCTTGCACCTATCCACCTGTAAAGATCCTATCGTGTGGATTCTTTAATTATTGATGAGGGTATTCATATTTTAAAATAAAAATAAAAAAATCAAAAATCAGTAATTGGAGAGTGGTGGTAAGCCCCGATGATGCTTGGGAAACCAAGCGTCAGTCGCCACGAGCTACTCGACTTAAGAGTGCCCAAGTAGTCTGCTTGCAGGTGAAAGGGGAGTAAGACCTGCAATCAATCGGCTTGAGTGCTTGGTTGGATTACCAAGCGTGACGACGGTGCGGGTAAAGGTCCTATCGTCTGGTTGGTTTACTAGACGAGAGAACCGCAATCCTGTGATATAACCAGAAGGTGGGTATTTATTAAGAAATATATGAATTATGAACTTTATTATACGTTTATTAAATTAAATAACTTGCTGTTTAATTAATAAAACAGTAAATAACACACAATGTAACATAATATCAGCAATATATTTTGCCCAAACATGGTTGACCAAGTAAAGCAGTTAACCAACTTTGTTTTAGTCTAAATAGTGGGTACTAAAAGTGCAATTAGCACAAACTCGATCGTTAGCTAAGAGAAGTTCAGGGTACGCTATTTTGGTGACTTATTATTAAGAGGTAGACTAGAGAATAGGGTATTTGTAAGCTGCCCAACTTGGGCAAGTACGTCTACCTCACAGAATGTAAGATTTAAAGACGTCACAGTTATATCAGTTAATTTATTAAGAGGTAGACTAGGGCATAGGGTATTTGTGAGCTTCCCAACTGGGAAAGTACCTCTACCTCACAGAATGTAAGATTTAAAGACGTCTCAGTTATATCATTTAATTTATTAAGAGGTAGACTAGGGCATAGGGTATTTGTAAGCTGCCCAGCTGGGGAAGTACCTCTACCTCACAGAATGTAAGATTTAAAGACGTCACAGTTATATCATTTAAAATATTTCCCGGCTGTATAATAATATGAATTATATGAAAATATGATTGTCACAATAAAGAAAGTTGCTCGATGGCGTCGTTACGCGTGTCACGTCTAATCGAACACGCAAGTTAAGCAACGTCGGCCGTAGCCTACCTATGGATGGGTTTATTTATCTCGAGCTCCTCCGTGCTTCGGAGGGCACGTTAAGCCGTCGGTCCCGGCTGTTGTCATTAGATGACAGTCGTTAAGCCAAGTTAGTGGTCTTTAGGCGGCTAGACTAATACTGGCCTCCGCCAACCCGCGGTTGAGCAGCGTGGTGGAGTATGCTCTAAACCCACCGAACACAAAAAACACTAGAATTAGTAAGTGGGCGTTACCCGCGTAGGTCAATATACTCCAATTTGGCATATCTCGATCGTCGCATATCTCAGTCGTCATTTGTCACAGCCGCGGAAACAATCATAGCAAAAAAACAAAAAAAAAATATAAAAATGCCTTCTTGTGCCATAATATCGTGTAAGAATAATAGTAGCAAAAATAATGTGTCTAATGGTGGCATTTCATACCATCGGTAAGTAATATTTCTCATTATTTTTATTATTTAATAGAATTTAAACATATTCATTAAAATGCACAAATGCGAACAAACTAAAGTAACCCTTATGTATTTATTTTTAAAGTCAAATTTCTAACGCACTCCACTTCGCTTGTTTAGAACATTCTAGCGTTAATCGATTAGTGATGTGACTCATGTATCGTCAGTATTTATTTACTTGATTATTAGTATAATTTTATAATTGTGAAAACAATATTATATCATATGAACATAGTATAATTGTAAGAAATGTTAAATATAGGCAGGCATGGTAGGGACCGATATTGAACTGACTGAGTTTCTTTCGGCGTTTCTTCTCATCTCATCAGTAGTTGTTCCGAAACGCTAGTAGTTTGTAGCTTTGACATAATATAAATAAAATATAACTCGAATTCGAATTACTGCACACTATTAACTACTTCCGATAATATCCATAAGAGCTTTGATTACTTGCTATTCTGCATAGATAAGAGCGTTGGGGGTAAATAATTGTTATTACAATTATTTACACCCAACGCTCTTATCTATGCAGAATAAACGCCGCGCTTGGAAAAATCTCCTTACGTAACACAGCATCTCCTTCCTTTCTGGTGACCTCACTCACTCGCAGGAACACAACAGCCCTCGAGGGAACCGTTATTTGGCTGCGGTATTCTGTGAGGTGGAGGTACATTCCCCAGTCGGGTAGCTTACAATTACGCTCCCTACCTCTCTTTTCGCCAGAGCTTCGTTTGTCAGTCAGCAGGGTGCACCGCGTGCAGGTGAAGTTGGCTTTGGTTCAAAGATGTTGATGAACCCTTACACCCCAAATTATTATTATATTAGTGTGAAGTATTACCTTTAAACATCATAATTAATAAGTTTGTTTAAACAATCATTTTTGGGACAAGCTTCTACGACAGCTTTTACGTTTATCATGCATTGTCATCCAAACTAAACGTGTACTACAAAATTTCAGCTCAATCCGTGAAGATCTGTCTCAAAATTGAGTTGCAAGATTCCACCCGAACAAACATTGTTACACACTGACATACATATAGACATATACATACATACATTGTAAGTTGAAGAAAAGATTGTAAAAATATACAATTTTATGGTACCAAAAATTGTAATAGGTAGATATTCATTACTCCGGTAGTAGTATTCGGTGTTACTTGGTGTTCCTCGTTAGTACATCACTATCGAAAATAGTGACATCGACATTCGTGTAGTACAGTCATTCAAATATCGGCCTTAAGTCAAGGATAGAAGTCATAATATTAAAATCAATATGAGTAGCGCCACCTAGCGTCGAGTAGCTATACTGTTTAGAATCTGACATAATAAGAAGTACAGCTATTGCTCACTAGATGCTTGTTCGGGATTCAATTGTTTATGAACCGTGTTATAACTGAATTAGGTTGAATTTGAACTAACTTTTTTTTTGTATATATGTCATTTTTTACAGTATTTTTAGACCAATCACAGCACAAACATGCATGTAGTAACACGTTAATATTTTGCTTTACATGTGTGAGTTTGGCGACAAAGGTTTTCATACTAATAGGTCATCATACGATTTCTAACTGTTTTTTTTTGTTCTGTGTCTAAACCCCTTCGATAGAGGGGAGACCCGTATCCCAATAGTAGGATGATTATGGGTTGGTGCCTAACGAATATTTTTATCTATTTTTGATTCGTTCACCTTCCAGTCCATTCGTTGATTGTCTCTTGTCGTCCTCATTTTCTTTTCCGTCTTGTCAGTTTTATACTCGTACTATTATTATAATATACTAGCGGCCCGGTACTTGCTTCGCTACGTATAAAGTGAAATAATAAAAAAAAATATTGGAACACCAAATTCATTTTTTATTTATTCGAACAAAAAAATATTTTATTAATTGCTAGCTATTTTAAACTTTGTCCAAAACATTTGGATAAACAAAATTTTTTGTTTTTCCAATTTGAGCATGAATAAACAAACGGGTGGGGGTACCGACACTACCGACTCTGGAACAGGCAACATAAAGTCGAAGCACGTCCAAAATGAAATGACCGCATGAATGACAACATTCCTGTACTGTCAACACTGAAAAAAGTTTCAATTTGACTGCAAAATCCCCATTAACAAAATGTTCCGCCATTTATTGAATTAAATTGTTACAAAAATTGTGATAAATGAAGAACCGCTCCACCGATTTTGTGCAAACTTCACTTAAACCATCTATTAAATAGTCCGAATAAACCCTAAACATTTGGTTTGGATACGTGAGCCCGTTCTTGAGTTATAAAATTACAACGAAAAGTGGCATTGATTTTTATATATATAGATATATATTGACGAGCTCGGTGGCGTAGCGGTCAATGACGCGGCTTCGACACCAATGCTCGTGGGTTCGATTCCCACATAGGACAAACATTTGTGTGCATGAACATGTCTGTTTGTCTTAGTCTGGGTGTTTTCTATGTATCATAAGTATGTATTTACAAAAAAATAAAAAATTACGTATGTTTATCAGTTGTCTAGTACCCATAACACAAGCTTCGCTTACTTTGGGGCTAGATGGCGCTGTGTAATTTGTCTGATAATATTTATTTATTATATTTATAGTTCTTTGTTGGTGGCCACTTGCGAAGTTGCCCACTAAAGAGTTCGCAACAATTTCCTTGAGGATTGTTTTGTTCTTGCAAGTGGGTGAGGTCACCAGAAGGAAGTAGTTGCTGCGTTGGTAGCGGTTGGTAACGGCGCGAGTGCGTATTTTGCGAACGTTCATGTGCCTGCGGTAACCGCTTTACAGCGTAGGTAGGCAGGTCGTAGGCTTGTATGCCAAAAGTATCTCTATCTCTTTCACTCTCTCTGTCTCTCAGTCGTTTCCTCACGTCTGAGGATTGTCGTCAGTGTTAGGGTTACATCTGGAGTAGATGTTCACCGGTTCCTGACTATCGTGTTCCTTATGAGCATGTAGGATTTGGAGAACTACGATCCTTTCGCTTGATCGATCAATCTTGTTGGTGAATAAAAAGTATATTTCTATCAATATCGGTTTCGATTTGACGGATGCCAAATTGACAAGTATAAATAATAAATAAATAAATATTGTCAGAAAAATTACACAGCGCCATCTAGCCCCAAAGTAAGAAAAACCTCAAATCGAGTTGTATAATATTCGCAACGGATTCTAGCAGTTTGATGACATATGCTTCACAAAACTTATTCTGGGTGATATTTTTATTCCTATTAAACTTTAAATAGTTGTAATTTAAAAATAACAAAATGTCTGTTGGATCTATTCTGCATAACAACATCCAATCGGTCTTTCGTGTACTTTCCACAGAAACTATATATATATATATATATATATATATATATATATATATATATATATATATATATATATATATATATTATACTACTTTGGGTGGCAGACAAGCATACGGCCCGCCTGATGTGAAGCGGTTACCGTAGCCATATTAACGCTCGCAACATAAAATATCGCTCGCGCGCCGCCACCCACGCTGCCAACGCAGCAACGCCTTCCTTTCTTTCTGGTAACCTCACTCACTCGCAGGAACACAACAACCCTCAAGGGAATTGTTATTTGGCTGCGGTATTCTGTGAGGTGGAGGTACATTCCCCAGTCGGGTAGCTTACAATTACGCTTCCTACCTCTCTTTTCGCCAGAGCTTCGTTTGTAAGTCAGCAGGGTGCACCGCGTGCAGGTGAAGTTGGCTTTGGCTCAAAGATTATGATGAACCTCTTACACCCCAAAATATACTTATACCTATATACTTGGTCCACGATTCTTTCCTTGTGATTTAACGATCGACGAGATGATATAACGTGACGACGACGATAGCAACATGCCTTTGTTTATTTCTAGGTACTATATCAAATAGAATGTCCTCTTAAGTATTGTACTTGTCACAATATCTTTCTTGAAGTTTGGTCGTTATGATTTTAATGTCTTTTGATATAAAGTAAGTAACATTGAGCGAGAAATAGACCAGAGGGCTGGCCTATTTCTCGCTCAGGGAATAAGCATTGCCATCCAGCGTGGCAATGCTGCTAGCCTTCTGGCCACGTTACCCTTTGATGGCGATGCGGAAGAATTTTTTGATGCTATTTAGATATTATATTTTATTAATTTTAATTAGTTTTTGTTATTTCCGTTTCTTTTTTTGTTTGTATATATAGTTAGTCATATTTAGTATGTGATTTATTCTTTATTGGTTTATACGTACAATCTAATGTTTACACATAAAAATATACTTATTCATCTATTTAAACAATAATTACACTTAAGAATCTATTAACTAATCGTTGTCCTGCACATAGTATTTATTTTAATTGTATATTTTATATAAAAAATTATCTCTAATTTCTTTAAAAAAAAAAAAAGTAACATTGTAATAAACAGCCACTGAAGTGGCAACAAGCATACGGCCCTCCTGATGGAAAGCAGTTACTGTGGCCTATGAACGCCTGTGACATGAGGGGCTTCACATGCGCGTTGCCGACCCTGTAAAGATCTCTTATGTACTGTATACATGGAGCTCAGCTGCGGGTTGGCGGACGCCAGTGTATTCAAGCCTGTCGTATTCAAGCCAGTGTATTACACGTGACTGTCTTGGCTTAACGATTTTCGTCTAAAGACAACAACCGGGACCGACGGCTTAACGTGCCTTCCGAAGCACGAAGGAGCTCGAGCTTAATAAATCCATCAATAGACAGGCTATGGTCGACGTTGCTTAACTTGCGTGATCGATTAGACTGACACGCGCAACGACTCCATCGATCAACAATCTTTATTATGACAATCATATTTTCATGGAAATTTAATAAACGATAGAAAAGCTTGATAAAGTAATCACAAAGGAATGCAGAGAATAATTCACTTAAGCCTTGTTTTTCAAGCAATCGTAAAAACATCAAGTTAATGCCATAAAAATATAGGATCTAAGAAATAAAACTGATCTGAAGATTTGATGAAATACAACGGAATAATAAAGATCTTTTATTCTGGTAATAAAAATTATAACCGACAAGTTTTTGCGTGAAGACATTGAGGTAAAATTCTTTTTAACTTCTTGTATTAGGGACAAAAAGTTTTGTAAGCGGTAAATTTTACGGTGAAATACGCTGCCCAGCGATGAATTTCCTGCTCCACATGTATACGATATTGGGTCCGTCATAAAACTTTAACACACGTTTTAACGTAGTATAAAAAAAAAAACAAAAGAAAACGATTCCATATATTACGTGATATTACTCTACAATCGCACGCAGCACTAAAAAGTTAAAAAAATCTTCATGGACCCCTCTATCTGAACTGAATTTCATGATATGAAAAAAAATAGATACCAATCTGGAAGTATACTCTTTCAATTTTGTTTTTTCAAATCGGTTTATAAATGACGGAGTTATGAAGTAACACACCGTACGTAGTATCAATATTAAATTTGATATTTTTCATTATAAATAAGAAATAATGCATCGAAAAAAATAAATAAAATATATTTTGCAATGTGTACATCAAGCCCTTTCATATGATACCCCATTTGAACTAGTAGTTTCAATTTGAAATTTCGACACCCTATAAAAAATATAGACCCCCTATTTTTTAAGATCTATTTACAAATGTATAGTTTTGAGATTTATTCCTGTACTTGTAGTCTATAACGATGTTACTTGCCAAATTTCATAGTTCTAGGTCAACGGGAGGTACCCTATAGGTTTTGATTCCCTTGAGAATTCGAAATATGCGTTTTTTGCTGAATAAACGGCCGTAACTTTTTTTTACGTAAACTTAGCAGTTTGATTTTTTTACAACTTCATGGGACGGTAGACCTGAGTATACAGTTCAAATTTCAGCTTGATACCTCCACGCATTCTCGAGATAGAAATTCTTGACAGACAGACAGACAGACAGACAGACAGACAGACAGACAGACGGACAACAAAGTGATCTTATAAGGGTTCCGTTTTTCCTTTTGAGGTACGGAACCCTAAAAATACAGCCGAATTGAGAACCTCCTCCTTTTTTGGAGTCGGTTAAAAAGGAATGTGAAGAGTATAGCATATTAGATAGAGACGACATGAAATACTTGTGATTTCGTCAATGTCCTGGGGAACATCAGGTTGCAGCTGGTTGTCACATGACCTATCCCAAAAAAAAAAAAAAGAAAAAACATCAAAGTATTTCAACACTGAATGGATTTAAAGAAATCTCACACCGGCGTTGCCTCGGCCGATTTCATCTACATTTTCTTACATCAAACTTCACAAAGGGGCCTCTACGCGTAGGATCCATATTCCTGCGCACGCCTACCAAATGACCGGGTTTATCACGCAATTTTAATAAATTATTTTAATAGAGATAAATCGAAAATAATGAATATAATAAGTTAGAATTTTATTGTATTGAAGAGTCTGGCGGTCGAATGGCTAGCAATGGCTACTTTGAATCCGAGGTCGCGGGATCGATCCCCGCACAAGACAAACATTTGTGTGCATGAACATGTCTGTTTGTCTTGGTCTGGGTGTTTTCTGTGTATTATAAGTATGTATTTACATTAAAAATGTATTTATGTACATTTATCAGTTGTCTAGTACCCATAGCACAAGCTTGGCGGTTAATTTGTGACTAGTTCGCGGTGTGCAAATTGTCCAGAAATATTTTTTTATTTATTTTTATTATTTGAAACAATTATTGTTCAAGCAACGTAATTAAATAATTATTCTTCAATTAATTGAATTAATAAATGATATTAATTAAATTTAAAACCTTTTAGGGCTTTCAGTTTTAAGAAGGTTATCCCATCAAAAACATAAATGTGAATTGAGAGCCAAGTTCAATGGTCAGCCCTGAAATTTATTTATATCAACTTAAAATATCATTTCTACTTAAAACTTAGAACAACATATTGAAGCCTAAGGTCTTACTTGGTTCTCATGTACGAGTGTAGTCTGTTTGCAATGTTTTTTTTTTCTAACTTCACTTCCATTTAACTTTCAGGATTTAAAAGTTAGGTCCTATTTCTTAATAGAACTTCTTATCTCGTTGCCGTCCGCATTTTCTGAATACCGTTTTTCTTGAATGAGTTTTTCCCTCTGACTGATTCTGAGTGAATATAAAATGAAAAGTATGTTAGCTTTTATTAGCTTTGACTGTAAGTTCACAACATCGGAAGTAAATTCAAACTTTTTATTAAGTTATCATAGGCGTATAATTAGTTTAATGTTTTCATTATCTTTTTAAACAAGCATTTTTTACACACTGTAACCCACGTAGAGTGTACAACGTACCCTATACCTAACAGCTAGTGCTCCCCGTGTGCCAACCTTCCGGTTATATCACGGGGATGCGAGTCTCCCGTCCAGTAAACCAACCAGACGAGAGGACCTTTACCTGCTCCGCTCTTGCGCTCGGTAAACCAACCGAGCACGTAAGCGGAACAGTAGCAGGTCTTACTCCGCTTTCACCTGCATGCAGGCTACTTGCGTACTCTTAAGTCGAGTATCTCGTGGCGAACCGACGCTCGGCGAACCAAGCATCGGGGCCCTACTACCACTCCCCAATCTCCATGATGGGTACCGGAGCTGTATGGCTCGCTGACTTCCCGGCGCGCAAGTACAAGTACAAGCGCGTCTAGTGTTTCTGCACCCACACTGGGGCGCCAGTTAGCTGGCTCTCTGATTTCCTTGACAGGTACCGGAGCTGTATAAGGCACGCTCACTGCCCGGCATCCTTCAAAGAAGAAATCCCTACCCTTGGTCAAAGAAGAAATGCCTACCCCTGGTCAAAGAAGAAATGCCTACCCCTGGTTCAAAGAAGAAATGTCCACGTAGAGTGAACAGAATATCCGGCATTTCCAATAAACAGATCGTCTGATGATGCCTCGCGAAGAGGTGAAACACGTGTCGCAGAGACGACCAAAGCAGCCACAGCAGTTGCATGCATCTATATCAGCCATTCTCTAAGTGTGTTCCGTTGAACCCTAGGGTTCCGCGATACCCCTGTAGGGGTTCCGCAAGAATTTAGAAAAATAAATCAAACCACCTCTCTCTGGTCGAACGTTTTATTGTAGGGTTCCGTCAAGTCATCTCTCTTTCCAAAAGGGTTCCGTCACTAAAAAAGTTTGAGAACCACTGATCTATATTATATATATGTCGCAGCCAATTCGTAGAACCCGCCGCATTACATAACGGCTACCTGTTTTATAAAATGGCCAAGCCATTATTTCAAACCGCCTTTTTATCATATTAGTGAATTGTCACCAGATATGCGGCCAGCTATCTGGTGTCAATTTACTTGGGTATCCACCAAGTTCGTGGAACCTCGCATTTCTAATTAATCACAAGACAAACCTAACCAAAAGACTATATAAAGACAATCCGCCTTAAGTTAGCTGTTATGTAATGCGGCGGGTTATATATAGAGAGATATATATACAGAGACGACCAAAGCAGAGTCTGTCTCTTTATTTATATCTATCTATAAATATCCGTGTAAATGTTAAATTTTCTATCTGTCTATGTATATTGAACAATGACGCAGTGGATACACATACATTCCATTTCATTCATAGATATCCGAAGATAGTGTTTGAAACACAAAAGCCCCACATTTCTAGAAAACAATTAACGGTCAATTGACAATGATCAATACTAAACTTACCATTCTTGTGTCCATAATACCCAGTCCCTGAAGACGACCCGCTGCCAGTCGACGACCCCTGCTGAGGACGGCCTTCCTCATCAACTTCCAGGGGTAGCTGGTTTGGCTCCATGGCTAACGCTGGCGACGCCACACTGCACTTTGTCACTTCACTTTGACATCACTTCACTTGGCACTTTCCCTTTACACCTGCACTATGGTACCTGGAAAGAGAAAACAGCGTTTTACAATATAATACTTTTTGCTCCATAGAAAACTACAATTATAAAGAGGAAAAATTTGTATTTTTGTATGTGTGTAGTTTGTATTGAATAAACTCAAAAACTACTCTGCCGATTTCAAAAATTCTTTCACCATTGGAAAGCTACATTCACCCTGAGTAACATATATTTATTTAGGCTATATTTATTGCTAAATAAAAGGTAAAAATATTAAAAAAATCTTATGTCCACCCGAGAGAAGCCGGGACGGGCCGCTAGTAGAAAATAAGTTTATGCAGGCAATGGCATCATCAGGCGATCTGTAGATGTTGATGATTAAGTCATTCAGTCAGATCGCCTGATGATGCCTCGCGTAGAGGCGAAACACGTGTCGAAGAGACACAAAGCAGCCACAGCAGTTGCAAGTTTCTTCGGTTACCGCTATTGACGATTCACCGAGACGTCCACAGCAGCTGGAGCAGAGACGACAAAAGCAACTACAGCAGTCGTATGCATCTACTAACGGAGGGTGTGTGCCGGCCGGCAGTAATTTACATGTACTAATTGGTGGCGGAAGCAGGCAAAGTAGTGTAGATCAAATTGAAAAAAAAAACAAACTTTACTTCCGAATTCTTCGAATCAATTAACTATCTAATAAGTTTATGATCCGTCCGCATAGAATTCTCCACCAGTTAAAACTTTGAGAAAAGTAGATTGTCGAATGAGACTGACAATAAATACATACATGAACAAAAAACCGCTTCACATTACCTACGTTTTTTTACAAATTGAGTAATGTAACTTGCCAGACCTCTTGTGTATTTATGAGAATTTCAGGCACACATTAGCTTTCAGTTTTGAATAAAATAACATGTAATATTACAATAACAAATTATGTTTAATTTAACTTTGCAACTTAACATACTCGTATTTGAAGTTTGGACGTAAAATAAACTTTTTTCTTTAACCTCATTCTAGTAGACTTCGAAAGGGGTTGAGCATAGATTTAAAAAATGTTAGATACAGCCAACGTGTTTGTGTTAGTTTGTTTAAATGCGGCGATGGAAAGTTTGTTCGCTGGGAAATCTTAAAGTCCCAGAACTTAGCGTCTCCAGTCCAGGAAATATTTAACTGCTCCAAAATTTTCTGGGAGTATCCGTAGCTTGCTTACATGTTAAGATGATAAGTTTTGTCCCCGAACCGGTTGGTTTACATGCGAGGATAAAATCTTTTCATGGTTGGTTTACGGAGTGAAACATTATACAACTTTAATGGATTGATTGAAATTGTGATATTTGTTCATGAACATGTCTATTTGTCGTGGTCTGGGTGTTTTCTATTTATTCCAAGTATATATTTACAAAAAAAAAAAAAAAATTGGGACTAGATGGCGCTGTGTCTGTTCAGAAATATTTATTTATATATAATACCATATTGTTTGGAATGTCGTTTGTTGTTTTCCACCCGCTATATATTGAGTACGTCAGCACTGACGTTTTCTTTTGTGAGAGGCTTCTATCTGTTTAGATATGCCAGCCCCGTCGTACCCTAATCCAAGAGACTCAGCGATGCGGAAACTAGCTCAAAAATCATTCTTGCCCGCGCTGATGTTGAACATTAACGATGGTCGGATTGGCCCCATCAATAATGGCTAATCCTACATCAGAGCACTAACTTTAGTATATGACATGCTGTCGTAAAGGTTAAAGTTGTGATGTGAGCTCGGTGGTCGAATGGTTAGCAATGGCCACTTTGACTCCGAGGTCGCAGGTTCGATTCCCGCTCAAGACAAACATTTGTGTGCATGAACATGTCTGTTTGTCTTGGTCTGGATGTTTTCTATGACAGTATGTACAAAACAAAAAATATTTAAGTACATTTATCAGTTGTCTAGTACCCATAACACAAGCTTTGTGCTTAATTTGGGACTAGATGGCGCTGTGTAAATTGTCCAGAAATATTTATATTTATTTATTTATTTACTTATCGAAATATTTAAAAAAAAATGGAGTGTGGCTGTGTCATGGACACGACCGTGTGTTGTACGTGAACATGTTATATGCACTAAAATTATCTCAAAATGGCAGCGCTTCTCCCTCCTCCGCACGCGATGTTCTCATAGTTCATCATAGTCTTTACTTAGTGTAATAAATTCTTTGATCCGTCTTCTATCCAGTGGTGTGATTAAACTTTGAATGTAGATGATAGATTTGTAGCTGCAACTTATACTGTATCCTCCGATTTTATTATCATTTTTTTGTTCCGTACCAAAAGGATAAAAAGGAGGGTTCCTTTTTATGACAGACGGACGGACGGACGGACGGACAGCGAGGCCTTAGTAATAACCCTATTACTAAGGCCTCGCTGTCCGTCCGTCCGTCCGTCCGTCCGTCTACCGTCTACCGTCTACCGTCCGTCCGTCCGTCCGTACGTCCGTCCGTCCGTCCGTACTTCCGTCTGTCATCAGGCTGTATCTCATGAACCGTGATAGTTAGACACTTTAAATTTTCGCAGATGATGTATTTCTGTTGCCGCTATAACAACAAATACTAAAAAATAGGATAAAACAAATATTTATAGATAATGGTACGGAACCCTTCGTGCGCGAGTTCGACTCGCACTTGGCCGGTTTTATTCTAATTGCCTTCCTATGGAAGCAATTTATAGGACGTATTCACGTCAGAAATAGTTTTTAAATACTCTGACTTAAAGTCGACTAGAGTAACCAAAATGGTTAATCTAGTCGATTCTAAATCCGAGTTATATAGAAGCTTAGCTGTTAAATGCTGGCCAGAAATAAAGTGCTCCAAACGCTTCCATTCACTAACTACATAAAAGCAAAAGTCGCACTCGTTGACACGTATTCTGAATTCGAATTTGGAACATGGCAACTCGAACGTTTCCAATGTTAATTTATTGTCAACGTTCGATTTAGGAACTAGTAACTGTACATGGGTTTACTCGTTTTTTTAACAATTGTTCGTTTAACGATTTTTCAAATTTGTGTTTTTGCTGATCTTTGAACATTAAATTTAGCCTATGGGGTCATCACGCATCAGCATCCTTAAGGTCAAAGTTAATCGTGCCTGCATGTGTTTTACCTATCTACGCGAATGTGTGTAATTATAATGTATGTACCACTTTAATTTACTATATTGTAATTTTCTTCGATGTAAAATAAGAATTTTATAAACAAAATAACAATTTAAATCATTTGAAAAGGAGCATAATATTTCGCAGACGATATTTTTATGCGTAGACATTGATATACAAAATGCGTAGAGTAAGAAGTACGTCATTTTCTTATGGCAAGGACTTCCATTATATGAATTCTAAAACGAACCAACAGAACAACTTCCCTCAGCGATATTTCCGAACAATTACGACATGGGCGTCTTCAAGAACAGACTATATTTCACTTAAAAAGCTGGCAACGGATCGGCGACCCCTTGGTGTTGCTGATCTCTATGGGCGGTGGTGATTGTTTCCATCAGATGACCCACATGCTCGTTGCCTCCCCCCCCCCCTCTAATATAAAATAAAATCGGCCAAGTGCGAGTCGGACTCGCGCACGAAGGGTTCCGTACTATTATCTATAAAAACGACAAAAAAATCACGTTTGTTGTATGGGAGCTATCTTAAATATTTGTTTTATTTTTATTTAATTATTTATTTTTAAAGTGAATATATAACTAAGTATTATGTGAGTATTTCAAGCGTCTATCTATTACCATTATCAATTGCGGGCAAAAACGAGCAAAAAAAATCACGTTTTTTGTATGGGAGCCCCCTAAAATATTTATTTTATTCTATTTTTTAGTAATTGTTATTATAGCGGCAACAGAAATACATCATCTGTGAAAATTTCAACTGTCTAACTATCACGGTTTATGAGAAATAGCCTGGTGACGGACGGACGGACGGACGGACGGACAGTGGAGCCTTGGTAATAGGGTTCCTTTGTACCATTTGGGTACGGAACCCTAAAAACCGCAAACATCATAGAGCAGACAAGAAAACAACAAAATTGTTCGTTATTTATGACAAACAATTACAACAAACCTACACTTTTACAGATGATGAATAATACTAGTTTAGATTCCAATTGAACTGTGAATTCAAAATATGTTTTTGATGGCGCGTTCTATATTCAAATTTGTATCTTGTTCGCATATCATAAAACTGTCTTCTTAATAAAGCTGTGATCGTGGATTATTTTTTGTACATTCCAAAAAAAAAATATTTTTTTTTTTTATGTGAGAGGGGGGCAAACGAGCATGTGGGTCACCTGGTGGAAAGCAATCACCACCGCCCATGTAGACCAGCTACACCAAGGGGTCGCCGATCCGTTGCCAGCCTTTTAAGGAAAATGAAAACTCTGTTCTTGAAGGCACCCATGTCGTAGTTGTTCGGAAATACCGCTGAGGGAAGTTGATTCCACAGTTTCACAGTTCGTATAAATATATATAAAAGTCTTAAGCACACCTCGGCCACTCATACAAAAGTTGCGTCGTTTACTACTACATAAACAATGACGTCTGTGCAGAGCGTGAATGAGCGTGTGTGCGTGCGGCGCCATACTAACTACGAGTATTCCTGATTTGTCTCAGAGGGGAGGTGAGGTCGATGCGAGAGAGCGGCAGGGAGTGGCCATACTGTACGTAGTACTATTACTTATACTGTGGTCGTATTAAATCAATAACAAAAATAAGTTAAATCAGAGTAAAAAATAAGTTTAAATCATTATGTAATTCATTGACGAGCTCGGTATTCGACCACCGAGCCCTTCAATGAATTATATAATGATTTTAATTGTACGCGGTGCACCCTGCTGACTGACAAACGAAGCTCTGGCGAAAAGAGAGGTAGGGAGCATAAGCTACCCGACTGGGGAATGTACCTCCACCTGACAGAATACCGCAGCCAAATAACAATTCCCTTGAGGGTTGTTGTGTTCCTGCGAATGAGTGAGGTCACCAGAAAGAAAGGAAGGAGATATGGCGTTGGCAGCGGGGGTGGCGGCGCGCGAGCAATATTTTATGTTGCAAGAGTTAATATGGCTACGGTAGCCGCTTCATATCAGGCGGGCCGTATGCTTGTCTGCCACCCGACGTAGTATGAAAAAAAAAAGAAATATAAAGAATGGTAGGTAGATGAAGAGATCCCCGAAACGTCAGCACATAGACAAATATTTCAAAATTCGAACACACATTATAAAAACTTACCTTTTTAAAAACACAAAATATATCAGCAAAGCTGTTCTCGTAATAATCACAAAATAGCAAGGCGAATTAATTCAAATTTTGATGTTCCACATTCGAATTCAAAATACACATATACGAGCGTATCTACGAGACTAAACACGTTCTACAAGCGTTCCACATTCAAATTAGGAACGTTCCAAATGAACGGTTGTTTTCGCGGGCGCGTGCAGTAAACTGGTGATGCGCTCAGTTCCGCGCGACGCCACTATTTTTACAGATGTTCGGATTGTAGCGCGGGAGATGGGACATTAAATTCTAAATTTAAACGATTACAGATTTTTGAATGAATGCCGGTTTGTTAGATAATAATTTTTGAGACAATATTATGTTTTGTCTCATAAACATAATCCCCTAAATGTTCTAGAAGTAAATTATTTCTTATATCACAAAAAAATACATTACATTTTTTCCTTCAGCATATTTTGAATTAATACGGCATCTTCTCTTAATTCAAGGGATTTAGAGCGCACTAAACAACGCTGTTCAACTGCGAGTTGACGTAGACCAGTGTTTTTAAGTTGTCCAAAGGCCAATGACTTTGTTTAATGACTGTCATCTAATGAGGACAGCTGGGAGCCATAGCTTAACATGCTCTTCGACAAAATTTAAACTCTTCAGTATTACCTACTACCAATAATGGTTCGATTCCCGCACAAGACAAATATTTGTGTGCATGAACATGCTTGTTTGTCTTGGTATGGGTATTTTCTATGTATTATTATTATATGTAGGTACCTACCTATGTATGAAAAAATGTATTTAAACATTATATCAGTTATCTAGTAAGCTATAATACAAGCTTAGCTTAGTTTGGGACTAGATGGTCGTGTATAAATTTGAGCAGGAATAAAAAAATATATTAGCATCATTTTTTTATTTCTGGACAAATTTACACATATTTCTATAAATATGACATACTCATACTAAATAGCATCAGAAAACGGTTCCAGCTGTTGCATAAAAGAGATAGCAAGTTTATTAAATATAATGATGATAAGGATGGTGATAGATTAAATAGCTGATTTGATAAGGATGGTGATAGTCTATGCAACTATCACCATCCTTATCAAATCAGCTATTTAATAAACTTGCTATCTCTTTTCCTCGTCGCACGCCAAATGGTGCCATTTTTTTTTTTGCAAAAACGTCAATTTACTTAAAGTACGTGTTGAAATCAAATATTATAAAAATGTTTTTAGGGTTATTGGCCTAAAAATAATAAGCCTCAAAATATTTATACTTAAACTATAATGCTAACCAACAGTGGAGCTTCGGTTCACATTAGTTATTTTCTTTTATATGAGAGAAAGCATGTGGGTCTCCTGATGGAAAGCGCAATCACCACCACCCATGGCGATCAGCAACACCAAGGGGTCGCCGATCCGTCGCAAGCCCATACTCCTGCCTTTCTTTCTCTGGTGACCTCACTCACTCGCAGAAACCCAACAACCCTCAATTGTTATTTGGTTGCGGTAGTTTGTGAGGTGGATGTACTTCCCCAGTCGGGCAGCTTAATAAATACGCTACGCCCTACCTCACTTTTCGCCAGAGAGACTCGTTTGTCAGTCAGCAGTGTGCACCACGTGCAGGTGAGGTTGACTTTGGTTCAAATATGTTGGAGAACAACTTACACCCTAAATCATCTTCGTCTCATTTTGTTGAGACTCCGCGATCCTTACTAGGCTCAAGCTGCTTTGACACGTTCAAAATACGCTTAGTTAAATAAGTAGGTTTGATTTAAGTTGAATGTGAACTAAATTGACGCGCTTTGATTACTGGTTTACACGATCAAAGCGTCAAATACGTACACAGAGAAAGCATAGACAAATTGATAGTTAACATCTCATTCACACATCATCATTTAAGGAAATAGAAGCAAATTGACACCGTCTTTTGTTTCGCGTCACGTACTGAGTACACGTTCGCGTCACCTACCGCGTAAGCTGAAGCCAATGAGGGTCTTTTGGCAGCACTGTAGCGTAGGGTCCAATCATCTGTCAATATAGAGCATCTTGTCAAATGTCCTGTTGACTTTTTGTGTTGTCTTGTCGTCTTAAAGTGTCACTGTCAAAAAATTCAGTACATTTTGACAATCTGGACCCGACGCCTACCTAGCGACATATAATGTCCGAAAAAATATCAAACATCCCCCCATTCCCATCGAATATTTTAATCTCTAAAGTCTTAGATTTAAGTTTTTAACAAACATTTTTAGCTTTATCGGTAAACCTTCAGGGTTTCTGCCAGCTAAGTTAAACAGAATTGCCACTAATCTATTCAGGAGTTTGATTTTTCCAATTAATAAATCTGGTGGGAATCAGCTTCAGCTTCGGCGGTAGGTGCCCTGGTTATTTCTATGGATAGCGCAATAATTCGCGAAACAGTATTATGACAGCACGATATCCTTTTCTTCTTCTTTTTAATTAAATGGCTCCATCGTTTTTGTTCGACGATGATTTTGCCGAGTTTGAATGTCGAAGTAGAGAAAGACACAATAAATTAGTGTGACTATTGAACGGTACCAAATAGATGAGTGACATAAAACAAACACAACACAAACATTAAGTTACCATAGACAGCGCTATATAAAATCTGTTATATTACCTCTTATTAAAATGTTTGCCACACCTGGCAGGTGACATATAACGTCGTAAATACTCTAATGAATACTCGAGTGTCTATGGTCAAAATGATTTTGTTAAAGAAAACTTTTGGCGCGAACTTGATGAGCGTGGTTGTGATTCTAAACAAATTTTCATAATTTTATTCATAATAGAGATGAGAAAAAGAAGGGAAAGTGCACAAAATTTGTAGAATCTTTGATTAAAAGTGTTTAGATCGGTGCTATCAAGACATTCCAAGAAGTCGTGCAAAGCAGCAGAAACAACTATCGGCTTTACTATCTGTTGACTTATTACAAGTTTACACCACACATGTTTATTTTATATTTTGCTGATGCGGCGACTCCGCGCGCACGCGTCATATTTGATTGCTATAAAAGTAAATATTCTCACTAATATCGGATGATATCGGTGAGTGCTATCGTAACATTGAACCAATTTTACGATAGCACTCACATTGGAGAAAGGAATTGCCAGTATCTGACTTGTAATCATCTTAACTAAGAACATAAAAAAAAAAAAAACATTATATTTACTTCAACTTTTCGTGATCATTCCTTTCTGCACTCCACATCAAGCAAGCAAACAAGTAACTAGTCAACGTAAGGGAAACCACCCTTACAACAAGTAATGCAAGGAATAAGAAGATTCTTGACGATATTTTTCGGCATGTCTCTGAAGCCAGGAATAAGATAAAGAAATAATACAAATACGGGCTCTAAAGATTCCAGAGCCGTAAAGCTAATTGATAAATAAAAAAAACTTTAGCCTGTCAATGTGGCTTGTCAAAAACGATCGAAATTCTATTTTTAAATAAAAAAAACGCACGTACGCACATCGTTTTTTAAGAAATCTTTTGAAATAAATAAAAGCAATACGTTTTACCTCGTTTCACAGTTAATATTTGGAAAATATGAGACAGTTCGTCGAAGCAATAAATAAAATTTATTGAATTTATGTAAACCTTCAATGAAGCGATGCCATAAAAAATATATAACTAGCGAATGATTTATTGAAAGATCTACATTCCACCGGACGCTTTGAATATAAAGTTTTTTGGCGAAGAAATGTTTTGATTTATTCATATTTACATAATCTATATACATATGGCCGTGTGGTTTCCGAAAGACTAGAATAGAATCACTCCGTCTCTTCCCGTGGATGTCGTACAAGGCGACTAAGGGAAATATATTATAAAACATCGATCAGGCCTCCCCAATCCGTCTGGCCAGCGTGGGGAGTGTAGGCCAAATCCTTTTTCTGTCTAGGATGGAAGAGAGAGGGTCGTGCTCCTGTAGTGGAGACTAAAATGACCTGATGTTGATGATGATATATATATACACAAATGAATTTCTATTTCCCTTGTTCATCGCATCACGCGTGAACGGCTGGATCGATTTCGATAATTCGTTTTTTGTTGTATTGGAACTGATTGCCATGAAATTAAGCATACATTATATTAGAAGTTTAGTGTAAATAATAGGATGCATTTTATCCCGCAAAAAGAGCTGTTCACGAGGGATCAATCGCATCGGCAACAGACAAGAGACGTTGATGTCTTGTCAGTTGACGCTGCCATGTTGGCCTACAAGATGCTTCTTCACGCTTCGCTTGAAGGATCCCATATTGTATGAATGAGGAAATACATATGCCGGCAACGCGTTCCACTTTTTAATGGTGCGACATAGATAGGAGTTGCCAAACTTTTTAGTACGCGAAGGAAGAAGTGTTGTTTATGGTTGCCTGTTACTAATTATGAAACTTTATAGGCGTGGTTTATGTCAAAAATAAAATAAATGGTTGGACAAGGTGTAATTAATGACATCAAGCACACCATTTTTAGTCAATTCACAATTCAATCTCGGTTCGGTCAACTTTCATTCTGCGATTGTTAAATAATTACGAGAATTGGTTTTCAGTGCTTGACGAATACCTACAAACTTATGAGCAAAACAATCTCTCGTTTAGTCCGGTAGTTAATAATGACAACAACCCATAATCATCCCACTGCTGGGATACGGGTCTCCCCTCGATCAATGGGGTTTAGAGCATACTACACCACGCTGCTCAACTACGGGTTGGTGGAGGCCAGTCTTTTCAAGCCGCCCAAAGGCGACTTGGCTTAACGACTGTCGTCTAAAGATAACAACCGGGACCGACGGGTTAAAGTGACCTCCGAAGCACGGAGGAGCTCGAAATAAATAAACCCATCCATAGACAAGCTACGGTGGACGGTGCTTAACTTGCATGATCGATTAGACTGATACGCGCAACGACACCATCAGTGAAATAATATTGAAATGAAATTTATTAGTCCATTTTCAAAGGAAATGTCCCGAAGTGGTTGTACTGTCTTATAGGCTAATAAATTCTAGCTAAGAACAATATTACGCACTTATTCCTCAGACAGTTATGATTCTGATGAAATTTGTTTCTCTTTGAAGTAGTTTTACTGTCTAATAAAATTTTATGAAATATTATTTTTAATAAAGTCTTGCGTTGTCGTCAAAGAACTTGACAAGAAGTTATTGCCGCAATTTTTCAAGTAAGATACCTGTCTAGTATATTTTTTTTATACTATGTCGGGTGTCAAACAAGCATACGACCCACCTGATGTGAAGCGGTTACTGTAGCCATATTAACGCTCGCAACATAAAACATTGCTCGCGCGCAGTCATCCCCGCTGCCAACGCAACATCTCCTTGCTTTCAGGTGACCTCACTCATTCGCAGGAACACAACAACCCTCAAGGGAATTGTTTTTGGCTGCTGTATTCTGTGAGGAGGTCTATGTACCTCCACTTCACAGAATACCTCCCATCCCCAGTCGGGTAGCTTACAATTACGCTCCCTACCTCTCTTTTCGCCAGAGCTTCGATTGTCAGTCAGCAAGGTGCACCGCGTGCAGGTGAAGTTGGCTTTGGTTCAAAGGTGAAGGAAGAGGTTCTTGTTTCTCAATCAATTACAACTACATTGTCAAAAATAATAAAAGGGTATTCATAAATCTAGTCCTACTTAATCTATTTCATATTATTTTTTATCAGAATTCCTATAACAGTTATTATATTTTGATTTGTTATGACTCCGATACATCTGATCACAATATCGGCATAATACGAACCATTTTTCCTTTCTTTATGTTTTCTATTGTTATTTTTGTAATCGAATAAATATTTCATGATTGAGCTGTAAGATGTAAGATAAGAAAAAGTAATTTTATTATGCTGCGAAATGCGGGAAATTATATTTTTCAACGTTAAATTGTTTTGTTGATGATTATTTTAAGAAAATTCTGTGATTCTACGAAGATAGTGAAGATGATAATGATTTTTTTAATAGTAATTTCAGCTTTTAAAATGGAAAAAATTACCTTCTCCGCCTAAGTTATATTTTACAAAATATTTACAAGATGGTGAAGATGTTTATGTAATACCAACAGAAATAAATTAATGTATCAAAATAATACCAAATTAGCGCTTTACCAATGAAAAAAATAAAAACAAAGATCAGTCTCTAAAATACAAGTATACAGGGCCCTAAACTATTAATAAAAAAAGTTAAATTTTTTCGCTTAAAATATTAGAATAGTTTCGAGTGTTTGAACACAGAAGCCACTTTTTTGAGCTAGAGAATTGAAAAAAATATTTTAAAGAATTAGTGCTTTACACGAGCGTCCAAGTTTTTCATCATTTGTACTAGTCGTAGGAACCAAAATAACGTATTTTTAGCTATCAACTCCTGGTCTCATTTTGGCAGTTCTCCCGCGTTTTTCTACTGGCATCGACAAAAATTTAAGAGTTATTTTTCTTAATGCTTTTATTAAAGCTAATATCTATCATCTTTCTGCCCAGATGTTAAAAAGAAAACATCTTAGTTATTATAAGTGATGCGTGCATTTCGTTTCTTAGAGATTTTAATTTATTTTTGGATTGAAATAGATATTCTACCCATAACTCATTGCTAATGTATTTAATTCTTAGAGTTTAGCACTACGCCCGCCATTTTGGCCGAGCCGATTCTTGCGATTTGGCGCTTGCCTAGGCCACTAATAGGCGTGTGAACCATTTTTTTTCTCGATTTGTTATTTAAAGACGTCACAATAATATAACTAAAGGTGAAAGAATTACTTCAATAGGCTAAAAACTTCTCGAGATATGTTAACTTGAAGATCACAATTTTGGACTATCCCGAAAACGCTCCATACAAAAGGCATACAGTATTAAGACGTCTCGATACGCTATTTTATATGCATTAAATCAGAAATTTGTACGACAGCTATGTTAAATATTACGTTTATGTAGCTAGTGCCGTAACAAAAGTTATAGTATTTTTTATTGTTTCTACAATGGTAATATTTATTTTTTATAATTTCATACTCTTAAAATGGACTTTAATATATTTATAAATTTTGACATGTTTTCAACTGTACATAAATTTATACAAATAACGTTGCATAAATGGTCAGTGCATCCAAATAGTTTCATCCGCACCTCTGCTAGAGAGTACACTTGGGGACAATATAAACAGCGCATTTGGATAATAGGTAGAGTTAATGCGTGTGCTAATTTATGCATAAACCCATTTCTGAGATACATAGAGCTTGTTAGTGTTATAATGTAGATTGATAAACTGATAGCCTGGTATTTATGTATATATATTTAATTTATAGATGGGTGCGCGATGCGTGATTGTACCTTTTTTTTATAGTCGCTTCATCGCTCCATACGAGGACTTCACTCTAGGACTTTCCTCCCCCATCTAAAATCACTGACTCGTGGCTGAGTGGCCGGCCCACTGCCACTTCACTTTGGGGTGTAAGAGGTTTATCAACATCTTTGAACCAAAGCCAACTTCACCTGCACGTGGTGCACCCTGCTGACTGACAAACGAAGCTCTGGCGAAAAGAGAGGTAGGACAAAAGAGAGGCGTAATTGTAAGCTACCCGACTGGGGAATGTACCTCCACCTCACAGAAGCGGTATTCTGTGAGGTGGAGGTACATTCCCCAGCCAAATAACAATTCCCTTGAGGGTTGTTGTGTTCCTGCGAGTGAGTGAGGTCACCAGAAAGAAGGAGATGCTGCGTTGGCAGCGGGGGTGGCGGCGCGCAAGTGATATAATATATTATGTTGTATGCGTTAATACGGTTACGGTAACCGCTTCACATCAGGCGGGCCGTATGCTTGTCTGCCACCCGACGTAGTAAAAAAAAAACACCAGCCTCGACAACGTTGGTTCTTCGTCGAATTTCTTCGTTCCGGATTCGATCCCTTATAGAAATACCGAGCATAGCTCACTGTGCGACTTTTAATTCATGGACCAGCCTAACGGTCGAGTCTAAATTTCTGCGGTTATGGCGGGGAGAACGCACGGGTTGGAGACTTTGGTCTTTAAAATTTGCGGTATTCCTGAGGTTTTCCCAAGAGACTACAACATGGGGTAGTTCAAGAAAGGCGTGAAGAGCTTTTTACAGGGTCGGTATCGTGTGAGTGAAACCTCTGATATAGTGAGCGTGCATATCGGCGGGTCGTATGCTTGTTTGCCACCTTGCTTGTATAAAAAGAAATTCTGGCAATATTACATACATACGAATCGAATTGATAACCACCTTTTTTAAATATGTTTAAAAACAAATAGTATAATTAGATATTATATTAGCACAACAGCGACGTGCAATTACTTAATAAATTGTAAGAAAATTGTGATAAATAAAAAAAATTGACGATTGTTAACAAAAGGTACGGACCCTCGGGGTCCGTCTGTAGATTGCAATTATTATCAATAAAAAAAATCTGTATACAAAAAAAATCTGTGTCCATTATTTTTGCATTGACACTTTATCTAGATACATTAGTGTTCGAAAACCATATCATTAAACATCATTTTACGCCCAATCCACTATAAATATAACCTAACCTTTATGATGGAATGACCTTTGACTCCCCATATTGACCTTAATACAAGCTGAATGTTTAATGACTGTCCAAACTTGGAGGGACGGTGTCCATCATTACAAACAACTTTCTCATGGAAAGTTTGTGATTAAAATTTCAACATTAGAGGCCGATTTGTCAGTGATTTAATACTAGAAGCATGTTCTATATTAATGATCGAAGAAAATGGGGTGTAAGTGGTTCATCAACATCTTTGAACCAATGCCAACTTCACCTGCACGCGGTGCATCCTGCTAACTGGTAAACGACGCTCTGGCAAAAAGAGAGGTAGGGAGCGTAATTGTAAGCTCCCCGACTTGGGAATGTACCTCCACCTCACGGAATACCGCAGCCAAATAACAATACCCTTGAGAATTGTTGTGTTCCTGCGAGTGAGTGAGAAAGGAAGGAGTTGCTGCGTTGGCAGCAGGGATGGCGGCACGCGAGCGACATTTTATGTTGCAAGCGTTAATATGGCTACGGTAACCGTTTCACATCAGGTGGGTCGTATGCTTGTCTGCCACCCAACATAGTATGAAAAAAAAAGAAGCATAAACATATGTTGGGTTTTGTTAATTTTGGTATCATTTTTAAATGTTTAATATAAATTATTTGCACTGGCAACTCATTGTTTTAAGCTTTTGATTGACACTATTACATATTCTAAAAGCTATAAGTAACGTAGAAAGAAGGAAGGACATAGTGCTGCATAGTGCCACAAATTGAACCCAACTCTGCATTTTGCCGTGGACTGCACTATGTCAGAGCCCAGCGCTGATTTTCAGCTGGACCAGTTTGTGACACCACGGACGGACAAACAGACGCAGTACATGTGTTTAAATCTATACATACATACATACGCATACACACACACACACACAGAGAGAGAGATGCTTATCAATAGCCAGTATTGTGGCACATAAAACAATAAAATTATTTAAAACGTATATTATATTGCACTGCTTTATGATTGGCCAACCAATCACAGGCTAGCATTCAGTCATTCGAGATTGGTAAACAACAACCTGGGGTGTAAGCGTATTTGGGGTGTAAGTGGTTCATCAACGTCCTTGAACAAAAGCAAACGTCACCTGCACGCGGTACACCCTGCTGACTGACAAACGAAACTCTGGTGAAAAGAGAGGAAGCGAGCGTAATTGTACCCGACTGGGGAATGTACCTCCACCTCACAGAATACCGCAGCCAAATAGCAATTCCCTTGAGGGTTGTTGTGTTCCTGCGAGTGAGTGAGGTCACCAGAAAAGAAGGAGATGCTGCGTTGGCAGCGGGGGTGGCGGCGCGCGAGCGATATTTTATGTTGCGAGCGTTAATATGGCTACGGTAACTGCTTCACATCAGGCAGGCCGTATACTTGTCTACCATTCGACGTAGTATAAAAAAAAAACCAATCACACTTGATTTTTATCACAAAAATCAAACGGAGACTTGGAGGAAAAGTGGTCGTTGAACATTCTTTCTTCGACCGTGGACGTGGAATTGTTAGCAGAAAAAAACGGGTTGCACTCCGGGAGTGCCGGCAGAAGTGAAAACTTGAACATTAACGTTGTGCATTTTGGAATATTTTGGAATGGTTAGGGAATTATTTTAGCACGAATTGCTTTATTTATCAGTATAAAAGTACTATCATTTATGTGGTAAAATACAATATTCATTTATTGCGCTATCGTGTACAAACATGACAATTTATATTACATTAAAAACAAACAACAGGAGCGGGCATACATTCTCGCCGCGCGGTAGAAAGAAAGGGGGATATTACTTCCACTCCTACGCCGCGCCGGCGGTCTACTCTCCCTCCGTCTTACGAATTTTCGATCAGGTGACATGGCCTGATGCGAGTTTAACATTTTTTACCAATCTCAAAAAGTGCACAATGCCGCTAAATAAGTTTTCACTTCAAAATCTTTGTTCAGTATTTTCTACACTGATAATACTAGTCTGCACCTTAAAGTATAATAACTGTATTACATGGAAGATAGAAGGAGCTCGTCTTATACATATACGCCTGTCAGACGTAGCAAACATGAAATAGAGCTAAGCTAAACATAATTATCGCTAATCTAAATTGAAGTATGATTGTCTGATTGTCACAATAAAAGGTCTGTCCAGATTAGGCGTCTTACGCGCGAGTGAACTCGCGCGTTTCAGTTTATATTATAACGGAATCCCTTCCTACGCAGGGAGGGATTCAGTTATAAACATGAACTCGGATGCAGCGGTTGTGTAGTGGCTTGCATACCGTCGATAGAAACGTCGTAAACGAAGAGAAAGTCGACGATTTAACGTGCATCCTATTCTACGTGACAGAATGGCGCATAGTATGTTTATAACATTATACCCAAAGCTCAGAGAACACAGCGAAAAATTTCGACTATTTCTTCCCAGTTCCTACGTTTTATTACTCTATTGGAATAGTGTGAAGATTCCATATCCCATATAACTACTCTTTTTTCCATTTCGTCAATAAAAAGTTCGGTATCGAAGTTATTTTATTACACTCCATTTTGTAATACGTCCACTCGCTACGGATACGCGCGTAGTACTGGATGCAGTAATGGCGCCCGAGTATCTCGGAACGCGCGAGTGTCTACGCGCGAGTCGATACGCGCGTAAAGCGCCTCATCTGGACAAGCTCTTAGCATGCCCTAGCTCTCTTTCGCCAGAACCTCATTTGTCTTTGATTCAAAGACGTCAGAATGCACCACATGCAGGTGAATTTGTCTTTGGTTCCAAAAGTCGTAGTAGGTTTACAACCTAAAGTATCTGTTGCGGACTCTTCAGCGGTCAGCCTCGCAACTGGCCACCGACAAAGAATGAACTGACAAGACGGAAAAGGAAATGACTAGGAAAAATAGGACAATCGACGACACGACGGGACTAGACGAGGGCATCGACCCTAGACAAATAATTAATGTATATTTTATAAATATTTAATAAGCCGTGAAATAAAATAAGTATATAAGAAAGAGTGTCTTTAAAACCTACAGTATCAAAATTGATAATAAATAAATTTGAATGAGTTAATAAATAAATCTATTCAGGACTTGAAAAGGTTTTGTTTGATTCTAAAAGCCATTTATAGCTCTTTTGTAAGCAGATAAAAAATACAAAAAAAAAAAAAACACAAATAACCCTTTTTATTACCAAGATTGTCACGGCTAGGGCATGCAATATTCGCCCGATTTTAGTATTCGAGTTTTACGAATATCATGATTCATACTATTCGAGTTATTCGAGTTTTACGAGTTTTTCGAATATCTTCTTTATATAGTATAAAATAAAGTCGCAACCGCTGTCTGTGCGCTTAGATCTTTTAAACTACGCAACGGATTTCAATGCAGCTTTCAGCATTACATAAATAAATAATTCTGGACAATTTACACAGCGCCGTCTAGTCCCAAATTAAGCGCAAAGCTACTAGATAAGTGATAAATGTACTTAAATACATTTTTTTTGTACATAAATGCATATACATAATACTTAAAAAACACCCAGACCTCAACTCAGACTCAGCTCAAATCAAACATTTGTGTGCATAAACATGTCTGTTTGTCTCAACAGACATGTTTATGCACACAAATGTTTGACTTGAGCTGGGATTGTTGGCTGACTCTGTGTGATCTTTGGTTTTCTACCCCATGGTATAGTATTATCATAATCTGGTATCAGAGGGTTTTGTCTCTAATTGTTGGATTTGGTTTAAAATGGCGGATGACGGCATCAGTCATTTATCACCGCGCGCGCAAACCCCCGAGTAGACTTGTGTAGTTCCTGAGTGAGTAGTTCAATTGTACCAGTTCACCATACAAGCCGGTTCTTGTCACTCACTCTTTCTTGTCCCATATAGTTCACTGCGTCATTTAGTTCAATCGAGTGACAAAGAGTAAAAAGATCGGAAATACATAAAGCGTACGAGCTAGAATAAGAGAGATACGTTGTAATGCCAAAATTGCTAGCGATAGAGAGCGAAAAGGACGGAAGATTCTGAAATTAATCGAGATAAAACGAAACAGATAGTTTCGTGCGTGATTGACTGACCGAATTAGAACTCTAAGGCTAAGGACATAAGAACCATAAGCTGTTAGCGAAAATATGCTATAGTAGTAAAGATACAAGGAATACAAAGATACAATTTTTGTATTAATTATTATTTTAACCACTAAATAATTTCTTTTTACTCAAGGTTGACAGTCCTAAGCCTGTGAAAAGTTTGAAGGAAAATCAATATTTGTAAGGGAATTTATAAAATACTAGCTTTCGCCCGCGGCTTCGCTCGCGTGATATGCGGGGCAAACACGTGTTTACTCTTTAATCAATAGAAGAACTCGTGTAAAATTTAGGATAAAATAGTCAATCACATTTGCCCATATAAACCAACTAATCTCCTTTTCCCAAACAAACTTTGGACCTCCGTTTCACCCTCTTAGAGGTAAAATTTGAAAAATCTTTTTAAGTAATTCGTGTCCACCACGTTACATTTTCAAGTCGATGCCATTGTTGTAATTAACGTCCCAGAAAACCATAGAATCAACACCCATAATGATATTATGACATTTCAACCCCATTTCACTCTTACAGAGTTGTCACGTCGGCTATGTAGGATTGTTAAATAGTTGTTTTTTCGTAACCTATGACGATTTTCGGACCTTTTCACCTCATTTTTGACAATTCAACTCCATCGCACCCCAATAGGGGACGATGGTCAAATTACCGCCCTACGGGTACAATAAATAACAATAATAGGTAATTTCTGGGATAAAAACTATCTTAGGTATGTTCTTTCCCAGGACTCAAGGTATCTCTCAACCAAATTTCATCTAAATCGGTCCAGCGATTTAAGCGTGAAGAGGTAACAGACATTCTGTCGCATTTATAATATTACTTAGTATGAATTGGCGTTCCAAAAACCCGTAAAAACGACACATATATTGATATATAGACATTTCAACTTCATCGCACTTCTATAGAGGATGATGATCACGTTAGCCACGTTGAATTTTAAAATCGTTGTTGTTTTCGTAATCAGCCCCCTTACCACCATCTCATAATGCGATTCAATAACTGAATACAATGCTTATTTATACCAATGAATAAGCGACTCTATTCCATTTGAAATAGAGTCGCTTATTCATTGGTATGGATAAGCATTCTCTCCAGTTATTGAATCGCAATAAGAGATGGTGGTAAGGGGGCAGTGACCCGATAAACCATAAAAACAATACCCATGACGATTTTTAGACTTTTTGACCCCATTTTACCCTTTTAGGGGTTGACATTTTCAAATCGATGCTATTTTTGTAATGGATGTCTCAGAAAACCAAACTAAGAATCAACACCAATGTTGATATTATGACATTTCAAGCCCATTGCACCCCCACAGGGGGGATTTTATGTCACGTCGGCTACGTTTGATTAGAAAATAGTAAGTATTTTCGTAATCAGCGACCCGATAAACTATAAAAACAATACCCGTGACGATTTTCAGAATTTTTCACCCTATTGCACCCCTTTAGGGGTTAAATATTGAAAAATCCTGAAACACATGTTTACTCATTTATCTATAGAAGTACTCGTGTAAAGTTTCGAATAAAATAGTCCAACTAATCTCGTTTCCCCATACAAACTTTGGACCCCCGTTTCACCCCCTTAGGGGATGAATTTTGAAAAATCCTTTCTTAGTGTACCCCTAGATGTCATAAGGAACCTACGTGCCAAATTTGAAATCGGTAGACCCAGCGGTTTGGGCTGTGCGTTGATATATCAGTCAGTCAGGACTTTGAATTTTATATTTATAGATTTAATTTGTTATACTTATTTAATACAAAAATACAATGTCATCAAAATGATGCAATAGAACTGAGAAGAATGTAGAAGGAATCAGTCAATAGAACTACTGAGTCGATTGAATCAAAGATATATTGAACTAAACTGAACTAGTGAGTCAAAAGAACTACAGAAGTAATTGAACTAAATGAACTAGATGAGTGATATAGTTCATTTACGTCAAAAGAACTGCATCTCTCTTTTCAGTTCAGTGAACTGTTTTGCGCAAGTCTACCCCCGAGAACGATCGGATACACGCACAGATCAAAAAGCTGCGATCGCAAATTTTGTTGCTATCATTTTACTAGTTATTTAATATTCAATTTTATACTATTCGAAAAACTCAGAAACCTCGAATACTAAGTTTATAGTATTCGAATATTAAACAAGGGCGAATACTCGAATAAAATGAATACTCGAATACTCGAATTGCATGCCCTAGTCACGGCTCTTTATACCATAAATATATCCTCAAAATTTGAAATTCATATAAGGGTTAAATTTCCATAGAGTAGTAAATTCCGCGATCCATACAGTACGGCAATACAATAAAAGTGACATGACCTTTATCATTGCACGCAAGTTTAATTCTTTTATACCTATGTCATAGATTAAATATGACCAGTAGTGTATTTTGTTATGAAAAAAATGCCTTTGTGTTCATATCTAATACGCTTCGACGCGTTTCTCATAAATGCGTTTACTGAATCATGTTGGGATATGCTAATTTTGGGAACATAAAACCCAAATAAAAAAAGAGTTTTTTGACATGGATACGTCTTTACAATTGTTTCCTTATGGAGGAAAATAAAAAAAAAACGAAAGATAGCGAAATATGGGGGGAAACAGTTTGGTGTTGCAGCTACGAATCTATCATCCTCATCCAAAATTAAATTACACCACTGGATAGATGAAGGATCAAAGAATTTATTACGCTAAGGACTATGGAACATCGCGGGTGGATGAGGGGGAAGCTCTGTCTTTTTGAGATAATTTAGTGCATATAACGTATTCACGTAGAACACACGGCCGTGTCCATGACCTCATGTACCTCCACCTCATATATACGATACGGTTACGGTAACCGCTTCACATCAAGCGGGCCGTATGCTTGTCTGCCATCCGACGTAGTATAAAAAAAAACACAAAAAAAGAAAACTTCTTTCGCGGCGTTGTGCACGTTTTGGGATTGGTAAAAAATGTTAAACTCGCATCAGGGCAGCGTTACAGTTTTATGTAATATAAATTGTCATGTTTGTATACGATAGCGCCATTACACTTATGGTTTATTTTTTACATAAACGGCACGAAGACAACATCGACGAAGTTCAAAGAAGTGTGGTGCCCTTGCGAAACTGCTGCATGCAAGCCGGTCTTGCTGCAGGAGGTCCCAGGGCATCTGCGACATTAGCAAATCTTGATGCAACACGTGTAGATGGTGATGCACGGGCAACCGCAACCGCAACCACCACAGCAACCGCCGCAGCAGCCTCCGCAGCAACCTCCGCTTTACTATTGATATGAGAGTACTAAAGTAGTCTAAAAACTGGTCAACAGGGACCAATGCGTTTAAACTTATTTTTCTAATTTTTTTTTTTAGAAATTTAGTTTTTTTTCTTTGTTTTTTTATGTCTATTTAACCCAAAGGATTTGACTGTACTAAATGAATATTGTATTTTACCACATAAATTATAGTACTTTTATACTGATAAATATAGCAATTCGTGCGAAATTATTCCCTAATCATTTTAAAATATTCAAAAATGCACAACGTTAATGTTCAAGTTTACACTTCTGCCGGCACTCCCGGAGTGCAACCCGTTTTTTTTTTAATTTGTGTTTGTTTCCATAAGCATTGTATCAAACAGTTCACCACATCCTCGCATTCGCCAACCATGTAAAACATAAAAATCCCATAAACACGTAATAATTTTTCTTTTATGTTCAAACAAACAACGATTACGCAAGAACAAACGGCATGTTTTGTCTGACTGTTCGCAGAAATCACGCATTTTATAATCTAGTGTTTATTCATGTCGTAAAATTCCTTGTATGATATTTTTATGAAGTGTAGAGTAAAAAAACTGTTTATTTATATAACATAAACATGCAAATAATAAACCGTAAAAACTGGTGAATAAATATTCCTGGACAAATTACACACTGCCATCTAGTCTCAAACTAAGCAAAGCTTGCATTATGGGTACTATGGGTAACTGATATTATACTTAATTTTGTTAAATACATACATATAATACACAGAAATCACCCTAACGAAGACAAACAGACATGTTCATGCACACAAATATTTGTCTTATGTGGGAATCGAACCCGCGACCAACGAGCGCGTCAATTAAATCTAATAAAATGTTTGGTTTGAAAAAAGACGGCGGTAAAGTGATAAAATGACACAAAAAATGAACGGACTGATTATTATTAGGCTGTGACTATAGATGCGAAGCAGGTTATTGACGATTTTAACCATGCGGTTAAATATGTATTTTTCGTTATTAACAGTTAATTAACCGCATTTTATGCTTATTACGGTTAAATACCACCGCTAGATGACGCTAGCTCCTTAGAAAGTGTATTGCGAGTTGCGCGATAATGCCAGCTTCAACTTGCGGGAAGGGGGCGGCCGGGGCGGCGGAGGGGGACGAAGTAGCGCGTGCCCAGCCGACACACGGTGGGCGATATCGCGGCCAGTATAGCGAGACGGAGCGAGTAAGGCAGCCGACGCGACGTACTTCGTTGAATATTTAAGTAAATAGTGAAGAACTTGACAATCGTGATGTCCACCATCACATTTTGCGACATTGCTCAGTACTATAAATTTACATTATGTAAAATTAAGTCTGTATAATTTGTTTGTATAGTGCTGTGTAATGTGCAAATAAATGTATTTTCTTTCTTTCTTTCTTTCTTTCACCATGTAACCCTTTTGAGTTGTCATTCCATAATTGTATAGCAAACGAATATTTAACTTAAATCTAGTGCGTACTACATATATATCGATATATATGTAGTACGTATATACGTCATTTATTAACGTTTACGTTAAATTACCCTTAAATAATTAAAGAATAGCGTTATGCATGTACTCGTATGTCGCTTTAAATATAATTTATAACATCTAAAATGAAATCTTTATCTTTCAGACATCGATTTTTCACTTGACCGAGCAGTTTTATTTTATTTTATCGGTAGCTAACCATAAATTTGGTTAATTAACGGTAGTTAACGGGTTTTTTTACAACTCTAGCTGTGACACAAGGGTTTTTTTAACGGGACAGGGGCCCACCACTGTGTCTCCTGTGTAGCCAGGATTAACAGCGGCGACCACCAAAAAAGGCTATGAACAGTGAAGCCCACTGCACTCCCGGGGGTAAAACTACGGCTGCCTTGGAACTCACAACGAATTTAATCAGAAGAAATTAGTAGGAATAAGAATCTTTTGGAATTTGACTTCTCCTCTTAACAATATGAGAGAAAGTAATATGGCAAATAAGGACATATTGCTATCAATGTAATATTAGATATATAGGCTTCCCTCAATGTTTTTAATCAATGCTTTCCATAAAACCATTTTCAGCTACTTTTTAGAGATGTGAAACTTCATTCTCCCACATGCTGCCTTCATTCTAGGACCTTCCTCCTCATCTGCCGTCACTGACTCGGGCTGCCCACTGCCACTTAATCTTACTAACTCTGAAAGCTATGTCGTTAGTTATGATTCTCCGTTGATGTTTTTTTTCTGTATTCCATCCCGTAGAGAACCCTAAATATAGCTCTTTATCACCAGATTGTCAACCAGCCCGACGATAAATGTCCAATTCTCTGCACCATAGGTCATGACGAGGAACCTGTTTTCTGGTGCAATTTAGTATGAGTATGCAATATCTATAGAAATATATCATCATTGGGTATCCTACATGACTTTCTAAGTATTCCATCAAAAGGGTTTACAGCATTACAGCGTATTGCGCCGCGCCGCTCACTTGAGGGTTGACTGATATATATTTTGTAGATAGCGTAATAACATGTTGATGACGTTAAATTATAAACAGCTTCGCACCCGACATCACTCGGGATGACGTATTGCATAAATTGCGAAGTTATTCAGGAGTACTGGCGACGCCAAAAGTGCGTCAATTACTCAAACTATTGGACGCATCGGGTTGAAATCAAGTATGCAAGTAGATATTATGATGTATGCATCCGCTAAGAAAGGATTTCTAGAAAATTCCTACGGGTTACCGAGATACGAGGCGTACGAAGTCGCGGACGCAAGCTAGTTCATTATAATATAGCTCAAAAGGAAATCGATAGTATTTTTTTTTTGATGTGATATATATAACATAAATCGATGAACGCCGGCTGCACGTACGAAAAAGCATGACTCATTATCACGTTCTGCCTGAGCCGAGCACGCAAGCGAGAGCGCGGTTTGTGACGCATCTATCTCTCTTCCACTCCATCGGCCGATGTTTTCTTATGACGTTATCACGTAAAATTATCGTCCGTAAACCGATTTTACAAACAACCAATTTTTTAATAATTATTTCTGGACAATTTACACAGCGCCATCTAGTCCCAAATTAAGCGCAAAGCTTGTAGTATGGATACTAGACAACTGATAAATGTACTTAAATACATGTATTTTGTAAATACATAGGTATAATATTTATAATACATAGAAAACTCTCAGACCAAGACAAACAGATCTGCCCCCTTACCACCAACTCTTATTGCGATTCAATAACTGAATAGAATGCTTATTCTTAATGAACAAGCGACTCCATTTCAAATTAAATAGAGTCGCTTATTCATTGGTATGAATAAGCATTCTATTCAGTTATTGAATGGCAATAAGTGTTGGTGGTAAGTAGGCTGTTCATGAACAAAACGTACAAAGACGCGGGCAGCAGGTAATTATAATAAATAAATGTTCCTGGACAAATTACACACCGCCATCTAGTCACAAACTAAACAAAGCTTGTAATATGGGTACTAGATAACTGATATTATACATAAATACATTTTATTTTTTATTAAATACATAGGAAACACCCAGACCAAGACAGACATGTTCATGCACACAAATTTATAATGAAAACTCGTCTCTCATAATGAAAACAAGAAAAGAAGATCTCGCAATACTCGATATTTTGATATCCATTTCTAACAAAATATTTGTCATGTGCGGGGATCGAACTGGCCGGCTGCCGTGAAGTTAAAGTAGCCAAAGTTAATGGACAACCGTGCACGTCAATTGTAAGTTATTATTTGAAATAAATGATCAATGTTAACACCTGCCACATAGGGACGAGGGCCCACCATACATTCCCACCACTGTGTCTCCTGTATAGCCAGGATTAACAGTGGCGACCGCCAAAAAAGACAATGAACAATGAAGTCCATTGCAGTACCGGGAATAAAACTACGACTGCCTTGGAACTCACAAAGAATTTAATCAAAAGAAATTAGTAGGAGTAAGAAGCTTTTGGAATTTGACTTCCCTTCTTAGCAATGTGAGAGACAGCAATGTGGCATACAAGGCATTAAAGCCTAAAGAGATGGCTAGTCAAGTGAAGCTCAACTGCCGTGCACCACGGATTTTAAGTATCTAATACTATTGGGAACCTAAAACATTGAGTTGTTACCTAACACATCGATTCCTATAATATGAATTGCAAAATCGTTTGAACGCTTGGTAATTCTCCCTTGGTTTTTTTTTATACTACGTCGTCGGGTGGCAGACAAGTACACGGCCCGCCTGATGTGAAGCGGTTACCGTAGCCATATTAACGCTCGCGACATAAAATATTGCCCGCGCGTCGCCACCGCCGCTGCCAATGCAGCATCTCCTTCCTTTCTGGTTACCTCACTCACTCGCAGGAACACAACAATCCTCAAGGGAATTGTTATTTGGCTGTGGTATTCTGTGAGGTGGAGGTACATTCCCCAGTCGGGTAGCTTACCATTACGGTTCCTACCTCTCTTTTCGCCAGAGCTTCGTTTGTCAGTCAGCAGGGTGCACCGAGTGCAGGAAAAGTTGGCTTTGGTTCAAAGATGTTGATGAACCTCTACACCCCAAACTTTGTTGCTACGAAATCAAAATAGTATACTACGTACCTGCCACATTTAAGAAATACTGCAGTGCTGACATCTCCCTCGTCAGTACCTCGTTAAAAGTCACAGAGTATATAAAATAATATAGACAGTACAACCCCAACACATTAGAAATAACAACACGTATGTAACAATACATTTGTCTTCCCTAAATATCCCAGAGGGGTGTAAAATATCGCATGCTGGGGATTGTGAATTGAAAAATGTTGTTTGTTTCACAATTTTTAAGTTATTTGAGACAAATGTGTTCAATGTACGAGTATTAGGCCATTCGCACACGCGGCGACTCGGGTTTGATACGCATGCCCTACGCGTCGCTCATGAGTCGCCGCCATAGAATTTTGTTCTAGTCCGCACACGGTATGACGAGTCGACAACGCGTTTGACGCCAGTCGCATGCGACTTACAACACTGATGGCACGCGTGGTCGCGTGGATAGTCGCGTGTGCGGACACCAAGCTACTGGAGTAGTATACCAGTATGGGTTGCGTCGCAGTCGCGTATGCGTATCAAACTCGAGTCGCCGCGTGTGCGAATGGCCTTAGGGTTTGTTAGTTTCGGTATCATTTTGTAATGTTTAATTTAAGTTAGTTGCACTGGCAACACATACTTTCAAGCTATTGACTACGCTGGTCTGTGAATGGCTAAATGATGTTCGGTCATTTCTGATTGGTAAATTACCTCCAATCAGAATACTTGATTTTTACCGCGAAAATCAGACGAGAAGTAGGAGCGTAAGCGGCCTTTTGGACATTCTTCGTTGGACTGTGGAACTGGAAGGTTATAATATAAATTAAAAGTAATACATCTTTCTTCACTGCTTTTTCACCATGTCTAATAGCTGCGTCGGAAGTATAGTTACTATAATTATTACATGCACGGCAGAAGGAGTAATTCTTACATCATATCTGATGTCATATTCATTTTTTTTTAATACTACGTCGGGTGGCAGACAAGCATACGGCCCGCCTGATGTGAAGCGGTTACCGTAGCCATATTAACGCTCGCAACATAAAATATCGCTCGCGCGCCGCCACCCCCGCTGCCATCGCAGCATCTCCTTCCTTATTATTAATATATTCATATTCAGTCATATTTCTCCTACTTGCACAATTGTTTCGACGTTTCGTCATAGCAGCAATATATTTAAAAAATCCTTGAGTCTTCTAAATACAGCAGACCTTCCATAAATTGCATTATTCATTATATTACGCATCTATTTAGCATAAGCTGAAATTTTACGAAAATTAACACGGATCGTGCGTGTCAGTCGAACACGCAAGTTTTTTTTTATACTACATCGGCTGGCAGACAAGCTTACGGCCCGTCTGATGTGAAGCGGTTACCGTAGCCATATTAACGCTCGCAACATAAAATTATGCTCGCGCGCCGCCACCCCCGCTGCCAACGCAACATCTCCTTCCTTTCTTTCTGGTGACCTCACTCACTCGCAGGAACACAACAACCCTCAAGGGAATTGTTATTTGGCTGCGGTATTCTGTGAGGTGGAAGTACATTAGCCAGTCGGGTAGCTTACAATTACGCTCCCTACCTCTCTTTTCGCCAGAGCTTGGTTTGTCAGTCAGCAGGGTGCACCGCGTGCAGGTGAACTTGGCTTTGGTTCAAAGATCTTGATGAACTACTTACACCCCAATTACAAGTTTAGCAACGTCGACCGCAACCTGTCTATCATCATCACCATCAGGTCATTTTAGTCTCCACTACAGGAGCACGACCCTCTCTCGTCCGTCCCAGACAGAAGGCGGATTTGGCCTACACCCCACGGTGGCCACATTTTTTTTTGTAAATACATACTTATGATACATAGAAAACACCCAGACCAAGACAAACAGACATGTTCATGCACACAAATGTTTGTCCTGTGTGGGAATCGAACCCACGAGCGTTGGTGTCGAAGCCGCGTCATTGACCGCTACGCCACCGAGCTCGTCGTAAAACAGTCGATACGTCGAGCGTTGAGGTAAATAGAGTAGGGTAAAGTTACCGTCTTGCGACCACTTAACGTACTTCCGAAGTTCAGCAAAGTTTTCTAATTTAGTAAAGTATTTTATGAAATATAAATTATTTCTTCATGTTTATGCAGTATTTATATGGAGAAGAGACGATTTCACCAGTTGTCGACCACTTCCAGACCCAACTTTACCGGTTTTCAGCCGCCATATTGTTTGCACATATTTTGATCTCATTGCGAAAGTGATAAGGCACGAATTACAGCTAGTATTTTAGTATAATTCAAAATTCAAATTCAATTTATTTATTACAGATAACAGAGATCCATTAGTTAGTAAACAAGACTTAAAAATATATTAGTAGGAATAATAAAAATAAAAGTAAAAATAAAATATTCTCTCGTCACATCAATCTCATCAATACACCATATACCTTAGAGGCATTCACGAAGACCTGAAAATAATGGAAAGTTTGATACTTTAATAACTGTTGTTAATAAATTTTAATAAAAAAAAGTATCATAAGTAATAAAATAAACTCCACAGTGCGTGCAATTAAAATTTAAAAAACAAAATGCTTCTACCTTGTCAATATTTGTGGAAGCGAAATGAACTTTACCGAAAGAAAATTAAACACAAAATTAGGTATTTTAAATGTTTTTTTTTACGGCCTATTTCTCGGCCGTATGACTGCTAAATTTGGAACATATCTGTACCTTCGAAACTTTTTTCTTAAACGCCTTTCCTTTTTTTTTATTCTTCTTTCTGTGTAACTTCGAAAAAATCACCCGTATTGACGGCCGTGATCTGATCATAATTTCATAAAAACCTTGGTATACATAAATATTATGAACCTTGAGCTCATGATATTAAGGTTTCTGGAGTAATAGCGAAACAAAAAGTCATTACTGATACCGACTTGCGACCGTCCGGTCGGTAAATTAGATTTCGACCTGAATTGATAATCTATTTCCTGGCTACCCTAAATTTATTTATTTATTTATTTATTTATTTATTTATCTTAGCTTAATATAATAAAACATCGAGATTTTGTAGCCTCGACGCTTGAATATCAAAAAATAATGTGTTAACTACGTGCATATAAAAGAAAATTACCAATATACTGTAAAAAACTGAACTCAGAATTCTTTTTTTTACATTTGACATGGTTTCTGGAAAAAAAAATACAAATGACACCTGAGATCGCATTACTCATATAGTTGAATCTGTAGTATTATAATTCATAAAGTTACTCTGAATCAAAATTGCGATTTTTATATATATATAAAAATCGCAATTTTGGTATATTTGTTGAGTTTCTTATTATTCGAAGAAATTTGTTAAGTGGCCGCAAACTGGTGAGGACCGGGAAACCGGTGACACTACCTTACTCACACAAATGCATTTCAATGTACCCTAATAAGACGGTAAGCTATTGAGTCTATGTGAGTACTGTGTTCTCAACTCTCAAGGGGCGACTACCTCTTTTAACTATTGTGTACGGGTATATTATGATATGACTATTTAGATATATTCAACACTCAGCGATAAGACAAATTTATTCATCATCATCATCAGGTCATTTTAGTCTCCACTACAGGAGCACGACCCTCTCTCTTCCGTCCCAGACAGAAGGAGGATTTGGCCTACACTCGCCACGCTGACCAGACGGGTTGGGGAGGCCTGATCGATGTTTTATAATGTATTTCCCTTAGTCGCCTGTACGACATCCACGGGAAGAGACGGAGTGATTCTATTCTAGTCTGCCGGAAATCACACGGCCTGTAATACAGTAACTTGTTAACTTTGTGTGTGTGAAAGTGACCTTTTTGTATTGCTGTACAAGTTTAATTATGCTGGTGGCAATTTATGCTATTGAATAAACTAAAGTAATAATATTTTTTGTAATATAATTAACTTTTATTTGAAACAACAAGGCAATTAAAGTATAAAAAAAACTCCCGACCTTCTAGTCTAGCTTAGCCCTTTCATTTGATACCCATATCGAGGAAATTGTGAAAAAAATATATTTAATTCGCCATTTTGTGGTCGCGCCCATCTTGAATTTGAAACCTATAGTGTCTACTAGTCAAGCCCTTTCATTTGTTACATAAATCTGTCTCCCTATATTGATAGTCCCTGCCAATATTGAAGGGGTTGAGAAATATGTAATTTTGTGGCGGCGGCCATCTTGGACCGATTTTTATCTAACATAAGCTAAAAACACTCCCGACTACTTCACCTTTAAATTAAAAAAAAATCAAAATCAGTTCATCCGTTCGGGAGCTACAATGCCACAGACACACACAACACAGATAGAGACACGTCAAACTTATAACACCCCGTCGTTTTTGAGTCGGGAGTTAAAGATAAAAAAATAATAGAGAAAGGTAACACTTTAGTCGCCGGCAGTACAATGTGAGCCTGAATTCGGCAATGATGTCTGTAGTGGGACTCGGTGCATGGCATTAATTTGCAAATTAAAACGTTCAGAGGGATTCTGGTTGTAGAATTACTACGTAGGTATTATTCTGTTCTTACTGGCTACGTATAATTTGTTGGTAACTATAAAGATTTTATTCCACAATTGATGAATGACGAGTCCAGTGATGGAATGGCTAGTAATGGCTACTTTGACTCCGAGGTTGTGGGTTCGATCCCCGCACAAGACAAATATTTGTGGGCATGAACATGTCTGTTTGTTTTCGCCAGGGTATTTTCTGTGTTTTATATGTTTTCTTTTTTTTATGTGAGAGGGGGGCAAACGAGCATGTGGGTCACCTGGTGGAAAGCAATCACCACCGCCCATGGAGACCAGCGACACCAAGGGGTCGCCGATCCGTTGCCAGCCTTTTAAGGAAAATGAAATCTCTGTTGAAGGCACCCATGTCGTAGTTGTTCATGATATTCATGATATCAATTAATTAATTATTGGAAGTACAATAATTCTCCATATAAAATATAGAAAAACAAAATATACCACACAGACGAAGACAAACAGATTTTATATGGAGGATTATTGTACTTCCAATAATTATATCACATGAGCTATCACTCAACAATATTATTAATTTAAGTTTTAGTCATTACTCTTTTTGTAACTTTATTCGATGTTGGTGAATGACTAAAGACTTTTTTTGAACTTTTTCGCTATTATTATTTTTGACATTACTGATTTTGGGATAAAATTTAATTTTTTTTTTGATAAAATTTATTCAACGGAACGAAATCGGAGTTTCACGTTTACTGCTGCTACGGGTGACTTACTATGATCACACGAGCCCGACACGAAAATTCGAATTTGACATATAGTTTTTCGGGCGTTTAACCTTACTTTTCACGAGAGCTTAAGTGCTACCGTAAGAGTTTCGGATTAACATTTTATTTCAAATATAAGTATGTTATTGTCAATTCTATATCAGTTTGGGTTTTGTATGACAACTGAGAAGGTGTAAATGTCTTATTAAAAATATGTACTGGATAAATAAATAAATAATTATAAGGTGATAAAAAATGCTATGCAATAGCTTTACCGCGGCACTCCCCGAGTGCCACACGTATTCTTTTTTATAAATACATACGTATAATATATACAAAACACCCAAACCAACATGTTTATGCACACAAATATTTTTCTTGTGCGGGAATCGAACCCGCGACCTCGGAGTCAGAGTGGCCATTTCTAGCCATTCGACTACCGAGCTCGTCTTATTAGTTAAAAATATTTCCAAATTGCATACAGATATAAATATTTAACGTGAATCTAGCTCACTCGTAAATGGCACTGACAAACAAACATTTTAACTGATGACGAAATACAAACCGACAAACGAAAATAGGTCTAAAATGAAACGCAAAACACATATATTACTGAAACACGTCTTCAGCTTTCAATGTTGTCACTCTTTCAAAAATAACAAATGACCGTCGCGTGTCAGATTACGCTTATTTCATTCATATTTTCTTTTTTTCAACTGCCAAGTGCGAGACGGGCTTTGTGTATTGATTATACTGTACATGGGCTGTATAATACATAAACTACGTTTTGTTGACGCCTGTCAGGCGTGGCAAACATGGGATACGGAACCTATGCCTACAGCTAATGTGCCCCTGTGCACCAACCTTTCGGTTATATCACAGGATGAGTCTCTCGCCCAGTAAGAACTTGTCCAGAAGGGGCGAATTCGCCGCGAATTAATACGCGCGAAATCATTCGCGCGTTAGTGAGATACTAGACACCAATACATCGCGTCCACAAGCATCGCGCGAATTCAAAATACGGGCGTAAATCGCATGCACTGCGCCAGACTCGGAGAATGTTAACTAATTTTGATTATTAGCACTCCATATTCTCTGTCAAAAATAAAAAATACTAGTGAAAGAATTACTTCGATATGTCAATTAGTTTCCGATTTAGAAGTAAAACAAGTTGTAACCGTACGACGCGGGCTGTGTGACGTCATCGTACAACACGCTAAGTCTGGCTCACTCAGTCTGCTCGCGGTCGCGCGGCCGTGCCGTTGAAATTATACCTAAATACTATAATTACAATTAAATAATTAATTAAATACTATATAATAATAATTAATTAAATATATTATAAATTTTATTAAAATTAATTTTATTTAATTTTATTATAAATTTATTTTAAATTTTAATTACTATAATAATTAATTAAATACTATAATTAGAATGTCACATCCCTAATACTAAGCGAGCCGTGGCCGTGGCCCGTGCGATGCGTTGTGAAATGACGTCACAAGACTGTTAGCGGGACTCGATATTTTTCGAAACTTTTAATGCCTATAAAATCAAAACTACTATTTATTTTTGACTACAACAAAAACTAGTGTGTTTGTATACATACAGGCTTCACTGAGACAACATTTCAAGCGATTTGGCATACCTAGTAACATTCTTCATTCGCGCGTATTGCGCGCGAGTTTAGATACTACATGGACGCAACAAGGCGTCCCGCCTTGTTGCGTCCAGTTAACGCGCAAACTGTAGAGCGACTTCCTGACTTCCTCCCCAAATGCTCGCGGTTTGGTACGCACCTTGTGAACGCAACGGTTGCGCGTAATATGCGCGAGAGAATCGCGGCGAATTCGCCCTTCCTGGACAAGCTCTAAACCAACCAGGCGAGAGTACCTTTACCCGCACCGCCATCGCATTCTGTAAAACAACCAAGAACTCAAGCAGATTGGTAGCAGGTCTTACTCCTCTTTCACCTGCAAGCTACTAGGGCAGTCTTAAGCCTAATAGCTCGTGGCGACTGACGCATGCATGGTTTCTCCATATCTACATGATGGGTACCGGAGCTGTAGGCGCGCTTCCCTAAAGTGGCTCACTCGTTCACTTCCCGACGCACTCTGCAACTGGACGCCAGATACCTGGCTTCCTGATGTAACTATACTGATGTAACCTGGCAAATAGGGAATATAGAATACGTCAGATTTGGTATATCATATAATCGTTTAGCTATTTATTTAATTATTATTTAAAAAATGGATCATGTTGTCTGTAAAATAAAGATGTATATATTATATATTATTTAGCTTTCCATACAAACGACCAGCACGTAACGAGAAACAAAAATCATGTCAGTCTGTTTCATTTCCTTACATGACTCTGTCGCATCATTAAAAAGTGGAACGCCTTGCCGGTATGTTTTGGGCCGTAAGTGGTTCTTCAATATGTTTGAACCTAAGCCAACTTCACCTGCACGCGGTACACCCTGCTGACTGACAAACGAAGCTCTGGCGAAAAGAGAGGTAGGGAGTGTAATTGTAAGCTACCCGACTGGGGAATGTACCTCCACCTCACAGATTACCGCAGCCAAATAACAATTCCAATTGAGGGTTGTTGTGTTCCTGCGAGTGAGTGAGGTCACCAGAAAGAAAGGAGATGCTGGATTGGCAGCGGGGGTGGCGGCGCGCGAGCGATATTTTATGTTGTAAGCGTTAATATAGCTACGGTAACCGCTTCACATCAGGCGGGCCGTATGCTTGTAGCAGACAAGCATACGGCCCGTCTGATGTGACCCGACGTAGTATAAAAAAAAAATAAAAAAAAATGGGTTCCCTCCTACAACATGGGATCCTTCAAACGAAGCGTGAACAAGCACCTTGCACACCAGCACGGCAGTGTCAACTGCCAGACTACTATTATCTAATCTTTAGTCAGTTGCCAATGCAATTTGGGCTCCTTTTTTGGCTTATCATCAGGCGAAACAGAACTATGCTGGCTATTATAAAAAAAACATGACAAGGGTACATAAGGGTATTTACATACTGACATGTCGTGGTCAGCCTGTGACCACAACCGGTGCACAAGCTGACGCCGATTTCATAAATCATGCAACGCGAAAGTTAAAAGAGTTATTATAGAAAAACTATGGTCTTATCAAACATAAAATGTAAATAATATCTTTTTTCAGAGCTGGCTTGGATTCGACCGGTGCAACATAAATACATGTTGCACCGGTCGAATCCAAGCCAACTCTGAAAAAAGATTGCAAACTGAAATCATCCATTGGGAAATTTACCCTGGTGTGTTAATGCCGTACTTAAATAGAAGGATCGTTAGTGATAAAACAAAATCATCTGATCCTGATGTTTCGAGCGCTGCAGCGGATATTAAAAACCTATCAGATTCCGTTTAGTACATCCGATCAAATGGAAATGCAAAAACGTTTGCGAAACTTCCGGATCCGGATTATGCGATAAGGTAAAATTTTATCGTGAACTTCATAAAGGTTTAGATACGGACCAGCAGGCAAATCTTTTGTTGCTTATTTGTTATATTCTATTTTGTTAAATTAAGTTTTTATTTGAATGCGAATACGTCTTTACAATTAGGAGGCACTTCAAAAAAAAAAAAAATATGATACAATCGGGTAATCGGGTCGGGTGATACAGTTTGGTGTTGCAGCTACAAAGCTGTTATCTCTATCCATAATTCAATCACACCACTGGATAGATGGATGAGCATAGCGTGCGGGGGAGAGAGTAGCGCTGCCATTTTGAGATAGTTTTAGTGGGTATAACGTATTCACATAAAACACACGGCCATGTCCATGACGCAGCCACACCCCATTTTTAGGGTTCCGTACCCAAAGGGTAAAAAGGAACCATATTACTAAGGCTCCGTTGTCCGTCCGTCCGTTCGTCCGTCTGTCACCAGGCTGTATCTCATGAACCGTGATAGTTAGACGGTTGAAATTTTCACAGATGATGTATTTCTGTTATAACAACAAATACTAATTAAACTTAATGCTAAATCATTGTCTACAAGTTTACCTTTGGGACATTAATTGAGGTTAAAATATAACATACATAATAATATAACTACATACCTACACTGTATACCTAACTGTTATAATAATACATACAATAAACTATAATACTATATACCAACCTACTAATACAACTGATATAACTGAAGAGAAAGACCGAAAGAGAGAGTAAAAAAAAACTAGCCAAGTGCGAGTCGGACTCGCGCACGAAGGGTTCCGTACCATTATCTATAAAAACGGCAAAATAATACACGTTTGTTGTATGAGACCCCCCCCCCCCCTTAGTTATTTGTTTTAATTTTATTTAAATATTTATTTTTAAAGTGAATATATCTATAATAATAAAAGGCTTTGTCCTCACTGACTGACTGACTGACTGACTGACTGACTGACTGACTGACTCACTAATCAACGCACAGCCCAAACCGCTGGGTCTAGAGATTCCAAATTTGGCAAGTAGGTTCCTTATGACGTCTAGGGGTGCACTAAGAAAGGATTTTTCAAAATTCATCCCCTAAGGGGGTGAAACGGGGGTCCAAAGTTTGTATGGGGAAACAAGATTAGTTGGACTATTTTATCCGAAACTTTACACGAGTACTTCTATAGATAAATGAAAAAACACGTGTTCCAGGATCAAAATTCAACCCCTAAAGGGGTAAAATGGAATGAAAAAGTCTGAAAATCGTCATGGGTATTGTTTTTATGGTTTATCGGGTCGCTGATTACGAAAACAACAACTATTTTATAATCCAACATAGCCGACGTGACATAAAATCCCCCCCCCCCCCTCATCATCATCATCCCTCTATGGGGGTACGATGGGGTTGAAATGTCATAATATCAATACGGGTGTTGATTCTATGGTTTTCTGGGACGTCAATTACGAAAATCGCATCGATTTGAAAATATAACACAGTGGACACGAAATAACTTAAAAGGATTTTTAAATTTTTTTCCCTAAAATGGTGAAACGGAGGTCCAAAGTTTGTGTAGGGAAACGATTAGTTTGACTATAGATAAATAAGTGAACACGTGTTTCAGGATTTTTAGAAATTCAACCCAAAAAAAAAGGAGTAAAATGGGGTCAAAAAGTCTGAAAATCATGAAGGATATTATTGTTTTTATATTTTATCGGGTCGCTGATTACGAAAACAACAACGATTTTAAAATTCAACGTGGCTAACGTGACCATCATCATGTAATTTTTTTAAACATTGATTTAACCTTTTTAAGCTGATGGAATGAGACTTGTGTGTTGACTGAAGTGTTATACTAATAGGTTTTTAAGTTTGTATTTGGCGTAAATCAGTGCTTATACGATCGCGGGCGGTCGGCGCGGTGAGGACGGGACGGGTGTAGTAGTAGTTATCTGGAAAGTTCTTGCATCCGTATTTAGTACAATTATAGGTGGTACATGAGGGTGGTTGCGTTGCGTGTTAGACTTGACTTGGATAATCTAAAAAGCGCGAACTTTACGCGAGCGAATCCGCAGGCAAAAGCTAGATAGTAAAAGGCTTTGTCCTCACTGACTTGACTGACTGACTCACTAATCAACGCACAGCCCAGACCCCTGAAGCTAGAAACCTGAAACTTTGGATATGTGTTCCTTATACAATGTCGGATAATCCCGTCTTAGTGCGCACTAAGACGGGATTTTCCGAAATTTCACTTCTAAGAGGTTAAAATAGGGGGTTGAAAAAAAACCCTCTTGGAAACCGATTCACCTACGATTTTGAGACTTGGTAGAATAGTTGTTTATAAAAAAAAGGGGATGTTTATGGGTAACTGATTAACTTTTGACCAGCGCCCAGCCAAGAAATGACAAAAAATGTTATATTTATATTTGAATTAACTTATCACTAGATGGCGCTATACCTAGCATTTGTACAGCGCGTTATGGTTTCGTTATTAAGGAAAGGGTATATACGAGAGATTATTTCAAACCATGGGGTTATCCATGACGGTTTATCGCTCACCTCATTCCAGTAGTTACCCCCGGAGGTAATCCATCGCGCGCGTAGGGCGTAAACGAAACTGCGTCCTTCAAATGAAGCTACATCTGGTGTCGAAAACTAATTAAAAACCTTTTCTAAGTACCGACTTTCCCATAAAGTCGGTACTTAGAATAGGTTTTTACCTACTTAATATAAGAATTTCCGTATTTTTCAAACAATTAAGTAAAGATTCACTAAATTTATATTTGTGGAAGGTGTGATGATGCCCCATACCATTATAGCTTTGGAAGGTGATGGAGCTGGCCTGTTCCGCTCCATCTCCTACAACTTGCATGGAATGGAGGTGTATCATCAGGAGGTTCGTGCCACCATTGTTCACGTATTAAACAACTGGAACGATGAGTTGTTGAGTGAGGACAGTAAAGGATGCGCTGTTGAGGAATCTCTCTTGATAACCCGCATTCCCATTATTCCATAAGACCACCCAGTTCAATTTAAGAGATTTCACTTCAATTTCCCATAAAGGTGTTTCGCTATGACCATTAACAAAGCTCAGGGGCAGTCTCTAAAGGTCGCTGGGGTTGACTTGAGACAGGACTGCTTCTCTCATGATCAGTTGTATGTAGTTTGCTCAGGAGTAAGTTCTCCAGGAAGCATTGCAATTTTGGCTCCTGGTGCGAAGGTGCTGGTCTTAACCTAAATGGTGTATGTTTGTGATAATGGTCAATACGAAACAAAAATAGACGCAAATCAGGAGTGTTCCCGTAGCGAAGCACGGGTACTTTGCTAGTAACTAAATATTATGTGAGTATTTCAAGCGCCTATCTATTGTCGATATCAATTGCGAGCAATAGCGAGCAAAAAAAATCACGTTTGTTGTATGGGAGCCCCCTCCCCTTAAATTTTTATTTTATTCTGATTTTTTGCATTTGTTGTTATAGCGGCAATAGAAATACATCATCAGTGAAAATTTCAACTGTCTAACTATCACGGTTCATGAGATACAGCCTGGTGACAGACGGACGGACGGACGGACAGACGGACGGACAGCGGAGCCTTAGCAATAGGGTTCCTATTTACCCTTTGGGTACGGAACCCTAAAAAGACCCATATTGTCAAGATTCTTTGAGCATTTCTTTTTCGCCAATGGTCAATACCGAAATGCTACTAGATAAAATAATAAAAAAATATATATTATTTATAAACAGTGTAAGATTATATTTCCCTTAAAAGGCTGGCAACGTATCGGAAACCCCTTTGTGTTACTGATCTCCAAGGTCGATGGGGATTGCTTTCCACCAGGTATATATTTATTCTGGACAATTTACACAGCGCCATCTAATCCTAAATTAAACGCAAAGCTTGTACTATTGGTACTAGACAACTGATAAATGTACTTAAATACATTTTTCATGTAAATACATACTTATAATACATAGAAAACATCCAGACCAAGACAAACTGACATCTTCATGCACACAAATGTTTGTCTTGTGCGGGAATTGAACCCGCGACCTCGGAGTCAAAGTAACCATTGCTAGCCATTTGACCCCCCCACCCCCACCCCCCCTCTTACATAAAAAAATGATAACCATAAAAAATCATAAACAATATATCAATGTCTACAATTCTAAATTTAATTCTGTCGACGTATAAAAATCAAAAAGCTAACCCGACGCTTCACATAAATTTGGCCAAGTTCCAAGATAAAATCCCTAAATATCTACACAATAACGTTTGTCTGTCCATCTAACTGATTGTATAGACAATTATTATTTAAATTACGATATAAAAATGCTTGTACATTAACATAAAACACTATATTGTTTTCTGAATAAAACAAAAAAGATATCTACAATGACTAAATGGGATAAGATTTATAAATGATGTTTGTTAAAATATTCTGCTGAAAGAATTATTATGTATTTAGTTTTTATTTATTTTATACGCGGAGTTATTTATTTTATACACGAATTTATTTATATTTTAAACCAGCTGACCTGACAGACGTTGTTTTTTTTTTGTTGTCTTCTTAACGACGAATAATAGTAAACGAGCTCGGTGGTCGAATGGTTAGCAATGGCCACTTTGACTCCGAAGTCGCGGGTTCGATTCCCGCACAAGACAAACATATGTGTGCATGGACATGTCTGTTTGTCTTTTCTGGGTGTTTTCTATGTATTATAAGTATGTATTTACGAAAAATAAAAAAATGTATTTAAGTACATTAAAATTTATCAGTTGTCAAATACCCATAACACAAGCTTTGCGCTTAATTTATGACTAGATGGCGCTGTGTAAATTGTCCAGCAATATTTATTTATTAATAATGAAATCGAATTGGTTTCGTGCCATCTGTCAACCGACTGACAGCTCTGTCAAACTACAAAAAGTTACATTAGTAAAGTTAATATGGTTGTTCAGTTTTCTTAAATTTTCAAATTTTCCGCACAACTATCTAATTTATTTCTTTCTTAAGAACCTTTTCCGGACAATAACAAGTACAACATAAAAAGAAATAGCGAAATCGGTCCAGCCGTTTCGTGATGACCAAGGGAAACAGGGATTAATTTATATATATATATATATATATATATATATATATATATATATATATATATATATATATATATGTAACACATCACAATAATAAATAGATTTCAGTTGTTGTCAACAGATGGCGCTATGGCCGATGGCGGATAAGTTGAATCGCGCTGTTAAGTTTTTCTAGCAAATAATGACCTTTTTGCAATAGTGTTGATTTATCATTCGATTCCTTTGCTTCTTAGGAACCCCAGATATAATAGAACTGCTTTGGATGGAGCTAGCTTCCAAATATTGGGACTAGTTTTAGACTGATTCTTCTATCTTCTGGCGGAGAAATACCGTCACGCTCTCCGTACTTCCACTATTCTGTGGGATACGGGGACGAGGCGATATCGCATTGTTTTCATTATAATTATGTAGACATTTTGCACAAAATAAAATTGCGTTATATGAAAAGTGGTCTTAATTAGTTTCCGACCAACAAACACCCCACGCCCCTTACAATCTGGCGACCAACTCGGGCAATACAACACCACCGAACCAGCCCAGGTTCATAGTAACCAAATCAGGCAGAATAACCACTACACCAGTGAAAACTCAGCGACGTCGGCGACTACAACCGAAAATGGCTTTATCTCCAGAACAATTCCAGAAGCTACTTGACCATCAACACCAACAACAACAACAACTTATAGCAACGCTTTGTGCAAGTAAGCGTAAAAGTATTTCTTCGTGCACCGCCTCTTACGACGGTAAGAAAGACTCCAAAGCCGTTAATGTGTTCCTGTCAGCGCTGAAAATTTATATCGATTCGGAGGAGATACCCGAAAACGAGGCACTGAAGGGGATCCCAATGCTGCTTTCTGGTGATGCTGCTGAGTGGTGGCAGGGCGCGCACACTAACATCACAACATTGAATGACTTTGAAGCGTTGTTAAGGAAGAATTTTGCGCCGCAAAAGCTGGCCTACATGCTATACAACGAAATAAATACAATAGAACAAGGACCCACAGAGACCACCGAAGCCTTTCTTGCAAAGAAGAGAATGCTTTTCTCTCTTCTTCCAGGGGCAAAGCATTCTGAGATTCAGCAACTGGACATGATTTTCGGACTAATAAGACTGGATATTAGAGACAAAATTCCTCGTAACTCGGTTGGCTCTTTTGAAGAATTACTTGACTTGGCACGCGGAGCAGAAGGGGTTATCAAGGAAAAGAAGAGTAAGGTTCCGCACACTGCTAACAGTGCTAACTCTTATAATACTGCCCCTCGTACGGGAAGAGTCAAGTGTAGCTTTTGTAGAAACCCCGGCCATACCGCCGATGTATGCAGGAAAAAGGCTAAAGCCGAGAAAAATTCAGATCCTACACCAGCAAAGCCAGCACAAACACAAGCACCATCGTCACAGCCAAGATTCTCATGCTACGGCTGTGGCACTCCGGGTGTGGTACGTTCCAATTGTCCTCAATGTGCTAGCAAGATTAATATAAAGAAGGAAGAACTTGGATTTTGTACATTAAACATAGAGACTGCTGCAAAACCACGCCCCGTCGTTTCGCTTTCTATACTTGGCATCAATGGCTACGCATACGTGGACACGTGTGCGAAAACAAGTGTTGCGTCATATCAGCTGTATCAACGACTCGTAGAACAGGGATGCACATTCAAAAAGCAATCTGTGCATTTGACAATGGCTGACGGAATAGCTAAACGCCAAACCGTGCTTACTGTCATCGTCGATGTCACATTATGTGGTCGAATTATCCCAACGACATTTATTGTTTTGCCAGAAGCCAGGGACAACAAAACACTCTTGGGAGTAGGGTTTATACAGGAAGCGCGTATGATCCTCAACCTTCCACAGTATACTTGGCACTTTTTGGACGCAGAGAACGAAATTTATGAATTATATACGGAAGATTTCATTAAATTTGATACGACCACCTCTAAAAGACCACTAAAAGTAGCTGATACAGTTGGGAAAAGTGCAGTGGCCCTTGTATCAGTTGGAGTCACCAAGTCAGTGAACTCAGAAGGAGCATGCGTTCCGGAAAGTAACAAACCCGAACCAGACACAGCGTTTGATACAGAGGCCAGCACTAGCGTGGAGTATCGGTTGCATCGTATACTACCCAGCACTCCAAAGCGAGCCAGAGTTTTATTTGATGGGTATTCTCCACAAATGGACTACATGTTCCGAGATGCTCAAAGAAATGTCCATAACCTAGAAATCAATCTCTCGCCGCACTCTATGTCTCTCTTCCCAGATAGCAATGATATTGGTTTAAACTCGATTGACATCAGATTACTTACTAGTCAAGAACTTGATGAGGAACAACAGTATCAATTGCAGGATATGATCAAACAGCACGAACAAGTTTTCATACAAAATAAGAGCCCAGCAAAATATGTTACACATACAATTGACACAGCTGGTAAAGGCCCCATATCAGTACCACCCTATCGCTTATCTCCGCCTCGTAAAGAAATGCTGAAAAAGGAAATAGATAGAATGTTACATGAAGGAGTGATAGAACCCCGCAGTACACCATGGGCGGCCCCAGCAGTTCTAGTCCCTAAAGCAAATGGTGAAATACGAGTCTGCGTTGACTATCGACGGTTGAACGAAATCACTGTTCCAGACAACTATCCAATCCCAAGAATTGACGACTTACTACATGATGCGAAACCGACGCCTTTCATGACTACGTTGGACCTAAAATCTGGTTATTGGCAAATTGAAGTTCGCCCCGAAGATAAAGAGAAGACTGGATTCATCACACCTTTTGGGATTTACATCTTTAATCGCATGCCTTTTGGACTCCGCAACGCTCCAGCAACATTCCAGCGCTTAATCGATAGGTTAAAAGTTAACCTAAATGTAAAACTTCTAGCATATCTAGATGATCTAATTGTGCTTTCTACCTCATTCAAATCTCATATCGCCGATCTTTCTTTAGTATTTCAAAAACTTCAAGATTTCAATCTTATAGTGAATCTCCAGAAATGTAGATTTTGCTGTTCGACTATTAAATATCTCGGTCATTACATTACCTGTAGGATAGGGGATATTGACATAATTTGCCTTTCTGAAACATTCATTAAAAGTGGTACCGAATCTAACCTTACATTGCAAAATTACATTATGGCAGCACATTATTCCAGACCAAAGGAACGTCGGGGTGGAACCTACATATTGCTAAAAAAAAGACATAGAATTTATTGACATTTCTAATTTATTTGATCCTTTGACATATAGTTTTGAATGCTGTGCAATAGAAATTAAAATATATAATTTAATAATTGTGACTATATACCGAATTCCCAATTCAAATGTTGACATATTTTTTGAACAATTAAACTTATTGCTACTTAAACTGACAAGAAAAAAAGATAAAAATATCGTGTTATGTGGAGATTGGAACATTGATTGGTTAAAAGATAATAAAGTATCCAAACAACTAGAATCGGTGTTAAATAACTATAATCTTACTAACCATATTATAAAACCGACTAGAAAAACATCATGCATTGACCTCATTACAAGTAATATTCCCGAGGTTCATCCTGGCATACACTACTTAGCACTTTCCGATCATGAAACAGCACAAACAATTTCTTTTCCAGTGGAAATGAATGCCAATGTTAATAAAACTCCCTCTTACTGGTTCGAAGAGAGGAGAGATATGTCAAACGATAATATACGTAAATTCTGTAATTGTATGACATCCTTGTCGTTTCAAGATGTACTAGTTGAAAACGATGTTGAGAAAGCCTTTGATAATTTTCATGACACTTTAATACTATTTTTTAATTTGTGCTTTCCCACAATTAAAGTTAAAATGAATACCAAGACGACTAAAAATAAATGGATAACAAAAGGTATAAAAACAAGTTGTATTAAGAAAAGAACATTGTATCTTAAATATCATTTTTTCTCGGGAAATAAGCCAAATAAAAAAAAGAAGTATAATGCTTACTCTAAAGTATTAAAAAAATGTATACATGAGGCACAGAGAATAAATAACACAAAATATATACAAAATTCACAAAATAAAAGCAAAGCAGCGTGGGATATAATAAAAAATATGACCAGCAAAAAATCTAGTGATAATATTATTTCAATAAATTATGACAATAAAACATATTCTGACCCTGAGACCATTAGTGAACTTTTTAATAAACATTTTTTAAATATAGATAATAGTAATAACATGACGAAATCACATAACTCTGGCCTTGTTAGTAACAATTACAACAGCAATAGCATTTTTTTAACGCCAATAAATCCTGATGACGTCTACAAGGTTATTCATAACCTTAAAAATACAAATTCAACAGGCTATGATAATATTACTGTGAAAGTGTTAAAAATGTGTGCTAAGCAGTTGAGTGTACCGTTAGCGCACATTATTAATTTATCATTTACAGAAGGAAAGTACCCTTCCAGATTGAAATATATAATAGTTAAACCTCTGTTTAAAAAAGGAGACAAAAAGTCTATTAATAATTACAGACCAATATCATTGTCTCCTGTATTATCAAAAGTAATTGAAAGAATTATGTATGATAAAATATATGCCTTTCTATCAATATTTAATATATTAAAGCCAGAACAATTTGGTTTTAGAAAACATATGTCAACTGTCCTAGCATGTTATGAATGTTACGAAAGCATTTGACTTTGTGTCACATGACATTTTATTAACTAAATTATGGCGATATGGCATTCGTGGAACAGCGCATACATGGCTCGAAAGTTATTTAAGCTTCCGGCAACAGTGCGTTGAAGTTACAAACTTGACTGGACGTAATAAAACTGCTTATAGATCTAAATACCGTCTCAATAGCTGTGGAGTGCCTCAAGGTAGCATATTAGGACCGTTATTGTTTATAATATATGTAAATGATTTACCTGACGCTATAGATAATAAGTGCATATTGTTTGCCGATGATACTACACTGCTTATCGAAAAAAAAGATAATATAGATCACAAAACTGACATTGAAACGACCCTGAGTAATACCATTAATTGGCTAAAACAAAATAATTTAAACATAAACATGACAAAAACAAAATTAATTAACTTTAAAACGAACAGAAATGCAAGTAATGTCCCTTTCAATGTTACTTATAATAACACAAGCATTGAAAAAACTGAATCCACCGTGTTTCTTGGCATAACTGTGGATTCCCAATGCAATTGGAAGAATCATATAAATTTACTTTGCTGTAAGCTTGATAAATATGTCTATGTACTAAGGAGAGTTAGGTGTGTAGCATCAACTAAAGCTGCAATCATGGCTTACCATGGATGTGTATCATCGTTGCTGAGGTATGGAGTTATATTATGGGGTAACTCCGTTGAGATATCAAGAGCATTCATATCTCAAAAAAAATGTATTCGAGGCATATATAATGTCGATGTAATGAACAGCTGTAAGCCCCTATTTAAAAGATCAAATATCTTGCCTCTTCCATGTCTATACATCTATGAAATGTGTCTTTTTGTTAAAAAAAACGACCATTTGTTCATTAAACATAGCGATTATACATCGTCTAGAAGTAGACATAAAACCCGACTAATCGTACCTAATCAGCGGCTTACACTTTATTCTAACAATGTACATTGCATGGCAATAAAAATTTTTAATCATTTACCAGACAATTTTAAAAACTTAAGACTGACATTATTTAGAAAAAAATTACATGAATGGCTCTTAAACAAATGTTATTATGTTATAAGCGAGTATTTAAATGACCGATTTATTGATATAAAATGAAATTATTAATTAAATTATGTATTGTTTTTGATGTGAATTAATTTTATTGTATGAAATATGAGTAATTTTCCGATTTTTAATATAATGATAAATAACTGAATTTAATAATATAATAAATTGACCTAAATATTTGCACGCCCCTGCGAGGGTAGAATAAGTTGAACATTTTAATATGTGTAACATCTTTGTTGTACCTTATTTTCGCAAATAAATTATCTTATCTTATCTTATCTTATCTTACTCCTCAAGGGCTTAAAGTTGATCCAGACAAAACGACAGCGATTCTGAATTTGCCACGACCTACCAATCTCCGCCACTTAGTCTCGTTCCTGCAAACGTGCTCATGGTATCGGCGATTTATAAAGGACTTCTCGTCAATTTCTCAACCACTCACAAAACTGACAAAGAAAGGCGTACAATGGGCTTGGAATGCCGAACAAGAGGATGCGTACAACGACTTGAAGCGTCGCCTATCGTCGGCTCCTATTCTACGACAAGCTGATGAATCTAAGCCATATCTAATTAAAACGGATGCCAGCGCGTATGCTTTGGGGGCAGTTTTAATCCAGGGGGAGGGCGAAGATGAACACCCCGTGGAATATGCGAGTCGGTTATTAACCTCCGCCGAAAGAAATTATTCGACGACCGAACGAGAGGCCTTGGCGGTTGTTTGGGCAGTCACAAAATTTCGAGGTTATATTGAGGGATTGCCAACTGTGGTTGCAACGGATCACCAAGCACTACGATGGCTCATGTCGTTAAAATCACCGACAGGCAAACTAGCAAGATGGGCATTGCAATTGCAAGCCTATGACCTTATCATCAAATATGTACCAGGAAGGACAAACGTGGTCGCTGATATGCTTTCCAGACCTCCCTGTACAGAAGATACCCGTGCTGATTGTGCTGTCTGTACTGTGACGGTGGACATGCCGATCCGAAGCCCGAAAGAAGTTCGGGAAGAGCAACTCAAGGACAGGACGATAGCAAGCATTATAAGTGCTTTGGAGCAACCAGAGAGTATTGAGAAGGCCGTGTATTGGAGCAATAAAGGTTATTACACCAACAATGGATTACTTTATCGTCTAGCTCCAGATTCAGATGCGGAAGACGCTCAGTTGGTTGTACCCGAGCACGAATGGGCAAATGTAATGTTTGCCTACCATGATGATCCTTTGGCGGGACACTTTGGTGTCGAGAAGACGTTCGCCCGTATCTCAAAAAGATATTTCTGGAAAGGCATGAGGAAGTATATTGAAGCCTACGTAAGGAATTGCGTAGCATGCCAACGTTATAAGCCTTCGAATCTGAAGCCAGCAGGTCTTTTACAAACCACGGCGATGAATAAAAGATTTGAATCCATCTCTTTTGACCTTTTCGGGCCATTGCCAATTTCGTCGAATGGGAAAACATGGATTCTTATTGTTGAGGATTGCGCCAGTCGATGGGTCGAACTGTTTCCTTTGGCACATGCAACTGCGGAGGCATGTGCTGAAGTTCTCATCAACGAATTATTTCCACGTTATGGCGTGCCTAGACGCATGACAAGTGACAATGGACCACAATTCGTAAGCGCCGTAATGCAAGTAATTTGTTTTTGTTTCAAAATTAAGCACTCTTTTACTCCTGTCTACCACCCAGAGGCTAACCCTGTGGAGCGACGTAATAGGGATCTGAAGACCCAGCTCGCAATCATAGTGGGAGAGGAGCATACTACGTGGCCAGACAAGCTACCGTCGATTCGCTTCGCGTTAAATACAGCAGTGAACTCGTCGACTAGTTTCACTCCTGCTTATTTAACCTTTGGGAGAGAGCTAAGAACTCCTGATGACAATCAAAACGATCTTCGAAGTGTTATTATCAGCGAAAATTTTATACCGGAGATCACACCTAAGCTTCTTCAAATGGCAGAAACTCTAAAATTTACTTACGCGATTCAGTTTCTTCGTCGGGACGCCTTCAGAACCTGAGGGGGAGAACTTGTAACACATCACAATAATAAATAGATTTCAGTTGTTGTCAACAGATGGCGCTATGGCCGATGGCGGATAAGTTGAATCGCGCTGTTAAGTTTTTCTAGCAAATAATGACCTTTTTGCAATAGTGTTGATTTATCATTCGATTCCTTTGCTTCTTAGGAACCCCAGATATAATAGAACTGCTTTGGATGGAGCTAGCTTCCAAATATTGGGACTAGTTTTAGACTGATTCTTCTATCTTCTGGCGGAGAAATACCGTCACGCTCTCCGTACTTCCACTATTCTGTGGGATACGGGGACGAGGCGATATCGCATTGTTTTCATTATAATTATGTAGACATTTTGCACAAAATAAAATTGCGTTATGAAAAGTGGTCTTAATTAGTTTCCGACCAACAAACACCCCACGCCCCTTACATATATATATATATATATATATATATATATATATATATAGATGAAACGTTTATATTGAGCCTGTCTTGCCTGAAATGTGCACGTATTTTATCATAATCTACAACACCGCATGGGTACCGGACATCCTGTTATGTCTACAGTACTGACAAGTTTAATGTCCTGAATTTAGTGTCTATGGTAATGCGAAATAGATTTATGGATTTTCCATTTGCCAATAGCCAAAGCCTTTTATGTACAGGGTGGGTATGATAATAAACAAAATAAATAAATAGGTATTCCTGGAAAAATTACACAGCAAATGGATAAATTCATCCCCCCCCCCCGGTGGGATTTGTATTGATTTGGGTACAAATCTATTTACCAGTCCATTTAACACAAATCTATTAGCCAGTCTATTTACTGCTGTAAAGTCGCAGTGTGGCGCCATCTACCTATTAAGTATTACACTACTAAAGATTCTGCTATAACACAAAACTTATTACTCATTCATTCAGTCATTACCATCATCAGCCTGTATCTACTTGCTGCTACTGCTGGATATAGCCTTCCCCAATGCTTTCCACCAAATACGAACCTACACCTTCCTCGTCATTACACCTAAGGTCATCAGACTATATCGACGGTTAAAAGGTAATAGGGCATAAGCGACAATTTGATCGAAAATGAGTTATGAATGCCATCCTACTTAAAATTTTCCGTTCTTTCTAATGCGCTTACTCCCATGGCTCTACGATGACTTTTTTGTCGTTTATGCCAAAGCAAAAAACAGCGTTTTCGAAGTATGCCTCGGAGTAACCGACGAAATTCTAGGCCTTTTTTGCCCTTAAGGTGCTTGTACCCCTGCAAAAATGGTTTCAGTTTTGGTTGACGGTCGCTAACGCGTTTTTACTTTTAACTTGAGTAGACATTCCGGGCGCTTACGGCTCTTTACTATTAGCCCCTGTTTTGAAACCTGGAACTAATGCTCCTTTACCTTTCTCATTAAAATTAATAGGCGTCGGTTATACCTTAGTACTTTTTTTTTGTTTACCATACAGTTGTCGCTTATTCGCAATTACTAAAATTCATTTGTTATTGAACTGTCGGTTATGCCTTACTACTATTTACAAATTAACAATATGGTTGTCGCTTATACGTAATTACTAAAGTCTAAGTTGATATTGAATTGTCGATTATACCTTACTACCAATTACAATATTTCAATACTATTGTCGCTTATTATTCCACTTCCATTTACTATTTTCATACAACTCCGTCGCTTACGATATTTTGTATTACTTGGTTGTACTCAAGCGGCTATTCAGCAAGTCGCTTATACCTTAAATCCTCCTGTCGCTTTCGCTCAGTTGTTCTTACCACCTATATGCTGATGGTTTCCAAATATATGTGCAGACAACGACAGAGAATGTGAACAACACTGCAATTGAAAAATTAAATGATAACCCATGTAATGTCAGCTCTTGGTCTAGAGATTTTGGTATACCTGTAAAACCAGCTAAATGTCAGGCTATTGTGCTTGGTAGCTAGGCAGGTTACCACGATTGATTTCAGCTCCTATATAGAATATCCCCGTTATAGAAACTATCCCCGTTAAAAAAATCATGTCGGTACTTAGGTTCTTTTCTATGTAAAAGAAGGACAAATGATTACAAAGTTTATTTTTTCCCATGGCATTAAGATGTTTTTCCGGAATAAAAATTCACCTATATCACTCTCCAGACCGTAAACTATCCCCGTTCAAAAAATCATGTCGGTACTTAGGTTTCTTTAGACGTAAAAGGACAAATGATTACAACTTTATTTTTTCCCATGGGATTAAGATGCTTTTCCGGGATAAAAAGTAGCCTATGTCACTCGCCAGACCGTAAACTATCCCCATTAAAAAATCATGTCCGTACTTAGGTTCCTTTTGACGTGATAGAAGGAAAAATGATTATAAACTTTATTTCTTCCCGTGGGAATAAGATGTTTTTCCGGGATAAAGAGTAGCCTATGTCACTCTCCAGACCTCAAACTATCTCCAAAAAAATTATGTCAATCCGTTTGCTACTTTCGACGTGAAAGAAAGACAAACAACAAGCAAACAAACAAAAAACTTTCACATTAATATTTTTATGGAGTTTCAGTAAACTTACAGCTAGCTTAAGTGTATTTGAACATTACAGTGGTATTGATGGCCAATTAAAAGGTTTCACATATAGCACTCGAAAAAAAAATCAACGGTAGTACTTAAATAAACATTACAAAATGATTCTAAAATCAGAGAAAAAACATTTTAGCTAATGATCGCTTCAAATGAGCTCATATTATAGAGATACGTCAGCTTATATTGTTGGATATTCTCGATTTCCATATGGTATTAAATCTTGATAATGTGGAAATACTACATTACCTTTTTTTTAATTTATCTACCAGTGTCGTTGATGTCTAATAACCTCACAATATTATTGCTAAGCTCTGGATCTTATGCTTTATTAACTTTTGGCGCAATTATGTGAATATTCACTTGTCGTCCTCTACCCAATTAAGTTATGATATAGTCATGTTGTTTATGCCCTATTACTTATTGGTACGAGGATATCAAATGTAGTTAAGTCTTCTATACTCTTGATATTTTTACATGTTTAAGTAACTTATGCTAAATTACCTCACGACGAAAATAAAATCAATTGATTTAAGCGACATAAAACCACATAAAACAATGTATAATTAAATTAATAAAATTGCCCATTTAAGCCTTTATATTTTTATTCTACAGCTGTTTTGGTTTTAGCAATAAAAGATAATAAACAAAAAAGTTATGTCCATTTTTCTGCAATTTCAAACTTTAAACTGCTCTCCTGAACAATTTGGTTTTGGTCGCTTATACCCTATAACCTTTTAACCGTCGATATAAAGTAAGGCGTCCAACGCTTCGTCGTCCTACGCATGGCCTCCTCACTAATACCCTCATTCCCCATCTGCCATCACTTACTAGGCAGATATGACCGGCCACATTGCCACTTTAGCTTGCAAAATCTGAAGGCTATGTCGACAATTTTGATTCTTCGTCGAATTTCTGCCTTCCGGTTTCGATCACTCAAAGAAACCCTGAGCATAGCTCTCTCAATCGCTCGCTGCTCGACCTTTGCTCTGTTTTGTGGACCAGTCCGTGTCCATTGTGGATAGTCAGTGTCCATTGCTATAATTTTAACAAAAAAAAACCGAGCCCAAATATTACTCTACATTTTTGTATGTAGGTAGTATGTATACAGGCTGATGTTGATGGAAAAAATATGGGACCAATCTGGAAGTAAGTAAAAGTATCAGGATATAGAATAAGTAAGTATCTCTTTCAATTAAAAAAGTTGTTTTCAAATCGGTTTGTAAATGACTGAGTAATGAAATAACAAACCTAACAGCGGGTAGATACAGGCTGGTGATGATGAAAAAAATATGGGACCAATCTGGAAGTATACTCTTTCAAATAAAAAAGTTTTTTTCAAATCGGTTTATAAATCACGGTTTATAAATCACGGCAGCGAACGCGCGCTTGTAAGCGGTTACCCCGCGCCGGCTCCTCTCAAGCCCCGCACCTCACCCCCTCGAAAACGGCCAAGCGCTGGACTCACGTCACCTTAAGTAAAAAACATAAAAAGAAAAAATACAGACGAATTAAGAATTGAACAACCTCCTCGTTAAAAAACATTCGATTCTTAATAATAGTACAGGGGTGTACTATTATTAAGAATCGAATCTTTGGAGTCTTAAAATTGCTGGGTTTCGTCCCAGACATTATTGAATTACTTTATCAAGTATCTAATCTGCTTTACTGTGGAAAAACAAATTTAAAAAAAGTTAACACTGTGCACTTTAATTCTCTTGAAAGTTCGCTCAATTTCATTCTTAATCATGTTTGATGTCGTAGAAAGGTTGTTTGCAATGAAGAATACCACTCTGGGAGTATCAATTCAATAAACTTAGGAATGAGTATGCATTTATTGAGTCACATCCGCAGAACAGAGTCCGATGTAGGGAATGCAATCTCGCGAGATTGGGGCTCAGGCGAGATCTCGCGAGTTTATGAACAACAATCTCCCGACCGCTACCTCAGGCCGCCGCCGTCCGCGCATATCAACTGTGCCTAAACCGATAGCAGTTAGCGCGATTTGAATAAGACTTTTTTTATGCATGAATCCAACCTCTTTAAACTCGACAGATCTCGCCAATTTTTCGGCCGAGATCAATCTCGCTAAAAAATAGCCGAGATATCGCAAAAACGAGACCTCGCGAGAACGAGATTACATTCCCTAGTCCGATGTGATGGAACAAAAACTTGTTAAGCTATCTAGACTAGATAAGGAATATGAATTCTTCAGACATACTGTTTTATAATTTTCTTATGTAATTTATCTTTCAATATTTAGAAGCAGGGGTGTAAGTGGTTCATCAAAATCTATGAATCAAAGCTAACCTCACCTGTAAGTGGTTCTGGCGAAAAGAGAGGTGGGGAATGCGTATTTTGTAAGCTGCCCGATTGGAAAAGTACTTCCACCTCACTGAATACCGCACTCAAATAACAATTCAATTGTGGGTTGTTGTGTTCCTGCGAGTGAGTGAGGTCACCGGAAAGGAGGGAGATGTTGCGTTGGCAGCTGGGGTGGCGTTGCGTGAGCGATATTTCATATTGCTAGCGTTAATATGACTATGGTAACTGATCTGTCGTTTAGTTAATACCCAATTCCTACCCAGTAGAAAGACAGATGTGAACCTCGTTAAGTAATTTATGACAGCACTCGTGTTAGTAGAGTGCTCGTAGATGGTGGGGTCACAAATCAACACTAGGTAATCAATTATATCTACTAACACTTGAAAATAAACAACATTTCGAATGGATTTTCGTAATAAAGACGACGTTGGATGTTTTCCATTTCTTTGATTCTTTGGATGTAATGGGTGTACATAAATACACAAAGACCACAAGACCGAAGTAAAACTTCTTTGGCTCTACTAACTTATATCTATCTCCCTCTCTACTTCTGTTCGCCGTTTCCGTTCTCGTCACGCACACTCCCCAAGTCAAGTGCGTAAAGAAGTGTCACTTCAAAAGACGAAGAACATTTCAAATGCTGATTAATTGGACATACAAATATCCTCTGAATTCAGTAAGCCCGAGTTGAGACACGTGTAGCTAGTTAATCTCGCAAATGGTTGTTATCAAATGAACATCTCAGTGGAGCACCTGACATCTACGACATGATGGATGGAGCTGGGATCAAAATAGATGTGAGTGAAACTAGATGTTAGTACTCGTACTTATTAGAATTTAAATATTAATTGCACGATCACGCGGTACAATATTTGAATATTTGTAGGTAAGTCACTAATACATTAAATGTAATAATTTTGGAATGTAAGTGGTTCATCAACGTTTTTGAACCAAAGACAAACGGGGCTCTGGCGAAAAGAGAGGTAGGGCTTAGCGTATTTTTGCCCGACTGGGGAAGTACCTCCACCTCACGGAATACCGCAGTCAAATAACAAGTCCCTTGAGGATAGTGTTCCTGCGAGTAGGTGAAGTCCACAAAAAGAAAGGAAGGAGTATATGCTGGCAACGGATTGGCGATGTTGGTGTTGCTGATTATTATGGGCGGTGGTAATTGTTTTCCATCCGGTGACCCACATGCTCGATTGCACTTCCTCTCATTTAAATAAAAATTAAATGAAATTATGCAAAAAAAAAAGAAGAAATTAAACGGTTATATAGAAAATAATGTACTAAAGGCTAAAAAATAATTCGATAGGTCCGAGGTTTCAGTCGTCACACCCCTCTCCCTCATCAATCTAAGGCATTATTCAGAAAAAAAATCGTAAATATATAAACTTATATAGTGTGATGTGTAGACGTTAGTGTTGATAATCGTAATGCTGCTAGCATCTTGGGAACGATGCCACATGGGTCAAACTTTTTACATTTGTTTTAGTTTTAGCTTAGTTTTATTTTAGTATTATTTAATTTTAGTTTTATAGTTGAATTGTATGTATTGTTTATTTGAAGTGTTGATATAAATAGGTGAAAAGGGATTTGTTTGAAAGCTCCATTTCAAAGATCAAAGAGTATGTTAGCCGTATATTTGTTTACAAATACCATTTATGTCGGAAGCGTTGAAATGATCAAGAACATTCGTGATTATATTGAGTATATGGTTGTCTCACATTGAAACAAGAACGCCACTGTGAATTCAAATTACAATACATTTTATTGTACCATTATAAAAATTACATAATACGGTAGTACCAATGGTCCCTTTTTTGGTCGTCTCTGTTAATCCTGGCTACACAGGTGATTAGGCCGTGTGGTTTCCGGCAGACTAGAATAGAATCACTCCGCTTCTTCCCGTGGATGTCGTACAAGGCGACTAAGGGAAATACATTATCAAATATCGATCAGGCCTCCCCAACCCGTTTGGCCAGCGTGGGGAGTGTAGGCCAAATCCTCCTTCCGTCCAGGACGGACGAGAGAGGGTCGTGCTCCTGTAGTGGAGACTAAAATGGGCCTGATCATGATGACACAGGAGACTCAGTGGTGGGCTCCGGTCCCGTTGTTTGCCACCCGAGGTATTTAAAAAAAATATATATTACAGTCTATTTCAATCGAGTGGAACCGCATCTTTACTACAAAAGTACGCACTTAGTTTGGTGGTGCAAAATCACCTATTAAACGCTATCGTAACCTTTTCACGAGTTTAAAAACTGGAAGAATTTCTTCATAATCTTTATAATTAAGTGCTCGTAAGGCTACCATCAAAGTTCTGATTATGTTCTACTTAAAGCATACGTTTTAAGGTTCGTTATGTTTTTTTAGGGTTCCGTACCCAAAGGGTAAAAAGGAACCCTATTACTAAGGCTCCGCTATCCGTCCGTCCGTTCGTCCGTCCGTCTGTCACGAGGCTGTATCTCATGAACCGTGATAGTTAGACAGTTAAAATTTTCACGGATGATGTATTTCTGTTGCCGCTATAACAACAAATACTAAAAAACAGAATAAAATTAACTATGTAAGGGGCTCCCATACAACAAACGTGATTTTTTTTGCTCATTTTTGCTCGCAATTGTAGAGTATATTATTCTGTGGTAGGGTGCCACTTCGCGCGTGAAGTAGTAAGAGAGAAAAAGTTACAATTATTTTCTATTCCTCGACGTAGTTGTCCCTTATTCATCATTTCCACTGCTGGGATATGGGACTCCCTTCATTCGAAGGGGATTTAGACAACTGCGGGTTGGTAGAGGTCAGTGTTTTCAAGCCGCATAAATGCCACTGACTTATCTTAACGACTGTCATCTAATGGCAACAGCTGGGATTGCCGGCTTAACGTACCCTCATAAGCACGGGGGAGCTCGAAATAAATAAACCCATCCACAGACAGGCTTCGGCTGACGTTGCTTAACCCGCGTGTTTGATTAAATAAAAAAATAAATAAAATAAAATAAAAATATTTTATTTCAGACCTTGATCCATAATTTGTTAGTACTCATTAACAATATAGAAAACCTTACAACTATGTTAGTTCTTAACCTATGCCAGATACATTATTATGAATATTGTTTAATTATCATTGACTAATTCATTAAATGGGACGTTCTTCTTTTTTATCGACAATAGCTTGTCTTCTCCGCAAAAATAAATGTTACTACTCCAAAATATTAAATTACTTATATTTTTTTTTTACGAAAATACACTTGACAATGCAACAATTATAATATCCTCAAATCTAGATTTTAATTATTAATATTTTTTAAAAAATTATTGTGACATAGTATACAAGAAGCGTGACGGAGGTGTTTTACATACAAATAAAGTGTGTCCCTCTGTGACCATTAATGTAAACAAACTACTCTCGTTAAAAAAAATCACATTGAAAGTTTTTATCCAAAAATATTTACTGAACTACTTAACCGTTGTTGTTAATTTAATCAGAAGAAATAATTTTTAATGTTTCTATTATTACATAAAAAAATATTTTATTAGCTGTCTTCCGCCGTATATGATTTTTGTTGCTACCTTCTGTCACTCATTTTATGGCACAAAATTATGAGCATTAGCAATTTTGACCTTGTTCTGTAGTCTAGAGCAAGTCCCCCTCCACCCCGGACCCCCGCTATGCATCCGTACACCCCAGCAATACCGGTCAGTTGCTCGCAAACAGAAAAAAGAGGTGCGTGTGTTTATTTAGCAACCGCTCTGTCACGTAAGTTATACTTCCAAATGTTATTGTAATTTCTGTGTTTTAATATTATTTTATTGATTCCTGATAAATATTTCATACATGCCCAGTTTTAGGCGTAAATCATAATTAGGCGAATGCTGAGAATCTCGAACATTACTATTTTACACCTCTGTCACGAGGCCCCTCTGTCACAAAAATGTGACGGAGTGGTATAACTCGTAACGGAGTGGTCGTTTCTGTATGGAACTTTAGAGCCTTAGTTCATTTTCATAATAGATGATTGTTAGCTTTCTGATGTCGGTTATCATATCGTGGACTATATTGTTAATTTAAGGCGTTACCATCAAATAAATTAAAAAATGGCATTATCTGCGGCTGAAAGACAGCGACAGTGTCGTGAAAAAAGAAAACTTAACCCTGAAATCGTTGCAGAAGTGAAACGTAAAGATTTAGAAAGATATTCTTGTAAAAAGTTAGTTAAAGATATGACTGTGTATACTTCTACTTCAGAAGAGGAAGACGACCAGCCTCTTCTTTATTTGAAAAAAATCTGTGGACACAAAACCAGGTGCATCACATGATCTACTAGTTAATAAGATCCATCCATTATTAATAAACGATGGTACACATTTTTTGGTAAAAGTTGTAAGTGAAATAAAAGTCGAGTACACTTATTTAGGAGTAGCAAAAAGTCGAGTGGATGCAGATGGAGATGTTCGGGTGATGTTTTATAAGACTGTTGATGGAACTGGGAAATTATTTAAATTGGTAGAATCTGATGTGTCAGATGCGATATTTGAAAATTTGTTAAAAATTATTCCACCTCCTAAGGTAGTTAAAAGAGGAAGACACCTGTTTTACGAATTCGATCAACCAATAGAAGTATTTGAAAATTAGAGTAAGCGAAAACATATTATAAGACTAAATTAATATCTACCAAAGAATGAATACCAATTAATAAGACTTATAGTAGCATTTTAAGGACATATTATAATTTGTTATTGTTTTCTAAGCTATAAAACTGTTATAAGGTTATACTTTGTTCGACAGGTAATCATTATTTACCACTCCGTCACTTCGTTAACCACTCCGTCACAATTTGTCCCCCTTATAATTTAAGTTCAAAGTAGTGTATGATCCAGTCTATTGGTAATATTTACAAAAATTACGTTTTCTAGTATTATATGCCAAACAATAAAAGTCTTCACCATATTTTCAAGTTACTTTATTGGAAGACTTTCATAATATTAAAATCTTTTTGGTCTTAAGAAGCAAAAATGTGACAGAGTGGTATTGGATAACATTTTTAAAATGTTTGTATTAAGAATTCCGTCCCATGGAGGTAGTTAAAAATAAATGTTTGCATTCTTGATAAGAAAGTAATAAGAAACTGAAGATCTGATTTTGCATGAAAAATTAAAAATTAAAACACTTTTGTGACTGAGGTGTTGAATTTTTGTTACCATTCCTACAAAATTTATAGTAAAACCAAAATTACAAGTAATACTTCGATGCATTATATGTTTTTGAAAACTGCAATAACGAGGCAATAATATAAAATACATTTTACTAAAGAAATCACATGTTTACTTTTTTAACAAATTTAAAAATTTGCCGGTCAGATTGTCGATAAAAAAGAAGAACGTCCCAAATAACTGATTAATCAATCAATCAGTCAATCAATTAAAATACCTTTTGTGCCTACCTGAGGCACTGGGTACATTTACATGTAAATGCACCCAGTGTCCCATGATAGCGCACTCAGGCTTCTCTCCAATTACCTTCAGAATGCCGCTGGTACTCCCCCGTATTCCCCGCATTAGTGATGCGGTACGTTTTCGAATAATGGTGGTGAAGCCATCGGTGTGCATCTCCGCGAACATTCCAGATGCACTACAGAAGCGAGGGAACCCCATCAGCACTCTAAAGGCATTATTGTATTGTATTCTTAGTGCGTTGTATGCCCTCTGCGTATATCGGACCCACAGGGAGCACGTGTACAGGCATTGACAAAAAGCTTTGAATAGTGTGAGCTTAACTGCCGGAGTACAACGAGCAAACCTGCGGGCCAACATATTACATCGGACAGCCAACGCCCTCCGTTCTCTCTCGATGTCTGCATCATCCTTCAAGTCCTCAGTCACAATATGGCCAAGATACTTGAAGTCTGATACCCGACTCAGTGCCTCACCTCTCAACACCACCGGTGGGACATTATTGGGCTTTTTGGATGACACCCGAAAGACTAAGAGCTTACTCTTTTGGACATTATACAGAAGTCCATGTCTTTCAGCATAAGACTCGCAAATTGTCAGCAGCTTTCTAAGGGCCCTAATAGACGGATATAGAAGGACCATATCATCCGCATAGCTAATGCTGTTTACACATATGCCCTCTACATAACATCCCACCCCGGCGCTGTTTAGTTCGACAATCAGCTGGTTGACATACAGATTGAAAAGTAGGGGAGAACTCAACCCACCCTGTCTCACCCCACATTCCAAACCATATTCATCCGAGAGCGCATCGGCCCATTTGACCCGGTTCGTTTGGTGCTCATACCAGTATCTTAGAAAATTTATTATAGCACCAGGTACTCTATTTTCTGACAGTTTATTCCACAATATGTCATAACGAACCAGATCAAATGCCTTAGACAAGTCCAGAAAAGCAGCATATACAGGAGTGTTCCTATCTGTATAGTACCTTACAGTGTGTTTGAGTGACAAGATAGCAGACTCAGTGGACAAACGTGGCCTAAAGCCAAACTGGGCATCATGTATAACAAGATAGTTTGCAAGTTGTCTCTCCACCACACCGTCAAGCACCTTAGCCGCTATGGTGGCCAAAGATATCGGTCGATAGTTGTTTTTATCGGCTACGTCTCCAGTCTTATTTTTGAGCACTGGCACAACAACAGTTTTGATCAGTTTATTCGGCATATAAGAATGTCTGATAATGATTAGACTGACGCGTACTACGACGCCATCGAGCTTCTCGATTATTATTAATAATAAAACTCCGTACATATTATTAATAATAAAACGTAAAAATATTCCAGAAAATGGCGCTGACAGGTGGCAAGATTACGTACTAATTCTGCACTAATTCCCTTCTACCATTCATTCATATTTGCTATGATGCTGACAGTTAGATTCTTCCTATGAGCTTTCTGCTTGATTTAAGACCGCAACCTGACGTTAGAAAGCTCGTTAGCGGCCCAAAGCTCACGGCTTACGAGAAAATGGAGTTCTAAAAATGTTTTACAACCACTTACCAAGAATATTACTACCCGCGTACTATTTTTTTTTAATTTTTTTTTTATACTACGTGGGGTGGCAGACAAGCATACGGCCCACCTGATGTGAAGCGGTTACCGTAGCTATATTAACGCGCACAACATGAAATATCGCTCGCGCGCCGCCACCCCCGCTGCCAACGCAGCATCTCCTTCCTCTCTGTGTGACCTCACTCACTCGCAGAAACACAACAACCCTCGAGGGAATTGTTATTTGGCTGTGGTATTCTGTGAGGTGGAGGTACATTCCCCAATCGGGTAGCTTACAAATATGCTCACTACCGCTCTTTTCGCCAGAGCTTCGTTTGTCAGTCAGCAGGATGCACCGCGTGCAGGTGAAGATGGCTTTGGTTCAAAGATGTTGATGAACCGCATACACCCCATAAAGATGATTATGGTATATGGATATCGTGGTGACCATTAATGCGCGCTTGTAAAAGTCTCAACTCGTCCCCTCCTCTTCGAGGCTTGTAAATTGTTCACCGCGGTGGAATGGAATAGAAGCGACTTTTTGTAACGTTACCTCTCTTAAAATACTAAAACTATTTGCGATTCCAAGAATCTCTGCTGAAGAGTTTAATCCTACCATCGGATCGAGTATTCAGGTCAAATAAAGAAAGTTTTAAGCTCAAATTATACCGCCGCGGAATGGAATGGAAGCTACTTTTTGCAACGAAATTGTTCATAGCATAATGAACTTTATGTCAATTGTATCTAAACTAATATTATAAAGAGGTAAGATTTGTTTGTTTGTTTGTTTGTAACGAATAGGCTCCTAAACTACTGGACCGATTTCAAAAATTCTTTCACCAATAGAAAGCTACATTATCAGGGAGTAACATAGGCTATATTTTAATTTCGAAAAAAATAGGGATCCGTAAGAAAATTGCAATATTTTGTCCACCCGTGCGAAGCCGGGACGGGCCGCTAGTAACATATAAACTTAAATACGAACCATAAAGGTCTTCCGGGGAATCCTCGCGCGTTCTCGAGAATTCCCCTAGCTACTGATCGACATAAAGTTCATTATGCTATATACAATTTTGTTGCAAAAATTCGCTTCTATTCCATTCAGTTCTATTTTATAATTTATTTATAATTCAATTCCATTCCGCCGCGGTGAACAATTTACAAGCCTTAAGAAGAGGAGGAGTTGAGACTTTTACAAGCGCGCATCAATGGTCACCACGATATCCATATACCATAATCATCATCATCATCATCAGCCTGCATCTATCCACGGCTGGACATAGGTCTTCCGTAATACCTTCCACCATATGCGATCTTCCGTTTGCCTCATTTAACCACATTCGAACATCTCGGTCCATCTAAAGCGGGTACGCTCTTCGCTTCGTTGTCCCATACGGACATCATCCACCTCCACCACATGCATCCACTCAAGTACTTTCTTTCCCTATCTACCATCAGTGACTGTGCAGATGTGGCCGGCCCACTGCCACTTCAACTTGTTGACTCTGAGAGCTATGTCGACAACTTTGGTTCTCCGTCGAATTTCTTCGATCCGGATTCAGTTCCTAATGATTGGGCCGCACTCATCGCGATAACATTCGGGCGATAAACTTCGTATTCGGTCTACGGCGAATCTTCGAGGCCACATAATGCGCGTTGTAAAGTTTATCGCTATGTACGAACGCAAAAAATAACATGGACGCCGCGATTATTCTGTACCTATTTTATGGCAGCAAATAATTATTTTTACATTTATGTAATCTAAAAAACAAATTAAAAGCAAGAAAAAGGAGAAAAAAGTTATCGTTACTCCAATCCATGTTACACTTCAGCTATATTATACACTGTAATTACATTTAACACGTCCGCTAGGAACGATGGGTGCGGGCCGACTGAAGTGTGGCGAGTTCGACAGCGGAGCGATGTGCCCGAAGCTTAGCCCGAAGTGTCGAAGTATTCGCGAATATTTGGCTACATACATCGCGATAACCCGAATGTTCGCGTTATCGCGATGAGTGCGGCCTAAGCATTAGACAAATGCCGCGGAAAGCTCTCTCCATCGCTCGCTGTGCTACTTTCAATTTATGGACCAGCCCAACGGTCAGTGTCCAAGTTTCGGCAGCGTAGGTCATGGCGAAGAAAACGCATTGGTTGAAGACTTTGGTATTTAAAGTTTACAGTATTTACGCTGTGAGAATGCTACCCAGCTTAGTCGAATGCGTTTTTCGGTCTCTTTCTTAAAGTTACCTCGCTCAAGCTGTACCATATTTGTCGACAACTTTGGTTCTCTGATGAATTTCTTCATTCCAGATTCATATATTATGTAATATATGTCTCTATGGCATATGATTGAACTGTATGGCATAAACAACTGTTGACATACCTGGAACAATAAGAAATATTTATTTATTTATTTATGTAATCTTTAGTGCACATAAACTATCACAAAATATACAAAAGGCGAACTTAATGCTGTTAGCGTTATATACCAGTTTACTTTTGGGACATTAATAACTTAAATTTAACTTGCACTTAAAATTAACTTTTGTGGATGGGTGCAAAATCAATAGTAACTATATTATGTTCCATCATAATCACTTAATACTTATTTATATATCTAAATAAATAGCGGGGGTTGTAACCCCTCCTATATAGGCTGACTCCTTGTAAGTACAATTAAGGGTTACAAGTGCAGTACCACCTACCATAACTGTAACATTAAATAAAACATTTTTTATTAAAATATAAAAAAATAAACTTTTTAGCCTTAATAATTCTCTAGAAATTAATTTAAGAAAATTTAGAAATTTTACACGTTGTTCATGTCTTTTTGTCCCGAAAGCAGACTAGTGGAGATGGTGGCCGACCCCCCTCCCCCCCACTACCCTTACGAATCGAGCGGCGAGAGCATTAGCGCGCAGTGTTCGTCGCGATAGAGAGAGGTAGGGGTCTGGACATTCTCCCTGTAGATCCAAGTAGTCTTCTTTCTCGACAAAAATACGTGAGTGATCCGTTTCATTTAGTACTGGTGCACTTAAGATCCTTGACTGAGCATCTCTGCTTTCTACTTCTTTACTCTTATAAAAAGCCATTGTAACTGATCGATCTATCAACGCACAGCTCAATCTTCTAAATAGACGGATCGGGCTGAAATTTGGTATAAAGGTAGCAATTATGCAGTAGGCCTTCGCTTAGAAAGGTTTTTTGAAAATTCCCTCGGGATACCGAATAGGCGCGTACGAAGCAGGACACCAGATAATATAAAAAAAAAACCGGCCAAGTGCGAGTCGGACTGGCGCACGAAGGGTTCCGTACCATTATCTATAAAAACGGCAAAAAAAATCACGTTTGTTGTATGGGAACCCCGCTTGAATATATGTTTTATTTTTATTTAATAATTTATTTTTATTGTGAATATATAAGTAAACATTATGTGAGTATTTCAAGTGTCTACCTATTGCCGTTATCAATTGCGAGCAAAAAAATCACGTTTGTTGTATGGGAGCCCCCTTAAATATTTATTTTATTCTGTTTTTTAGTATTTGTTGTTATAGCGGCAACCAAAATACATCATCTGTGAAAATTTTAGCCGTGTTACTATTACGGTTCATGAGATACGGCCTGATGACAGACGGACGGACGGACGGACAACGGAGCCTTAGTAATAGGGTTCCTTTTTACCGTTTGGGTACGGAACCCTAAAAAGACGAAGCAATCGTATTTTCCTCTCGAATGCCCTCGCATTTCCCCTCATAATGACTACGGAAGCAAAAAGTATTAAAGAATATCCGCTATCTTGCTACACCATTACTGAGATAAGGATTAAATACAAAGTTACTATAATACTTATAGAGTAAGAGCCCGTGATTGTCAAATACTCGTTATTTTGTGAATGCTAAAAGTTTCTCTGTGCACGCCCCTTAGACAGGACAGACAAAACGATCGAAAATATGCAGTTTAGATCATCGTGGCTTTCGCAGATAACAAGTAACAAAGGTGAAAATAAAATTCAATACTAATTGATTATCTGGCTACTAAGGACATAATATCTTTCGATAGTTCACCAAGGACTATATCATATATTACAATTTATAAAAGTTTAAGAGTGTCTATGGACAGGCAACGTTACTTAACAAAGGGGCGGCGGTACTCCACCAATCAATGCACCGATCCCCCACTACCCTTTCGAATCGAGTAGCGGGAGCATTAGCGCGCAGTGTTCGTCGCGATAGAGAGAGGTAGTGCGCTTTTGGACTTTCGCCCTGAAGATCCATCTAGCCGGATTCCCCGACAAAAATACATATTTTGTATCCCTCCCAGTAGGGAGTAAGGGATTGGCACGATACAAAGTGTCTGGTAGTCATGATTAATAAAGAAAATAGCAATATTTATTTAATAGATAGTTTGAATATCTTGGGGAGCAATTCTTACACCTATATTACCTGTAGTCTGCAAAAGCCACAATCCACGGTGGTACCGTAGTAGGTCATACGACTCTAATCACGATGCTTGAATTAGGCCATAATACGTTACCATATTACCCATCATTAGTCATACTACTTGAGGGTATAAAAGAAATTTTAATCAGTTAGTTGCAACATTCAAAATAACCGCTTCCAACCGGTCTTATTGCAGATCTAGAGGGGAGGCCTATGTCCAGCAGTGGACTTTCAATGGCTGAGATGATGATGACGATGATGATGATGATTTGCAACATTTATTTTTGTGCATCGAAAGTGAACGCATCGCATTAGTTGCCTTAATTAGCGTAATTATAAGTGCTGATCGCTCTAATTAATGACGCGTGTTTTGCCGAGTTTCAAGTGATTGTGATTATTGTTTTGCAATGGATATTCTAGTTGAAGGTATTTATTACATATTTTTTTTTTTTTTTTTTTTTTTTTATACCACTAAGGTGGCAAACAAGCATACGGTCCGCCTGATGGAAAGCAGTTACCGCAGCCTATGGACGCCTGTAACACCAGAGGCATCACATGCGCGTTGCCGACCCTGTAAAAACCTCTTCACGCCCTTTTTGAAGAACCCCATGCTGTAGTCTCCTGGGAAAACCTCAACAGGCAATTCATTCCACAGCTTGATAGTACGTGGAAGAAAACTTCTCTGGAACCGCACAGTACGTGACCATTTTGGTTCTAAAGTGTGAGGATGAATTCCCTGTCGATGGCGAGCGGTGCGACTGTAGAAGGAAGCCGTGGGCATCATGTCAAACAACTCCTCTGAACACACCCCATTGTACAAACGGTAGAACACACAAAGGGACGCAAAATCTCTTCTCAGACCTAAAGGTTCTAAACCGTCTGTCAGTTTGGGATCGTCAACAATCCTCACAGCACGCCTTTGAATCGAGTCACAGGGTGCAAGCTGGTATCTAGGCGCTCCCGCCCATAGATGGCAACAGTACTCCATATGCGGCCGAACTTGAGCTTTGTAAAGCATAAGTCTTTGCCGCGGGTTGAAGTAATGTTTCGCCCTGTTGAGCACACCTAGTTTCTTCGATGCCAGCTTGACCTTCCCCTCCAGATGACATCGAAACTGGACGTCACTGGAGATGTCAACTCCTAGAATACCAATACTATTGGCGATGGTGAGGGGTGTGTTTTCGAAGTGTGGAGCCACAGCAAATGGGGTTTTCTTAGCGGTGAACGCGCAGACTTGTGTCTTAGAGGGGTTAAATCGCACTAAGTTCTGTCGCCCCCAGTCGGACACTCTACTTAGTGTGCTCTCAATTTGCGACACAAGTTGTTCGCGGCTCTCCTCCACCAAAGAACGAGGGATATTTGCGCGGCCCGTGTAATAAGTGTCCCCGGTGCTATCGTCTGCATAACAATGAATGCTGTCATTATACAACATATCATTAATATGGAGCAGAAACAGCGTCGGAGACAATACAGAACCCTGCGGGACGCCAGCATTGATGTCCATGCTATCGGAGCAACTGCCATCTACAACGGCTCTAATGCTTCTGCTGGACAAGAAGCTAGCAACCCATTCGCATAGCCCCTCGGGCAGACCGTATGCAGGTAACTTCGAAAGAAGACTGCGGTGCCAGACCCGATCGAACGCCTTTGCCATATCCAGGCTAACCGCCAATGCCTCACCTTGACTCTCCACCGCCAAAGCCCATCGGTGCGTAAGATACACTAGAAGATCACCAGTTGAGCGACCATGGCGAAAGCCATATTGTTTGTCGCTGATCAAGTCGTGATCCTCTAGGTATCCAAGGAGCCGAGTATTAATTACACGCTCCATCACCTTGGAGAGAAGGGAGGTAACAGCAATAGGCCTGTAATTCGATGGATCTGACCTGTCGCCCTTTTTAGGCACAGGGTGCACATTCGCAGTCTTCCACATAGACGGAACTTGCCTAGTGGAGTATGAAAGCGCGAACAAGCGCGTAAGTACAGGACACAACTCAAGAGCACACACCTTTAACACCACTGCCGGTATGCCATCTGGCCCACTCGACTTGTGAATATCGAGGGAGAGCAACGCCCGCCGGACATCTCGCTGTGTAATCGAAATCTCCGGCATGGAGTTACCGCACCATGGGATAGTAGGTGGTACGGCGTCTCCCTCGTTCAATGTCGAATTAGAGGCAAAGAGATTGCCCAGTAAGTCGGCCTTCTCCTTAGCACTATAGGCCAGACTACCATCCGGTTTTTGCAGTGGTGGAAAAGACGACCGACAGAAGTTTCCCTCGGCAGCCTTAGCGAGCGACCAAAAAGCACGGCTCCCAGATGGATGATTAGCCAGGCGCTCACCAACTCTGCCGACGAAATCATACTTTGCCCTAGCAATCACTCTCTTACTGGACCTCGAGGCAGCATTAAACTCATGTTTCAGGTCAGAAACATTCTGATCCCCATTAATACGGGCCGCGGTCCAAGTCTTGTATGCAGCCTGCTTGCGAAGTATAGCCTCTCTGCAAGACCGATTAAACCACGGCCGTTTTTTAACACCCGCGGTGGCCACCAGTCGATTTGGGATGAATAATTCCATCCCATCCAAAATCGTCCCAGCCACAGCGGATGCACAGGAGTCGATGTCCTCTGACCCGAAGCAGAGCTGCCTCCACGGGTACGATGCATAGAATTCACGCAATCCATCCCAATCTGCCGACTTGTAGTGCCACACACGACGCCATCCGGTAGGCCGGGGCGCGTCAGAGCTAGCATATGGCACCTGGGTCCGGATGAGGCAGTGGTCCGACGACCCAAGCGGAGCGTCCACCGTGATCTTGTACCGGGTGGGACGTGTGGTCAGCAGAAGGTTCAGAAGTGAGCTCGTATGGTTCTCGATATCCGGTATTCTCGTTGGAGAATGTACCAGCTGCGAGAAACCATAAGCCAGTGCAAAGTCGTGAACAGACCTCCCCGCGAAGTCAGTGGACCGAGAGCCGAGCCACTCGGCGTGGTGGGCATTGAAGTCGCCCAAAATCACTAACTCCGCGGAGGGATACTGTTCCATGACTCTGTCAGTCGCCAGTTGTAGGTGCTCGATCATCCGAGTTGTGTCTGAATCACCACTATGAGACCTGTAAAGGCACGCGTAGATGCAGGTGTGGCCACCCTGATCCACGCGCACCCACAATATTGACAGGTCCCTGTCTTCTAGGCCGTGAAGGCGTCGACAGCAAATATCCTCCCGGACGTACATACATACCCCAGCTCGACGTACAAAAGAATATTCGAGTTTGTACCCAGGGTATAATAAGTAGGATGTGTCGGCCGGACAAGATATTTGAGTCTCTGTCAAAAAAAGCAGGGTCGGCTGTGCAGTTTCAAGGTGTTGGTGAACTGCATTAATGTTTGCGTGAAGACCCCTAATGTTACAGAAATCCACACTGAGTGTGGAAGAGGACGCCGCTGGAGTAAAATGCTTTCTGTTTTTCTTCACGGCCATAAAAAGATTTTAGAGGTTTGTGAGAAGTCGTCTCATTGACAACATGACAGAAAAAAAGCGCGGTGTCTACCCCCGCAGTACAGTGCAGGTTGTGCGGTTTGCTAGCGCGGCGGGCGGAAGGGCCCCCGGTCCCCCCCTGCTGTAGCAGCCGGGTCCACTCCGGTCTCCTCCTCCGGCACGACTACTACAACAGGGACTTTACACAGGTTGGCGGTTCAGCCTCCCGGGGCGGAGATTAGGTGATCCCCGGGTTCGGGAACCCTACTGACCTGCGGGCGGCCAGCGGACAACCGTTTCACCGGGTCTCCCTGACCGCCGCGCCAACACGCCGCGCCTGCACCGCTGGCAGCGGTTCGACAGCCACTGGTCTCCCAGTTGTCAGCATGACGACCCCTCAGAAAAAAACAGCCCTGGTGACCTTGCTCACTCGCAGGAACACGGCAAAGCCATTATGGCTGCGGTCTTTATATATTTATTTATTTATTTAAACTTTATTTACCACAATTTAAGGGTACATAGGCGGTCTTAATGCTAAAAGCATTCTCTACCAGACAACCTTTGGGAGTGCAGATATACACAAATGCGGCATAAAAAATAAATTAACAACAATATAGTACAGTACAACAGAAAATATACATACATACACATTACATAAATACAAAATATATGATACATATAACATAATATAAACATACATATACATAATGAATAGGAGGATGATTCATAGTTTTGGCAAATTATATATTTTATATATTTTTCATTATTTTTAATTCAGCATATACAGCTACGCCGCCGAAGCAATTGCATTTTGGGGTGTAAGTGGTTCATAAACATCAAAAAATATTTATATTTCTATTTCTATCTTTGAACCAAAGCCAACTTCACCTGCACGCGGTGCACCCTGCTGACTGACAAACGAAGCTCTGGCGAAGAGAGAGGTAGGGAGCGTAATTGTAAGCTACCCGACTGGGGAATGTGCCTCCACCTCACAGAATACCGCAGCCAAATAACGGTTCCCTTGAGGGCTGTTGTGGTCCTGCGAGTGAGTGAGGTCACCAGAAAGGAAGGAGATGCTGCGATGGCAGCGGGGGTGGCGGCGCGCGAGCGATATTTTATGTTGCGAGCGTTAATATGGCTACGGTAACCGCTTCACATCAGGCGGGCCGTATGCTTGTCTGCCACCCAACGTAGTATAAAAAAAAAAAAAAAAATTACCTTTTTCTTTTTTATAATTTTACTATATTGAAACTTTTAACTATGTTGCCGTCATATGCCAAGCATGATTGTTATATCCAAATGTTAGTTAACGTATCTACATGTCATTAAAAAGAAAGATAGGTGCGATGAGTTGCGATTGTAAGCCCCTCTGAAGGTCTACGCCGTACACTAAGCTGCGTACCATTTTCTACGAGATACTATTATTCTTTAATTTGCACTAAACATTGTTTTTTGTTTCAGGTACAACTTTGAAGTGTTCTTTTAAAAGAATGCTGGTCTTAGATACTTGGCTGTCTATTAAGGACAGTACAAGTGATGCTGATAGACGTCGTCGAGTTTTTCAAACCCTGGTGCAATTAGTGCCAGATGTCTGCTTCTGTACATACATTTTTAATTCATGGATCGGAAGTAATTGATCACTCATTATCAGTGATCGGAATATATAGAGTGATTTAGGGTCAATAATCTCAAACGCTTATATTAATTATAGACCTCCGGGATTTCGGGATTTTGAAACTATTGAGGCTTTAATTCTCAGGGGTTCCGGTTGCTTTGGTAAGCACGTAAACATAGGATTCCGTTAAGTGTACCTCCACCTCACAGAATACCGCAGCCAAATAACGGTTCCCTTGAGGGCTGTTGTGTTCCTGCGAGTGAGTGAGGTCACCAGAAAGGAAGGAGATGCTGCGATGGCAGCGGGGGTGGCGGCGCGCGAGCGATATTTTATGTTGCGAGCGTTAATATGGCTACGGTAACCACTTCACATCAGGCGGGCCGTATGCTTGTCTGCCACCCGACGTAGTATAAAAAAAAAAAAAAATCATAATGTTTTTTTTTAATTTCACATACATATAGCAAATAAAGTACTACTTAAAAGTGCTTTGCTATCGTAACCTCTAATTTCAAATGCAATGGCTACTAAATCACGACCTAAATAATATTTAATGAAATTCCGAAATCCGGGAATTTTTCGATAACAGTTCATTAAAAAGGCATGTCCATATTGTGACAGCATTACGCAAGTACAACAAATCACTCTACCTATTCCGATCACTGCTCATTATTGTCAATCGGTGAGCTCTCTGAAGGAGTCGCTGAATCTTGCAATAAATTAGTTAAGCAATTTAGATGTGACAATACAAGAAAAAGGTCTCGAGTTGTCACAAATACCGATCTTTTACACAGACTTCTAAACTCCGATCCGTACATTTCTAGTAATAAGGAAGTTGCCGCGAAAGAAAATGTCTGTTCTACCAAAAGAGGTGTTGAATTTATTATCTTTTTAAATATAAAACACACATTTTGAGTTAAGTAATTTTAATTAAGTAATATATCTAAGAATCAAATTAAATGTAATTATTTCCTGTTTTATTATGTCTTTAATTAATTAATTAATGGGAAATTTGGTAATTATTATTTTCCGAATATAGTGATTTACGTTACTTATAAAAACGTACGTATTTTTATTCAATAAACAATTGATGTTTTATCTAGTTATTTTGTTATAATGTACCTTGATTTATCATAAAATAGCATAGTTACATACATTGGTATGTATTTCAATAGCAATTAGCAGAGCGAAACCCCTATGACCGCCCTACTAAGAGTGCGGTACCACCGTACAATCGTCTAAACTGCAATACTCTTGGCGATAGTAAGGGGAGTATTCGGGAATTGAGGAGCAATAGCAATTGAGGCTTTCTTAGTGGTGAACGCGCAGAACGTGGGGTTGAATTGAATTAAGTTATGTCTCCCCCTATCCGGCACTTCATCCAGTGTGCTATCGATTATTGTAGTTTCAATAATAATATATTTTATAGTTAGTATGATGTATTTTATAGTTTGAAAATTTTGGAAATCAATTCTTTACTTTCAATCAATCAATTCTTTTGATATCATGTAATAAAGAATTACCTGTTATCTGCTAAAAACATAATCGTCTAAACTCCATACTCTCTGATCGTTCTTGCCTGTGTTAGGGTCATGCACAGCTTTCATAATATAATGAAGGTCTGGCAGTCACGGGCTCTGACAATTTTAGGCAGGCAATTTCGTTTGCGTAGTTTTACGACCAAGTAATCATGGCCTCTTTTTGTATGGCACGTAATAGTACGGAGAGTTCAGTATGTCACCATGAACCGGCTCAACAAATGGGATTGAAATTTGAATATTTTATTAAACTCAGTCGTATTCACATATTTCAAATAGACAGACTGACAGACAGACAAAAATTATTTTGTCATTAAATTCCAAGAAGACGTGTTTAAGTATGTAATATCCAGTGGATATATAACTAATTTACGAATTTTTATGTCTTCCGAGGAGCTCGATGGCGTCCTTGCGCGTATCAGTCTTTGCTTGCTTTGTCTAGTCTTAGAACTTGCATGTTCGCAAGTTAAGCAATGTTGACCGTAGCCTGTCAATGGTTGGGTTTATTTACATTGATCTTCTCTAAAAGTATGACACGTTAATCCGTCCTCCAGGATGTTGTTGTTATACGCCAGTTGTTAAGCCAAGTCAGTGGTCAGCGGTTGAAAACCACTGCCACACCCAACCCGCACGCACGTCGCCATTTTGTGGTGGCAGCCATCTTGGATTTGAAATTTATCATAGTGTACAGTATTCTACTTCAAGCCCTTTCAATTGGTACCCATATTGAAGGGGTTGTGAAAAAATAATGTAATCTGTCATTGTGTGGCGGTGGCCATAGTGGACCGCTTTTCATCAAACATAGCTAAGAACCCTCCCAACTAATTCACCTTGCAAAAAAAAAAAACAACATCGGTTCAATCCCACAAACACACATACACACCTACACACCCACACGCACACAACACATAAACATTACACACACACACCCACACCCACACCCACACCCACACCCACACCCACACCCACACCCACACCCACACCCACACCCCCCCCCCCCCACACACACACACACACTCACACTTACACACAAAGAGAGAGAGACACGTGAAACTTATAACACCCCGTCGTTTTAGCGTTGGGGGGTCAAAATGTCATGTCAACGCATCGGAATCGCATCGCAACAGGATCACTTTCATCCGCCTACATAGTACGTAGCCTTAAGATTAAATATGTCGCGACCTACAACGGGTCTAATGAATTCGACGAAATTTACAACAAAGGAGTTTACGTGGGCGAAAAATCAATTTAGCGAGTCAATTCCGGGAAGTAACTCCAGATAATATTGCTCATATATATAATTATACACATAATATCAATATATCATGTATATATTACATATGCTTTATTATAACATTATGACTTTTATATTAATTACTTACCATTACTTGAAATAACTTAATGCATATATTATAAACTTCATACGTAAGCATATAAACTTGCATATACTCTTTTGATCTACAATTCACATTTAGTTTAGATAGCCATACATCAGTTACGAATCTAATTAGTATAACAATATTTGTGACATATAAGTTATATTTAAATCAAATGAAAATAAATTCAAAATCGTATACTTAGCGTAATAAATTCTTTGATCCTTATCCAGTGGTGTGATTGAATTTTGAATGTAGAGCATAGATTCGAAAAAATAATGCCAAATTTTATCCCCCGATTTTGTTATCATTATTTTTTGGATTGTTCCCGTTTATGACATATTCACGTCAATAAATTGGCATTAATCTTTTCATCTGTCATATTCTCTTAAAATGACCATCATCATCTTCATCAGGTTCATTTTAGTCTCCACTACAGGAGCACGACCCTCTCTTGTCCGTCCTAGACGGAAGGAGGATTTCGTCTGCACTCCCCACGCTGGCCAAACAGGTTGGGGAGGCCTGATCGATATTTAATAATGTATTTCCCTTAGTCGCCTTGTACGACATCCACGGGAAGAAACGGAGTGATTCTATTCTAGTCTGCCGGAAACCACACGGCCAATTCGATTCCCGGGTGTGGCAAGCGAATTTTAGAAAATCTTTGAATGCAGTTTTCTTTTCCAAAATAAAGAAATGTTTTCTTTGAGTAAAATTTCTTTCTACAGTATTAAGAGTACTTTCCCTTCAGGTGGCATTAAAAGTTTTCATCCTGTATATGTATATAAATAAATAAATAATAAATTGATATTGTCAGACAAATTACACTGCGCCATCTAGCCCCAAAGTAAGCGAAGCTTGTGTTATGGGTACTAGACAACTGATAAACATACGTAAATACATTTTTTTTTGTAAATACATACTTAAGATACATAGAAAACACCGAGACTAAGACAAACAGACATGTTCAAGTACACAAATGTTTGTCCTATGTGGGAATCGAACCCACGAGCGTTAATGTCGAAGTCGCGTCATTGACCGCTACGCCACCGAGCTCGTGTATATTATATAGATTACATTGTTAACATACATACAAGGAAATACATTTAGGAGGAATTTAAGTGACTGGCTAATGACTAATTGTTAGAGATTTTATAGAATATTGTGACAAAAATACTACTTAATATTTACACGTCTGCATGCAGGCAGAATACATCTACCAATGTACTGTAATAAGACCTCATGTTACGATATTGTGTATTCTGGCAAATAAAATTATTCATCATCATCATCATCATCTCAGCCATTGGAAGTCCACTGCTGGACATAGGCCTCCCCTCTAGATCTCCAATAAGACCGGTTGGAAGCGGCTTGCATCCAGCGCGATCCTATGGTCTTAATGAGGTCGTCTGTCCACCTTGTGGGTGGACGTCCTACGCTGCGCTTGCCGGTACGTGGTCTCCACTCGAGAACCCTTCGACCCCATCGGTCATCCGTCCTCCGTGCTATGTGCCCTGCCCACTGCCACTTCAACTTGCTAATCCGCTGGGCTATGTCGGTAACCTATATTAACATTAACATTAACATTAACAATATTAACATTAACAATAAAATTATTATTATTATGTAAATTATTATTATTGTTACAATAATTACAGAGATGGTAAGTTTAAAATTGTAAGGTTGTACACCTCTCGTGTTAAAGACCGCTTTTAACGTTAACTATTCTAACTGACAGCTATGGCAGTTTTAAATTAATTTGCGTTTAAGTGGAGGTGGTTAACGAATTGCGAATTAAAAGATTCAATTTACATTTGAATCAAAATGGTTCGCGTAGATCGCTTGACCTCATAATAAAGAGAGTCACACAGGAAGCAAATAACCGCATATTTCGAGCGAGATAGTGCTATAGGTGTGACAAGAAAGGCTATATCACCGTTTTTTACACGCTTATAGTAGTGTCACAGCATAGTAATACAACCAGTACTTTAACTTCATACTAAAGCCCAAATCGGCGCACGCAACGCACTGCTCAGGAAACGCCGCGCACCAAAACTTCCTGAGCGGTAGTGTAAATGACGGTTGGCTGTGTGCGTACGCCGATTTGGGCGCTAGTATGAAGTTAAAGTACTATGCTGTGGTAGTGTCTCGCTTTAAACATATCTTAGTGTGTGAAGAGTTGAAAAAAAATATGGATTCAGAACAAAGAATATAATATTTGAATATAATTATATAAATAAAATATCCCTGGGCAAATTTACAGCGCCATCCAGTTCCAAGCTAAGCAAAGCTTGTACTATGGTAACCAGATAACTGAGATATATATATATTATTTTTTTGTAAATTTATACATATCATAATAATACATAGAAAGCACCCAGATCAACACAAACAGACATGTCCATGCAAACAAACGTTTGTCTTGTGCGGGAATCGAACCTGCAACTTTGCAGTCAAAGTGGCCAATGATTAACCATTCGATTTCCGAGCTCGTCGTAATACATAAGAATGTCTACACTAGGCTCAGATTTTATTATATTTAACAAAAAAAAAGTGACTTCAACGTAATAGCTGTATCTAGGGTACTCTACGAATATGTCTATTTTAATAAAAAATATAGACATCCTTATCGTTCACACTATCTCTTTCCCACAGAGTATGTGCCGATAAATTTAGATTTCGCGTCAAATCGCGCCTCGTAAAAAGGCTGTTATTCTAATTTATTAGATTCCCACGTCTAATTTAATGCCCGCCAAAAAAATTACTCTTCTCTCTGGTTGCATTTTCTATTTTTAATTTTGACGACTTGTTGTTATGCAACTCAATTTAACTTTAATGATTTTATTTGCTATAACGTCAGTTTTTAAATACGATGATATTAAAATTTTGGTTAGTAGGTACATTTTGTTATGCTAATAGACGTAGCATACCCCGGCCACTCTACACAAATGTTGCGTCGTTACTATTACATAAACAATGGCGTCTATGCAGAGCGTGAATGACCGTGCTTATTAAATATTTAAATAAGCCTATTCCGTCGTCAACCTTTATTCATCCCACTGCTGGGATACGGGCCTCCCCTCAACCGAAGAGGATTAAAGACTTGACTTAACGACTGTCATCTAATGACAACTGCCGGGACCGACGGCTTATCGTGTCATACTTATAGAGAAGATCAAGGTAAATAAACTCAACCATTGACAGGCTACGGTCAATATTGCTTAACTTGCGAACGTGCAAGTTCTAAGACTAGATAAAGCAAGCAAAGTCTGATACGCGCAAGGACGCCTGAGATAAATAAACCCACACATGGACAGGCCACAGTAGACGTTGCTTAACTTGCGTGTTCGATTATATTGACACTTTCAGTAATAACTAAATATAAACTCACAACAACAATTTCACATGCTGATAGTCTAAATTAGTCCCCAACTCGAATTTTGAAAGTTATTTCAATTAAAAACTAATTTTCAATTCGGGCTTGATTTAAATTGAAACACCAAATTTGTTAGCCAACTGAATATGCTTTTTAATTATATCATACGTCAGTAAGTTCTGCCTAAAGCCAGATATATGTAACTGATGGGATACGTGTCTCCCCTCAATTTAAGGGGTTTAAAACGAAATCAACTTCGAGTTGGCGGAAGCTTGTATTTTCAAGCCCTGCAATGGCCATCGAGAGCCAATAAAATAGTCAGAAACGACGTTCTCAAACAAAGTGGAGCACGATCGAGTCTCGACATAATTCAACCGATTCAATAATAAGCATGAACTGCGTATTAGACAATACAATAGTAGTTTATGAAACTGTTGCATAATAAGAGTTCTTAAAATACGAGTATGAGTTTATCACATGAGCCAAAGGCGAATGTGATAATAGCATCACACGAGTATTTTAAGACCTAATTATGTGCAGTTTCATACACTGTGATTGAATATGCACGATATTCAATCACATTAATAAAAAAAATAGTTAATTATTTTGCGGAAGTCAAATTTACAGGCAATTTGATATACACTACTTTGCAAATGTTTGGTGGCGAAAGCACGAAAAGTAGTGTAGATCAAATTGCCAAAAAATAAAAACTCTCATTTGTCAGTAATCAGAAACTTCATTCATTCACACTCAATCTTAACTCAATAACGTTAAAGTCCCTCGAGAAGTACGAAACTATGTATTTTAACATAACACGGTGGGCATATCGATATTAGAGCGGATATCCGGCCTATATACGACTCAATGCGGTCGGAAATTATCTGGATCTAACCCAGTTTTATTCCTAGGTATCGAGGCAGGTGATGCGGTGACGAACAAACTACTTTCAAAGCTAATAAATCATCATCATCAGGTCCATTTTAGTCTCCACTACAGGAGCACGACCTGAATGAAGGAGGATTTGCCCTACACTCCCCACGCTGGCCAAACGGGTTGGGGAGGCCTGATCGATATTTGATAATGTATTTCTCTTTATCGCCTTGTACGACATCCACGGGAAGAAACGGGGGTATTCTATTCTAGTCTGCCGGAAACCACACGGCTAATAAATGTTACATTTTCACCCCCGAGACTGTTTTGTTTGTATGTTCTTTAATGCAAAAACAATATGTAATACAATTGTTAAAAGTAAAGAGTAATACATAGGCGGACTTATCCGTAATGGAGATCTCTACCAGTCAAGCTTTTTTTTTTTATACTACGTCGGGTACAGTTTTTTTTTATACTACGTCGGGTAGCAGACAAGCATACGGCCCGCCTGATGTGCGACGGTTACCGTAGCCATATTAACGCTCGCAACATAAAATATCGCTCGCGAGCCGCCACCCCCCGCTGCCAACGCTGCTGCGTTGGCAGCGGGGGGTGGCGGCTTAAAGAAATATGAAGGAGATGCTTCTCCTTCATATTTCTGGTGACCTCACTCACTCGCAGGAACAAAACAACCCTCAAGGGAATTGTTATTTGGCTACGGTATTCTGTGAGGTGGAGGTACATTCTCCAGTCGGGTAGCTTACAATTACGCTCCCTAGTCATTGAAAGGAGCTCAATCAAGGGCGAGAAAGGTGTAATGGACTGTATTGCCTTTTTTAGTGGCCGCCGCTGGTAATCCTGGGACCCTACTGCCGAAGCTGAAGCCGAGTACCGCCGAATATCTTGATTCGAAAATAGGTCTTACGTTTATGTTATTGCCAAACACCTTCAGCTTAGCTTATAGCTTATCTCCTTCCTTTCTTTCTGGTGACCTTACTCACTCGCAGGAACACAATAACCCTCAAGGGAATTTGTTATTTGGCTGCGGTATTCAGTTAGGTGGACGTACGTTCTCCAGTCGGGTAGCTTACAATTACGGTCCCTACCTCTCTTTTCGCCAGAGCAGTGCAGGTGAAGTTGGCTTTGGTTCAAAGATCTTGATGAACCACTTATACCCCTAAGCTCCATCGTTTCTACCAGCTAAGCTAACACAAGTAGCATAAATCTAAGTTGAGTAGCTTCGGCTTTGGCAATAGGGTCCCAGGTTACACAGGATACACAGCGGTGCGACAATGGTACTACTGATCCTAAGGGGAATGTGTGGTGGGTCCCCGTCCCAATAAAAAATCGGTTGTCTGTAAAGTCGGTTTACTGACGATAGTTGACGTGACAACGTCATAAGAAAATACTGATGGAATGTTTGCATTTTTCAAAAGAAAATTTTAATGGAACGCCTCAGAGCGAGGTAACGCCGCATACGTCGTTACCTCGCTCTGAGGCGTTCCATTAAAAAAAGTTGCCCTTGCTTACAATTAGACACGTCCTGCATTCATTATTATTTTCAATTAATGATTCACCGTGTATTCTTATGGTGCTGTGATATATGGTCAATCAACATTTCCCATGGTGTAAGTCCGGAATGATGATAAATCTTTTGGAATCGGACGTAAAGCGGTGATTGATAACACTCACTCACACGATTCAATCAATCTTGGATTTAGTGATTTATAAACAACGTGAATGTTTCTTTGACTGAACTAACTTGAACTTCAAACTTTTTATTCGCAGTTTGACAATGTTCGTCATCGCAAAAGTATAAGACGAAGGCGTGTAACCTATTACGGATAAATAATTCAGGCGGGCCGTATGCTTGTCTGACACCCATCGTAGTACAAAAAATAAAAAGAATAATAATAAAAAAATAATTAATAACTAAATAATAAATACTATAAATTGTCGAGGAACTCGACTGCGTCGTTGCGCGTGTCTGCCTAATCGAACACGCAAGTTAAGCAACGTCGACCGTGAACTGTCTTATATGGATGGGTTTATGTTATCTCGAGCTAGTACGTGCTTCGGCACGTTAAGCTGTCGGTCCCGGCTCTTGTCATTCATCATCATCAGGCCATTTTAGTCTCCACTACTGGAGCACGACCCTCTCTCGTCCGTCCTAGACGGAAGGAGGATTTGGCCTATACTCCCCACGCTGACCAGACGGGTTGGGGAGGCCTGATCGATGTTTGATAACGTATTTCCCTTAGTCGCCTTGTACGACATACACGGGAAGAGACGGAGTGATTCTATTCTAGTCTGCCGGAAACCACATGGCCAATTTTAAAATCTTGTCATTAGATGATAGTCCTTAAGCCAAGTCAGTGGCCTTTAGGCGGCTTGAAAACACTGGCGTCTGCCAACCGACAGTTGAACAGAGCGCTCTTAACCTGTTCGATTGAGGGGGGTCCGTATCCCAGCAGTGGTATGAGTTAGGGTTGATGACCACGTGTTGGCCGTGTGGTTTCCGGCAGACTAGAATAGAATCACTTCGTCTATTCCCGTGGATGTCGTACAAGGTTGGGGTGTAAGTGGTTCATCAAGATCTTTGAACCAAAGCAAACTTCACCTGCACGTGGTGTGCACCCTGCTGACTGACAAAGGAAGCTTTTTTTTTTATCAGAGGAGGCAAGCGAGCATGTGGGTCACCTGATGGAAAGCAATCACCACCGCCATAGAAATCAGCAACACCAAAGGGTCACCGATCCGTTGCTTTGGCGAAATGAGAGGTAGGGAACGTAATTGTAAGCTACCCCACTGGGCAATGTACCTCCACCTCACATAATACCGCAGCCAAATAACAATTCCCTGGAGGGTTGTGCGAATGAGTGAGGTCACCAGAAAGAAGGGAAGGAGATGCTGCGTTGGCAGCGGGGGTGCTGTGGGTTTTATGTTGCGAGCGTTAATATGGCTACGGTAACCGCTTCACAGCAAGCGGGCCGTATGCTTGTCTGCCACCCGATGTAGTATAAAAAAAAAACAATGCGGCTAAGGGAAATACATTATAAAACATCGATCAGGCCTCTCCAACCCGGCTGGCTAGCGTGGGGAGTGTAGGCCAAATCCTCCTTCTGTCTGGGACGGACGAGAGAGGGTCGTGCTCCTGTAGTGAAGACTAAAATAGACCTGATGATGATGACGACGACGACTATAATATGTCTAAATGTTAGGTTTAAACAATATATACATATACTTGTGTGAGTGCTCTTATTTTTGACATTTGTATAGAGTTAACACACTGTTCTATAAATGTACTATGGCTAAACTGTACAATTAATTAATTTGTGATCAAATAACAAAGTTCAGGTCTGTCTGTGTTAAGTTAAGTTAACATACAAAACTTTTGTTCGGTTCTTTTCCTTGTAATAAATTAGTTAATTGTGATAGGTGTGATTTCCCTCAGGATTTTTGTCAGATTGATTTAGATTCGTATGCCAAGAGTAGAATATCTGCTAATTGACGAGCTCGGTGGCGTATCGGTCAATGACGCGGCTTCGACGCCAACGCTCGTGGGTTCGATTCCCACATAAGACATTCAACATGTATTCAAGTCAAAAAATCAATTTTAAAATCATTTTTTTACAGCACAGTGTCATTATGACAAAATGGAGGTCTAAATTTCGCGTGAAATGGCAAGTAAAATAATAGAGCCTGGACATATCTGGCATTGTTCGTATTCACTGATCCCTTATGTGGGGATAACTTCGACAATGGGAGGAATCGTGTTACTTAAGTTAGGGTGAGGTTTTGTTGTTACCGAGAGCGTATCAAACTTAGTACTAGCACAAGACTAAGTTAGCTAGTAAGAACACAGCCCTACAGCCCTGAAGCCGATTACCATTGGTATTTTGGATTCCAAAAATTGGTCATAAGTTAAAATTATTGACAAACATCTTCAGCTGGGTCAGAAGCAGGTCGCCCTATTCGCAACTCGTCCATATTGCTACTTGTCCCATTCGCAACTTGTCCCATTCTCAATCATCCTCTATTTATTTACGCAACTCGTGGGTTCGGTATATAACTAACTAAATAATAAAAAATACTGCAAATCTCTTATTATCTTAAAAAATATAGTTGAGGTGAAAAGCAATGACTTTAATCAAAATTATCCTGAATTTTCTAAATTGCCTCTTATATATAATAAAAAGGCAAACAAAATTATTTTTAAAAATACAACAAAAAGCCCCATAGGTGCGTGCTTACACAACATTTTACAAAATAAGGATATTCAAATTCTTTAATTCATAAAAAAAACCATTAAGCCGTTTACCCACAACAAAAATCCCCATAGGCCCCCGTGCTTACACATTTTACAAAAAAAAAGTATTATATTTACCTTAATTCATAAAAATAACGGCTTAATAGCCGTTTGACGAATCACTCCATGGGCTATGGTATACATTCAAATTAACATCCTGGTAATCTTTAACGATACCACAAGTTGTAAAAAATAAAAATGGGACGAGCTGCGAATAGGACGAGATGCGAACGGGACGAGCTACGAACGGGACGAGCTGCGAATGGGGCGAGACACGAACGGGACGAATTGAGAATGGGACAAGCTGCGAATGGGACGAGTTCCGAATGCGTGACGAGTTCCGAATGCGTGACGAGTTCCGAATGCGTGACGAGTTGCGAATGGGACGACCTGCTTCTGACCCCTTCAGCTTAATCGGTGGAGCTCTAGGGTTTCTACCACCTGAGGTAAACATAATTACGAATAATCTAAGCAGTAGTTTCATTTTCGCATGTGTTGTGTTCTTTGCTATTCTCTTTTTTTATATTAAGATGGATGGTACACAAGCAAACGATCCGCCATGAAGCGGTTACTGTAGCTATGCCGTTCGCAACATGAAATCACTCGCGAACAACTACCCCCGCTGCAGCAACTCCAACCTTGCTGGTGACCTCACTCTCTCTATAGCTATATTGGCTTGCTACAGTATCTTATGTGCAGATTGGATTAACTTGGATGAATCTACCTCTAATTCCACCGTTAAGTCATAGTATAAGTAATAGTACTACATGGCCACTCCCTGCCGCTCTCACAAGGCGACCTCACCTCCCCTCTGAGTCGAATGTGGGACTGACCGCAGGGGCTGTCACGCGGCGCCGCGTGTTACGAAAATTCGTTCGTAGTATTATAATCTATTCTCAACTGAACTTTTAAATGGTAAAGTACTATTAGTTTTTTCATTACCAGCTCGGTGGTCGAATGGTTAGCAACGGCCACTTTGACTCCGAGGTCGCGGGTTCAATTCCCGCACAAGACAAACATTTGTGTGCATGAACATGCCCGTTTGTCTTGGTCTGGGTGTTTTCTATGTATTTTAAGTATGTATTTACAAAAAAAAATGTATTTAAGTACATATATCAGTTGTCTAGTACCCATAACACAAGCTTTGCGCTTAATTTGGGACTAGATAGCTAGCGCTGTGTAAATTGTCCAGAAATATTTATTTATTTATTACAAAATCAATTTATTCCAGTTTTTACAATGAATTTTACATATTGTATCAACGAAAACATTCGAAATCGATTCAACATATGATTCTACAGTACTTCCAAGTTAAACCGTCGGTTTCGGCTGTTGTCATCAGGTGACAGTCGTTAAGCCATCATTTACTATACAACACAAATTATGTTAATAACAAAAATATTTGCAAAGAGGTATTGTACAACGTACCCTATACTTAACAGCTAGTGCGCCCCGTGTGCCAACCTTCCGGTTATATCACGGGTTGCGAGTCTCTCGTCCAGTAAACCAACCAGACGAGAGGACCTTTACCTGCTCCGCTCTTGCGCTCGGTAAACCAACCGAGCACGCAAGCGGAGCAGTAGCAGGTCTTACTCCGCTTTCACCTGCATGCAGGCTACTTGCGTACTCTTAAGACGAGTAGACTAATAAGTTGAGAGAGGTATTGTACAGTGCTTTCATGTTGCCTTGCAAAATTAGTAAACTCCTGTGAATATTCCATGGTTGACTGGAAGAGATCCTTGATAGGATAATTCCGCCATTGCACAACATATTTTTTGAACGTACCTATTTGTTATGTTGTATTACAATATTTTTTTTACCAACTAACAAATAAGTTATAAGTTAATTAAAAAAATCAAAAACCCGACTGCACCTACAACAGATTTATTAATCACGCGTAACAATAATTATAATTCCATACAAGCAAAGCCGCAGGCAAAAACTAATACATCAAATATATATTTGAAATCAGGTCATCGAGACCTTTATTTTGATACCCATATCGATACATTTAGAAGAAAAAAAAATTACTGCAACTACAATTTTGCGGCTCATAGCCGCCATATTAATTTTTTTTATATTCGATGTAGCCTATGCCACTCTCACAGCAAATACGAATCTAACGACAACTCTCAAGCTAAAATCCATCCAGCCGTTCAGGCTGCAGAGCGTGCCAAACAATTATACATACGTACATACATACATACATACTCTTGAAAAACATAACCCTCCTTCTGTCGCAGTCGGGTAACAAACAAATATTTCTTACTTTTCCTAAAGCCTAAATCATCGCTTGCCGATGTAATATGTCCGCATCCGAACCATCATGTTGCGAGACATCGTACAAGAAGAAATTGGGTGGAAACAATCTCAGGGATTTATATAAAGTTATTACTATTGTGTCAGTCCTACTTTTGGATCACTATGACAGTTTGCTCTTTCTCGAGGAGTTTAGGAGTTTAGCCAACGATTTTGCGTGGAAAGTTATATGGAAATCAACGTTATGTGTGTTGAAAAGTCTAGGCTACGCTTCATCGCAAATTTGATGGGTAAGATCTAAGATGTTTTACTTATAGATGCGATCTACCGTCCTCCATTGTGGCAAGAACAAAGCAAGGTAATGCCCGGCATTGACTCAGACACGCGAAATTAGCGCTAATCGAAAACAATTATTGGAAAAGAAATCAATTTCAAATTAATATATTATTAATAAAAAACATTATTATTCAATAACAATGTATAAAGCCCGCAAACACCCAATGGCAAATAATATATTTGAATTAGAACGTATTCCACTAGTGTACTTACAAAATCGTAATTATTTAATTTTAAAATCTGTAATGCTTTTTTTGTAACATAAAAAAACAAGAAAAATAACATTACATTGCTCCAACTCTCTGCCACATTCAGAAATGTAACATATTATAAAGAAGTTATCATAACAAACATACGAAAATGGTATTAAAAATATATGTAAGTATGTATATTAAAAATCTTGTTACGTGGAAGATGCACGCGGTGTACCTCAATTTGTGAAGCAATTTCGTTTAAATTAGAAATCCTCGTCCCATCATTTTGTATGGGTACATATACTAGACACATCACCCCGGTTTCGTGCAGCTACAAATAACATTTTAAATTGTCCACATGAAGACCAGTTATCATCATCATCATCAGGTCATTTTAGTCTCAACTACAGGAGCACGACCCTCTCTCGTCCGTCCCAGATAGAAGGAGGATGTGGCCTACACTCCCCACGCTGGCCAGACGGGCTGGGGAGGTTTCGTCACTATTTATTTATTTAAAATTTATGTTCTATATCACTAAACTTATTATTTACAAACAACATATTTACATAGAGATAGAAAAAAAAGAAAGAAAATAAACAAAACAAAAAGTATAAAATAAAACGGAACCCTTATAAGATCACTTTGTTGTCCGTCTGTCTGTCTGTCTGTCTGTCTGTCTGTCTGTCTGTCTGTCTGTCAAGAATTTCTACGTCGAGAATGCTTGGAGGTATCAAGCTGAAATTTGAACTGTATACTCAGGTCTACGGTCCCATGAAGTTGTAAAATAATCAAACTGCTAAGTTTACGTAAAAAAATGTTACGGCCGTTTATTCAGCAAAAGACGCATATTTCGACATTCTCAAGGGAATCAAAACCTATAGGGTACTTCCCGTTGACCTAGAACTATGAAATTTGGCAAGTAACATCGTTATAGACTACAAGTACAGGAATAAATCTCAAAACTATACATTTGTAAATAGATCTTAAAAAATAGGGGGTCTATATTTTTTATAGGGTGTCGAAATTTCAAATTGAAACTACTAGTTCAAATGGGGTATCATATGAAAGGGATTGATGTACAAATTGCAAAATATATTTTATTTATTTTTTTCGACGCATTATTTCTTATTTATAATGAAAAATATCAAATTTAATATTGATACTACGTACGGAACCCTCAGTGGGTGAGTCCGACTCGCACTTGTCCGGTTTTTTCTAGTGACCTCACTCACTCCAACAACCATCAAGGGAATTGTTATTTGGCTGCAGCATTCTGTGAGGTGGAGGTACATTCCCCAGTCGGGTAGCTTACAATTACGCTCCCTACCTCTCTTTTCGCCAGAGCATCGTTTGTCTGTCGTTTGGGGTGTAAGTGGTTTATCAACATCTTTGAACCAAAGCCAACTTCACCTGCACGTGGTGCACCCAGCTGACTGACAAACGATGCTCTGGCGAATAGAGAGGTAGGGAGCGTAATTGTCCGACAGGGGAATGTACCTCCACCTCACAGAATACCGCATGCTGATGCTGCGTTGGCGGCGGGGGTGGCGGCGCGCAAGTGATATATTATGTTGCGAGCGTTAATACGGTTACGGTATCCGATTCACATCATATAAAAATAAAAACAACCCTCAAGGGAATTGTTATTTGGCTGCGGCATTCTGTTAGGTTTAGGTACTTCCTCAGCCATGTACATCACTAATCCATTTTCCAATGTTACAACAAAAACAATTTATTGGTCTAATACATAAACAACGCGGTATGGATCCTGGCGAAAGTCTCGAGAAACGCGCGTAGATATATGTACTGGTGGGTGGAATACGCGTCTGTCGGTGAATGATAAGAACAGGGATTGAATGGAGGCTCACAATGACATATTTTATTACAAATTCAGTAATTTGTTATGTTTGAAATATAATACCGCAGCAAGAATAAAGCACGTATAGCATTAGTTACGAAATTCGTTAATATTGGATAAAATTTTATTTGGTCGCAGAATTTTTGAATTTTCAGGGTTCGTTAAATTTTGGTCTATGTTCATCATTTAAGTTTTTCAATAAAGATTATTTGTTTCATTCAATTTCTTTTATTATTTTTATAAATACATTTTTTATATTTATGTATAAAAAATAATAAATTTTCTGCCCTTGTATCATAATATAGGAAGAGCTCGATGGTGTAGTTGCGCGTGATCACGCAAGTTAAGCAATGTCAACCGCAGCCGAGCTCCACCGTGCTTCAGAAGGCACCTAACAATTTATTGGTATTCTGCATCAACCCATATTCATTCCGCTACTGAGATACAGGCTTCCCCTCAATCGAAGAGGGCTCAAGGCATACTCCACCACACAGCGAGTTCGCAGAAGTCAGTGTTTTCAAGTCGCCCAAATGCCACTGACTTGGCTTAAAAACTGTCATCTAATAACAACAACCGAAACCGTTGGCTTTATGTGTTTAATGATGAAATGAAAATAAATATTTTTTTTATGCCACTAAGGTGACAAACAAGCATATGGCCCGCCTGATGGAAAGCATTTACCGTAGCCTATAGACGCCTGTAACACCAGAGACATCACGTGCGTGTTGCCGACCCTGTAAAAACCTCTTTACGCCCTTTTTGGAGAACCCCATGCTGTAGCCTCCTGGGAAAACCTCAACAGGCAGTTCATTCCACAGCTTAGTAGTACGTGGAAGAAAACTCCGCTGGAATCGCACAGTACGTGACCACTTCGGTTCCAATGTGTGAGGATGAATTCCCTGTCGATGGCGAGCGGTGCGACTGTAGAAGGAGGCCGTGGGCATCATGTCAAACAACTCCTCTGAACACACCCCATTTTACAATCGGTAGAACACGCAAAGGGAAGCAAAATCTCTTCTCAGACTCAAAAATTAAACTTTATTTTCAATTATTTTGCTTTTACATAATACATGGCCACCTTGGCCATGTCCTGTCATCGGCCTGTCCTTTTAAGTAAAATATGTAATATACTCGTGATAGCAAACCTGCTCTTTCTTGTTTCATCATCATCAGGTCATCCCAGTCTCCATCACAGAAGCACGACCCTCTCGAGTCCGTCTCGTCAGACAGAAGGAGGATTTGGCCTACACTCCCCACGCTGTCCAAACGGATTGGGGAGGCCTGATCGATGTTTGATAATGTATGTCCCTTAATCGCCTTGTACGACATCCACGGAAAGAGAAGGAGTGATTCTATTCTAGTCTGCCGGAAACCACACGGCCATACTTTCCTTGTTTGCAGTTACTAAATTATTTACAATTTTTAAATGAACATTTTCTCCATATCTTTCTCTGTTCCAGAATAAAGGTAACGTTTTAAAGGAACAGTGAAACTCAATATGACAAATTTACACACAAATAACACAATTTAGGAGACGACATTTTATAAACTTCGTCAAATAATTCAGCCGTATTCGAGATATACATTTCACTCGCACATTTGCGCTGTTGCTGCCGTTGGTGAGCCATTATATATATACTCGTATATATACTCGTATATATACCCAGATATGAAATAACTATAATTATTATTTTGAGAGCCGTTTCTTCCCGTGGAAGTCGTATAAGGCGGCTAAGGGAAATACATCAAATATCGATCAGGCCTCCGCCAACCCATCTGGCCTGCGTGGGGAGTGTAGGCCAAATACTCCTTCCGTCTAGGACGGACGAGAGAGGGTCGTGCTCCTGTAGTGGAGACTAAAATGGACCTGATGATGATGATGATGATTATTATTTTGACGAGTTCGGTGGTCGAATGGGTGGTACTTTTACTCCGAGGTCGCGGGTTCGACTCCCGCACAGGACAAACATTTGTGTGCATGAACATGTCTCTTTGTTTTGATCTGGGTATTTTCTATCTATTATAAGTATGTATTTACAAAAAAAATGTATTTAAGTACATTTATCAGCTGTCTAGTACCCATAACACTAGCTTTGCGCTTAATTTGGGACTAGATGGCGCTGTGTAAATTGTCCAGAAATATTTATTTAATTATATCTGGGTATATATGTAAGTGGCTTCCCTCGATCTTTAGAGCCAAAGCGTATATTATACCTTGTACGTACCTTGCCTATGCGTAGTGCATTTACTGCCGACTAGCCAAAGAGGCTCTGGCAAAAGACAGAGGGGCAGTTTATAAATAGCTGTACCCGTATGTACAGCGTATTTATATATGTACCCTACGGTACAGCGTATTTATATGTACCCTACGGTACAGAGTATTTATAAGCTGGCCGACTGGGGAAGTAGAAGTACTTCCCCAGTCGAGCAGTTTATAAATACGCTGAGGTATTCCGTGAGATGCAGGCATCTCACAGATTACCTCAGCCAAATAACAATTCGCGATTGAGAGTTGTTGTGTTTCTGCGAGTGAATGAGATCACTAGAAATGAAGGAGTTGCTACGTTACCACGGGGATGCCGGCGGCGAGCCTTTGTACCACTACAGTTGCCGCTTTTCTTCAGGCGGGCCGTATGGTTTTTCCAGAAGACTACATTATGGGGTTTTTCATTAAAGTTTCATGAAAGTTAAGGGTCTTTTGCAGGGTCGGGAACGCGTGAGTGATGCCTCTGATGTCGCAAGCGGCCATGCGTCTGCGTCCACAATTCATATTTTGGTGGACTCCGTAAGGCGCGCCACGTGCAATATAGATTCAGACTTAAAAAATTTAAATTAGCTTATATTAGGTCTTTACCTATGAAATTGCCGTTTTGTATGAAAAAATTTAAACAAATTTTTTTCATGTATTTTTTATATGTATTAATCGAAGTAATCACCCATGCAATCAATGCATCTTTGCCAACGCAATGGCAGTTTATTGATGCCCTTCTTAAAGAAATCAGCTGGAAGGGAGGCAACAAATTCTTCAAAGGCATTTTGTACTGCCTCTCGGGTATTGAATTTTTTTCCCGCCTAGAAGTTATCAAAATTCTGGAAAAAGTAATAGTCTGTAGGCGCAAGGTCTGACGAGTAGGGCGGATGACGGAGAGCTTCCAACCCCAGTTCTTGTAACTTGGAGACCGTCTACTGTGCAGTATGAGGTCGCGCGTTGTCGTGAAGGAGCAGCGGAGACGAGCGATTGACCAATGCTGGTTGGAGACGTGCCAGCTTCTCCATCATTGTGTTCAGTTCTTCACAGTACACATCTGCAGTAATGCACACCCCGTTTGGTAAGAAGCTGTGATGAATCACACCGGCGGCGCTAGATCAACAAACAGTGACCATCACTTTTCTATGGGTAAATTTTCGTTTAGGGCATTGTTTAGGTGCTGAACCAGGATCCAACCATCTTACTGAGCGCTTGCGGTTATCAAATAGAATCCATTTTTCATCGCAGGTAACAATGCGGTTTAAAATTCCTTCATTTGTGTGTCTGTTGAGCAGTGCAAGGCACGTCTCGACGCGTACTTCGCGCTGGCGATCATTGAGTTCGTGGGGCACCCATTTGTCAAGCTTTTTTACCTTGCCAATTTCACGCAAATGGACCAATATTGTTTTGACGCTAACATCGAAAGCTGCTGCTAATTCAGATTGTGTATCACCACTTCCACAATCGCCTTTAATTCGTCATTGTCGACCAAAGTCTTCGGACGACCGCGAGGTTCATTTTTCAGGTCGAAATTTCCAGAACGGAAGCGAGCAAACCAATAACAGGTGGTGCGTTGGTTTGTAGTGTTAGCTCCGTAAACGTCGTTGATGTTGCGTGCCGCTTGTGCCGCGTTGCTGCCACGACAGTACTCATATTCCATAATTACTCGAATTTTTAACGTATCCATGATGACGAAAAAGATTGAAATGCAATGAAAATGTAACACTAATCAATAAACAAATGACTACTTTTGGAAAAATAATTCTATGTTTTTAAAATAAAATTAATTTTAAATTAGAACTCTTAGCCAAACAAAATATATTTTCATTTGAAATGGCCAGTACTGCAGAACGGCAATTTAATAGGTAAATACCTATTATTTTATGGTGTTTTTAGACAACATAAACCGTATTCAATTTCAATTTTATGCCTGAAAATACCCTTATACAAGGAACATGACGATCTCCAATATATATTTAGTCAATAAATATTTTTTTTGGGTTTTAATAAGTGATTTTACTTCAGGCGGGCCGTATGTTTTTCCAGAAGACTACATTATGGGGTTTTTCAAGAAAGTTAAGGGTCTTTTGCAGGGTCGGGAACGCGTGAGTGATGCCTCTGATGTCGCAAGCGTCCATGCGTATGCGTCCACAATTCATATTTTGGTGGACTCCGTAAGGCGCGCCACGTGCATATAGATTCAGACTTATTTTTTTTAATTAGCTTATATTTTATCGTATCTTTCGACAACATAAAACGTATACAATTTCAATTTTATTCCTGAAAATACCCCTACACAAGGATCATGACGATCTTCAATATATATTTAGTCAATAAATATTTTTTATGGGTTTCAATAAGTGAAACGACTACTGTAAATTTCCTTTTAAAGGAGGTAGAAAGAAAAAAGTCAACGAATTCGTTTTTTCATTTCCTATGGATGTAAATTTTCGATGCGAGAACGGATACGACCTAGGCGGACACACGGTCGTCATCGTCAGCAAACTTTATTTATGTTCATTCTGTTTGCAAAAAACTGGCTAGTAAAACAATGTTTCTACATGATGGACGAATATTTTTAACTTCTCTAAGCAGAAAACATTTATTTAATTAATAATTTTATTTGTTATTTTGCAGCACTTATAAATTTTGCATGCCAGTGTCTGGTAAAATGTGAGACCCAGATGTTATTCTTGATTTTGATTGATTTTTAATATCAATATTATGTACTACGTTTGTAGCAAAATAATTTTTTTTCTATTTGCATTAAGAAATTACGGAAAAGATACATATGTAGTAAGAAACAATCGGTAAATACCAATAAACAAAAAATATATTTGTTTTTTTAACTTGCAAGATTAGATTACAGAAACAGCGATGAAACTAAATAAAAACTTTAGGTTTTTAGATAACTAGTGATCCACCTCGGCTTTGCTCGGGATATAAAACTAAATATATATACAAAACCTTCGTAAACAAACAACGAACAATCGTTATATCTATAAAACGTATCTTGGGGGAGAAAATTGTAGACTGTTGGTCATTTTCTCGCTGGCGTTGGGACAAGTACTTAAGTGTGTAACAACGAGAAGAGAAGAAAAGAGAAGAGAAGCTCCCATGTTCTCAGCTGAGTTTGAGACATAGACAGCGCCATTGCATCGTAAAACATTATCCCACTTCACTCATTTCTGCTCCAAATCATTCTCGATTACAGCAGTACGCCTATGGAATTCTTTGCTATCTGAAATTCGGAAAATTCAATGACCTTATCTTGTTCTATCTCATCCATTATTTTTCATTAACACTAGCGTATATTTATTGACGTACAATAAAGTGTTCTGTATTGTATTGTATTATATTTTATTGTGAATGTCGACAGAAAACCAGTTGACACATTATCATTTATATCATTTATTACATTCACAAAAGTGGTAAAATAAATGATTAAGTATATAATGCTATAAATTATCTTTTCGAGGCATTCGTGAATGATATTACTTAACTCCGAGTGAGCAAGTTAAATTCTTACATGTTATTATATATCAAAATTATTACATGTCATAAATCACATACATTCAATTTTATATATTATATTATTATTATTTAAATAGTTGCCTTGGCCAACTTGCCACTCAATTGTATGTGTGTAATCAAATGGAGGAGCACTCGGCCAGTCATCGAGGGGTCGTGCGTGCAGATGCAAATTTACATTTTTCAATAATATTTATAATATATTATAATAAATCTGGTTCACCCAGATCTCATCTCCATAGCCCATTTATTTTCCATCACACTTCGCAATAGTCTCAACGCCTGCCGAGACCTGCTCATGGGTATGTCGTTCCATTGACATATCCTGGAGCGGGTCACGGCGGGCGTACAACATTACATCAAACTTCTCAAAGGGGCCTCTACGCGTTGGATCCATATCCCCGCGCAAGCCTATTAAATGACCGGGCTTGACCCGTGAATAAAAAGAGATACAATTTATAATATATACTATATTCATAAATGTTCATAATTCGCGTAGTCTGTGTGTCCACAAGCAATATTCGTAATCGCACCGCGTTCGACGTGTAATAAAACCGAATAGGAAAACAATCGCGGCAGTTTAATAGGTGGATTCATGTAATGAAATTTTTGATAGCTGAATTGCTAAATGAGGCTATATAATACAATGAGCTTTATGAAGCTCATTCAATTTTATAGTAATCAACCATAAATTTGTTGTAATCATGGGAGTAGCAGGATTCGGCAAGGGGGAGCCGTAATTGGGGTGTAAATGGTTCATCAACATCTTTGAACCAAAGTCAACTTCACCTGCACGCGGTGCACTCTGCTGAATGACAAACGAAGCTCTGGGAAAGAGAGGTAGGGAGCGTAATTGTAAGCTACCCGACTGGGGAATGTACCTCCACCTCACAGAATACTGCAGCCAAATAACAATTCCCTTGAGGTTGTTGTGGCTAATAGGTTTTCAATACAATAGCGTGATAACTCTTTTTTTTAGTTTTTTGAAAATATTTTTTAAATGCTTTGCACATAATACTTAATGTGATAATTTCCTTCGGACGATATATACACTCTTAGGGTCCGTTCACACAGACCAGGGGCTCCTACCGCCGAAGCTGAAGCCGATTTCCATCGGATTTTTTTATTACAAAAATTAGTCCTAGGTTAAACTTATTGACAAACATAGGACGCGCAGCATGCGCCATCATAGCGAAATTTTTTTTTTCGAAATCCCGAACTGATGTCGGAAAACCAAGGTCACTTTACATTACTACTTTTTGATGCTCTACACGAATCCGAAGTCAGAATCTCGAAATTTTGAGTTTCATGGCAACGGACGGACAGACAGAATTACTTTTTTTCGGAAAACCAAGGTCACTTTACATTACTACTTTTTGATGCTCTACACGAATCCGAAGTCAGAATTTCTAAATTTTGAGTTTCATGGCAACGGACAGACAGAACGACCGGACGATTTCATTAGCTCAATGAATTTCGCTGAAAATCTTCAGCTTAATAGAACTCTAGAGTTTCTTCCAGCTTAGCTAAACATAATTACTGACAATCTAAGCAGTAGTGTCATAGAACAGATATTGGTTGCATTTAAAATAGAGAATTGGATCATTGGCATAAGTTTTATTTTTATGAAATAAAATAAATAAATATCACATTGGCTCTTGAGTTTTATCATATAACAATAACGAATTTTAAAAATAAACGATATGCTAGTGATCCAAAACTCTATTTTAAATGCGACTGAAATTTCCTCTCCTCCCGAGCCGGTCTGTAGCATGCGTGTCAACAGTAAGCGTCCGAACGCATAACTTAGTATGGATTTCTATCACTCACGTGATCAATCATGGTATATTAGGTTGGGGAAAAAGTCTTTTCGTATTTTATATGAAAATTCAAAACATTTTTTAATAAAGTTTATTTACATTTAACTAAAGTATGTAGGTGCCATTTTGTTCGATAACTTTTTGCCATCTTGTAGGTAGAGACATGATCCCATTACTATATAAATTTTGGGACTTCTGTTCAAAAAACCACGACAAGTGGTTTTGGCAGTCTTCTCGTGATGTTAACCTGACATTGCCTAAAGCATTCTGAAGAGACCGAAACAGGTGGAAATCAGAAGGTGCAAGGTCAGGACTATACGGCGGATGCATTAACACCTCCCAGTCAAACTCTCTTAATTTTTGCTGAGTGGCTAAAGATGTGTGAGGTCTAGTGTTATCATGATGAAAAATCACACCCCTTCTGTTAATTAATTCCGGCCGCTTTCTTTCAACTTTTTGCTTTAATCTCATCAGTTGTTCACAGTAGAGTTCAGAATCGATAGTCCTGCCTGGCGGTAACAGCTCATAATGAATAATGCCCTTCCAATCCCACCATACACACAGCATCACCTTGTTGCGGGTTAACCCGGGTTTTGCCAGAGTATGTGAAGCCTGACCGGCCTTTGACCACGACCTTTTTCGCACGTTCTTGTCGTACGTGATCCACTTTTCATCACCAGTTATAAGCTTCTTCAAAAACGGTTCGCTTTCATTACGTCGTAGTAAAGAATCGCAAATGCGTACACGGTTCATTAGGTTTCTTTCAGTGAGATCGTGAGGCACCCAAATATCGAGCTTTTTAGTGTACCCAGCTTTTTTCAAATGCGCCAAAACTGTTTTGTGGTCAATTCCTAATTCTTCAGCTACGTCGTAACTACTGATATGCCGATCTTGCTCCACTTTTTCAAAAATGGCATCCATTTTATCCGTAACAGGGCGACCAGAGCGACGTGCATCTTTCACATCAAAATTTCCTGATTGAAAACGCTTAAACCAAATTTGTACTACTCTCACAGACACTGCACTAGGTCCATAAACATCATAAATTTTTTTCGCAGCTTGCGTTGCATTTTTACCTTTTTTGTAGTACAATTTTAAAATGAATCGAATTTCTTCATTAGATTCACTCATCTTGACAGTAAAAAAAACAAATGAAAATCACACATTTACTGAATTCGAATTTGGAATTATCTTTTTTAAAATTTAAACTTTTTAAAGATATCAAAACCTGCCAGATACAAATGGTATAACCAAAGAGATTTTATTACAAGTTCATACATACTATAATGCGAAAAGACTTTTTCCCCTACCTATTATATTCAATATTCAATATTCAAAATATCTTTATTCCTTGGACTTTATAGAGCACTTAGAAACGTCATACAAATTAAATATAAGAATATGTATAAATCATTACTACTCTAAATCCGCAGAGCTTAGATTCGTTCCTTAGGTAAAATGATTTTGTACAGTTTTATAAAACAATACTATACAACCAAATTCAACCAATTACAACACGAAGTTTATTAGTAGTATACTCATATTAAAATTAAAATTAAAATTCATTTATTTCGGATACATGATCAATTGATAATTAGTAACATTTTGAAAATTATCGAGAATATTAATTTTGAAATTTAAAAAGAACTTTAATTTAAATACAAATGTCAATGTTTAGTTAAACTTAATTAAATATATATAAATGTCCATTACAATAAAACTAATTACCAAATTAATACATATAAATAATCTCGGAATGTTACTTACCTGTCGTCGTGTGAGTTTGGCACGCTAGGTTCTCATTAAAATTTAAATAAATAAATTACTCCGAACCACTATTTTAGATGTAATAGTGTGAAGTCTACAAGAAATTATTATAAATATTAGAAATTTTATATACATCATAAATCTACTCGTAGAAAACTTAATTAAGTTACAAAACTAAAATTATTTATAAATATCTTACAATTAAATTTAAAATAAAATTAATACAACTAAATTAATACAACTAAAATTAATAAAACTAAAATTATTTATCTTACAATTAAATTTAAAATAAAATTAATACAACTACATTAAAAACTAAAATTATAATAAAATACACAGAAAAAATAAAAAATATTATTACCTATATTAAATATCAATTTTCAGGGATTGTGGCCAAAAGGCTGGCCGCATTTCCACGCTGTATAGCAATATAAATATTTTGGCCTAGGTATTGGCTAGCCCTTTGGTATATAATAAATAAATATTTCTGAACAAATTACACGGCGTTATCTAGTCCCAAACTAAGCAAAGCTTGTACTATAGGTACTAATTAACAAACTAATGTTATACTTAAATACATTTTTTTTTTGCAAATACATACTTAAAATACATAGAACATAACCAGACCAAGATAAACAGACATGTTCATACAACTATACTTGATACAAATATACTTATGTCTTGTGCGGGGATCGACTCCGCAACCTCGGAGTCAAAGTGGCCATTGCTAACCATTCGACCACCAAGCTCGTCATAAATTGCATACCATTTATACAATAAATAATTAATATAAATAATTAAATATTTCTGGACAATTTACACAGCGCCATCTAGTCCCAAATTAAGCGCATAGCGTGTGTTATGGGTACTAGACAACTGATAAATGTACTTTAATTACATTTTTTTTTGTAAATACATACTTATAATAAATAGAAAACACCATTTGCATTTGTTTTCATTTCCCTGCTGTGAACGGATCCTTATTCGGACTCCTTTTTTTTACATAAAAATCATCAGCCTGACTGTCGCTCCCTGAAATCCCCTTTTGAAAAGGGCCCGGCCCTTTATTGCCAGCTCTCAATCATATATTAAAATAACGGCTTCGTACGGAACCCATCGAGATTGGTGACAATGCCAGGCGATTTATATGAATTGAGTTCGAATTTATGCGGGACCCAAATAATGAATGATGCAAAATAATTGAAGTTTGTTTTAAAATTTTGTAATCATCAAGTATATTTCATTTAAAGCAATAAACTTTATAGAACGACCTCTTACATAATCAGATATGGAGGCTTTTAGGGATTCAACATACATACATACAGGGATTCAACTTACACCCATGTATATGTATATGTATATATATATATATTCGCAATACACAAGACGTCATTTTTACCTATTTCAATCAATTGTCGTACACATCAGTTACATTGGCTTGCTTGTGCGAACTAATTGCGAGGTAAGACACTAGGTTCACTATTCGATAAGATAATATAAGACGAGACGAGACGAGACGAGACAAAACGAGACGAGACGAGATGAGAGTAGATGAGATGAGACGAGACGAGGCGAGACGAGATGAGACGTGATGAGACGAGATAAGATTAGATTCGAGTATAATAGAGGTGGGCGTTAAAAGTTATAACAACAAAATTATAATGTTAATCAAATTAAACGTATAACACTGTTAAAACATGACACGATACTGTTATTTTTAACGTTTCGTTAATTTTACATTAATTACTACCATCAATTCAAATACGAAAAAAAGTTCATTGATTGCTAATTTATCCAACCTCACTGTTTGTTTATTTTAACATAGCGTTAATACGGTTAAAAATAACTCTTTCGGATGGAAAGTAAATAGACAACACAACGAAATTAAGAGTTAATTTGATCGTGACCGAATAAATAACATGTTATGTTAATTAACTGTTTCCTTAACATTTTTTTTAGCATTACCTTTTAATTCATCTAAATATATAAAAATTAATTCTTATTTTTTTTTCTATACTACGTCGGGTGGCAGACAAGCATACGGCCCGCCTGACGTGAAGCAGTTACCGTAGCCATATTAACATTCGCAATATAAAATATCACTCGCGCGCCGCCACCCCAGCTTCCATCACAGCATCTCCTTCCTTTCTGGTGACCTCACTCACTCGCAGGAACACGACAGCCCTCAAGGGACCCGTTATTTGGCTGCGGTATTCTGTGAGGTGGAGGTACATTCCCCAGTCGGGTAGCTTACAATTACGCTCCCTACCTCTCTTTAATTTCCCTTGATCACGGCATCACGTGCGAACGGCTAGACCGATTTCGCTATATCTGTTTATGTTGTATTTGTTATTATCAGGAGAAGGTTCTTATGCAATTTCAGAAAACTGATCAACCATATTAACTTTACTAATGTAACTTTATGATGTCGTTTGACAGAACTGTCAGTCAATAGACAGATAGTGTGAAACCAATTCGAATTCAATATTCATTGTTAAGAAGACAGAACAACGTCTGTCTGGGGCCCTACCGCCGAAGCTGAAGCCGATTATCTCTGATCTGATATATCTGAGCTCTATCAAGTAAGCTGAAGCTGTTTAACATTAACTTAAACCTAAGATCTATTTTGGCGATCAAAAATTCGATGGGAATCGGCTTCAGCTTCGGCGGTAGGCGCCCTGGTCAGTTAGTCAGAAATCAAAGAGTTAGAAATAAAGAACACTCAACCCCACCTCTCAAAGAACAATGGTCTACGTCTGGCTTGCTACAGCGTAGCCGCTACGAAAGGTAGTCTGTATGAGGCTACGGCCGCGTCGTAGGTGCTACGATAGTCGGGTTAAATTGGTTGCTACGTCGTCGTGGTCGTAGACTTACGTAGCTAAGCCACATTATTTGCTACGCCGTAGCTCTAAGTTAGACAGCGTACTTGCTACGTCGTAACGAGAAGTAATGTTGCTACGTTTGAGGTGACAACCGTACCCTAGAGGGTTGTTGTGTTCTTGCGAGACGATGACGCTTCCAAATTATATCTCCTTAGCATCTCTTTAGATGCCACATTAGCAAAGAGGGTGCCAGCCAGCGTATATTATGTGTATTGCAAACGTTTATGACTACAGTTACGTCACCGCATCAGGCGAGCCGTATGCTTGTTTGAAATCCGAAGTGATATAAAAGTCATATCTTGGTATCAGACTTAACGAAAGTTACTTGTATTTTATATCACTAGGGCGATAAATAGGTGTACAACTTACCTGATGGTAAGCAGTTATAGTTCTATGGACGTTTCTGTCATCAGAGATAGATATCATGTAAATACATACAACGACTTTGTCATACCTATTGATGGGCAAAATGCCGAGCGTGTACGATAAATGCCCAAAAAGTACTTATAAATATTATTTATGCCCAAAACTACGCATTTATTGGGCATTTACAGGTACTTACTGGGCGCTTATTGTAAATGCATGGCATTTTGCCCATCTCTAGTCATACCTAGTCCTGTTATTATAGAGAATTCAGCTATTGAAGTGGTTAAAGACTAGTCTACCTCAAACATAACGTACCGCTGAACTAGGTAAATCTAAATCAAATCAAAATATCTTTATTTCTTGGACTTTATAAAACACTTAGAAACGTCATACAAATTAAATATAAGAACATATATCTATTACTACTCTAAATCCGGAGAGCTTAGATTCACTTTCATCACACTATCTTGAATGTGAAAGTGAATTTAAGTGCCAGTTCCGGCGACGGGGCTTCTTGAGAAGAACTGGCAAGAATCGAAGGTAATTTCAACAAAGAGGTCAATAGACGTATTCTTGGGCAGCTTTTGGAAAGCTTTGACACGTCTTCATCGCAAATATACCCCAATGCTTGAATATTTTAGCATTCAATCAGTGCGTACTCCCCGCTATGCTCTGCGGTGTAGAGACATGTACTCTGACCGCGGGTTGGTTCCCAGACTAAAAGTCACACAGCGAGCGATGGGGAGGGTTATAGACATATAATATCTCTATAATAGCTCTATTATATAAAAATAAATTTATTATTATGTATCTCTTTTTAATCACGGGTCAAGCCCGGTCATTTGATAGGCGTGCGCGGGGATATAGATCCAACGCGTAGAACATTACATTAAACTTCTCAACGGGAGAACACCTCCGTCGAGAAGTTTAATGAAATGTTGTACGCCCGCTGTGACCAGCTCCAGGATATGTCAATAGAACGACATACCCATGAGCAGGTCTCGGCAGGCGTTGAGACTATTGCGTAGTGTAATGGAAAATAAATGGGTTATGGAGATGAGATCTGGGTGAACTAAATACCGGGCTATTACAGAAGAGGGACGGACGCCTGCCATAACTGATTTTATTGCTAGTTATTTGCGGCAGGCGGTGGCTTATTTTATTATTATTATAGATATTATATCTCTATAATAGCCCTCCCCATAGGCTTTGGCAAAAGACAGGTAGGATATAGAGTATTTGTAAACTGTCCGACTGGGGAATCACCTCCCCCTCACAGAATACTGCAACCAAATGACAATTCCCTTAAGGGTTGTTGTGTTCCTGCGAGTGAGTGACGACACTAGAAATGCGTTCCTGCGTTGGTAGCGGAACGAGTGATATTTCACATTATGAGCGTTAATATGACTACCGTAACTATGGCTTGTATGTTAGGGGATGTAAATGGCTCACCACGATCTTTACTGCCAAAACCAACTTCACCTACACGTGGTGCACCCTGCCGTCTAGCGAAAGAGGCTCTGGTGAAAAAGAGGTTGGTTACAGCGTATTAGTAAGCTACCGGAAATTACCTCCACCTCACAAAATACTGCAGACAAAAAACAATTCTCTTGAGGGTTGTTGTGTTCCTGCGAGTGAATGAGGACACTAGAAATGAAGGAGTTGCTGGATAATATGGCTACGGTAACTATGGCTTGTCTGCCACCCGACGTAGTATAAAAAAAAACGACATAACATATTAATCATACAAAAGAGATTACGTTACAATAGAAACATGTATTATAGCACAAACACAAGAAATAATACTGCCCTTACACGTTTTACCTCACAAATACGCCGTATTCTTTATAAAATACGTTAAAGGCGGCACCTTTGTTCCCTCGCGTATTTGTATTGAACATACATCTGCGTCTAATCTTAGATAAACATAAAAAGAGCTTTTGTTAAGACATATTTAACCTCTACACGGTGATACTAATGGTTCTTACTGGTCTATTTATTTATGAAATGTATCTTTTTGTACAAAAATTTTGACAAAAAAATTACTCTACAATCGCACCACTATAACGTTGAAAACACTATCAGATCAGTTATGAAAAAAAAAACCGGACAAGTGCGAGTCGGCCTCGCCCACCGAGGGTTCCGTAGGTACGTAGTATCATTATTAAATTTGATATTTTTCATTATAAATAAGAAATAATGCGTCGAAAAAAATAAATAAAATATATTTTGCAATGTGTACATCAAGCCCTTTCATATGATACCCCATTTGAACTAGTAGTTTCAATTTGAAATTTCGACACCCTATAAAAATATAGACCCCCTATTTTTTAAGATCTATTTACAAATGTATAGTTTTGAGATTTATTCCTGTACTTGTAGTCTATAACGATGTTACTTGCCAAATTTCATAGTTCTAGGTCAACGGGAAGTACCCTATAGGTTTTGATTCCCTTGAGTGTGTCGAAATATGCGTTTTTTGCTGAATAACCGGCCGTAACTTTTTTCTACGTAAACTTAGCAGTTTGATTTTTTTTTAACTTCATGGGACCGTAGACCTGAGTATACAGTTCAAATTTCAGCTTGATAACTCCACGCATTCTCGACATAGAAATTCTTGACAGACAGACAGACAGACAGACAGACAGACGGACAACAAAGTGATCTTATAAGGGTTCCGTTTTTCCTTTTGAGGTTCGGAACCCTAAAAATGGAACCAATCTGGAAGTATACTCTTTGAAATAAAACAAGCTTTTTTCAAATCGGTTTATAAATGACGGAGTAACGAATTAACAAACATTAAAAAAAATACAACTGACTCCAAAAAAGGAGGAGGTTCTCAACCGCCTCCTTTAAACCTTTAAAACCATAAAAATACCAATATCCGTTCATAAGACATCGACATCGACGACATGGACCCATGATTATCCTACTGTTTTGGATACGGGTCTCTCTTCAATCGAAGGGGTTTAGAGCGTACTCCACCACGCTGCTTAACTGCAAAGTTTCAAGCCGCCTAAAGGTTTAGTTTAACGACTGTTATCTAATGACAACAGCTGGGACCGACTGCGTGCCCTCCGAGGCTCGAGATAAATACACCCATCCGTAGATAGGCTACGGTCGACGTTGCTTAACCTGCGTGATCGACTGACTATGTACCTTTTAGAAGTAAACATAAGACACGATTAGTTATACCCAAACAGAAGCTAGGCTTGTACTCTGACAATGTGGACTGCATGGTAATAAAAAAATTCAATCATGTAGTACCTGACAATTTTAAAGCCTTAAGAATGGCATTGTTAAAAAGAAATTATGCGAATGGCTTCTGAATTAGTCTTATTATTCATCGCTGCTGTTAATCCTGGCTACACAGGAGACACAGTGGTGAGAATGCGTGGTGGGCCCCCATCCAGTTTACAAAAGTAGGCTACAGAGATCTTATCTTAGTAAATATATAATTATCTTCGTTTTTACTTAAATATTTTTAGTGAGTATAATAATATACCGTGCGCTAGGGGCGTCATAGAAAATATTCTAGAACTCATAAAAAGGAAAAAAAAATAGAAATTATGCATGTGTAGTCACTTGTTTTTTTTTTTTTTTACTATTCTTTTCTTTGATTGATTGGCGACGACTCTTTATTCGATGATTATTTTGCCATTATCAAGTTATTATAACTTCAACTTCCCATTTTTGGAATATGCCGAAAAAATAACTCAATATTTTACTGTTATTCTGCGCGATATTTTGGAACAACTCAACAGTGCGATTTAAACACTTTTAATCAAAGATCTCACTATAATACTATATTATAAATAAAAGTACAACCGTGCTTAACAAATTCCCGCCAAAAAAAGTATTGAGATTTTATTTGAATGATTCTGATTACAATTCATTCATTCAATATTCGCTATAATTTATACATAGTAAACTTAGCATTTACAAATCGTACGTATGTTTACTTAATTATATTCATGCAGCACGGAAATAACACAATCTCCTTAGGTCTCTGGACTCATTTCAAATTTGTCTATGGAATTTCGACCGACTGTGCCTTTATTTGAATAAAGTTGGTGATGGGAATCTCGTCACAATAATTTGGTGTGATTGAATCGAGTTTCGCGTGACAAAATGGTCGCATGCGAATTTGACGCAGAGCAAATGTTTATGGGTGCTATAATGATAAAGTACCTTTAAAATATTTATGTCAGAAGCATAATAAACTAACGTCCGTGCAGGGCATCTACATTGTCAACTTGGTTTACTCTGTAAACCTCGATTCGGTATTATCTGTACTAAAATCTTGGCACGTCATTTGTACTTTTCCTCTTTATTTCTCATTCTGTACTTGCTTAGTCAAACAGCTATGCAAAGTAATGCACTAAACCATCCGGGAAAATGCACTAGATTTTGCAAATTTTGTTTAAAAAAATAACTAGATGCAAAGTTGCCAAAATGATGTGGTGAAATGGTTAGCAATGGTCACTTTAACTCCCAGGTCATGGGTTCGATCCTCGCACAAGACAAATATTTCTGTGAATGAACATGTCTGTTTGTTTTGGTCTGGGTGTTTTCTATGTATGTATTTACTAAAACAAAAAATGTATTTAAGTATTATATCAGTTACCTAGTACCCATAGCACAAGCTTTGCTTAGTTTGGGACTAGATGGCCGTGTGTAATTTGTCCAGGAATATTTATTATTCTAACTCTAGATCGGACCCACTAATTGCATCGTCCAGGACAACACCATCACACACCATCATCTAGTCCCAAACTAAGAATATCTAATATTCATGGTACGGGTATTTTGTAACTGTTAAAAATACTAAAATTTTTCTTCTAATATTCATAATCAAGAAAAAATTTAGTATTTTTAACAGTTACAAAATACCCGTTTATATATAATATACGTAGAATACACCCAGACCACAACAAACAGACATGTTAATGCACACAAATGTTTGTCTTATGCGGGGATAGAACCCGTGACCTCGGAGGCAAAGTAGCCATTTGCTACCAATTCGTCAACCGCGCTCGTCATAGCCTACAGCGTTCCCGAAAAATTAAATTATCAAATGCAAAATAGTTTTACAAATGCGATTGATAGTTCCAGAGATTAACGTGTTCAAACAAAAACATAAACAAACTCTTCGGCTTTATTATCAGCTATCACTAAGCTTGTGTTTGTTCAGGCAAATTTCAGAAACTACAGTACGGATTTTCATCGTATTTTCACCGTTAGAAAGAGGGATTATCTAGGAAAGTTATATGTTATTTTTTAGATAGAAAGATAGGTAGAATATGCTTTTATTGCACTATACAAACAGAAATAATTTAGTCAGCATACAGAAAATATCCATTTATAGAATACATAGGTATGTGCAGCATGGCGGCCTTATTGCTAAAAGCTCGATTCAGATGCGTGCTGTGAGGATTGTTGACGATCCCAAACTTACAGACGGTTTAGAACCTTTAAGTCTGAGGAGGGATTTTGCGTCCCTTTGTGTGTTCTACCGTTTGTACAATGGGGTGTGTTCAGAGGAGTTGTTTGACATGATGCCCACGGCCTCCTTTTACAGTCGCACCTCTCGCCATCGACAGGGAATTCATCCTCACATATTGGAGCCTAAGTGGTCGCGTACCGTGCGGTTCCAGAGAAGTTTTCTCCCGCGTACGGTTAAGCTGTGGAATGAACTGCCTGTCGAGGTTTTCTCAGGAGACTACAGCATGGGGTTCTTCAAAAAGGGCGTGAAGAGGTTTTTACAGGGTCGGCAACGCGCGTGTGATGCCCATGGTGTTACAGGCGTTCATAGGCTACTATGTATGTATGCTTGTTTGCCACTTTAGTGGTATAAAAAAAGCTATCTTTTCAAGGCAACCTAGAAGTAACGGATAGGTACATTAAAATAAGTAGGTAAGGTTCGCAAGACGACGGAAAGATGAAAATACCCAGTTACCCCCAACGAATTTGTATAATCAAACAATATAACTAATAAACATAATATGATTTTATTATTATTAATACCACTAAGATGGTAAATAAGCGTACGGCATGGCTGACGGAGCGCAGTTAACGCAGCCTATGACACGTGCAATACCTGGGGCATTACTTGCGTGTTGCCGACCCTGTAAGAACCTCTTTACGCTCTTTTCACATTTGATAGTCCGCGGGAGAAATCCTCTCTGGTACCGGGCAGTACGCGACTATTTCTGTTTTAAAGTGTGAGGATGTAGACCCTGCCGATGGCAAGCGGTGGGACTGTAGAAGGCCGTTCATGTGGAACTTTAAATACTGGCCATCGTATACAATCGGTAGAACACACACAGGGAACCAAAATCTCTGCTCAGACTTAAGAGTTAATGATAAATTTATTCTTATTTTGTGAAATAAGCTACCGGTACGTTCTGATTGAAAGCAATCACTGTAGCCTATATACACATGTAATTTCAGGGTATCAAAGGCGCGTGGCTGACTCTCTTGACACCTTTCATGTAGAACCTCATGCGGTAGTCTCCAGGGAAACCCCTGACGAGCTGTTCCTTCCATAACACTGGTGCATGAAAGATTTTTCTCTCCAATGGAATAAGCGGAACATTCCGATTCTAATAAGGACTATTTTCCTGTGGAAGTATGGGTAGCATGTCCGAGACAAAAACTCCTATGGATCATCTTCTCCTCTACTCTGTTCTTTGTACAATCGGGAGAACACAAAGGCTAGCAAAGTAGAATTTGATATAAGTGGCGCATCATCTTGTGAAGGTACTATAGGTACTTCCCCAGTCGGACGCAACGTGCTCTACCTCTCTTTGAGCCAGAGCCTCTTTTGTTTATTAACAGGGACACCACGTGCAGACGAGGCTGACTTTGACCCTAAGAATGGTGATGACTTTAAGCTACTTACACCCATATCAAGCAGGTTAAATTCTTTTTTTTTCGACTATTCGAATTACCAGTGAGAACTCTTAGTTGGATTCATTTTTCTTCACCCCTACATTGTAATCCAAACACACAATGGCTACAAAATTGAGAGGAAAGGAATCAAGGTAGGTATTGATCGCTTATTTTGTGCTTTTTGTTAGGATCCGACAAAGCATTCGTATGTAATATTAATAAATATGAATGTGTAAAAATGTAACCAAGTCTTGTATTTTAAAATTATATACGATAATACGACTGTGTTTTTGATAACTTTCATCATATTTATTTAGATTAGCCGGGCTGAATCTTAAAGAATTTGGTGTTTTACGTTCCGTAGGCATTTTCCGATTATGATATTGCACTCAAAAGGAACCGAAAAAGTACAATAATGGTCACGATTAAATAACAATACACTTGAGTTAGGTTTGTGCGAGTAAGATTACCAGTGCATCCAAAGCGGTGCTACGATTATAGCGATGGTAGAAACATACAAGTAGTTGTTTTGGTATTACAAGTGTCTATCTATACATAGGTTATAAGGTTGTTTACCACAGTTTGTGGTGTTTGGGTGTTTGAAATGCTACTTACACATGTTTTACCACCAGTAAAATACAGGCAATTTGAGGTACACTACTTTGCGTGCTTTCGCCAGCAATTAGTTCATGCAAACTACTGCCAGCCGGCACCCACCCACTACCGTTAGTAGTTGCATGCGACTGCCGTGGCTGCTTTGGTCGTCTCTGCTCCAGCTGCTGTGGTCGTATAAACAGAAGAAACATGCGACCGCCACCGCCCCGACTGCCGTGGTCGTCTCTGCGACACGTGTTTTGCCTCTACGCGTGGCATCGTCAGGCGATCTGTAGATGTTGATGGTTAGAACAACAACCTACAAAATTTGTAGGTTGTTGTTCTAATCATCAACATCTACATTTTATATATATTTGTAGTAAAAAATGACAAGTCCATCGCATTGCCGGCCTTTATATTGTGTTTAAAGTGGAGGGGGTAATGGGGGTCATGTTAAGGGTAACGTCAAGTTGTTTATTCATTAAAGGAATTTTAGAATTTTTGTGTTTTATTATTTCTTGGCGGATACACGGCCATGCGGCTCGACCTTTTGCATGTAGGGTAGTCTGTACATGTACGTGTAGCAAAAGAATATTACAAAGAAAACATGAAAGAGTAACTTGTATGGTATTTTTCTAAGAAGATCTTTTGAATAGTTATATATGGTATAATAATGTTATATTATTTTTTTATGTATATATATAAAAGAAATGTATACACGAGTAAGTCAGTCATCATCATCATTATCAGCCTGTATCTACTATACTGTACTGCTGAATACAGGCATTCCGCATACAGTCACTTCCAGCCTCTTTTTTAAAATTATCGATCCATGTAGAGAGGGGTGTCGCACGCTTCCTCGCCCCATACGCGGCCATATTTGGAAAATATGGAAGTACATAGGTGCAATAACCTAATTATGTAACTCAAATATTTCCAGGATTTTTTTTATTTAGTAATTAATTTATGTATGCAGGTACAAAAGCCTCCTCCAATGACATACGTAATATAACGGACTGACAGATGAACAAACGACCCTAACTTTCGTAGGGACCCAAAAAGTGCAAAAGTATTTATTATTTAACTTTGATCTTGATAAAAGTACAAAGTGTTAAATTTTGATACTTATTTTAATAATAATAATAGTTTATTAATAAATATAATTATAATAGTTTAATAGTTAAATTGAACTTGTACTTTTTAAATATTATAGAATTAATAAAGTACTTTAATAATAAAGTAGTTTTATTTACTTATATATTTAATATATATTCAAAATTATTATAATTAATTTAAGATTAGACCCCATGCGGGCAGTTATGTAATTCGTCATGCGAGTAACTAAGGGTTAAAAAATCAAATTTGCGTAGTGCATGTATGTATACAATTTAAATATTATTTTTATTTGTTCCCTAATTAACAAAAGTTCATAAGTAAATGTCTATTTAATCTAGCGAAAAATCTAGCTATTGTATTGTAAACTTTGCCTTAACTTAAAACAACAACTCAAAAATTTAAAATAAACAGCTGACAGTTGCCGTCTAAAGTTCCCGCCAAAATATTCTAACTTTTGAATAAGGATTTATGCTTGAGAAATAGGGTCTATGAAGTATTTGTTTTATGAAAATATGCCACCTACAGAGCGGGATAGCACGAACAAATATTTAGCGATAGAAAGAGACACATATATATTTTCATTTGACGCCTTCTTAGTGTTGTTGTATTGCCAAAATTTTCTGATAATTATAACGGGTAACTTTGTGATGTTATAGCTGAGAAGTTTACATGCGAAGTCAGTATTTTTTATTTTTTACTTTTTGACCTGAAATCGTCTTTAAAATTGCTTCCATAGGAAAGCAATACAGAAAAAAACACTTGCGTATAACAAAAATTTGCACGTTAAATGTAAATAATTCGCAAACAGATTACTATATCGAAAAATAATCTTCCCACACTCCCAATGTTTCTAAAAGACCTATCCAACGACACCCCACACCATGGGGTAGGTGCAGAAAAAAAAATCATCCCCATTTTACGTGTAGGGGAGGTACCCCGAAAAAAAATATTTTTCAAAATTTTATTCTACCACATTGTCAGCATAGTTAATATGTGTCTAGATGCCAAAATACAGCTTCCCATTATCAAGCGTCTCTGAGCTAGGCCGCGGACGGACGGACAGACGGACATGGCGAAACTATAAGGGTTCCTTGTTTACTACGGAACCCTAAAAAACGAATGATAACAAAATCAAGCGATACAGTTTGGTGTTGCAGCTAGATATCTATCAACTCCATTCAAAATTCACACCACTGGATAGATGAAGAATCAAAGAATTTATTACGTTAAGTAAGGACTATGGAACATCGTGTGCGGGGGAAGGGGAAGCGCTGCCATTTTGAGATAATTTAGTGCATATAACGTATTCACATACCACACACGGCCGTGTCGGTGACCCAGCCAAACTCCATTTTTTACTAAATTATTGTCGTCGGTGTCTGTCTACTCGATCACGCAAGTTAATGGAGATTTAGCAGAGGATAGTGTTTTCATGCCGCTCAAAAGGCACGAGTCAAAGTCATATATTTACCAGGGGCCCTACCGCCGAATCTGAGCCGATTACCATCAGTTTTTTTATTATCTTCAGATAAGTCGGTAGAGCTCCAGAGTTTCTACCAGCTAAGCTAAACATAATTAAATAAAATAAATAAATATTTCTGGACAATTTACACAGCCATCTCGTCCAAATTAAGCGCAAAGCTTGTGTTATGGGTACTAGACAACTGATAAATGTACTTAATACATTTTTTTTTGTAAATACATACTTATAATACATAGAAAACACCCAGACCAAGACAAACAGACATGTTCATGCACACAAATGTTTGTCTTGTGCGGGAATCGAACCTGCGACCTTGGAGTCAAAGTGACCATTGCTAACCATTCCACCACCGAGCTCGTCAATTAGCAAGAATCTAAGCAAAGGTTTAATTTTCGCATTCAAAAATTCCCCAGGCCAGCCCAGGATTGAGTAGGTTATGTTCCCTCAGAAGCACTTGAAAGAGGAGGAGATTGAGATGAAAACTCTTCCATGCACAGGCTACGGTCGACGTTGCTTACCTTGCTCGATTAGACTGACATGCGCAGTGACGCCATCGAGCTTATGATATTTAGCATAATAGGAATTAATCTAGTTGAAGAAAGTTCTCCGCCAACCCGCGGTTGAACAGCGTGGTGGAGTACGCTCTAAATCCCTTCGATTGAAGGGATACATGTATCCCAGCGGTGGGATGAATAACGGTTGACGAAGAAAGAAAGTACTGCACGCCGACCCTTTCCAGGAAACTATAACATAGGCACAGAATAATTATATTATTCTAACATAGGGTCTTTTTTTAATTGACATGAAGGGGCCTTATTAAACAATATTAAATAAATTTATTAATTATTATATATTTGACGACCCAGGTGGTCGAATGACTAAACATGTCCACTTTGAATACGCGGTCGGGGGTTTGAACCACGCACAAGACAAATATTTGTGTGCATGAGCATTTTGTCTTGTCTATCTGTTTTTCTTGGTCTGGGTGTTTTCTATGTACCTATTAAAATACATGCTCGTATATGTATGTATTTATAAAAAAATGTATTTAAGTATAGTATCAGTTATCTAGTACCCATAGTACAAGCTTTATTTATTAGGTTGGGGAAAAAGTCTTTTCGTATTTTATATGAAAATTCAAAACATTTTTTAATAAAGTTTATTTACATTTAACTAAAGTATGTAGGTGCCATTTTGTTCGATAACTTTTGGCCATCTTGTAGGTAGAGACATGATCCCATTACTATAGAAATTTTGGGACTTCTGTTCAAAAAACCACGACAAGTGGTTTTGGCAGTCTTCTCGTGATGGTAACCTGACATTGCCTAAAGAATTCTGAAGAGACCGAAACAGGTGGAAATCAGAAGGTGCAAGGTCAGGACTATACGGCGGATGCATTAACACCTCCCAGTCAAACTCTCTTAATTTTTGCTGAGTGGCTAAAGATGTGTGAGGTCTAGCGTTATCATGATGAAAAATCACACCCCTTCTGTTAATTAATTCCGGCCGCTTTCTCTCAACTTTTTGCTTTAATCTCATCAGTTGTTCACAGTAGAGTTCAGAATCGATAGTCCTGCCTGGCGGTAACAGCTCATAATGAATAATACCCTTCCAATCCCACCATACACACATCATCACCTTGTTGCGGGTTAACCCGGGTTTTGCCAGAGTCTGTGAAGCCTGACCGGCCTTTGACCACGACCTTTTTCGCACGTTCTTGTCGTACGTGATCCACTTTTCATCACCAGTTATAAGCTTCTTCAAAAACTGTTCGCTTTCATTACGTCGTAGTAAAGAATCGCAAATGAGTACACGGTTCATTAGGTTTCTTTCAGTGAGATTGTGAGGCACCCAAATATCGAGCTTTTTAGTGTACCCAGCTTTTTTCAATTGCGCCAAAACTGTTTTGTGGTCAATTCCTAATTCTTCAGCTACGTCGTAACTACTGATATGCCGCTCTTGCTCCACTTTTTCAAAAATGGCATCCATTTTATCCGTAACAGGGCGACCAGAGCGACGTGCATCTTTCACATCAAAATTTCCTGATTGAAAACGCTTAAACCAAATTTGTGCTACTCTCACAGACACTGCACTAGGTCCATAAACGTCACAAATTTTATTCTCAGCTTGCGTTGCATTTTTACCTTTTTTGTAGTAAAATTTTAAAATGAATCGAATTTCTTCATTAGATTCACTCATCTTGACAGTAAAAAAAACAAATGAAAATCACACATTTACCTAATTTGAATTTGGAATTATCTTTTTTAAAAGATAAACTTTTTAAAGATATCAAAACCTGCCAGACACAAATGGTATAACCAAAGAGATTTTATTACAAGTTCATACATACTATAATGCGAAAAGACTTTTTCCCCTACCTATTAGTTTGGGAGTAGATGGCAGTGTGTAATTCGTCCAAGAATATTTGTTGTGTTCCTGCGAGTGAATGAGGTCACCAGAAAGAAAGAAAGGAAGGAGTATAGACTGGCAACGGATCGGCGACCCCTTAGTGTTGCAGGTTTCCATGGGCGGTAGTGCTGGCTTTCTATCAGGTGACCCATATGCTCGTTGATTGTTGGCACTTGGTGGAACATTGTTAACATTCTGTTATTAATAAAGAACTTGTGCTGTTCCACTTAATTAAATTTATTTTTAACGATCGGTTCCGCCCTAAGGCTAAGGTAATATGGTGTATGTGTTTCTACAAAACAAATTGTAACGATAAATTTAATTACGTGGAACAGTACAAGTGGTTTTATAATAGTTTTTTTTTAGCAAACGCCTGATCTGAAGCGGTTACCATAGCCATATTAACGCCTGCAACATGAAATATCGCCACCGCCATCCCCGCTGTCAACGAAGCAACTCCTTTCTTTCTGATCTCACTCACTCGCAAAAACACAACAACCCTCAAGGGAATTGTTTGGCTGCGGAATTCTGGTGTGGTTGAAAGCCACACATTACATGAAAATGTCTTGTGCAAAATATCTACCCACTTACTTTACGTTCTACGCAGATGTTTACTTAATGTTCCCGAGTTACGTGGTAAACGACTGCAGAAAGCTGCAATTTCAGAAATAAATCTCCGTACATCATCCTCGTTCATAACACCTGAGGCCAAGAATATATTTCATAAAATGTAAAACATCTAACACAAGGATTTATACGGTTTTATTCCTTGGCTTAGACGAGAAATCTTCTACTTCTTCTTTTTCTTTGTGGCAATCAGTTCTCACTAGTAAGTGTTAACCATTATCAAGTGTATTTAATTAAGTATTTCAATGAAATATAAGCATTTTATTTCATATATTTTAATAATCTCATAAAAGACTTGATCAAAAGTCGAATCTTTCTCTAGGGAGAAATATTTTAACGGAAACTTGGATGCAAATAGATTCTCAAGAAAAAAATAAAGAGGTTTGTTATGGCGAATCCGATTTTGAATTTTGAATATTATCTGTGTTAATAAAAATAAAAAAAATTAAATTGTTTAAAAGTGCAAAAACGATGAATTCGATTTTGAATATTAACTGTAGTATTAAAAAATAAATTGTTAAAAAGTGTAAATCGGATTCACCGTTTTTGAATTTTAAATACTAATTTAAAAATCATTTATGTGTGGCTGTGTCATGGACACGGCCGTGTGTTGTACGTGAATACGTATGTACTAAAATTATCTCAAAATGGCAGCGCTTCCCCCTCCCCCGCACTCGATATTCCGTAGTCCTTACTACGCCAAATAAATTCTTTGATGGAATTTTGGATGGAGATGATAGATTTGTAGATGCAACACTAAATTGTATACCCCGATTTTGATATCATTCCATTTTTGAATTGTCTCCTTATGGAAGCAATTTTAAAGATATATTCGCGTCAAAAGAAATAGAATAACTACTCGCCGGGAATTAAGAATGGAAAAGATACTGTGACGTTACTTTGGAATGTAAATAAATTGCAATGTGAATGAAAATTCCATTATGTATGACTTGCAGTTTAATAATTAATGCTCTGTGCTGTGGGTAATTCTTTATTCTGGGGCTTTGCTAACTACAGTCAAAGTATATTTTATTCCTTGCAAGTACATTAGTAACTGAGTATTATTAATTCTCTTTCGAGGTAATTACATTGAGTTCACGTTAAATTTTAATGGGGTGGAAGTGGTTCATCGACTTCTTTGAACTAAAGCCAACGTCACCTGCACGCGGTGATTTGTTGGCTTTTGTTCAAAGATGTTGATGAATCTCTTACACCCTGAAAGTGTAGTGTGTTTAGGTAGGTGTTTGTTATTTTACAACAACAATTCATCTACCTACATATGAAATCGTTTTATTTGCGTCTAATCCAAAAATGTTTGTTTAAAATTTTCTTTTTTTGTTTAAGCTAGTAGTAGTAGCTATCCTATTAGGATCAATCACCATAGTTTTTTAAAAACAATTATTTATAAAACAACTTTGCGGCTCTGAATACAAACCCTTTAAAGAAGTTTTCTTTCTTTTGATTTCTAATTTATAATATTATCTGCTATTGAGTTAAAACGAAAAATATTACAGCAATCTTCTCTTCTCTGTGTAGCTTTTAAAGGCTTTATATCAGCCAGGATGGTTGCTTATTTCGATGCCTCCAAGGAACACTACGCCAATAAAAATTTCGATAGTTTTCTTTTTTTATCTAAATCGATTCATTACTTCAGTAACATAACTTCAGTGCTACCTGAATTTGATTTATAAAAGACACACAGACACAACAAAATCGACAATTATAAACCGCTAAGTAAATGTATAAATCATACTAGCGGTGTGTATCTGGATGTGTATGTTTTGAGTTGGCGTAGTGTTCATTGGAGGTATCGATTTGGTACCTGACGGTGTATGAAAATATTGCTAAAACAACAGTTATTAAGAATAAAGAATTCACGAATCTCGTGTCATAAACTTAAGTATTATGTTTCGTCGTGGTCAACCCTTATTCAACCCACTGCTGGGATACGGCGCGCTACTCAACTGCGGGATGGCAGAGGTCAGTGTTTTCAAGCCGCCTAAAGGCCACTGAATTGGGTTAACGACTGTCATCTATGTCTATGTCAGTGTGAGTGCAGAAACACTAGGCGCGCTTGTACTTGTACTTGTACTTGTGCGCCGGGAAGTGAGCGAGCCATACAGCTCCGGTATCCATCATGGAGATTGGGGAGTGGTAGTATGGCCCCGATGCTTGGTTCGCCGAGCGTCGGTTCGCCACGAGCTACTCGACTTAAGAGTACGCAAGTAGCCTGCATGCAGGTGAAAGCGGAACACGCAAGCGGACCTGCTACTGCTCCGCTTGCGTGCTCGGTTGGTTTACCGAGCGCAAAGGCGGAGCAGGTAAAGGTCCTCTCGTCTGGTTGGTTTACTGGACGAGAGACTCGCATCCCCGTGATATAATCGGAACGTTAGCACACGGGGCGCACTAGCTGTTAGGTATAGGGTCCGTTGTCATCTATGTCTCTACTATGTTTCTCGTTAACCCTGATTCATCCCACTGCCGCGATACAGGTCTCCCCTCAAACGAAAGGGTTTTAGAGCATACTCCACCACTCTGCTCAACTGCAGATTGGCGGAGGCCAGTGTTTTCAAGCCGCCTAAAGGCATAACAACTGTCACCTAACGACATCAACCGAGACTGACGGCTTAACGTGGCATCCGAAGCACGGAGGAGCTCGAGATAAATAGACCCATCCCTGGGCAGGCTAGGGTCGACGTTGCTTGACTTGCGTGATCGATTAGACCACCATGCGCAACGACGCCATCGAGCTCCTCCTACTATGTTCTACGCAATCAATTTCTTTTATCTTGATCTCTATGTAATGGATATGTCCTAAATTGACATTTATTTGCTGAGTCGTGATCCATCACAGCGTTGACGTGATGACGTCACGCGTCGGTAACGATCCCTCCTGATCGGCGCTTCAATAATACGAGGGTCGACTTTGAATTGCAGTCATTGAACGTAATTTTAGTCTATTGATTGCTGGCAATCACACACAAACTACGCTTTTTACCAGCATTTATTTAGTTCACCGCGGTGTCTGAAATCAAATCTTACAGGTTAAATTTAACCTACCTCTGAAAGTCCGGTTGGATCTAAAACTTAGCGCACACATTGGGTTCTCGTAACATTGCAAGGTAACCTAAATGCCGCCATTGTCAATCTAATGGTTTAAAAATAAACTCCTATATTATGGGTATCAAATAAAACATATTTTTGTATTGTTGATGATGTTGATTGTTGGCACTTCGTGAAAATTAGTGGAATACTGAACTTTGGCTTTCTCAACACAATTATTGCGAGGCGCAGTAAAAAAAAATCAAAAAAATACACCAGGAAAATGGATTCGTGTTCTCATTAACACAACGTAGACGTTGCAAATCGAATCTGTAATACATTTGCATTGTAAGATCGTACGGACTACGGTACAAGGAAGAAACGATAGGCGATTTAAATTTTAATGTAATAAAATTAAATGATAAATTGAAAGGTAAATAATGATAGTTGAATGAAATAACGATGAACGAATAAAAATTGTATCTGAAAATATTGTTTTTACAAATAAGTTCCTATAATTATATGACAAAATGCTTGACGTACGGATATAAGTAGGTAGTCGTGCGCGCCCCTACAGTCTTTTGCGATACCTGACAAAGGTGACTAAGTTGTAAGTGCGTAAACAAATCTAAGATCATATGTACACTTAGTTATGCAATAAAGAATTTTGACTTTGACTTTGACTTTGACTAATTATATACTTAGTGTTAATGTTACGTTTGGAAAGTTTACCCCAATGCTTGAAGACTAAAGTCTTCAACTAGTACGTCATCGCTGCAACGACATATGGTGCAGAGACTTGAACACTGACCTATAGAAACTGTCGAAAACTATCGAAACTGTCTGGCTCCTAAGGATTGATAAGTTTTTTTTTGTTTCGCGGCACATGCGGTTTTCTTTTTCAAAGCTACGTCAATCAGGCGTCTATAGAACGTAGTATTCATTTATGAGGAATGACAATACAATTTCCAAAACGATTTTCCCTTCGTTTTTAAATAGTCTAATAGTTCTTCGTTTTTAAATAATCTATGTGATCATTTCTCTTTGACCTCTGCACATCAAACAGTATCGCTTTTCTTTCCATCATTTTGGAATGGAATTTGATGGATCCGATTCTAGGTGATTGCATTACCCGTAAAATGATAATTCCTTTAATCGATACCCTGGTTCTAAAGAGAATCCTCATTTATCCTATTTTATCTGGATTCTTTCCCAAATGCTTGAAAGAAGCACAAATCCTTAATTTGCCCTTTTGGGTACGAATCTTTTTAGATTCGTCCTTCTTCACTCAGTGACTGTCGACCTATCTCATTTTCAGGTAAATAAACCAAATCCATTGACAGGCTACGGTTGACATTGCTTGACTTGCGTGATCGATTTGCCTGCCATGCGCAACGACGCCATCGAGCTACTCACTTCCTGTATTAGACAAACATAAACCAAAAAGGATTAACACCTGAGGGGCAATTCTCGTAATTAAAATATAGTCAAAATTCAGTTTCGATCCAGTCTCGATCTCACAAATGTCACATTTGGTATTCTCGTACCACAATATGTAACTTCAAAATTAAATTTAAGCGGGATTATATCGAAATATGAGTGAAAATTAAACAATCTAAGAATGTTACTTTGCCAACAACAAGAATTGATAACAATTAATTAATGAAATCAAGTATATAATTTTAGTCAATTCACAATTCAATCTCGATTCGGTCAACTTTCAATCTGCGTTCGTAGAAAATTTACGAGAATTGGCCTTCTGTATTACACAAACATAAACCAAAAAGGTTTAACACCTGATACTTATCGCTACCGCTTATGCCTTAAAACAATTTATTAATCGTACGTGGGCCGGCAAAAGAAAAAGGGCTAACGGGAGAGGGATACAGAATATAAATTGATATCAATTGAGATAGGGCAAGGTGCCGAATGGGAATTCAACCCTTCATCAACTAATATCTAGTAAAAATGCTAAAGGTATACCTGTCAATATATGTACTTGTTACAGTCGAAATTCTTAATATCCATACATTAGGTTTTCACGAAGTAACTGATAAGTCGTTATCGTCGATAACCCTTATTTTTCCCACTGCTGGCATATGGGTTTCCCCTCAATCGAACAGGTTTAGAGCATACTCCACCACACTACTCAACTGCGGGTTGGCAGAGGCCAGTGTTTTCAAGCCTATGATGCTGCTGTGTGTGTATTCAAATTAATATAACTAAATAAATTATATCTAAATCGCGTCATAGAAAATCACTGTCAAAAGGCATTGTTCCCAGTAGGCTGGTAGCATAACCATGGTGAATGGCAATACTTATTATTAAATACATTGTGCTAAAGAAATGCTCGCCTTCTGGTCACGGAATGTGTCAACATAGCGTTTTGCTACTTTTTCTAACGTTTAGTATTAGTAGCCGAGCACTAGAACCCCATGGCCCAAGCGTTTCAAACTCAAACGGCTCAAATATTAAATATTATTTAAACATTACATTACCCGAATTAATTAAATAAATAAATAAGTAACATTTGTTATATTATAGGTAGTAAAGTAATAAATAACCCCCCTTCTGTTTGAAATCACCATTCTTGATACACCCTATTCAGCAAAAGCCTGATCGATTTCAATTGAATTAATACTTCAATAGAAATTACACCTTATAAACTCAGAACTAAGTTCATAATCTTTTGTTTCGTTACAAAGCAAAAAGCCAATGCGTCGAAAATGTAAAAAAAATCAGACTCACTTCGATGCCCAAATTAACACGTTTGCCGTGTCCCGCGTTCCCGCTAACTGAATACAAATCGCCGGCAATCCGACAAGGGGTTGATTTACAAAAGGGTGGAGTCTTAATACTATGACTGGGAAATCTTCGTTGAGATGAAAAATCGTAGAGCATTTCTTACTTTAATGGATTATGCAGCCCGATTAAAGAAAATGTTCAGACCGAGATCGGAGATCGAGGTAATCATTCAACTTTCAATTAATATTTTATCCCCTGATTACCAGTACTGTAGTTGGACATGAATGGGGAAGCATAGTGAAAACTGTGTCATGTTTGGGAACCCCTGACTTACGAATATTCCGTGCATTTTAAATTGATAGTTGGTTAAAAACATTGTCACCAATATCTACCGCGTGCTGAGCGATGGGCCCCGCTACTTTCTGTATGTACCTATCGAAGTACGAGAATATGAACTGTGTCGTCGGCACCTGACACTCGGCGCTGTCGTTTGTGAGCTGGTTGTATGGTTTACACCACACATGTTTAGTTTAAACTTTAAACCCACACAAGTCGAGTAATTGTAATATATAATGAGCTGTACCATGTAATATAATTTTGTGGAACAGAAAGTTTCGCTTGAGTGTCCACAAGAAGAAAAAACATTGAAAAATCTGTCAAAACAGGGTCCCCACCGACTAACCTGAAGCCGATTGTGCTTAGCTTAGCTGTTAGAAACCCTGGGGCTCTATCGACTAAGCTGTAGGTGCTTGACAATCAGAGACGAACTTCTTAGCTTCCATGGATTCACCGTGCGGGAGCCGGGTCCATCGTGTGGCAGAGAGAGAAACCCCAAGCAGATCCCGAGACTTGTGACACGGGTGTAGGTTGAAGGGGCCCCTTTCCGACGTACGTCAACACTCACCTTCACTACTTGTGTTTCTCTCCCTGCCCAGCCAAATCTGGTATGAACCTGCTAATGCAGCTTTAGATACCCGTTCTAGTATAGAACTTACTGCACTTCTGGACAAGCCAAGGTCTTTCAGCAGGTTATAGAGATATTTTGCAGGTATACCTCTCGCTCCTACTTCTACAGCGTACAGATTAACTACATAGCCGCTTTTTGTTAATTCGTTTAGGAGGTCATAATATTTGTTTTGTTTTATCGCGTGGTCTTTGGGTATGTTAGTTTAAAACATAAAAAGTATTTTTCGTAAAACGTAATCGGCTTCAGCTTCGGCGGAGGGGACCCTGTTTTGACAGATTTTTCAATGTTTTTTCTTCTTGTGGACACTCAAGCGAAACTTTCTGTTCCACAAAATTATATTACATGGTACAGCTCATTATATATTATAATTACTCGACTTGTGTGGGTTTAAAGTTATTTAAAATGCACGGAATATTCGTAAGTCAGGGGTTCCCAAACATGACCCAGTTTTCATTATGCTTCCCCATTAATTTCCAACTAAAATATTTTAAACTATAGATACTGTAAAGCTGTAATCTCGAACCCGGGAATTACCTTCGGAGGGGTAAAACAGGGATTTTAGGGATAACAAAGTTGATTTATAACCATATACCAAAGTACGTAATTCATCCATCTCTATACTACCATGTTTTATGCAATTAAGTGATTGAATTGAATTGAACCGAATCGAACCGTACCAAACCGAACCAAATCGTACTGAACCGAACCGAATCGAATCAAATTGAACTGAACTGAATTGATTGATAAAAGATAACAAATTAGTTTAGACCTATATAATCCTATCTAAGGAGGGAATTAAAAACAGATTCCTTAATTATTCCTCATAAACAAACGAAAGTGGCGCGCTCGGTAGTCGAATGGTTAGTAATGACCACTTTGACTCCGAGGTCGCGGGTTCAATCCCCGCACAAGACAAATATTTGTGTGCATGAACATGTACGTTTGTCTTGGTCTGGGTATTTTCTATGTATTTAAGTAATATATCAGTTATTTAATACCCATAGTACAAGCTTTGCTTAGTTTGGGACTAGATGGCCGCGTGTAATTTGTCAAAAAAAAGTATGGTACCCACTACTTAATGTAATGGCGTCAAGTTACTGGTCTAAGGAATGGTAGCCGACCTATCATTGTAGGAACTATCATTGTGGTCATAGGAGTAACAAGTTTGAAAAGGTTAGGAAACACTGTTCTAAGTGAGATGTAATACAATGAGATAAGTGAAACTCAGTATTTAACATTTGTTGTCCGGTGCCTGGTCTTGACCTACCCTTTGCGAAAACTTATCGTATCTTGTTGCAAGTTTGTAATCCTATATTGTATTTGACGAGTCCCGTGATCGAATGGCTAGCAATGTCCGATTTGACTCCGAAGTCGCGGGTTCGATTCCCGCACAAGACAGACTTTTGTGTGCATGAACATGTCTGTTTGTCTTGGTCTGGGTGTTTTCTATATATTATAAGTATGTAATTACAAAAAAAATGTATTTAAGTATATATAAATATACTTAAATACATTTTTTTTTGTAAGTTGTCTAGTACCCATAACACAAGCTTTATGCTTAATTTGGGACTAGATGGCGCTGTGTAAATTGTCCAAAAATATTTATATTTATATTTTATACTATTGAACTGGCATGAACATATCTGTCTGTCTTAGTCGGGGTGTTTTCTATGTATTATATGTATGTATTTTAAAAAAAAATGTATTTAAGTGTAATATCGATAATCAGTACCCGTAATACAAGCTTTGCTTAGTTCGGGACTTAACTAGTTGGCAGTGTTAAGTTGTCCTGAAATATTTACTATAAATGCAAAAAGGGTAGTGCTCGGATAAGTTGTTTGATTTGTAACGCTATTGTACAACTCGTCATAGATTAAAATTCCATCCATATCATCTTGATTATTGGCGATCTATTTCAGTACCTACGTGTCCTAAGACATTTTATACCACGAACAGCGAAACTGTGGAATCAACGTCCCTCAGCGGTATTTCCGAACAACTACGACATGGGTGCCTTCAAGAACAGAGTTTTCATTTCCCTTAAAAGGCTGGCAACGGATCGGCGACCCCTTGGTGTCGCTGATCTCCATGGGCGGTGGTGATTGCTTTCCACCAGGTGACCCACATGCTCGTTTGCCCCCCTCTCATATAATTAGGTTAATAAGCATTCGCTTAAAAAAATCTATACTAATATTATAAAGCTGAAGAGTTTGTTTGTTTGTTTGTTTGTTTGAACGCGCTAATCTCAGGAACTACTGGCTCGAATTGAAAAATTCTTTTTGTGTTAGGTAGCCTATATTTCAAGGAAGGCTATAGGCTATATAGCATCACGCTACGACTCATAGGAGCGGAGCACCAGTGAAAAATAGGAAAAAAATATTCCTTTTGAGGGCTTACGTCGCGTGCGCTGCGTAAACGGTTGAAGTTACGCAAAAATCATGTATGACGGAATTGTTCCTCTTTAAAAGTTCTAAAAAAAAGTCCGCGACAGCATATGTCTATCTTTTAAGATTAACTCACTATAACCTTTTTTTACCTACTTTCTCCTATTGATTACCATGAAAAAACGTTATAGTGTGTCAACTTTAAAAGATAGACATATACTGTCGCGGACTTTTTTTTAGAACTTTTAAAGAGGAACAATTCCGTCATACATGATTTTTGCGTAACTTCAACCGTTTACGCAGCGCACGCGACATAAGCCCTCAAAAGGAATATTTTTTTCCTATTTTTCACCGGTGCTCCGCTCCTATTGGTCGTAGCGTGATGTTATATAGCCTATAGTCTTCCTTGAAATATAGGCTAAGTATCTAACACTAAAATATTTTTTCAAGAGTAGTTCCTGAGATTAGCGCGTTCAACCAAACACACTCTTCAGCTTTATAATATTAGTATAGAATTAGATAGTATAGATTAATTTTATATATACAACTAGCTGTTACCCGCGGCTTCGCCCGCGTGGTCCAGGGAAGCCTGCTGCCATTGATTTGTGTATATTTTTCTTTTGTTGTATTTTTTTTTACTTCGTGGGATAAAAAGTAGTACCAGTATGTACACATTTTAATGATGATTGGCTGCATAGTTAAGGCATGAAGAAATAACAAACAAACGAATTTACTTTAACACTTATAATATTTGTATGGATGGAACGCCCACACTCAAGAGAAAATAATTGTTCACCACATAAATGTTTGCCCTCTTTATTTTTCTTTGGAATAAAATATTTTTCCTGGATAAAAAGTAACCTATGTCACTCTCCAGACCGGAAACTATCCCCTGTTAAAACATCACGTCAGTACTTACGTTCCTTTCGACGTGATAGAAGGACAAATGATTACGAAGTTTATTTTTTCCCATGGGATTAAATTGTTTTTCCGGGATAAAAAGTAGCTTATGTCTCTCTCTAGATTACCCTATTAAAAATTCATGTCTGTACTTAGGTTTCTTTTGTCGTGAAAGAAGGACAAATGAACTTTATTTTTTAATAACGTACGTTTACGGTATGGAGAGTGGCATAGGCTACTTTTTATCCAGGAAAAACATCTTATTTCTACGGGAAAATACATACTTTGTAATCATTCGCCCTTCTTATAAGTCGAAAAGAACCTAAGTACCGACATGTTTTTTTTTAACGGGATAGTTACGTAGTAGAGTACGGACATGACTTTTTAAAATGGGGATAGTTTACTGTTTGGAAAGTGACATAGGCTACCTTTTATCCCGCAAAATCATCTTAATCCCATGGGAAAAAATGTACTTTGTAATCATTTGGCATTCTATCATGTCGAAAGGAACGTAAGTAGCGACATGATTTTTTTAACAGGGGATAGTTTCCGGTCTGGATAGTAACATAGGCTACTTTTTATCCAGGAAAAATATATAAATAGTAATAACAAACGTTTCTTAAATAGTATTATCAATATTATATAAATAGTAATATCTCACGAAGTAAAAAAATACAACAAAAGAAAAATAGGTACAAAGTTTAATGATGATCGGCTACATAGAGCGTTAAGAAGTAACAAACAAACGAATACTTACTTTAACACTTACAGTATTAGTATGGATCAAGACAAAAAAAATTGTTCACCACGTAGATTGCCCTCTGCGGAGATCGAATTATTTTTTCCGTGGGAATAAAATGTTTTTTTCCGGATAAAAAGTAGCCTATGTTACTATCCAGACCGGAAACTATCCCGTGTTAAAAAAATCATGTCGCTACTTACGTTCCTTTCGACATGATAGAATGCCAAATGATTACAAAGTACATTTTTTCCCATGGGATTAAGATGATTTTGCGGGATAAAAGGTAGCCTATGTCACTTTCCAAACAGTAAACTATCCCCATTTTAAAAAGTCATGTCCGTACTCTACTACGTAACTATCCCGTTAAAAAAAAACATGTCGATAGTTAGGTTCTTTTCGACTTAAAAGAAGGGCGAATGATTACAAAGTATGTATTTTCCCGTAGAAATAAGATGTTTTTCCTGGATAAAAAGTAGCCTATGCCACTCTCCATACCGTAAACGTACGTTATTAAAAAATAAAGTTCATTTGTCCTTCTTTCACGTCAAAAGAAACCTAAGTACAGACATGAATTTTTAATAGGGTAATCTAGAGAGAGACATAAGCTACTTTTTATCCCGGAAAAACAATTTAATCCCATGGGAAAAAATAAACTTTGTAATCATTTGTCCTTCTATCACGTCGAAAGGAACGTAAGTACTGACTGATGTTTTAACAGGGGATAGTTTCCGGTCTGGAGAGTGACATAGGTAACTTTTTATCCAGGAAAAATATTTTATTCCAAAGAAAAATAAAGAGGGCAACATTTATGTGATGAACAATTATTTTCTCTTGAGTTTGGGCGTTCCATCCATACAAATATTATAAGTGTTAAAGTAAATTCGTTTGTTTGTTATTTCTTCATGCCTTAACTATGCAGCCAATCATCATTAAAATGTGTACATACTGGTACTACTTTTTATCCCACGAAGTAAAAAAAAAATACAACAAAAGAAAAATATACACAAATCAATGGCAGCAGGCTTCCCTGGACCACGCGGGCGAAGCCGCGGGTAACAGCTAGTAATAAATATGGGCTAACCCTAATTTATTATTTTTTTAAGCAAATGCTTGGTTCTAAGGTAGTCAACTTGTTTATACAATTTTTTACCCTCATATCACAATATACTATTTCGACCGTACTCCATTTGAAGAGCTGATAACACGAAAAAGTACCCATCTGTCTAGAACATCTCTCGCACGTTGTACTCGAATATTTCATCTAATTTATATTCACAGCCATTGCAATACTACCTGGGGTATGTAGTCGCCATACATCACACGAGCAGATGCTCCGTGTTGGAATGTACCAATATCGCGCGATCCAAAAATTTGAGTTACGGATCAGAAGCGAGTACGTGCGGAATATGTACTTGCATTTTTTACAGTATGACCACAGAACAAATGAATATGAATTCCGAATTAGAAGTGTATGCATCATCATCATCAGCCTGTATCTACCCACTGCTGGATATAGCCTTTCCCAATGCTGTCCACTAAATATAATACAATCCTCCGCCTATCGCATCCTACCGCTTTCTTAAGGTCATCTGACCATCTAGAACAGGGTTTCCCAACCAGGGGGGCGCGCCCCCCTAGTGGGGCATAGAGGGATGTCAAGGGGGGCTTGAGACGTTTGTGTTTTCAATAGAAAAAATATTTCAATGCATTAATGAAGTAAACACGGTAGGTAGAATATAACATTAATTCATTCGTTTTGTGATTCTTTTTGTACAAATTACATAAAAATAAATATTGTTAAAATAATGCGATTTTTATTGTAGGTACTTACTTACTGAAAAATTTAATGGGGGGGGGGGGGGGGGCATGAAAATATTATTTGTGATCCGGGGAGCCTTGATGTAAAAAAGGTTGGGAAACCCTGTGCTAGAAGGAGGGCGTTCAACGCTTCGTCGTCTTACGCCTCGCGGCCTCCACTCTAATTCCTCCTCCATCTGCCATCACTTACTCGGCAGATGTGACCGGCCCATTGCCACTTCAGTTTGCAAACTCTGAAGGCTATATCGACAACATTTGTTCTCCGTCGAATTAGTAGCTCACTGCCATCTCCGGAGCCAAAGCCAACATTAACTGCACGTGATACACCTTGCTGATAACGGACGAGGCTCTGGACAGACGCCAACCCGCCTGCCCTGCGTCGCCACGCTTAAGGGCATTATTCTCTAATGTATATATACCAAAATAAATGGGCCCCAGTAACCAGCAGCCCTGTTATCCCGAGCCAAGCCAATAGCCAATGGCAATATACGTATGCTATACAGCAAAACTATGAAATTAGCTAGGTACATTTTTATATCACATCAAATGACTTCTTGTTTTTTTTTTTTCTTAGGGTATTGTTGTTTGAGTGTGGTCTTCTGTAAAATGAAAGTACCTACTTTGTTTGGTCCCTTACTCTTATACTTTTACCTTAAATATTTCAACCCTTCCAGCCCTAAGGTGGATAAAATTAACCCCGCAGTGACCGACCTGCTTCTCGCACGCCGTGCCGCGCTAGAGCGGCTCCAAATTTACGCGAGGGTGTATTGCACCCCTGAAGCACAGTATAAGTAATAGTACTACGTACAGTATGGCCACTCCCTGTCGCTCTCTCGTATCGATCTCACCTCCCCTCTGAGACTAATCTGGAACAGTTTGTATGGCGCCGCACGCATACACGCTCATTAACGCTCTGCACAGATGCCATTGTTTATGTAGAAGTAAAAGACGCGACATTTGTATGGAGTGTCCGGGGTGTGCCTGAAGACAGCACGGGCAAAGAGCCTATAGCTCGAGGCCCGTACGTACCCCCTTGAGGGTACATGCACCCAGGTCAGGTCAGGTACTTTGTAGCTGGAATACTCGATGCTTTCGAGAGCCTGGTTTGCTAGTCGGCTTTATTTTTGGCTTTGTTTACATCGAAAAATAAAACGAAAATGCTGTGAAGCTGTGTGATGGCCGTGTGGTGTACCTACGTGAATGGCAGCACTTCCTCCTCCGTACGCGATGTTCCATAGTCCTTACTTAGCGTAATAAATTCTTTGATCCTTCATCTATCCAGTGGTGTGATTGAATTTTGGATGGAGATAATAAATTTGTAGCTGCAACACCAAACTGTATCCCCTGATTTTGTTGTCGTTCGTTTTTAGGGTTCCGTACCCAAAGGGTAAAAAGGAACCCTATTACTAAGGCTCCGCTGTCCGTCCGTCCGTCTGTCACCATGCTGTGTCTCATGAACCGTGATAGATAGACAGTTGAAATTTTCATAGATGATGTATTTCTGTTGCCGCTATAACAACAAATACTAAAAAATAGAATAAAATTAATATTTAAGAGGGCTCCCATACAACAAACGTGATTTTTTGCTCGCTATTGATAACGGTAATACGTAGACGCTAAGAATAATTGAATAAAAATAAAACAAATATTTAGGGGGAGCTCCCGTACAACAAACGTGATTTTTTTGTCGTTTTTATAGACAATGGTACAGAACCCTTCGTGCGCGAGTCCGACTGGCACTTGGCCGGTTTTATTTCGAATTGCGGTCCTATGTAGCAATTTTAAAGACGTATTAAAAACCATCAAATTAAATTAATAAATCAAAACATGAAAAGATGAAAGGGGAAAATAACAATAATATGAATATCAAACGTCATGCAATCAAACAAACAATTACAAAGTAAACGTAACAAAACATCAACGTAACGAGACACATTAAATATTCATTTTTGAAGTCACCCTAATGTCCTTCAATGTCGCTACATCCACTCAACTCTGATTATCAATCGTGCACCAAAACGCCCAAAAAAAGGCAAATTTTTATTTAAAATGACATTAGGTATCAAACATTTTTTTATACTACTTCGCGTGGCAGACAAGCATACGGCCCGCCTGATGTGAAGCGGTTAACAGTAACCGCTACCATCCGCTACGCACGAGCGTTATGTTGCGAGCGCTAATATGGCTACAGAGCCATATTAACGCTCGCAACTCGCAACATAAAATATCGCTCGCGCGGCGCCACCCCTGCTGCCAACGCAGGATCTCCTTCCTGTCTGGTGACCTCACTCACTCGCAGGAACACAACAACCCTCAACGAAATTGTTATTTGGCTGCGGTATTCTGTGAGGTGGAGGTACATTCCCCAGTCGGGTAGCTTACAATTACGCTCCCTACTTCTCTTTTCGCCAGAGCTTCGTTTGTAATCAGCAGGGTGCACCGCGTGCAGGTGAAGTTGGCTTTAGTTCAAAGATGTTGATGAACCTCTTACACCCCAAATTTAAGTCATAAAAGGAAAAATATTTTTATTTACTTTTCATACGACTATTCTACGAATTGACTGCAAAGTATAAGTACAAGACGCGACATGGTAGACAATTGCAACAAAGTCGATCGTAAGGTATCGATTATGCACGATATCGCTCATTGAACTACTCAATATCGTGTTGCGTGTAAATCGTAACGCTCAGTGACTTTGTAGATTTCGATTTAGATAGAGATGCGCGATTGCTTATTTTCATTTAAATTTGATCACAATTTTTGGTTCGAATAATCGATTTACGCCTCTCTTACACATGAGAACTTACGTAAGTAAATAAAAAATGTATTTAAGTATACTGTCAGTTATCTAGTACCCATAGTTAATTTAAAAGTCTATAGGTCTAAAAGTACAAATATAAGTCCCAACGACAAAAAATAATAATATATAACTTTGATTAATTTGGGACTAGATGCCGTGTATAATTTGTCCAGGAATATTTATTATTTATTTATTAAAGCGATATAATGTCGTAGCCGTTTCATGAATCGACTATCGATTCGTTATCGCTCGTCGCATATCTTTCGAAAAGATCTATCTTAAATCGAAAAGTATTTAAGGGAATTTGATCTACACTAACGTGCTTCCGCCACCAACAAACAAGCTGTAGTGTGTTTGTAGGCTGTTGTTCTAACCATCAACATCTACAGATCATCTGTTGATGCCTCGCGTAGAGGTGAAACACGCAGAGACGGCAGTTGGGGCGGCAGCAGTAGCAGGTTTATTCTGTTTCAGATGTTGGAGAGTCGCAGAGACGACCACAGTAGTTGGAGCAGAAACGACCAAAGCAGCCATGGCAGTTGGATGCATCTACTAACGGTAGTAGGTGGGTGCCAGCCTGCAGTACTTTGCATGAACTAATTGGTAGCGAAAGCACGAAAAGTAGTGTAGATCAAATTGCCTGTAAATTTGACTTTCGCAAAATAACACTTCAATCAATTAACTATCTAAAAGTCTATAAGTCTAAAATTACTAATATGAGGTGGTCCCAACGACAAAAAAAAAAAAAAATGTATAACTTTAATTTGACAGTAGTATTTATCTATGCTAGTATCGGTATTTTATTCAGGCATTTTTTTTTACGAAATAACATATAGTAATTAGTTTTAAAAATAATCATGAAAGATTAAAGGAAATATTTTTAAACCTTCAACCATTTATTCTTCAAATGAGTTAATGATTTGTCGCTCATCTTTAGACTAATTTTATAATTGATAATTGTAACATAATTATATCAGGGGCCCTACCACCGGAGCTGAAGCCGATTACTATCAAATATTTTGATTCCCAATATAGGACTGAAGTTTAAATTACTGACAAACATCTTCAGCTTGGATAGACCTCTAGGGTTTCTATGAGATAAACTAAACACAATTACCAACAATCTAAGTTCAAGTTTCATTTTCGCAATCAAAAAATCCGATGGCAATCGGCTTGAGCATCGGCGGTAGGGTAGTGATTATACTTAGGAATTTATGGTCTAATAAACTCAATTATAATAACATAACTGAGTTTATTAGACCATAAATTCCTAAGTATAATCAAATTAAAGCTATATATTTATTTGTCTTTGGGACTATCTCAAATTATAAAATTTCGACTTAATGACTTTTCGCTCTAGGGTGACGAATTAATATCAAATTCGCATAAAACAAATTCTAAAACACCCAAATATAAACGCGAATTACGAATCGGGATTTTCTGTGTACCTAATTCATTAATTCTTATTATTAATTTTAGATGTGGCATTGAAAAGGACTTTTGTTTTACGTACTGGAAGGACGGTTCGTAATCCCGGTCGACAATATTCAACCATTTTGTCAATTGTACAGTCAGCATTTTATCATTTAAATGTTAAAATGATGTTATAGCTAATTATAAATTTTGTTTTTAATATGTATGTATGTATGTAATTTCAAATAAATAAATTAAACAGCATAAAGGTGGGCTGGAAGAGATCTCTTCCAACAAACCGTAGAGTGGTTGAAAGGAATAGTCGTGGTTAAATGAAATAATAAATAAATATTTCTGGACAATTTACACAGCGCCATCTAGTCCCAAATTAAGCGCAAAGCTTGTGTGGGTACTAGAGAACTGATAAATGCACTTAAATACATTTTTTTTGTAAATACATACTTATAATACATATAAAACACCCAGACCAAGACAAGATTTTCATGCACACAAATGTTTGTCTTGTGCGGGAATCGAACCCACTACCTCGGAGTCAAAGTGGCCATTGCTAACCATTCGACCACCGAGCTTGTTAGAATAATAATAATATAAAGAAGAAGAAGAAATATATATTTATGATTTGTATTTATTTGTAGGTATGTATTTATTTAGGATAATATGAAAAGCTTAGTCCATGGGCTTTTTTATTTTGCTGCTGAATTTTGTTGCTGAAAAATGTCACACTGAGCTGTGGCCATTTGCTTGTTGCAGCATACACATGCATCACTTAAATGCGTTCTCTTTCACTGTATAAGTTCTCTCCTCGTTATTTTCAGCGAAATTCATTGAGCTTATGAAATCGTCCGGTCGTTCTATCTGTCCGTTGTCATGAAACTCAAAATTCAGAAATTCTGACTTCGGATTCGTGTAGAGCATCAAAAAGTAGTAATGTAAAGTGACCTTGGGTCTCCGATATCAATTCGGGATTTTGAAAAAAAAAAAAATTCGCTATGGTGGCTCATGCTGCGCGTCCGATGTTTTAATTTAATTTCTGTATGTGTATGTCTGAATTCAACTAACTTGTAATAAACGTATCTATCTATCTAGTCCTAGAGCCAAAAGCTTGTATCATTTGTCTACCAGTACTTTTCAGTAGTATTTCTGATCCAGGCGGGTTTTGTTTACGACGGTAGCTTTTGTTTTTTATACTAAGTCCAGTGGCAGACAAGCATACGGCCCACCTGATGTAAAGCGGTTAACTTAGCCATATTAACGCTCGCAATATAAAATATCGCTCGCGCGCTACTACCCCCGCTGCCAATGCAGAGCAACTTCTTTCTGCCTGGTGACTCACTCGCAGGAATACAACAACCCTCAAGGGAATTGTTATTTGTCTGCGGTATTCTGTATGGTTTCCCAGTCGAGCAGCTTACAAATACGTTGAACCCTACCTCTCTTTCGCCAGAGTCTCTTTCACTAGTCGACAGGGTGCACCATGTGCAGGTGAGTTTGGCTTTAGCACTAAAGATCATGGTGAGTCTTACACCTCAATGTGTATGAAAGTGAGAGAGACTGATATCCCAGCAGTGGTATAACTACTCTAGAATTAATCAATGCCAATACTAAATCCACGGCAACAGACGTCAAACTATAACAGAATTAATTTAGGCCTAAATTACGTATACAGTTGGCAAACAAGTTAGTGGACCCGTAATCCGATATCAGCTATTGGGATATCTCTCCGAGTTACAGGATTAGACAATCTACGTATTAAACTTGTTGGTGTGTTCCTGTTTTGTATAGGTGTCATTTGGGTAATTTCATTTAAAGTCCGAAACAAGAAGAGTAGAAGCGGGATTAAACATTTTCGTAGTTCTTTTTTACGGGACTCACCCATCACTGTGTCTCCAGTATAGCCAGGATTAACAGCGGCGGACACCAATAAAGGAATTGAACAATGAAGTCCATTGCAGGGTTAAAACTACGGCTGCCTTGGAACTCACAACGAATTTTATCATAAGAGATTAGTAGGAATAATAAGCTTTTGTAATTTGACTTCCCTTCTTAGCAGTGTGACAGTCATCAATATGTCAAATAAGCCATTAAAAACCTAAAGACACGGCTAGTCAATAGTCCATTGACTGAAGTTCAACTGCCGTGCACCACGGATTTTTCTTAGTAGCAACAAAGGCATTTTTCATGCAAAAGTCGAAGGTTTCTAAATATTTTTTTTGGTCATACTGTAGGTAATATTTAGGTATTACATAATAATAAGGTACAACATTTTTGTAGTTTGATACAATCAAACAACAAAAATATATTAATAGACACTCACACGCAACACACACATACGCCCGCACAAACAAACACACACACAGACACATACACATATTGTTGTGATGTGAACACGTGATGTATTGTCGGTTAATGTATGATACGTAATGTTCGACTGGTAAAAAATGCAATAGCATAAAGCTTGGCTTTTATACCAGTTTTATTATAGTCAATGTAGTTCTAAACAAATAATTTAGCCCAAATATGCCTGGATTGTACAAAAATATGTTTCTTTCTCAAATTACTAAACATATAGGTGTATTATTACAAACCCTGCCGATACGATCTGTACTTAAAGGGTACGTAGTTCCTGAAGTCAAACACAAGTCATAAAACTGATTAAATCTAACCCAAAATGAATTTTATGACTAATATTACTGGGTATAAACTTCAGTAATAACCCGTCATTACTTTCAGTGAGATTGTTTGGAGCAATTAAGACATAGTCGTTGGGTAGTGATGATTTGAAAGCTTTTGCTAACTAATTGTTATGAAGGATTTTCTGTTTTATTTTTATATACCTACTTATCTCATCATTGTAGCCAAAAGACGCCTTAGACTTCTAGAATAACTAGATTTGAACATTAATTGTATTTAAGTAAAATAGGGAGCGTAATTATAAGATGCCTGAAGTACCTCCATCTCACAGAATACCGCAGCCAAATAACAATTTCCTTGAGGGTTGTAGTGTTCCTGCGATTGAGTGAGCTCACCAGACAGAAAGGAGATGCTGCGTCGGCAGCGTGGGTGGCGCTTCGCATTAAGCGGGCCGTATGCTGGTCTGTCACCCGAATGATATAAAAAAAATAATAATAATGGCATTCATCGGATTCCTGCGATCTTTCTGTGATCAATACTAGTGGCTATTTTTCCATCCTTGTTATTTCAGAACCATTTTGTCCCAATGGATATGTATTTTATTTGCTATGTGACCTGCCTACTGATACTTCAGCTTGTAATGTCGGTACCTCTAGTTCTAACTATGGATAAACTCATTCCTGGTCTTATCTCACAATGATACACTGAACATTACGCTATTTCACCCAGGCAAATTTTAAAGTACATTATGATTTAGAACAAATATATGACACTGACCAAATATATAATTTGAGATAACAAATTGCTAAATTAAACTCAATTTTTCTAATAAGTGAATGAATTTAGAGATATGCGTGCGGCCCCGCCTAATGTACAGCGATTACCATACGTTTTCAATACCATAAATTCTTTTAAATAATAGAGGGTTAAAAATATAATATGCTTATTTGGGCATTTAAACAGCCAGTAGGTGGATCTGGGTTAAGTATTTTGTCAGTTATCTTGTACCTATATTAACATGAATACAAAATGTGATAAATGTAATTGTGTTTGTAGTTTTTAACATACTTGGTTACTCTTCTGGCAACTAAGAAATTGGATGTAATTTATTTGCTTCCTTCACAACAATCGTGTGGTATTTTTTTATAAAATAAAAAGAGTAAGTATCAAATCATGTTTAACCAAATAGAAATAAGCCGTATTTAACCTCTAAAATGTCACTTTGAACTAACCAAAGATCTTTAACCAAATCTACTATATCTGCGAGCCTATATCGAAATGAAAATCTGAAGAGTCAAGCAGTTTTGGGAATTTTCAGATACAAAAACTTGTTTTAAGGTTACTTTTGTTGGAAGGTACGCCCCTTAATGTTAGAACTAGCATTACCATCTTGGGTGTCGACATATCGAGAGATGTTCAGTTTCGCGGTCACTTGGAATGCAAGGCCAAACTGGCTTCCAGGAAGATTGGTGTGATTAGTAAAGCCAGGCGGTATTTTACACCCCGACACCGCCTTCAACTATACAAAGCCCAGGTTCGACCTCACATGGAGTACTGTTCGCATCTCTGGGCCGGTGCGCCCCAGTACTTGCTTGCTCCATTTGACCGCATACAATGAAGAGCAGCTCGAATCGTCGGTGACCCAATGATCTCGGATCGATTGGACTCTCTCTCTACACGCAGAGATGTAGCGTCACTTTGCGTTCTATACAAATTATATCACGGGGAGTGTTCGGATGAGCTGTTTGATTTGATACCTGCCGCTGAATTCCACAATCGTACAACTCGCCATAAATTAAAATTCCATCCATATCATCTTGATAATTGGCGATCTACTACAGTACGTTTCCTAAGACATTTTATACCACGAACAGTGAAACAGTGGAATCAACTTCCCTCAGCGGTATTTCGGAACAACTACGACATGGGTGCCTTCAAGAACAGAGTTTTCATTTTCCTTAAAAAGCTGGCAACAGATCGGCGACCCCTTGGTGTCGCTGGTCTCCATGGGCGGTGGTGATTGCTTTCCACCAGGTGACCCACATGCTCGTATGCCCCCCTCTCAAATAAAAAAAAAAATTGTTAACTATTATAATTTACGTACTACTTACTTCAGTGGTTACTAGTTAATTCTGTGCTTCGGAGGGCACGTTAAGGCGTCGGTCTCAGCTGTTGTCCTAAGATGACAGTCGTTAAGCCAAGTCAGTGGGCTTTAGGCGGTTTGAAAACACTGGAGGCCAATCTGAAGTTGAGCAGTGTGGTGGAGTACGCTCTAAACCCCTTCGATTGAGGGGAGACCCGTATCCCAGCAGTGGGATGAATAAGGGTTGACGAAGAAGAAGAAGAATTTCACTATAAAATATACTTAAATACATAGACGTATAATACGTTATATATTTTTAAGCAATAGCTTAATTAAAATTAAAATTATAATAATAAGACAAAACTAGCAATAAAAGCAGTTATGGCAGGCGTCCGTCCGTCTTCTGTAATAGCCCGGTATTAAGTTCACCCAGATCTCATCTCCATAGCCCATTTATTTTCCATCACACTTCGCAATAGTGTCAACGCCTGCCGAGACCAGCTCATGGGTATATCGTTCCATTGATATATCCTGGAGCGGGTCACGGCGGGCGTACAACATTACATCAAACTTCTCAAAGGGGCCTCTACGTGTTGGATCTATATCCCCGCGTATGCCTATCAAATGACCGGGCTTGACCCGTGAATTAAGAGAGACAAATGGAGCAATAGCTCCATTTGTCTTATTATTATAATTTTAATTTTATCGCTATTGCGTCATGGATATTAATGTAGTAAAAATTATATATGGGTTATATTTAGCAAATATTTCAAACTATGTAAAAAAAAATATGTTGATTAAAAAAGAACCTTGTCCACGACAGGGGTGTGCGCACGCTATTTCTAAAGTAAGCCGATCTGCGCATACTCAGCGGCTATTTACACCCCTGAGTGTGCGCATATTGCGATTGGTGTTCAAAAAAAAATACGTTATATATATAGACTACGTTATATAGACGACTGTCAGATGTAGCAAACATGATAAATAGATAACGGGATGAGGGTCCAGCACACATTCCCACCACTGTGTCTCCTGTGTAGCCAGGATTAACAGTGGCGACCATAAAAAAAAGGCAATGAACAATGAAGTCCATTGCAGTCCCGTGGGTAAAACTGCTGCTGCCTTGGAACTCACAACGAATTTCATTAAAACAAATTACCTAGTAGGTTGACTTCGCCTCTTGGCAATGTGAGAGACAGCTATATGGCAAATAAGGCATTAAAAGCCTAAAGAGATGGCTAGTCAAGTGAAGCTCAACTGCACCACGGATTTTAAATATTGGGGAACTAAAACAATGAGTTTGTTACCTAACACATTCCAATAATATGTCAATTTTAAAGAGATAAGAATATGACAATTTGGCCCTGCATTTTATTTTGCTTTCCATAGAAAGAACCAGCACTTGACGATCGAAAAGATCGTTCTCATTTCCTGACACAGCTCTTTTTCTAGTGTGAATGCGATGGAAACGATCAATGTGTCTATAGCTTTCTCTGTCTGTGCTTATACTATTTTTTGTACAGACAGTACAAAAAATGAAATCCAAATTAGCGAATATATAATTGTGATTTCGTTCAATTATTACGTTTCTGGATGCACAACACTTCCCAATTTTACGCTATGAATAAAGAATAAATAAATATTCCTGGACAAATTACATATCGCCATCTAGTCCCAAACTAAGCAAAACTTGTACTATAATAAATAATAATAATAAATAAATATTGTCCGACAAATTACACAGTGCCATCTAGCCCCAAAGTAAGCGAAGCTTGTGTTATGGGTACTAGACAACTGATAAAGATAAGTAAATATTTTTTTTTTTTTGTAAATACATGCTTATGATACATAGAACTCAAATTGTTCTTCCTATTTTGGATACTGTTGCTGCTCACTTGGCTATAGTTTTTAATGAAAGTATAGAAAGTGGTATTTTCCCAGACTTAATGAAACTTGGCAAACTTATACCTTTATTTAAATCAGGAGATAATCGTGAGCCTGGGAATTACAGACCAATCTCTATTCTGCCAGTATTGAGTAAAGCGTTTGAAAAGATTATGTCAAATCAGCTGCTCGCACATCTTAACACATTCTACATAAGAAGCAATACGGGTTCACCGCCGGAATGTCCACTACAGACGCAGGAATCGCGCTCGTGAAATACATATTTGAGGCTTGGGAGACGTCTCAGGACGCTATCGGTGTGTTTTGCGACCTCTCCAAAGCATTTGATTGTGTTGGTCATCAGACACTGCTGCTCAAATTAAATCATTATGGTATTAAAGAGAAGGCTTTGCAAATGGTAGAATCATACCTTAGTAATAGAACTCAAACGGTGGATGTAAATGGCACAAAATCAAATGGGCGTGCCCCAGGGTTCAATTTTGGGTTCTCTCTTATTCTTGGTATACATCAATGATTTGCCTGATTTTGTAGAAAAATTTGCCAACGTAGTACTGTTTGCCGACGATACCTCACTTATTTTTAAAGTTGCTAGGTGTAAAGACAAAATTGATGATGTTAATAATGCTCTTTCTGCAATTTTGAACTGGTTTACTACAAATAATCTCCTTCTTAACTCATACAAAACTAAATGTATTAAATTCACGTTACCCAATGTCAGGCAAGTCCATGCTGATGTAGTCATAAAGGATACCACCCTAGTTTATGACAATGATACTATTTTTCTTGGTATTACCATTGATTCAAAGTTGCAATGGGGCCCTCATAACGAAACTAGCTCGCAGACTCAGTTCCGCAGCTTATGCGGTTAGGAGAATAAGACAGATAGCGGACGAGACAACTGCTAGGCTCGTTTATTTTAGTTATTTCCATAGCATTATGTCATATGGCATATTGCTTTGGGGTAAAGCAGCTGATAAAATTTTTGTATTACAAAAGAGAGCCATTAGATCAATTTACAATTTGGGTTCTAGGGATTCACTCCGTGAGTTATTTAAGGAGATAAACATCCTCACTGTCGCTTCTCAATATATTTATGTAAATATTATGTACGTCCGTAAAAATATTTCTAATTTTACAAAAGTATGTGATATAACTAATGTCAACTTGCGGAACAAAAACAAATTGGTTATTCCGGAGTCGGTCCTGATTTTACCCGACACTAAATTCAAACAGCTTATTAAGACCACCCTATGTAAAAAGGCTTACTACAGGACCGACGATTACCTTAATGATAAAAATGTATGGCATATTCTCGGCACAGGATGTGAAGCACAGGCGTCTTATCTTTACAAGTAGTATTGTGGATATACATATTTAGACTTTTATACAATATGTATAAATACTCTGTACAGTACGGGAAACATAAGTTGAACCAAAATGGCGGCCGTCTGCGCAGGTACAATTAAGAAGAAAAAGTGTTAGACGAATGCTCCGCGGTTTCCTGGGAAATAGTAATGTGAGTTGTCGTGTGAAAGTGATTTCGTTGTATTTTAATTATTTCTTTTATGAAGTGTAAAAATTGAGTGAAATCATATAATTAAACGCAAGTTAAACGGAAAACCAAATTTCATTAAAAAGAATCAAACAAAACTGGAGTGTCGGGTCGCTAGGTATTATTATTAAATATATCAGTTAAAGGATTAATAATAAAAATTGAATACCTAAAAATGTTTATGTACTACATGTACCATGTTTAATCATTGTCACTCATTGGCATGCACCTTTTATATAATTTGCAAGTGGTATGGCACCAGAACTTGGGCCAGGAGTTGCGTCTTTTCCATCTTCTATGTCAGTTAAGGAATCTAATTCAGTATCACTGCTGTCGGAATCTCCAACTCGTATTATAAATTCTTCCGTCATTTTATCCATGACGTGGTCGCTTTTAACGTAAGAATCTTCAATTGTCTTGACTTATTATGATCACACAATTCACAGGAATAGGAAATGTCAAACAACTGAAATTTTAGTGCGCGATTGTACTCTAGGGCCGCGCGGAGCGTGCGCGGGCGGCGGGGGGGTAGAGTGCGGCTGCCTGCGTGGGGGTTAGCGTCACCGCGTTGCTATAGTTACGCTCGGCCCCTCGCGTCGCACCTCGTACCTCATTACGTTTGGGACCTGAAAATGTGTTCTGCGCATGGTTCAAGTTATGTTTCCCGAACTATACTATGATTTTTTTATATATATTTTTTTTACTATTTTATTTTACTTAATTTTTTTTTCTCTTATTTTGGTTGAATACCATTTTTTTTGTTATTGTATTATGATAATATTGTATTATGTATAATGATAATATTGTATTATGTATAATGATAATATTGTATAGCTATTTAAAAAAAGACCTATATTGACAGAGTTTCTTTCGGCATTTCTTCTCGTCAATGGTCATTCCGAAATGCTGGTAGATAAAAAATATACCTAATCGTAAAAGTCGTGTCTAAGTGCCCGCGAGGGCCCACAGAATAAAGAATTTTGACTTTGACCCAGACCAAGACAAACAGACATGTTCATGCACACAAATGTTTGTCTTGTACGGGGATCGTACCGGCGACCTCTTAAAGTAGCTATTGCTAGCTGTTCGGCCACCGAGCTCACTATCGTTGATTATACTAACACTTCCGGTCAATTGGCTACTTTTATCAGCCCATTTGCCTAAATACTCCATTATATAAATTACATTTCCATTATATAGATTTATCGGGCATCATATCGAACACATCTGATGTTTGCTGCTGATGTTAAAGTGATTCGGTGAGTTTAGGGGTGAAAGTGGTTCATCAACATCTTTGAACCAAAGCTAACTTCACCTGCACGCGGTGCACACTGCTGACTGACAAACGAAGCTCTGGCGAAAAGAGAGGTAGGGAGCGTAATTGTAAGTTACCCGACCGGGGCATTTACCTCCACCTCCCAGAATACCGCAGCCAAATAACAATTCCCTTGAGGGTTGTTGTGTTCCTCCGAGTTCCGAGTGAGGTCACCCGGAACCGGGGGTGGCGGCGCGCGAGCGATATTTTATGTTGCGATCGTTAATATGGCTACGGTAACCGCTTCACATCAAGCGGGCCGTATGCTTGTCAGCCACCCGACGTAGTATAAAAAAAAAGAGTATGTAACGCCGAAGCTGAAGCCGATTACTATTGATTACTTATTTTGATTCGGAAAATAGGCCTTACGTTTTAATTATTGACAAGCATCTTTAGCTTAGGCCGTGTGGTATCCGGCAGACTAGAATAGAATCACTCCGTTTCTTCCCGTGGATGTCGTACAAGGCGACTAAGGGAAATACATTATCAAATATCGATCAGGCCTCCCCAACCCGTTTGGCCCGCGTGGGGAGTGTAGGCCAAATCCTCCTTCCGTCTGGGACGGACGAGAGAGGGTCGTGCTCCTGTAGTGGAGACTAAAATGGACCTGATGATGATCTTTAGCTTAGTCAGTAGAGCTCCAGGGGTTATACTAGCTAGGCTAAAAACAAGTACCATATATCTAAGCAGAAGTTTCATTTTCGCAGCCAAAAAATCAGATAGAAATCGGTTTCAGCTTAGCCGGTAGGGACCGAGTTTGGTCATGACATTATCATGGAAAAGAACACATCTTTATGATTATAAGGCTTGGCGCAAACGAGCCACCGACCACAGCCACCGGTGGCCAACCACTAGCAGTTAACGCGCTTTTTCATACATCTTGTTGAAATTCGCCGCACACGTGTGACCGGTGGCGGCCACTTTACTGGATGTCTGTAGATTATCGAAATGCAAGTTATGTTATACTGTAGGACCAGTTAAAGTTGGATGTACCCAATATAGGCGGCGACGGCGTCGTCTACGTCGTCTGCGTATTAATAATAGCCCGAGCAAATTTTCCGTGTCGGAATCCATCGTAAGACTGCGCAGCTGCGAGAGGGTTATAAAATGTGGTGACTTCCGAACACCGGTGGCTATGGCGCGCTTCAGCCACTGTTACAAAAGTGGTGGTAGCGCGCGACAGACACCGGTGGCTGTGGTTGGTGGCCCGTTTGCGCCAAGTCTAAGTAGTTTTTTTATGTCTAGGGTAACAAACAAGCGTACGACCTGATGATAAGCAATCATAGCTGCCTATTAATGTTTGGGACACCAAAGGCATCACTTATGAGTTGCCGATGATTGTAAGTAGATTTTTATACGACTAGGCTGACAAACAAGCCTACGATCTTCCTGATGATAAGCAATTATCGCAGTCTACGGATGCTTGAGACACCAGAGGCATATCTACGAGTTGCGGATCCTGTAAAATCTCCTCTATGCCTTTCTTGGGAAACCCCATACTGTAGTCTCTTGGGAAAACCTTGGCAAGGAGTTCATTCCATAACTTGATAGCTCGAGGTAGAAAACTCCTGTAGAACCGTACAGTACAATCCTAGTTAGCCATAGCCCAGCCCCCCTAGCCAAGTGTAATTCGTAGCGTTACGAACGTTGATAGATCACGTGACATTTGTCAATTCGAACATTTTAGTATGAGCTCCACAGTTCAAATTAGCGATCGCTACGCTTTTCTACTTCGTAAACTGCCATTTGGCTAGCCCCCCAGGTAGGAAAAGGCCGTAGTCATCATGTCAAATAACCTCTTTCGTTAGCAAGCAGCCTGCAAGATTCAATTAAATAAATACTTATAACAAATTGACATTAACTTTACATTTAATAATCTAACAAATGATGACTATATAGTAATACTAGCGACCCGCCCCGGCTTCGCACGGGTGCAATGCTGATACTAAATGTACTACAGAAGGTCTTTACGCTTTGTCCTATCCAGTCCTTCCCCAGTTATAGGCACACGCCGCCGGCTCCGCGGCCGGTACCGCCACAGCCGTTATGTCCCTGCATTTTAAATGTGTAATATCTTCTAAACTATTCATTTAAATTACATGCTGTGAATGGCCATATTGATCTATATTAAATGCGCAATGTATTTAAGGTACTTAATTGGATAAGGATTAATTCTGTATTGCTTAAAATCGCTTCGTAAATAAGGCATTATTTCTTGTAAAAAGCAAAGGATAAAATAACGGTTATTGTGTGTTACCACTAAGAGATAGACATATACCATCGCGAACTTTTTTGTAGACCATTTTAAGGTGAACAATACTGTACTACATTATTTTGATCTATCTCGTTGGGTTCAGCCAGCGTTTGCAATGAAAGAGCAAAAAAATGTGTTTATTTACGACATCACATTAGAAACCTCTAAATTATCAGTGTTTTTCTACTATGTTATGCATATATTATACATATAAACTTTCCAGTTGAATCACTCTATCTATTAAAAAAAACCGCATCATAATCCGTTGCGTACTTTCAAAGATTTAAGCATACAAAGGGACATAGGGACAGAGAAAGCGACTTTGTTTTATACTATGTAGTGGCGTAAATTGATTAAAAATAATTTGAGATTCGATATTCAGACAATTTGTAATTTAATTATATTTGCATGCTTTTCTTCAAAAAAGGCGTGAAGAGGTTTTTACAGGGTCGGCAACGCGCGTGTGATGCCTCTGGTGTTACAGGCGTTCATAGGCTACGGTAACTGCTTTCCATCAGGCGGGCCGTATGCTTGTTAGCCACACTGGTGGTATAAAAAAAAAAAAAAGAAAAAAAAAATGCTATTCAAGTAGCAGATGAAGGAAGCTATGTATATATCTTATAAGACCACTTTGTACCTTTATCTGAGCAAATAAAGATTTCATTCATTCATTCATAGCCGGTCGGGTGCACCACTTGCGGGTGAGGTTGGCAACAACCCATAATCGTCCTACTGTTGAGATTCGAGTCTATCTTCCATCGAAGGGGTTTAGAGAGGTATCCACTACGCTGATCAACTGCGAGTTAGCGGAGGCCAGTGTTTTCAAGCCGCCTAAAGGCTTGACTTGGCTTAACAACTGTCAACTAATGACAACAGCCGGGACCGACGGCTTAAGGTGAAGTGAGTCCAGGAAACACGCTTATTGAAAGAATAGTTCTATTAAACTATTTCAATTTGGTTCCTAGAAATTTAACTATGAAATCTTAAGTCCTTTCTGCAGGGCACAAAGCTATTGAAAACACAATTAATAATTTTTGGCTCGATAGAAAAAAATCGCGAACTTACTCTCTAAATTTGCACTAAGTAAAAATTATAACTATTTAATACAATTTTTTTATAAGGAAATTATACCAAAATTTTCATAATTTTAATTACGAGAGCACTATGCTATTACTTTTAAAAATAAAATAATTTAAATAAAATTATTAAAAGAATAACGATTTGCGGTCGCGCACCCTCCCCGATTCTCGATCGCTCTCAACGTCAGTGCTCTAGGTGCTGCGTTCGAGGTAGGACCTGTGCCGCGCGTCCGTTCAACGCGTTGTCAATAAACACGTTGAAATAAACACAGTGTAGGAATATCAGTAAGACAACAAATCAACGATGATGATGATACATTTATTTTTTTACTGAGACCCGGTTTTCTTTTCTCATGCTAGATGTTTCTTTGGAAAACTTTATTATAAATCTCCAGACCGTAAACTATCCCCGTTAACAAAAATCATGTCGGTACTTAGGTTACTTTCGATGTAAAAGAAGGACAAATGTTTACAAAGTTTATTTTTCCCATTGGATTAAGATGTTTTTCCGTGATAAAAAGTAGCTTATGTCACTCTCCAAATCGTAAACTATCCCCATTAAAAAAATCACGTCCGTACTTAGGTTCGTGTTTGACGTGAAAGAAGGACAAATGATTAACTTTATTTTTTCCCGTGGGAATAAAATGTTTTTCCGGGATAAAGAGTAGCCTATGTCACTCTCCAGGCCTTAAACTATATCAAAAAAAAAAAAACATGTAAATCCGTTTGTTACTTTTGACGTGAAAGAAGTACAAACAACCTTTTACCTATATTATGCTATAGTGATTTAATCTTAAAAGATAGGCATATGCGCAAATTTACGCAGCGCACGCAACGTAAGCCCTCAAAAGGAATATTTTTTTCCCGTTTTTAGGGTTCCGAACCTCAAAAGGAAAAACGGAACCCTTATAAGATCACTTTGTTGTCCGTCTGTCTGTCTGTCTGTCTGTCTGTCTGTCTGTCTGTCTGTCTGTCTGTCTGTCTGTCTGTCTGTCTGTCTGTCTGTCTGTCAAACATTTCTATGTCGAGAATGCGTGGAGGTATCAAGCTGAAATTTGAACTGTATACACAAGTCTACGGTCCCATGAAGTTAAAAAAAAATCAAACTGCTAAGTTTACGTAGAAAAAAGTTACGGCCGTTTATTCAGCAAAAAACGCATATTTCGACACACTCAAAGGAATCAAAACCTATGGGGTACTTCCCGTTGACCTAGAACTATGAAATTTGGCAAGTAACATCGTTATAGACTACAAGTACAGGAATAAATCTCAAAACTATACATTTGTAAATAGATCTAAAAAAAATAGGGGGTCTAAATTTTTTATAGAGTGTCGAAATTTCAAATTGAAACTACTAGTTCAAATGGGGTATCATATGAAAGGGCTTGATGTACACATTGCAAAATATATTTTATTTACTTTTTTCGACGCATTATTTCTTATTTATAATGAAAAATATCAAATTTAATAATGATACTACGTACCTACGGAACCCTCGGTGGGCGAGTCCGACTCGCACTTGTCCGGTTTTTTTATCGGTGCTCCGCTCCTATTGGTGTTAGCGTGATGTTATATAGCCTATATATAGCCTCCTTGAAATGTAGGCTAACACTAAAATATTTTTCAATATAATCAATTCGAACAAAGAAACAAACAAACTTCAGCTTTATAATATTAGTATAGATAATACATAGAAAACACCCAGACCAAGATAAACAGACATGTTCATGCACACAAATATTTACTCGTATCTTGTGCGGGGATCGAACCCACGACCTCGGAATCAAACTGGACATGGTTAGCCATTGGACCACCGGGGTTGTCAAATATAAATACTGTTAATATCAATACCGCTGTATGCTCGGGCATAGTAGCTAGGGACAGACGCGTGCTGTACGGCACATATCGATTCCTAGAAGGATGAAGAATAGTGTATGCTGGCGCGTGATAGTTAGTTAGTCTTTAGGAGGATTATGGGTTTGAAGGAGTGAGAGTAAGAAATAAACTGACTTCTAATAGCAAACTGTAATTAATGCCTAATGAGTTACAAATTAATAATAAATTTTCATAATATACAAGCACAGCGAAACAATACAAAGACAATCTGACGTGCGTGTTTTTCTTCTCGTTGCTAAGCAACATAAAAGATATGTAGGGCCGCCACAGGACCCCCCTCCAGAGACCGTCTCAAGGGCGATAATAATTGGGAAAACACACTGTGCGACCTGACCGAGTCCTCCGGATATCACCTTCATCGGATTTAGGTGGCATAGTATCATGAGATGGGAGTGATGGGTGTGTTGGATATGGTGTATGAGTGGCGGTATATTCTTTGGCCAGTATATACGCTGGCTTGACCCGATCTATCGAAACTGTTTCCTCCCTATCGTTGATGCGGATTTTAAATACTTTGTCGCCGCGTTGCAGAACCTCGTAAGGTCCCAAATAAGCAGGTTTTAGAGAGCCGCCAACAGTATCATCTCGCAGAAAGACGTGGGTTGCAGATGCCAGATCTTTGAAAATAAAAACAGTTTTCTTGGCATGACGTGAAGCTGGTATTGGCTGCAGTCTCCTTGCAAATGTACGTATTCGCGACAAGTAATCCGTAAGATCTGTAGTAGTGTCTTCTTTATCATCAAAAAATTCACCAGGCAATCTGAGATTCTCACCGTAAACGAGTTCAGCCGACGAAGCACGCATGTCTTCTTTGAAAGCACTCCGTATCCCAAGAAGTACCAGGGGAAGAGACTCGACCCAGTTGATATTCGAGTGGCAAACAATAGCAGCTTTTAGCTGTCTGTGAAATCGTTCTACTAGACCATTGCACGCTGGGTGATAAGCAGTTGTCCTCTTGTGATGAAATCCGATCAGGTCAGATAAACGTTTAAATAAAGTTGACTCAAACTGTCTACCGCGATCAGTGACAATTGTAGTAGGGCAACCAAATCGGGAGATCCATCCATATAATAGCGCTCTGGCCACTGACTCAGCAGTGATATCTTGGAGTGGAATTGCCTCAGGCCAACGCGTGAATCTATCGACGGCTGTGAGACAATACCTATATCCTTGTGACAGTGGCAGTGGACCAATAAGATCTATATGTATATGGGAAAATCTTGATTTAGGTAATTTAAAAGTGCTCAAGGGTGATGAGACATGGCGGGTGACCTTTGCACGCTGGCAAGCCAAACACGTACGTGTCCACTCCCGACAGTCTTTCCTAATACCTGGCCAGACGTATCTCTCCGCGACTAGCTTGGCCGTGGTGTTTGCTCCGGGATGACTGAGACAGTGGAGCGTTTCGAAAACCTGCCGGCGATATTGTCTTGGAACATATGGTCGCGTAGTATTGCTTCTCTCATCGCAGTACAGTTCAGAATGCGTACCTGGCAGTTTAATCTTCTTCAGGCGCAACGAGGTGTTACCATTCAGTAATAGCTGCAGCTCTGGGTCAGAAAATTGGGACTTGGCCAACTGTTCCAAGTCAACCGGTTGAACTATTTCTTCGACTCGTGACAGGGTATCCGCTACTACGTTGTTCTTCCCAGAAATGTGCCTGACATCTGTTGTAAACTGCGAGATGTAATCTAGATGTCTGAACTGTCTTGGTGAGCAATTTTCTTTTCGTGAGTGAAACGCAAAACACAGGGGCTTATGATCTGTGTAGATGACAAAATCTCTTGCTTCTATCATATGTCTGAAGTACTTTATTGCTTCATATATCGCTAACAGCTCTCGATCGTAAGGAGAGTACTTCTGCTGAGCTGGACTTAACTTATGAGAGAAGAATGCTAATGGCTGCCAACCTTGTCCATCTTTGAATTGTTGCAGAGCTGCTCCGATTGCAGTGTCAGAAGCGTCCGTCACTATAGCTAGTTTAGCTTGGCAGTCCGGGTGAGCCAACAGGGCAGCTCGACATAGTCCTTCTTTGCAGCTGTTGAACGCTTCTAGTTCCAACGAAGAAAACTTCACAGGGTGAGAACCTTTGACTGCGCCAGTTAGCAAAGCATTTAATGGGGCTTGATGTTGGGCGGCATCAGGAATGAACCTTCTATAAAAGTTGAGCATCCCTAAAAATCTTCGAAGCTCGCGTACTGTCTTCGGAACTGGAAAATTCACAATAACTTTGTCCGAAAGAGGTTTGGTGTTTTCAGCAGAGATACGATAGCCTAAAAATATAACCTCAGAGGCTCCAAATACACATTTAGAGGTGTTGATTACCATTCCGTATTCTTGCAATCTGGTAAATAATTGCCGAAGATGGTGCTTGTGCTCGGCTTCATCTTTCGAGAAAATTAGGAAGTCATCTAAATAGGCGTAAACGAAGTCTAATCCCCTCAGCATTTCATCAACAAAGCGCTGAAATGTCTGACCGGCATTACGAAGTCCGAACGTCATGTACGGAAATTCGTAAAGACTGAACGGCGTCGTGATGGCAGTTTTGTGTACGTCCTCAGCACTTACAGGGATCTGGTTGTACGCTTTAACTAAATCTGTTGTTGAAAAAATTTTGCAACCGGCAAGATTGTGTGAAAAGTCATGAATGTGACGAATAGGGTATTTATCAGGTATAGTTCTGCTGTTTAACATCCTAAAATCGCCGCACGGGCGCCAACCATTGTCCTTTTTAGGTACTAAATGAAGAGGTGACGACCATGCTGATTCGGAGGGTCTGGCTATGGCCACTCTGGAGCATAGAAGCAAACTCCTCCTTAGCTATCTTCAATTTATCAGGGGCCAGCCTACGTGGTGTACAAGAAACAGGCGGTCCCGGCGTAGTGCGTATGTGATGTACGGTGTTATGTGTAGGTGTGCGATGTATACCATGGGGGCGAGTAATGTCGGGGTACTCCCTTAGTATGTCATGATACACTGACTCACCAATGATGCTTTTTATCGAAGAAATTATATCGGAAGATCGGGCAGGCAAGGCAGTGGTCGCGAGTGTTGTATTGCTATCTATTAATCGTTGGTTTCTGCAATCAACAGTAAGATTATAAAAAGATAGAAAATCTACACCTATTATCGCCTTTGTTACGTCTGCTACAATAAATCTCCAAGGAAAGTCGCGGCGCAAGCCTAGATTTAAATTTAATTCAATATAACCATATGTAGCAATGGAGCTACCGTTAGCGGCGTACAATTGAAATTTTGATAACGGTCGGCGTTCTTTTATATTGCTTCGAGGAAAAACACAGAGGTCACTACCGGTGTCCACTAAAAACTGCGTCTTCGTCCTACTATCAGTTACGAACAGGCGACCTGTACATTTGCAATCGGTTGTCGCCATTATCGATTGCCCGTTGCGTTTCCCGCTGGCGTCGATACAAAATCACAGGGCTTAACACATTTGAGTGCCTTATCACCAAACTTATTGTGGTACCAGCAGTTCGGGTACTTTTTGTATATCGAATGCGATCTCGTTTGTGTGCGACTGCTGCGACTAGGCGATCTTTGTCGATTACGGGACATCCTGTCAACTTTACTAGATAATGCTGCGACTTGTTTTGATAGGTCTGCTATAAGATTGCTAGACGAACCATGTGATGATGTAGATGCTAGCTGATTCCCATATGGCGAGACGACATCGTGAACTCGATCAGCTAACTCGGCTAATTCCTCCAGCGTGGCCTTCGGTTGCGACGCAATAATTGATTGTGTACTGATAGGTAGGCGGCTTGTCCAAATAGTACGCAAGAAGTCATCCGGTATGCCGGGTCCTGCAAGATCACGCAAGTGGCGAACTAACTGCGACGGTTTTCTATCACCAAGCTCTACATTACCTAACAGCTGCATCACTTTTCGCTCCCGCGATGCCGAAAGACGTTTTATAAGCTCTTCCTTCAACTTCTCATATTTATTCGTAGCTGGTGGGGAAAGAATAATGTCTTCGACCTCGGTTGCATATTGCGGCTCCAGGTGTCCCGAGGCGTAGTAAAATTTTGTACTATCTACCTTAATATTGTAGAGCTCAAATTGGCCCTCGAGCTGCGCGAACCACAACGCCGGCTTCTCTGCATAAAAGGGTGGAATTCTTATACCAACGCGGCATGTTTCGGCTTCGGAATTTTTGTTCTCACTCATACTCGTGTTTGTACGGGGTCACCAGTTTAGGAGGATTATGGGTTTGAAGGAGTGAGAGTAAGAAATAAACTGACTTCTAATAGCAAACTGTAATTAATGCCTAATGAGTTACAAATTAATAATAAATTTTCATAATATACAAGCACAGCGAAACAATACAAAGACAATCTGACGTGCGTGTTTTTCTTCTCGTTGCTAAGCAACATAAAAGATATGTAGGGCCGCCACAAGTCTAAGTATGTACCTATTTTAGTTTGACCAATAATAAATATAATTGAATATAAAAGAATTATTGAATAGTTTTCTTTTTATTTTGAATTCTTTACTTTTTCATAATATACCAAAACATCACTTGTTTGCATGTTGAATATAATATACTTCATTAATAAAAAAAATGTATTTTTACATGTGGTTTATTTATTTTTATATAATTATATTTCCAGTAAGTACTTTTAACTATTGTATTGACGGGTGTAGGTGTAATACTACACGGGTGTAGATAGTCGCTTCGCTATACTGTGGCGTCTCGGCAGCGATCGCGCGCTTGTAAGCGAGTACCCCGCGCCGGCTCCTCTCAAGCCCCGCACCTCACCCCTTCGAAAACGGCCAAGCCCTGGACTCACGTCACCTTAACGTGCCCTTTGAAGCACGGAGTGAGATTGGCTATGGCTTTAAAGATCGTGTTTAGTGAAACTAATGAGCCCCTTACTTCCCAACAGACACAACTAGTATGTTAGATCATGTTTTGTCTGTTTGTTTGTAAAAACTTTATTGCAATACAACAATAACAAATACGTATATGCAAAAAATATGATTTATAATGGCGGATTTATCCCATCAGGGATCTCTTTCAATCTACCATAGAATGCTCACAGTTTACAAATTTTGCAAGGCAGATAGATAAAAGCACAATATCTCTTCACAAATATTTGTGTTAGGAACTTACAAATATACAATACATAATATACATAAATGATATACAATACAACACATAATAATATATATTAATAATATGTCTTTATTTTTAGGCATACACCCATATAAAATTATAATTTTACGAAAAAATCGTACAAAAAAAATTATTTGAATTAAATTTCAATTACATTAAAATATCAAATAAATAAATAAAATAATATAAAAAAACAAAAAGCGGATAACATATTTTATGAAATAAAATAGAAATAAAAAATTGTAAAAAGTCAAATATGCTTACCAATTCCACTGCGTTTGCGTCATTGACATTGCGTCATTAAAATTACATTTACATTAAATATCATTGAATTACAAAATAAAACAAAATAAAACAATTCAATCGAAATTATTTAACATTTTCTTTTTTCTTTTTATGCTCTCGCCCTGGTGAACTGTAAACCAGTGTCTGTATATAGGGCTTTTTTTTATACTACGTCGGGTGGCAGACAAGCATACGGCCCGCCTGATGTGAAGCGGTTACTCGCAACATAAGATATCGCTCGCGCGCCGCCACCCCCGCTGCCATCGCAGCATCTCCTTCCTTTCTGGTGACCTCACTCACTCGCAGGAACACAACAGCCCTCAAGGGAACCGTTATTTGGCTGCGGTATTCTGTGAGGTGGAGGTACATTCCCCAGTCGGGTAGCTTACAATTACGCTCCCTACCTCTCTTTTCGCCAGAGCTTAGTTTGTCAGTCAGCAGGGTGCACGGCGTGCAGGTGAAGTTGGCTTTGGTTCAAAGATGTTGATGAACCACTTACACCCCACAGGGCTATTTAAATCCCTATATACAGCAGTCAGTTTCTCATTCTGGGAGCAACGAATCTTTTCCAATAATGAACTGTCTGTTTGTCTTGGTCTGGGTGTATGTTTCTATGTATTAAATAAATAAATATTGTCAGACAAATTACACAGCGCCACCTAGCCCCAAAGTAAGCGAAGCTTGTGTTATGGGTACTAGACAACTGATAAACATACGTAAATACATTTTTTTTTGTAAATACATACTTATTATGATACATAGAAAACACCCAGACTAAGACAAACAGACATTTTCATGCACACAAATGTTTGTCCTATGTGGGAATCGAACCCACGAGCGTTGGTGTCGAAGCCGCGTCATTGACGGCTACGCCACCGAGCTCGTCTTATAAGTATATATTTACAAAAAAATAAGTATTGAAGTACATACATTTATCAGTTGTCTAGTACCCATAACACGAGCTTTTCGCTTAATTTGGGACTAGATGGCGCTGTGTAATTTGTCCAGAAATGTTTATTTATTTATAAGATACAATATATACACAGAATACATAATATATAATAAATACTAGTTTAATACAGATCTTTAGCTTGCCATGTCCAAAGGTTCAGTCCAGAGCTTATGCAATTTCGACTTGAAAGACTGAATAGGTTGGGCCATTCAGGGTTTTTCAAATGACTTGTCACGTTAAAATGTATTTGTAAAGCGCTTACATTTTTAAATATATGAAGACTTCAGTAGTATAAATGGCGAGCTATTTGCGCCGGTACGAGACGATACTTTCTCGGGCGGAAATTGCATCACATATCAGCTCCCTGGAGTAAGATACGCCGCACTCTCTTAAATTATGTTGTGAGAATATAGCACTTAGGCAGTGAAGGATATTATTTTTGACTCAGTAAACGGAGTAAACGAAGTCTTTTCATCTGAGGTCAGAACATGTTTATATTATACTACCTGAACCGGCGAACTTCGTACCGCCTAATATTTATACGATCCTGACGTCACTCACCTATGCGTGTTATCACATACCTATGCGTTGGGTTGACCAGGTTAAATCGGCAATGGGAACCCGTGTATCTGACTGCGCCAGACAGTCTGCCAACAGGGAGAGATGGCGGGAGATCGTGCGGAGAGCTGTGTCCGCCTCCACCACCGATGTGGATGCCTCTACGTGACCACGACCGCTCTGCCAAGAGCGAAACGACAGAGAAGAAGACGTGACTCAATTGTTTTGCCTTCCCGGAACCTCTCCACTAATACTTGAACTTTATGGTATGGTATTAAAGTTCAAATTGACTTTTAAGTATTATTACGAATCGTTTGTATGGGAGTATAGAAAGCGACCGTACCACTTGGGGGTATGGCCGGTAGTATGGTGATACAGAAGCGAGAAAAGTGTTGTATTTAGAATTTTCCAGGCAATTTTTCTCTGCATAAGAACCATCCTCGTACTTCAAGGAATATTCTAACAAAAGAATTAGCGAGATCGCTTCACCTGTTCTCAAGATTGCGCTTAGCAACACATTCAGCGATTCATTTTTATATTATAGATGTCTTCATACATCAAATAAGGGTTCAACCTCCACTGACACTACAATGTAATTTTTTAATCAAGGTGAAGCCACTTTTTCGGCTACAAGGGTCTTAAAATAAGATTGCAATTCCAAAGATTAAAGAGACTCTTCAATTGGACAGAACAAGATTTTATTTTAAATATATGAATATTTATGATTTTAAAACCTAAAAGTGATACCAATAGTCAAGTTTTGAAAAGAACACTCTTAGGTTTACACAGCGGTGTCCACGGCTTTGCCCGCATTAATCTCCGTTACGCCTCAAAAGTAGTATACATCCTTACCCGATTATTCCGTTAATATTGTCTGGAAGAGATTACTTCAAGTGATAAGAACGCCTATTGTATTAGTACGAATATATTATTACGTGACAGGGGCCCACCACACCAGCAGCGACCACCAAAAAGGCAATAAACAATGAAATCTATTGTCGTCCCGAGGGTCTGTATACGGCTGCATTGGAACTCACAACGAATTTAATCAGAGGTAATCAGTAGAAGTACGAAGCTTTGGAATTTGGTTTCCCTTCTTGGCGACTACAAATTCTAGTTAATAGTGCGGGAGTATTTACCTGCATATTAACTACCTACTTATTATTAAATAACACTGAAGAAACTCTGAACTTCAAATATAAGTCCTTTAATACTCTCAGTAAACTCAATATCTACCACAAACAGCCAATATTGACACCAGCCGACCTCGAACCAAAATATCCCGGAGTATCTTAAAATGACTAGCCTTTCAAAATTCTGTTGGCATATCCAGTTTTCGTTATACAATTCAGGCCACGGAAAAGTAACCATTTATTATTAATATTATTTTAGTATTAATACTAAAGTAATATTCATATTAATTGTAGTAAATACTAAAGTACTATTAATATTAAATGGTTAATAATAATATCTACTTCCTGCAGATATTAGTATTAACCATTTAATTTATATAGTACTTTAGTATGAATACTACATTTAATATGAAATGCAGGAAGTAGAAGAGACCAGCAGCTGCCAGATAAAAAAGATGGCAGGGCCGACCTGGACGAGAATCGGCACGTCAAGATCTTCTTGGAGAGCCAGAGGCATATATGTCCAACAGTAGACACAGAAATGCTGAGAAGAATAATAATATAGATGCATGTGACACCAGAGGCATCACCTGCGAGTTGTCGATCCTTTAAAACCTCTTCACGTCATTTTTAGAGAACTCCATGCTGTAGTTTCCTGGTAAAACCTCGACAGGCAGTTCATTCCACTGTCTGATAGTACATCGAAAAAATCTGCACAGTACGTTACCACTTCGGTTCTATTCTGATGATGAATTTTTTGCCTATAAAATGATTTCTTTTTTTCGCACGAACATGAAATTAGGGCTGTCCACTTCTGTGAAGGTGGGATAACATGCAATTGAAGCCAAGATAAACTATCAACACGTTTATCATAAAAACTTTCCGAAGAAGTCGTAACTATTCTATTTTATTGCCCTCTTAATAGGGCACTTTCGACCGACCTCTTACTGCTACTATTAAAAGTTAAGGCATTTTTATAGACGTTCAGTAGATGGAACAAACGCAGCTCGATTTAGGATAGGCACATATAAAAAAGAAGAATGCGTCATTAAATAAATCTAGGTAAAGCACTCGAAAGGTGACATTTCACTTTTACTGCTTATAATGAAGAAAGAGCAGTTCGTATCGTCATTTATTTAGCGATCTCCTTACGATTGGACTTACTGTCCTAACCTAACCTAACATTATTATATCACGGGAAGTATTCGGACTAGCTACTTGGTTGAATAGTAGTTAAGTTCAAATATTGTACAACACGTTTATCACGCGTCATCGCACGCGCAAACACGACATACATATATGATGCCGCCGCATGTGACGCGCGACGCGCCGTTTCTCCGTAAATGAGGCCTAAGTCTATGGAAAAAAACTATTTCTGCCTTACCGCGATCTACCAAAATCAGTCAATATTCCAAATTTAGCGTTCACTTTTCCACGGCTGCGAGTGTAAATTATAACTTCTTAAACAACGCAGGTGGAAGTTTGTAACGATGCCGGCCCACGATAAAAGACTTAAAAAGTTTCAGAAGGCGAGATGAAAAATAACCTTTCAGTGGTATATGACGCGAATCGAAATTTTACGAGAAAGTCAATAAAAATGGTGAAATAAACATTATTCTAATTCATTAATGTTTTCTAGGGCGCCATTGCCCGTTCGTGTTTAATCCGACAAGTAACTTGGGGTGTAGTGTTTAATCAACATCTTTGAACAGTGGTGCACCTTGCTGACTGATAATCGAAGGTTTAGCGAAAGGAGAGCCTAACTCTCCTTTCGCATAGCCTATTTTGTAACCTGCCCGTATAGCGAGGGACCTCCTCCTCACAGCCAAATAACAATTCCCGTGAGGTTTGGTTATGTTTCTGCGAGTGAATGACGTCAACGAGAAGGAAGGTGTTGGGGATGGTGACCCGCGAGTGATCTTTAATGTTTGTTACGGTAACCACATCACATCAGGTAGACCATATGCTTGTTTGGCAACCGGAAAAAAATGATCATTAATGAATATGACAGAGACATGCTGTTTTTAGTAAAATAATCATGTTTTTACAAAAAATACTACTAGATCCTACTAAATCTATCAAGCGAATTGAATAACTGTTGAAATTTATTATACGAAAAGAAAATATAAGGTCTCATTGCTAGCGGTTATAATGTTCCTCGCTTTCGCTCGAGATTCCGTAAGCCTGTAAGTACTCCGGAATATCGCAAGTATTGCGGGAAAATTGGCAACCTCAGTTGTGTTTTTTCCACTCTCCTACGATCACATTCATTAATATGGACAGACAGATGGAGAGACAGAGATGTATTTCTTTGAGTGTATGCATACAGACAATTAGTGTGTCTATGTGTGTTTTCATTCGTGGCTTTACTAATAGCTTCTTTACGCCTACTTAACCTGAGGAACTTGATGGCGATTACGCATGTCAGTCTATACAATCACGTAAGTTAAGCAACGACGATCGTAGTCTGTCTAATAACGAGTTTCAACGGTTTTGGGAGGTCACGTTAAGCCATTGGACCCGGCTGTAGTCATTAGAGGACAATCGTTAAGCCAAGTCCGTAGGCTTTAAGCGGATTGATAACAATGCCTCCGCTAATCCGCAGTTGAGCAACGTGGTGGAGTATGCTCTAAAGCTCTTCAATTACGAGAGCCTGAGCCCTACGGGCTAAGCTGAAGCTGATTCCCACCGAGTTTTTTGATTGCCAAAATCAAACTTCAGCTCAGAGTATTGTATTGTATTTGTCTTAGCTGGTAGAAATCCAGGAGTCCCGTCGCCGGAACTGGCACTTAAATTCACTTTCACACTCAAGATAGTATGATGAAAGTGAATCAAAGCTCTGCGGATTTAGAGTAGTAATGATTTAGATACATGTTCTTATATTTAATTTGTATGACGTTTCTAAGTGCTTTATAAAGTCCAAGGAATAAAGATATTTTGATTTGATTTGGACCTCTACCGACTAAGCGGAAGGTGAACTTCCCAACAGTCGGGTAAGCATGGGTTGATGGCGAAAATTTAACCATGTCCATCAAAACAAGTACAGAATGAAAGAATACAAAATCTTCAAAAGGAACAATAGGGTGAATTGCACAAGCAAGAAAAACACACGGCTATCCTGAGAATGGTAGTGCTGAATGCTGTTTTATGATGGTTTATATTTTTTCTTAGTAAAGTAAGTACTTCTCTACCTTGGCAAAAAAAATCATTAAGTTACGGCCTATAATACACATAAATAAAAAATTACAAAGTGTAATTTTATCATCACGGTGACCTGTCCTGTGGCCAATTCCGCTCTAAAATTATTTTGACCTGATAATACGATTCATTAGATTGATTGAAGTCGATTTTCATTTTATTAAATTAAATATAATCTATCAGAAAAACGATTTAATCTTTGTTTATCCTCCTTCTTATACATTTGACAGGCAGATAACTTTTGTCCGGAAAAAAGTTATCATTTTAGAGGACAGTAAGTTTTAGTAAAATATCTCCGTCAACATCGCATTCTGCGCCACCCTTACCTTTACTTACTTCGGATCAGTCCGGCTCAAGCTCTGGTCGTGTTCGCACCGGTCACATCGTCTCGTGGTTTCCCACCAAAAAAGTGAGTTTATCATTTCAGTGACATGGGGACAACTTTTAACAATTTTTTTTTCATATCGGTGCCCGTTATAGCTAGTGTAAAGTTCATTTATTTTATTTGAAAGTTGTGTATTAAATTTGTTGTAAGTACTGTTTTGTTTTAGCATTGTTCATATTTTGATAATGATTTTAATTCAGAGTTAATGTAAAACTAACCTTCATTTTATCATCCCAGTGTTATCATTTCAGCGGATTCGGTGGACTGTAATACTGATAACAGTCCACGGGAATGAAATGTATCTCTGAAATGATAAAACCAAAAAGTTTTTAGAGATCCTTTGTCTCAAATATTCAATCATAAAATTGTAATGCACTTTTACCTTGGAGTACTTATAGGTCCGATTTTTCGTAATGTATATACTTTTTGACTAACAATTGATGTGTGTGAGTGATGTGATGTGATCAGTAAGTAATCACCTATAAATAATACTTTCTCATGACGAGGTGATGTGTTTGTTGTGTGTGAATATATGTATATATTAATATAGATTCACGCAACGACTAAAGCCCTTCTCCCATTACGATACGCACAGGCGACTCAAGTATCCTGCAAGTATCGAAGACTAGTCGCCACCAAGTATCTCACATACATTTGAATGCAGGCTCGCACACTACGCTACTGATATCCTACGCGTCTGCGACTGGTATCGCGCGACTCGCCGCGGCCGTGTCGGTCGCTTGGGCATATCTCTTCCGCGTCTCGACAATATGGCGGCGGAGGAAGAAATTAATATTAAATTTGTACCAGAAGTTGAAAAAAAAAATGCTTGTTTATATAACTACAGAGTACCAGAATATATGCGCAAAAAATATAAATCAAATCAAAAATAAACTTCTCTAAATATTGTATTTTGTTGATGTATAGCAGGCTTTAATAATGCAACAAGATGCTGATAGGACTCTTTAGATATTCGGTAGAAAGATAAAAATTTATTATCATCTTGTTGGAGTTCTTGTGCTGCTACAAAAAGTTACAATTTATGGTTCTTTCAATATACGGATGAATCCAGTCTACTCTCTACTATTCTTGCGATGACATAGAGACGAGCTCGGTGGCGTAGCGGTCAATGACGCGGCTTCGACACCAACGCACGGTTGTTCTTAGCTGCATCATTTCGGTGGGCTTATTTCATTCCGGTGCACCGTCATATCATTTCGGTGGATATTTTTGTCATTTCGGTAGATACTTTTCATTTCAGTGGACTCATAAAAATTAAACCTTAAATATTTAAGTAAGTTTCGATGATAATAGGTCTCCACTCACGCACATGTTACAAAAAAGGTTAAAGTTTTATTTGTCACCCAAAAATATGTAGAATAGCGTAGAATAAAAAATCTCACCGAAATGACAGATAAAAATGACTTGTTGAAATTCACCCAATTTAGTATTTGTTTTCATTTTACCAATAAAACATAAACCATTTGAAATTAGTTTCACGGTTCAAATACATTAATTACTGAATTTTACGTTTCGATCACCCTTTTGATGACCTCTAAAGTCAATTAACTGGAAAAACCATAAAATTTGTTTCCTATACAAATTTGTTTGTGAGACATAAAATCTAGTGGGTCATTATCGGGCATGTAATGATAGTCATTATCAACGGGACTGCTTATTCACAATCTGATGTTAATCACTTAATATGTTGACATGTGATACTTTAGCACCTGGTGGAACTTTGTTGGCATTCTGATACCTATTAATAACGCATTTGTAGTGTCTATAAATAATAATTAATAGATAGTATTCCTGGACAAAGTACACACTGCCATCTTATTATTTTTTTTATACTACGTCGGGTGGCAGACAAGCATACGGTCTGCCTGATGTGAAGCGGTTACCGTAGCCATATTAACGCTCGCAACATAAAATATCGCTCGCGCGCCTTTCTGGTGACCTTACTCACTCGCAGGAACACAACAGCCCTCAAGAGAACCGTTATTTGGCTGCGGTATTCTGTGAGGTAGAGGTACATTCCTCAGTCGGGTAGCTTACAATTACGCTCTCTACCTCTCTTTTCGCCAGAGCTTCGTTTGTCAGTCAGCAGGGTGCACCGCGTGCAGATGAAGTTGGCTTTGGTTCAAAGATGTTGATGAACCACTTACACCCCAAAAATAAATATTCCTGGACAAAGTACACACTGCCATCTAGTCCTAAACTAAGCAAGGCTTGTGGAAAACCCATAGTGGGTACTAGATACTGATATAATATTTTTTTGTAAATACATACATATATTACATAGGTTTTCTACCCAGACCTCACAGGTTTTACACCCAGACCAAGACATGTTTTGTAAACACACTGTTTGTCTTGTGCGGGGATCGAACCCGCGTCCCCGGAGTCAAAGTGGACATTTGCTAATCGATCGATCCACGGGCTTGTCCATATACAATTAAATTTATTTTTAGCATTATTTGGTACTTACTGTATACATTTGTAGTATAAAAAAAAAAACTTACGAAAATTATCAAGGCAGATGTTTGTGCCTGTATTGTTACGTTCATATAATTTTAAGTACATGCAAAATTTATATAAAATTTGCAAAATAAATGTCTTGCGTCGCCTGTCGAGCAAAAAGTGAAAATTGTTTTGTACCTTACGATGTGGTATTAAGGTTTATAACACTATTGATAGCTTATTGTTATCAGCCCGCGATTTTAGTCTTTAAGTTATATAATATCCTTTTGCACATGACGTGTAAATGATTTAGCTAAGACAGCTTCACATTTCAGAAGCCATTGAAGAATTTTAACACTATTTCCAAAGAGATACGTTAATTATTCTGTAAATATTATTTGTAAATGTAAATGTAAATGACAGAGACTCATGGAGGATGGGAGAGGAGGCCTACGTTCAAAGACGGACGCAACAAGGGCTGTTATAGATAGATAGATAGATTATTTGTAAACCAAAAAGTCATCTTGATGTACAAGGAACATAAATAAAATATTTCGAATGTATAAAATAGCTCTCAATTCTTACGCCTCGCTAACAGTGAGACCCCACCCTGAACAATCAACACATAAATCTCGGTCCGGCTTATTTTTGTTTGAATCGACGTCTTCTCTTCGGGATTATACACACGATTATAGTACAGGAGCTGTACAAAAAAAAAGATAAGCTAGAACTTAGCCCGTTTCTACATCAGTTTTTTTATATGAAAAACTAGCTGACCCGGCGAACTTCGTACCGCTATAATTGTCACGTCAACGTCTCTCAATTGTTTTGTCTTCCGGGAACACAGTGGAGAGGTTTTACGCTCTAAGGTATGGTATTAAAGTTCAAATTGACTTTTAAGTATTATTACGAATCGTTTGTAAGGGAGACAGAAAAGTGTTGTTTTTAGACATTTTCAGGCTATTTTTAAATTTCTTTTTAAATAACAACCATCTTCGTACTTCAAGGAATATTCTAAAAAAAGAATTAGCGAAAACAGTTCAGCTGTTCTCGAGATATGCACTTAGCAACACATTCCGCGATTCATTTTTAGGGTTCCGAACCTCAAAAGGAAAAACGGAACCCTTATAAGATCACTTTGTTGTCCGTCTGTCTGTCTGTCTGTCTGTCTGTCTGTCTGTCTGTCTTTCTGTCTGTCTGTCTGTCTGTCTGTCTGTCTGTCTGTCTGTCTGTCTGTCAAGAATTTCTATGTCGAGAATGCGTGGAGGTATCAAGCTGAAATTTGAACTGTATACTCAGGTCTACGGTTCCATGAAGTTAAAAAAAAAAAACTGCTAAGTTTACGTAGAAAAAAGTTACGGCCGTTTATTCAGCAAAAAACGCATATTTCGACACACTCAAGGGAATCAAAACCTATAGGATACTTCCCGTTGACCTAGAACTATGAAATTTGGCAAGTAACATCGTTATAGACTACAAGTACAGGAATAAATCTCAAAACTATACATTTGTAAATAGATCTTAAAAAATAGGGGGTCTATATTTTTTATAGGGTGTCGAAATTTCAAATTGAAACTACTAGTTCAAATGGAGTATCATATGAAAGGGCTTGATGTACACATTTCAAAATATTTTTTATTTATTTTTTTCGACGCATTATTTCTTATTTATAATGAAAAATATCAAATTTAATAATGATACTACGTACCTACGGAACCCTCGGTGGGCGAGTCCGACTCGCACTTGACCGGTTTTTATATTATAGAATTAATCTAATAAAATGTGTGAGTTGTACTTGCGTGAAGTGGGTTCCGGATGGGTGAGGACACAATAATCCTCAAAGGTATCATTATATAGTTGCTCTATTTCGTACCTACTTCATTTATTCTATAAATATAATATAATATAATTGAAGTCATTCTTAAACTATATTTTTGTCTTATCTACATTCATCATCATCATCATCAGATCATTTTAGTCTCCACTACAGGAGCACGACCCTCCCTCGTCTGTCCCATACAGAAGGAGGATTTCGCCTACACTCCCCACACTGGCCAGACGGGTTGGGGAGGCCTGATTGATGTTTTATAATGTATTTCCCTTATTCGCCTTGTACGTCATCCACGGGAAGACGGAGTGATTCTATTCTAGTCTGCCGGAAACCACACTGCTAATCTACATTCGAAACAGAGATATTTCGCAAATACTGAAATGAATATTAAATATTAGTATAATGAAAATTAATGAGTTTCATAGATCGTTATAATTGAATTTTGTATTCTATAGGTAATTACTACACATCTCGCTCAGCAGCAAATTGGTTTTATGCAAATAATTATTATGAGCTGATTATAAATTAATTGAATTTGTTGAGGATTAATATTCGTATCATCAGTAAGTTCTCAATAATTTCATAAAATCTATTAATATAAATATTTCATTAAACTTAATAGAGTTAAATTTAATATGCAATAGTATACATAAAAACATCATACAATATTCATAAAGGAAGAGCATGTATATAAAGGAGGACTTCTCCTACGATGTCTTAATAAAACAGCTACTCCAAGGCATTGGTTGACTGGAAAAGATCCCTTTAAGGGTCCATTCTCACAGACCGGCTCGGAGAGCGGACTTAAAGCTAAAAGCAGTCAATCACCAAGTCAAACCAGTAAAATTTGACGAGGTTGGTGGTCGAATGGTTAGCAATGGCCACTTTGACTCCGAAGTCGCAGGTTCGATTCCCACACAAGACAAATATTTGTGTGCATAAACCTGTCTGTCTTGGTCTGGGTGTTTTCTATGTATTATAAGTAAGTATTTACAAAAAAAAATGTATTTAAGTACAAATATCAGTGGTCTAGTACCCATAACACATTCTTTGAGCTTAGTTTGGGACTAGATGGCGATGTGTAAATTGTCCAGAAATATTTATTTATTTAATATTTGGGAATACCAGAAATTCATGAATGCGGTTGGTTCTAAAGCAAATGAAAATGTAGATCTCGAAAATAGAGATAATATTCAAGTAAAGAAAAGCAAGAATATACTCGTAAAACTACAATGTTACGAACCGAGTAAATTATTACATACACCAAGCGACGATAAAATATTAAAATATTATTTTAATATTTTATCGTCGCTTGGTGTATGTAATAATTTATGTAGTAAAAAATGATCCAGACCCTTTAGAATAGACAGTTTTGACGGGAGCAAAAAGAAGCAAACTCCAAAATGATTAATAGAAAATTTGCTGTGAATTTTTCAAAGATATTTTTGTCCCAGTGAACGTAGCGTTCGAGGTCTTCAAATCATTTTAGTATTTATATTATGTTTGACGGTATTCTAGTGACGTAGTAAGTGTTCCTTATTTGCCGCTCATTGAGCATATGGGGTGTAAGTGGTTCATCAACATCTTTGAACCAAAGCCAACTTCACCTGCAAGCGGTACACCCTGCTGGTAGGAGAAGAAAAGAGAGGTAGAGAACGTAATTGTAAGCTACCCGACTGAGGAATGTGCCTCCACCTGGCAAAATACCGCAGCCAAATAACAATTCCCTTGACGGCTGTTGTGTTCCTGCGAGTGAGTGAGGTCACCAGAAAGGAAGCTGCTGCGTTAGCAGCGGGGGAGGCGGCGCACGAGCGATATTTTATGTTGCAAGCGTTAATATGGCTACGGTAACCGTTTCACATTAGGCGAACCGTATGCTTGCCTGCCACCCGACGTAGTATAAAAAAAAAGTGTTGTGGTCGTATCCATCCTTTTGGTCATGTATGCGCTCTTGCTTTGTGATCATGTAGTGGCATGGTATTGAACACAGAATACATAAAGAAGCTAGAAAGGGCATGTACGCACGGCGTGTGGTTCATATACAGTTGCTAGTATGTTGCCCGTGTATGCGAACGCGCCGCTTAATCGCTGGCGGATTTCAACCCAACGATTGTCTGTATGAGTATCTGCGGACCAATCACAGTAGTCGATTTGACGTCGCGTGTGTATGCGTGAACTTGTACATATTACTTTGCATGTATAGTAGTAGAAATAATGAGGTCTAGATTGCTGACATCGGTTTCGTAGGAAAAGAGCAACGAACAGCTTTCTAACCTCTATTAAATGTTCTGTGGTATTGAATATAACATTAATGGTAGACACACCATGGTCGATCGTGGTCGGCTAGTGCGTTTCAGCTCTTAGAAGCACGAAAATAAATAGATAACATCATTAAACTCGAGAAATAGATTGTAAACTTGTTAAGACATTTATCAAAACATAATTCATTTGTATTATATATTTTCAAGAACTGTATTCATGTTTATCCCATTAACGTATTATATAGTACCTATGCGGACATATAAAAATGTCGACGTTCTGCTCAATTTCAGTTTCATTTCCTGCCGTGGACAGGATGAATATATTTAACAACTGTATTTATGGACAATTTCAATGAAGTAATATATTATGATATATTTATGGGAGAAATTATCACAGTTTTGTCATATATAATTATGTTTCCTTATTTTTTTTATACAACACCGAATGTTATACGGGCCGCCGAATGTAAAGCGGTTACTGTATGGGGTAAACACTAAAATGATGTAAAAAAAATAATACATAAAATAGAAATTTTGTTGTACAATATAATACTCTTTCTTGCAATAAAACAGTATAGTTTTAACAAAAATGACTTAAAATATAAAGTACTAGCGGCCCGGTATGTGCTTCACTACGTATAACGTGAAATACTAAAAAAAATAATTGGAACATCAAATTTATTTATTCAAACAAAAAAATATTTTATTAACTGCTAGCTATTTTAAAACTTAATCCAAAACATTTGGATAAACAATATTTTTTTTGCCATTTTGAGCATTAATAAACAAACGGCTCGGGGTACCGACTCTGGAACAGGCAACATAAAGTTACAAAAAATGTGATAAATGAAGAACCGCTCTACCGATTTTGTGCAAACTTCACATAAACCATCTAATAAATAGTCCGAACAAAGACTAAACATTTGGTTTGGATAGGTGAGCCCGTTCTTGAGTTATAAAATTACAACGAAAATTGGCATTGATTTTTATATATATAGATAAAAGGCGGCCTTATCGCTTAGCGATCTTTTCCAGGCAACCTTTGGGTAGAGGAGACCTGAAATAAAGGTAGATGGCGCAGCATATACTATACACGTACTCAACTATACAAACATAACATCCTGTTACAGTTAGAACATCCTGGATCAAAACAAGATCTAAACAGTCAAGTAGAAACTTTACAGGACACTATCTATACATACTTCTCTGAGCATTACCCACCACAAACTTATTTTGCTCAAAATAAAGAAAATACAGTCCCGTGGGAAACTAACATACCTAAAGACCACGCGATAAAATAAAACAAAACAAATATTATGACCTCCTAAACAAATTAACAAAAAGCGGCTATGTAGTTAATCTATACGCTGTAGAAGTAGGAGCGAGAGGTATACCAGCAAAATCTCTCTATAACCCGCTGAAAGACCTTGGCTTGTCCAGAAGTGCAGTAAGTTCTATACTAGAACGAGTATCTAAAGCAGCATCAGCAGGTTTATACCAGATATGGCTGGGCAGGGAGAAAAACACAAGTAGTGAAGGTGAGTGTTGATGTATGTCGGAAAGGGGCCCCTTAAACCTACACCCGTGTCACAAGTCTCGGGTTCTGCTTGGGGTTTCTCTCTCTGACACACGATGGACCCGGTACCCGCACGGTGAATCCATGGAAGCTAAGAAGTTCGTCTCATACATAAACATACACATATGCATACATACATATACTACATAAATGTACTTATTACGGAAAACCAGTCTGTGACAAACAAAGGAACATAAATAAAGAAGTTAAACAGAGATAAGCGACATATAGTTAACTTTAACTAGATTTTTAAAACTGGAAATAGTTTACGCGTTACGGATAGAGTATTCCAAAGCCTTATAGATTGTACAGTGAACGATTTTGTATAATACCTAATACTAATACTTGTACTTAACATATGCATGGAAAATTGTCGCTATTGGAAGAAATCTAACAAATATTACAACGCGTCTACGAGACTGGTGGTCGAATAGCAAGCCGGTGGCTGTTTGGACTTCGAGGTCGCGGGTTTGATGACGTCAGAAGACAAACATATATATTACAGGTATGTATTAAAAATAAATGTATTTAAATCAGTTATCAAGTTCTCATAGTACAAGCTTTGCTTAGTGTAGGACTAGATGGCGCTGTAATTAGTCCCAACCAATATTTATTTCTTTATTTGTTATAAAAAAGAATTATAAATTTAATTTCGAAATTGGCAAAATCATAACAAAACTGCACTTAGCTCCCGGCCTATAGCCGTCCACCCGACTCCACTCAACAAAATGGTGTAAATACAAATAAAATGAAAATAAGACTCCCTCGTGTTTGTTTTCTTCGAGAGCTATGGATCGCCCTATTTCACTGTTTGGACACGTTGCGGGTAGCTGTAAATATACTTCTACATCACACCACTGCGCACCTTGCCTTGTTAGATTTTTATTTGATTAGAGACGAGCTCAGTGGGCGAATGGTTAGCAATGCCCATTTAATTCCTAGGTCGCGGGTTGGATTCCCGCACAAGACAAACATTTGTGTGCATCAACATGTCTGTTTGTCTTGGTCTGGATTTTGTATGTTTTTTTTTTATACTACGTCGGTTGGCAGACAGGCATACGGCTCGTCTCATGTGAAGCGGTTACCATATTAACGCTCGCAACATAAAATATCGCTCGCGCGCCGTCACCCCCGTTGCCAACGCAGCATCTCCTTTCTTTCTGGTGACCTCACTCACTCGCAGGAACACAACAACCCTCAGGGGAATTGTTATTTGGATGCGGTATTCTGTGAGGTGGAGGTACATTCCCCAGTCGGGTAGCTTGCAATTACGCTCCCTACATCTCTTTTCGCCAGAGCTTCGTTTGTCAGTCAGCAGGGTGCACCGCGCGCAGGTGAAGTTGGCTTTGGTTCAAAGATGTAGATGAACCACTTACACCCCAAATGTATTATATTATATTATATATGTATTATGTGTATGTATTTACAAAAAAAAAAACTGTATTTAAGTATCAGTTATCAAGTACCCATACTACAAGCTTTGTTTAGTTTGGAACTAGATGGCCGTGTGGAATTTGTCCAGGAATATATTTAAATTTTATAATGTTAGGTGATAGTAGCTCCCTAACTTCATTCGGCCCAACGACAACCTCTCCTGTGATATACCTAGTTAAGACATACTAAAGGCCTCAGCGAAGCACCGAGCTTCGCTCAGATTGCTGATGCCACATGCCCTACATATCTTATTCCAGAGCATCGTTAGCTAATCGCCAGTACCTCACGCGCAGACGAGGTTGGTTTTGGCTCTAAAAGTTTCGGTGAGTCTTTTATCTCAAATTTAACTAGGCCAGATTCTAGCTCACGGGGCTTAAATCGAGGTTGAGTGGAGCGAGTAGATTCGCTGAGTGTATGTTTTGCATCGATTTCAATGGAAAATGTATTTGATGATCATTCCTCAAGGACATGATCGATCAAAATTTTTTTTTCGACACAAACCTCAAGCAAGTTGATGTCTTTAATTGTGACATGATCAAAATCATTTATTAAATAGTTGTCTTGGCCAGATAAATAGTAAATAAATAGTTGTCTTGGTTGATGACGCCACACTGTGACTCACTGAACATAAGATGCAAAAATTCGTCAGTAACACAAACCTTCCTGGTAGCTCAGTTGGAAGAGCACTCGACCGGTCATCGAGAGGTCGTGGGTTCAAATCCCACCTAGGGGGGGGGGGGGGGGGGGAGGTGAATTTTTCCATTTTTCAAAAATATTTATAATGATCAAAATCAGTTCAGTGGTTATGAGCCTATTAATTTTCAAGAGTGGTTTTTAAGCGTACATAAGCGTTCCGCTCACACCGCTCGCTTCGCTCAATCAGAAATAAGCAAACCAATCACTTCTTAGGTGCTTTTATCGACACCAAATTTAAATTCTTGGGCTATTAAATAAATATCCTGGTCACGGCACCAACTAGTAAATTTTCATTGTTCCTTACATTTTAACCTAAAAAGCGGGTGTCCAAGTTCAACAGCCTGAAAGTTATAGGCACTTTGATTTTGTAACAGTGTGGTGGCGACAGGAAATGTACGGATAGAGTAATGGGGACATATATGTCTGCGGAGATAAACATCCTTTACACTTTTTAGATCTTTCTTCTTTCCGGTCACCCTATTCTAGTAATTTACTGTTCAAATTTCTTTCCCCGGCTTTCATTCGGCCTTATCACTCAATTTCATGAATACAATACACATAGTCAAATTTTGTCATAATTTTTGCCTTTTTATTGACACTTGGCCCTTATTTTTCCTTCACCATTTCTTCTACTATCTCTTTTACTTCGCCATTTTCTATTCTATACTTCGTTAAATTCATTTCAAATCTGACAATGCCAGCATTTTTGAAAAGTCCGTTAGTTAACTCGCGAAAATTTCGACTCTAAAAGTTCGAAGTTCGAGCTTCTTTTACTACCTTATTCTCTCCTTTCTACTTCAACTTCTTTGAATTTCCATTTACCCTGATACTTCCCACTCTACTAGCAAATTAAAGTTGACATAAGAAACATATTTTTATCATTAAGAAGATATATTAGAGGATGCTTTGTTTTTTGCGTGTTTGATAGTAGGTTAAGGCAAAAACTACAAAAACGATTTTAAAATTTCTTTAATAAATACCTTTGATTAAGACCTTAAGTCTCTACGAAAATTATATAACTGTAATTCAGGTAACAAAAATTTTTCAAATTTCCTAAAAAAAAAGTTATAGGTCTCTACGAAAATTATGAAACTGTAATTCAAGGTAACAAAAATTTTACTATAAAAGTCGTTATTTGATAATATATTATTATGTTTCACGAAAATGTTACAACTATAAATTGCACTCATGCTAAGCCGGGTTGGGTCACTAGTTTTTGAAATTAAAACTTCTTAAGGCAGTCCATTTTATTTTATGATTGAATGATGAGACTACGCCGTCATGCCGGGGAATGTAACGCGTCGCGGTCAGCTCGGTAACGTTCGAGTAAAAATCGATAGATATAGCACCTGTAACTTTAATATATCCATGCCATTGAATATGGCTAGATAGGTTAAGCCACATTATAACAGCACGCACATCAACATACAATGTATATACCCTATTTAAGTGCAAATAAAGAATTATTTACAGGGAGGGAGCAAGACGGAGCGACAGATGAAGTTTTCATTTCTATCGCGTCGTGTTGTCAAGCACATTTTTTTATATATAACAACTGCAAGATACCTTTAGACGAAATTGGGGCGGGTTTACTGAACAAAAAGACCCCAAAAGGAAATGTAACAAAACCCTGATTTATTTACACTGTTCCTTTTACATTTTCAATAAACAAAAGACAAAATACGTCAATGTATTCTGAATAATTCAGTAGGGCCGGCAAGCCATAAACTTGAGGCAGTGAGTCGCAAGTAAGAAAACTTGAATTGCGATAGAAAAAAATAGAGAAATAGAGGCTTTGCATAATATGTATCTCGGGGTCGAGTTATTCATATATTGTTTAAAGCAGTGTTTTTAGAGGGTAAAAAAAACAACGCTCAAAAAGATATTTTTATAAAAAAAATGTTCATTTCACAACGTCATCGATGTCTATTTTGTATACTTCATTATATGTATTATTTATTTGTTTTCTTATTATATTTGATTAACCGATACTTAGCTATCGACTAACTAGGTATAAAATAAATAAAACGATACGGATTTGATATTTGTAATATAATAAAACACATACAGCGTAAGAATTTTGAAGGGTAGGGGGTCGCAAAATATTTTTACATACAAAGGGGGTCGTGCCGTGATAAAGTTTGGAAAATACTGGTCTAAAGTTTATAGTTGTTATTATTGTCTCTTTTGCATTCTACGAGCTCGGTGTTCGAATGGTTACCAATGGCCACTTTGTCTCCAAGGTCGCGGGTTCGATCCCCGCACAAGGCAAACATTTGTGTGCATGAACATGTCTGTTTGTCTTGGTCTGGGTATTTTCTATGCATTATAAGTATGTATTTTAAAAAATATATATTATCAGTTGTCTAGTACCCATAGTACAAGCTTTACGCTTAATTTGGGACTAGATGGCGCTGTGTAAATTGTCCAGAAATATTTATTTATTTATTTATTAGTTATTAATTTCCACTAGTATTTAATCGTCTCCCGACCAATGACTGTTTCTTAACTACCTGTAGGGTTGGCTGGAAGAGATCTCTTGTAGAGATAAACTCACATTTATATACCTACTTCTGGTGGAAAAAAAAAAAAAACTGTATTGTTTGCAAAACGCTATACCTATACGCTATATCAGCGTAATCCAAAAGAGGGAGAAGGAGATTGCGTATCAATAAACCTTTGGTGTTGACTGGAACATCATTTTGGAGTCGTTTTCAGATTCAGATTCATTTATTCCTCAGAATACAGTATTAACATGATTGTACGAAGCTGTAATGGTGCAAACATATTCTGCCATTGTTGGCGTAGGAATGAGGGTGTTTTGGCAGCACTGTAGCGTAGGGTCCAATCGTCTGTCAATTCATAGCATCTTGTCAAATGTCTTGTTGACGTCTTGTGTTATATTGTCGTCTTGAAGTTTCACTGTCAAAAAATTCAGTACAATTTGACAATCTGGACCCGACGCCTACCTAGCGACATCTGGTATTAGAAAAAAAATCAAAAACCCTCAATGAAATTACTATAAAATAACATATTAAAATTAATTAAAAGTAATACATTTGTCAAGGGTTATTACAAATTATTGTGAATGTCACAAATTTTTTTCCTGCTGACTTAATTTATTTGTAATGTATGTGAAATATGTAAAGAAAAAATACATGTTTTTTTTATACAGCTACTACATTCGTTAGCATACAATACACCCTGCCGGATGCCAAGCGATTACCGCAGCCATATCAACGCTCGTAACATGAAATATCGCTCGCGCGCCTTCATCAATGCTGCCTACGTAGATACTTATTCTTTCCTGGTGACCCTCAAGGGGATTGTTATTTGGCTGCGGTATTCTGTGAGGTAGAGGTACTTCCCTAGTCGGACAGCCTATAAATATAGCTGTGACATACTTCTCTTTGCCAGAGCTTCATTTGTCAATCAGTAGGGTGCATCACGTATAAGTGAGTTGACTTTGGCTCAACGATATTTATGAAAAAAGAATGTTCAAGTTTATTAGCTGAATAATTTGGCCATACACTAACCTTCATCGCCCTAGTTTTCTTTTTTACCTTTTTTATATTATTTATGTATTTATATAAGATATATTGTATTTTTGTATTATCTTGTAAACTGTATTTAAGTATATCTGATTATTTCAAAGGCGACTGGTGGAGAAAGCTCTAAGCATTAAGAGAAAGAAAGGAATGAGTACAGGCTGGCAACGGATCGAAACCCCTTGGCGTTGTTGATATCCATGCGCGGTGGTGATTTTTTTCCACCAGATGACCCACATTCTCGTTTGCCCCCCTATAAAAATAAATAAATAAATATTTCTGCACAATTTACACAGCGCCATCTAGTCCCAAATTAAGCGCAATGCTTGTGTTATGGGTACTAGACAAATGATAAATGAACTTAAATACATTTTTTTTTGTAAATACATACTTATAATACATAGAAAACATCCAGACCAAGACAAACAGACGTGTTCATGCACACAAATGTTTGTATTGTGCGGGAATCGAACCCGCGACCTCGGAGTCAAAGTGGCCATTTCTAACCATTGCGACCACCGAGCTCGTCAAAAAATACTTTGAGAATATGTGTACAAAGTTTCATGATGATCGGCTGAGTAGTTTCGGCGTGAAAGCGTAACAAACAAACACACATACACATTAGTAGGGATATACAGAAGGTAAAAAAGAAAACTAGGACGATGACGGTTAGTGTCTAGACAAAATATTCAGCAAATGAGGTTATAGAACATACTTATTGAAAATGAACTTTCTGAAAGGTCTCATATAAAAAAGTTAAGTCCGCTTTTTGTACCTTTATTTTGTAGTCAATAAATTCTAAATAAATAAACTCTTTCTTTTTTTCACAAAATAAGTATTTATTGTATTATTTAACTGAGGCAAAAACAGCAACCTTCTAAATCTAACCCTTGCCGCACCTTTACTAAGACCAGAATATGGAAGGGTTTGTGTAACACCTTCAACAATTTGCATAATTTGTTTTAGCCGCCCGATACACGTAAACAAATCTCTTTTGTTCCTTCTAAAGGACCGCAGTCGAAGCTTTTTTATCTGGCTGACGAAGTAGGAAGGGTTATTACATGACTTTTTCGAATCTTATTATCATCATCATCATTATTGCCATTGACGAGCGCGATGGTCGAATGGTTAGCAATGTCCACTTATTATCGAATATAGGGTTAAAACAAAAAAAAACTCATGTTTCTCCATGCATGTAAAAAGGGTAAATGGTTCATCAACATCTTTCAACAAAGTCACCAGAAATGAAGGAGATGCTGCATTGGCAGCGGGGGTGGCGGCGCGCGAGCGATATTTTATGTTGCGAGCGTTAATATGGCTACGGTAACCGCTTCACACCTGGCGGGCCGTATGCTTGTCTGCCACCCGACGTAGTTGGTATAAAAGAAATGCATTAAAAAAAGGGTTTTTAGTTTATTCCCGGGTGGAATTAATAAAGCTTTGCACTATTAATTATTCTGTGGTTTTGAATAATAAAAATCTTTATTAGAGAAGTAAATTAAGCTCGAGGTTTTTTCCCTAGAGATCTAAAAAAATATGCTTGCGTTTAAAAATGGCGGACAGATGAGCCGAATTTTTTAAGTTATCTATTTTTAAGGCAAATTCACCTGAGAAAAAGTTCGTTAGGATGAAGATAGACATCTATTTAGTTAAAAACATCCATTAGGGAGTTGATAGAGGGGGAAATAATCTGCACGGTAGTGCACCACCCAAGTTTTCAAACACAAATATATTCATACTATTAACTCTGCTTGACAGTATAAAATACTTGCAAACAATAAGTATAACCTCGAGTTATTAGCTCTAATTTTTTTCAATAAAATTATACATGTGACATTACCAACCAAATGAAAAATTTCAAGTGAAAAAATGAGAGGAAAGTAATATTGTTTTATATTACGTCTGGTGGTAAACAAGTATATGATTTACTTGTTGTGAAGCAGTTACCGATGTGTATTACACATTTGCATAATCGTATCTTTCGAGCGCATGATTTTTACAAAAATTTCTCGAAATTACGAATTAATTTATATGAATTGGCTGTAATAAAGCACACATAAAGTTTTGTGTTTCATCTCAGCATCGTCTATTAGTCAATATTTCAGTTGACTGGTAAGTAATAATTATATATAAGAAGGTGTCATTTTCTACTTTCGGACATTGGAAATAACTCGCAAACGAAGTACAATATGCTCTTTGTCAGCCCTTAGTAACACAACATTTTATGTTACTTTAAAATGCTGTACATTAGTTTTATCGCACGAATTGTATGTCGTCGTATTTTTACAATGGCTGCACCAGTATGCTTAAGTCCGCCGTACACGAAGTTTAAGCCTACAAATTAAATTTATTTGATAGAACTTTGTGCACATATTAATTTTAAATTAACTATTTGGCTCCAGACATGCTCCGAAACTGTTAATCAAACTACATTGGTAGAAAGCCGTATAACTTGGCCTTGTTTTAAACTTTAAGTTTTTTGGTGGTAAATAAAATAAAATTCCGAAACTGCCAGCCAATTTAACTTCACTAACGGGCCTACTTAGGTCGCTTGTTTGGAGCTGTTTGCTACTAAATTCTTCCGTCACACCATTCCGTAACGATGCTCAAAGGAAACCCAGTTTATATTTTATACGATTTAAAAATTTGAATTTTTAAGAGTTATTTTTAAATTCTTTTTTGTAGCAAACAGGCATGCGGCTTGATTGATAAACTCAGAGCGGGCTGCTGATCACCAACTCTTGGTCATCAGAGGAATTGTTTGACATGATGCCTACGGCCTTCTTCTACAGTAGCATTGCTCGCCATCGACAGGGAATTCATCCTCAAGCGTTATAGCCGAGGTTATGAGGTACTGTAGGTTCTGGTGCGGTTCCAGAGAGGATTTCTCCTAAGTACTATCAAGCTGTGAAATGACTGCCTGTCGAGGTTTTCCCGGGAGACTACAGCATGGGGTTCTTCAAAACCGACGTAAAGAGGTTTTTACAGACTTATACGTTGTCTATTCTGCGGTCAATACTTTCCGACAGGCTGTATGCTTGTTTTCCACCATAGTGGTAAAAGAAATAAATAAATTATTAGTATCATTATAGTTGTAGCACCTTAAATTTTGTCGCCGTATTTTAGCTCAAAAAGCTTTTTATGCATTAAATTTGATATTAAGTATTAATAAAGCATTTGTACTGTTTCACATAATGAATGATGTCGTCATCATCGAATCGCGGGTTCAATCCCCGCACAAGACAAATATTTCAGTGCATGAACATATATGTTTGCCTTGGTCTATGTGTTTACTATATTTATAACGTATGTTTTTATTAAAAAAAATCTATAATAAGTATAATATCAGTTAACCAATACCCATAGTGGCCGGTTGGCCGTGTGGTTTCCGGCAGACTAGAATAGAATCACTTCGTCTCTTCCCGTGGATGTCGTACAAGGCGACTAAGGGAAATACATTACAAAACATCAATCAGGCCTCCCCAACCCGTCTGGCCAGCGTGGGTAGTGTAGGCCAAATCCTCCTTCTGTTTGGGACGGACGAGAGAGGGTCGTGCTCCTGTAGTGGAGACTAAAATGACCTGAAGGTGAATACCATAGTACCATACCATAGTACAAGCTTTGCTTAGTTCAGGACTAGATGGCGGTCTGTCATTTGTCCGACTGATTTCGCCTTATCTCAAAGTAAACATAAATTGAAACAGATATACATAAATATACTTATGTGGAACAGTACAAGTTCTTTATTAATAACAGAATGTTAATAATGTTCCACCAAGTGCCAACATTCAACAGTATAAATAAATAAATATAAATAAATATTGTCAGACAAATTACACGGCGCCATCTAGCCCCTAAGTAAGCGAAGCTTGTGTTATGGGTACTGGACAACTGATAAACATACGTAAATACATTTTTTTTGTAAATGCATACTTATGATGCATAGAAAACACCTAGACCAAGACAAACAGACATGTTCATGCACACAAATGTTTGTCCTGTGTGGGAATCGAACCCACGAGCGTTGGTGTCGAAGCCGCGTCATTGACCGCTACGCCACCGAGCTCGTCAGTATCAACATTAATTAACAATATATTTGAATTAATGTTAATTGGGTGTTTGGTGTGATTGATGTCTACTTAAATATTTGCTTGAGTCTTAATTTACATAAAGTATTTGTGACGGCAACAGAGAAAAAAATGTTTTTGTCTATTATTTGTTGAAAGTTTTGTTATGACGTGATAACATCTTATAAATTGATGAACACCGGCTGCACTGACGAAAAGGCATGACTCATTGTCACGTTCCGCCTGAGCCGAGCGTGCAAGCGAGAGAGTGGTACAAGCTAAGCGTTCGGCTTGTAACGCATCTATCTCTCTTCCACTCCATTTTTCATGATTGTTTTCTTATGACGTTATCACGTAAAATTATCGTCGGTAAACCGACTTCACAGAAAAACATTTTTTTATACACACTCAAATCGTAATATCTTTGTAGCGGCGTAATATCTCTGGCAGGGGAAATACACAGGATTGGTCCTCCTTATCCGTTTTTACCCTTTTTTTTTACCCTTGGCCGTGTGGGTTCCGGCAGACTAGAATAGAATCACTCCGTCTCTTCCCGTGGATGTCGTACAAGGCGACTAACGGAAATACATTATCAAATATCGATAAGGCATACCCAACCCGTCTGGCCAGCGTGGGGAGTGTAGGCCAAATCCTCCTTCCGTCTAGGACGGACGAGAGAGGGTCGTGCTCCTGTGGTGGAGACTAAAATGGACCTGATGATGATGTTAAACCCCAATGCTTGAAGACCAAAGTGTTCAATCGGGGCGTCCTCTATGACCTACTGTGCAGAGACTTGGACGCTAACTGTTGGTCTGGTCACAGACTAAAAGTCACACAGCGAGCGGTGGAGAAAGCACTGCTTGGAATTTCTCTAAGAGATCGAATCTGGAACGAAGAAATTCAGTCAGCGAGTTGAAGTGGGCTGGCCACATCGGCCTATTGCACTATTGCCTATAGGCTAAAATGTCTAAAATACTCGAAAACGCGATGTCTAAGCGACTTTATTTATACCGTGAAAAATATGATTTTTTTATGCAAATCAGAATGGATTTTGGAAGAATCATTCCACTACACTAGCTATATACATAAATATTGAGGATTGATGACGATCCGAAACTGACAGACGGTTTAGAACCTGTAATCTGAGAAGAGATTTTGCGTCCCTTTGTGTGTTCTACCGATTGTACAATGGGGAGTGTTCTGTGTTCAGAGGAATTGTTTGACATGATGCCTACGGCCTCCTTCTACAGTCGCACCGCTCGCCATCGACAGGGAATTCATCCTCACACATTGGAGCCTAAGTGGTCGCGTACTGTGCGATTCCAGAGAAGTTTTCTCCCGTGTGCTGTGGAATGAACTGCCTGTCAAGGTTTTCTCAGGAGACTACAGCATGAGGTACTTCAAGAAGGGCGTGAAGAGGTTTTTACAGGGTCGGCAACGCGCGTGTGATGCCTCTGGTGTTACAGGCGTTCATAGGCTACGGTAACTGCTTTCCATCAGGCGGGCCGTATGCTTGTTTGCCACACTGGCGGTATAAAAAAAAAAAAAAAAAACGATATATATATGCTTTTTTTATATATGAGAGGGGGGGGGGGGGGGAAACGAGCATGAAGGTCACCGATGGAAAGCAAACACCACCGCCCATGGAGATCATGGAGATCAGCAACACCAAAGGATCACCGATCCGTCGCCAGCCTGTACTGCTTCCTTCCTTTCTGGTGACCTCACTCACTCGCAGGAACACAACAACCCTCAAGGGAATTGTTATTTGGCTGCGGTATTCTGTGACCTGGAAGTACTTCCCCAGTCGGGCAGCTTAAAAAATACGCTATGTCCTACCTCTCTTTTCGCCAGAGCCTCGTTTGTCAGTCAGCAGGGTGTACGTGCAGGGGAGGTTGACTTTGGTTCAAAAATGTTGATGAACCACTTACACCCCAAAATCCATGTTGACGACGTGCACGAAAGACTGTTATTAATCAAAAACTTAGGAATATATTATGTACAGTTACTCATTGGTTATAATATATTGACGAGCTCGGTGGTCGAATGGTTAGCAATGGCCACTTTGACTCCGAGGTCGCGGGTTCGATTCCCACACAGGACAAATGTTTGTGTGCATGAACATGTCTGTTTGTCTTGGTCTGGGTGTTTTCTATGTATTATAAGTATGTATGTACAAAAAAATGTATTTAAGTACATTTATCAGTTGTCTAGTACCCATAACACAAGTTTTGCGCTTAATTTGGGACTAGATGGCGCTGTGTAAATTGTCCAGAAATATTTATTTATAATATAGTGGTTGGTGATTCTCCGTCGAACGAAGAAATTCGACGGAGAACCAAAGTGGTCGACATAGTTCACAGAGTCAGCGAGTTGAAGTGGCAGTGGGCTGGCTACATCTGCCGAGTCAGTGATGGCAGATGGGGGAGGAAAGTCCTAGAGTGGAGGCCACGTATAGGGCGACGAAGCGTAGAGCGCCCCATCTCTAGATGGACCGACGATCTCAAAAACCTGTCTGGTAGCGATGCGGTAAGCGGAGGATCGCATATGGTGGAAAGTATTGGGAAAGGCCTATATCCAGCAGTACCCACTGATACAGGCTGATGATAATGATGACTCATTAGTTAAAGAATTACAATTTAGAAATCAAATTTTTTAAAAACAAATATCGTGCATTTTCGACTTTGCCAAAAATCACCCTTGTTAATTAAAAAAGTCTAGTACTGGAATAAGCGGATACATTTACGTTACTCGGCTTTATCTTGGCTACACCGGAGACACAGTGGTGGGAATGTGTGGTGTGCCCCCGTCGCGTGCCCTCCGAAGCACGGAGGCACTCTAGATAAATAAACCCATCCATGGACAGGCTGCAGTCGAGGTTACTCAACTTGAGTGTTCGATTAGAATGACACGCGCAACGGCACCATCGAGCTTTCTCAGAACTGAATAATTTAAGTAAATTATCTTTGCCTAGTTGCCTGTCCTACATTACTGGCCTTCAATACATACAATCGATTTACATGAATTATATTTTTTTTTTTTTTTTTTATACCACCAGTGTGGCAAACAAGCATACGGCCCGCCTGATGGAAAGCAGTTACCGTAGCCTATGAACGCCTGTAACACCAGGCGCATCACACGCGCGTTGCCGACCCTGTAAAAACCTCTTCATGCCTTTTTTGAAGAACCCCATGCTGTAGTCCCCTGAGAAAACCTCGACAGGCAGTTCATTCCACAGCTTGACAGTACGCGGGAGAAAACTTCTCTGGAACCGCACAGTACGTGACCACTTACGCTCCAATGTGTGAGGATGAATTCCCTGTCGATGGCGAGCGGTGCGACTGTAGAAGGAGGCCGTTGGCATCATATCAAACAACTCCTCTGAACACACCCCATTGTACAGACGGTAGAACACACAAAGGGACGCAAAATCTCTTCTCAGACTTAACGGTTCTAAACCGTCTGTTAGTTTGGGATCATCGATATACAATTTTTAATTGTTACATTTATACCAGAGTAAAACTAAATTTAACTATAGTTAACCTAAATGAGACCTAATGAGTTAACCTAAATGTTAACTTTTATTTAGTTTTACTCTGGTTCTGACTTCATCAATCGAAATTTTGTTAACGGCACGCGGACCCACCACACATTCCCACCACTATGTCTTCTGTGTAGCCAGGATTAACAGCGGCGACCGTCAAAAAAGGCAATGAATAGTCAAGTCCATTGCAATCCCGTGGGTAAACTAGGCTGCTTTAGAACTCACAACGATTTTAATCAGAAGAAATTAGTAGGAGTAAGAAGCGTTTGTTATTTGACTTCCGCTCTTAGCAATGTGAGAGACAGCAATATGGCAAATAAGGCATTAAAAGCCAAAAAAGATGGACAGTCAAGTGAAGCTCAACAGCTATGCACTACGGATTTTAAGTATCTAACACTATTGGGGACCTAAAACATCGATTCCAATAATATGAATAAATTGCAAAATCGTCTGAACGCTTGGTAATTCTCCCTTGTTGTTACCATATCAGAATAGTATTCTACCCTGGATGCAACATGCAATGAATGTCATCCCGTGTCGTCGTCATCAATCGATATGTCAACACACCAAGATACCAATGCTAAAACTATCACTAAACTTCAAATCTAGTAGCTACGATAAATGTGGACATTTTTACTGAAAACGCGCAAAGTTGTATCTCTGAAGGATTTAGCTGGACCAAATTAAATATAGTTAATTGATTCAGGTGTTATTTTGCGTTCATGTAGACTACTGCCGGCCAGGACCCATCCACTACCGTTAGTAGATGTATTCGACTGCCGTGGCTGCTTTGGTCGTCTCTGCTCCAGATGCTGCGGTGGTCTCTGAGACTCTCCAACATCTGAAACAGAAGAAACGTGCGACTGCCGCCGCCTCAATTGCCGTGGTCGTCTCTGTGACACGTGTGTCGCCCCTAGGCGAGGCATCATCAGGCGATCTGTAGATTTTGATGGTTAGAACAACTCGCAAAGTAGATCAAATTGCCTGTAAATTAAATACACCCCAATCTAAGACATGTTCAAGGTTACGCATTGTTAGCACGTCTTCATCGATAAGAAGCTTTTAAGCTACCCAAATACTCTCGTGAAAGCTGTATAAAGGTTCTAAGAACAGGATGATTCAGCGTATTCATTCTCGTTAAGAAATTGTGAGCAAACTGAAAGTTATTTTGAACGATAATGCCGCGGTGTATAAGATATGGTATAAACAGACCGGTGTATACTCTACTGCATGAATTTATAAAATATTTTTGTATTAAGTTTGAATCACAGTTTTGTGTCGTGTCGTGTTGTGTCACCAGACGTGAGGAGAAAAGGTGTCAGCGCGGATTCAATACTCTTTTTTATATATAAGAGGGGCGCAAACGAGCATGTGGGTCACCTGATGGAAAGCAATCACCACCGGCCATGGAGATCGTAACACCAAGGAGTCGCCGATCCGTTGCCAGCCTATACTCCTTCCTTTCTTTCTGATGAGTTTACTGAACTCGTAGGAACACAACAACTCTTAAGGAAATTGTTATTAGGCTGCGGTATTCTGTGAGTTGGAGGTACCTACTTCCCATGTCGGGCAGCTCAAAAATACGCAATGCCCTATCTTTGTTTTCGCCAGAGTCTCGTTTGTTCAGCAGGGTGGCGGTGAAGTTGGTTTTGATTCAAAGATGTTGATGAACCACTTACACTATAATCTTTATATTTCAAACGTCTGCAGTAGCTACCTGTAGACGTTCAAAATGTAAGAAGCTAAAGGATACTGCATGCGCATTGATACCTCCGCTGCAGTATACGCTACAACATCTAATTACGTCTCGTCACCTTAGTTATTCGGAACACAACAATACACAAAGGCATTGCTATTTAGCCAATTAAATTTTTTTGAGCCCTGGTATTAATGTTTTTTTTTATTGATATTAATTACAATCTACAGTCCCCGGTGCTCCTACTTTTTGTTAACAATCTTCTATGTTTATGTCACAATTTATTAATTGCACGTCGCTATTATTCTAATAATCATACTACCTACTTAATCTAAGTTCTCCTTTTGTTTACCTCGCAACCATGACAGCCACGGCAGACCAGTCCCCTCTGGCGACGTCAAAAAACTAGCTGGAAGTGACAGGACGCGGAACGCGGAGGATCATATTTGTTAGACATTGGATAAGGCCTATACCTAGCAACGGGACAGGGGTCAACCACGCATGCCCACCACTGTGTCTCCTGTGTAGCCAGAATTAACAGCGGCGACCACCAAGAAAGGAAATGAACAGTGAAGTCTATTGCAGTCCCGGAGGTAAAACTACGGCTGCCTTAGAACTCACAACGAATTTAATCAGAAGAAATTAGTAGGAGTAGGAAGCATTTGGAATTTGACTTCCCCTCTTAGCAATGTGAGAGACAGCAATATGGCAAATAAGGCATTAAAAGCCTAAAGAGATGGCTAGTCAAGTGAAGCTCAACTGCCGTGCACCACGGATTTTGTGTATCTAACACTATTGGAAATCTAAAACATTTGATTGTTACCTAGCACATCGATTCCAATAATATGAATTGCAGATTCCTCTGAACGCCTGGTAATTCTCCCTTGTTGCTACCAAATCAGAATAGTATGATGGGGGTGTAAGTGGTTTATCAACATCTTTGAACCAAAGCCAACTTCACCTACACGTGGTGCACCCTGCTTACTGACAAACGACGCTCCGGCGAAAAGAGAGGTAGGGAGCGTAATTGTAAGCTACCCGACTGGGGATTGTACCTCCACCTCACAGAATACCGCAGCCAAATAACAATTACCTTGAGGGTTGTTGTGTTCCTGCGAGTGAGTGAGGTCACCAGAAAAGAAGGAGATGCTGCGTTGGTAGCGGGGGTGGCGGCGCGCAAGTGATATATTATGTTGCGAGCGTTAATACGGTTACGGTAACCGCTTCACATCAGGCGGGCCGTATGCTTGTCTGCCACCCGAGGTAGTATAAAAAAAAAGTATACTACCCCGGATGCGACATGCATGTTATACCAGCTGTGGACAGATACAGGCTGATGATGATGATGACCCACACTGCAAAAGAATTTCTTTACCTGACTGTACGTAATTACGTCACAGAATTCCAGTTACTCGTTATTTATCATCTGTTATGAACTATTACGTAACGACTATAACTTCCGAGCTACCTTTGGCGAAGTTTCGTTTAAATTCGGTCCATCAATTTTGTTGCGAGCGCGGTGCGGACGTTTTCAGCAGAAGTATGAAAGTTGCTCATTTTATATTAGGGTTGGCAACAGTTTTGAATTCTTTGAACACGTCCGGATGTTTAGTATTCCGTCTGGATTTTATTCGGATATCTGTCCTGCTCGTCTTCAATCGCGTCCGGATTTTTACTTTTCGATTTTGATGCTTTTTTAATATATTTTTTGTTTCTTTCACATTTGTATAATGTTGTCAACACTTATTCATCCCACTACTGGGATATGGGTCTCCCCTTAATCGAAGGGGTTTAGAGCATACTCCACTACGTTGCTCAAATGCGGTTTGGCGGAGGTTTTATCAAGCCGCCTAAAGGCTACTTACTGACTTGGCTTAACGACTGTCATCTAACAACAACAGCCGGGACCGATGGCTTAACGTGCCCTCTGAAGCATGGAGGAGCTCGTGATAAATAAACCCATCCATGGATAGGCTACGGTCTACTTTGCATGACTTGCATGGTCGATTAGACTAATACTCGCAACGACGCCATCTAGACCCTAATTTTTTTATATTCTCATTTTTTTTGTGAAGAAAAAAAGAGATTTTAACCATCTTTGGGATAATACTTTATAACATCATCTAAACGTATCCTCGTAAGAATGTCACCAAATTATAATGCAATAAAATTTTTCACATATTTTATGATTTAGGAACAGAATAAATAGTACCTACTACTGTAAGGTTGATCAATTAGGTAAATTTAGTTACTAACTACCTACTAACGTCTACCAGCTAATTTTAGATACTAACAAACTCTACTTCTTCTTTTAAAATTGTTACGATACCAGAAAAAGTGACGTCAAAATCGGTTCCGCCGTTACGAAGTTTAACCGAACAAACAGACAAACACACAAAACATTTTAAAGTCTTTTTTACTGTCACTTCAACTTGCTGACTTTGAAAGCTTCATTTATAGACAACATTGATTCTACGTGGAATTTCCTCGTTCCAAATTTGACTTATTAGAGAAACTATGAGCTCTCTCCATCTGGCTATAAATCGACGTCGCATCTTTGTAACAGTGCTAAGTGCGAGTTTATTGTTCGCATTCGATCATGTCAACGTAAACAAACTAACCAAATAGACAAGAACTCTCATGTTGTAAATTTATAAGACGCATGTTACATATCAAAATTATGTGGCTTACTTGCTCACACTTTGAAGTGAGCAACCCGGTTAATTTGGATATATAACACGCGTCTGGTAAATTCACAATATGAAACTTTTTCTCAATTGGTCGGCTTGTAAACGTTAACACGTTCGAATGTGAGCAAAAAGCTCGCACTAGCCGTGTGGTTTCCGGCAGACTAGAATAGAATCACTCCGTCTCTTCCCGTGGATGTCGTACAAGGCGACTAAGGGAAATACATTACCAAACATCGATCAGGCCTTCCAACCCGTCTGGCCAGCGTGGGGAGTGTAGGCCAAATCCTCCTTCTATCTGGGACGGACGAGAGAGGGTCGTGCTCCTGTAGTGGAGACTAAAATGACCTGATGACGAAAGCACTCAGAATCAATCGGGAATCAGCAGCAAAATGTCCATCAGTCGCATAATAAATACACATTTTTAATTGAAATTGTACGACACAATTGCTTTCGGTGAATATAGCCTAATTGAAATAAAATTAAAAACACAGAGGACAAATGAAATGGCGGCTAAAGTCGTTAATTACTTACTATTTGTGTTTGTGGCAGCCCTTACCTGAAATGACAAAATAAAGTATAACTTTAGTAATTGGTATTCACAAAATGGCAATTTATTTTTTTATTTTATTTACTTAAATAATACTTTATTATGAAAAATTTTTTTTTAAAATATTATATGGGCGATAGGCAAACGAGTATGTGGGTGACCTGATGGAAAGCAATCACCACCGCCCATGAAGATCAGTAACACCAAGTGGTCAGCTATACGTTGCCAGCCTATACTCCTTCCTTTCTTTCCTTCTGGTGACCTCACTCACTGTCAGAAAAACAACGATCATCAAGGGAATGGTTATTTTGATGCAGTATTCTGTGATGTGGAGGTAGGTAGCTTAAAAAATATGTGCCAAAGAAGCCTCAGAATTAGAAATAAGCGCCATCTACCAAAACAACACGTCAGCAAGAGAGAGAGAAATAATTTCCAAATTTGATCAATAGATGGTGCTATTCGGTTTTTTTAACCTGCATCGCGTATAGCAGAATTAAAAACTAAAAAGTAAGACTGGGTTTTTACTTTTTAATTTTGTTACAATTACAACTTTTTAATTTTGGTAAACGATTTCCATGCGACTTTACCGCCCTGATTTTGAGGCATGTAATGTTTTTTCATATAACTTTACGTCTCCGAAATTTGAGAGGGAATTAAGAGCACCGAATCCGGAATGAAAGAAATGCGACGGAAAACTAATGGAGTCGACATATCTTTTTTTTTCTTTTTTTTTTTTGTTAATCCTGAATCCGGAAAACGGGGGATCGCATATGGTGGAAAGCATTGGGAAAGGCCTATATCCAGCAGTGGGCAGATATAGGCTAATAATGATGATGATGATGAAAGAGCAACTTTCTCTCCTGTTGTTAGGGTAGAAAGTAGAGATTACAAAGGAAGTTTAGTATAAAAATAGGTTGTCTGTAAAGTCGGTTTACGGACAATAATTAGATAGATAGCTTTATTTGGTTAATACAAATTTAAAGTACCGTGAATCAATAAATTATTACAGACAGTTGACTTGTATATATGCAACAAGGCGGCCTTATTGCTGAGAGCAATCTTTTCAAGGCAACCTTAAGGTAACGAATTTGTGCATGGAGTGGGCAGGAATCGCACATCAAAAGAATTTAACGAAAAATTAGAAGTATAGTCATAAGAATCATTATTATAAATGTAGACCAAAATGTGTAACCTATTACTGATAAATAATTGAATAATAAATAAAATACATACACTACAGATTGTAAAATATATAATAAATAAATAAAATAATTAATAATAATACATACACTACATACATATTATAAAATATATAATAATTTTACGTGATAACGTCATAAAAGTACGAAATAGGAACGTCATAATAATACGAGATACGAAATCGATGTGAGTTGAAAGAAGATGTGGTGATTAAGATTGAAAAGTGTATGTTAAGGTGGTTTGGACATGTCGAAAGGATGGATGAAAAAAGAGTCACGAAAGATATGCCTCTCTATCGCTTGCACCGCGCTCTCGCTTGCACGCTCGGCTCAGGCGGAACGTGACAATGAGTCATGCTTTTTCGTGAGTGCAGCCGGCGTTCATCGATTTATAAGACGTTTACGTCAACAATGTTTTACAGCACTAGACCGTAAATAACAAAGAAAGTGAAAATGTTATTTTTTCAGATTTTGAAATAGACTGTAATTGTTCAGTCTTCAAGCAACGTCTAGGCATAGACGTGAAATGAAAGCGTCGGTTAAGCTATTGTGAAAAGTTTTCATAAACAATAAAGCTTATTTAGGTAGACAAAATTGATCGCTGAAATTGTGAAATTTTATTGTCTAAGCTTTTTAGACATTTACTGACTGAAGAGCTTTTGGCGTATGATTTAAAAGCTCCTCCTAGTTGTGCAGAATATTTACAGTTATGAAGACATTTACTTTCAGTAAGATTTGAAATGTAATTGCGTTCCTAAAATTTATTATAAACTACGTCACTAATAACAATTAAAAAATGGCAGTTTTCAAGAACAGACCCCTTGGTGTTGCTGATCTCCACGGACGGTGGTGATTGCTTTCTACCAGGTGAACCAAATGATTATTATTACAAATATACGCCATTTAGGTTAAGACGTCCCGGTAAACAATATTTTTGGCATTCGCACCAGGATCCAAAATTGCAAGGCTTCCAGGAGAACTTACTCGTGAGCAAGCTACATAAAAGTGATCATGAGAGAAGCAGTCCTGTCTCAAGTCAACCCCAAACCAACCCAAAAGGTTGGCACAACAAAATGGCGATTTCGTCGGTAACCCTTATTAAACCCACTGCTGAAATATGGGTTAGAGCATACTCCACCACGCCGCACAACTGCGGCCAGTTGGCGGAAGCCAGAGGTTTTTCAAGCCGATGGTTTGGCTTATCAACTCTTAATGACGACTAACTGGGAGCGACGGCTTAACGTACTCTCCGAACCACGGAGGACCTCTCGAGTCATCCGTCTGCTTTCTATTGACATACTAATAATATTGACGGGTCTGCAATGGATTTCACTGTTCATTGCCTTTTTTGGTGATAGTCGCTGTTAATCCTGCCTACACAGGAGACACCGTGTTGCAAATGTGTAATGGGTCCCCCCTCCCGTTAAACTTATAATATTGACAACTATTGGTTATAATATTGACAAACATTGCTGAGAGTAGAAGTCAAATTCCAAAAGCTTCTTACTCCTACTAATTTCTTCTGATTAGGTAAATTCGTTGTGAGTTCCAAGGCAGCCGTAGTTATACCCCCGGGCCTGCATTGGACTTTATTGATCATTGTCTTTTTTGGTTGTCGTCGCTGTTAATTATGGCTACACAGGAGACACACAGTGGTCGAAATGTGTGATGAGCCCCAGTACTGTTATACTTATAGGTAATATTGACAAACATTGCTAAGAGGTGAAGTCAAATTCCAAAAACTTCTTACTCCTACTAATTTCTTCTGATTAAATTCGTTGTGAGTTCCAAGGCAGCCGTAGTTTTACCCCCGGGACTGCAATGGACTTCACTGTTCATTGCCTTTTTTGGTGGTCGCCGCTGTTAATCCTGGCTACACAGGAGACACAGTGGTGGGAATGTGTGATGGGGCCCCGTCCCATAACTATTGGTTGTGTAAACCCAAGACTGTAGAATTAAAATTGTGCGTAACATCAAAACACATTAAAACCAATTAACATTTGATAACCAGCCAGTTGAAATTTCTAAATCCATCAGACGTTTGCATATGACGGATTGTTGGTACAAACGTCGCATAAATCGTGTCTGATGTATTTATAGCTGCTAATTATAACTACCCGCTGAGAGATCGCTAAATCTAAAGGATGGGTTCAATATTTAATATTTTCGCTAGTGTTTATGAGTCTTGATAATATGGGAGCCTTATCGCCGAAGTTAAAGCCGATTACTATCCGATCTTTTCAGTACAAAAATTGGTCTTATTTTAAAGTTATTTTCAAACATCTTTAGCTTACTCGGTAGAGCTTTAGGGTTTATTCAACCTGAGCTAAACATGCAACAAGCAGTAAAAATGGGACGGGGGCCCACCACACATTCCCACCACTGTATCTCCTGTGTAGCCAGGATTAACAGCGGCGACCGCCAAAAAAGGCAATGAACAATGAAGTCCATTGCAGTCCCAGGGGTAAAACTACGGCTGCCTTGGAACTCACAACGAATTTAATCAGAAGAAATTAGTAGGAGTAGGAAGCTTTTGGAATTTGACTTCCCCTCTTAGCAATGTGAGAGACAGCAATATGGCAAATAAGGCATTAAAAGCCTAAAGAGATGGCTAGTCAAGTGAAGCTCAACTGCCGTGCACCACGGATTTTAAGTTTCTAACACTATTAGGGACCTAAAACATTGAGTTGTTACCTAACACATCGATTCCAATAATATGAATTGCAACAAGCAGTAGTGTAATTTTTCCATTAAAATAACTGTTGCTAATCGGCTTCGGCTTAGGCGTTAGGGCCCCAGGGATAAATAGATTATATACAACACCGATATAAAATTTTACCAAAAGACGTCACTTGTACTTATCTGTTTTTTCGATTGCGCGAGTGATCTTTGTAATATTTCATGTTTCGATTTGCGAGCGTTAATATGGCTACGGTAACCGCTTCCCATCAAACGGACCGTATGCTTGTCTGTCACCCGAAGTAGACGTAGTGGCCAGCGTGGGGAGTGTAGGCCAAATCCTCCTTCTGTCTGGGACGGACGAGAGAGGGTCGTGTTCCTGTAGTGGAGACTAAAATGACCTAATGATGATGATGATGAACTGGTTGGGAACATTTTTCGCCCAACGAGTCACACCCCTGCTCTTAGGGTGTGACTTGTTGGGAACAAGTAAAAAAAGTTGTCCCATCGAGTAACAATGTGACTCATTAGGTTTTTTTTTCCTTAACCAGTCACAGGTCACAGTGTAACAGTAGAGGGTGTGTGTGACTCATTGGGAACAAACGATCGGACGTAGTATAAAAAAAGGAGTGTGACTGTGTCGGATTACAAATTTTTGGGCAAAAAACGTTTCCCAAAGTATCACATGCCAAAGTATGTTTCCCAAATTTTCATTTGGCAAAACAACTTTCCGCAATTTTACAGTTAGCGATACTATTTTCGGCAATTGATTGTTAAACAAATAATTACATGGCAATGTTTCATTTTACCACGTATTATGTAGTCAAATGTGGTTTGGCATAACATGCTCTTCCCAAAATATTGCAAATTCAGTGCATTAAAAATTGCAGTGCATAATTACATAATTTACAGATAAGAACTTCTATAATAATTAAGTATATTGTTATTAAACAAATCAATCTGTTGGGGTCACAGTTCTAACCTAACCTAACCCACTTTTCTAGCAGTGCTAATCTAGCCTAAATTATTATTTTTATTTATTTATAATTAATTATTAATGAGACATGCTTTTTGTTTTAGGCAAGTTGAAGCCCATGGTTGCGCAAAAAATTACGCTACAGATACGACTTTTAATAAGCAAGTGAAATGTTTGTTAGCACTCACCTGTTTGCACTTTTGGAATATTTTTTTTTTACAAAATAAAGCATTTGCTTAATGTTTATTTGACTTAATAAAACTTGAGCAAGTAAAAAGTTGCCAAATGAATATTTGACCAAGTGATTAAAATGCGAAATATAAATTTGCTAAAGATTCTTTTGGGAAATGAAACTAGCGCGATAAGTTTTTTGGGAAGTAAAATTTGACGAAAAATATTTTGCCAAACGAAAGGACCCCGGCTGTGTCATAGACACGGCTGTGTATTGTAAGTGAATACGTTATATGCACTAAAATTATATCAAAATGGCAGCGTTTCCCCCTTCTCACGCGATGTTCCATAGTCCTTACTTAGCGTAATAAATTCTTTGATTCTTCATCTACCCAGTGGTATGATTGAATTTTGGATCATACCCAGTGGTATGATTGAATTTTGGATCATACCCAGTGGTATGATTGAATTTTGGATGGAGATGATAGATATGTAGCTGCAGCACCAAACTATATCCCCGATTTTGTTATCATTCGTTTTTTTGAATTGCCTCCCTGTGGAAGCAATTTTCAAGACGTATTCACATCAGGCGAGACGCGCTCGGCGTCGTATAAAAAAACTGGCCAAGTGCGAGTCTGACTCGCGCACGAAGGGTTCCGTACCATTATCTATAAAAACGGTAAAAAAATCATGTCTGTTATATGGGAGCCCCCCTTAAATATTTGATTATTTTTAATTTAACTATTTATTTTTAAGTGAATATATAACTAAATATTTTGTGAATATTTCAAGCGTCTACCAGTTGCCGTTATCAATATCGAGCAAAAATGAGCAAAAAAATCACGTTTGATGTATGGGAGCCCCCTTAAATATTAATTTAATTCTGTTTTTTAGTATTTGTTGCTATGGCGGCAATAGAAATACATCATTTGTAAAAATTTCAACTGTCTACCTATCACGGTTCATGAGATACAGCCTGGTGACAGACGGACGGACGGACAGCGGAGCCTTAGTAATAGGGTTCCTTTTTACCTTTTGGGTACGGAACCCTAAAAAGGAAATCTAATCAATTTTCCAATAAGTTTAACTGTCAGAGGAATCGACTAATAAAAAATGACAGCTTCGCTAGTTAAGTACTCATATCGGAAACATCTCACGTGTCACGGTTACGCTGGCGAGCGTTCTCACCATTCTTTATTGTGTGGTCCAAATTATAAGATCACTATCCTCTTTTTTTTAAGTAAGTGTAAGAGGTTCATCAACATCTTTGAACCTATGCCAATTTCGCCTGCAGGCGGTGCACCCTGCTGACTGACAAACTAAGCTCTGGGGAAAAGAGAGGTAGGTAGCGTAATTGTAAGCTACCCGTCTGGGGAATATACCTCCACCTCACAGAATACCGCAGCCAAATAACAATTCCCTTGAGGGTTGTTGTGTTCATGCGAGTGAATGAGATCACCTAAAAGAAAGAAAGGAGTATAGGCCCGCAACGAATTGGCAACCCCTTGGTGTTGTTGATCTCCATGGGTGGTGGTGATTTTTGCGGGCGCCGCCGGGTCCATCGTGTGGCAGAGAGAGAAACCCCAAGCAGATCCCGAGACTTGTGACACGGGTGTAGGTTTAAGGGGACTAATATAAATATATATTCCACGAAGATTTCGCAAATGACTGTAACGATTGACATGAAATTAACAATATCATTTACGAATAAATCGATTTGTCGCAGGAAAGTACGGTTATAGAAATTATATATCTAATATATAAAATTCGCGGTGTTTGTTAGCAAAGTCCTACGAAACGGCTGGAGCGAATTTTATGAAATTTTGTGTGCATATCAGGTATGAGAATCGGCGGCATCTATTTTTCATACCCCTAAATGATCTATCTATATATCTATCTATCAATAACCGACATTAACGTGGCCGAAGCCGCGGACAGAAGCTAGTATATTATACATATTAACGTGAGAAACCATAGTTAGTTAGTTAATTAAATTAAACGGGTCACTCACATATTTTTGTCGGGAAAGCCGTGTAGTTTCGTTCTCAAATGAAAATCTTCATAAGAGCAAATGTCCAGACGCGAACTCCCTATCTCTTTTGAGACGAACACTGCGCGCTAACGCTCTTGCTCACTCTGCTCGACTCGAAAGGGTAGTGAGGAGTCGGTGCGTTGGTTGGCGAAGCGCGGTGTGGCGTTGTGTTGTATTGTGCTATACTTTACTGTGCTGTGCTAACTGTGCTGTGCTATGCTGTGCTGTGATGTACCGTGTTGTATTGTGTTGCGTTGCGTTGTGTTGGGCTGTAATACTTTTGACTCAGAGCAACAAAATTTGGAATAGCCTAAAGAATGCCCGGAGCTCCTTATACTACTAATGCTGCCAAATTATATTTTTTAGCACTTATATGAACTTTAAAAGCCAAAAGCTCTGAATTGTACCCGACATGATATTGCCAGCGAAAGTTTCTCAAAAGTTTCAAGTGTCCCCGTTTGTAAAACGCCATAGTGCAACTTTTCGCAGACCAACTTTCGCAGGATATAGTTTTAACGCTTTTTCTTCATTAAGCTTTTTAGATTTACGATTTGGCTTAAGAGCTTTTCAATTAAGCTATTGAGATATATTGCTGAATGTTCTAATTACCTTTTACTGTTCGGCGCCGGTGAAATTCCGTTTCTTTGAAAACTATTTTATGCTCTGCTTCCAGAGAAACTTGGTAATTTGTTTAGTTCTTATTTTTTTTTCATACTACGACGGGTGTCAGACAAGCATACGGCCTGCCTAATGTGAAGCGGTTACCGTCCGTAGCCATGTTAACGCTCGCAACATAAAATATCGCTCGCGCGCCGCCCCTTCCCCGTGTCAACGCAGCATCTCCTTCCTTTCTGATGACCTCACTCACTCACAGGAACACAACAACCCTCAAGGGAATTGTTATTTGGCTGCGGTATTCTCTGAAGTGGAGGTACATTCCCCAGTCGGGTAGCATACAATTACGCTCCCTACCTCTCTTTTCGCCAGAGCTTCGTTTGTCAGTCAGCAGGGTGCACCGCGTGCAGGTGAAGTTTGCTTCGGTTCAAAGATATTGATGAACAACATACACCCCAAAATATCTAATCTTATAGCGACGTGCAATTAATAAATTGTAAGAATATTGTAAGATAAAAATAGAAGATTGTTAATAAAAAGTAAGGACCCCGTGGTCTGTAGATAGTAATTATTACCAATTAAAAAAATCTGTGTTCTATATAATTATCTGAAAATTCAGATAAATTACTTGAGACCTATTCAAACCTAAGCGATATCCGAGACATAATCACAATTTTCGACCTTCCCGTTGCTTTGCCGGAAACGCTGCAATTTGCTTCATACAAAAAGCTACTAGACTATGACGTCACATGTGCATTTATTTAGCTAATATCGTAACAATAATATGCATATACTCCATGTGCCGTACAGGTACATCCTTTTTGATAATAGTTTATTTTTTATACTTTTTCTACGAATTACATTGTCTTAATTACATTATTGTTTATATTCTTGTCTTGGTTATCATTATATAACTTGTCAACAACCACAATTTGTATACTCAATACTCAATATCTTTATTGCATTTCATATGTAGTACATAGTTATAAGGATGTTTATACAGTATACAGATTATTACATACATATGAACCCTGTTGGGCATTGCAAAGATGTGTTAGCGGTTTCTGAGGTACGACAGATGGATTTAGGCGTTTCTCTGATTATTAATTTTTATTAAAAAAGAAATATATATATATATGACAATTAATCTTATATGTATGTAAAAAATGTGTTTGTTAAAAAAAAAAATTTAGAACAAAATTAAAATAAGTTTGTGCCTATTATTAATTAATATTAATTTCCTATACAGTCCTAATTACACTCCATTTGCATAAAACTTTCCAACAAGACTATTTTAAGAATATAATCAAGTCTAAAAAATTTTCAAAACAGCAACCTTCGTAATTGGCTCCATTTTTTAATTTCATAAACACGAAGCCAGCCTGTGGCTTAATTTGGGAGCAGTTGGGCTGGATCCAATTAGAGATGAGAGAGTAATTCAAGAATGTTTGCAGAGGATTGCAACGTTTGTGGTATTTCGTATTTAGCATAATAGATAGACACAGTAAAGTATATGGAATGGCCCTCAGACTACATGAATATTATGGGTATATATTGGATCGTCTATATTATAAATATAATATAAATATTTTTGGACAATTTATACATCGCCATCTAGACCAAATTAAGCGCAAAGCTTGGGTACTAGACAACTGATAAATGTACTTAAATATGTTTTTTTTTTGTTAATACATACCTACTTATAATACATACACAAAACACCCAGACCAAGACAAACAAACATGTTCATGCATACAAATATTTGTCATGTGCGGGAATCAAAGTGGGCTTAGCTAACCATTCGACCACCGAGCTCGTCATATAATATAAATGTTAAGGAGATACGTCTTTAGAATTAGATTAGAATAAGACTGTATAACCATAAATTTTGTAAAATATTTTAACCTTCAATTAGTTTTGTATCAAAATCGCCACGGAGACACACAAACATGGGCGCCGACTCGGGGGCTCGAGCACCCATGAGAAATAAACAGTGGAGGCCGAGCACCCCTGAGAATAGACATCAAGAAACAGATCATTAATCGCCTTTTAGGGATGATAGGTGTTTTTTATTACCCGACGACCTGTGGTTTAGAGTAAGCAGTATATAAGTAGGACATTAATTTATTTGTCGGTCGATCAGTGTGCATTTCTCTTTTCACACTTCGCCACTTTTTAGAGTCATAAAATGAGCATGAGCACCCATAAGGTTTTCTAAAAGCCGGCGCCCCTGCACACAAACACACACGTACACACACACACACGTACACACACAAACACACTACTCACACATGCACCACACACCACTCAACCAAACTAACTGTACGAGGTTAATGAGCTATATTAATTTTATAATCCATAGTTTAGCCTTAACATGTGCTAAAAATTTAGGAGGAAGAGCGGGGTCCCCTGCTACAGGCTTTAATAAGTCTACTAGGTGGCTCTCCGTAACATGTATATTTAGCACATTAAGGCTGATAAATAAAGAATTATGAATTTTTTGAATTTGAACTGCCAGTCAAAGTTTCCCCAAAGCGGTTTTTACAGGGTTAACAACGCGCTTGAGATTCCCTTTAGATTACTGGCTGCGTAACTGATTCCCATCAGGCGAGCCGTATGCTTGTTTACCACCTTAGTGATGTAACAAAAGTTCAATGATATCTCTGTCCCGTGGAACAAATTGAAATTACCACATAAATAACTTATTAAATTTATGAGAAAATTACATCCGCAATACAAATTACATCGACCTCATACAGATTCCCAACTGCATTGGGTGCGGCTGCAGTTATATTTTCATTTCATTGCGTTGAGGTCAGGGAACCGCAAATTAATTTTATTATTGTGTTTTATATACCTATCTATACAGATAAATAAAATTGAAGTGTTTGTTTGTAATATTTAAATAACCGCTTTTTACTAAATGCATATACCGGAACATCAGACAGACAAAGACAAAAATTGCAAAATCAAATGCTATTTTATTTTGGTATATGTACCGTACATATATACCTAATAGAAATTCCAGCGAAAAGTGCCGAAGTTGCTGTTCGCGAGTTAAATAAGACCGTACAACTGCTACTTAGTAAAGTGTCGTCGCTGAAAAAGATCGTGATCGAACAAAATAAGCTAATTAAGAATTCATTGGCGATGAATCTGTAGCGAAAAGAGATGTAGAGTGTAGCGTATTTTTTAAGCTGCTCGACTGGGGAAGTACCTCCGCCAAATACCGCCCAGAATACCGCAGCCAAATAACAATTCCCTTGAGGTTTGCTGTGTTCCTGCGAGTGAGTGATGTCACCAGAAAGAAAGGAGTTGCTGCATTGGCAGCGGTGGTGACAGCGCGCGAGCGATGTTTTATGTTGCGAGCGTCATATGACTACGGTAACTGCTTCACATCAGGTAGGCCGTGGCTTATCTGCCACCCGATATATAAAAAAAATCTCAACATTTCCAAAGCTTTCCGAAGAATTTTCTTATCGCACGTAGACTCATGAAAAAAACTGATTTAGAACAGAAAATAGCTGTATATTAAGGGACTTCTAAGTTGTTGACATGAGTAACTCAGCAAAATTTGTAGCACCAACTCAGTGCTTATGTTGCAGCTTACAGAGTAAACTCAATATTGTAT